>OX596010.1:54886697-56380999 GCA_951394025.1 Heteromyza rotundicornis | reverse complement strand
AAACCCAATTATTACTTTTTAGATTTTGCCCCCAAATTTTTTGTTTGTCCCTATGACCAAAAAAAACTCAGGGGGGCACCCCCAAAAATATTATCCGATCGGCCCCAATTTTTTTTGGAAGTGTTTGAAACCAAAACAAAAATAATAAGTGCAGCAATTTATAATCGGAAAAAAAATTTTTAAATCTGACCGTTAAAAGGGGGCAATTGCCCAAAGTACCCCAAATGGGGGCAAAATATAAAAACTGTTAATTGTGGTTTTTTTTCTTGTAATTTTTTGACGATTTAAAAAATTTTTTTTTATTTTTTTGATTGCATACTTTTTTTGACTAAATAAAATGCAGGGGCGCACCCCCTAAATATTATCCGATCAGGCTCAAATTTTTTTTTTGAAGTATTTTAGGCCAAAAGGAAAATATATACATGGAGCAATTTGAAATCAGAGCAAAACAAATTTTCAATATGGACCATTAAAAGGTGGCAATAGCTCAAAATGCCCCAAAGGGGGGCAAAATCAAAAAATTGATGATTTTGGTTTTTTTTCCAGTATATTTGTGATTCCGAAACGTATATTTGTTTATTTTATTTTTGTACCGATTCCGCAGTAGAGCTGCGTTTTACATGCAAAAAGGGGATTATGACCCCTTAGGAGGGTCGTCCGCCGAAAATGGACCCAAATGGGTTTTTTCACTTATTTTTCTGGATCTATTTTTCTGGATTTTCTGGCTTATACAAATGTTAGCCCGTTTTGGCCTGTTTTTTGCACCTTTTAGCCTTGGGCGCCACCCCTTTATCCGATCGACCCCAAATTTTTTTGGCGTTTTTAGGCCAAAAGGAAACATATTCCGCCCGGCGGTTTGAAATCTATTTTTAACGGCCAGTCTAATATGTATAGAGATATCATAGCGAATACTATGAAACCGTTTGTGGACGAACAAATGCTTCTTCCTTTCATTTTAATGCAGGATAATGATCCAAAGCACACTGCGACGATCGTGAAAGCGTGGTTTTCTGCTGAAAACATTAGTGTTTTGGATTGGCCTGCCCAGAGCCCCGATCTGAACCCAATCGAAAATCTCTGGGCAGATGTTGAGAGGGCCTTAGAAAAGAAAACCAACAAAATGCTGATGAACTTTTCCAAAATGTAAAGGAAAAATGGCAGAACATTCCAATTGGACGATGTCAGCATTTAGTTGCTAGTTTTCCAAGGATGTGCAATGCTGTACTCAAATCAAAGGGTTACCCGACCAAATATTAGCTTTAAGTCACGGTAAATGCCAAATTTTTATTTTCCGAAAAACTTGTAGCGTCTTTAATTAGTTGTCCAAGCAAAAATGGTCAAAGTCTAAATAAGTAGACTTTGACAATTTTTTAAGCTGTCATGAATGCATAATTTTAGTTATTTTTCAATAAACATATTTATTAAATAATCGTGGATACTTTCATTAAAATAAAATCTGCAATACTTTGGTTAAAAAAGTCCTTTTCCCAAATACTGGGAAAAATACATTCAGAAAAATAAAATACTGGTTCAGTCACATAGGATTATAGTTGATTTTAAAAATATCTGAGTATATTTGGGCAAATATTTGCTTAATCTGACCGTAGCGTTAATTTTTTTTTTTTTCCTTTAGGAATATTTTTTTTGCTTGCGTTGGTTACGACTACTGTTTCACTAATAATTCAATTTTTAGAAAAACAACAACACTCGGCAAAAACGCGTGCTCACGCAGGTTGTTTTTGGTGTCATAGTGATTTTCTGTAAAGTGTTTTCCATCGCTTAAATTTAAAATTGTTTCGGAATTTTTGTTCGATCTTTTACCCCTCCCCTTCTTTTTTTTATTCCTATTTTTGTTGTAGCGTCCCGCACTTGAGACGAGGGCGTTGCTGGTCATCGATTTTATCGAAGCCAGTCGGTGAATCAGGGATTCAGACAGTTAGTCTAATCTCCCCATTCAAGTGTTTCAAAAAAAATTAAATTTGTGTACTCAAGTTTCAAAACGCCTACGTCCACTCTCACAGATCCAACCACATTCACCTACTAACACAACTTCCCATGCCATACAACCAGGGGCGCAATCGTATACCTCGATATTCAACGAAAACGAGGTTCTGCACATCGTTTTTGCTCCACGTAAACCAATTCTCGTTCGAAAACGTTTCAATTCTCGATTGCAGCGCACGACATCACTTTTCATGTCGTTTTCACTTGTTTTAAGAAGTTTTCAAGCAAAAAAAATGATTGCTCCAAAAAATTAAAGATGTATTTTCATTACTTCATTACCTATCTGCCCCAATTGCGTTTTTGCCCTTTTTTGGGCGAATCATGCCAAGTTTAATTGTAGCTTGAATGATTCATGTCAGTTGGATTAGGACAGTTTCTGAGTGCGTCCTTGGACATTTTATGGAAGAATCATGTCAGGTGGGATTAGGACAGCTTCTGAGTGCGTCCTTGGACATTTTTGGGTGAATCATGTCAGTTGGGATTATAACAGCTTTTGAGTGCGTCCTTGGATCTTTTATGGATGAATCATGTCAGGTGGGATTAGGACAGCTTCTGAGTGCGTATTTGGACATTTTTTGGGTGTATTATGTCAGTTGGGATTATAACAGCTTTTGAGTGCGTCCTTGGACATTATTTGGATGAATCACGTCAGGTGGGATTAGGTCAGCATCTGAGTGCGTCCTTGGACGTTTTTTGGGTGAATCATGTCAGGTGGGATTAGGACAGCTTCTGAGTGCGTCCTTGGACTTGGTGGGATTAGGATAACAGCATATACATTTGGTATAACTTTTATTTGATATATTGCTGTTATTGCCTGACATGATGCATCCATAAAATGTCCAAGGACGCACTCAGAAGCTGTCCTAATCCCACCTGACATGATTCATCCATAAAATGCCCAAGGACGCACTCAAAAGCTGTTATAATCCCAACTGACATGATTCACCCAAAAAATGTCCAAGGACGCACTCAGAAGCTGTCCTACTCGCAACTGACATTAATCATCCATAAAATGACCATGGACACACTTGATGGTAGCTACAATTAAACTTGGCATGATTTGCCCAAAAAGTGTCAAAAACGCAATTGGGGCAGATAGGTAATGAAGTAATGAAGTAATGGAAATTTCATTGCTTCATTATCATTACTATCGCAATGAAATAATGGTAATTTCATTACCATTGCAATGAAATTTTCATTACTTCATTACCATTACCATTACAATTACCATTGCAGTAATGGTAATGGTAATGAAATAAAATTTCATTACCTGTAATGATAATGGTAATGGTAATGGTCGCTCAATTTCCCAAGTCTGTTGTAAATTATATTTACTGTTGAACTTTGATTCAATAAAATTATTTTTTATTGCAAAACACTGAACATGGGAACAAACAAAAATAATGGAACAAGTTGCCTGCCATGCTAAACAGTAATGGCGCAGTTGGCTGGAGTGCATAATGTTGAACGTTCTGCGCAGGAGCTGTTGTTGAGCCTTCCGATTCCACTTCGACCTTATTGGATGATGGTGCAACATGCAGCACCTCCTTTCACGCAATTCCAATGGACTTGAAGCATCCGTTAGTATCCTTCGCTGCCTGACAATGCTGTCTGCCTCATCGCTTTCGTCAAGAAGGAAATATATTGTAATCATTGAATAAAACACACACAAAATTTTACAATTTTAATTGTTTACAATCGAGAAGTGTTCGGAAAGTGCTTTTTCACACCGGATAAAATAGCGGAAGGGTTCGGAAAGTGTTTTTGGATAAAAGTAAAACGAGAATCGATAGTAAAGTTACGTGAAGCAAACTTTGAGAATCGAGCCGCTGATCTCGTTTTCAACTATCAGCGAAAACGTGAATCGTGGTCGAGTTACACGATTGCACCCCAGGGTTGGGAAAAACTCATTTTTTTGCACTCACTCACGCTCATTTTTCTCTCACTGCTCATGAGCAAAAACATTTTTTTTTGCTCACTGCTCATTGCTGCTAATGAGCAAAAAATTTGCTCATTGCAAACTGCTCATGAACAAAGAATTTGCTCATTGCAAACTGCTCATGATTGGCTGCTTCGTCCATCTGTATTTAACCTAAGTCCGTCTGTTTGCTATTATGTCTATCTAAATTGTCCATCCGACCTTAATGTCTGTCCGTTCACACCATGGGTAGACACCCACACCAACACCAATTAGCTTAGCTACTCATTCTAATGCAAAAACACATGTTCATAACAACAAAGAAGTTGGCAAATTTGATATTTATTAGTTTCGTACCAATTAAAAATGTAAAAAAAAACAATAACAAAAATAATGTAAAAATTAAATAATTAAATTAAAATGCCTTAAAAGTGCCTGATTTTATTCATCAGGTTAAATGTAGCGAAAATAGAAAATAGAGAACAAAAAACTTAATTGAATACAAAACATAACCAAAGTAAAGTACCTAAAAAAATAGTAATATCTAAAAAAAAATAAAAACTAATTGAGTGCGTAAATAAAACTAATACAAAAAAAATCAAGCAAAAAAAAAACAACCAATTATCGAAAAATCTTATTTTTGGTTGTGTTTTGCTACCTGTTTTCTTTTTTTCTTTCTTTGTTCTCTTTATAATTGTGTAGACTTTTTTCTTTCTTTCTATTAGCGAGCTTAAAGCTTTTAGTTACTTTTGCCTATGATCGATCTCTACTCTAGGCGATTGAGAGTATCGTTGAGTGGAAAGAGGAAAGAGGAAAAAATGAGAAACGAATAAACAGACTCACCCATGCATTGAATCCCGATTGTTTGCGGGCTGAAAAATAACTATTTACAAAGGGGAAGGGGGGGTCACCGAGAGCGCTCTTTTTTTCTTATTATTTTTATCTATTGTCACACACTTTTGTTTTATGTATTTCCCTTTTTGGTAGATTTTTCTTACTGAAATTATATATTTATTTTCTCTTTGAAAGGCTTAAAAATCACGTACGCACTTTAACACGAATTTAATACTTTATAAAATATCCTAAATTTTTAATATTAAAATTTAAAATCTGAATTTAGGTTAGGTTAGGTTAGGTTAGACTGGCTGGCCGAAGCCACGCATAGACCTACAAGGTCCCTAGCGATACCAGAAAGGAGTCTTTATTGTTTCAGCGAAAGTAAACATCATTTAACATGCAAGCGTTGTTTGCAAATCTTATAAGAGAAGTCACACTAAGTCCGGCGACTTCTTCTAGTCCCCCAAACGCCGAAGCTCCTAAGTACTTCAAACGAGTTCCCGAGAGAGCGGGACAGAAGCAGAGGAGATGTTCCAGAGTCTCCTACAGTACTTCGCTGATTTGATCCTCTGGCAGACTAGTTCCCTTTTTTGCAATATCATCTACTGCTTCGTTTCCCTCTATGCCCTTGTGACTCGGTACCCAATAGATACATAGCTTACGCTTAGTAGCCAGTTTGTCCATCGCTACTCTACACTGAAGGACATTCTTGGATGATGACCAGTGCGATGTTAGTGCTTTTATGGCCGCATGACTGTCTATATATATATGTTTATTAGGCAGTTCTCTGTTTCATCTACGCAAGCTAGCTCCGCTGCCTTACGGGCAGCAAACACTTCTGCTTGGAATATGCTACAGTAATCGGGAAGTTTAAAAGACTTGCTGATGTTGAGTTCAGCACAGTAAACACCAGCCCCAACACCAGCTGACATTTTCGAGCCATCTGTGTATATATTGAAAGTTTTGCGCATTGGTTTCATGCCCTCGCGCCAGCCTTCTTTTCTTATAATAGTTTTTATCCTTTTTCCATGGTACATTGTCGGAATCATATAGTCTGAAGCGACCGTAGCATCCCGGCCTATAGAACTGTGTCCGAAGGATCTGCATGTAAGTTGACCTGTTACTCGTAGTCTTAATGCGGATTTTGCCGCCCGATTCTCTGCATAGAGGTCAATCGGAGGTAGGTTGAGGATAGCTTCAAGAGCTGCCGTAGGAGTGGTTCTAATTGCCCCCGTCGTACATAGCGCTGCGAGTCTCTGAACTTTCTCCATGGGCTTAACGTATATTTACTTTTTGATGAAGGTCCACCATACCAGGATACCATACATTAGTATGGGCCTAACTATGGCTGTGTAGCACCATTGCATTAGTGAAGGTGTTATGATCCATGTGCTTCCAAGCATCCTTTTACATGCATATAAAGCGTTAGTGGCCTTCTTCACCCTCTCTTCAACATTGAGCTTCCAGTGCAGCTTGTTGTCCACAACTACCCCTAGATATTTGGTATGTGATTTGAGTATTAGGTTGGTACCATTTAAGATGAGTGGTGCCCATTCCCGGACCTTATACTTTCTAGTGAATAGTATCATGTCCGTTTTCTCCGCATTTACACTCAGACCTGCTTCTGTCGCCCACTTGAGTATAGTGTCGAGAGTGTCCGTCATGAGTGCACTTAATGTTGATGGGCATCTCCCCGTTATAATTACAGCAATGTCATCAGCATAGGCTATTAATCTCGGGGCCTTACCATCGAAGCATGTGAGAATTTTGTTGACTACCAGTATCCAAAGCAGTGGAGATAGAACGCCTCTTTGCGGTGTTACTCTGCACGTTTCCTTTGTCACTACAGCCCCGTTCCATTCTGCTTTTATCTGTCTGTAGCTCAATAGGCTTTTTATCCACAGATAGATAGCATTGTCGATTCCTATATTATATAAACCCTGCAGTATAGCTTCCGTCGATACATTGTTGAAGGCCCCTGCAACATACAGAAAAACCCCTAGAGCGAATTCCCCATGTTCCAGTCCCTTCTCTATACCAAGTACTAACGAATGGAGCGCAGTCTCGGTGGATCTGCCTTTTGTATATGCGTGTTGTGCCTTTGACATACATCCAGGATCTATTGTGTCTCCTATATATGCTGCCAAAATTTTCTCAAAGGTTTTTAGGTGGAAAGACGTAAGACTAATCGGTCTGTAGTCTTTCGAGTAGAGGTGACTGCTTTTCCCTGCTTTCGGTATAAAGACAACCCTCGCTACTCTCCAGGCTGCAGGCACATAGTTGTACTTCAGACATCCTATAAATATAGCTCTTAGCCATGGTATTATAAGGTCTGTTGCCTTTTGTATCATGGCCGGAAATATTCCATCAAGTCCCGGTGATTTGAATGATGCAAAAGAGTTTAATGCCCACTCTAATCTGGTTAGTGTGATTATATTATGCGGTACAGTGTCAATCATGCTTCTGGCTGGCTCCCTGTTATTCGCGTTGGTGCATCCTAGGAAGTGCACCCTAGCAAGCTCTTCTAGTGAATCGTTACAGTTGTTCGTCCACTCGCCGTTTTCCTTCCTGACAAGGCTTGGCATAGTTGGGTGCTTCGCTAGCAGTTTTCTCAATCTCGCTACTTCCACCGTTTTCCTATGCCCCCGCAAAATTCCTTCCAGGAGTTTCTTTTGGCGATACGGACCTGTTTTTTGTATTGTTTTAGTACATCTTTGTATTCGCACCAGCATTCTTCACAATCTGCTGTCTTGTCCAGCTTGAAGATTTCCCGAACGTAGCGCCTTTGTGACCGCACCTCCCTGTTCCACCAGGGTGGTTTGGATCTGCGCTTGGTACGCACTGAAGGACACGAAATTAGATACGACTTATTGAGAGAGTTAGTAAGTGCCTCGAGTTTTGCCTCGAGATCTACATGAGAAGTGATTACAGTTTGTTTATCTAATTCCCTCATCAGAACTTTTCTATATAGGACCCAGTTTGTATTTTTCGGATTCCTTAGAACTTTTCTTATTTGGGTTGGGTAGAAACTAACATTGAAGCTTACATACTTGTGATCTGAGAACGACGGTGTTTCCAGCACCTTCCATTCTGCGATCGAGGTATTTTCTCCGGTGGATAGAGTGATATCAAGAACGTGTTATCAAGAACGGCTCCTCCACTGGGATGGGTTCGCACTCCATTACACCTTTTTCCTCAACATCGCGTAGATTGAGAGAGGAGCTAAGTATTTCGTCGAGGTCTTTCTCAACTTCTCCTGCCCCCAGCGTGTTTTCGTTGTTGTCGGCTGGATGGCGTTTTTTCAGACGTAGGTACACGCTGCCAACTCCCCATGCTATTTTCCCAAACCGTGCGTACAGAGCGCTACTATTAGGTGTTGTTTGGCCACTACATTCGCCACCACTGCCGCTTCCGACGTCGATGGGTCCTCCCGCGCATCTACGTTAGCCGCAGCAGCCGCTTTGGGTGTTGATGGCCTCTCGCGTGTGGCAGCTCCCTCCTTTTGCTTTGGCCCTCGCTTTCGGTGGAACGCTGACGTTTGGACGCAATGCCTTCCTCGATCCTGTTGGCAAACTTCGGATCCGAGGGTAGACACCAAGTCCTCGTTGCAAAGTGTGCACGGCCATTCTCCACGGTGTCCTTCGCCCAAGCCAGCCTATCTTTTTCATCGTTCGATAGGTCCGACTTGCCCTCCAGACGATCGCAGATTTTCACCGCCGCCTTGTACTACGCTTTGGCTTTCATTCCCTCTTTACTGGGTTTTTTCCGAGGCCCCTTCTTGCCGTCAGAAGTGGAACCTGCGGTTTTACCCGGAGAGAACAGAAGCTCTTCTTCTTCAGTGGTGTTACCGCTAGCGACGCTTTCGTGGTCCGATTCTACATGGAATTCGGCACCACGTCTTTGTAATTTGGCATTATCTTTACAACTGCTGGAACCTGCTCCAGTTCCAGTAGAGGTGTAGTCGCTCACGACACGGTTTTTTTACTGACTCACCGTGCCCGCCGGTGGTAGCAACTACTACTTCCACCGACGTTTGGGCTGACATTCCAGCCCCTGTTTGACCCTTAGCCGACTCCATTCGGTTTTTTTCTCATGGGACCACCACTATCATTTTAAGCCTACTGACAGACACCCCCTAGCCATGATTAGGGAAAGACCTGACATGTAGAAACTACATGTGAGGCCATTCCTTCATCTAAGCTAGACACCACTACCCTGCTAATCGGCTCAGACCTTCCTGAATACATGTTCTGGAAAAACCTGAACCAGCTTAACAGAGGACGTAGTGCCCATTGCCCGGTCAGCACCCACGTGGAGGATTCAGCTAGGAGGATTTTGAATTTAGAATTAACGAATAAAATTAAAAAAATAACTTTGGTAGAGAAACCACTACTGAAAGAAGGTTTTTCGTGGTGTCAGTTCTCTTCTTGTCTTCTTTTCCTTTCCTTGCCTTTTTCCAGAATCGTAAGGCTATTGACCCTTTATAGCTGAGCTACGGTTTATGACCAAAACGAAAAATCGCTTGAGGTCCACGTTAAATGTACCAAAATCAATTAAATTTTAATTTTATTGATGCATGCCAGCCCTCTAATTAAAATTTCCAATGGATAGGAACACCGCCTCAAGCGACACTCCTAACAAAAAAAAAACGACGAATCTACAAAGCTGGGCATAGTTAATCGAGAATTTAACTTCGTTAACCCGGTAATAGTTAATCAAAAATTTAACTTCGTTAAATTAAAAAGTTAATTTCGTTGAAAATTTAACTTCGTTGAAAGTTAAATTAAATAGTTAAATTTCCTATAGAAAACAAACAAAAAATATTTTTTTTACAAAAAACACATAAAAATACTTTTTAACTATATTCAATTGAATGCCTGCACTCACAGACCCATTTTCCAACCGGTTTCAGCAATGAAAATTTGCTTTAAAATAAATGATAGAAATTTTTATCAAAAGCAAAATTTCGTCTATGAAGTCATACATGTTTTATTAGAATATTAAATAATAATAATGAAATTAACGAAGTTTGGTTAAGAACAATAGCACAGGCTATTCTAAATACTGGCGTTCTCAGTTTTCGCCATTTAGTGAAACTTGAGAAATGGAAAATACGATGTAAACATCCTGACGATGTAAACCTCACATAATGGCTGAGAACGCCATTGTGTTTAGAATGTTCTATAGAATATAGAACACTTCGAAATATATCGGCCTGTGTATTTAATTGTTTTGTGAAATAATTTTTAAATTAAGTGTCAATATCAGTTCGAAAATAGTATGAATTCTTAATTTTAACTTTTTTTATATTCAATAACAAAAAAAATGTTTTGTTTTGATAGCATTGTCGATTCCTATATTATATAAACCCTGCAGTATAGCTTCCGTCGATACATTGTTGAAGGCCCCTGCAACATACAGAAAAACCCCTAGAGCGAATTCCCCATGTTCCAGTCCCTTCTCTATACCAAGTACTAACGAATGGAGCGCAGTCTCGGTGGATCTGCCTTTTGTATATGCGTGTTGTGCCTTTGACATACATCCAGGATCTATTGTGTCTCCTATATATGCTGCCAAAATTTTCTCAAAGGTTTTTAGGTGGAAAGACGTAAGACTAATCGGTCTGTAGTCTTTCGAGTAGAGGTGACTGCTTTTCCCTGCTTTCGGTATAAAGACAACCCTCGCTACTCTCCAGGCTGCAGGCACATAGTTGTACTTCAGACATCCTATAAATATAGCTCTTAGCCATGGTATTATAAGGTCTGTTGCCTTTTGTATCATGGCCGGAAATATTCCATCAAGTCCCGGTGATTTGAATGATGCAAAAGAGTTTAATGCCCACTCTAATCTGGTTAGTGTGATTATATTATGCGGTACAGTGTCAATCATGCTTCTGGCTGGCTCCCTGTTATTCGCGTTGGTGCATCCTAGGAAGTGCACCCTAGCAAGCTCTTCTAGTGAATCGTTACAGTTGTTCGTCCACTCGCCGTTTTCCTTCCTGACAAGGCTTGGCATAGTTGGGTGCTTCGCTAGCAGTTTTCTCAATCTCGCTACTTCCACCGTTTTCCTATGCCCCCGCAAAATTCCTTCCAGGAGTTTCTTTTGGCGATACGGACCTGTTTTTTGTATTGTTTTAGTACATCTTTGTATTCGCACCAGCATTCTTCACAATCTGCTGTCTTGTCCAGCTTGAAGATTTCCCGAACGTAGCGCCTTTGTGACCGCACCTCCCTGTTCCACCAGGGTGGTTTGGATCTGCGCTTGGTACGCACTGAAGGACACGAAATTAGATACGACTTATTGAGAGAGTTAGTAAGTGCCTCGAGTTTTGCCTCGAGATCTACATGAGAAGTGATTACAGTTTGTTTATCTAATTCCCTCATCAGAAATTTTCTATATAGGACCCAGTTTGTATTTTTCGGATTCCTTAGAACTTTTCTTATTTGGGTTGGGTAGAAACTAACATTGAAGCTTACATACTTGTGATCTGAGAACGACGGTGTTTCCAGCACCTTCCATTCTGCGATCGAGGTATTTTCTCCGGTGGATAGAGTGATATCAAGAACGTGTTATCAAGAACGGCTCCTCCACTGGGATGGGTTCGCACTCCATTACACCTTTTTCCTCGACATCGCGTAGATTGAGAGAGGAGCTAAGTATTTCGTCGAGGTCTTTCTCAACTTCTCCTGCCCCCAGCGTGTTTTCGTTGTTGTCGGCTGGATGGCGTTTTTTCAGACGTAGGTACACGCTGCCAACTCCCCATGCTATTTTCCCAAACCGTGCGTACAGAGCGCTACTATTAGGTGTTGTTTGGCCACTACATTCGCCACCACTGCCGCTTCCGACGTCGATGGGCCCTCCCGCGCATCTACGTTAGCCGCAGCAGCCGCTTTGGGTGTTGATGGCCTCTCGCGTGTGGCAGCTCCCTCCTTTTGCTTTGGCCCTCGCTTTCGGTGGAACGCTGACGTTTGGACGCAATGCCCTCCTCGATCCTGTTGGCAAACTTCGGATCCGAGGGTAGACACCAAGTCCTCGTTGCAAAGTGTGCACGGCCATTCTCCACGGTGTCCTTCGCCCAAGCCAGCCTATCTTTTTCATCGTTCGATAGGTCCGACTTGCCCTCCAGACGATCGCAGATTTTCACCGCCGCCTTGTACTACGCTTTGGCTTTCATTCCCTCTTTACTGGGTTTTTTCCGAGGCCCCTTCTTGCCGTCAGAAGTGGAACCTGCGGTTTTACCCGGAGAGAACAGAAGCTCTTCTTCTTCAGTGGTGTTACCGCTAGCGACGCTTTCGTGGTCCGATTCTACATGGAATTCGGCACCACGTCTTTGTAATTTGGCAGTATCTTTACAACTGCTGGAACCTGCTCCAGTTCCAGTAGAGGTGTAGTCGCTCACGACACGGTTTTTTTACTGACTCACCGTGCCCGCCGGTGGTAGCAACTACTACTTCCACCGACGTTTGGGCTGACATTCCAGCCCCTGTTTGACCCTTAGCCGACTCCATTCGGTTTTTTTCTCATGGGACCACCACTATCATTTTAAGCCTACTGACAGACACCCCCTAGCCATGATTAGGGAAAGACCTGACATGTAGAAACTACATGTGAGGCCATTCCTTCATCTAAGCTAGACACCACTACCCTGCTAATCGGCTCAGACCTTCCTGAATACATGTTCTGGAAAAACCTGAACCAGCTTAACAGAGGACGTAGTGCCCATTGCCCGGTCAGCACCCACGTGGAGGATTCAGCTAGGAGGATTTTGAATTTAGAATTAACGAATAAAATTAAAAAAATAACTTTGGTAGAGAAACCACTACTGAAAGAAGGTTTTTCGTGGTGTCAGTTCTCTTCTTGTCTTCTTTTCCTTTCCTTGCCTTTTTCCAGAATCGTAAGGCTATTGACCCTTTATAGCTGAGCTACGGTTTATGACCAAAACGAAAAATCGCTTGAGGTCCACGTTTGACACTACTTTTGTTCCCTATGTCTGCATTAAATGTACCAAAATCAATTAAATTTTAATTTTATTGATGCATGCCAGCCCTCTAATTAAAATTTCCAATGGATAGGAACACCGCCTCAAGCGACACTCCTAACAAAAAAAAAACGACGAATCTACAAAGCTGGGCATAATTAATCAAAAATTTAACTTCGTTAAATTAAAAAGTTAATTTCGTTGAAAATTTAACTTCGTTGAAAGTTAAATTAAATAGTTAAATTTCCTATAGAAAACAAACAAAAAATATTTTTTTTACAAAAAACACATAAAAAATACTTTTTAACTATATTCAATTGAATGCCTGCACTCACAGACCCATTTTCCAACCGGTTTCAGCAATGAAAATTTGCTTTAAAATAAATGATAGAAATTTTTATCAAAAGCAAAATTTCGTCTATGAAGTCATACATGTTTTATTAGAATATTAAATAATAATAATGAAATTAACGAAGTTTGGTTAAGAACAATAGCACAGGCTATTCTAAATACTGGCGTTCTCAGTTTTCGCCATTTAGTGAAACTTGAGAAATGGAAAATACGATGTAAACATCCTGACGATGTAAACCTCACATAATGGCTGAGAACGCCATTGTGTTTAGAATGTTCTATAGAATATAGAACACTTCGAAATATATCGGCCTGTGTATTTAATTGTTTTGTGAAATAATTTTTAAATTAAGTGTCAATATCAGTTCGAAAATAGTATGAATTCTTAATTTTAACTTTTTTTATATTCAATAACAAAAAAAATGTTTTGTTTTAAAGTTAACTAATGCTAGTTAATCGAAGAAATTTTACTTAACTAAATGAAAAAATAAATGGTTTCCGAAATTAACTGAAACGTTAAAAGTTAACCAAAAATTTAACTTCGTTTATTAACTATTAACTAATTAACTAGTTAATGCCCAGCTTTGCGAATCTATATATATATAAAACAAAGTCGCGAAATGTGTTACTCATCGCATCAGACCGACAGATCAAGGAAACCCGGAAAATTCACCCGGAAAAGTGTGAAAATCGTGAAAATAGACAAATTCTCTGCATAGTTCTGCTTGCATACTTCTAGGATCATCGTTATTAATGCTCAAGTACTGCCATAGATTACACGTGGAGCCATGGTGAGATGTTTGTTGCACCTCTTTTGTGAAAAGAGCACAGTGTCACCATTGCGGTAACTGCCGTTTCATTTTTTGCTTTTAATTTGTTTTCTACTACTAAACGACGGTGCTTTTCACAGGGGCAAATGTTTAATTACATTTTCAGCTTTTCCTAACATTTAATTTCAGTGATATTCTCAAATGAAATTTACCTAATTTCGGTGAGTTTTATTCCTAGAAAACATTTGCACAATATGTAAGGTTACACATTCTACTTCATCCAATTCGTTCCCGATAGTGTATTGAACTATTTAATACACTTTTCTATATTAATCGGTCATTTTCTGACATTAACTTCAATTACGAACTTTCAACGGCAGATATTCACATCTTTTGCTAATTTGTGCGCAGTCAATATTTATCTTAGGTAAACAGGCCAATTCTTTGCATACTTCTGGTCCGCTTAATTTACCTTTCACCACAAACGTGCATACTTCCAGGATCACTTATTTAAATTATCGCGCTATTTTAAACTAAACTTTATTTAAAAAAAAAACTAAAATCAAAAATCCCCACGCGATGATTAAAATCCCTAATTGCCCGAATAGCACAGTCGCGAAGCGTGGGATTAAAGCCGACCCTCGCGGTATGGTATCCCCGTATTAACAAATTAAGCAAAACAAATATATTTATAACAATTAATAAATTATAACAATTAATAACAATCAATAAAATTGTGCAGTGCGTTCCTTCGGTCAGTGCGTGTGTGATTTCCTCCGATTTTGTTCGCCCGTCGCCCCGAACAAAAGGGAAACATACAAAAAAAACAAAACAACAACACCACTCGCAAATTAATGCCGCGGCAACCCCACCTCTACCTCCGCGAGAGTTGCTTGGTCTCCTGGGACCAACCATTTTTCGAATCTAACCGGAGAAAAATCACCTTGAGTCGATGTGCGGCCTAAGGTCCTGCACATGCTATTTCCCCTTTTGTCGTCCGTCTTCGTCCTCCAAAACATATGTCCACGGAGACACCCTCTTTTTAATCCTAAACGGTCCAACAAATTTCGGAGCTAACTTCGCTGCAAAATAGTTTGCAGCGAAGTCGGACAAAACAAAATTACGTCGCCATACTAACTCGTGTGGTAAATACTGTACATCTCTACGTCTGAGATTGTACGTCTTTGCTGTCTTGACACTTGCCATTTCTAACTTTTTCCGTACGTCTTCCCTCAAGTCTGCCATTTTCTTGGCCCAGTCCTCACTACTACTGTCCGGTTGGTCTGAGTCCCCCACTCGTCTATAATCCCTATCACCCCTGACCGCCATATTTCGGCCAAAATTCACGAAGTATGGAGACGCCCCCAACACCTCATGCTGCGCTGTTCGAATGCAGCACGCCACCTTTGAGAGGTGAGTATCCCACGTCCTGTGGTTCTCCGACACGTACGCCCTCAAAGTGGTCTTAATAATTTGGTTAATCCGCTCGGCCGGATTAGCCTGCGGATGATAATAAAGAGCAGGAAGACATTATCTTCCAACTCCTTGCAAACACACTTTGCCGTTGCATTTCGCAACGGAAACAACAAGGGGAATTTGGTGAAGTAGTACACCACCGTTAAAATATAACAAAATCCCCGACTAGACTTCACCAAGGGTCCCACCAGATCTATGCAGATCATTTCCCAAGGTTCTAACTTCTTTGTCCTCTCTACCATACAACCAGCTGGCTTATTGTTGTCAGGTTTAACCCTCTGGCAAACCTGACAACCTTTAATATATCTAGCTATCTCTGCCTTCATTTTCGGCCAATAATATTTCTCAACTACCCTTGCGTAGTTGTGCCCCGATAATGGATTATCGTGACACTCGAATAAAATACTGCGCCTATCACTCCTGCCCACAACTCTCTTTCACTCGTTCCCAGCGCTAAACAAACTATTTGTCCCTGCCTTTATGTGTTTATATAACACCCCATTTTCATTCCTCCAAGCTGGGTAATCGAGTGGTTTATCCTCCACTTTCCGAAACATGCTCTCAAGCCATGGATCTTCTACACGCCCATCTACCTCCCCTACGACTGGGACACTTCTGGAAAGCATGTCGGGCACAACATGATCTTTCCCCTTACGATGTATGATTTCATAATCGTATTGCTGGAGCTTTAAAGCCCACCTAGCCAACCTACCGCAAGGATCTTTCAAATTGTTGAGCCATACCAACGAATAACGGTCGGTCACCACTGTGAACCTGACCCCTTGGATGTATGGCCTCAACTTCTCAACTTCCCACAAAACAGCCAAACACTCCTTCTCGGTAGTGGAATAATTCCTCTCGCACCTACTCAACGACCTGCTCAAACATGAAATGACCTTCTCCCCTTCATCAAACTGCTGTGTCAAAACGGCACCTATTCCAAAATTTGAAGCATCAGTTTGAACTACGAAGGGTCGTTCGAAATCGGGACAGCTCAGGACCGGCGCCGTCACTAGACGCTCCTTGGCCTTCAAATAGCTGTCCGCACACTCCACCGACCATCTAAACCTGTTCTTCTTCTTTGGAATATCAGTTAAAGGTTTCACCAAATCTGCGAAATTCGAAACAAACCTACGATACCAAGAAATGGTGCCAACAAACGACCGGACTTCCCTTACATTTTGGGCGCTGGATTTTTCAGCATTGCCTCAACTTTTTCGGGGTCAACATTCAAGCCCTGTCGATCAACAACATAACCTAGATACCGTAGCGAAGAAAGACAAAAATTACATTTTTCCCTATTCAATCCAAGCCGTGCCGAACAAATCCTCCTCAGGACCTCCTACAGAACCTCAACATGCTTGTCAAATGTATTTGTAACAATAATAATATCGTCCAAATACACGAAAACATGGAGTTCTAAGTCAGCCCCAAGGACCTCATCTATACATCTCTGCCAAGTTGCAGGCGCATTGTGCAGGCCATAAGGCATGCGCTTGAACTGGTAGAGCCCTCTACCCGGAACTGTAAATGTCGTGCAGGCCCTAGACTCCTTCTCTACTGGGATCTGCCAATAAGCGGATTTTATATCCAAACTAAACAGATATTTGGCGTCCTTTAGCTTATCTAAAGTAGCCGAAATATAGGGAGGGGGTAACTATCACGATTCGTATTTTTATTTAATGTCCTATAATCAACGCAAAACCTATAACTTTCATCCTTTTTCCTAATCATCACAACCGGTGATGCCCAAGGGCTGTGAGAAATCTCAATCACACCCTTTCCTAACATATCCTCTATTTCCTCATCTATGCGCCTCTGAATAGCGGGCGATACCGGATAGTATCGCTGCTTGACTGGTTCCACATTTGGCTTTATACGAATCCGATGTTCGACCAAATGTGTACAACCAAGTCCCTCAGGCATAGCTCTAAAAACTTCAACGACTAACTCTTCAAGAACCGATCTAGATAGTTGACAACGAAGACCTATCAACTACCGCCGCTAATGACGAGACCTCGACTTGGTCGAAAAACCTCCATTGATTCTTGGCCAAATCTGGCACTACACCGGCCTTGGACCAAAAGTCTACTCCAAGAATCAATGATTGGGGCAAATCCGGTATTGCGAGGCATTCCACGAGGACCGACTTGCCCTCTACCTCGAAAGGGACCGAAACTACCCCCCTAACCGCAACTTGTTCACCATCAGCAAGCACAACCTTCCTGACCGCAGACGCTACCAAACTCAACCCCCAGGACTTCAACGTGTCCCAGCCCGGCCTACCAAGAATCGTCCTGGTGGCCCCAGAATCTAAAAGCCCTAACATACGCACTCCAAAAATTTTAACACTTAAATATGGCCTATTATCTAATTCTCTACCTAACAACGTAAAACTCAGACAAACTTCGGACGGACGTTGCCTCTGAGGCCTATTTCAATTTGCCTTAGCCAGCTGGTTGCCCGCAGGCAGCCTACCTAAAACTCGCGAACTTCCTGCTTCCACAATAGCTCGCTCCCCATTTCCCGACTCTCCGCGGGCCCTCGGAGCCGCGCTCGGGCCCGCCTCCCAGTCCGAGCGCTTCTGTAATTGCCCTGCTCTCTGAGAGCATCGGGGGCAATCACGCTTCATCACGCCAGGCTGCCTACACTCAAAACAATAAATCTCCCTAGGGCAGTTATACGAAACATGCCCAAACCGCTTACAATTGAAGCACCTGAAGGAACTCTGGGAAGGAGCCTGAATTCTCCTCTCCAACCTAGCGTCACGCAAAGGGGCCCTAACCACTGACACCTCGGGTGCATCCGAGACGTACGTCTGGCTCCAACAAATGCTTGGATCGGCTGCTGGGCGACGGCACGAATGCTTCCACATTCGCCCGCACAGCCTCCAGCTTCCGACCCAAGGAAACCAACTCCGACAAAGACTTAGGCTCAGCCAAGCCCAGCTGAGTTTGGTAAAACGGGGACAGGTTCGAGATCACCAGACCAAGCATACGCCTCTCTGAAAAGGGGTCGGACAGACGACCGAACAACCCCCTCATCGCCTCTACATAAATACCTATGGACTCAGTCCCACCCTGAGTCCTTCGCCTAATTTCCGACATCAAAATGTCGTCATAATTAGGAGGCAGGAATTCCAGTTCCAGCTCGTCAACCAACTCTTGCCAGCCTGAAACCATCCTGCTGACAACCCTAAACCAGAGCAGGGCTTTTCCAGAAAAAAGCTCCACTGCTCCCCTAAACAACTGGGCTTCCCCCACGCCCCGAGCCTCGCACAGCTCGTTCACCCTCAGCAAAAATGCATGCACGGACATGTTTGACTTCTCCCCAGTAAAAGTCAAACCCCACTTGGACAAATTTTCGATTTCTTAAAACCTACTATTTCCTCACCCAACCAAGTGGATGGCTCAAGTCTCGGGGCGGGTTGAGGCCCTCCCTCAACCGCAGACTCCCTAGTAAGCCCCTGGGGTGGTCGTGATGGCCTTGGATTTTCATCGTTGGGAGGATCATCTCCGCCACCACCCAACTCCACCACCTCGTTGAGTTCCCCCAACAACAATAAAACCCTATTCTTGAGCGATATCTGCTCAACTACTTCCTCCTTACTCGCTGGCCTCGAACGAGTAAGGCGACCTAACGCCCATTCTACCTTGGTAAGAATTTTTAAATATTGGGCCGACTTGCAATCTGTTGGAGGTATTTCCATCAATTTCTCAATCTCGGAAATTTTTGCCTTAACCCCCACTTTGTCTTCCTCAAATAAAAATGCATAGGCTGCAAAAACGTCTACGGACCCCCTACGCTCTATAACTCTCGTAGCCCTCAACGATTTCCTCATCAACTCCACCGCAGAAACTGTCAACCCGCGAGCCTCCATCTCTTATGCCAGTTCCTCTTGGATAAGCCTATAGATCTCCATATTATATCGGACAGACAAAAAAAATTAAAATGGAAAAAAAAAAAAAAAAGAAAGGCCAAAATCTGATTAAAAAAAATCTGAAAAAAAAAATAATAAAAAACAATAAACTTTTTTTTTTTTTTTTTTAAATAAAGAAAACTCTCAAAATAAATTTTTAAAAAATTAAAAAAAAAGCACTTTAAAGAAATTTAAAAAAAAAAGGGAACCACGGAAAGGGAACGACGAAACACTTAAGGCGGGCGGCACCGCTCTAACATCTCCCCCCCACACATGAGCACGACCTACTCAGAAGCCAGTATTCGCAGTCGGGGCTTTATCCACACCTATATGTGAAAGATCTTCTCAGATTTGTCAAGAGTGTGTTTGGCAAATTTACATATACACCCCCGCACCCACCAAAATGAAAATACTCAAATTAGCGGCACTCATGTATGTATAGGCGAAAGCAAAAATGTCGACAGATTCCCCTCCGTCAAACAGGTTTAAAGAGTACAAAAAGCTTTAGTCCAGGTTTTGACATTCTCCTATTGTAATGGCGAGGCTGGCAATACCTTCATCGGAACGCCGCTGCTCACTTAGCTCACTTAGCTAACTTAACGAAAGCAAAAGCGAAAGAAAGGAAAAGAAAGCAAGAGAACTTTGACAGCTCAAACAAAATATTCAGTTGTCTTCTTCCCCGCGCCGGTCGCGTTCCACCCGCGTGTGGCGAATTTGTTTTGCTTAACAAATTAAGCAAAGCAAATATATTTACAGCAATTAATAAATTATAACAATCAATAAAATTGTGCAGTGCGTTCCTTCGGTCAGTGCGTGTGTGATTTCCTCCGACTTTGTTCGCCCGTGGCCCCGAACAAAAGGGAAACATACAAAAAAAGCAAAACCAAAAAAACCACAACACCAGTCGCAAATTATTGCCGCGACAAAATGTAAACCCGCATACTCCCAGGGATTATTTGTCTTTCAAGTCAAGATGCCGCACAACTTTGAAATCTTTACATTCAACTTATTCGTTTCCGATTGCACATTGCAGAATTTCTCTCACATTTGTGAATTTTTTAAAGCAAATACCATAGGATCAACTTGGTTGCCACCTAGGACTTAATTTTTCCCCACCCAAGCAGTGTTACCATATCTGCGGGTTTTTTACCCTTCGGTTTCTTTCAAAGTATGAAATCGATTTGATAAAGTATTTCAAGTCGATGTACCGATCACAAATTTCAACAACTTCGTGTATTTTCAACATTTAATGCAGCAGGGTGTAATAATTAAGGTTATTTCCATTTGATTGCATGTAACTTTTCAACAATGGAAAAAACCTAAGGCAATGCCAAAATAACACGGCTTCTCCTTGAGTATTACATATTCGCAATTCCATAATTTGCCCCAATCTCCCAGTGCACATTTTACGCCCACTTTCACAGTACTTCATTTCCACTTAAATGCATTTGCCATTTACATTCCAAATAACTACGGAAAAATGTCTATTGTGAATGGAAATTAAATTATACCCAACTTAAAGCTCCCCAAATACTGCCGCGAAATTTCCCCAAAAATTGCTCAAAAATTGCAAGGCGATATTCGGCTAGGAAAAATTTTTTCGTGCTGAAAAATTTCACAAAAACAAAAACAAATGCATAATAATCTAGAGGGCACTATCGTATTTTCAAGAAAAAGTACCACGACACCAACGAAATTTTGCATTCATGTGTGGCGACCTTAAATGCTCACTGCGAAAGTCGCCCACTTTCACAGTAACCCTACACACAGTACTTCATTACAACTTTTTGTCTAAAAGGGATAAAGGTACTTATTTTTACTTAATTTGAAGGTGCACTTAGACCGTAGGAGCGAACACAACTTTTGTCGCGATCTCCAATCGTAAACGAAATTCCGTTCGTGCAACCGTTTACACTGACTGAATATTCCCTCCCGCACCAGCATCGGAATCTACAGATTTGTTCGTTTTCAAGTGTTTACACTGCCGGGCCATTTCGTGCGAGCAAAGATCGTAATCCAGTCGTTTGCACCGGCCGAATTAACGGCATTTATACCATATGTCATTTAATTTAATTTCAATAATCTTCCAAACATACTTTACTGCGCTACATACATACATACAATACGAATCATTCATTCATGCATCAAAACCTATTTCAATACCAATCGCTACATCAATTTTCCTCTCTATAAAATTGTACAAAATTAACTCCACAGTATAAACACCAATTAAACATATATATTTAAAAATTACTTTCATCCATTCATACATTACATTGCAGACAATGCAACAACAAAAAATTATTTAGGCCCAGCGAAGCGGACCGGGCCCAGCTAGTTATTTATAATGAGAGAATGCGTCATAAAATGCCAATTCTAGTTGCGCCATTTCAAGACTTATGAAAAGGGTCCGTAGGGTAGTTACAAAAAGAAGTTCTTGTCATGTTCATTGGTTTGGCTGGGTAGCTGTGGGATTGGCATACGTCATGTGTGGCCAGCCTCAGGTGGTGATCTTCCGATCAGGACAGGGACTGTGATTTTGCGTCTTTGAAACAATTGCATCCTAGTGTAGTTCACAAAAAACCGAATGCTTACACTCACTAGAACTCAATCATCTTAAAAAACAATTCAAAAAAACATTTCTGAGATAGTTTCATAAATTTAAATTTTATTGTAAACTTTACTGTTTCAAAATAACTAAAAATGGAAATTTCTAACAATTACAGAATACAGTTAGCATTTTGACATTTTTCATCTCCCATTTTTGACTTACCATGAATTTCTCAAAATTCTTTGTGCTCAGCATCCAGAAATATATAAAAATACTTTGTCCTCTTGTTGGGTAATGTAATTTTAAATTTTAACTCCTGCCTGGTTTACGGGAGCGTCATCCCCTTCTCGGAGGCGTATTCCAGAATGCATCTGCGCGAAAGAGAGTTTCATTGAATCCCAAAAGTCCGTCTCGCTGCCGAGGGGCAATCATCACTGATAATAGACAAATTTCAATTAAATCAAAGTAAAATGGAAAAATCCAACAAATTACATTATTCTCCAACACATGTTGAGGACTACAATGTTGCGCTCCGTTCAATTGAATCAGAAACTGCACTTGCCAAACTTCTCTTCGATAACCGTTTGGAATTTCTCAGCACATCATTGCTGGTCTTCTCCACAATTCGTGTGTTTGCTGCTCATCAACTTTTAACTGTTAACAGCGGTCAGATCCTTTTCATTGCCTGCATTTTCATCGTCCGCGGAAGGAGTCCCAATCATTTTGTAAACCTCCTCAAAACGATAGCCTCCAGCCCTTCCAGTATATCACCCAGCGCCGGAGTACGATATTGAGGCCCACCTCACTGTTCTTTGTACGATTATGCTCCAAATGCCGTTTCCTTAGTATGACTATCGGATGCTTTAAAGAAGGAAAAGGCAAGCCTGTACTGATCTCAGCACGTCCATTGCGGTCCGAAAAATTCAAACCCTCCGAGATATCGTTGGATCGCATTTGTATAATTTAACGCCATAAATATTACATATATATTATATATATTTTTATTTATTATCTTTTGAGCTGTAGAAATACACATTTCAAACTACTTATTTTGCAATTTGTAGAAATTGTTTACATTTTTTACTTTTTCAATACATTTTTTACACTTTTTTATTCATTCTCTCATACTTTTTCGTAGCAGGGATGATTGTTTTCAGTACAGTAATACTTTTTTACTTTCCTCCTACTGAGGCATTTTCGGTACAATTTATTAAATTTTAAAAATTTAATAAAATACTTAGCTTATGACTATTTCGGAATTTTGGCAACAAATTAGTAAATATCAATTCCACGAAAAAATAATTAATTTAGCTCAAATTTAAATTTAAAAATACCACGAAATCGACTTCAAGTAAATACAATTTTCCCATTAATTAAATGCAGATTTTTTAAAAACCACAGTTCGTAATTTGTTGCATTTCAAATTAAAAACAAGTGAGTAAGTTTCAGTCGGGCAAGCCGACTTATATATACCCTACACCTACTGGGCCATATTGTATCCGCCATCTTGAATTTTGAAAATGCGACATCAAATTCGAAATTAGCGACCCCAAAAACCCTATACAAAATTTCATACTGTTTTGATGAAATCTTAAAATTTCGGTAAAAACACGATTTTCACTTATATAAGAGGTAGGCGTGGCAGTCGACCAATTTCGCCCATTTGCAATACCAACTCCTTCTAGGGCATAAAAAGGATAAATCCAAAATTTGGGATCCCTAGCTTTCTTCTAGCTCCTGCAATCGTGTTTACAAGAAAAGAGGACGGACAGACGGATAGACGGACAGACGGATAGGGGTAAATCAACTCAGGAGGTGATGCTGATCGAGAATATATATACTTTTCCATACCGGACACGCCTCCTTATGGGCGTTACAAACATTGTGACAAAGTTAGTATACCCTGCCACAGTGAGTGTGGGGGTATAAAAAACAACTGAAAACAAAAAGTACATTGAACTTTCACATCAACATAAACTTTTTTTAATTGCTCTTACATTACTTTCAGAATCAACTTTGGAAGAACGTCCCAGAGGTCCTACATGAAAAATATTTTATTCAAAGAGTTGATGAAAACCCACCTGGAGCCCATTGTCAGTTCTGCAATGTTACAGTTGTTTTGTTACAGTTGTTTGAAACAACACATGAACACTAAAAAGCATGCTACTAATGCGGACTCCTTACGGCTTAACAAAAAAATATAATTTCGCAAGGAAATAAAACTTAACAAGAAGGCCAAAATAAGCGAAATATGATCAGCTTTGTTTATCGCGCTACACACAACACTGCGGGCCGCGGATCATTTTAATACTTGTCTTCAAGCGATTGCAGATGACAGCACAAGTACTTCAAAAGTACCAAAAAAGCGGACCAAATGTGCAGCTGTAATCAACGAAGTACTTTCACCATTTTTTAGGCAGCAGTTGAGGCTAAAATTATTTTGTTATTATTGAATGTAAAAAAAAAAATTCAAATAAGAATTTATACTATTTTGAATAATTTACCTAGCCACACTGTTGAAAAATTGTAAACACAGAACCCTTTCGTGTTGTTGACAAAAATTTAAAGTTCTAAGTCGAGACGGCGTGCCTAGCCCGTCGTCAAATGTATCGGCTTGGTCAGCGGTGAAATATTGAGTCGATTGTGTCGGCTCAACCGATATTGACATCGATTTGTTCGCACGCCGATTGAAGCCGAATATGGTCGGCGTGAAACTGTTTAGTCTCCGCCGACATTTTCCAATCAACATGGAACTCTGGGTGCGTAGTGACAATAAAAAAAAACGGCGTCAGCAAATTCGTTTTGTAAAATTTTTACAAAGTTTTCAATTCAATTGTATATAGTTAAAATTTTTTTTTATGCGTTATTTGGACAAAAAAAGTTTTTCTATAGAGAATTTAACTATTAAATTTAACTTTTAACGAAGTTAACTTTGCAACGCAATTAACTTTTTAATTTAACGAAGTTAAATTTTTGATTAACTATTTCCGGATTAACGAAGTTAAATTCTCGATTAACTATGCCCGATAATCCATACAGCTTAATTATTGATGAATCACCTGATATTGGTACTTCCAAATACTTACACCCAGAGAAAAAACAACCTAAAATCAAAAATAACCACCTTAAAACAAGTAGAAACGTTAAGGAAAGTCTGGTAAAGTTGGAAATTTTAGAAACAACTACGAACAAACTTGTTTTCAATTTAAGACTTAAATTCAAAAATAGACAAACTTATTTCAAAGTTGTTTTCCGATTATTTCAAAAATGTTCCAATTTATATTAAGTTTGCCAGACCTTGATTTAAAATCGTTCAACTTTGTTTCAACGTTGACAACAGTTATTTTAATTATTTTTCACTTCATTTCAACTTTGCAACTTTGTTTCAACGTTGACAATAGTTATTTTAAGAGAAAATATCTCTTTATTTTAAAGTTGTTTCCATTAAGTTGAAAAAATGAAGGATTAAATACGATAGTACTTGATTTTACTATGTTTTTTTTCCCTGAGTGTAGGTATAGTAATTAAGTATTACAGCAAAACTACTCAAGAGATTGTGACTTGTTTTCTGGATTTGGCTTCGCTACACAGAAAAAAGATGGTCGGTAAAATTAACCAACGAAAGTGTTGGCGTACAAAATTTCAAAATGTATGAAAATTGTAAATTTTTTAACAGACAAAAAATTGTAAAAAAATAACCGAAAATAATTGTTGTTTTACAGAAATTGTATGTTCTTTTACCGCAATTAGTGGTTAAATTTGAATTTTCACCAACTTGTGCAATTCACCATTCGCGCATCTTCAGTTGAATCGTTGGGATTCAAAGAAAGAAGAATTCCCAATCGTGTTATGAATGTCGTTCCTTATAGAGGCAGCTTGAGCAGAGCCAAACAGAGTTTTTTGCTTGTAATACTCTATTTGTAATACTAATTTTGGAAAATAAGAGCTGGTATCAGTTATGCGCTCAAGCTAATATTTATTTTCTTAAACATGCAATCTTGCATTTTCGAAATATATTTTTGTGTTTAATATGTTATTTGTGGTTTTTGGAGTCTGTTTTCAAATGAAAAAAAAAATAAATTTATTTAAAAAAGTTTTCTTATTAAAAAATATGTATCGAAACAAATTTTTGTTGTATGTTTACAATTAAAATTGTAAGCCAACAAATTATTAAAGTAAATCAACCACCCTTCTCGTCGGTTAGATTAACCGACGAAGAAGGGTTGGAACGTTTTTAACCGTCTTTTTCGGTTAAATCTACCGACTGTGTGTAGTCATTTAATGCTGAAGGCATAGTTTCTGCTGTCAAGGGTACGCTCAATTGCTACAAATTGTCATTTGGGCAATTAAGATATCTCGGGACAGATAACGCCAACGTTATGGTAGGCATTAATAGCGGTGTACACGCTCGACTCCTAGAAGATTGCCCAGGTCTCATATTAGTACCATGTGTCTCAGGGACGTAACCAGAAAAAAATTTCGGGGGGGTTTTCACAAATTTTTTTTTTACCTCTACTGAAGAAAGAAACTAGAAAACGCTTTTTTCAAAATAAATTTTTTGATTTTTCATAAAAAAAGGTGTAATAAAAAAATTTGAAAAAAATCCTGAAGTGGAGTTTATGAGAAAAGGATTTATTCTAAAATCGATGTATTGTGTTCATATATTTCGGGGGGGGGGCCTACAGCCCTCAAAACCCGCCCTTCATGGGTACGTCCCTGCTTTCATTTTAAACACACTTTCATTTGATTCACAGGAAATTTTGAATAACTTTAAACTTTCACAAGCTGTTTCACTTTGATGTAAATGTAAACCGTGATATTTGAAGCTTAATAACAAATGCTAAAACTGGAATTTTTCCAGTTTTTGGTACACGAAAGTTTTTAATACAATAAAATATCCAGGAGATACGGAACTTTCTCTTAAATTCTTTTAAATTTCATAACTATTCCTGGTTACGTCCTTGATGTGTCTGTCACTCTCTGCAATTAGCAGTTTCAGCTGCTGCCGCAGACACTCTTCCAGACTTCATCGAGTTTGTAGTAGATGAAACGTACAACTGGTTCAGCTATTCAACAAAAAGAAAAATTGAGTACGAAAAAACATACAAATTGTTGAACGATGGCCATGACCCCAAAAAAATTGTTCGGGCATGTGATAACCGATGGATGAGCATCTATTCTGGTACCGGCAGGTTGATGGATCAGTGGAAGAGCTTAAAACTCATTTCCAAATAGCTCAAACACAATCAAAATGCCTTAAGGCGAAACTTTTGCAATGAAAGGGCTTTTGTAATTATATTGTTTTTAAACCACATTTTGGTAGAGGTTACTAAAGTAAATGCATTATTTGAAAGTAATTCTACTGACATTTCCAAATTTCTTAGTGATTTGTTTTTTTTGATACATTTTTTGCAAAAGATTATAAACCTCAAGTTAATAAATTGGAAAATGGAAACCACAATTAGTTTTTGGACAATGGAGGTAATTTCCTACACCGATGCATCTGCAATGCAATCCTTTCAAAACTTGTGTCAATTTGTTATTGGTTTTTTAACACTTCCAATTAGTAATGCGGAGGTGGAAAGGGTTTTCAGTCAGATCAACTTATTTAAAATGTTACACAACATTAAAAACTCTTTTAACAATAAAATCGCGGATGTTGCGATTCTTTTGAAATTAGTGAAGATTTGATTACTAAATATTTAAATACAAATTTGTATGAAGATAAAAAGTTCGAGGATAACGAATTTGCTGAATTTTTTTATTTTTAAACGACTGAATTTAAGACGTGACAATATTATATGTCCGATTATTTATAAGTGTTCTTTTTTAAACAACTTTGTGATAACATTTGTGAAATGTAATGGCATGTAGGCATTATTTTGTGGATGACATTTAAGAAAAACGATTAAAACACAAGGGAGTAAATTCATAATCAGAAATAATTTCAACTTTAAAACAATTGGTGATTTTTGGAAATTTCAACGAATTGTATGCTTGAAATGTCAAAAAGCACCATTTACTTTAAAGTCGAAACTATTTCTGATTATGATTATGTGATTTAATCGTGTTTCTTAAATGTCATCCAAAAAGTACTACCTGCATGCATACATCTACTGAAAAAGTTATTTCACTTCTGTGTGATATCAATTTATTTTTTTACTTTTTGAGTGCCATATTATATGTAAGTTTTTTTGTGTTCCTTTCAATTGCATATCTGGATATTGCAAATAAAAATAAATGTTTTGTTTGAAAAAAATTTCTATGTTTATTGTACAAAGTGGAATAAAAATGGAATATTTTATTTTCCAAGTGGAATAAAAAAGTGGAATATAAAAATTTTAAAGTGGAATATTTAACAAAAGTGGAATATTTTTTCGTTAGTCTTCTGGTCACACTGTCTACTGACACCACCTGGTTTTTGCATCAAGACTGATTTACACTGTATGATATATTTTTCAATGCAAAATGTTCCCATCTCTTTTTCATGTGTCACAATTCATACGCTGCATCAACCAATTCATACAATGTAAATCAGGCTTCATGGGCATGAACCCAAATCAAACACATCTCCCATCACTAGGGCTTTCGATACCGAAAGCTTTTCGCAATCCCGTTATGTTCGGGACTAAAAATTTCAATCCCGGGATTTTTCGAGATTAGTTACTTTTACAAGCAAAATGCATTTGAAAAAAATAAAAAAATATTTTTGATATGTTTTATTGCAAAACTGATAGTTTTAGCTTAAATAAATAAACATAAACATTAATTTCAATTTATTAAAGGTACAAATTAATGAATTTTTTTATTATCAGTATTTGAGTTTCCGTTTCTTTAGGAAAGACACAATTCAATTCAAAATATGCTTAAGTAAGGTTTCTGAAATCAGTTTTCAGTTTTACTTAATTATTGTAATTAAGCAATTCATTTTTGTGCGTTCGCTAAGACTGGAAATTCCTGGGGGACAAAAATGTATTTGTATCTGTATCGGAAAACATAATTATTTTAAAAATGCGAGACAAAAACTTTTAAAGTTGTCCGTTTCAATTATTTTCACCCATAACTGAAAAATATTACACTTAAGCGAATTTTAAATAACAGAAAAATATTTCCCTAGAACGAAGTACAGTTTAAGCCAAAATTATCAGATTTTGTATCCGAATTGCTTTCTCATAAATAGGATAGTGCAAAAGACAATGCCATGATTTCATAAAAATTTCAATTAAAATTTAATATTTAAGGTGTGTTTCATGTATGCGGAGTTAAATTGGAATAAATTATTGATTTGGGAATGAAATTCGGATTAATTTGACCGAATTTTTCCGTTAAGCGGGTTTCAGTAAAGCAAAATAATTTGTACGAAAAAGGGAAAAAAAAATCATGGGGACTCAATTTTTGTTTCACTTAAGCGGGTTTTTCACTTAAACGGGTTTTCGCCTTGTGTCGATTTCGGTATTCTTGTATTGTACAATCTCTGGCGCCGGCCGGGGCTACAAATGTGCGGTCAGCAGGGCTACGATTTATCCAAGTGTAATTTAATGTTTTCGGGGGATAGGCCCGATATGTCCATGCATGCATTCCTGCAGAGGGTGGACGAGCTGTGCGAGGCTCGGTGCGTTAGCGAAGCCCAGTTGTTTGGGGGAGCAGTGGAGCTGTTATCTGCTCTGCTTTAGGAATATCCGCAGGACAGTTTCAAGCTGGCGAGAGATGGTCGTCGACAAGGTTGCGCTTGCTGATGGTGAACAAGTTCCGGTTCAGGGTGTAGTTTCGGTGTAGACTTTTGGTCTAAGGCCGGAGTGGTGCCAGATTTGGCCAAAAATCAATGTAGGTTTTCCGACCAAGTCGAGGTCTCGTCAGTAGCGGCGGTAGTTGATAGTTCTTCGTTGTCAACTAGGGAAAAAACGGTTCTTGAGGAGTTAGTTGAGTTAGTTGAGCATAGATGAAGAAATTAAGGAAATGCTAGAACAGGGTGTGATTGAGATTTCTCACAGCCCTTGGGCATCACCGGTTGTGATGAATAGGAAAAAGGATGGGAGTTATAGTTTTTGTGTAGATTACAGAACTCTTAATAGATAGTTACAGATAGTTACCCCCTTATATTTCGGCTACTTTAGATAAGCTAAAGGCGCCAAATATCTCTCTAGTTTGGATCCCTCTAGTCTAGGGCATTTACAGTTCTGAGTCGGGGTCTCTACCAGTTCAAGCGCATGCCTTTTGGCCTGTACAATGCACCTGCAACTTGGGAGAGGTTTTTTTCGTGAGGTCCTTGGGGCTGACTTGGAACCCCATGTTTTCATGTATTTGGACGACATTATTATTAGTCCGACCGATTATTCGGCTTTGGCCACATTCGGCCTAAAATTTCACATTCGGCCCATAATCGGCTTCGGCCAATATAAAATCCGAAGGCGAATTTACGGCCGAATGTCAAAAATATGTGATCCAAAATCCGTAAAGAAGCAATATGTCTGCTTTTTGGAGTATGTAAAATTAAACTTTAAGGACTTTGGCAAATCCTTTTAATTTTACACCCCATATGCAAAATGCTCTTGTTTAGATTCATATTTAAAAAAAACAGACGAGGTAGAGCATTTCAGTGGACGCCATCGTGTTTAGTATCAAAAAATCTTTAAGGATCCATAGGTTTGCTTTATGGAGTACCACGTTATTTTTCACTGGAACTTCGAGTTAAAATATAATCCAAAAAATTTAATGGTACTAAAATAAACCATTCACATATTCAAAACAAACAATCGTAAAAATATGAGAAATAGCTTCTTTTAAAGATTATCTTTTTTCGTTTTTCTTCAATTCGTTAATTTTGTTTATTCTTTATGCCTAGAAATTAACTAAAAAGAAATAATGACAATTATTAGAGTAGGTGCATCTCCATATTAGTGAATTTTGGGCCGAAATATGGCTGTCAGTGGTGATAGGGATTATAGACGTGTGGGAGACTCAGACCAACCGAACAGTAGTTGTGACGACCGGGCCAAGATAATGGCAGACTTAAGGGAAGACGTATTGAGTTGAATTGGAAATAAATGGAATTTAATGGTAGTAAGAAATACCTTTAAAAGGTATTAGAAAAGCTTATAACAGTAGTAGAAAAATAGAAATGGAAGACTCAACGCGAAATTGGTAGAACGAGAACCCTGCTGTGTTGTGCTACAACCGAGGTTGCCAAATTTTATTATTGGCAATAATCTCTTTTTATAAAATTTAGATTTTTTAAAGCTATATTTGAGGACCTATGCCTCAATTGATATAACCCACAGAATTATTTCTACAGCCATTCGATTAATTCTCGTAATAAAACCTGGCAACCTTGGAAGCTACTGTATATCCAGTGACATACTGCTGTTCTGTAGTGCACATTCAAAAACTAATATGATTTTTAGTTTACCGAATTATTACTATTTCAGCAAAGCTAATATGATTTTTAGTTTTTTGAAATATTACTATTTTACAAAACTAATATGATTTTTAGTTTCTTGAATTACTGATCTTAGAGCTACTGCTGATTTTTATTACTATTACTTATGCTAATTCATTTTCAATCAGCATAAGCATAGCTCATGCCAAAACTAATATGATTTCGTATTTTTTTGAATTGCTGATTTCAGAGCTACTGCTTATTGTTATTACTATTACTTCTGCTAATTTATTTTCAAGTAGTAGAAGCAAAGCATAAGCTTTTACTGATAAATTTTTGAATTGCAATTGCGCAGTAAAATGAAATTTTTAAAATTTAAAAGTAGTTTCAACTCAAAGCAGTGTTATTTTTCTTGCTTATGCTATTTTGCTTGCAGCATTTTAAACCCTAATCGATATCATACAATTTTAATGTGCTGCAATTTGTGCAACGCACCCGATTCAGATACACAGCCGGTAGGTTTAAAATAACCTTTAATTGGCTGTTGACCAAAATTTGTTTGTTTTCGAATCGGTCCGAAAGATTTTCCCACGCCTGTGTGAACCCGTCGTTTGTTAAAGGCGACATTTTCACAATATCGCTCTCCTCACCTTTTGTCTTCTGGATGAGGTAAACAAGTTTTTGCAACTGGGGTAAGGCGCGTTGACCAAAATTGGTTTGTTTTCGAATCGGTCCGAAAGATTTTCCCGCGCCTCTGTGAAACCGTCGTTTGTCTTCTGGTTGAGGTAAACAAGTTTTTGCAACTGGGGTAAGGCGCGTGTTTGTAATATACATATTTCTGGAAAAAAAATTAGTTGTGCAATGAAAAGTTGTTCAAATTCGCTGTATTTTGGCAAAGCAGACTCAGTGCATTTCTTCAATTTTCCGCAAATGGGAAATATTAGGCAAAAAAGGATATTGGCATGCCAAGCAAATATCTAAGAGCTATCAAAGTTCCGTTAGTATGTTCTGTACAAATCAAACGTTAAGGTATTTTTTTTAATAAAAAATAACAAAATTAAACTTAATTGCAATTCAATTCCTTGTGCACGTTGTGCACGGACCCACGTTGCCCCAATGCACCGAGCAGATTGTATAAACAAAGAAATTTTTTCCAAAGCAAATGCTGAAATTATAATTGTCAAAAAACACAGCACTTGTCAAAGTTGCTGAGAGTACTGAGAGTGCTCTAACCTCTAAATTCTTGAATCATGCATTGCCATATGGACCCTTCGCGGTCAAAATACTCGTAAATTGTTATCTCCTAATGTAAGAATATATTTGGCATTCTGTTGCGAGCATAACTGATAACAATTCCTCTGTATGTACACAAGAATACCAACACTACAGCGTATTTTTATCTCTGGTTTTCTTGTGCTGAGAATATATTATAAGTATATTTGTAGTTTTTAGTATAACGGATTTATATAAATATCGCCGTTGGGCAATAATAAAATTAGAATTGAATTTACATCCAAATTGAAGAGTTTGGTTTTCTTTTCTCGTGCTGTCCCAAGATACAACGTTCACCGTTATCTAGCATGACGTCACCATATACTGCTTGTCACTTTGGCAGAAAAATGCAAGCGTTGCCACAAATTTAGCTTAATTAGTTAATGGATTTTCTACTGCATTAATTAGTCGTCAATAGAAAAACGATTCGAAATTATTAAAATTAGGCAAACAAATCAAAATTATTTAAAAAAGGAAACAATTTGATAAGTTGAGCTTATGTTTAAAAAAAGTTTAACTAAAAATAAATTTTATGTTTTTACGCGTCAAATTTACGCGTCAAAAAATTAAGAAAAAAAATTTGAAATGCAAAAATGTTTAGTATTGACAAATGCAGATCGGTTATTTTGTTCAAAATAAGTAATACAAATTATATTTAAGACTTATCGTATCATATTTCCAATAATGTAGCAATTTCTATCAAACTTAGGTCTAACAATGATTTTTCAAAAATTCAGCTTATTATTATAATATTCAGATTAAAACTATTTGCCCTGTATAAAGTTCTATAAAAAAAATAAAGTTTGGTCTGCTTCTGATGAGCAGATTTTTATCGAGTTGTTGGCAGATAAAATAGGGGATTTACGTGGTGCTCGAAGAAACGGGCACATTTATGAAGAGATGCGATCGTTTCGCATGCCATTTTCGTTTTTTTCTGTGTCATTCAATTGCACTTAAATTCATTTCGTTAATACTCGTTAGTGCATCTTCAACCCAGATGTTGTAGTTTTTAAACGCTATATTAAAAATAGTTGCTCTATTCATTTCTATTGTTGTCTAAAAAATAATTTTCTCAGTTGTCAAAATGAAACTTCAAACTATATTACCTAAGCGCAGTGCGAACACTTCTACGTAATTTCAAAATTACTTTCTGAAATTAAGTAATTTCTTGCCAGTCCGAACGTATTATTACATGGGAATATTTTGAAAACAGTAACCCGATCGAGTGTATTTATTAACATTTCAAAGGGTCTGTGCCAGTGATGATTTCTTTGGTACTTTTTTGGTACAATTTCAAAGAAAAAAATACATTGGTACTAAATTGACATTTTTGGTACAATATATGCGAAGGGTATCAGATTAACAGGCCTATTCTAGCGTAGTCACAATAGCCACCACAGTCTCACTAGTGACTTTTGTCTCAATTTGATACAATTTGGTATTCTGAACGATTTAAAAAAGCTCTTTCAGTATCAATTGTCATAAAAGTTGTGATCTGCTAAATAGATCATCACAAACTTAAATAGCTGCCACAAAACAATAAATTTTATGAAAAAAGTTAAAATTGGTATTAAATTAAAAGTTATCTTCTTATTTTTCAATTACTTTTACGATTTCCACAATAGTTCTTTCGATATAGCTTATTCGTAGGAATAAAAAAAATTGGATTTCCATAAAAATGCACATCGCATAATTGTGTTTAGATATAGATATTTACCAAAAGAATTAAAAAATATATTTCAGTTCGTTTTAAAAAAGATTTATTTAAAGTAGAAATCCTACTTTTGGCACGGGTATTCTGAAATTCGTGAAAGGGAGATGCAGTCCAAACGAAGAACAAAGAAATGTTAAAAGAAAACAAAATATGTTTAAAACCGATTCACAATTATAATTATAATTTTTGTTTTTATATGTTGGGTTGAATCCACCTTTAGCCTTGATTCACAGCTAAATATTTTAAAATTTGTCCAGTTTATCGGATAACTTCTCCAGCGCCTGACTTTGGCCGATCTGCTGCAATGCTCAGCCAAATGTGCCTGCTGCTCAGTGGCGCTTCTGCTCAAGCTGACAAGGTCTAAGGATGAAAAGAAAACAATAAAATTATTAAAAAAATTACGAAAAGTAATAAATTTTCCAAAAATATTTACTTTTCTGTTTTTTGCGCCATCTTCGAATAGTTTAGTATTTTCTTTTGACTTTTTGGGTACAGAACGAATACTTGTTTCCAAAAGTATTCGGTAATCAGAAGTTATGACTAATTTTTTGAGATGTATCAGGTGACTTAAGTGCAATTTTTTTAAATGGTTAGTTTAGGGAACAAAAATGTTTCGTACATTTTATAAAAATATATCAATGCATCGAGTAAACGTATCAAGATTCACAAAAAATATTCATGTAATTTCGAGTTTCGAAAGTTTTGTTTGAAGAAGAAAAAGAAACAACAGCTGATCATGTTTACACCTCAATGTGGTGAATTTCAGAGCTTTCTTTCTTGTGATCGCTGATTCAGAATCAGTCACAAAAATCCGATCAAAAGAAAAGTCACAAAAAGCTAAGTCACAATCAACTGTGACTCAATGTCAGAATAGAGCTGTAGTGATCATCTTATTTTTCAATTTTTTTTCTCATTTATTTTTTTCGGTAAGGTTTGTTTCCAACTCTACAGTACTTGCAAACTTAATTTCGAAAAAAGCTAAAAAATTGATAAGTAATTTACCTTTCGTAAATTTTTTTTAACTCGTATCCACTTCGCTATTTTTTTTTGAATTGTTTCCAATTTCATGCAAATTTTTCTTGAGTCGTTTTTTTAGAACTGGAAACGAAGCGTTTCATTTATGTAACGTTAAAAGTAACTTAATTTAGTGTAATTTTTGTTTTTATTATTAAAACTTATTTTTTAAAAGTATTATGAATTAAAGTATGCTTATATGTAACTTGTTTACATTTTTGAATATTAATAACTTTTCTGTTCATACTACAAACTAAATATTTAAAAAATTTGGACATTGAAGTGTTGGTACTTTTTGGACAGATTTGATACCATTTTTTTGACTTTTTTTTACAAAATGGAATAACCCAAATATCATCCCTGGTCTGTGCTAATTGATATATGTTTAGAAGCGAAAAGTAAGTTGAATATAATTTTCGCGTGGTGTGTTAACATTTCTGTGGACATTTGACAAAACAACCTTTTTCAAATTTGCCAACTGTTCAGGAAAGCCAAAAAACGGTAAAACTGCTTCTGAAAATTTTTTTTGTGTAGAAATTTAAAGAAATGTTAAGGTTTGATATTGCGCACGACTATGAAGCAAACATTTCTAAATTACATTTTTTCACCGATTCTTTGAAAAAAATACAGCTTATACTACACAAGTTGTTTTGTCAAAATTGTTTTGAATGAAAAAGAATTTAATTTTGGTCGCTTATGTCGAGACAAATGGTTTTGTAGAGGGGGAATTTTTAATTTCGCATTTGACAAAAGAAGTTTTCGAAAGAAGTTGTTTTGTGGAAAGGAATTAGTAATTGGGCTGGCGTTAAATGGAGAGAGGTTGTTTTGTCAAATAGATGTAACGACTTTTTCCATTGAATTCTTTAAACTTTCTAACCTGGTAGAACCGGTTTTGTCAAATGCAATTTTGGAAAAAAACTGGAAGGAGGTTGATTTTCGACGATATATCTTTTGAACTAAAAGTCTTAGAAATATGACGATTATACCACACTGAAATAAAAAAATCATGTAAAATTGAAATTGCCTGCCTTTCAATTTTAATATCATGTCAAAATTTGTTAATTTGATGAGAATTGTACCATTCCATTCGTTTTTCATATCATATTAATACTTTTTTTGTTAAATTAGTATGAAAAACAATAAACTGATAGTATCACGTTCTACACTGCATTATCAATTTACAACATCAAACTTGCAGCACTACTTATCAATTAATATCCTATCAATACTACTTAACTCCCGTAATTTTATAGGAAATAATGATAAGAATTCACATACTTCCACATGCGACCGCAGCCGACTCAGCCGTGCCACCATTAAAAACGGGCGTTGAATAATTTTGGACGGCTTAGAACTCTGCCAATTTTTCTGTGCCAAAATAATTACACAAATGCAGAAAATGTGAAAAAACCATTTTGTAATGAAAATAATGCGTTTATGGATGGAAATATATGATCACTAAGATAAATTATGCATGTGAAAGTGATTATTTAGTTTTTCGATGCTCAATTTAATCAAATTCTAGTGTTGTGACGTAATTGCAGTGAATTAAAGTTCAGTAAATTCTATTAAATATCCAAAATTATTGAAGGGCGTAAATTTTACAAGGGCGTAAATTTTACAAATTCGCATCTATTTTCCTTTCTTTTGTGACATTTTTAGGCATCATAATAAGCATCACATATTATATCAATTTTAACATACATACATAAATTGAAACGTATTTAATTTTTATGTGTTCGTTTTTTGTCGTTTCTAAAACGAATACATTTCTCATTTTCTTTTTCTCCATTTTCGCAATTATTTTTTTGAAGCGAATTTTCTAATGTAAATTTACGTTGGATCCTTATCAAAATTAAGTTGGTATCCCATCAATTCCCCACTCTTCCATATAAATGATAAAGATGTAGTTTCAAATTTGATATGTATCACTATCGGCCATGTTTTATCAACGAAATTTGAAGATTTGATGGTATTTTTAGCATTTTTTTGGTTCGGTGCAAATACGCTTTAATACGCTTCGTATAAAAATTTTATATTTATGATTTAAATCCTGGAAAATTGTCCTATCTCGAGAGAAGCTGTTTTGTCAAATGTTCACAGATAAAATAGAATATTATAATATATAAAATATAATATAAAAAACCACTAAACTTAAACCAATTTTTAAGTTGAGTTGTAAATTTTGAATTGGTTAGCGTTAGTGACAGACAGACAGACAGACCTGGACAAATATATCTCTTACTTACATAAAATTCTTTGTGAGTTTGTAGGATTGTGGGTTTGTAGGTTTGTAGCTTAGTATGTATGTATGTTTGTTCCCTTATAACTCAAGAAATACTACCGATTAATACCGATTTTAATGAAACACATACCAAAATGTAGGTAATTTGGGCGTTCGAGGTGGGCGTGGCAAATATTATTCTAAAATGCTATAATTTATGCAGTGTTTAACCGATTTCGCTGAAATTTTATATGTGATTTAGGGGGATGAATGGGTAGCATGTTGATTCTGAAAATTTGAGGTCCGCCCACTGCCACCCCTAAAATTTTTAAAGCTCTGTAACTCGGGTCCTTTTCAAGGGATTTCGGTGAAATTTTGGATTTGGTGCTGGGACGTGAATGGGCAGAGGGATGACTATTGAAATTTAAGATCCGCCCACTGCCACACCCTAAAATTTTTAAAGCTCTGTAACTCGGGTCCTATTCAAGGGATTTCGGTGAAATTTTGGATTTGGTGCAGGGAGGTGAATGTGCAGAGGGATGACTATTGAAATTTAAGATCCGCCCACTGCCACGCCATAAAATTTTTAAAGCTCTGTAACTCGGGTCCTATTCAAGGGATTTCGGTGAAATTTTGGATTTGGTGCTGGGAGGTGAATGGGCAGAGGGATGACTTGCAAAATCTATTTTTATTTCAGTTGCTTAAATAATACATATAACATTTCTACTTTAACATGAAATTACAAAATTATTGCGAGCGAGGCTGTGGGTATAAGCTAGTATATTTATATTTTTATATCTTTCCCGACATTTTTACCGTCTTTTCTGTCTATGGCGGCCGTTGCTTCATACTAGAGAGGGGCGCGTGAGTAAATTTCGCACGCTCACGCGAGATAAAAAAATAATCACACAATATAATCACTACAAATTTTGCATCAAAAACGTCAAATGAATTTGTTGACGCGTCCAATGCCATCACTGCTTTAAACTTTTTTGACTTCATAGAACCAATACCGATATTTTGAAAAGTCTGGGACCAGGAACCGAAGTCGATATTTTTTAAATCTGAGAACTGTAACCGATATTATTATGGAAAATATTCTTTCTATGTTATGTGGTGTATATGCATAATATACTCTACATTCTGTGTATACCGCATTCCAACAAACCAATAACCAAATATACAAATGCAGTACACAAAGTTCAAAACACAAACGATATTGTGAATCACTGCTAGTAATTAAATGAGGATAGCAGCGAGTATTTAATTATGTCATGATCGTATTCTTGAATGGGAGAATAGCCTGCTAGTAGGTAGATACAATGTATATCAATACCATGCATTGATCGCTCTTATGGTAGAACAACGTGATGGAACCATGTGGAACCTACGTTTGTTTACGTTCAGTCTTTTCTTCGTTTACTTTTTGCTTTGTTTATTAATTCTGTCGTCATGTTGGACTTCGGGATTGCAATAAGAGATCCTGGCTACTATGACAAATGCGGCAGTTGCCCTTTGGCAGCGATAGTAAAAACTCGGTCAGTGTGTAGAAATAGTTTTGTAATTGTAAATTTTTAGTGGTAAGCAATATTGTATGTAATTAAAAAAATGAAAAAGAAATGAAAAGAGTCCATCAGGGAATAAAAGCCCTTGTTACCGCAGTTCGCCAATCTTCAAGCAATTTTTATATCATCCTAAAGTAATTTGTTATTTTGTAAAGTTAAGAAGTTAATAAGTAACTTTTCTATTTCCGCTATTTTGAACTAATATATTTCCATATGTAAAGTTGAGAACTAAATATTCTAATTGAAACGGTATTAACTGAAATTGAAATGTAAACTCATACCGAGACAAATATTCTTTATATATCTACTTCACATATTTACTTTGTTTATGTAGTAATAACCGCAGCTAACAATTTCTGTAAAATCGAAAGATCCTTAGTACAGTAGTAACACAAAGCTCGGACTATTCATACGATTATTTTTAAAGCGCATCGTTTCAAATCGTTTTGATAAATTTTGCTAACTTGAACTATATCTTGTATTCTTTTATAATTTGAAATAAACTTTAAATTCAAGATTTTGTGTTCTAATTTGGAAAGATAAACGAGTGCTAATAAAAGTCGTACTTTGGATTTATCCGGGCGCGTGTCAGACGCAACATTTCTTTAAAAATAATCTTTTGTAAAATCCAATATCGCGATTAAAAATGCAAAGAGAAGAGTATAATTGTTGCAAATGCAATGCAAAGGATAATGCACAAATGGTGCAGTGTGACAATTGTGACCTCTGGTATCACTTTAGTTGTGTCGGAGTCAGCTACAAATGCAAAGAGCGCTGCAGCTCATCTTTTGACAGGCATCGAAGCACACCCAGACTTCAAGTCACCAAACGCAGCATCATCACCATCAGCTGAGCCGATTAATGCTCCGGCCAGAGAACAAGCGCACGTTCACGCAAGCACGTCCACGCGCGCCACAGAAGTGGGAAAGCAAGATGTAGGGTTCTGCCAAATGTCAACCGCTGCGGTTACTGCGACAACGACTACGAATCACGTATACACAGCGCCATCGATATCATCGGCATACGTAGCTAATCAAAGCAATATGACAACTACGTCAACGTTCAAAACTTGCATGAGACCCTTGTATTCCACATCTCCAATAATGGCCTTCACGTCACTGCAACCAACATCTTCCGCAGCAATGTACCCAAGTACAAATGTTTATCAACACCTACCGAATCATCTGGCAACATCTTCTTGCTCTTCTTCTTCGCAACAATTGTTTACATCAGCTGAGCGAACGAATTCACAATTCGACAGTACAATGCACCGAAAATTACAATTACAGCGACTGGACGAAGAAAGGAAAATTCAACAGATCTACTTGGAAAATAAGTACAAGATATTGTCGCAAGAAGACGAGTGAGTCAAAGAAGACCAGTGAGTCAAAATTTCTTCGCCGAGAGCGGACCCACACCAGCGCAATTGGCCGCCAGACACGCTATCCCGAAACAGTTGCCAGCGTTTAGTGGCGACCCGGAGGAATGGCCGCTGTTCATCAGCACTTTTGAAAACAGCACCATGGTGGCAGGATACTCACATGCAGAAAATTTAATGCGACTTCAATCCTGTCTCAAGGGGAGGGCTCGCGAAATCGTAAGCTATTGTTGCCAACGATGGTTCCGGAAATTATTCAGGCACTACGGATGTGTTTCGGCAGGCCAGAGCACATTCTGGAACGAGTAATCAACAAAGCCAGAAGTACGCCGGCGCTTAAAGACAGGTTGGAGGCGCTCATTGATTTTGCACTGTGCGTTCAAAACATTTGTGCAACAATGCAAGGATGTCAAATGGAAGCTCACTTGAACAATCCGCTATTAGTGAAAGAGCTCGTTGATAAACTGCCAAACAATCACAAACTGAGTTGGGCAATGTATGCCAGGGATGAACGCATTCCTATTGTAAAAGCCTTCAGTGATTGGTTATATCAAATGGCCGAAGCAGCTAGCACCGTGGTATCATCCGTATCCAGTAAGGGAAGCGCCGCGTTTAACACTCACACTCGTGCTGAAAATGACGCAGAGCAGCCGCAAAACGTACGCCACTACAACCGCACTGAAGCTCATCCCATCGCCGGCAAATGCAAAGTTTGCAAAAGTGAAGATCACCGAGTACCACAGTGTGACGTTTTCAGGAAATTCCCACTTAATCGCAAATGGGAAACAATAAAGGCTAATAACATCTGTCGTCAATGTCTTGGTACACACCGCAAGAAATGTTTCTCAAATAAAGAATGCGGCGTAGACGGGTGTACATTCAAGCACCACCCATTAGTGCACAAAATTGTAAACACAACCGAGGTTCAGGTGGAAGCGCCAACAGTGAGTTCGATCGATATGACAAGTATACAACGAAATGTAAAATTGAATACGCATAGCCGTGGTGCGCGACTCAGTGAGTGCGACATTGGTAATTTCAAATGTTACCAATGGCCAGAAATTCCATCTAAACAACGTTCATACAGTTGAAAACCTTGGACTTCCAGCTCAAACAGTGAATGCAATCGAAATCGCCAAAAGGTACACTTACTTGACAGGTCTACCAATACGGTCATATGAGAATGCAAGGCCGACAGTGCTAATTGGTGCCAATAAGTGGAAGTTGGCCGTGCCCCTGAAGATAAAAGAAGGTACGTGGAGCCAGCCAATTGCATCTAAAACCAGGCTAGGGTGGACGCTGCAAGGGTGTAATTCAAATCAAGAACGCGAATGTAGACTCAATATTCATACATGCGATTGTCAAAAAAGATACGAAGAGCTACACGATACGGTAAAACAGTACTTCAGCTTGGATGAGCCTAGACCTATGCAGATACTATCCCCAAATGACAACAGGGCTATGGAAATTTTGAACACCACATGTCGCCACATAGATGGGAGATATGAAGTAGGATTACTATGGCGCGGCGAGGGGATTCATCTACCAGACAGCTACGGTAACGCCTTAAAACGTTTGATGTGTCTTCACAAAAAATTCTCGAAAGATGCGTCGCTGAAACTGACGATACAGGCGCAAATAGACAACCTCATTGCGAAAGGATACGCCACGAAACTTCGCCCTAACGAGATGACCAGCCATCCAGGAAAAGTATGGTATCTGCCAATATTTGTTATCACGAATCCGAACAAACCCGGCAAGGTACGACTGGTATGGGATGCAGCTGCCAAATCCAATGGAGTAGCGCTGAACGACTTTATGCTGACTCTCCCGGATTTGCTTAAACCACTCGTGGACGTCTTACTGGCTTTTCGAATCGGAAGAATAGCCATCTGTGGCGATATCGCTGAGATGTTTCATCGCATCAACGTCAGAGAAGTCGACATGCATACTCAACGCTTTTTATGGTGGGACACGAATGACGAACTACATCGACCAAGTACACATGTAATGCGAGCTTTGACATTTGGTATAAGCTGCGCGCCCTGTATCGCCCACTACATACGTGACAAAAATGCAGAGCGGTACAGAGATCAATATCCTCGAGCAGTGGAAGCGGTGCAGCTAAATCATTATGTGGATGACTTTATCGATAGCGAAGACAACGAGCAGTCAGCATTTGAGCTAGCCATGCAAGTCAAAGAAATTCATGGCTCAGCCGGGTTCCATATACGCAACTGGACATCAAGTTCAGAAATATCCAAAAGATTGGGGCTCTGCCACCAAGATTTTAGGTATGTATTGGGAACCAAATAATGATGTATTCAGATATAATTGCAGATTTGCAAGACTACGCCGTGACGTTTTTGATGAATCTGTGGTGCCGACAAAGAGAGAAACCCTACAAGTCCTCATGTCAATTTTCGATCCTCTGGGCTTCCTGTCGTGCTACACCGTAGGCCTAAAAATTCTATTACAACATATTTGGCGCTCCGGTACTAAGTGGGATGAGCCGCTGACTGAGATGTTGTATACAAAGTGGCGTCGTTGGAATTCCGTAATTGCACTAATAATGGATGTAGAAATCCCTCGCTGTTACTCGCCGGTGCTAAGGGAAGCAAGCAATGTACAACTCCACACATTTGTAGACGCGAGCGAAAACGCGTATGCAGCTGTTTCATACCTGCGCGTCGAACATAACAACAACGTCACCGTCACTCTTGTGTCCGCTAAATCCAAAGTAGCGCCACTCAAACCACTTTCGATCCCGAGGCTAGAGCTCCAGGCAGCCGTAGTCGGCACTAGATTAGCAAACAAAATTTTGAATGTGCGTCGCATTAACACTAATGCACAATTTTATTGGTCTGACTCAAAAACAGTCCTCAAATGGCTACAAATGGACCCAAAGAATTTCCAGCAGTACGTTATGCACCGTATAGGCGAAATCTTAGAGAACTCTAATGTAGATCAATGGATATGGGTGCCGTCTAAATTGAATCCAGCTGATCTTGCAACAAAAATAACGACGCTGACCAGTGCACACACTTGGTTTTCAGGACCAACCTTTTTAAAAAGCAATGCAAGCGAGTGGCCACACTGCCAAGAATTCGAATCGACGGTCGAAACTGAGCTTAGGCGAAGTGTTCTGATAATTGGAAAAGTTCCTCTTCAACACATTTATCCAAATGTTGAATATTTTTCGAATTGGAAACGCTTATATCGCGCTGTTGCCACCTTCATTTTATACGTCACAAAACTCAAAGCAGTAGCCACATCTACGAAGCCACCGGTTCATGTCAACTGTGATATGATTCAACGAGCTCAAATATTTTTGATGAAACAAGCACAAGCCACTGAATATAATCAAGAGATAATTAACTTGAAACGAGGTGAGACTATCGCAAAAGGGACTAAGTTAACTTCTCTTAATATTTACTTAGATGAGAACGAAGTCATTAGAAGCAGAGGGCGTGCAGAGTACCTAAACAACCACATCGATGTAATTGTTCTGCCTAACACTCATCATGTGACCTTTCTGGTAGTGCGATCGTTTCACGAAGATTTCCATCATCAGATGCACGAAACCACTATCAACAAAATAAGAAGCCAATATTAGATTCCTCGACTGCGGGTCCTGTACCGAAAAGTTCGTAGCATGTGTCAAAGATGTAAAAATACCAACGCTACACCACGATTGCCACAAATGTCCACTCTGCCGGCGGCAAGACTAGCCGCGTTCGAACGACCATTCACTTTTGTCGGCATCGATTACTTCGGGCCACTATTTGTTGCAGTTGGAAGAAGGCGCGAAAAGAGATGAGGGGTGGTTTTTACTTGCCTCACTGTACGTGCCATACACCTCGAGTTAGCGCACAGTTTGGACACTAGTTCGTGCATCATGGCGATTCGGAACTTTGTATCAAGGCGTAGCTCGCCTAGAGAAATATATTCCGATAACGGCACAAATTTTAAAGCCGCTGAAAAAATCTTGTGCGATGAATCAGGGAAAATTAATTTTTCATCAATTTACTCAACGTTTGACCAAATTAAATCGAAATTCAACCCCCCGGCAGCTCCGCACATGGGTGGAGCCTGGGAGAGGCTGATCAGATCCGTAAAGACCGTGTAGTACGGCATGTGTCCATCAATGAAATTCAACGACGAAAGCCTTCGAAGCGCCCTATTGGAAATCGAATTTATAATTAACTCACGCCCACTCACTTTCGTGTTAGTTGAAGCAGAGGACGACGAAGCATTAACTCCAAATCATTTGCTTATGGGGTCTTCGGATGGCTACAAGCCTATACTTAACGCTCATATGGATCTTCGGCAGCGATGGCATCAGACTCAAACATTTGCAGAGCAATTCTGGCGCAGGTGGCTGAAGGAATATTTACCCATCATATCCCGCCGCAGCAAGTGGTTCACTAAGCAGGCTCCCATCAGCGTTGGCGATATCGTCGTTATTGTAGACCCGGACCTCCCACGAAACTGTTGGCCAAAAGGTAGGATCATCGACACGGTAGTCGCAAAGGATGGCCAAGTCAGAAGAGTGACGGTCCAAACAAAGTCAAATACTTTTCAACGACCTGTCGCTAAAATTGCAGTATTGGACGTACGTCGGTAAAAGATCGGGGTAAACTCGTTAAATCTAACTCATTTACGAGGGCGGGAATGTTACCGCAGTTCGCCAATCTTCAAGCCATTTTTATATCATCCTAAAATAATTTGTTATTTTGTAAAGTTAAGAAGTTAATAAGTAACTTTTCTATTTCCGCTATTTTGAACTAATATATTTCCATATGTAAAGTTGAGAACTAAATATTCTAATTGAAACGGTATTAACTGAAATTGAAATGTAAACTCATACCGAGACAAATATTCTTTATATATCTACTTCACATATTTACTTTGTTTATGTAGTAATAACCGCAGCTAACAATTTCTTTAAAATCGAAAGATCCTTAGTACAGTAGTAACTCAAAGCTCGGACTATTCATACGATTATTTTTAAAGCGCATCGTTTCAAATCGTTTGGATAAATTTTGCTAACTTGAACTATATCTTGTATTCTTTTATAATTTGAAATAAACTTTAAATTCAAGATTTTGTGTTCTAATTTGGAAAGATAAACGAGTGCTAATAAAAGTCGTACTTTGGATTTATCCGGGCGCGTGTCAGACGCAAGAGCCCTGCTGATACACAGAACTCTGACGTGTAATCAATTCTCAGACACATTGCGGCTTATATGCCTATGTAACTTACAGCTCCGCTCTAAACAACCAAATTCTTCAGAAAATTTGAATAAATATTGCATGCCTCCTGGCAAATTTTTTTTACTAAATTTTTTGACTCGTAAAATTTGGTTTCAAAAACAGAAAATTTAATTTTAAAAAATCCGCTTCAATTTATTAAATTGTTTCCAACTCAAATTCATAAGTCAATAATTTTGATTGTTTGCCCAATTTTAATAATTTTGAATCGTATTTCTACTAACGACTAATTAATAGAGTATAAAATCCATTAATCTGATAGCACTATTGCGAAACCAATTAAGCTAAATTTGTGGCCACGCTTGCATTTTTCTGCCAAAGTGACAACAAGTATCTGCTGACGTCAAGTTAGATAAAGGTAAACGGGCTCATGTCGTTATCTAGTATTCTATGTATCTTGCCCACAGACAACATTTAAAGGCTGATTTACATTGTATGAATTGGTTGATACAGCTTATGAATCTTCCCATAACAGAGAAGATCCGCTCTATGACCAAAGAAGAGTGCAGATAGTCAAAGTTTGTTTGCTTTTTTTTGTAAACAAAAATCAGCTGTTCAAAATTGAAAAATAAATATTTTTCTGAAATATTTACAATAAAAAATTTAGTGGTTTTCTTGTAGACAAGTAAACCACGAATCGAGTGGGCTACTCAATTAATATTGAATATTTTTGTTTAATATTGTAACGTTACAAAAGTTACAATAACATTAATATTAATATATATTCATAAGTTACTTCATATTAGTAAAGAGAGGGGCGCTAGGCACTTGCCCTCGCAAACTCCGCCCCTGGATTCCATTTGTACAACACGTACACATAGCCACACTATATCAGTGCGCATTGCCGCAGGTACCGGCATTGCATTATAGGCATACGATAATACAAACTACATTTTTCATTCGCTGTTATCATTTTGTTACTTCTACTTTTTGTGTTCCCTCCGAATTCAGTTTATGAAAATGTTCACTGAAGTAGGCGTTGTTCGGCGGAGGAAAAATCGTTTTGGTAGAAGCATAGTTCTTCTTCAGACCGACCAGGTATCAAGGTGTTGTTGCCTTATACCATTCGTTGAGTAGTACGATCGATTGCGAATTGCTCCAATTTTTGGTTGAGGAATGCCGGGCTTCGGCTCATACCAGCTTACTTGCACTGACTTAAGTGTCGTGTACTACTGCGCTGACTTAAGTGTCGTGCCCTACCAACTTTGCGCTGACTTAAGTGTCGTGTACTACTGCGCTGACTTAAGTGTCGTGCCCTACCTATTCTAAGTATTGTAGTAACCGAAGGCAGAAAACCCGACACCAGCCGATAGCAGAAAGCCGAATATAGTCACCCCAAGGCAGAAAACCGACAGCAGTTGAATATCGTCAGCCGATTGCAGAAAGCCGAATGTAGTAACCCGAAGGCAGAAAACCGACAGCAGTTGAATATCGTCAGCCGATTGCATAATCTACGAATACTTTATCCCCGAGGCTAAATCGCAAAAGCCATAACCACCGAAGCTAATCTACGAATATTTTATCCCCGAGGCTAAATCGCCGAAGCCATAACCACAGAAGCTAATCTACGAATACTTTATCCCCGAGGCTAAATCGCCGAAGCCATAACCGCCGAAGCTAATCTACGAATACTTTATCCCCGAGGCTAAATCGCCGAAGCCATAACCACAGAAGCTAATCTACTAATACTTTATCCCCGAGGCTAAATCGCCGAAGCCATAACCGCCGAAGGCAAAAAGGCCGAAGAAATCCGAAACCACCGAAACCATAACCGACAAAGTAAATCTACGAATCTCACACACCCCGAGGCCGAAACACCGAAAGCACCTGTCATCGCCGAAGCTACCATTGTCGACGCAAAATCAACGAATCCATCCACTAAGTAAACACCGATACGGAGAACAACCGCACCTCCCTGACGCAACGATCGTACCACCAAATAATTCTCCGAGCACAGCCGAAGTCATAGATAAGATATTTAGAGCTAGTTAGTGTAAGGAAAAGAATATTGAATAAAGATATATACATATTATGTTAAAACGAAACTCCCATTATTTTCCTGCCGAAGTTATTTGGTTCTTCGGTAAATCCTGGATTGCCCTGAGTTCTTACCTCAGCCTTCGATAAAACCGAAACCTAGATGTTTTCATATGAAGACGACATCACAATTGCGGACATCGAAGTGATAAAAACCGTCAGGCATTGGAATATGCACTACGATGGTGGTGAAAATCTTATTGATTTTTTGGAAAGGTGCGAAGAACTTGCCGAGTGCTACCACTTAACTCATGACCGACTGATACCAACATTTCTGGAGACATTGCAAGGCAGAGCGCTGCATTGGTATCGCATCAAACGAAGTACGATAACCTCATGGTCCACATTCCGAGCCGAAGCCGAACGATTTTTTCTCCCGAAGCGACATCTCACCCAGTTAGAAGAAGCCATTCATCATCGAAAGCAGACGGCAAGAGAAAAGGCAAAGGACTACGCACCTCAAAACACTAGATCATACTGACATGATCTACGATGGGCTACACGTAGAATATCGACACTACGTCCGTCGATCAGATTTCAAAACTGTGGATGAAATGATGGAGATGGCCGATGAATTCGAATTATTGAAAAGGGACGAAGCTCGGAACGTTCGTGCTACAAATCATTGCGGACCGCTCACTGTTGGAGATGCAAAGAATTTGGGCATAAAAAGTGGGAATGCGATAAACGACACAGGTTGTTCTGTTCCCGGTGTGGCCGAGACGGACGGTTCTCTAGAGACTGCCATTGTGGTAATGCACCACCACCATCTGCCGAGTCTAATGTGAGATATTACACACAAAAAAAAAAGTAGGTAAATCTAACCAAAAAAGACGATTAAAAATGCAGCAACCAAGAAACGTTGTAAATGGAACCGACTCAAAGTTGTTGGCGTACAATTAAAAATTGTTCGTATATTACTTTATGGAAGACAGAGAAAGCAATTATCCAATTGAGCGAAAAAATAAATAGATACATATTAGAAAAAGAATGCAAGAAAAAGATAGCTGATGTGTTTGGTATTTCTGTAGATGTGTTGTATTGAAATATATTTATGAAGCTTAAATTAATTTAATGTAAGCCCAAGACTTTAAAAACGAGATAATTTACATTTCGTACACAAATTTGTCGGGCAACATCATTTCTACTGCGAATATATATAATATTCATTACTTAGAACTAACGCGCTTCCACAAAACGCAATATTTTAATATTTCATTAAGTTTATTGTAATATTGTAATATTGAAATTAATGTTTTCCCGGGAAAAAACGAGTTGAAAAACATTCTGCACAATTTTTAAAATCTTAAAATCACAATATTTGTTAATAATTAATTATAACATAGTCATAATATGATTTTAAAAATTGTTTTCGAAATATCAAAAATGTAAAATGTAAACAAATTAGACGCCATCTTCTAGTGCTGTGAAAATTCGATTTTTTTGTATTCGATACAACCGGATACTTTCTTGTGAATACTTAATACTTTTTACGATAATTTTCATTCAATTTAGATTTGAAGTAAAATCTCTGAGTAAAGTAAATGCACGTAGCAATTGCTCTAAGACGTTTTTATTATTACGACCCAACAATTTGCATACAAACTTCCCTAAAATACCAATAATAGTATCGCATACTAATGGAACCAAGTACTTCATGAGTCAAGTGTCGAATATAAATTATTCATATATTATGCAGCACTTGTTGCTTTGAGAGCGTAAACGAGACAGCCATATATAATAATTTTTCTCTCTTGTATTAAATGTCATGCTGTTTCAGAATTATGAAATATTTGCGGCATGGTTGCATTTCTGCATCGAGCGATGACATTGCGAATCATATGCCGAAATACGACCGTGCTATCATTTAACAATTTTTTGACGATTAGATTAACCACAACAATTGTAGTTGTTGTTTGTGTTTTCCATATAAAATAAAAAATTGTTTTTTTACAACGTTTTTTGGTTAGATTAACCTATCTTTTTTTTTTCTGTGTATATAAAAGTTTCCATAAATGACTATAAAGTGCGAGCACTGGTCGATACCGGAGTCACTCTAACCTATATTGGAGAAAGGCGCAAAGATACTTCGACAAAAGTGGTATACTGCGAGAGTCTTGCGAACAAAGTATACAGCTGGCGGACGGATCATGTGTGTCAAGTCCCATGGCATACCCCTTGCCGATTCAGTTCCAGGGGCGTATCACTCACGTGCTTGCACCAGCACTAGCATCTTTGGCGGAACCAATGATCCTTGGTATGGACTTCTTGTGCCAACGGGGCCTTACAATCAGCTTGGACGGACAAGCATTGCCAAGTACAGCCCCGAATGTTATAAGCAATAAGATTCCTCGGTTACACACAGTAATAAGCCGAGAATTTTTTCCACCGAAGAGAACGAACACTTAGAGGAGTTTCTTACAGAGAACAAACGAAAGTTTGACAAGGTCACTGGCCAATGTTATGCTACCGAGCATACCATACGCTTGAGCCACACCAAACCAATAAAACAACGCTACTATCCGCGTAATCCTGCAATGCAAAAAGTTATAGACACAGAAATTGATGAATTGCTGGCCTCAAACAGAATTGAGCCATCCCGAAGCGCATACAGTTCCCCGATTGTCCTGGTACGCAAAAAGCAAGGCACATGGCGAATGTGCATTGACTATCGCCAATTAAACGCCGCTACTGAGCCCGACGCCTATCCACTTCCGCAGATTAACGCCATTCTAGACCAGCTGCGCGAAGCCACTTACATTTCATCCATCGACTTAAAAAATGGGTATTTGCAAATTCACATGAACAAATCGTCAAAACCTTACACCGCTTTTACTGTACCGGGCCGAGGTTTGTTCCAATGGAAAGTCATGCCATTCGGGCTACACTCGGCTCCTGCCACATTTCAACGAGCACTTGATGATATAATTGGACCCGAACTACATCCCAGAGTATTTGCATATTTAGACGACATCATAATCCTGGGCAGAACATTCGGAGAGCATATGGCGAACTTAAGAGAGGTTTTTAATCGTTTACTAGCCGCCAATATGCAAATTAATTTTTAGAAATCCGATTTCGTTCGGACTAGTTTCCGTTACCTCGGCCATATAGTAAGTGCGGAGGGGATACATACCGATCCAGCAAAGGTAGAGGCACTGCGTGAAATACCAGCGCCAACTAATATAAGAGAACTTCGTAGAGTTCTCGGAGTGGCGTCGTGGTATCGTCGTTTTGTTCCAGACTTTTCCACCCTCACCGCACCTCTGACACGACTGTTGAAGAAAAACGCGAAATGGGAATGGAAGGAAGAACAAGAACTCGCGTTTGCCGACTTTGAGCGACCATTCATTCTACAAACTTATGCCAGTGGGGAAGGGCTAGGGGCTGTTTTGTTTCAACGGCACGACGATCAAGAACGTGTCATTGCTTATGCCAGCCGAGAGTTCGAAAAGAAATATTCGGCTACCGAACAAGAGTGCCTGGCAATTTTGTGGGGGATAAGGAAAATGCGTCCATACCTGGAAGGATATCGATTTACAGTAATCACCGACCACCATTCATTGAAATGGTTACACTCGCTACAAAATCCGTCAGGTCGGCTAGCACGTTGGGCTCTCGAATTACAGCCATACGATTTCGAAATCGAATACCGGAAGGGGTGCTTAAATGTTGTGGCCGACGCACTCTCTCGTGCGCCCTTACCCAGCACTGAACACAACTCTCTCTTCACCTGCACCATAGGACGAAATGGCTGGTACGAAACGAAGCAAAAGGCAGTACTCCAGAAATCCGACAAAAGTCCCGACTATCAAATTGTGGAGAATCGATTATTTCGACACATTCCACGAAAAAGCAAACTGTCGAACAGCCCGCAGTGGAAACTGTGTATTCCGATCACGCAGCGCGAGGAAGTACTTCGTGAAGTACATGATGACTACTGCATCATGTGTGGTGACTGCCTTAAATGAACGTTTAATCTATAGATTCGGCTGCCCGAAAATATTTCTGACCGGTAATGGCAGACAGTTCGTGAGCCGCGACGTAAGCAAGTTTCTCAATGAGCACAAAATCGAGCATATATTCACCGCACCCTACACACCGCAGGAAAATCCCACCGAGCGCACAAATCGAGTTGTCAAAACCATGATTGCACAACGTTGCGAGCACAATCACAAAACCTGGGATGCACAAATTCCTGAAATAGCATTCGCAATCAATTCGGCTACGAACGAGTCAACTGGCGTATCGGCAGCAGAACTAATTTTCAGCAGAATCCCCGCCGTTCCGCATCAATTGCGGAATCAGGGCAAAACACCGACTGAAGCCACCAGTGTACAACGCAACCTGGACGAACTGTGGGCCGAAGTGAAACAGGATAACGATCGAGCAACCCAACGTCAGCGAAAACATTATAACCTCCGTCGTCGCGCATGGAAACCAGCTATTGGTGAGTTCGTGCTAAAACGAGAGCACCCGCTATCCTCAGCTATTGACAACTTCGCCCAGAAGCTAGCGCCGAAATTTGCTGGCCCATACGAAGTTACTCGTTTCATTTCGCCTACGATCGTGGAGCTCCCCCGAATGATCAAAAATAAAACCGATATTAAACGAGCTCATTTACAAGATTTGAAACCTGCTGGCACAGGAGAAGAACCACTTCATTAAAATAAAAACACATATATACCAACAGCACAGCCCAACGAAATTTCCTATTGAATACGAAAAGGCATGCTAAAATTGTCAAACGGATTATAAAAAAATCAATCCTTATGCACCATCAATCGCGGCAATCTTTCACAAGCCAGCCACGCAATGGAAAGGAAGCACACACGTTTCCTGCCGCCTAAAGCAGCCATAAAGCGAGCAGCGCAAACTGCACAGGTCATCAGGTGTGTAGACTACACTCCACCACCAGAGGCCCGCACACGTCAGAGAGTGGAGATACAGGACGTAAAAGTTCTCCAAACCCCGACCACAGACCCTCGGCTATTAGCCAGCAACATCGCTACCGAGCGACGCAGAGTAGCGTATAAGCCGAAAGCCGAGTCACACCAGATCCCGACTATCATCGGCATGACGGGCCCTACCATTGATTTGACAGCTGCGGGAGTTCGGCCGCCAGCCGCCAACATCGTTCGCCCATCATCGGCTCCCTCGACAACTGCGGGCGTCCGTCCACCAACTGCCAACACCGTTTGCCCATCATCGGCACCATCGACAACAGCGGGAGTCCGTCCACCAACTGCCAACACCGTTCGCGCATCATCCACTAAGGCACCAGCAACTACCGTCGGGCCACCACCGTTGGTAGGGTTGCTTCAAGCACCAGTAGTCGGCGCAATCCTGCCTTGCTGCTGGCAGGATTGCGCATTCACGGCCGCCCATACAGCGGCTGGGCAAGCCGACATACCGATGGCTCCGAAACTACGACGTGGTAGTAACGTCAGGCCACAGCATGCTTTCCGCGGAATAGTCATCCGAAAGCCTAATGGGCCCGGACGCCGTGAATGGCACATCATGCGGTCCGGTCGTCATGTTCTTGTCACCCTTCTGGACGAAGAAAACGCCCAATTTAAATGCGGCCGAGCCGTAAAAATTGTGAAAATGGTATAAATACCATTATTTCCCCTTTCCCTTAATTTGTAAGCTGTGGAACAGCCCTCCATTAATTTTATTGTTCAAACACTATTAATTTAAAAAAAAAAATAAATAAATAATAAATACACAAAATAAAATACATATCTATAAAAAAAAAAAAGAGAAAACAAAAAAAAAAGAATATATATCTAAAATAAAAAAAAAACACAAAAAAAAAAAAAAAAAAAAAATATATATATTTTACAAGCTGTAGAACAAGCACACAAAAAAAATAATAATAATAAATAAATAAAAATATATATAAGTATTCACTATATACTTAAGGGCAGAGCCAGTTGACTTGGTAAATGTTACCGAAAGGTAGTGCATCAACTCTACTCCCACCCTACATTAAACATTAGTTATAATAGCAGAAATTATGCTATGGTTGGCGAACCATAGCACAATTTCTTTCCAAAGAAGGGAGGGAACTGTAACGTTACAAAAGTTACAATCACATTAATATTAATATATATTCAAAAGTTACTTCATATTAGTAAAGAGAGGGGCGCTAGGCCCTTGTCCTCGCAAACTCCGCCCCTGGATTCCATTTGTACAACACGTACACATAGCCACACTATATCAGTGCGCATTGCCGCAGGTACCGGCATTGCATTATAGGCATACGATAATACAAACTACATTTTTCATTCGCTGTTATCATTTTGTTACTTCTACTTTTTGTGTTCCCTCCGAATTCAGTTTATGAAAATGTTCACTGAAGTAGGCGTTGTTCGGCGGAGGAATGCCGGGCTTCGGCTCATACCAGCTTACTTGCACTGACTTAAGTGTCGTGTACTACTGCGCTGACTTTAGTGTCGTGTACTGTGACGACCCCAAAAATATGGTGACGTCACGTTCCTATCGCGACAGATGATTGTCGCCAACATTCCATAAAATATCTAAGTCAGGAATTGAATCATTGTTTTGAATTATAATAAATATCTGAATATTAATCAAATGTTAGAATTTAAGTCGGCTAAACGGGGCGAACAGTGGCACCCTGGTCACCAAGTTGATTGGTGATAGTGAAAAAACAACACCTGGTCACCGTATCAGCGACACTACCCAAACGACGAACAACCAGACGGGTTGTTAGGTCGGAATCGCATAAGGAAAAGGGAGACGACGATAGAGGCACGGCAAATCATGTGCCACAATTCACCACATGATACGACAGAAAGTTGAGCAACAAGTCACCAACAGGAGTTGGTGATTCCACGACCCTATATAAAGCGCACACTCGACCTGATTTCGGCCTATTGCGAATATTCCGAAATCAGGTGAGTGTCTTTGGTAATAGTAGCGTATTATTTAGGAATTTGTTAGGAACTCTGGGTTGGGACAAAAATGGTGGCAGGGGGGCAGCCGCCTGTACCGGCAGATAACTTCCGCCCCAGTCACCCTTTTTGGATTAGGAACTCTGGGATGGGACAGAAATGGTGGCAGGGGAAGTAGCCGCCTGTACCGGCAGATAACTTCTTCTCCAGTCACACTTTCTGTAGGTAGCAAATTGAGGACAGGACAAAAATGGTGGCAGGGGGGCAGCCGCCTGTACCGGCAGATAACTTCCGCCCCAGCCACACTTTTTGGAGTAGGAACTCTGGGATGGGACAAAAATGGTGGCAGGTAAGCAGCCGCCTGTACCGGCAGATAACTTCTTACCAGTCACACTTTTTGAGGTTAGGTAAATGGGAACAGGACCAAAATAGTGGCAGGGGGGCAGCCACCTGTACCGGCAGATAACTTCCACCCCAGTCACTCTTTTGGGAAAAATAGGAATTCTGGATGGACACAAGGATGAGGGCAGGGAAGCAGCCGCCTGTACCGGCAGATAACTTCTTGCCAGTCCTCCATTCTTGTAAAATTACATTTTTTGGTTTTCATTATGCAAAAATTTTATAAAAGAGAAATAATCAATTCTTCTTGCAGCTATAAATAATTAAATTCTATTTGTCTAACAAAAGCTAACTTCTTTTACAGCCTCTAATTAAAATTTATATATTTTTTCTTTTTTTCCATTTCACTAATTAAACTTCCTTTTTTCCCCCTCATAATTAATTTCCGAAATAAAATAATCATATAGATTTGTGTTGCTATTTTGTATTTACCCTTATTTTATAAAATTTCTTATATGACATTATACTAATGGGCTATTGCGAATATTCCGAAATCAGGCTACTTGCGAGACTATCAGCGTGGAGGCAAACGTGTGAAGAGCAGCGGAAAATCTCTGGAAGAATACTTGGAGTATATATCGAAGTCAACGAAGTGTATGGAAAATACGAAGGTCATCGAAGGACAAAAGGATTTTGTACCACGGACAACATTGTGTGGTATTGCGCAAATATCCTTGGAGACATTTTGGTCTGCCGTTCATGCTCACCACACCCACGTATAAGCCTTGCTACGCCTACGCTCGCACTAGCCACGCTCCTGCCTATCCTTTTTCGAAATCGCACTACGCATCCCAACACCTACGATACCTTCGACTATCGCCACATATCTACGTCGTCACCCAACCAATTGCCAGCGTCGCCGATCAGCTATAACGCCAAAACATCAACGACTATTGCCACTGTTCGCCCAATAAATTCCAATCGAAATTTGTAACTTTTGAATTTGAACTATTATTGAATAAATTATAAATTTATTTCTGTCAACGAAGCCCTGGACATCCGACGAGTCCTTACCCCAGCCTTTGCGACGTTACAGATGGCGCCCGAGCAGGGACAGTAAACAGAAGAAGACGAAAAAACAACCACCACCCAATAATCAAATAAAGAAGCCACCACCAGGAGGCAGCAGATTTAACAACTTAAACAGCAACGATTGGACATAAAAAATTGAACGGCGAGTAAAGTGAACGCAGAATGGTGAAAACGACCTGTATCAACTACCTGCGACGCGATGAGCTACGCACATACGCCCAGGAGTTCGGTTTCGACGGCAGCGGCAGCGTCGAGGAGATGAGGAAGCGGTTTGTCGCTTTCGTGAAAGAGGAAGGAGCCAACAGCGAACATATGGAGCGGCTAATCGAATTGGAGGCCAAGCACGCCCGCAGTCAGGAGGCAGGTATGTCAGGTGCGGCAGCAGACGAGGAAGCCGGTGACGAGGAATACCACGAGGCTAGCTCGGAAGAGGGCAGTTTACCACCCCCACTGAAGGAGACCATGGAGCCGGCACCGACGAGCAGCCACGTCAGGAAATGGGAGGCAAATGTGTCTTTTGTACCCCCGCCAGTCAAGGCGGCACGACGAGAAGTACCAGCCAGTGTACCAGCGGCTGCACCGATGAACACCACGATGGGATACCCATGGCCGTATCATCCACCACGGCCCACGATAATTGACCAAGTGAAGAAGTGGACAGTGCGCTATAATGGCGGGCCCGACCCCATCGCATTTATCGAGCGTATAGAGGAGCTAGTGACCACATACAACGTCGGTAAGGATAAGATGCCACGAATGATGCCGGAGCTGTTGACGGAGAAGGCGCTCACCAGGTTTAGGAGCAACCACCGCCAGTGGACGACGTGGGAATCCTTCAAGAGCAGTTTCCTGTCGTTCTTCCTACCCGGACGCTACTTCGAGCAGTTAGATGACGCCATCCGCCAACGAGTGCAGAAGCCGCGCGAGGACTTCAAGGACTACGTCCTTACCTTGCAGGACGTGATGAGGCACGCCATCTATGGGGACGAGGAGAAACTCAGCCGGATTTACAGGAACAGTCACGTGGATTATCGATGGTATGTAAAACGCCGAGACTTCACCACGTTAGACGAGCTGCTGACATTGGCGCAAGATTTAGAGGGACTGCAGGAGGACACCAATGCATCCCGGAGCACCCCGATGCGAGTGACAGAGGAACGACACCAGCTTGCAGAAACAGCCGGTGCACCGAGACCATCACGACGGACTTGCCATAGATGTGAAGAGGAAGGACATTTCCGGAACGAATGTACAGGGAACCTGGTCTTACACTGCTGGGAGTGCGGTCGGCGAGGCGTACGGACATTTGAGTGTTGCAGAAGGCAGGCGGGAAACGACAGCGGAACCGGCAGAGAACGAGGGGCGGCCGGCACTCCGACTACCGAACCCCTCCCACAACGCGAACTTTAGATTTTGATGGACGCCGAATCTCTGCACTGGTTACCCTTGATGGTGTAGAGGCAACGGCAACAATCGACACAGGGGCCACACGGTGCTTCATTAGTCGCGATTACGCGAAGCAGTTTTGGACACCGCGCAACAAAGTCAACATCCAACACGACATACGGCTAGCGGATGGATCATTGACCACAGTCACCGAGGCTCTGGTGCTGGAAGTGGCCATGGGAGGCCGATCAAAGAGGATGATGGTATTGGTGCTGCACACCTCAACGGATCCGCTTATCCTCGGGTTGGACTTCTTGGGACAGATCCACGCTACGATGACTCTCGGAACCCACACGGTAAGGATGCACTCACAGATCAGGGATGCTGACGGAGAACTGGTGGAACAAGAAGAGAACAGGCGACTGGCCGACGACAGCACTCTGCGGGGCGCCAAACCCAAGCAAGGGGTACGTGAAAGGAGGAGAAGCAGTTCACGGTCTGCGCAATATCGGAATCAGAGGGCACGCAGTTCACAGTCTGCACGAAGTGGAAAACTGGGAGGCAGTTCACGGTCTGCAGAAAATCGGAATGAGGGAGGATGCAGTTCACAGCCTGCGCAAAACTGGAATTTAGGAGGATGCAGTTCACAGCCTGCGCAAAATGGAAATCTAAGAGGCAGTTCACGGTCTGCAGAAAATCGGAATCAGGGAGGATGCAGTTCACAGCCTGCGCAAAACTGGAATTTGGAATGCAGTTTACAGCCTGCGCAAAATGGAAATCTCGGATGCAGTTCACCGCCTGCGCAAAAGGGAATATTAGGATGCAGTTTACAGCCTGCGCAAAATGGAAATCTCGGATGCAGTTCACCGCCTGCGAAAAAGGGAATATTAGGATGCAGTTCACAGCCTGCGCAAAATGGAAATCTCGGATGCAGTTCACCGCCTGCGAAAAAGGGAATATTTGGATGCAGTTCACAGCCTGCGCAAAATGGAAATCTCGGATGCAGTTCACCGCCTGCGGAAAAGGGAATATTAGGATGCAGTTCACAGCCTGCGCAAAATGGAAATTTGGAATGCAGTTCACAGCCTGCGCAAAACTGGAAGTTGGAATACAGGTCGCAGCCGGCTCAAAATGAAATCCTGGGATGCAGTATACCGCCTGCGCAAAATGTAGAAGTGGGAAACAGTTCACGATCTGTGCAAAAATGGAACATCGAGCAGGATACCCAGGGTGAAGTAAGACTCCAGGTAATGTGTGACAAAGAGAGGGAGCAGTTGTTAATTGATAGGTTTCTGGAGGAGGAGTTGCCGCCGTATGAGGAATTGCGAGGAACCACGACCATAGCTAGCCACCGCATCATCATGAGGGATGACCTGCCGATTAAACAAAGGTACTATCCCAAGAATCCTGCGATGATGGGCATTATCAACGAGCAGATCGACGAGCTCATCCAGCAAGGATGCATCGAGCCAGCAAGGAGCCCAACCTACGGGAGGTCTTCCGACGATTACGGGCGGCGAATCTGAAAATTAATGTGGAAAAATGTGAGTTTTTTAAGCAGGAAATACGCTATTTAGGTCACATTGTCACGCCGGTCGGAATACACACAGATCCCGAGAAGATCGCGGCGATACAGGAGCTGAAGCCACCTACCAACTTGAGGGAGCTGCGCAGATGCCTGGGCATCGCGTCCTGGTATAGGAGATTTGTGCCGGACTTTTCCAAGGTGGTCCAGCCATTGACTGCATTGCTGAAAAAGAGTCGTCGGTGGAAATGGGAGCAGGAGCAGCAGGAAGCGTTCGAACAACTGAAGCTGCGACTCACCGAAGCACCAGTGCTCATCTGCCCAGATTTTTCGCAGCGGTTCACCTTGCAGACAGACGCTAGTGACCAAGGCCTGGGCGTAGTACTGACGCAGGTTATTGAGGATCAGGAGCGGGTAGTATCGTACGCCAGCCGAAGACTAACAGCAGCAGAAATCAACTATTCACCCACCGAAAAGGAGTGCCTCGCCATTGTGTGGGGTATAAGGAAGATGCGCGAATACCTGGAAGGCTACGAGTTTACCATCATTACGGACCACCTGTCGCTGAAGTGGCTGAACTCTATCGAGAGTCCTTCAGGGAGGATCGCTCGCTGGGCGCTGGAGCTACAACAGTATAGGTATACGATTCAATATAGAAAGGGGAAACTGAATGTGGTGGCCGACGCACAATAGCGTCAGCCACGAGATGTATTGAAGGCAGCGGAGGCGGTGAAGGACAACAACGAAGGCTGCAGTTGGCTGACGAAACGGAAAGAGGAGGTGCAAAAGAATCCGGAGAAGTTTGCTGATTACATGCTGCAAGGCGACCAACTGTATCGACACATCCCAAGGCGAGTAGGTGACGAGGACTGCGCACCGTGGAAGTTGTGCGTGGCAACACCCTTGCGGACGCGGGTGCTGGCCGAGAATCACGATGACCCCACCGCTGGACACTTTGGAATAAGGAAAACAATTGCACGAGTGGCGAACAGGTACTATTGGCCAGGAATGTTTAGGGCGGTAAGTCAATATGTGCGCAGCTGTGAGAGCTGCCAAAAACTCAAGCCGGAGCAACAGAAGCCAGCCGGTCGGATGCTGACGCAGATTGCAGAGGAGCCATGGGCAATACTCTGCGCAGATTTTGTGGGGCCATTACCCCGGTCAACGCACGGCAACACCATGATGCTGGTTTTCGTCGATAAATTCACCAAATGGGTGGAGATAATCCCCATGAGGAAGGCAACCACAGACACACTCAAGAAGGCGTTTCGCGAACGAATCCTGGCGCGATTTGGTGTACCCAAGGTGTTGGTGACGGACAACGGCACCCAGTTCACGAGCAGGGCGTTCTGTAAGTACATGAAGGAACTTGGAGTTAGGCATCAGTTCACGGCACCATACACGCCGCAGGAGAATGCCACGGAGCGGTCGAATCGAACCATCAAAACGATGGTGGCACAACTGTCGACGAATAATCAAAGGCGGTGGGATGAACTCCTGCCAGAAATCACGCTGGCGATCAACACAGGAGTGTCCGAAACGACAGGTTACAGCCCCGCGTTTCTTGTTCAAGGCCGGGAACCACGACTACCCAAGTCCCTTTATGATGAAGCAACAGTGGGCACTGGACAGATGATACAAACGCCGGTGGAACGCGCCGACAAACTCCGAGAAGTATTCGACATAGTGCATAGGAGTATGGAGAAAGCCGCCCAGGACCAAGCGAGGCATTACAATCTGAGATGACGAGCATGGCAACCAGAGGTTGGACAGATGGTGTTGGTACGTCAGCATCACCTTTCGAAAGCAATAGATGGATTTACGGCCAAGTTGGCACCAAAATTTGATGGCCCCTACCAAGTAGTGGATTTTATCTCACCGGTGATTGTGCGCGTAAGAAGGCAGAGCGATTCGCAGGAGCGAAACGCACATGTTAGCGATTTACGCGAATTTAAGGAAAGGGATAGTGCGTCGGAGGCAGTGGCAACGACGTAGGGTAAGCAAAGGTAAAGAACAAGGGTAAGATTGCGGTAGCAGAAGGAAAGTGAATTTTATACTGAATATTTACAATTTCATGAAGTAGAATATAGCTTTAGAAATCCGAGGGATTACGATACAGGGATTGCATTGGCACCCCGGAAATGCAAGATGGCGATATCAGGTGGCAGGACGACAGGCCATAAGCACAAATGAGGAAGATGAGAAGCGCACACACGCCGCGCCACCGGCGGCCAGCATGAGTGAATAAACAGGGCCATCAACCACGAAGACAGCATGTGCACCTAAAGAGGACATAGGCAGCCCCAACGCAAGCAAGCCTGGGGAGCCCATGCCCAACGAAGAAGAAGATCACACGTCGAAAGCTAGTGCCATCATGGTGGATGTCTCACCCGAAGCACCCCATACCTGACGCTGCATTGTGACGAGGCAGACGAAGGCTGGTTGGAGATTCCAACCCCTGGCGGGTTGATGGCATGGTCATGCCCCAGCATCCCATCACCAGCCCAACCGACACACACTCCATAACCAAAGCGCCCAGCAACACCACACACGCCAGCCCAGGCAACAACACCTACGCGGAGTGAGGAGCAGGCCATAGAAGAGGAATTTAGGCTCAGTCCGGCAGTGATGCGCCGAATAAAACAGGCCAGAGCCCGGAAGGCCCCTGGACAGAGAAGCCGTTTCCGAGTTCGACGCAACGAAGGGGACTACCTGGTCACCCTAGGCCGGAACGGGACAGAGGTCGTCCGTTTTCGTCCGCGGAAGTAAAAGGGGGGTGTGACGACCCCAAAAATATGGTGACGTCACATTCCTATCGCGACAGATGATTGTCGCCAACATTCCATAAAATATCTAAGTCAGGAATTGAATCATTGTTTTGAATTATAATAAATATCTGAATATTAATCAAATGTTAGAATTTAAGTCGGCTAAACGGGGCGAACAGTGGCACCCTGGTCACCAAGTTGATTGGTGATAGTGAAAAAACAACACCTGGTCACCGTATCAGCGACACTACCCTAACGACGAACAACCAGGCGGGTTGTGAGGTCGGAATCGCATAAGGAAAAGGGAGACGACGATAGAGGCACGGCAAATCATGTGCCACAATTCACCACATGATACGACAGAAAGTTGAGCAACAAGTCACCAACAGGAGTTGGTGATTCCACGACCCTATATAAAGCGCACACTCGACCTGATTTCGGCCTATTGCGAATATTCCGAAATCAGGTGAGTGTCTTTGGTAATAGTAGCGTATTATTTAGGAATTTGTTAGGAACTCTGGGTTGGGACAAAAATGGTGGCAGGGGGGCAGCCGCCTGTACCGGCAGATAACTTCCGCCCCAGTCACCCTTTTTGGATTAGGAACTCTGGGATGGGACAGAAATGGTGGCAGGGGAAGTAGCCGCCTGTACCGGCAGATAACTTCTTCTCCAGTCACACTTTCTGTAGGTAGCAAATTGAGGACAGGACAAAAATGGTGGCAGGGGGGCAGCCGCCTGTACCGGCAGATAACTTCCGCCCCAGCCACACTTTTTGGAGTAGGAACTCTGGGATGGGACAAAAATGGTGGCAGGTAAGCAGCCGCCTGTACCGGCAGATAACTTCTTACCAGTCACACTTTTTGAGGTTAGGTAAATGGGAACAGGACCAAAATAGTGGCAGGGGGGCAGCCGCCAGTACCGGCAGATAACTTCCACCCCAGTCACTCTTTTGGGAAAAATAGGAATTCTGGATGGACACAAGGATGAGGGCAGGGAAGCAGCCGCCTGTACCGGCAGATAACTTCTTGCCAGTCCTCCATTCTTGTAAAATTACATTTTTTGGTTTTCATTATGCAAAAATTTTATAAAAGAGAAATAATCAATTCTTCTTGCAGCTATAAATAATTAAATTCTACCATTTGTCTAACAAAAGCTAACTTCTTTTACAGCCTCTAATTAAAATTTATATTTTTTTTCTTTTTTTCCATTTTACTAATTAAACTTCCTTTTTTCCCCCTCATAATTAATTTCCGAAATAAAATAATCATATAGATTTGTGTTGCTATTTTGTATTTACCCTTATTTTATAAAATTTCTTATATGACATTATACTAATGGGCTATTGCGAATATTCCGAAATCAGGCTACTTGCGAGACTATCAGCGTGGAGGCAAACGTGTGAAGAGCAGCGGAAAATCTCTGGAAGAATACTTGGAGTATATATCGAAGTCAACGAAGTGTATGGAAAATACGAAGGTCCTCGAAGGACAAAAGGATTTTGAACCACGGACAACATTGTGTGGTATTGCGCAAATATCCTTGGAGACATTTTGGTCTGCCGTTCATGCTCACCACACCCACGTTCAAGCCTTGCTACGCCTACGCTCGCACTAGCCACGCTCCTGCCTATCCTTTTTCGAAATCGCACTACGCATCCCAACACCTACGATACCATCGACTATCGCCACATATCTACGTCGTCACCCAACCAATTGCCAGCGTCGCCGATCAGCTATAACGCCAAAACATCGACGACTATTGCCACTGTTCGCCCAATAAATTCCAATCGAAATTTGTAACTTTTGAATTTGAACTATTATTGAATAAAGTCTCTGTTTATATTATAATCTCTGTAAATTATAAATTTATTTCTGTCAACGAAGCCCTGGACATCCGACGAGTCCTTACCCCAGCCTTTGCGACGTTACAGTACTACTGCGCTGACTTAAGTGTCGTGCCCTACCAACTTTGCGCTGACTTAAGTGTCGTGTACTACTGCGCTGACTTAAGTGTCGTGCCCTACCAACTTTGCGCTGACTTAAGTGTCGTGTACTACTGCGCTGACTTAAGTGTCGTGCCCTACCAACTTTGCGCTGACTTAAGTGTCGTGTACTACTGCGCTGACTTAAGTGTCGTGCCCTACCCATTGCGCTGACTTAAGTGTCGTGCCCTACCTATTCTAAGTATTGTAGTAACCGAAGGCAAAAAACCTGACACCAGCCGAATATCGTCAGACGATAGCAGAAAGCCGAATATAGTCACCCCAAGGCAGAAAACCGGCAGCAGTTGAATATCGTCAGCCGATTGCAGAAAGCCCAATGTAGTAACCCGAAGGCAGAAAACCGACAGCAGTTGAATATCGTCAGCCGATTGCATAATCTACGAATACTTTATCCCCGAGGCTAAATCGCCCAAGCCATAACCACCGAAGCTAATCTACGAATATTTTATCTCCGAGGCTAAATCGCCGAAGCCATAACCACCGAAGCTAATCTACGAATACTTTATCCCCGAGGCTAAATCGCCGAAGCCATAACCACCGAAGCTAATCTACGAATACTTTATCCCCGATGCTAAATCGCCGAAGCCATAACTTCCGAAGCTAATCTACGAATACTTTATCCCCGAGGCAAAAAGGCCGAAGAAATCCGAAACCACCGAAACCATAACCGACAAAGTAAATCTACGAATCTCACACACCCCGAGGCCGAAACACCGAAAGCACCTGTCATCGCCGAAGCTACCATTGTCGACGCAAAATCAACGAATCCATCCACTAAGTAAACACCGATACGGAGAACAACCGCACCTCCCTGACGCAACGATCGTACCACCAAATAATCCTCCGAGCACAGCCGAAGTCATAGATAAGATATTTAGAGCTAGTTAGTGTAAGGAAAAGAATATTGAATAAAGATATATACATATTATGTTAAAACGAAACTCCCATTATTTTCCTGCCGAAGTTATTTGGTTCTTCGGTAAATCCTGGATTGCCCTGAGTTCTTACCTCAGCCTTCGATAAAACCGAAACCTAGATGTTTTCATCCGAAGACGACATCACAATATTATTTTTCCCTGAGGATGACTACCGACGGTAGTCGAAATATCGGAAATAAAATTTGTTATGAAAGAATAAACCTTTGTGTTTTTTCATGAAATAACAACAATTATCTGACCTAGAGCCCCATAATGAATATTTATAATTTTCATGATTATTGCGTTATTTTCCAGCTCGGGAGCAATTTAAAGACTTCTACCGACAGGAATAGATGTATGAATTGTTTGGAAACATTTTCATTGCTTCCCTGAGTCCCAAGCAAAAAATGTAAATCGTGTGAGTTTCCACGCGGCCGTTCCCATATTTATACCCCCACACTCACTGTGGCAGGGTATACTAACTTTGTCACAACGTTTGTAACGCCCATAAGGAGGCGTGTCCGGTATGGAAAAGTATATATATTCTTGATCAGTATCACCTCCTGAGTCGATTTAGCGATGTCCGTCTGTCTGTCCGTCCGTCTGTCCGTCTGTCCGTCTGTCCGTCTGTCCGTCCGCACGATAGCGGTCGCAGTTTTGGAGATATCGACTTGAAACTTTTTTTACATGTTTTTCTCGTGAATACTGAGATCAAGTTCGAGAATCAGCCAAATCGGACAAAAACTGGGCGTGGCTCCCATACACCGAAAAAAAAGGTAAAAATTTTTCAAGTCTTTTTTATTGTTGTATTCGATTGGAAATGTTTAGAAACGTATTTTTGACATGGTCCGAGGTTCCGAAGCCACATATATAAGGTCTAAATGGGGTCTTGAGACCAATTTTTTTTTTTTGGTGGATTTAATTGGAAATTTTTAGAAATGGATTTTGGACATGGTCCGAGGTTCCGAAGCCACATATATAAGGGTCTAAATGGGGTCTTGAGACAAATTTTTTTTTGTTGGTGGATTTAATTGGAAATTTTAAGAAATGGATTTTGGACAACCACCTATAATTGGCTCAAAATAGGGTCTTGAGACCACATTTTTTTATGATCGAGGTACTTATTCCTACTGTGTGGGGGTATTTCAACTTCGGTATAGCCGAAGATAGTCCACTCTCTAGTTTTATAGGAAATTTAAAAAACGAAAATTGATTGGTAAAAAAAAATTTTATTTTCAACTTATCGATACGTTATACAAATCGAATGGGGTAGGAGATTTGGGGAAGTAAATTCTTGTCTTTATTTCAAACTAGAACACCGGCAGTGTCACATGTTCCGTATTACTGCGACAAATTTGGCAAACACTTCCAAGAAAGTGTTGGCCACAAAAAAATGCTACAGCGTTTCTTTTCTGTTCAGAGATACGCCATCACCTTGGCAAGCATACACGTGGCCGTTTATACATTTCCATTGTGCACGATGATCGAATGAAGTTTTTTGATATTCACATTTGCTGGTGGCTCTACAATAACATCGCGGGTGGTAATGGTTAAATCCTTCCACCTCGAATGGGTAGATGAAAATGGAAACGAAATGGCCATTTTTTGGAATGCCCCCTTGCGCACGGGCCTACCTCGGTGCATCCCTATACCGTCAGCCGTCGACCAGAAAATAGAAACGATTTTAAGTTCGGGGGATACCGCTTTCTCGTCTCCGTCCCGATTCCCTGCATTCTAGTTGCGTGTGTTTTTATTTTGATAGCGGCTAGCCGTCGTCCGCCCAACCGTCAATTATTTTTTTTGCGTTAAGTAGTAGAAATTCTACGAGAGTAGTAGAAATTACTGTCAGGGTAGTAGATTTCAAGAGAGAGGAATAGATATGGGTTTCTGCGTAGAATAGTAGAAATTCTACTATAGTAGTAGAAATTTCTGTCGGGGTAGTAGATTTGTAGAAAGAGTAGTAGTTTTGCATTTTTTATCATACAGGAATTAAACCTTTTTTAAAGATGAAAATGGGTGTTAATTTTGATGAGAGTTCACAAAATCGGATTTATAGGAAAAAACGTAGATGAAAAATGATTAAAAGGTACTTTGTAGAAAAACTTCCAAGGAACAATACTGCATCATAAGAGAAAAACTTATATATAGGTATAAGTATATGTAAAATAATGAAAGTAAAAAAATTCCCTTTTTTTCTTCAGATGGATAAAAAAAAGTATAGGGAAAACTCTTTTAGTCGAAATAAAACCAAAAAATCCATCAAAAGGGGAAATTACTCTCAATTTGGCATCACTGAACTCACATATTATTTTGAGGAGTAGATTTCTTGCAATAGTAGTAGAAAATATCTTCAGGGAAGTAGAAAAATATACTACTGTAGTAAAGGAGTAGAAATTTTAAAATCATCGCGAGAGTAGTAGATCTACTCCGATATGAGTAGAGTGAAAACGCTGTGAAGGGCTGAATGGATGAAGTAACATACACATTTTTTCAAGAAAATATGCTTCAAAGATTTTAATTTTTCTTTTTATACCCTGCACACTCAAGGGTGTCCAAGGGTATATGGTTTTTATCACACCTTTTGTAACGCCCTTAAGGAGGCGTGTCCGGTATGGAAAAGTATATATATACCTGATCACCATCACCTCCTGAGTCGATTAGGCTATGAAATGAAAGACAGACGGACAGACGGTCTGTCTTTCATTTCGCAAGATAACTGCCGTAGCTTTTGAGTTATCGCCTCAAAATTTTGGGTTTCCTCTTATTTTGGCGAATGATTGGATGGTATTGAAAATGGTCAACATCGGATAAAAACTACGCCTATCTCGCATACAAAATGGCAGCCAATTTTATATTATTTTCGTTGGAAATGAGGTCGGGAATGAAATGGAATTGGACCGGAACAAAATGGAATTAAAACAAAATTTTTAAATGGATCAGGAAATTAAAATTATCGATAAATATTGGAAAATTATTGATAAAATATCGATAAATTATCGAAAAATTATCGATACATTTTCGATAAAATATCTAAAAATTATCGACAAAATTCGATAAAATATCGAAAAATTATCGAACAAAATTCTATAAAATTTCGATAAAAATTTAGCTTTGGTCACACCGAAGATAATTCTCTTACTAGTTTCAATACAAATTGGGGACTTGTCTTCTTTGATTCTTCGAAGCTATGATCAATACTTAAATTTGTGTTACATACCGCTTTTATCCACTTGGTTGTTTTTATAACCCTTATATTAACTTGCTTTGGGTGGACTATATATATATTTATATATATATCCTCAAATCTGCGCCGAGCTTTTTCATAAACTTCCACATGAGCTAGAGAGCTGAAATTCGGAACACTGTTAGAATTCCGGTGACAATGCATTCTATTATTTGGGGTACATCGGAGGCGTAGGGGCCGTGGGGGGACTCAGACTCCTTTAAACATGGCCTAACTTCCAATTCCTTCAAGCTACAATGATGAAATTTGGTAGGTGAGTTCTTATTGACAAAATGAAATTTTGTACCCCTTGGAAAGGGGGGGTGTGGGGGCAAAGGGGAGCGGAATGGAGCCAATTTAAAGTTCTAACTTTCGTATTTTGTAAGCTACAAGGCTGAAATTTTTTACTTAGGTTCGCATTCGGGAAAAAGAGTAAACAAGGGGGAAAAAAGGGGGAGAAAAAAAATTTTATTTTTAAAAAGAAAAAAAGAAAATAAAAAAGAATAAAAAACAAGTTTTTTAAAATATAACCCTTTAAACGACTAAAAAGCAGAAAATAAATTTCCTTAAAATTATATTCAGCAATTTCGATTTAAAATTAAGGTTTTTTGGCGACTTTAAAATCTGCAATGATATTCAGAGGAAAGTACCCAAAAAGTACCCTTAATTTTAAATCGAAATTGCTGAAATTAATTTAAAGGAAATTTATTTTCTGCTTTTTAGTCGGTTAAAGGGTTATATTTAAAAAAACTTGTTTTTTATTCTTTTTTATTTTATGTATTTTGCCACGCAAAAGCCGAAAATAATAATGAAACGTCACACAACATTTTTTTTGGTGATGTAACAGTTTCAATATTATTTTCGTATTCAGCGTGGCAAAATACATAAGAATTTGCCTATCAAGTCTGTTTTTCACACAAAAAGTTGAGATTTGTCGATCAGTGTAATCTTTGTGATTTATTTGTTACATTTTTCCTATCAAGCTGAAATGTTCGGCCAAAATATCGAAAGTTCAGCCAAAAACGAAATTTGTCCGAAAACGATATTTTATTTTTCGGCCGAATCCGAAACACGGCTGAAACTGTTTTGTTTTGGCCAAAAAGCCGAATTGAGAATTAGCCAAATCGGAAAGACACTGCGGTGATAATTTTCCAATTTTTTATTGTTGTATTCGATTGGAAATGTTTAGAAATGGATTTTTGACATGGTCCGAGCTTTCAAAACCTAGGGTCTTCAGACCAAATTTTCTTTTATGGATTCGATTGGAAATTTTTTGAAACTGATTTCGGAATACGTCAAGTTTTATAAGAAAAAATATTAACAGGTTTAAATAATTCAGACAGAATTTGACATCAACAATAAAGTTCCTGATAAAATGCAGATCAGCTGGGAAGATACCAAACTTCATAACAAACGCGATAAAAAAGGCAAACAACGTTTTCAAAACAAACAACAGACTCCCGTCAACAATACGAAAACCCCTCACCAAACTTACTGTTGGCAACGCTGAAGAAGAATGAATGTCAAGTGTCAAGTGTCAAATCTGTTTAATTCCTTCTTCCCTTTTTCGTTCTGCCACCAAGAAGCAAGCATCGTACGCGGTAATACTTTTAAATCTGATTTTATATTTGTAATCCCTTATTTATATTATATTATGTTATTTGTTATTTGTTTAAATAAAGATTGATTTACCCTTAACCACGGTGTAGTAAATCAGGTGAGGCAAGTAGCATTTTCCCCCGCCAGGCGTCAGATTTTCTCCCCCGCCGTACGTCATTGAAAGAGGAATTGAAATGAATTGAAATGATTCAGGGCTACCGTTTTCGGCATATTTGTTTGGAAATGTTCTGAAAAATTAGTAATATGCTGACTAAGGCAACGCTGATCACTGATTTTTGAATTGGGAAGAACGTCATTGAAAACAAAGGCAAAGGAAATAATAGAGATGACAGAAATTGAAGTGAGAGCATTATTCCTACTTGCCTCACCTGGTTTACTCCACCGTGCCCTTAACCAAGCGGGTTTACAACAGTGGCGACGAGGAAAACGAATTTTTTTTCTGACATCATCCGCGCTCGAACAGGTGGTTGCGTATCTCCTGGTGAGACAACAAGAATCCATAGAGCAACAGCAGCAGTTAATGCAACGTCGAAATGACAACGCAACAGAGCTCAAGAACTTCGCCGCTCCAAGCACGTTCTCGCAAAGTGCATCCGAGAATTAATTTTCGAACCAGAGGATAACCGTACATTGGCTACGTGGTTTGCGCGATATGAAAATATTTTCCAGGTGGAAGCGGAACATCTGGATGACGCATCGAAGGTTAGGCTCCTGCTTAGGAAAGTGTGTACTAGCGTATTTGACAAGTACCGGGATTACATACTGCCACGACAACCACGAGAAATTGATTTCAAAACCAGCCAGCAATTAAGGTAATCAAAACGCATGAAAAAACGGATCCACAACGCAAATCTGCACACCCAGAGGTACCCAGAAGACCTTGCTGGCATTGCGGTGAAATGCACTATACACGAGACTGCAAATATGCGAAGCACATGCGTGCCCAGTGTGGCAAAATTGGTCACAAGGAAGGATTTTGCGGATGTTTCCAAAAAAGCACAAGTAAAGAAACATTGATGTTAAAAAGAAAAACTGGAAAGCGCGTTCTAGAGTAGAAAGCGTATTCACGATGAATAGTGTATCAAAGAATCGACGATTCGTGTCATTGCGAATGAGAAATGTCCACTTACAACTGCAACACGATACCGGATCAGATATAACTATAATTTCAGAACGAAATTGGATCAAAATTGGTAACCCACCTTTGCGAACGTCTCTACACACACCACGAGATGCTTCAGCCAATCGAATTAATCTGCTAGGTGAATTCGAAACATGGGTAGATCTCAATGGAAATCAGTTACAGACGGTAATCACAGTATCATCCCTGCCACACTTAAATTTGTTAGGCTCAGATTTAATGCAGCAATTTCAACTGTGGAACAAACCAATAGCTGACTACAATAAAACATGCAACCATATTCGAATCAGCAGCGCAACGACAGAATCCGATATACGACGCATGTTCCCACAAGTTTTTCGTAACGAGATCGGACACTGCACAGCGTTTAATGTTCATCTACAAATTAAACCACAGACTGTCCCAGTATTTCGTCCCAAAAGGCCAGTAGCATTCGCAGCAAGAGATCCAGTCGGCAACGAACTGAAACGATTAGGTATTATCACACCTGTAAGCTATTCGAAATGGTCTGCACCAATCGTAGTGGTTAAAAAAGCAAACGGAAATCTTCGTATCGGAGGGGACTATTCGACGGGACTCAACGACCAGCTTGAACCGCACACGTTTCCACTGCCGCTGCCTGATGAAATATTTGTTAGCGCTTACGGCTGTTCTTTCTTTTCAATTGTAGATTTGAACAACGCCTACATGCAAATCGAAGTTGACAGCAAAACAAAAAAACTTTTGGTAATAAACACACGTCGTGGCTTGTTTACTTTTAATAGACTTGCACCCGGAGTAAAATCAGCACCTGGAGCTTTTCAGCAAGTGATGGAATCTATGTTACGAGGAATCGATGGCGTTTTTCCATACCTGGACGACGTAGTAGTAGCCACGCATGCAAAAGAAGAAAATGTTCGCGCTGTCACGTAAGTATTCAATCGTTTACAATCACATAATATCACAGTCAATTTTGAGAAATGTTCATTTTTTCAAACAAATTGCACATACCTTGGGTGTTATGTTGACAAATGTGGAATTCGTCCAGACAAAAACAAAATTTCTAAAATTTTGGGACTTTCACCACCGAAAGATATTTGCGAATTACGAGCTTTTCTAGGAGCAATCAATTACTATTTGAAGTTTATCAACGAAATGCGAAATCTTCGAAATCCTCTTGATGCACTACTCAAGAAAGAAGAAAAATGGAATTGGACTCCCTAATGTCAGAGAAATTTTTTACGTTTTAAAGAATTGTTATCGTCCAATTTGCTGTTAACACACTTTAATCCTGCTATTCCAATAATTGTCGCAGCAGACGCATCCAATGTTGGATTGGGCGCATATATCTGTCACAAATTTCCTGATGGCAGCGAAAAAGTGATTTATCATTGCTCGAGAGCGCTCGCTTCTGCTGAGAAAAATTATTCACAAATTGAAAAAGAAGGGTTAGCACTAGTATTCGCTGTTGTCAAATTTCATAAATTTTTGTATGGTAGAAAATTCAAGTTGCAAACTGACCATAAGCCATTGCTTGCCATATTCGGTAACAAAAAGGGAATTCCTGCACATTCTGCAAATCGCCTTCAGCGATGGGCTTTAACACTCATGTCATACGATTTCGAACTTGAATACGTCTCAACACATCAATTTGGAGCAGCGGATATTCTGTCGCGTCTCATTAGTATCACAACAAAACCTAGTGAAGACACTATTATCGCCTGCGTACAACTAGAAGCAGACACATCGCAAGCGACATTGTCAACGTTTTGCCTGTCATATTCAACATGATATGTGCAGCAACCCAAAATGATACAGATTTACAAGAAGTCATAAAATTCCTTAAAAGTGGTAAATGGCCGAATAAAACAAGTGAAACTTTAAACTTATTCTATCTAAGAAGAGACGATCTCAGCGTAATCGACGATTACATCATGTACAATGATCGCCTAGTAATTCCAAAGTGTTTCCGTAAGCGTATTTTAAAAGAATTGTATAATCATATAAAACAATTCGTTTAATCGTCCGAGAACTGCGCGCGCGTTGCGAAAACTTTACCAAAAACTACGTTATCTTCTTGGCCGCAATCAGATCATCCGATGCAACGAGTGCTTATCGATATTGCGGGTCCATTGGATAACTTGTACTACCATTGTGGACTCATATTCAAAATGGCCACAGATATACCAAATTAAATCAATTTCATCTTCAACCATTCTAGATTGCATCATGGATTTTACATCTCTACGGGAACCCTGAAGTAATCGTAAGCGATAATGGTACACAATTTTCCAGCAAATCGTTTTCGGAATTTTGCACGAGCCAAGGAATAGCACACAAATTCTCTGCACCATACCATCCACAATCAAATGGTCAAGCGGAGAGATTTTTCGACACTTTGAAGCGAGCTCTAAAACGACTAAATGGTTTAGGCACATCAAAGCAAAATATGCAAACATTTTTGTAGCACTACAGATCAACACCGAATCGTAGCACTCCTGAAGGTAAAACACCAGCTGAATTATTCGTGGGGAGAAAGCTGAGGGTGGAGCTAGATCTGCTGAAGAAACCACCAGCGCCGAAACTACAAAGAAATGAAAGTATGGAACAACAATTTAATAACCAGCATGGAGCAAAAGAGCGTAAATGCAAACGTGGTGATCCAGTGTATGCCAAATTGTATAAACTCAATCAATCGTATTGGTCTCCAGGAATTGTAAGCAAAGTACTTGGAAATGTCAACTACGAAGTGGAAATCGAAAACTCTCCATATTTTAAAACAATTCGATCACATGCGAATCAACTTCGATATCGATTTGTACCTACGTTACCAAAAACAACATCTTTGGATATTCTTATGGACTACTTCGATGTGCCAACTGCTACATCATCAACACACGACGAGAACCTACTTCCAGTCGTCGAACGTGAAGATATGCGAACATCAGATATTGCCGTAACTCAATCATGTGGTGAGTCAGATCAACGGAACGAGCGTAACTCTCCGACACTGCGGGCAGCCGACACTGTTTCTATTCCAATCGGTAGTACAACTGCACCTGTGGAACTTCGACGCTCGGGTAGACGTAAACGACCTCCTGTTTGGACCCCAGATTATCATCTTTCTAAAAGAAGGAGAGATGTTGGCAACGCAGAAGAAGAATGAATGTCAAATGTCAAGTGTCAAATTAGTTTAATTCCTTCTTCCCTTTTTCGTTCTGCCACCAAGAAGCAAGCATCGTAATACGCGGTAATACTTTTAAATCTGATTTTATATTTGTAATCCCTTATTTATATTATATTATGTTATTTGTTATTTGTTTAAATAAAGATTAATTTACCCTTAACCAAGCGGGTTTACAACGCATACATATACAATCGTTTCAAAACAATATTCTGAACACAGTAATACAACACAAACATATGAAATTGAAACATAACAAAGAAGACTTACAGAAAATTACAACAACAATAAAGGAGAGTTTAAGCAAAGAAGAATATACTCTCTTTTTCGAAAGTGACACACAATTATAAAAACAACTGACTAATAGTATAACAAAGGTAAGGCAAGTACAAAAAATGCCCTCATTTCAATTCCTGCCATCTCTCTGATTTTCTTTGTCTCATGAATGTACTAATTTTGCTACTTACCTTACCTAGGTAACTAAACCATGAATAAAAACTAACCACGCGAACAAAATAAATAAACTGGAAGAAGAGCAGAGAGAATGACTGCACATCGATTTAAGGACAGATTGCTTCAAAAACAAAACAAAACTCCTTACGGCTGAGAGGAATCTCCCCAAAAATCATTCGTCTGATTCGCGCGCAATACGATGGTTTTAAATGCAGCACAATGGCAACATATCATCCGCTTTAAATTCTACTTCCGGTGTGCGTCAGGGTTGTCTAATCTCACCTATCCTGTTCTTGATTGTGCTCGACGATGTCTTGTCCAGAGCCTTGGACGGCGCGCAGAGAGCCATACGTTGGAATCTCTCTAACCACCTAGATGACCTAGATTATGCCGACGATATCTGTCTACTATCATCCAAACACTCCGATATGCAAAGTAAGATCGACGACCTCATCGAAGAGTCAGCCAAAGCGGGTCTTAGAATCAACTCGGCTAAGACTAAGTCACTCAAAATAAATGCCACAGACATGAATAACAACTTTACCGCAGGAGTTGACACCATAGACAATGTTGAAAGTTTCATCTATCTTAGAAGCATAATTTCTACTGATGGAGGTGCCGCAAAAGACGTTCTTAACAGGATATCCAAAGCCCGAGGTTCCTTTGCGCAGTTGAACAAACTTTGGAACTCATCTACAATCTCCATTCGCACGAAATTACGCATTTTCAATTCTAACATCAAATCTGTACTACTTATGGACCCAATGCAGACAGATCCCAATTGCATCCGACATTAAGCAAACCAAATGGAAATGAATTGGTCATACTCTTCGTAAATCACCGTACGAGATTTGCAGACAAGCCCTTGAATGGAACCCACAAGGCAGAAGACGAGGTAGACCCAAATACACATGGAAAATAACGCTCGATTACAAAATGCAAGCTTCAGGAAAATCATTTATGGAGATAAAACTCATTGCGAAGGATCGTATACGTTGGAAACGTTTCATGGAGGACCTATGTAACATGAGGGACAACAGGACATAAGAAGAAGAAGAAGAAGAAGAAGAAGATTGCCTACAAACAATAAAAAATACAGAGAAGATCAGGAATCAGCAAGAACGAGACTAGCCACACTAATCGATCGACATGAGAGCAGGTTACGAATTAACGAAAGGTACAGATTTTTACTTGATATGGTGGACGAAAAGATTTTTACGCAAAAATAATAACGTATTAATTGTGAATGACAAAGGTAATGTCACAGTTGCAATGCTGAAATCGTACTAAATTAACAAAATACTAAGGGAGACATCGACTTACAAATTATTATAGAGGGACATCAACCTTACGACAAAGGAACAACGATATGGTCGAGAAATTATATAAAAAAAATATAATAACTAGACCGACCTAATTTCGTTTTCGTCTTTTTGGCCAAAAAAAATTGTTTCGGCAGTGTTTCGGATATGGCAGAAAAACAAAATATAGTTACGAAATTTACGAAATTTCGGCCGAAAAAATACTTATAATATTGAAAAAACCTTAAAAAAATGTCGATAAAGCTTTTCGCCCAATAATTTTCGAAAAAAAAAAAATTATGACGTGCCGCAGAAAAACTGAGGACGCCATCGGACAGTGATTTGTCTCTAAATCGAAGGGGTGTTCTAAATTAATTAAAGCTAAGTTTCTAAATATATTTTAGGTCCGCTGATTTCAAAAATGTATTTGATTTTTCAGTAACCCTTTTTATACTCTTTTTATACTTTTTATACTTTTTATACTGCACACCACATACATACATACATATATTGGCGCTACAACCCTAGAGGGTCTTGGCCGAGCTTCTTAATGCAATTATCATAGGCAAGTGTATATGATAATTGTGGACCTACAGTTTATTGCCGGTTCCGAACGGCGGACTCCCAAAGAAGAAGCTTATTCATGGCAAGTTACTCTCGCAAGATTGCCAGAACTTGGCGAGAGAGTAGCGGTCTACACAGAAAAACAGAAAACAAATTTCTGACTTGCCCCTTGCTTGTTCTTGATCAGCATCCTCCTGAGTCAATTTTTTTTTTTTATATTTTTCTTTTTTGTATTCTGTCTTCATTATTTATATATATGACATTTTACAATTTTTTATTACCTTTGAAATAAATAAGTAAGCATGTAAGGCATATGCTCCTTTTAAGCCAGGTAAACAGTTTTGATGGTGACATCAGGCCAGATGCCAGTTCGTTTGGGTGTGATGTTAGTCGGGTTTTGTACTTTTTCGCCATGTTTTTTATCTCCTCTTTCACGGTTGTAGTTTTTAGGCCTTTGTGTAGTTCGTTATATACCACGGAGCTTTTGCAATGATTCGCAGAATTTTTGACTGGAAACGTTGGAGAATATCGAGATTTGAGTCAGAATCAGTGCCCCACAACTCGATGCCGTAGGTCTAAATGTGTTTCAGCGTTCCCTTGTACAGCTTATTTTAGAGCGATAAAGATGATTTTCTATTCAAAAGACAGATAATTTTGTGAAATCTAAGGCCGAGTGCTTTTCGTTTGGTAAATATATGCGATTTCCAAGTGAGTTTGTTGTCCAAGTGCAAGCCTAAATACGTGACCACATCTGCTTGAGGAACTTCAATGTTTTTTAGTTTTACCTTAGGGCAAGTTTCACGCCTTGAGGTAAAGGTGACCTGGACCGATTTGCTCTCATTGGGTTTGATGCGCCACTTTTGCAGCCATGAGGTTATATGATCCAGGCTCGTTTGAAGTTTTGCCGAGGCCTTGTGTGGATCCTGATCAACCGACAAAACTGCGGTGTCATCCGCAAATGTTCCAATTACAACACCTTTCGTTATCGGTAAGTCCGAGGTATATAAAACATAAAAAATTGTGCCCATTACACTGCTTTGAGGAACCCCTGCCGTAATTTTATGTAATGTGGAAACTTCTCCACCCTGCTTTACTAGAAAGTGGCGGTTTGAAAGGTATGATTTTATAAATAGGTAGTAGTTAAGCGGAAGATTTTTCTTTAGTTTGTAAAGAAGTCCATCGTGCCAAACACGATCGAAAGTTTGGGAAATATCGAGAAATGCAGCAGTGCAATATGCTTTATTTTCAAATGATGAGTGGATTACTTCAACAAGACGGTGGATCTGCTCAACAGTGCCATGTTTTTTTCGAAATCCAAATTGATGGTTTGGTATAATTTTGTTAGCAACAACGATTGGCATTAATCTTTTGATGAACAGTGTCTCAAATACTTTTGATAGTATAGGGAGTAGGCTTATTGTACGATATGATTTGACATCCTCTGAACATTTTCCGGGTTTCAGTAAAATCCTGATTTCAGCTACATTCCACTGAATCGGGAAGCAGAATTTGGTGAGAGCAGCATTGAAAAGGTGAGTTAGATACGTAATGCCTTCAAGTGGCAATTCTTTTAGAATTTTGCCTGTTATAATATCATAACCGGGCGCTTTTTTTACGTTGAGCTGTTGTATTGTAGATACGATTTCAGATTTCGAAAATTTTTGGATTGGTGGATCCAGCTGATGAGTTTCATCAAGATACTGCGATATTTCCTCCGTGAGATCAACAGGACCTTCGATTTGATTTGGAGTAAAAACATTCTCCAGGTGCAGAGCAAATGCTAAAGCCTTTTCCTCATCATTTTTCGTCCACGAGTTATCTTTTTGTCGGAGAGGAGGCTGGTGGATAATCGTGTTTTCAATATTTTGTGTGACTTTCCAGAGCGAATAGTCGGTTGCAGCCGTCGCATCTAAATTTTTCAAGTGATCTAGAATTTTTGTGTTTTCTTCCTTGTTAAGGAGTATTGTCAGATCTTTTGTTATTTTATTAAGATCGCGTTTGTCTTCAGGAAATCGAGTGAGTTGCCATCGTTTTCTTGCTGCACGCTTTTCCACTAGTTTCTCTATAATTTGTTGGGGGCAGTTTATTCCTCGATAGCTTTTTTTTGCTATTTGTCGCTGGGGTGGAGCTCCATGCTGCCTGCTGTGTACAGTAATTAAAGTGCTCTACTGCTTCTGCAATATCCTCATCGGTTTTTAGAGGTTGCTTTATGTTAAGCATTTCAGCTAGAAGGATACGAAAGTATATCCAGTGTGTTTGGTTCTTGTGTAGCTTGCATTTAAATTTTACGTTTTGCTGATGGTAATAACAACCGCAGAGTGGTCAGATGAAAGTTCCACACTAGAAGTACAGTTTATGTAGATGTCGGATAAGACCTTTTGACGATCAGTTGGCCAGTATGTGGGTTCACCAGTGGAGATAACTGACAAATTTAGGACATGCATAGCTTGGTGCAACTTTCGGCCTTTAGTTGTTGTTAGTCTAGATCCCCAAAAAGTATTCTTAGCGTTGTAGTCACCTCTTGCAAAAAATCTATTGCCAAGAGTTTTGAAAAATGACACATAAGTATCCTTTCAATACCGTCCAATCATTCGCCAAAATAAAATGAATTCCAAAATTTGGAGGCGAGGTTAAGTATTTCTCAAGATAAACGAAAATAATATACAATTGGCGGCTATATTGTATGGGAGGTAGGCGTGGCTCTTATCCGATGTTGCCCATTTTCAATACCGTCCAATCATTCGCCAAAATAAGAGGAATCCCAAAATTTGGAGTCGATAGCTCAAAAGCTACGACAGTTATCGTGCCAGACAGACGGACAGACGGACATGGACTAATCAACTCAGGAGGTGATGCTGATCAATAATACGCATCACCTCCGTTACAAACGGTGTGACAAAAACAATATACCCTTGGACACTAGTGTGCAGGGTATAATAATTTCGACCATTTCGGTTTCGTTGAAAAAAAAGAAGAAAAATGTCGGCCATTTCGGTTTTGGCCGATATTTTAAAAAGCGGGTTCAGTCGGTCTCTAAATAAAAGTAACCAAAAGATTTTACAAACAAATTTGGGCCACTAGGTCAAAACTAACACGAGCCTCGGATTATCCTATATATCCCGTATAAGAAAAATTGGATTTTTTGAAATTTTGAAATTTGGAGTAAAGCATGAAATTATGGGAATTTAGTATAAATGGTAGAGAATTCTTCAAAGAATAAATCCCTCTAAGTAGCTGTTTTTTAAGGACTAACCAACTAATTTAGGTGATGGACAAAGGATGCTCTGTTGATGGCAAATACCACCTGCTTTTAACTTTAAATGTAAAATTTTAGCGAAATCGGTCCCGGATTTCAGCACCAAAACTACTTTTCATATCTGTCGCGCAGCAATTTGGGCTACATTTCTGAAAGTCAATAAGGCCGTTTAGCTGTGATGTGGGCTACAAAATCGTATGGACGGTGCTTCGCCTCTTGTCCAATTATTCCCATATTCGACCCGTTGAACAAAATATAAAAATCGTTTTGATTCCATGTGTTGTGGTTTTCGGTGTCGCAAAACAAAAAAGATTTTTGAAAAGCTTCGGCCAAAACTCCGGCCATTTTTGGAAAAACTGTGCTGAATTATGCTGAAACCGATTAATCGGTCGGGCACTAATATTGGGTCCGCTGATTTAAAACATTTTAATTATTTCTAATTTTTAAATTAATTTTGTACGAAAACAGTAATGTTAGGCATGTATGAATTATTATGAATTTTTATAAATTTGCTGAAGGAAATTCTCCAGGAAGAAAATAATGCGGCTTCGTTCTTTTCTATTTTTTTTATTATAAATCAAAAAAAATTATTGAAATCCAAAAACAATAATTTTTACTAAAAAAATGATTCCAAGAAACAACAAGTACAAAATTCAAGTTAATTCCAAAAATAACTTCTTTCTCGCTCGCGCGAACATCCTACGGCCTTGGGACTTGGTACTCAAGGCCCAATCGGTTCTATAGGCAATACGCATAATCGCTGTATGGTCTGCGTCAAAGTGCTGTGACCGGTCCAAAGATCGACATTACGCAGCAAACCATCAGCGCCAGGATAAGTTGCTGTGCAACGAGCCATTTTCCATAAGGTTGGTGGCGTAGCTTCATTTTTCATAACAACCAAATCCCCAACCTTTAAACTTCTACGAAGTTCATGAAGATAGCTATCGCTCCATAATTTCCAAAATGTCTGGACTACCTGTTGACGCGTTCGCCAATAGCTTAGATGTTTATGCGTGTTCAGGAAATGACTTTCGCACTGGCGCTGTTCTTCAGTCAAATGCGATATGTCACTTGGAAACGCTTCAGATTCGAAGAAATTCTGTACGAACTGATCTATATGGTAGTCCCTTTCGGCTTCATTGTTGACCACTGTAAGCGCCAGTGTCCCGGTTGAGATCTCACCGAATAAAAGCCATCCCATCCGAGTTTCTTGAGCAATTAGCCCAGATGCCAATTGTCGCATATTTTCCTGCATTAAACGGGGCCCATACAGACACGCCCAACAACACCTGAATCGATGCTGGTTGATTGTAGCCGGGATCAGCCAAACGGGCCGCGATGTCAATTGGCAGCTGTTGATTCCCTAGTCTCTTCTGTGGTAACAATACCTCTCCCAAAACCGATGGAACCACAATGCATGCAATAAAAATCAAGGGATTTTCACTATAAAGAGATATCAGGTATCCAGAGACCGATCTATCGCATGCCTGAATTGCAGCGCCAGCCGCAGGTGGAATACTAGATGCCGTCCGGCGAGTAGGAAGTCGATCCTGTGAGACAAAGCTTTTACTGATTAAATTAACCTGTGCACCCGTATCGCACATGGCTCTCATTGTAACCGCCGCACCATCATGTGTGAGAAATCTTACTCGTGCTATAGCTAATAAATCAAAGTGCGAGTCAGCCGATTCTTCCATATTATATATACAACCATCTGGCTGTGCTGTAGATATTTTATTTGTGAATACCCCGAGGCCGGTTTCATCTCCACGCTTTAGTTGCTATTGTTCATGAGTTTCTGCACTGTTAACTGCTGCTGTCAACATCGGATACCGATCTAGTCCAGCCCCCACAGTGTTTGCTGGACAATACTTTAGGACAGATAATACTGTTATGCGCCTGCAAACAATGAGGACACTTGCTCATGACGCGGTTTCGCGAAATATGTCCGCGGCGAAGGCAGTTCTGGCATAACTTCAATGCCATAATTCGTTGATCTCTGTCATCTCTATTCATGCGTAAAATGCTGGGGCATCGGTGAAAGGCATGATTTCCAGTGCAATTAAAACACAGAGTTGGCAACCAAATCGAATAAAGGTTTCGGTTTCGGTTTTACTCTCACTTGCCAATCGGTTTTGGTTATCGGTTTCGCTCCTTGATTTTGAAAAGGTTTCGGTTGGTTGGAGCGATTGAAAAGGTTTCGGTTTAGGTTTTAAAAGGTTTCTAGATGGCCCAATATTAGGAAATTTTATATCAATTCAATATAATCGCATTTTCAAACAAATTTCTGCTTAAATTCTTAGTTTTTATACCCTACACAACGTTTGAAACGTCCATAAGGACGCATGTCCGGTATGGATAAGTATATATATTCATGATCAGAATCGAAAACAGATTTAGCCATATCCCCGTCTGTCTGTCACCATACAGGCTTGAATTTTTTTTTTTTTGAGACATCGATGTTAAACTTAGGGTTTACGTTTTTATTTCCGAATTGAGATCAAGTTCGAGAATCAGCTAAATCGGACCAAAAAGGCTGCCATATAAAACTACGAAAAAATAGCGAAAATTTTCCAAGTCTTTCCAAAAACCATAAAAATGCTTGCGCACACAGAGGCGTTATTCGTGCCGCAGGCGGTTTCGAAATTAATTTTGTCACAAATAATTGTATTTTTGAAAATATAGAGTTTTTTATACAGCCTGTTTCCATAGCAATACAATAAATAACCAACACAAAAAGCCAGTTTCAAAACCAATTCGAATCAGTTTGAAAATAAACCTTTTGACTGTTTCCATAGTAGTCTAATAAATAACAAACAAAATAGTCATTTTCAGAACCATTTCGGTCAGACTTTTTGATTGTTTCCATAGCAATATAATAAATAACAAACAAAATCTACTGCGGTGAAATCGCTGCCTGTGTGAGGCACTTTGCGTTTTCGAAGCTAGATTTTTTAAATATGAAAATGGTTCTGAAATTATATAGCGAATATCGCCTCTGTGTGCGCCGACCTTATAAAAAGATTTATTGAATATTTAAAAAAAATATTTCCTATATTTTAAAAATATATGAAATAAATAAATAAAATACGATGAATTTTCTCTTAGGAAAAAACATTCAAGTCAATTTTGTGTACGAAAACCTTTTGAAAACCGATTAAAAACCCGTAACCTTTTCAATTGGTTTTGGTTAAACCCATTCAATCGGTTACGACGAATCGGTTTCGGTTTAGGTTTCGCTCCCTAAAATGAATCGGTTTCATTCGGTTTCGGTTTCGGTTACGGTTTCGGTTGCCAACCCTGTTAAAATAAGGCGAGTAATTAGGCGCTTGGGATACATCAGAACCTGACCGTGTACGTGTTGGTATATTTAACGAACGGCCCTCGTTAAATTCTGCGAATCCTGCATTGAGCTAGGACTAAGGCATTCAATCCCGAAGTGTTTTTGAAAATCCCGGGATTTCGGGATTTGAAATCACAATCCCGGGATCCCGGGATTTGTTCGGAACTTTCGGGATTTTCCAATTAAATACAATAGTTAATATAAAATTAAAGAAAAAATTGTTGCAACAATATTTTAAGTTTAATTCGACAAAGAAAACATATTTGATAAATATTACATTAAACAAAACCAATAATATTTAAATAAATATAGTCAAACAAAAAGTAATTCTTTTTAAATTAGATTGATCAAACAAATTATTTTTTTGCCACGCTGAATCCGAATATAATCATAAAATTCTGCCAGTTATTTCATGCTAAACACGAAAAACTTACTTTCAGTAGTTTTAGTATTAAAGCGGGAACGGATACACCAATAGTTGTTTAAAACTATTAAAATTGGTGTCCATTGAAAAGTAAAACACACACTAAACCATTTATCCAATTCGTAAAGTTTTCAATATACGGTCAACAAAATAATTTTAACATACATCTTTTTTGAAAAAAAAAAATTATTTAAATTGAAAAAATTTTATTCAGATCGATAAAAATTGTTTGTTATTGACAAAAATCTTGTAAATTTTTGTGTGTTTGTAGCACTAAATCTACAAAAGTGGGTTTTTTAAATTTACCAATTAGATTGAAAGTAAATGCACGAAAGTATTTTTGTGGAAAAACGTCAAAAATATCTTAAACAATGCATAAAAAATGCATTTTTGAATCCCGGGATTCCGGACTCAAAATCCCGGGTTTCCGGGATTGAGAAAACTTCCGGGATCCCGGGATTTCGGGATTCGGGATCCCGGGATTGAATGCCTTAGCTAGGACCCAACATCCCACTAGATCGCCGCTCAAGACACGTGAAAAAATCCTTCTGCAAATCCGGAATATGCTCTATTAGTCGCACCATCCCCCAATGACTGCGAGATTTCCGCTCAAATTCGCTCTATATCGCACATATTTGCTCAATATCGCTATATACGCTCTATATGTCAAATTAGCACTATGTCCCACGATTCGCTCGAAGTCGCTCAAAAATATCGCTCAAAAAGCTCGAAATCGCTTAAAAAAAAAAAATATTGCTCAAATATTGCTCGAATAGCTCGCAATTCTCTCTATATTGCCCAAATAGCTCGAAATCGCACGAATTGCTCGAAGTCCTCGAAATCACGCCAAAATTAGCTCGAAAACGCACGAATCGCTCGAAGTCGCTCTAATATCGTTTAAATATTGCTTGAATAGCTCGAAATCGTTCGGAATTTGCTCTATATTACTAAAACAACACGAATCGTTTCAAAATTAGCTCCATACTGCCCGAAAAAAACCGTTATAGCTTACACTTAGCCCTATATCGCTCGAATAGCTCGTCGCCGCTCAAAATTCACATGATTTCGCCAATCCATTTGGTTCAAAATATCGCTGTAACCCGCTTGCATTACGCTTTAATTAGAACAATTTTGCATATACACCTAAATCTCATTACGGCATGATTCTCACCACACCGTTACAATCTTTCCCTATAAACCATTTCAATCTCCCCGTTCTTATTCAATTTGACGCAATGTATTCGTTAAACTGACAGCATCGCGCCATTATAATTGAATTCTCAATGAGATTGCTCTAAAAGATTTTCTATACTTAGGTAACCGACCACGATTTACATCAACCCAGCACCTTCCTGTGATATCGTTACCGTAGCGCACCTCCACTTATTCCCTGCCCACATAATGCAATGCACCCGGTTGCATCTTATTCCCTGCCCACATAATGCAATGCAACCGGGTGCACTATTAACCATTCCGCTTCGCTCTCTTTCGAGCTGTTGTCTGCAGAGCACTTCCCTTGCCAATCGCTCCAGCCTTCATTCGCCTCATTCACTCTCGGCATATTCGCACGATCCGGTTTGAATGGACCAAAAAATGTATGAATTATTGTGAATTATTATAAATTTGCGGAAGGAAATTCTCCAAGAAGAAAATTATGCGGCTTCGTTCTTTTCTATTTTTTTTATTATAAATCAAAAAAATTATTGAAATCTTAAAACAATCATTTTTACTAAAAAAAATTAAAGGTAATTCCAAAACCAACTTCTTTCTCGCTCCCGCGAACAAGGCATTTTTTCGGCCGAAACCGAACTTCTGTTTTTTTTCACATTCGGCCAAAACCGAATCCGAAGATCAATATGAAGATAAAATATATATTAAATCATTTATTGAAAATGGTTCATTACTTAGTAAGTGAATGGATATGCAAAACATTTATGTATTATTAAGTAAACTAATATTTAAATTAATAATGGGGTTCATTTAAACTTGTAAAACCCCGTAAACGATGTAAACCTTGTAGATCTACATGATTGCAAACTTTCCGTTAGAATTTGTATGGGAAAAAGTTTACATCCTTTCCGAGCATATTTTGAAACATAAACTAAATCGTAGATCTACGCGGTGAATGTGGGTTGCCATTTGCACAAACCATTACATACTAAAAGTGGTTAAGTTACATACTAAAAAAAATTTTATTTTCGTGAGATTTATAAAGAAGTATTATTTGCGTTGTGGAACAGACCCGATTCAAATTGCATTTAAAAGCCTTTTTCCCAGCAGGCTCCGTTTCGCGGTAAATGGAACTTTCAGTCACACCCATTTTTATCACTTTTTATAGAAAATGTATAGTTATAGAACACTAGAGAATATTGTGGAACATTATGTATCACTTTTATTTTGTGAAAAAAGAGATCAAATCCACAAAATTCGAAATAATTTGCCATTTTTAAAAGTGCGGAATTTTTTCTAATTGACATTAATGTTGTTAAATGAGATACTAAAGCTGTTTCCTATATATTTTTACGAGAGGTGGCGGTCTTTACAGAAAAACATGTCACACAAATTAATTCTGTATCTTGCCCCGGGTAGGGATTGAACCTCATCCCCCCCGGTGACGGTCTTTCCAGAAAAACATGTCACACACACTTTTCCTTGACCTGCCCCGGGTAGGGATTGAACCTCATCCCTTCCGATCGTGACACAGCAGAACCCTTTAACCAACTGCACACGGCCGCCACACTTTACGATATTAGACAGAAAAATACAAAGGCACAACAATCAAAACAGTCAATTTAGTCGACAAAAAATTACAAATAATTATTTTAGTATTCTATTCTTTGTATACGAAATGTAAAAAATCATATATATACAATATCATTTATATACACTTTGAAAAATCGACATGGCCGATTTTCGTGGAATTTGGCAACCCTGTCATTTCATTAGACCCTAACCGGTCCAAAAACTCAAAAAGCAACAAAGGCCTTAATTGTGATCAAGTGCATTTAGAAGAAAAGTTTTAGTTTCATTGAGTGAATCTGACAGGTCAAAGACTCAATACAGGCTTTTAAAATCGCTACAAATTAGGGCTTTCAATCCCGGGATCCCGAAATCCCGGGATCACGGACGTTTTCTAAATCCCGGAAACTCGGGATTTTGAGTCCTGGATCCCGGGATTCAAAAAATTGATTTTTGATGCATTGTTTAAGATATTTTTGATGGTTTTTCCCACAAAAATACAACAGTGCATTTACTTTCAATCTAATTGGGAAACACAAAAAGTCCACTTTTATAGATTTAGTGCTAAACACAGAAAAAAATTTACAACATTTCTGTCAATAACGGTTAACGAAAAATTTTCATCGATCTGAATAAAATTTTTCCAATTTTAGCAACATTTTTTTTATTCGATGAAAAAGATAGATTTAATTGATAAAATTATTTTGTTGACCGTATATTGACAGATATTTTATCAATTGGATAAATGGGTTTGTAAGTGTTTAACTTTTAAATGGACACCAATTTCAAAAGTTTTGAAAACTTTTAAGGGTAGTGTATCTGCTATAATACTAAAACTACTGAAAGTGAGTTTTTCGTGTTTAGCATGAAATGGAGCTGGTTGAATTTTATGATTATATTCGGATTCAGTGTGGCAAAATAAATAATAAAAGAACTCCATTTATCACATACAATGTCAAACTTGTTCGATCAATGTAATTTAAAATTAATAACTTTTTGTTTGACTTTATTTATCTTACATATTATTTGTTTTGTTAATGTAATATTTATTAAATTTTTTTTTTTGTTGAATTAAAATGAATTTAAACTTAAAATATTGTTGCAAAAGTTTTTTCTTTAATTTTATATTAATTATTGCATTTAATTGGAAAATCCCGAGCAAAACACGGGATCCCGGGATCCCGGGATTGTAATTTTAAATCCCGAAACAACGAAAAGGTTCATTCTTCGCGTAATTGGAATGGCAAATACTTAATATCAAAGGAATGAAAGATCTAGAACGACGGGTTATAATATAAAATTCAATTACTTAAAGGAAAAATGTAGAATTCAAAGAGCCATTTATCAATTTAATCAATTCAACTCTAAGAAAATTCTGAAACTCTCCACATTGAAAGGCCTGGGTATGCTGTGCTTATCTAACAAAGGGTTCCGTTGGAAATTCAATATTTACCGTTATGTTTGAAATTAAGTAAAGTAAAAAATAAAAAAATTGTAAATTTACCTTTCTTCAAAAATTTATAACTTTTTAACCGTGCGGGTTAGAGCTAGGGCTTTCGATCCCGGGATCCGGGTCTATTTTCAGTCTCGAAAATCCCGGGATATTTTTTCCAAAATTTTCGGGACTACATTTTTAATAAATTAGTCTATAAAAAAAGTTAAATACAAAAAAAAAATAATTTTCATCGTTAATAAAATATAAAAAAAAAGTGTAAGTAGAAAAATAGTTTTTGCCAACATTTGGACCATCCAAAAATGGGAAAAAATTAGTTAGAAAAGTCAAAACTTCAAAATTTTTAAGATATAAAAAAAAATTACGAATAAAATTGTTTATGTTTGAAATTTTTTCTTTAAGAAAAAATAAATTTATATTTATTTCAGAAAAAAATGTGTATTTCTGAATTTTCCCAATTTTTTTTTCATATAAAAATTAAGTTTTGGCGCTGCCGGAGTAAGTACAAGCTAAAAATTTGTCATAAAATATCTCAAAAACTATAAAAAACTCTCTATTTAAAATTTGACACAAGCTGAGTAATATTGTAAGGGATACAAAAATACTTGTTTTTAAATTAAGAATGGTGTCGCTTAAAATTAAAAAAAAATTTTTTTAATTATTTTAAAAAAAAATTTTTTTTTTTATAAATTAATATTTTTTGAGTAAAACAAAAAAAATGTAAATTCTAACCCGCACGGTTAAAGAGTTATGAATTTTTGAAAAAAGGGTAAATTTACCATTTTTTACTTTACTTAATTTCAAACATAACAGTAAATATTGAATTTCAAACGGAACCATTTGGTACATAAACACAGCATACCCAGGCCTTTCCATGTGGAGTTTCAGAATTTTCTGAGAGTTGAAGTATCCGTTTGACGCGGAATGGCCCTTACATTAAGCATCGTTCTTCTATTTTTTAGAGTAGGGAAGTCCAAGAGTTTTAAACGATTTTAGTATGGAGTCAGTTTTTGATTAGTAACAATTGATTTTGAACCGATTCAATTCTATCAGAGTGGCAGTTGTATTGTGGATTCCGCAAGACTGATGCATATTACAAAATTGCTAAGACCTTAAATTAGGTCGACCATCTCTTAATGAAACTTAGAACACCTGTAACGTCTCAAAATCCGGGGTAAATACTGGTCGGATGTCCAGGACTTCGTACACAGAAATAATTTATATTATACAGAGATTTATATAAAACAGAGACTTTTTTCAATAAAAGTTCAGATGGGAGTTACAGATTCAATAGGGGCGAACAGTAGCGTTGATCGTCGAGGATTTGGCGACGAAGCTTCTCGGCGACGTAGCCTAGAGGTTGACAGGAAAATCTGGACGATGGGGGGATGTGATGGATGATTGGTAGACGATATGCACGTTGTATGACGCTTGGACGCGTATGTCGTAGTTGAAGACGTTGAGTTTCGTCGATTTACGATGCGTCGCAGCGTGTTTTGCGTTGATTCCAGGAGAGATAGACGCGGACGTGGCTAATGCGAACGTAGGCGCAGCAAGGCGTGAACGTGGGCGTATCAGAGCGTGAATGACCAGCAAAACGGGGACGTCGGGGGGGAACTCGCAGACCAAAACGGGAACACGTCGACCGTTGTTTATGGACTTGATTCCGCTCGTACTTGCAGACTGCAAACTTTGACTTGTGATGGGGTGCACACTCGTAGACCAGGATGATATAAACCGGGCTCTACGTGTCACCAGACTAGGACCTCTCGGAGGAATATGATCAGCTACAACCAACCGCTGTTGTCTTCAAGGGGAACACTTCGCAGACCACACTCGCTCGTGGCTAGAAATGTTGCGCGCGAATTACGGTACCCTTCTCCACCACAACACTTCAACCACCACCAAAACCACCTAAGGCATCAAATGTTGACATGGCATAGAAACAATTGTACTTTAGCTTATTAAGAATATTTTGATTAAATTTAGTTTATTATTTTGTCACTCTATTTTGTTTAGCTTATTGAGTGGAATTGTGGTTTCATTCATTAATATTTTGTCGCTCTATTTTTATTTAGCTTATTAAGTAGAATTGTAATTTCATTCATTAATGTTTTTGTTGCTCCATTTTGGTTCAGCTTATTAAGTAGAATTGCAATTTCATTCAATATTGATTTGTTAACTTATAAATGCCAGTCGTAGTCATGATTCAATTCATTAATAAACTTACAGTTACCAATAAAGTTATATTTTTTTAACTAAGTTAACATCGTAATTGTTAACTGGCGCAGTCTTGCGGAGTGGTTTACGGTGCGTACGTTTGTGACTATTAATACTGTGAGGGAATATCACAGTATAGTGTAGTGCAAGGATAAAAATAGTTTGTGAAGAAATATCACTGTTCAAGGACACTGTGAAGGAATATCACAATAAAAAAAAAAATACTGTGAGGGAATATCACAGTTTAGCATAGGGAAACATATTGTGAAGGAATATCACAAGTTAGGGATATTGTGAAGGAATATCACGATAATATAAAATAATAGTTCACAAAACAGCATACAAACCGGTGTGTTTTAACACTTTGCAACCACTTTATAAAAAACCAGCTGCCTGGTTAGTCGTGACAATAAAAATTTTTTTTATATAAAAATAAGTTTTGATTAAAAAATACCAAACAAATAAAAACAGCTAAAAACTAAATAAAAACCACCTAACAAGTATAGCCGCAAGCAGCCCTACAAGTAATACCACAAGCTGTTCTACAAGCAGGTGTGAAAAGATGAAAATAATTATCCGTCTTGGTTGGTAAGTCAAAGTATTGTTTGTTAAAATTTCATAAATACAAATACGAATACGAATACAAAATACAAAAAATTAAAAAATTCAGTAAAGTAAAGCAATTAGATTAATGTTTAAAACATTCAAAAGAGATACACAAAATGGGAAACCTTATCCAAGATTCTATAAGCAATTGGAAATAATTCCGGAAACAAGTGCTATTGACGCTAAATTAAGTACTATCAAAATGAATTTAAATCAAGTGGATCAACCAGCTTCAAGTCGAGCCCAACCAGCTGCAACAGTTGGCCCAGTCCAACCAGATATTTTTAATTCTTTAAGAATCCCTGATGCTATCAATGATTTGCCACGTTTTGACGGCAATCCAAGAACTCTTCATGAATTCTTGAACAATGTTGAGGAAATATTACAATATATCAGACCTAATACTACATTACTCTGATAAAAGAACGGAAACTTCGCTAATAAGGGACCTACATAATTTAAGACAAAATTTCAAAACAGTGGACAGTGGTGTTGTTGAAATCCAATCAGCATTAAGTAATAACATATTGATACACAAAAACGACCAAAGTGTTATAAAAGCAAAAAAATAATTATTTGCCGAAATGTGTCTTAATTCATTCCTTTCTGGCTTAAAAGAATCATTAGGTTCCAGTATAAGAGCAATGAGACTAGAGACATTGGCAAATGCACTTGCTTTTTGCATTAAAGAGCAAAATATTTTTTTATCAAAAAACTGAACTTTCATACACCTATAGAACAGATTTTAAGAAAAATTTTTTTCCATATAACCGTCAATTTAATAACCACAGCAACTATCAACCATACCATAATCACTTCAAATCCATTACACCTCAATATCAGGGAATTCAACCACAAACTACACAATTTAATTACCAAAATGAAACACCCACAAATCGAAATAATTTTAATCTAAACCGCTTTCACCAAAATACTACTACTCAAAATTATTCTAATCAAAATCTTTTTAATCGCAATCGCACACCGAATTTTCCTAAACCAGAGCCAATGGACAAAAGTTCAGGGCATTCAAGCTTCAAAAACTCAAACATATCTAACAACAATGCAAATCAAAGTTCACGTACACGATTTTCTCGATTCTCTGGACAAAATACTGGGGAACTAAACAACATTAATTACCAAAATAACAACTTTAGTGGAATCATATCAGAGAAACCAGAAGAACAGAGTAACGAAACGGAACCACCAATAAAAGTAGAATCTTACAATAATTCAGATTTTATTGAAATTAACAATTGTAACCTTGAAGGTCCACCACCAACCTCAACTTTAGACATTGCTGATTTAATTCGTACAGACCACCTTAATACGGAAGGAAAAAAGGCAATAATACAACTCTGCAGGCAATATGAAAACTTGTTTTACAAGAAAGGAACCGCCAACACTAATGCAGATGCTCTAAGCAATATTAAGATAAGTAATTCTGAGAATGACCCCTACTTTGACATTAATGTGAACGACATAACTTCAAATCAAGGTACAAGTGGTACAACAGTTCACTCCTCCAATGAAAATCTAGACGACGGGATAGCAATATCAGAAAGAGCTTTGAACGAATTCAATATCCAAGTGGTATTGGACAAATCAGACAAAGGATCGCCAATGACCGTAGAAACAATTTTCAAAAACAAACAAAGACGTACCATACGAAGACAAAATTTTGATGAACAAATGATGACAGACATTTTTAAAAACTTTTTCCCACCCAATAGGCTTTCCGCAATATTCACAGATAACAATACCTTTAAAATAGTTCAATCCACATAATCCAAATACTTTGCACATACTAAAATTTTCAGAGTAATACGGTGCACAGAAAAATAATTGACATTAAACAAGACGATGAACAGGATCAACTCATTAAAGAATACCGTGAACAAAATAACCACATAGGCATTTCCAAAACACTATACCAGCTAAAAAGGCAATACTTCTTCCCCTTATTAAAGAATAAAATAACTAAAATTATTAATAACTGCGAAAAATGCCAAACACTCAAATACAATAGAAAACCCACCAAAATATAAATTTGAAAAAACAGAGATGCCAACAAAACCATTAGACATAATCCACATAGAAATTTTCACTATAAATCTTAATCAAGTCCTAACTATACTTGATAAATTTTCAAAATTCGCCTTAGCATATACAGTCCCAAGTAGAACAAGCGTATCAATTCTCCGAGCTCTAAAACATTTTTTAAGTACACACGGCATTCCAAAAAATCTTATTTGCGACCAAGGCTCTGAGTTTACTAGTATGATTTTTAAGGACTTTTGTACACAATACAATATAACACAACACATAACTTAATTTCAACAAACAAGTAGCCATTCACCTGTGGAAAGACTACTACCGAAGCACTAATTACATATACCAACGCTATCCATTCTACCACTAAACTGACACCACACGAATTATTCACTGGTAGAACATACAAATTCGATAAAGAAATCTAATTTAACAATGAAAATGACTATTTAGCCAAACTTGATGAATTTCAAGAAATTTTATACCCATCTTTTAAGCAAAAACTAGAAGAGGAAATTGAGAATAGGATAAACAAATTAAATGAAACAAGAGAAGAACCCAAAAATTTAGAAATAGGAGACACAGTATTTAGAAAAGAATGCAGAAGAAACAAAATAACAGATTTTCCAAACATAAAATAAAAAAGAATAACAAAATAACAATAATCACCACAAATGACCAAAAAATACATAAAGCTAGGATTAAGAAAAAAGCTAAATTTATATAAATTATCATTTTAGGCTACCATTAATTTCCGCCCAAATAATGGAAATTCACGAACTAACAGAACATCAGGGCATACTACCACTACAACTAGGCCAGGCACGAACAATAGTAGGATACAATAAATAAATAATAACTTAATTCACATTGTAACCCTGTCGGACTTACATCAACTGGTTTACAAAAATAACTAACTTATATTTAACTATATGACAATTAACTTTTAAGTAATTTAAAAGTCATGCAGTAGTAGTCAGTTTGAAAGTAAAATTGCTTTGCTCTGCTTTGTTGAATAAACAAAATTGGAAATTTCAACTTTTTATATAATTTGAAATGAAAAAGTAGGTTGGCATAATATTTCAGTCAAACCGAAAATTCAGTTGGGAAATTCAAGTTGAAAATTCAATTGGGATCGAAAAAATAAAAAATAACATAATTAATAATACCAAATTATTAAATAATAAAGCAATAAATAATATATAATATTCGATATAATTTAATTACATAATAGAAACTAAATATGGAGAACAAAACATCTAAAGTCAAGCGATGTTATTTGGGAGAAAACATTACTTCACCATGTAAGTATAGATATACCTTTGAAGTATTCATAACCACTTTATAAGCTATTTTATCTTAACAGATAAAACCAACTCGTGCCAAAACTGTGCATACTTACAACAGCTGCTAGATTTGAAAATTAAAGAGATAAATGGTAACATTAAATTTATGAATAAATTAGTCAAATATTTTGTTCAATATTACTTTCTTCTGAACTACAGATACCATTATCTCTCAAAATAAAGTCATAATGGAAGCATTGGCAACGCAGAAAGTAGTGTCACAGAAGCTACTACGTCAAGAAAGGGACAACAATAACCTTAGAACTGTTTTCCCTGTTCAAAATACTGCGGCATTGACTCAACTTAATGGCGTCATTAATGAAGAAAATCGCCATCTTTATGTAAGTTTTGTTACACTGCTAATTTTAAATTGGGGGGTTAATGAAAACATGTTTTCCTCAGATAAACGTGATGAAATCGCTACTGAAAGGTCGACTTCCAAAGACTTTAACCGAAGTCTTTTCATTGGAAGTGATCGTGGACTTCAATGTCGATGGAACGCATGGAAAATACCGACTAAAGGACTCAAACAATGTGTTTGATAGTTTAATGGGTAAGTACTAACATTTTTATAATCTAAATGTTATTTTGTATATACAAGGATTTTATAATATAAATTTTTTCTTAATAGATGCCATTCGTTCCATTGATGAGGGCGATCCTGAAAAGGAGTTACGCCTCGCCATGCAAACAATAAAAAAAAGGCATTTCCACAACGTATGTGTTCAAAATAAAGCTAGAAACCATTGAAATACATAAATATATATGTATTAACTTTACACTCATAATATTGTGTTGTTGTTGTTTGTTTATTTAATTTGTTGGACAATTTTATTTAGAAATGTAAAAAAAAACCATGTATCTATTACAATTTGTCTTTATTTTTTCATAATGGAAAATGAAATGTTAAAAATGAATTATAAATTTTGTTGAAAACTAATTTTATTAAATTATTTATTAAATAAAAAAAAATTAAATTTAAAAAATTCTTTTAATATTTTTACTGCAAAATTCTTTATGAACTATAAACATATTTAAAGGCATCTAGATATTAACCAGCTTAAAAGTCGTGCACTATAATCAATCTTGCTAATATCTAGATATTATCCAGCTAAAAAATAATGCACTATAAAATCACTTCCAAATATCTAAAAACTAACTAGTTGAAATCTCGTGTAGGAATAGACAATAGACTACGCCGTAGGACATCCCCATGTTAAAATAGTGAGTTGGTAACAAAGGAATAAGTGACTTTATAGTCAGTACTGACTATTAAATATCTAGTTTATAGTTAGAAATAAATGGGTTAAATTTCCGACAGGGAAATTTAGAAGCATATACAATGAACATAGAAAAGCTCACAGACACATTGAACACATTTGAAAAACATGGAAGTTTGACAAACACAATAGAAATCCCTAAATTAAAACTTAAAGAACTGGAACACAAAATATTGACATTAACACCAATAAAAAGACAGAGAAGAGGACTAATTAATGGATAATGGAAACATGGACGCAAGCGACGCAGATAGACTAAACAAACAAATTAGACAGTTACACGAAAAGGGAAGTAACCGGGCCGCCGGCAGGATTTTTTCAAGGGGGGGGGTTTTGATAAATAAAAAATTTTAAAAATTTAGAAGGAGTTGGTATTGCAAATGGGCGAAATCGGTCGACTGCCACGCCTACCACCCTGTCTGTCCGTCTATCCGTCCTCTTTTCTTGTAAACACGATTGTAGTGTGGTGGTGACAAGTTTATCTTTCCAACGTTTCCACCATTTCCAACAGTGTCTTTTAATTTGTGGAATTAATTTTCCTTCAGAATTTAAAATACGTATTTCATTGTTTATGCTGACTGGATCCAGATGCTTCGTCGATATTATGCACTGATTTTGTGCGCACCATGCTTCACGGTACCGACGTCCTCCTTCAAAGTTTCCGCCTCTGTCACGGACATCCTGATCATGGCCGTTTCGGTGATGAACACTACCTCGTTCCTTGCTCTCACGATAACATCTGCGTTGTAGGATTTTATCAATGTCTTCTCAATTTGTGGTTGTTGCTGTTTGGTGAACCTCCTCATCTTAAACCCAGTTGGCCCATGTTCTACAAATGGAACGTCTTCCACAATAGCTTGAATGTCCATGTAGCTCTCACCCTCGCTAACCAACTTGTTGTCGCCATTGTCCTCTTCCGGAATACGACTCTCCCTTTCGACGCTGGCTCCTTCTTCGACACCGTATTTTTCTGGTATCAACTCGCGCTCTTCATAGCATTCGGTTTCATTCCACCGTTTGTCGCCTTCCATCGCGCTATCTACAGGTTTCTCAGCTGCGTTCATATCTTCCTGCTTTTCATCACCATTGTGAATGGTGTCTTCCGCCTCGCATTTGAATGATGATCCAATAGCATATGCGAGCTTTTCGCTTGTATCTAACGAGTACAATTTTCTTGAAAAACCTTTGAAATATTCATCGGTGACTTTTTTTTTGTAAGCAATTATGTCGACGTCCACGTAGGTAATGCCATATGTTAATTCTTTTTGTATGTTCCAACACTGTTGTTCTATATTGTTATATATCATGTCAGTTTCATCATGCGGCGGTAGCTCTTCAAATGCTGCCTTTACTGATGCGAACAGTTCGTTGAGCGATTGTTTTGCATTTAAAATGTTATAATCAGACATGTGCTCCAGTTCATGCGACGTATTTGTGACTAACTTTCGGAGGTTCCCCATTCTCCTAAGGAATATCCTCATGTGTGGTGTGTCACATTCAAACATCTTGTGTAGTTTAAATATGGTGGTGTAAAATTTTAAAATTTTTCACTGTTCCGATGTTAAAGCCTCGGTTACGCTTCTCTCACTGTTTAGGCCGTGAGAAACGCCACTTAAATAAAATTTTAAAATTTCGTTCGCACTTTAGCGATTTAGACAATTTAAAAAATTTTACAACGACTGTGTTTCCAATTTCACTAGCTCGTTTCCTCGAAGGACCAATGATCGAATATATTTCAATTCGCTTTGGCCTTTCTGTACCACTGAAAAGATACAACCATCTAATCGTTTCGAGTACTTCTGCGATACTCTCGAATTTAGTATTTGTATGATACTCGACGGTTCGAAGGACCAATGTACGAACTTATGTTCGCGTCGTTTGAGTATTTGTAAGGTACTGATTTTATTTTAATAAAACACCTAAATATATAGGCACAAAAATGCACTTAAAACTAGACAGAATTGGAATAATATATTGTGTGTGTACTTTTCTAAATAGCGATTATAATAGAATACATTAGAATTGTAAATGGCCACACAGCCTCAACTCAAACTGAGTGCTACTAAACATAGATTATGATGTGTGAGAAACATCTTCTGTTTGACATTTTTTATTACTAGCGATAATTATAGATAATATTTGAAATGTTAAAGTGTTCATAAGTATTTTGAACATTCTGCCGGGGGACAGAAAAGACGATAGTTGCAATGTAAAGTGTTCATAAGTATTTTGAACATTCTGCCGGGGAATAGAAAAGACGATAGATGCAATCGATCTCTTGACAATAATTTTTCTTACGATAACTATATCTATTATAATAATAAACAAAACTACCAGAATAAAATAGTATGCTCGCTGATGTGATGAAATTTTATCTTTCCAACGTTTGCACCATTTCCAAGAGTGACTTTTAATTTGTGGAATTAATTTTCCTTCAGAATTTAAAATACGTATTTCATTGTCTGAATCCATATGACCGAGGTGTTGGTACTCCCGCATGAATTTAACATATTCCGTTTTTAATGCATTATTTGCTTGTAACTTTTTCTCTAAATTCAGGAATCTCGCCATCTTGCTTGCTTTCGAGAATCTCCGAGGGCGTTATCTTCTTTAAATGGCAAGTTAACAATGAATCTGCCATCTCTATCTGGTTTAGTTGTAGCTTTGTATTGCCGTAGACATAAATCATCATCATCTGAAGGAATAACCGAATCATTTATCTCCTCCAACTCCCAAAATCGCTCCAACCCAGTTGTTACGGCTGCTGTTAATTGCTTACTCCTACTTTCTACGTTGAGTACTCCGGATAATGTCCACCCAAGCTTTGTTGATTGACCCAGGATTTTATCCAATTTCAATATGCCTTCCTCTAAGATCTCTGGATACTATATCAATTCGGTCTGATTTGTTAAAATTAAGATCGGCCAACGTATGATTTTTCAACTGATTGATATCATACTTAAATGATGTGTCCGGATGCGCCTTGGCCAGCTTTGGCAATACTAATGCCTCAATTACGAACAATTCGTCGCTCATAAACCTTGGTCGGATTTCCAACTTTACTTTCGACTTTGTTACTCCAACCACCGTGCTTCCAAGACCAACTAGTTCCAAATTCACCTTCTTCTTTGGTAAATTCAATATTTGCGCAGCTTCTTCTGACAATGCGGTTTTTTGTGACCCTTGGTCAATTAGTGCTCTCAAGGTCAGAAATTCTCCATGCGCTGTTTTTACTCGTACCTGTGCCGTTGCCAAAAGTACAGCCGGTGATGCATCGTCCTTTGTCATCATTGAAGTCGCTGACTCCTGCCTTGGTTCATTTTTTGTTTTATTTAAACCATACGTTGTTTCCCAATGCAGCAGAATGTGATGATTTTTACCACACTTTTTGCATTTGGAAGCTCCATTGCTGCATTTCTTGTCCATCTTATGGTATAGACATACATAACACGCGTTGGTTTTCTTTGCCCAGCTGTGTCGATCTGCCACTGATAGCGCAAGGAATTTCCTGCAATTGTTCACACTATGTCCTACAGTGTTACAATATTCGCAGCTTAGTTGTCCCGTATAAAACGAATTTGTAGATTGTTGATTGCTTCTTTGCCTAGTGCTTCCATTATTTCCAATCAGCTTCTTTCCTTTTACAGCTTCTAACGCTTGATACTGCAGCTCCAAAAACTGCATCACATCGCTCAGAGTCTGTATCTCCCTAGTTTTCTTCACGTTCTGCTCATATAAACGCTGCCCGTCTCTGTCCAGCTTTCTTATGATGATACGAGTAATTAGTGGCTCCGCATCATCCAATTTGATATTCATCTCTTTCAGAGCATGAACACATTCATTTGTTGTATCGAGAAGCTGCTTTATACTCGATGCTGCCTCGCTGTGACTTCTGGCTGGTCCAACATTTTGTCAACCAACTTTGTAAACAGCAACCGACGGTTAGCGTACCGATGTGTTAACATTTCCCACACTGCATCATAACTTGCATCAACAACATTGAAACGTTGAATTAGCCTTCCAGCTTCTCCCTTTACTAATGACTTCAATCGGTACATTTTCTCAACATTTGAATAATGGCTGACCTCATGTACCAATTTTTTGAATATATCGTAAAAAGAGGACCATTCGTTTATTTCCCCAAAAAAGGTTGGGATTTTGATATCCTCCAGCTTAAAAGTTGCTGGCCTTTTCACTATCTCCAGTGACCGCATCTTCTTTGCTAAGTCCATTGAAGCATCGCTATACGACCTGTGCACTTGATCTTTTTGCTCTTCTACATCGTCATCGTCCTCTCCCATATCAAATGTCAATTTTGTATAAATTGCATTTATGAGTTGCATTTTCTGCTCCCAACATGACTTTCTGCATTCCAATTCCGCTCTGCCGGCATCATCTTCTATGCCTTCATCCAACAATAATTTCATGTTGTTCACTTGACGGAAAAATTTTCTTATCAGAATGTCTGCCGGCTTGACTTCCAGATGTTCCCTCTTGTGCCCTTCTTTCCGCTGTGTGCTATTAGCCCCTGCTTCTTGCCGAGGACATTCACTAGACCCAGCTGCCTCAGTTACCTGCTTCGGCATAGTAAGGTCGACATCTGCATTTTTTATGTGTGTACGAATTCCCTATACTATTTTTTCAATCTCTTCGAAATATCTGATCCTCTGGAACTCATCCCAAAATTTTTTCCAAGTGGGAAGTTGTCTCATCCAACGTAGTTTGACGCAGCTTTTTTTGCTGCATCTTATCATTCATGACGATGATCATCTCGCAAATCTCATTTTGGCGTTTCAACAATTTTCGCTTTTCATTCGACATTTTGTATTCGAAAATAAAAACTTGTATTAGTTAACTGTATAGAACCACTGTTTAAGCCTCGGTTACGCTTATCTCACTGTTTAGGCCGTGAGAAACGCCACTTATTTAAATTTCGTTCGCACTTTAGCGAGTTAGACAATTTTTAAAATTTTACAACGACTGTGTTTCCAATTTCACTAGCTCGTTTCCTCGAAGGACCAATGCACGAATATATTTCAACTCGCCTTGGCCTTTCTATACCACTATACCATTCTATACTTCTGAGATACTCTCGAATTAAGTATTTGTATGATACTCGAAGGTTCGAAGGACCAATGTACGAACTGATGTTCGCGTCGTTTGAGTATTTGTAAGGTACTGATTTTATTTTAATAAAACACCTAAATATATAGGCACAAAACATCACTTAAACTAGACAGAATTAGAATATTATCAGCAGAGGCACGATAAGCGTCCCCGCATAGGCTATAAACTATTTATTACTTGTGTGTGTACTTTTCTAAATAGCGATAATAATAGAATACATTAGAATTGTAAATGGCCACACAGCCTCAACTCAAACTGAACTTAGTAGTTCAATCTATACTTATCTTTATTTTGGCATTCCCGCCTTTTATATTATTTTTATAACTGTTATACTTTCTTTTTCTTTTAATTCTTCCTTTGTATACATTTCAAATATTCTATCATCCTTTGCTAGCGCTAGCTCTTTGATATTTTCTTTCTTCATTTCAGATATTAGTTTCCTCAATATCGAATCTTCTATCATCCTTTGCTAGCGCTAGCTCTTTGATATTTTCTTTCTTCATTTCAGATATTAGTTTCCTCAATATCGAATCTAGTTTCGATGAGTTATCACTAAATTTTGCATGCTTATTAAAATCTTGTATCTTATCTTGATTAACTTTGGGTTGTAGCTTCTTCATGGACGAAACTGGTTTCGCTGAATTGTCACTATGTCCCACGTGCACGATATTTTTTTTTTATATATATATCTATATTCTCTATATACTCATTAAACTGCAGTTTCTTTATATTTCTCACTTCACTAACGGAGGTGCATTCCCATATTTGAAGTTGATCAGGCTTCTGAGAGCTACATTTATCCTCATCTTCATTTTTCTTTTTTTTTATATTTGCCTCTAAATCATTCCCACTATCTGCCTCTTTGTTTTTATTTGCCGTGACTCTTGTTATTACTAAAGTCTTTTACTTTTTCATCATTTTCTTGTGGTATCATTTGTTTTAGTGTGTCAGAGTCAATTTGAATTCTTGAAAGAGCATCCGCGTTTGTATTCATTTTTCCTTTTTTGTAAATTATATTGTAATCATAATCGCTTAAATCCAATCGAATTCTTGTCATTTTTGAAGACGGGTTTTTGTGTGAAAATAAAGAAATTAAAGGTCTATGGTCCGTAACCACTGTGAATTTCCTACCATAGAGGTATGGCTTAAAAAAATTAATCCCCCAATGAATTGCTAGTAATTCTTTCTCAATAACAGGTTTATTTAAGTCGTACTTTTGCAATACTTTGCTGGCATAAGATATCGGTAAATCATCACCTACTTCACCTTGTGATAAAATTGCTCCTAGTGCATAGTTTGATGCATCAGTGGTGAGTATGAATGATTTATTAAAATCTGGGTACTGTAATAGTGGGGTTTGAATGAGTTTTTCTTTTAGGGTTTCAAAGGATGTCTGGCATTCTTCCGACCAAACAAACTTAATTGATTTCTTCAAAAGACTTTAGACTTTTAGCAATATCTGCAAAATTTGGTATGAATCTTCTATAGTAATTGCAGAATGCAACAAATCTTCTAACTTCGTCTACATTCTTAGGAATTGGATAATTCTTTACATTCTCATATTTAGACGGGTCAGTTCTGACTCCTTCATTTGTAATCAAATGTCCTAAATATACGACTTCTGGTCGTAGAAAACAACATTTTGCAGTATTCAATTTTAGATTGTAACGTTGCAGCCGGTCTAAGACGTTAATTAGATTTTGATTATGGTGATTTAGACTGCATCCATGCACAATAATGTCGTCTACATATAGAAAAGCATTCGATTCTGAACCAGAAAGTGCTATTGTAAGCATTCTTTGGAAACTATTTGTGGAAATTTTTAATCCAAAGGGCAGACGTTTAAATTGATAATGCCCATTTGCTGCGGAAAAAGCTGTCAATGGACGTGAATCATTTTCTAGTCCTATTTGATGAAATGAACTATTCATGTCCAGTGTTGAAAACCATTTTGCCCTTCCTAATTTGTCTAAAATGTCCTCTAGTCGGGTTAATGGAAATTTGTCATTTACAACTTTATCATTAAGTTTTCTATAATCAACTACTAGTCTCCATTTTTTTTTGTCTTGAACATTCTTTTTTGGTACTAGCAAAAAAGGGAGCATTGTACGGGCTAACTGATGGTTCAATTATGTCATTCTGCCACATTTTCTGTACCTGTTCATTCACTACTTCTGTGTGTGTATGTATACCGGAGTGTTGTCTGAGGTCGTGATATTTTGTTTATAGAAATTATTTACTAACACTTCGAGAGTTTTGTGCAGTCGTTCTTCATTATGAATGTGTTTCGTATTGTTGTATGGTAATATGTCATCATTACTCAATGAGTCAATTTTCAACTGTATTCCTTCTAAATTCAGAGTTCGTTGTGTTCAAAATTTTAATGTGTGTCATGCCACTTTTTGGTGCTATCGAATTGCTTAAAAAAATTCCCTCTTTTAATTCTTTATTTAAAATTACCTTGTCTTCAGTGAGTTTTAATTTAATTGGTTGCATTATTTCTGTTCTAGGAGGTATTGTGATTTTTAATGTACTGTGTGATTTTGTGTGCATGGGTAAGGTTACGCAAGTATCTTTTATGCATATTGAAATTGTAAAAGTTTATTCCGTCAGCCTCAATTGGAAAATCCGATTTGACCAATTGAAAGAAATGATTACAACTTTGTTCTCCTAGATCAAGCTTTAGATTTATTAAACCAAGTGAAGAAATTTCTTCTTTTGTTATGCCTGTTAATTTGCATTTTTTATCTGGGTTATAGAATTCATTATTTAGTTTACTATTGGATTTGCACAAAGATATATCTGCACCCGTGTCTATCAAAAATGTCAGGTTTTTTGTTTTAAATTCTACTTCTATGAAATTAGAATTGTTATCCGATATCTTAAATATCTTTAGTTTTGGCTGTCCGGAAAGATCGAGTCCTCCGAGCCCAATTCGTTTCCCTCATTATTCGCTACCCGCACGTATCTGTTCGGTTGATTTGTGTTATGTTTGCTTTTGTTGTATCTGTTCTTGCTGTTTCCGTTGTAACTGTTGTTGGTGTTTCTGTTCTTGTAGTGAAAATTGTCATTATTTTTATTCATGTGTTCGTACTTGCTCCGTCTTTCTGAGTTGAATGGATTTTCATATTTTCGAGGCGAGTTGAATGGCTTCCTAAGGTGCATAACTGTATTAGATAATGCAATCGGAGAGTTTTCTAGCTGAATGGCTATCTCGACTGTTTCTGCTAAGTCTTTTGGACGAGTAGAAAAAATGGTCGTTCGAATGTTTTCATTTAGACCTTTTTTAAATGCCTCAAGTGCCGTTTTGTTATTCTGATTTATTATTACTTTCTTTTCTGCTTCTGATGCATTTGGTAGTGAGACGTTCCATTTATTTTTTTTTTTTTGACAGGTGGTCGTCTATTTTTATACGAATATTGATTGGTTTTTCTAGAAATATAGTTCGAAATTCGGCAGGATCGCCATGTGAGACTATTGTCCTTGGTCGGGCAGAGTTTGCCTTTGACCAAACTATATTATTCAGCTATAATTGTGTTTCCACAGAGCATGAATTTGAAGTATGAATTAAACACTGGCTTTAGTAGTTCAATCTATACTTAACTTTATTTTGACATTCCCGCCTTTTATATTACTTTTATAACTGTTATACTTAACTCTATTTTAATACTATCCCCTTTTTTAGATTGTGCTAACCAATCACCATCGAGCTATCGATCGCATTGAGTCGGTACGATAGGTCGATGTTCTACTTTTAAATGCATTGAGTGCATTTGTAGCATGGTCAGCTAAAATGTCACTCATTGCATTTCTTTGTATGTCTAGCAAGCAAGGGTCAGCAATGTACATTTATATGGTTACACTAGAGTAGGAGCTAGAAGAAAGCTAGGGATTTTGGATTTATCCTTTTTAGGCCCTAGAAGGAGTTGGTATTGAAAATAAGTGAAAATCGTATTTTTACCGAAATTTTAAGATTTTATCAAAACAGTATGAAAATTTGTATAGTGGGGTTTTCGGGGTCGCTGATTTCGAATTTGATGTCGGAATTTCAAAATTCAAGATGGGGGATCCAATATGGCAGCCGAAATTTTAAGATTTCATCAAAACAGTATGAAATTTTGTATAGGGGGGTTTTTTGGGGTCGCTGATTTCGAATTTGATGTCGCATTTTCAAAATTCAAGATGGCGGATCCAATATGGCCCAGTAGGTGTAGGGTATATATAAGTCGGCTTGCCCGACTTAAACTTACTCACTTGTTTTTTTATTTTATTATTTTACAAGTTAAGTAATATACATAAATATATATGTGCCGATAAAAAAAATTCATAGAAACAGGCACAGCTTTAAAAGCATTTTGATTTTGGCAGATTTGCATACAATACAAACAAAAAATATTCTTCGCAGAAGAAATTTAGAAAATTAACAAAAGCAAAACAAACTAATGTAAAACAATATAAAAACAAAAATCAAGTAACCAACAACAACCGTCTTGGTTTTTTTTGCAAATTCCCTAATTATATCGTCTGTTGTTATTGAAATTTCCAGATGGATATTCAATGAAGCTAAACCATTTACTCGATGTTCTCCCATTGAGTTGCACAAGTAATTTTTGAGGCGACGTAGAGTGCTGAATGATCGCTCACTTGTAGCTGTAGCCACTGGGATGACAGCTAGTATTTTTTATATTTTATAAACCTATTTTATAAACTAACACGATTGCACACCTGTTAACAGATTTTACAAATAAATAAACACATTATTTAAATATATGAAATGTTTCTACTATGTGTGCGTGTTGTACAATGTTTAAAAGAATAATTCATACTTGAAGATATTCCAGAGCGTTTGTCTTTTTTAGTTCACTTTGCTCCACAAAACTTCGCCACAGTTCTATATTTCCAACTAAAGCAACCTCGGATCATTCCAATATTGATTCGTACTGGAGTCTAACCAAGTTTTTATTTCGTCTAAGGCGCTTATAAAGTACGGCTGCAGCTCTACAAAAGCCGCTATAGCTTTGTGTTTTTCAACCCACCTAGTTTGACACAACATCTTAAGTCGAGTAGCTCTTGTTTTAATTCCACCTTACAAAAGTATTAAATATAACTACTCAATACTGAAATATATTTGTTTAGTTACATGATGAAATAATACCAGGTAGTGTCAGTACATATTAAAATTTCAACGGCTCTCCCTACTAATATCACCTAGTATTATTGCAATGCTTTTCCAATTCAACTTTTCTTTTAAGGGTATTGAAAAATACGGTTATTACAATGAATATATGTTTTAAAACAAATAATATTTTTGAAATATGATATATTTCTTGATAAAAAAAAATGTTTTTCCAATCTCAAAGGAGGGGGGGGGGTTTGACACCCAAACCCCGCCCCCCCCCTGCCGGCGGCCCTGGGAAGTAATATCGAAATATCAATAACTAACCAAAGCAGGTTGAACTACGAAATGATTAGAAGATACGAAAACATAACATAAATAATGACCAAAAAATTATAGAACAATATTATAGAGCAATATTTGGACAAATGTGGTCTCAAGACCCTATTTTGACCCAATTATAGGTGGTTTTGGAGCCCGGAACATGTCCAAAATCCATTTCTAAAAATTTCCAATCAAATCCACCAAAAAAAATTTTCTTCTCAAGACCCCATTCAGACTCTTATATATGTGGCTTCGGAACCTCGGACCATGTCAAAAATACGTGTCTAAACATTTCCAATCGAATACAACATTAAAAAAGACTTGAACAATTTTTACCTTTTTTTCGGTGTATGGGAGCCACGCCCAGTTTTTGTCCGATTTGGCTGATTCTCGAACTTGATCTCAGTATTCACGAGAAAAACATGTACCCAAAGTTTCAAGTCGATATCTCCAAAACTGCGACCTCTACCGTGCGGACGGACAGACGGACAGACAGACGGACATCGCTAAATCGACTCAGGAGGTGATGCTGATCAAGAATATATATACTTTTCCATACCGGACACGCCTCCTTATGGGCGTTACAAACTTTGTGACAAAGTGAGTATACCCTGCCACAGTGTGTGTGGGGGTATAAAAATGAGGATACACTGATGGAATTACAATTCCTCAATCAGGTTAACTACAATATAGATTTACTAATAAATCATATAGCAGATATAACAGAAGCTATGACACTAGCTAAGCTCAACATCATTTCAAAACAAATATTGAGCCCTCAAGAAATTAAAGAAATTTATTCCAATTTTAAAAACCAATCAATAGAAATTAAATCAGACGAACACATATATGAATTACTCGGACTACAAGCGTACTACAATAATTATACCCCCACACTCACTGTGGCAGGGTATACTAACTTTGTCACAACGTTTGTAACGCCCATAAGGAGGCGTGTCCGGTATGGAAAAGTATATATATTCTTGATCAGTATCACCTCCTGAGTCGATTTAGCGATGTCCGTCTGTCTGTCCGTCCGTCTGTCTGTCTGTCCGTCTGTCCGTCTGTCCGTCTGTCCGTCCGCACGATAGCGGTCGCAGTTTTGGAGATATCGACTTGAAACTTTGGGTACATGTTTTTCTCGTGAATACTGAGATCAAGTTCGAGAATCAGCCAAATCGGACAAAAACTGGGCGTGGCTCCCATACACCGAAAAAAAAGGTAACAATTTTTTATTGTTGTATTCGATTGGAAATGTTTAGAAACGTATTTTTGACATGGTCCGAGGTTCCACAGCCACATATATAAGGGTCTAAATGGGGTCTTGAGACCAATTTTTTTTTTTTTTTGTGGATTTAATTGTAAATTTTTAGAAATGGATTTTGGACATGGTCCGGGCTCCAAAAACACCTATAATTGGCTCAAAATAGGGTTTTGAGGCCACAATTTTTTATGTTCGAGGTACTTCTTCCTACTGTGTGGGGGTATTTCAGCTTCGGTATAGCCGAAGATAGTCCACTCTCTAGTTCAAACATTATATTTAAAATCCGCATTCCAATTTTATCACTATATCCCTATAAAATTTTTCATATTGCTTTACTGCCTATTAATAAAACAAAAGAAATAATAACAAACCCGTATATCTTGTATAATGAGAGAACAATTCAGTACTTTGACGAAGCTCGAAAAAACACTATTCCAATATACTTGCAGAAATGAGTCTGATATAATTGAAGGTACAGCTCTTCTCCATTACCAGGACTGCAAGGTGGAAGTGAACGGCATATTCTATAACGGGAATCCGAACACATTTTGGGATGAAATATACGTCGGAGCAGCATCTTCAGCTAAAATCGAGGCTAACTCTACAAGGCAACTACTCACAATGGAAAAATTAGCAGAATACCAGTTCCAGCAGAAACAAGCCATGATACATCTGGAGGAAACCACGAACATCAAACAAACCGATACCATCGTGGCCTTGATAAGCGTTGGCATTCTCGTTATAATATTTGCCATATTTCCAAAGAAGACCATCACAAAATTCGCCACTCACGACTTTAGCATCGCTCCACCAGATATTGTTCTGTCCAGTATCAACACACCTAGTATCGCTCCGCCCACATCAGGTTCTCTGTGGCCATCGCTTTACTCTAAGGGGGGAGGAATTACGATACCCTTCTTCACCACAACACTTCAACCACCACCAAAACCACCTAGGGCATCAAATGGTGACATAGCATAGAAACAATTGTACTTTAGCTTATTAAGAATATTTTGATTTAATTTAATTTTGGTTCAGCTTATTAAGTAGAATTGCAATTTCATTCATTATTGATTTGTTAACATAATTTACTTATAAATGTCAGTCGTAGTAATGATTCAATTCATTAATAAACTTACAGTTACCAATAAAGTTATATTTTTTTAACTAAGGTAAAATCGTAGTTGTTAACTCTCGCGTTGATTCCAATGGTGGTGCAGCTTCACCTAACTGGGCGATACCTTTGTGTATCCTCTGTTGTTGAACTTTCGATGATAAATTGATGGACGTTATTCGGACTGTTTTCACAATAGCTTGTATAAGTTTATTTATAAAATACAATGGTGTAAATAAAGGTATAAAAGCGTTTTATTAATATTGTATAAAATTAATTTCCTGTAAACAAATGGTGGTTGTAATGAGTGACAATTTGTCGATTAGTGTTATACATGATTTCTTGTTATTCACCTGGTCATAACAATAATAAACAAGGGAAAGTAACAAATGATTATGAAATTTGAAAGATTTTTATTAATGTACCTACAACAATGAATAGTTTGATTAGCGGACATAATTGAGGATTATTAATTAGAAATTAGGATTAAAAATTAATACAATTTTATCAATAAAAGCCTTTAATAGGAATAAAAGGGGTCCATTGGTGGGGAATGGTATAAAAGATGTGTGAATTAATTTATAGTTGGGTGCTCATATCCTCCTAAATTAGAATGAGGACCCTTACTCACGCAGACGGTGCGGCTTGGCACTGTCAGCATTTCATGGACATGAATTTGGGTGTTCCTAGCGTAAAAGTCTGACAATGACGAGCCTTAATCACAGAGTATACAGAGGCGATACTCTGCTTGAGCGAGAGGGAATATGAGTGAAGTGACAGCAAATTTGTTTACTGGTGTGCGTGAAAAAATTAAATTTCTTTATTGGTATGCGTCAAAGTTATTAATTTTATTCACCACCAGAGCTCAGCTGTTGATAGAAACTCAACACCAGAGCTCAGCTGATTTTAGAAACTCCCCACCAGATTTTTTCTTTTGTGTTGATTCTGCTTTCGTGTTCACCACTAAGTTCACATAATTTTCATATGATTTCACTCGCCAAACAACGAAAAATGCAAAACTGGTATGTTTAAATTAATATAAAGTTATAACTTCAACTAATATTTTATATTTTTATATAGTTTTCTTCATCGGTAATTTTTCAATAAGCTGAGTACAAAATTCTACATTCCATTGCAGAAATGATTGATAATATTGGGGGATTAATATTGGTGTAAATAAATTTAGTATTTTGCAAAATATTTGTAGACGTCAAATTATTTAGAACGAGAAAATGCGTCATGAAATGCCAATTCTGGTTGCGCCATTTCAAGACTTATGAAAAGGCTCCATATGGTAGTTACAAAAAGAAGTTCTTGTCATGTTCATTGGTTTGGCTGGGCAGCTGTGGGATTGTCACACGTCATGTGTGACCAGCCTCAGGTGGTTATCTTAAGATCAGGATAGGGGTTGTGATTTTGTGTCTTTGCAATAACTAGTGGAGTTCACAAAAAACCGAATGCTTACACTCACTAGAACTCAATAATCTTAAAAAACAATGCAAAAAACCATTCTGAGATAGTTTCATAAATTTCAATTTTATTGTAAACTTTACTGTTTCAAAATAACTAAAAATGGAAATTTCTAACAATTACAGAATACACTTAGCATTTTGGAAATTTTTCATCTCCCATTTTTGACTATACCATGAATTTCTCAAAATTCATTGTGCTCAGCATCCAAAAATATATACTTTGTCCTCTTGTTGGGTAATGTAATTTTAAATTTTAACTCCTGCCGGAAGCGTATGCCCGAATACATCTGCGAGAAAGAGAGTTTCATTGAATCCCAAAAGTTCAGTGTCATGAAGAATATGCATAGTACATTCGAAATTGCCACATATACGCTGCAAGGATGGACCCACTGTCACCCATGTCTATAGCACGTGGTGCCTTACTGGTTCGAGACCGTATCGCTGCCGAGGTGCAAGCATCACTAAAAATAGTCAAATTTCAATTAAATCAAAGTAAAATGGACAAATCTGACAAATTACATTATTCTCCAACACATGTTGAGGACTACAACGTTGCGTTCCGTTCAATTGAATCAGAAACTGCACTTGCCAAACTTCACTTCGATAACCGTTTGGAATTTCTCAGCACATCATTGCTGGTCTTCTCCACAATTCGTGTGTTTGCTGCTCATCAACTTTTAACTGTTAACAGCGGTCAGATCCTTTTCATTGTCTGCATTTTCATCCTCCGCGGAAGGAGTCCTAATCATTTTGTAAACCTCCCTAAAACGATCAGCCTATCTTCCAGTATATCACCCAGCGCCGGAGTACGATATTGAGGCCCACCTCACTTTTCTTTGTACGATTATGCTCCAAATGTAATTTCCTTAGTATGACTATCGGATGCTTTAAAGGAGGAAAAGGCAAGCCTGTAATGATCTCAGCAAGTCCATTGCGGTCCGAAAAATTCAAACCCTCCGAGATTTCGCCGGATCAGATCTGCTTTCTCAACGAAGAAACGTTGTTTAGTTCGATTTTATTCACTTTTATCGCATTTGTATAACTTAACGCCATAAATATTACACATATATTATATATATTTTTATTTATTATCTTTTGAGCTGTAGAAATACACATTTTTAACTAATTCTTTTGCAATTTGTAGAAATTGTTTAAATTTTTTACTTTTTCACCACATTTTTTACACTTTTTTATTCATTCTCTCATATTTTTTCGTAGCTGCGTTGATTTTTTTCAGTACAGTAATACTTTTTTACTTTCCTACTACTGAGGCATTTTCGGTACAATTATGTAAATATTAAAAATTTAATAAAATATTTAGCTAATGACTATTTCGAAATTTTGGCAACAAAACACAAGACGAAGCAATGGCTCGAACTATGACGTGAGTATATATTATTGTAGTGCAATGAAAATCGACCGTTTCTACTCGCACACAATTTATTTGTTGTATAGAAGCACAGTATAGCTGAGCGATTCAACTCAGATTCAATACAAGAAGCTACTATGTGATCAACACTGTCGATTTTTTTTTATTTCAAAATTTTAAGTTAGACATTTACATTTTTTTCAATATTGTCTACGACAATGAATATTTTGAATTGGGTGTACCCGCCCTTCAAATGCAAATGATTTATATTTTAAAATATAAATCATTTGCATCATATTTTAAAATATAAATCATTTGCATCCCAAGAAATTTCATCAATTCTACGTAGAATGAAAAGTTTTAGCTCAATTTGAAATTTAAAAAAAACCAAGAAATCGGCTTCAAGTAAATACAATTTCCCCATTGATTAAATGCAGATTTTTTAAAAACCACAGATCGATGCAGCTTTAATATAAAGTTACAAAATTTAGTGTGAAATGTGTTTGTTACAAGTGAAAATGAACAGATTAAAATACATATGATCTTTTCGTTTTTCCTCCAAAAAGTTAATTTTACAGGATAATTTTTCCCTATTAATTCTTTAAGTTTACTTTCGCTTGCGGTAAAATGTATAAAATGAAAAGTATATAATTGTATTAAATAACATAGAATTGTACCGAAATAGTTTTAAACCCAAAATATACCTATATACCTATTACAATTGTTTAAAACAATTCTTATATACAAATGTGGAATTTCAAAGGAAACTTAGCAATATTTTTATAAATTCCATTTTTTTTTATCTGTATATTGTTTCTTAATAGGATGTTTTAAAACAAATGAAATAGTTATATTTTTGGTACAATTTTATACTACTTTTCATACGAAATCGAATCAGATGGTGCGGCTTGGCACTGTCAGCATTCCATGGACAGAAATTGGGCATACATTTTCAGACGGACAGAATTTGGGCTTTTCCTAGCTAGAAGTCTGATGCAAGCGAGCCATAATCACGCAGCCGGTGCGGCTTGTCATCATCAGCATTCCATTTCTTTTCCCGGGACCACTTTACTCTCACTTCACTACAACTCACCTGATTCGGACTGTTTTCACAATAGACCGAATCGGGGCTAAAACACTAGCTTTTATACCAATATTTCTCACCAATCCTCGTTGGTGTATTGTAGCATATCATTCCGTCGCTCGCCGTGGTGAATTGTAGTAAGCATTTATCAGGTCGCTATCTGCTGTTGTTATACTGTTGTCCTTGTCCCACTGCTGGTCCTATTACCGTGGTTGCTTTGTCATCGTGTGTTTGCAGTTTTCTTCGTTTGGCCGGGTGGCTGTAGTACTTTTAAATTGCGGGTGGCCGTGCCACTGTTCGCCCTATATTATATGGGTACTTAATCTACTACAATTTTTCCTTATACTACTAATTTAACTTTAATTTGATTATTTTATAGTTTTTTTTTATTATTTTAATTGATGAAATAAACAATGGAAATGATTTCAGTATTCAAATGCGACTCCATTTTATGGGTCGTTACACACCTCTAGCCTTATTCACACATAAATCAATATGTAGATGAAAGCGAAGTTTTGGATCCATACACTGAGGGAAAAAATAGTGAAATCAAATGAAAATGTATTTTAATCAAATATAAACGTATTTAATAGTGCTCCTAAGCTGTTTTTATTTAAATCAAATATGCGCGTATTTAAAATTGTATTAAATATGGAAATATTGAAATTAAATATGGAAATATTGATTTTTTTTAAATTTATTTCAATTGGAAAAAAAAATTTCTTTTTTATTTATTTGCACTTTTTTAAAGTTATTTATTTTTTGCTTTATTTAATTTTTTTATTTGCCAATTTCCTTAGAATCATTTGTAACCACTTTTCCCCAAATTCAGTTTTGCCGGAATTTGAACCGAGAACCTCTGGAGTTTGGAGTGCGCTCTTACCGACTAGTCCATTTCCATCGTTTTTCACAAGCGTCTAAATGTTTGTATATTGCTCAGCAAATCTTATAAATTGAAGTTTTCAAATCAAAAAATACAAATTTCAATTGCTTAGCAAGCGTTGATTTTTTTCTTCTAAAAATGTAAACTGAAGTTTTCGAATCTAGAAATAGAAACTCACAAAAAAACGTTGTTTATTTTTTGCTTCAGATATATTTGAGTTTAGACACAGAAAATTTGAGCCTGTGATGGATCAGTGTGAATTTCTTATTTCCAATTTGCAGAGGTCGTAGGTTCAAGACTAGCTGGCGGCAATGAAGTTTTTTTATTTATTTAAAGGGGGCTAAGGCTTACTGATCAAGGCCATTGAGCTGAGGTTGGTAAGTCAGGGAAAGTGCGTGTCGTGGGACAGTGCTTCCTAAGACCAGCCATGCGTGACGCAGAGACACATCCTGCTAGTGGTGCCCGTGCTTAAAACTAAAGATGGCGGATCTACAGAGGCAAACTCGATAAACCCGCAATCCTAGGTGTCATACGTACCGTGCCGAGGGACGAATGGCACTGCGTTAGTGTGTCTGTCTATGGTGTACTCCAGGCGACCTCGGGTTTTAACTAGCCTTGCCGGGGCAGCGACTTTCTGTCCCCCGTACTCGTGGGATCATTTATGGGGAAAAAAGCAGGTAAAACTGTATGGCGGGATGTTACCGCAACGGAGGCGGCTAACCGATTGGAACATAGTTCCATGAACGTTAGTCGAGGAGGTAGGGGTGGCCATCAACACCAGAGTTCCAAGCGAGCGCCGCCGGCGCTGGCCGACTGGGTGTTTGGTCCGCAAGGCTCCAGCAACGGTTCGACTGGATGGAATAGGAGGGGCCAGGATGTACCGTCTGGGAGAGTATCTGCCACGGACATCGCTGCCGGAGGTGTCGGCTCGCCTGTCGCTGCGATATTACGTATCGACAAGTCTGGTACGGATCATGCTGCAGGGCGGCCCGACTCATCTGGGATGGCTCACCAAAAAGGGGTGGCGGGGAAAGTACCCGCGCCGAGTAGGGGGGGTGCCAGCGAAGCCGGATCGTCCAGCGCAGTGCCATCGCTGACCAGCATTGCTGGTCGGGATGGTGCGGCAGGGCGGTCCGACACATCTGGGAGGGCACGTCAGGCAGGAGGGTTGGGGCTTGTACCCACAGAAGGAAGAGCTGCCACGGTCAAAGATGCCGGAGGTGCCGGGTCGCCTGAGCCTATCCGTGAGGCTGGGAGACCTGACACAGCCGGTATGGCACGACAGGTAGGGAGGGTAAGGCTAGCACCCACTGAAGCTAGGAGGGGGAGGCGGCGTTTTACTCCTGTAGTGTATACATACAAGTCTACATTACCTACCCCTGCATTTCATTAGTACAAATGCACCGACAATGTATCGACATGCTAGCGCTGCACTTTTGAGTACGCTGACCCAATATACACAAATGGTTCTGGACGTTGTCAACAACAATTGAGTGTATATTGAAATGCACTCAATTTCGGTGACCGTCCTTCGACACCATTCGTCAAGACCAAATTAGCGTACTCAGGGCAACGGGTGCAAATGAAATGCAGAACATAAGTATATTATATTATTGTAGTGTAAGTAAGTAGAATAGATTAAGAACTAATGTATAACAGTTATAAGTAAAGATATAAAAGAGCCGCGTTGGCCACTAATAAAACTAGATTGAATTGGAACTTCGTTCTTTTACTATCTCAATTAATTGTGGTGCCTAGCGCCAATCCTTCACATGCTTGAAGAAGCTTAAATCTTCCAAAAACACCAACACATTTCTCCACATGGCGATCTTGCCTAAATCGAACCGATGAGGACATTTTTTTCAATCATAAAATTAAACTAATAATGAGCTACTCAAAGGAAGGGCTCGACCATCTTTTTGAATTGTTGAACCATCCAGGTGTGTCGGGAGAAGAATACGTGCCAGAGGGCACAACTGAAGAAATATTCGAAGCTTACATACCAACACCCAAGACCGCGGGACCACAGCCGCTAAGTATCGAAGAATACAAGCGAAGAGTTGGCCAGCAAATTGAAAACAAAAAGGCGTTCTTCACACAGTTAGAATAAAAAAATAGGAGCACACCGAGAACACGTGGAGGTAAAGCCGTTCTTCACAGACGTGAACTGGCACAACTCTACAGGTGCATCAACGACACCACGGACAAAGCCAACAAAAGGAATCTTCTGAAGGAAATTAAAGAAAAAAGGACAGAATGGGCAAAGCTCAAAGCAAGCCGCAACAACAACAGACAGCCGTCAACAACAACGCCATCAACGAAACCATAATCATCCCAGCAATTCCCCAGGACATATTAACTATAGTACTCATAATAATAATAATTATTTGTATTTTATAAAATAAGTAAATATTTCAAATCATATGTGCACAAGCACACCACTAGCAGACCTTATGTCACTAATGTATAAAATTTCAAAAATATGTACTTAAATAAATCCTAATGGAAAATTTGAAAAAATTATTAGATAAAATACACATAAACATTAGGAAGAGTTCCAACAGACCATATAAAGAAGATACTATAGTGGAAAAATTACAAAAAATAGACAATTTGGACAAAGACTTTAAAATTTTAGAAAATCAATTAGAATAGAATTTCATAGTACACTCTACTATTAATGGCACAATTAGAAGAAGTTAATAACTCAACAGAAATAAACACAATGTCGTCTTTTAGTTTAGAAACTGCCTCAAAGGCATTAACTACATTCACTGACAATTTCAGAGATTCACGAGTACATACGTACAAAGAACAATTGGTAAATATTATAGAGGGATTGAACAGACTTGCAATAGAAAGCCTAGGACAACAACCCACGGAAGCAGAAAAAAAAGTGATCATTAAAAGAAACAACCAAATTGCGCTTGACGCATTCAAAAAAGGTTTAAACGACCACTTGAAAACCACAATATATGCTGCACGACCTAAAGACTTGTTGGAAGCAACAGAATTGGCTACCGAACTTTAAAACGAGTCAATGACTTCTCCAAATGCAATTATGCATTTTCAGCGAAATGTCAATACCCCATATAATTACAGACAAAACACACAACGCAATTTTAACAACAGATACAATGAATCCACTCAAAACACTCACACTTTTAACCAAAACAGAAATAACACTATCAGATATAATAACAACAATAGAACCCAAAATCACAACAACAGTGCTCCGGAGCCGGGTCAACCTGGTGGTGATGACCCATTTCGTGAAGGCCTTAGCGGGTGCGGCACGAGGTGGTACATCCGATATCTCCAGAGGGGCTTGGCGCCGAGTGAGGCCAGGAAGTTGGCGGTTCAGCATCGGGCTCAGCCTGGTATTGCTCCCCCAGCGGATGGGCCCCACAAAAGAGGCAACAAAACGCTGACTGCTCCTCAGACGAGTACTGCGCCGAAGAAGAGCAAGGCAGTCTCGTCGAGTGAGGTGAGCGGGGCACGGGCGGTTGTCGACCCAGTCACGGCAGGACCCACCGCGGCGCCGGGTATCTCCTACGCCAAGGTAATCATGTCTGAGCGGGTTGCCATACTGCCGAAGGACTTTCCTCAAGTGGAGTTGGCTCCAAAAGAGCTGACTGCGCTTGAGGATGCCATTGTCGCCGAGCTGGCCCTGGGATACGAGTTCAAACTCAAGTTCCAGGGCATCTACTTCAGACCCGGCATGATGCTGCTGGACTGTGAGACTCCGCCAACCCCGGAGTGGATCAGGAAGGTGGTGTCTAAGCTGGGGACGTGGAAGGGGGTAGAACTGACGGTCCGGTCTGGGGGAGAAATCCCGAAAGAGCGGATCGTCACGGTGTTCCTACCAAGGAGTGCGGGACAAGCGCTGCAGGTGACGATGGCGCTCATCGATGCTCAAAATGAGGGCCTTCATACAAACGTATGGAAGACGCTCAGCTGTCGGGAGGATGGTGGTGGCCAGCTCCTGAGGGTGAGCAATTATGAGGCGTCGTACGAGGCCATCCTGAAGAGTGGCGGGCAGATGAACTACAGCTTCGGGAAGGTCTCGGCTCATCTGCAGAGGAGACCTGTGGAGGAGGTGGGAGCGGAGGCTCCAATGGATGAAGTTCGTGAGGGGCAAGAGGTTAGCGCGGCACCTACAGTGTCAGCAGAACCAGCGTCACCTGTGGTGGTTGACGCTGGAGCGACCCCTGTCCGATGGAGGAAGGGTCGGATTCTGATGAGGAGGGCAGTGTTGGTAATATCACTGTCCTCAGCGTCTTGGATTCGACAGAGGAAGAGGAGGAGAGATTGCTGCTATCCGGGGCGTCGGCTCCGGAGTCGTCATGATGCACGACAGCAGCGGGGGGTTAAGTGCCAGGTTCGCCCAGGTCAACATCCACCACGTCAAAGCAGCTTCGGCTGTAATTGCGAGGATGTTCGCCAAACAACATCTTGAGGCGGCACTGATCCAGGAACCTTGGATCTATGGCGGACAGGTGAGAGGATTGACAGGTGTTGGGGCCCAGGTATTATGGGATACCAGGGTCAAAGACCCTAGAGCTTGCATGTTACTGAGGGATAAAACTAACTACTTTTGTCTTTCAGAATTCCTGACCAGGGACCTAGTGCCGATTCAGACTCTGCTAAATATAGGCGGAACTGATCGGACGGTGGTCATAACGTCGGCGTACTTCCCGGGTGATGAGAAGGAAGTTTCACCACTGGAGGTTCAGCGACTTGTGGAGCATTGCACTAAGCTGCACATACCACTACTCCTAGGGTGCGATGCAAATGTCCATAACACGATATGGGGTAGCACTAATTGCAACGGCAGGGGTGAGTACCTTCTTGAGTATATCTATAACACTAACCTAGAAATTCTCAATGTTGGGGATAGCCCCACTTTTGTGACAAGGGTTAGGCAGGAAGTGTTGGAAATAACACTGTGCAGTCAAAGCATCAGTGGACAGATTAGAAATTGGAGGGTATCGGACGAACCCTCAATGTCAGACCATCGGATAGTGGTATTTGACATTGTAGGCAGTAGACCAAATATATTACCATCAAGGAACCCCAGGAGTACGAACTGGGACAAGTATAAAGACTTTATGAATTCTAGTTCTGGGGCATTCAGTACCGGCAGACCGCCGGGCAATCGCCTCAGCTGGAGCAGGAGGTAGTAGAATTAACGAACGTTATGATCGAGGGATATAACCTCAGTTGTCCCAGTAGGACTAGTAGTACTAAGTATGCGCCGTGGTGGAACAACGAGTTGTCAAATCTTCGGGCTTCGACGAGGAAGGTCTTTAACCGAGCTAAGAGAACCGGGGACTGGTAGAGTTACACCACGACCCTAACCATGTACAGTAAAGAAATTAGGAGCGCAAAAAGGAAAAGCTTTAGGGACTTCTGTGAGACCATATTGGATACTCCTGTAACGGGCCGAATTGCTTCTTGAGACTCACTTCCCAGGCAGCGTACCTAAGGCGGACTCACTGAACTTGCATATGGGTCGGAGAGCTAGTAGAGTAGACTGGGAAGTCGCCAAAGAAATCTGTGATAGAAGAAGGATTGAGTGGGCAATTGGAACCTTTCACCCCTACAAATCTTCAGGTGTAGATGGCATATTTCCGGCCCTTCTCCAGAAGGGAGGGCCTGAAATGATTTCAGAAGGGAGGGCCTGAAGGATTTCTACAAGCAGCCTGTCCTTAGGGTACATACCTAGCAACTGGCGTACGGCTAAAGTTATTTTTATCCCGAAGGTGGGGAAGAAGGATCCTACTCTACCAAAATCGATGGAAAAAGTAATAGATAACTATCTTCGAGAAGAAGTCCTGGTCAGGAGGCCCCCTCACCGCTGTCAACATGCGTATAGAGCGAGCATGTCTACTGAAACTGCTCTATTCCAGTTGTCTGGGTACATACAGAGGGCCTTGGACACAAAGGAAATAGTAGTGTGTGCATTCCTCGACATACAGGGTGCGTTTGACAACACCTCCCATGAGGGCGTTAGACATGCCTTGCTCTGTGCCATTGGGTCGGGGAGATGTTAGGCACCAGGTCTGTCGAATATCAAACTGGCCTTAAGACCACTGAGGCAGTCACCACGAGGGGTTGTCCCCAGGGGGGCGTGCCTTCGCCTCTCCTGTGGAGTCTGATGGTAGACGAGCTCCTCAGCAAACTTACTGAAATGGGATTTACGTGTCAGGGGTATGCTGATGACATCGTCATAATGGCTAGGGGTAAGTACGAGGAGGCCTTATGTGATATAATACAGAGAGGTCTCGAGGTCACGCTGGAATGGTGCAAATCTGTGGGGCTGAACATTAATCCAGCAAAAACCACGATTGTACCGTTTAGATTGAAGAGGAAACTACAGTACTGGAGGCCAATTCGGCTGTCCGGGCAAGTTATAGAGAAACAAACGGAAGTGAAATATCTGGGATTAACAATAGATAGTAAGCTCACGTGGAAGATACACACGGAGTTAGTAACAAAGAAGACCGTTAGAGCTCTCATGATGTGTAGGAGCATAGCTGGTAAATCTTGGGGTTGTAGTCCACGCATAATGCGGTAGATGTACCGGGGCAATGAGAACCTGTCCAACTGCAACACTGGAGGTAATATTAGAACTAACTCCCCTACACATTGTTATTGGGGAGGTAGCTGACAGTACACTTGCGAGATTTTCTAAGGAGGGCATAGGGTACGGAAGGTGTATTGAGCGCGCGGACCAATTCACTCTTTCCAATAAGTATCCGCTTCTATTAGCTCCAAGGGACGATAACATGAGAAAATTTACACTCACAGTATGGTATCCGCGACCATGCTATAATTTGGTTTACAGATGGATCCTGAACAGACGAGAGCACTGGTGCTGGGGTATTCGGGCCACGTACTAAATACTCCGAACCAATGGGCACACTGGCCAGCATCTTCCAAGCAGTAGTTCATGCAATTGAAAGATGTGTGCAATTCAACCTTGATAGAAAATACAGTAGACGGGAAATCGTAATACTATCAGGCGGATCTTAAAGCTCTAAACTCTCACATCATTAGTTCCAGGCTAGTGGGGGACTGTCTTGCAAAATAAAATTAAAGTTACGCTCTGCTGGGTGCCAGGACACGTCGGTGTGGAGGGGAACGAGGCGGCAGACGAGCTTGCGAGAAAAGGAGCGGCTACGCCCCTTACAGGGTCAGAGTCATTATGTGGTATAGGTGCACACACTATCCGGGAAATGCTCAGAGAAAGAGTACGGGTGGACAGATCGAACTATTGGTTCGATCTACCTGGGCTACAGCAGGCCAAAGCACTCCTTGGTAAATATAACAAGAGGAGGTTTGAAGCTTGTATCGGGCTGAGTAAGAACCGGCTTCGAATTCTAACGGGGTTTCTCACTGGTCACTGCAGACTGGCTAGGAATGGTTTCATCAGTGAACTGTATTTGAATTGCATGAGATTGCTGCATGCCCGAATCGGAATTTGAATTTGTAGAAGTAGAACAAGTAGATGCCATGGGTATGGTGTTGGAGAGTGTATTGGGACGGTGCAACAAAGTGTTGTGTCGCTTATTACAAGTAAAACAATTATGCGTGCTTTTGCATTCTTTTACGCTATGGGTTTTCCCAAAACAATTGATGCAAAGACCGTATTTTTTAATGCAGGACATTCCATCTGCATAGTTCATTTTAAGAAAACGAGGACATTGACGAATTATGTGAACTTCGTTCGGACACAGTTTACATTGTGGAGTAGAAACATTGGCATGGTGTGTCTTCACCTTGCTTGAAGTGCTTCGATTGACTGTAGTAGAAGGAGAATTCTGAGTAGTGGATTTTCGATTGGAAGAGTGTTTCATTTTGGACGCGGTATCAAGAGTTTGATAGCGACTTGTCAAAAAAGAATCTAGCTCTGACCACACCGGAATATCGGTCTTGCTCTTAAGTGACTGCTCCCATAGTGCTAATGTTGCATCAGGCAGCCGAAAGGGACACAAAAATACAAATATTGGATCCCAGCTGTCCATGCTTATGTTGTACATTTTCAGAGAGGATATACAACTGTTTATATCTCTTTGAAGATTTCTAATTAGAGTCCCTGACTCTGTAGCGACGTGTGGAAGGTTAAAAAGAATTCGTAATTGGCTATTAGCCAGGATTCGTTTATTTTCAAAACGATCCTTGAGGTTTTTCCAAGCTATTGGAAAACCTTCATTTGTCAATGGAGATCGTGCGACAATCTCATTAGCTTCCCCTCGCGTTTTTTTATTTAAGTGAAATAATTTTTCAACCGGACTCAACCTAGAATTATTTATATAAATGGCCCTAAACATATCCCGAAAGGATGGCCAGGACAAGTAATCGCCATTGAAAACCTTGGTATCGCAAGGTGGAAGATGAAAATTAGGAGTGGATCCTGCATTAACCCTCGGTTATGATAAGACTGGTGTACTAGCTAACGATGCATTGTGAATGAATTCACCGATTTTTGCGACACAGCGCACATATGTCTGATAGGAATTGCGATAACGATTTTTAAGAATCTCTACATCAATTTCCGGTCCAGCTGGAGTTCCACCGAAAGCGCCAGCAGCGTCATCATCTCCAGTGTTCTTTTTGCAGCTTCTAGCTCACTAAGATACGCTTCATATGAAGGTTTTACGCTGGCCCAGACGGACTTGATCTCCTCTCTATGCACTTCTAGTGAAAATTGTGTGTATCCAGTTTCACCGATTTCGCTGAACTCGGATTCAAACTCTACTAGGTTGTCGGTCAACCGAATAAAGTTGTCGAGAGAAGTCATCGTAATAAACAAAATGGCTTTAGGAAACCCGCGAAATTTTTTTTTTGTTTTTGACGAATCCCACGTCTTACTTACCCGCCCGACCGACCGAGAGGCGCATCCGCATGACGCACGGACCGGTGACCGAACAGCAACAGTCCGGACTGTTCTGCTTCGAAGAGTCAGGCGATAGAGTGAGTCCCTCGTTGGGAATATTCCACTAAGCATAAAAGCTTTATAGTGGAAGTAATTAAATATTCCTTGTTCCGCTAAGCATGAAGGCTATAGCGTAGGTAATTGTAAAGATCGACGTTGAGCTAAGCAAAAAGGACTTTTAGCTGTGTTTATTCTGCTAAGCATTAGGGCTATAGCGGAAGTTAGATATTATAGATATGATAGTTATTTATTTAATTTAGGTATTTGAATTATTGTTTGTTAGGAAAAGAAGAATTTCCGCTTTTGTTTTTTGAATTGAATTGTTGAAATTAATTGCATTGTAGATATTATTGAAATCGTCGCACGCTGCTCTGAACGGTTCAAATTTCATATAGTTGGATTTGGCTACTTTTACTTGAAGTAAATTATAATTTCTTGTTGCGCGGGAAGGTACTTTAATGTTTAATTTGCTCAACAGACATTCACTATTAACATTGTCTTGTAGAATTTTGAAAATGAATATTGAATTAAGCATTAGTCTACGGTTTTTTAGCGACGGAAGAGAAATTAGTTTTAAACGATTTTCATATGTTGGAAGATTAACATCTGGATTCCAAGGCAATCCACGTAAACAAAAAATTGAAAACTGTTTCTTCACTGATTCTATGGTATTGATGTAACAGTTATAACGAGGGCACCACGCAATAGATGCATACTCCAAAATAGGACGGACAAGAGAAATATATAAAAGTTTAGTGATATAAGGATCATCAAACTCTTTTGACCAGCGTTTAATAAAGCCTAGAACACAATTTGCTTTGTTGATAGTTTTATTCACATGCGTGTTGAAACAAAGTTTTGGATCCATAGTTATTCCAAGATCTTGAAAAGAATTTAATGTTTCAAGTTCTTCATTTCCGATTTTAAAAGTGTGTAAGATGGGGTTCACTCTTCTAAAAGTCATTTGTTTGCATTTCTTCAAGTTGAGATTCATATTGTTTATTGTACACCAGTTACATAGCTTGTCAAGGTCCGTCTGTAAAGTTATTGTTTCACGTTTGTCATTGAATGAGTGGAAAAGTTTGACGTCATCTGCATACATTAAAATATGGCTATTTTTGATGATAGATGGTAGATCATTTATAAATAACAAGAAGAGAACAGGTCCAAGGTGACTTCCTTGGGGTACACCAGATGTAACATTAAATTCAGTTGATTTGGTTGTTTTGAAAATAACTCGTTGTTTTCTATCCAATAAATATGAATTAATCCATTTTAATAATCTTGGCGGAAATCTAAATTTCGACAGTTTCAAAGTTAATAATCTATGGTTTACTACATCAAAAGCTTTGCTAAAATCAGTGTAAATTACATAAGTTTGCAATCCTTTTTCATTACATGAGATGAAAATTCTAATAAGTTAGTTGTAGTTGACTGGAAAGTTTCCACATGAAAGGGAATGTTTAAATAATAAAGTGATAGGTACAACAAGCTCTTCAGAACATTCTTTCAGAATGCACGAAGGTATGTTATCTGGACCACCTCTGAAACCAATCTTTAGTTTTTTGAGATGTTCCAATACTATAGCTTCATCAATGACAGGTTGTAAAACACCAAAAGGTGTTATATCAAAAGTATAGGTATTGTGACAGTAAGAATCCACAGAATATGTTGTATTGAAAAAATTGGCAAAAAGATTGCATATAGTTTCTTCATTATCGGATTCAACATCATTATATAGCCACTATCTTTACGTTTAATATTGATAAAGTTCCAAAAAGACTTTGGATCTTGCTTCAAAGATGTTCTCACTTTGTTTAAATAGTTGTTATAATTTAATTTGCAAGTAAAATTATATTTATAACGTAGATATGTATATTTCGATAAGTCAGTTAATCTGTGATGTTTTTTATACAATCTGTAATATTTAGTTTTAGAATTTCTTAGAACCATGAGGGGTCCTTAGTTTCCTTTAGATTCGTTTTAGGAACCGCATACTCAAAGCAATCATGAACATTTTTGGTAAACGTTTCTACTAATTGTTGGAGGAGATCAGCTGTCATTAAGCAATTTGTTTTAGTTAAATAAGACCAGTTAATATCAGATATACGTTTTTTTAGTTTTGTGTAATTAGTTTTCTTGAAGTCAAAAACTGTTGTAGAATTGTTATTGTTATAGGAGAGTTGTGTATGGAGAGTTATTGTAATTTCTAATGTGGGATGGTGAGCATCTTCAGGCAGCGTTAGAGGAGCTGACCGCGATATATTTAGATTAGAGAAATCGTCAACAAATATCAAATCCAGGATTCGGTTGTTTGTATTAAGATTTTGGTTGATTTGTGATAAACCTTGTAAGGCAACAGAGTTAAGGAACTCAATATCGTTTAAATTATTAGATGATGGAAGCAGTTTAAAAGGGTTATCAATATCGCTTTCCCAACAAATACTTGGCAGATTGAAATCACCTGAAACAATAACATGCTCATTTGGTTTCAGTCTGGAACAAATTTCATTAATAACTGATAGGTGTTTTAAGTAAATTTCACTGGAAGAGCTCGGAGGAATGTATGAGCACGTAATGAAAACATTTAAAGACTGATACTTTACTTTGATACAGCAAAATTCAATATTTAAAGCTTCTTGTAAAATAAATTCTTCTGAAAAATAAGTGGGTCGAATGGCAATCAAACAACCACCTCCACTTGTAGTATTATTTAGTATTGAATTACGATTTTTGCGGAAAACAGAATATTTATTACATAAAATTTCAGTATTTAGTGTTACGGGTTTTAACCACGTTTCAGTAAAAATTAATATATCATATTCTAAATCAAAACTAGTTACAAACAGATCTTTAATTTTGGTGTTAAGACCGCGAACGTTTTGATACAAAATGGAACAAGAATTTGAAGAATTTAGTTTTTTGGAACATTTCTCTCGGGTGCACGAGGTAAACGTGCCATTTTAGGAGCTCGAGGATTTTCACGTGGTATAAACTCACGGATGAAAGCATTTGGTGGCCAAAAGTTAGGGTTCAATGCACTATCAAATAAATGTTCAGGAATCCAAATTTTAAACGATGAATTTATACGGGCATAGTTGTAATTAAATTTGAATACTTTGTATGTTGTCGGGAGAAACTTTTAGCTGCGCAGATATGTGATGCAACTCATCTTCAGCTGTAGTGTCACTCGCAAACCGAGAAATAAAAATAGATTTTCTTGGTGGGACAACAACAAGCTTTTTAGGTTGTGACACAGTATTAGGACTCGAAGCAGGTTTTGGAATTAAGATTAGGAGCAGCTGTTTTTGGTCCCACTTTAGCGGACGAAGTTATCAAGTCAACGTCGTTTTAGAACAGTCGCTGACTTGATTATAGGAAGTTGATTTGGCGACATCATTCTCCTTTGTATAAGCAACATAAGGAGAAAGGTTAAAGGCTTCAGACAAGTTCGGTGCCAGACCAATTGGTGTAGACAATTGGTCTGAGTCTAAATCTACAACAGGAATCAGAATAATATTTATTTTACTCCTCAAATTTAAATTTTTTCGCACGCTCTTTGGAGAGACGTAGTCTTCATCCAAAAACTTGAACTCTTTGAAAAAGCTCTCATAATCGGCTAATTTTGTTTGGATGACCGACATCTCATTAGCGATTTCTAAAAATCCCTTTCTGGTTTGACGAATCACCCTAACTATAGCCGAGTCGACTTTGCGGCATTCGGTGCAAGACCAACGTAAACCACACTTTCTATCTTCAAGGTCATCAATCAGACGTGCCTTTAAGGGAACGCATTTGCAATGGTAAATGCTTTCACAAAACCAACAAGAAACAAAAGGTTCCTTTTCACTCTTCACGTTACACTTGCGAAGAGAGCACGACATTTTAGTTAAATTGGAAAAGTAAAAATAAAATCAGAAAGAAAAAAAAATTGAAATAAAAATGTTCAAAAATTTATGATATTCAGTTCAAAATTTAGGCACTTTAGTGTATATGAAACAAGTGCCAAAAAGCGTGCACTGAAAAATGATCACTATTTAAGAACCTGTGTAAACAGTTTGAGACGCAGTGGAAAATACTGATAATATCAGAAACGTCAAAAAGGACAGCTTAAAGCTCACAGATAAAATATATTGGTACAAAAACCTAGTTGTCAATTTTGTTGTTCTTATACTTAGCTTAGCACAGCAGCACAGGAATTAGCGAAAATAACACACTAAACTATGAAATTTTCACTATATATTATGCACTTTAGCAAGACTTTGTTTTTATTGTCAATTTAAAATAGCTTTGAAATTTCTAACACATTAGAATTATTCAAAAATGGTTAATTGACTCTTAGCAAAAAAAATTCACTTCCAAACAGGTTGATAGGGTTGCCATGAATAAAAGTACCCAGAAATCACCCAATTGCACGGTGGTATTAACCACGGTATTTAAAGAAATTTAAAAAAAACACACAACAACAGTAGGAAACCGATTTAATGTTGAATATCGGTAGGAATGCACAACGAAGTTGTAACTTTTTTTTTTACAGAATTTCTTTAATTTTGATAAATCAAAGCCGATTTGAGAATTTCTTTGATTTCGAAAAAACAAAGCCGATTTGAGAAGTTATTTTAATTTGGAAATAGTATTATTACCATGGAACTTTTCTAGATTTGACTGTATTTAATTTTTCTTTTTGAACTTGAAACACTGTAGCAGTGTAAAAAATTATTAAACCTTTAATAGATTTAATTTTTTAGATTTGAAATTCGCAAAAGCGTATCTGTTTCAATGACTCTGCCCTTAAGAACAAATAAGAATCCACAAATGTAAACAAAACAATAAAATTAAAGAACTGTCATCAGTCTCTTTAATCAATTATTGAGTTAAATAAAGTGGAGACTTACTCCTTAAATTAAAAGCCAAAGCACTCAATTGAATAGCGAAGAGTGAAATTGAACTCAAAGCGGAATTGAGAAAAAGAGATCGCTACTGAGAAGCTTATGACTCTTACCGTTTCGGTACTAATTTGGAAATATGTATGTACATTAGACCGTCTCGAAAAAATAAAGTTGTCCGCACACCATCTAATTTGAAGCATATTTGGAAGGAGATTCCGGAAAAAATTTTCTTTTTTTTTTTGGCCTATCGTAGAGGTAGCGCATCGACATATTTCTTTATATTGCCTCTATTTATGATCCGATTTTAATGTATAATTTTTGTCTCGAGGAGACCTACAATAATGCCTCAGAGGTCCTTGCTCTTAAGTACACCCTTCTAGTACTTACCCACCAGATCTCAGTTAGTACCACCCTAATGTACCATTCCAAGTGCAGAAAATTAAAGCTCTCAAAAAATCATTAAACTCTTGCAAAGGAAGTATACCGATTATTCCATTAGAAATATTAATAAAAAATATAATTAATATTTTTACCGAACGTAGGGGTAGCGCATTGACATATTTCATCATAGCGTCACCATTTATGATCCGATTTAAAAGTATAATATATCAAAATTTTTGTCTCCTGGAGACCTACAATAATGCGTCATTGCCCTCAAGTACACCCTTCTAGTACTTACCTACCAGATCTCAGTTAGTTCCACCATAATGTACCATTCCAATTGCAGCTCTCGAAAAATCATTAATATATTTGCCGAACGTAGGAGCAGTGATGCTACATACTTTTTAAAAAATCCCTACACTGGCTGAAAAAAAAACGTATTATTCCCTACGATTACAAAATTGTTTCCCTTTTCCCCCCGTAATTTTATTTTTTGCAGCTTTCAGAGATCTTGTATGCTGGCGCCGCCAGCAGAGAAATTGCACAAAAGTGAGTGCAGTTTAATTATTTTGCATATTCTTGCCCCCACTAAATTCGTTCAAACGAAAATTGGTTCAAAAGGGAAAACAATGGTGAAGATCATAATTCATTGCATTTTTAATTCAAGAGTTGCTTTTGTTCATTCCGATTAAAAAACCGTACAAAATTGTTTAAAAATGTCTTTTTTTATTAGTGAATTAAATAACACCCAACCAACGGAGCGCGATGTGATTAATTTCTTATTATATCTGCAGCACTTCCGTTTTGGCCGCCATGCTGGATGCGTCGTTTTGTTAAAGCACATGTTTTTATAAAAATTTGAGTTTTAATGAAATTATGATTTCAATTTGGTGTTCAAAACGAAAGTCCAGTTTTTGATTAAATAAATATGGACGATAAAAAGATCAATTATAATTAATTGAACTAAAAAGAAAAATAAGAAATATAACACTGTCGCATGGACATGTAAACATACCTAAATACTACACAAACTGTGGGATACCCTGGCAATATAGCTGTCTGCTAGCCAAGAAAATTTTAAAGTTAAAAAAAAAAAATTATATCTGCAGCGTAACAGTGATCGAAGGCGGAAGTTGGGTGCATTTAAACAGGAAGCTTTGAAAAACTTTTTCATTTTGTGGAAACGCGCGGGTATTCCAATTTTATCGGAATCAGCTATTCGTAAACGTTTAGATAAGCTTGTGAATGATTACTATAGAATTGCTAAAAAAAACCCTTAAGATGCAATATAAATAAGCATTGAAAGACCTAAATATTTACACAGCTTACCCATGCCATTCTCAAAACACCGAGCGCTTTGTTAATGTAGTGCATGAATCTGCCATGGCGGTCACCGATGAACAACGCATGGGACACATTTTAGCTAAACTCGAGAGCCGGCACAAATACAGCCAACTTGAATCACGTCGAGATTTGATCGATTAAAAGTAGGTTAATAAATAAATTAAAGTGGAGGTCCTTCGAGTTGCTGGACATCGACTTTAAACACTTAATGCGATTTTACTTTAACTTCTTTAATTCATGTTGTAGAAGTTGAGAAGTTGAAAAAGCAAACATTCCAATGTATACATTAGAGTACATTATGGTTGTACTAACTGAGATCTGGTAGGTACGTACCAGAAGGGTGTACTTGAGGGCAATGACGTATGAGGCATTATTGTAGGTCTCCTGGAGACAAATATATATATAAATATATTTGATATATTATACTTTAAAATCGGATCATAAATGGTGACAATATGATGAAATATGTCAATGCGCTACCTCTACGATCGGCCAAAAAAAAAAAGAAAATTTTTTCCGGAATCTCCTTCCAAATATGCTTCGAATTAGATGGTGTGCGGTTAACTTTTTTTTTTTCCCCTATAAGGTGATACGGTCTAATGTACATCCCTATATATATTATAAAACTGAGTGTGTGTCTGTCTGTCTGTCTGTCCGAGCATCACGGCTAAACGGCTGTACCGATTCTCTTGAAACTTTCAGGATAAATTCTATAGGTATCGACATGTAACATAGGGTATATGCGGTTGGGATTGGACAAAGGGGCACCTCCCATACAACACAAAATATGTCTACAAGGTATTTTTGTAACTATTGAATTGAATTTGAATTGAATATTGAATATATAAAGACGAAATTTAGCACGAAGTTGCATAATAACTTTTCCAAGCTTTATGCCAAATATGAGCATAATTGGACAAAGGGGCGTGGCACCTCCCATACAACACATTACTTAAATACCAGCTAATGAAGCAACGATTGAATATATTCTAATGAAATTTAGCATTTAGTTGTACAGTATGTTTTCCCAGCTATGTGTCGAATATGGAAATAATTGGACAAGGGGCGTGGCACCGCCCATACAATTTTCTACCCCATGCCGGGTGGGATTACAGCTGCCACCAAATGCATGCTTGGCCATTTTTTGGTTGAATCATACCGGGTAGGATTACAGCTGCCACCAAGTACTTGCATGGACTTTTTTTGGGTGGGTCATACCGTGTGGGATTACAACTGGCACCAAGTGATTCCTTGGACCTTTTTTGGGGGAATCATACCGGGTGGGATTACAACTGGCACCAAGTGTTTCCATGGACCTTTTTTGGGTGAATCATACCAGGTGGGATTACAACTGGCACCAAGTTTCACGGGGGGAATAACCCATCAACTACAGCGTCCATTGAAGTTGTCGCAAATTCCTATTAATTTTATACAACCCGTGCAACGCCGGGTATGTTACAGCTAGTATGTATATAAAAGGTTAGCGGTAGATACATTTTTGGAAGTACATAAGACAAAAAAGAATATGCAGTTTTCTGAATTGGAAAACTGTACCCTTATGTATTCTGCTACGACAAACCTTGATTTGGCTGCTATTTTTGTTGTAATTTGCTGTTACTCTAATTGTTGTAATTTGCTGTTTTTGTTTCACTTATATTCTTATGAACTTTTAATTGACTTTTTTTACCTTTTATTATATTAAAATGGCTTTTTTTCTCTTTTTCTTTCTTCATGTAATTGGAAATGACTTTTTTTTTTACTATTTTTTGAAATTTAGAATGATTATTTTTTTTAAACTTTTTTATACCTTTTTTTTAGCAAAACTTCACTTTATATAGAAATTTTAACTATTTTCTTTAACTTTTAAGCTAAATCACCTTTTACATTTTTTCCTATTACTTTTTTGAAACTTTTAAATGAATATGTATTTATCAATATGTGATAAATTTTAATTAGACAAAACACTTTTTGACCCCTTTTTTTTGGATTTTAGCAACACACTACACACACGCGTGTTCGCACTTTGAAATGATAACCAGAACTGAGTAAAATGCCCACGCTCCTGTTAGTATGATGATTGATGATGTCAAAATTTTGATGAGAGGAACTTGGATCTTTTTGTAGAATCTGATGAGAGCCTTGGAACTTAAATATTTTTGTAGAATTTGATGAGAACTTGGATTTTGTAGTCCAATTTGAAATTCTTCTTCTTGGATTTTCCTTGTAGAGGTATCCGGTTGATGGACTAATGTGAAGATGTGAAGGACCCAATGTGGACTTTGGATAGAAATGTTGCTATGAACGCCTAAATGGAATGGTTCGAAATAAGTCCACTTCAAGAAGAAGCCTAGTTATCTCAAAACTCAGGAATAAGTTTGAGATTGGAAATGAAAAAGAAATAAAATACAAATGAAATTTGTATTAGTAGGGAATCTAGAGTTGGATCTCAGAGTTCTTTATTAATTCTTTATTAGGATCCAGTTCAAGAGTTGTACAAAGAAACAGGCATATACTTAAGTTTTAGACAGGAAGTAAGCTTTTTTACTTAAGAATATAAAGGAATAATTGGGAAGTTTATAATGTGGATTATTTTGGGACAGCGAAAAGCGCCATCTACACTGAGGGAAAAAAATCAGAACTGCATGGTTATGATTTGAAACGGCTATCGTTACGAAAAATTCAACACCGCACAGTTCTAAAACACAACCGAAAACGTTTCACTTTTTGAAGATTGTATGAGTTACTGGAGCGTGGGTTCGAATCTCAGTCAGACCAAATTTTTTTTCGATTCTTTTTTATATATTTGGGCAAAAATAAAACGATCTGCATTTGCCGATTTTAATTTTGTTGCATTTTTGAGGTACTGAACGTCGATTTCAAGAAATCTACAGTTAGCAGAGAAAAACAATCCCCGGATTCGTAACCAGCGACCGCTCAAAAAAAAGAATACAAAAAGTAATGTGTTAGAAAGGAAACAAAATATAAATTTCTCCGACTGAGATTCGATTTCATTTCGTTTTCAGTTATATTTCCGAACTGAAACCGTTTCAAATCCTTTCATAGTATATGTATGCAGTTAAAACATTGCAAGATACACACAGCGGTAGGCGAGCGTGCTAAGAGGCGCGTTTATGAATTCGAATGGCCAGGGTTCAAATCTCGGTAAGTAAATAACAATTTATATCATTTCTTTATTTCGTAAGTAACACATAACAATAAAATATAAATAGTGTTGTTTAAAAAAAATTAAGAGTAAAAAAATATAAATTGAAATTTAATTTGAAATTAAAATTTTTTTACGTAATTCTAAAATTAGGCTTTTCTAATAACCTTTTTTTGTATTTTCAATTCATAAAATCATGAACATTTTTTTCTCGGTGTACATGTGACGTGCAATACAATCCAAATGATTTTAAATTATGTGTTTCTCATGTAAACACAGGCAAAAACTTGGATTTGTCAGTTTAAAAAAATAAAAATTTCCGAAAATTTATGATTTTGATTGATATGAACGCGGAAATGTGTTTTTATGAGCATGTTTGGAAATGTGATGGTCAACAGTACATGACCAGGACCGAAATGTGTGTGTGTGTGTGAGCAGCTGAAGTGATACCAGACTTAATTACATATATTACTTGGATTTAGAGATATTAGCAAAAAATGTCCCCCTCGGTCAACCTTAGTAAATATTGCATATTATTACAAAAATGAAAATATAGGAAATTCTGTGGTCCAATTTGGCTTAAATGGCGTGAAAAGTTGGCTCTTCCATATCAAAACAATCAATTATATTAGTTTTCGTCGCAATACAGTGAAACATAATACTCTTCGGTGTAATAAGCGAAATATCATAGTTTTCGACTAAACTTATTGAAATATAATATCGAATTGTAAATTGAGTACATATGGTCTATAATTATTACAAAGATTTGCATTCGTTTTCAAAAAGTGGTTGCAATCCACAAGTAATTCTTCTCATATGCGAACGTATAAATAGTTTGTTTGAATACAATAAGATCGGCAGTCGAAACAGAATGAGTCGCTGACGATAAATCTGGCAAATTTTTTAAATAGCTTGACGACTCAAGCCATGCTTTGCACTACTCTTTTTCCCATTTTCTTTTCAGTTTACTTGTTTTTCAAAGTAGTCTTTTCTTTGCATACAAAAACTAATCCAACTAAATTAAGCCTGAATATTAATAATATGCAGAAAACTGATGTGACAAGCATTTTCTTTAATGCTCGAAAGAAAAAACTAGAGACCGACCGAAATCGCTTTTTTTAATTTCGGCCGAAACCGAAATGGCCGAAATTCTTTATTTTTTTTTCGGCCGAAACCGAAATGGCCGAATTTTCATTTTTTTAATTTCGGCCGAAACCGAAGCCGAAACCGAAAAAATAAAATAAAAAATTGTGAGTTTTAATGTAATAAAGTGGTACACAATTAAGCTTAGCAGTAGGCTGAAATCGATGGCGCATATTCTTAGTCAAATTTAGTAGCTGCTAAACTTTAGAACCAGCTTAGTAGCTGCCAGTTCAGTGTATTATCTGTCAACTTAGTAGATTACTAAAGTTAAGTTGGAGCTTAATTTGACTATGAATATGGGCCGATCATTTTAAGTTCAGATCATGAATTAGATGAATTTAGAAGCAAACTATCAAATGCGTGGAAATCAAGAGTAGTAGAAATTACTGTCAGGGTAGTAGATTTCAAGAGAGGGAAGCAGATTTGTAGAAAGAATAGTATTTTTGCATTGTATGAAACTCACATAATATTTTGAGGAGTAGATTTCTTACCATAGTAGTAGAAAATATCTTGAGGAAAGTAGAAAAATCTGCTACCGAAGTAGAGGAGTAGAAATTTATAAATCATCGCGAGAGTAGTAGATCTACTCCGATAGGACATGTCTTCTTTGTCGCTTCTGATTCTTCGAAACTATGATCAATGCTTAAATTTGTGTTACATACCGCTTTTATCCACTTGGTTGTTCCTTATGTATTTTGATACGCTAAATCCGAAAATATTTAATTAAATTTTTCCAGCACGCACAATTTTCCTGCAAACGCCACAAAAATTACATTTTTTGTGCTGTATAAATTTCAGTATTATTATTTTCGTTTCCAGCGTGCAAAATACATAAGAATTTGTCTATCAAGTATATTTAAAACACAAAAAGTTCAGTTTTGTCGATCAGTGTAATCTTTGTTATTTATTTGTTACATTTTTCTATGAAACCGAAATTTTCGGCGGAAATATAGAAATTTCGGCCGATAACGAAATTTGGCCGAAAGCGATATTTTACCGAAACCGAATTTCGGTCGGTCTCTAGAAAAAACCCAGCAATTGAACCATGGTTGTAACTAATTTGTATAAATAAGTATCGAGGATGAATTACATCTCACCAAGTTTTATATCATTTTATTCAATAAAATCTGAGCAATGCACTGATGCCAAGTTTTTCGATTTTTGTAGAATGGTATTAAAATATAATAAGGGTACTCATACGCCGTCATATATACTCATAAACTATGATTTGTTATAAATTATTATATGTCATTGAATTTTGCATACAAAATTTAATGACAGATCATAATTTATGACTCAATATATCGCTCACCCACTTCAAAAGTGTATTGACTGAAGAAGTGATTTTTCGTTATTGATTTCTGCCAACAAAAAGAAACAGTTATGTCACTCTTCATGACACAATTGATATGAAAACCATTTTTTAAGTTTTCTTAAAAAAGGTAACTTTGGAATTAAAACCCTTTTGAAGGTGGTATGCTATATGATGACTTATGAGTACCCTAAATATAAAAAGAGCATAATGTTCAATCAAAAAATGGAGCCTGCATTGAATTTGATTACATAGCGTGGGAATATTTATTTGCGTAGTTTGCTTGCATGTACTTGTGTTTATATTTTGCAAATTCCAATCACACCGCAGCCAATGCGTGCACCTGCGTTGCCAGTCGACTTGCTCAGCTCGTGACCACCTTTGCCCAAGTCATCCGGATCTGCATGTACGACGATTGTTCGACCAACAATGCTATGTGCACCAAACAGACTGATTAAGTTGTCACTAATTTGAACCTTTGAATATTAATAAAGTAATTACATTTTAAATAGTTCTGTAGGATTAGCGAAAATTCAATTATTCACCTTGGTGGGGGCATCGCCCGACGCCACAATATTTCCCAAATCTCCCAAATGTCTGTTCTCGTCGGTCGGTGCGCCATGCTCCTTGTCACACGGATTAAAATGTGGTCCAGCTGAAGTACAACCGTTGGTGTTGTCGCCGAATTCATGCACATGGAAGCCATGCAGACCCTGGGATAGACCAGCAACCTCTCCGGTTATTTTAACAGGAGAATTTACATTCTGAAATATAATCATAGTTTGAGATATTTTTAAAGACTATGTTAGGTTAGGTTAGACTAGTTGGCCGAAGCCACGCATAGACCTACTAGGTCCCTACCGATACCAGACTGGAGGCTAGTTAATTTTAGCGAAAGTATACATCATTTAGCATGCAAGCGTTATTTGCAAATCTTACAAGATAACTCACACTAAGTCCAGAGACTGCTCCGAGCCCTCCAAACATTCAAACTCCTAAGAAGTGCTCCCAGATTTCAATTTCAATGATTTTATTTAATATATACTTAGTACAATAAGACATTGATTCTTTTATAGTACATGTAGGAAGCAAGTATATATTAACCGCATACTTAAAAATACAATTAAAATGCAAATTATAATTGAAAAAATAAATAAAGATTACAGCAATATAACAATAAAAAAAGAAAATAAAAATAAAATTTAAAAAAAAAACTGAAAAACATTTCACTAAAACGAAGTACGTTTTAAGCCAAAATTATCAGTTTTTACCCAAATTGTTTCCTCATAAATGGTACAGTACCAAAAGCAAAGTCAGGATTTAATTTCTTCACACATTTGTGTAAAATTTATGGATCGATGAGAGACCAACGTTTTTTCTTTGACTTACATTTTAAATTTTCTTTCATAAACTTAATTTTATATTGAAAAAAATCAAAATTTCAATTAAAATTAAATTTTGAGGGTGTTTTATTTATGCGGAGGTAAATTGGTATGAATTTTTAATTTGGGAATGAAATTCAGTTAACCGGGGGTTTCAGTAAAGCGAACAAATTTGTATGAAAAAGGCCACAAAAATCATGGGGTTCAATTTTGGATTCACTTAAGCGGGGTTTTCACTTAAACGAGTTTCACTTAAGCGGGCTCGGCTGTAGTTGGTAAAGAATTCCAAAGTTTAATGGCGTTGACAAAGAAAAATCTTGTAGAATTAAGATATTTGAATCTCGGTATAATAAGATTATGAATTCTTTTAGAAACACTGAACCGTCGCTTATCATGGAGTTATTAGGGAGTCTTACAAGTTATCAACCTATGCTACAACCCAAGATTCCTTTGCATTTATCAGAAACATTGACATTGACGTCTCAGATCAAAAGCAAATCTCACCGCATGTAATTTGTGTAATGAATGGGAATCAAGATTACTGTATATTAGTTCGGAGTATGTAATCAATGGAATAACTAGTTGATTGACTAGTCTTTTATTTATCTCAACGGGAGTATATATGGCAGATAGTCGAAGGCAACGTAAAGTAAAAAATATTTTTTAAATTATATTATTAACATGGTCAGTACATGTAAGACTAGAATCCCAAATTTTTTACTTTGGTCACAGTTTGTAATGTATTATCATTTAGAAATATGGGAGGGATTATGATATGGTCAAGTTTGTCCTTAGAGATAGGCAGAATATAAGATTTCTTGTCATTTTAACAAAGAAGATTGTCCCATGCCCACTTGGAAATAGCCATCAAGTCTTCATTTAATCTGCAGCTAAGATCATCAATTAAACCACGTTCCTCCGTGCAGTTGGGTCTCCGCCCCGGAACGGCTCGGGACACAGTCCCGACCAAAGACTGCCAACCTCAACTACAGGACGTCATCATGGTACGTATCAGAGGTTTTATATTATTTGTTTACTATGTTTTTTCGACATCGGAGCAGTGCATGCCAGCCTGCCTGCTCCGATTACTATTACTTTTGGCTGGCATCGAACAGAACCCCAGACCGACACTGTGGCTTTGCACAGTGTGCCTAAGGCCCATCCGAACAACTTCTGTCAGGTGCTCAGGGTGCCAAGGGTGGTGCCACCTGCGCATCTGCTCAGGATTGCAACATCATAGCGAGTGGCATGCTTCCTTTCAAGCGAGCTGCTGCTCAAACACCATGTGGGCCAACAAACCAAGCCAGAGTTCCAGCCGCGACACCACAACAGCGGACTACCAGGCTGACACTCCGAACTCAGCGCCAACAACCGCTGACTCCCCAGCCAGCCCATCAGGCCATGGTGCAATATACTCAAACACAGTCGCCACAAGGCCGCACTCTGACTGCGATGGCGCCACACCAACAGAGGCGCACGGAACAACAGCTACGCGCCCACCAGCAGCGACAACAACTCGCGACAACAACTCGTTCCCATTGGCAGCTGGGTCTCAGTCCCGGAACGACTCGGGATCCTATCCCGACCAAAGGCTGCCTACATCAACACACATCAGAAGTCATTACGGTATGTACCAAGATTTTTTTACTTTGTTTGTTTTTTTTTACCACGGAGCTGTGCATGCCGGCCTGCCTGCTCCGCTTATTACTACTTATGGCCGGCATCGAACCGAACCCCGGACCGACAGTATGGCTATGCGCAGTTTGCACAAAACGAATCCTAAAATCAGGATCTGTAATGTGCACTGGGTGTCGCAAATGGTGCCACCTAAAATGCTCTAGCCTGCGCTCTGTAAGCGGCTGGAACGACAAATTCCTCGCGTCATGCTGCAGTACACCAACACCACAGTCAATGCAAACACCGCCACAGCAACCACCGACACGTCAGCGACTACGCCCTAGACAACAACAGCAACCATCTCCACAACAGCTGCCCCATCCTGCGCAACAACAACAACGATCGCCGCAACAACCACCGCAAGGGGCCAGACTGCGACGCCGGCCGCAAAAATCGCCACAACAGCAGCCTCTACCCGCGCAGCAACAATCGCCGCTGCAGCTGCAACTACCATCGCCGCTATCACAGCTCCCCCCCGCGCAACATCAACAGGGGGCCAGGCAGTGCCTACGCCCACGACGTCGGCAACAACAATCGCCACAACAGCAGCTCCTACCCGCGCAACAACTCCCCCCCGCGCTACATCCGCAGGGGGCCAGGCAGCGACTACACCCACGACATCGGCAACAACAATCACACAACAGCAGTCCCTCCCCGCGCAACAACAATCGCCGCGGCAGCAACAACAGCATTCGACTCGAGTTGACACGCCAGCCACGCTCAAGGTACTGCAGTTTAACTGCAACGGAATATGGGTAAGTTTAAGCGAAGTAACTAACTTCATGGAGCTGAACAACATCTCTCTGGCGGCCATTCAAGAGACAAAGCTAACTGCGAGATCCAGGCTGATTGCAATGGGAGACTACAATATCATAAGGCACTACCGGGTACGCAATAAGGGCGGGGGTGTGGCTTTCATACTCCACAACAGCGTAAGATACTGCCAACTGCAGCTGCCAGACCCACCGCCGTCTGATGAGTTCCTAGAACAACAAGGTATCGCCGTCAGAACCGGAGAAGTGGAGGTGGAAATCATCAACATATACATCCCACCGAACAGCAGCTGCAGTCCGGGTTACCTGCACCGGATCGACCATCTTCTCCAGGGCGAAAATCGTCTACTCCTAGGTGACTTCAACGCTCACCACACAGCGTGGTGCTCCCGGCTTGGAAATGACCGGCGCGGGGTACACCTTGCGGAGCAGATCGACGGATCGTCGTTCAGCACCCTCAACACCGACGCCCACACGAGAGTCACCGGCGGCTGCTGTAGCTCTCCAGACATCAGCATAGCCGGCGCCTCACTCCTGCTCAACACCACATGGAGTACGGGTATGTCGCTCAACTCGGACCACCTACCGATCACCATCACAGTAGAGAAGCCATGCGACTTCATGGAAGCTGAGAAGAGGACCTTCCTGAACTACAACAAGGCAAACTGGAGCCTCTTCAAAGAGGTTACGAACCGGGCATTTGAGGGCCTCCCACCGCCAATAAACGGATACCAGGGCGAACGGACTTTCCGCCAGGTAGTAGAGAAAGCTGCAGCGCGATCGATACCAGCAGGGAGGATACCAAAAATCCGCCCCAACTTCCCAGCCGAGGCTGCGTGCCTAGCAACCGAGCGCGACTCCATCCGCGCCAGCGACCCAGCTGACCCACGGATTGGAGAACACCCGGAAACGCAAAACAAGACCAAAAGAGCGACTGTAAGGAGGATTCACAGCTTGGCTACCCACGGCGAGCGCGACGACTTTACCTTCTCGAGACGAGACGTGGCTACAGCCATTGGCAGCGCGAAAGCTTCGAAAGCCCTTGGACCAGACGGCCTCTCCATGGTGATGCTGGAGCCCCCAGCACTGGACTACCTCGCGTTGGTCCTAAATGCGTCGGTTCACTCCTCCATCATCCCGGACATCTGGAAAGTGGGCCGCATAATCCCTATCCAGAAACCTGGCAAGCCGGCTGACCAAGGGAAGTCTTACCGCCCTGACGCTATCCGAACACCAGCACGGCTTCCGCCAAAATAGAAGCACCACGACGGCGCTGAGCCTAATAACGTCTCAAATTGGCCGGCGCGATCTCAGAGGAAAGAGACCACATCCGCACATCCGACGCCGCAGACCCCCGAATCCCTGAGATGAACGCAGAAATCAAACGGCTGGTAGATGCCCACCGGAAGAAGAAATGGGAAGAACACCTAGAGGGATGCGCAAAAAGGCACCAAGAAATTGTGGGCCACCATAAAATCCCTGTCCCATCCTACGCGGAAAAAAGATCCCACCGCAATCAGCTTCGACCAAGTACCGCACGAGGACCCCAAGAAAAGCGCCCGAATGTTCTCCAGGCAATTCGTTGAACATCCAAGCAGACCCAACAGAGGAAAGAGAAATACCATGAGGAGACTGCATGGATTGAAAACCCACGACGAGCAAGCAACCTTCACCTTCACCTGGCAAGACGTGGAAACGGCTGTAAAAAGCTCGAAACCGTCCAAAGCGCTAGGCCTTGATGAGATCTCCATGGTCATGCTGAAGAAACTCGAGCGTCCTGGGTTTGAATACCTCGCTAAAGTGCTCAACGCATCAGTCCACACTTCCACCATTCTCGAGATGTGGAAAACCGGGAGGATAATCCCGATATTGAAGCCGGGGAAAGATGCTGATCAAGGGAAATCATACCGGCCAATCACGCTGCTATCCCCAGTGGCCAAAACACTCGAGGTACTGTTGCTACCATCATGCACGGAGCACCTGTCACTGGCGGACCACCAACATGGCTTCCGTAAAGAACACAGCACGACCACAGCGCTGAACATTGTACTAGCACAGATAACGGTTGGAATGAACCAACGGAAACCGTGCGAGAGAACGGTGATGGTCGCACTTGACCTCTCCAAGGCATTCGACACGGTAAACCACGGGATCATGATGCAGGACATATATGAGTCCTCGCTGCCCAGCATACTAAAGAGATGGCTGGCGAGCTACATGAGTGGCAGGAAATCGTACGTGGAGATCCGAAACGTTAAATCGAAGCCAAGGAGGGTCAAGCAGGGGGTACCACAAGGAGGAGTCCTATCCCCGCTCATGTTCAACAAGTACATCGCACAGATCCCGGCCCCTCCAAGCGATATCACGCTGGTGACCTACGCGGATGACTAAACAATCCTGGCGACCGGCAGAAACATCGAGCAGCTCACAGGGAGATTAAACACATACCTTCCCTCAGTGTCGGAATATTTCACTGGCCGCAATCTTCAACTGTCAGCAGAGAAGTCGACTGTGACCATGTTCACGCCGTGGACGAAGGAGGTGCGCCTAAACCTCGACGTGATGGTAGATGGTCGAGTAATCCCAACCACAAGAAATCCGAAAATTCTGGGAGTCACATTTGACCCACTGCTCAGTTTTTCCTCGCACACAAACAACGTGCGAAACAGCGTCCGTGGTAGGAACAACGTCCTAAAGGCCCTTGCTGGTAGCACTTGGGGCAAAGGAAAAGAAACGCTCCTCACCACCTACAAGGCTATCGGGCGGTCCGTATTGAACTACGCGGCCCCCATTTGGACGCCACTCACCAGCAAAACGCAATGGCAGCGCTTGGAAGAATGCCAAAATACGGCTCTACGGATCGCGACTGGATGCCATCTAATGACCCCAGTGGACCACCTCCATGAGGAGACGAAAATGCTGAGAGCCAAAGAACACAACGACCTCCTCGCCAAGCAATACCGACTGGCATGCCACCAAGTACATCATCCAAACAAAGTACTCACAACAACAGATGTGCCCACACGCCGTATTAGGAAAGGACTCGCCCAGTACGACGAAGACCTTAACCGTTTCACGCAACAGACCCAGTACGACAAAGCGGCCCACACAACGGGGAAACGAGGGAAACGAGCTGCACACTAGCTCAATTTCGATCAGGCTGGAGCAGGTTCCTAAACAGCTACCTGTCGCGCCTAGATGAGGACGTGGTCGACGAGTGCCCTGACTGTAACCAGGGCCCATACGACGTGGCCCACATCTTCAACTGCCCCGCCCACCCAACTGACCTGACCGCACTACAACTTTGTACCAAACCAAAGGAAGTCGCCTACTTCCTCGGACTAGACATTACGGACTCGACAACCAACATATAAACATTTAATTAACCCTCTGATGCAAACCCCTTTTGACTCTCCCTACAGTTGCTACAACAACAACATCAATTAAACCAATTCGGTTAGAAAAATATTGTTGAATATCATCAGCATAGCCATACATCAGTAAAAATATCGTGGTACGCCCGACCTAATATCACAGTAATTTTAGAGATCATTGCCCACCTTGATTCTTTGCATTCCTCCATTCAGATAGTTAGCAATTAAACCAGCAGAACTATAGCTGAAACCAAAGAGAAATTTAAATTTTTTAACTTAGAATCACTCACAGAATCGAAGGGCTTTGAAAAATCTAATAAACAAAGTAATGTGACATTCCCAACGTCATATTCCATGCGTATATCATCAATAACTTTGAGCATTGCAGTTGCACAGCTGAACGAAACCCAGATTGATAAGGCGACAGCAATTGGTGGGTGTCAACATATTCAGTAATCGGACTAGCCATAAGGGATTCACATCAGGGTTTAAAAGCAAAGGGAGCAAAAGCAAAAAATCCGGTTTTGAATACTTTGCTTTGACAGGGAGCAACGAATTTATTTTTGAAATACTTTGCTTACTGCAAAGCATTTCAGAAAATACCTTAAGCACAGTTTACCGCGTCAAAGTATTCGTGTCACAATACTGTCAAATTGCTCCCCTTTTCAATGCTTTGAATACTTCCTTTGCTTTAAATTACTTTGTGCGTATACAATTTGGTCCAATTCAACGATTGAAAGAAATACTGGGGCCGAATTACGGCATTCGTGAACGAGCAACTCGTATTGAAATTTGTGTTTCAATTTCCATTATTCAATAGGAAAAATTAGGATTGGAACACAAATTTTGATACAAGTTGCTCTACCACGAATGCCGTAATTCGGCCCCTGACTTTTGCAATCTTTGTTCCGATATTTTCCGTAAATCACACATGCATTTATGCATTCAAAAGATCACAAACTAACTTTTACCACTTGTAGAATTGGTTTTTTTTTAATTGAACAGCTGGCTGATGAAATGTCACAAATCACGTTTACAAGATTACGCATTCAAGTTTAAGTCTAAATTTTATTAATTGAAGAGAAACGTACAAAAATTGGGAAGGGGAAAGATGTGGAAAGAGCTAAGAACAAAATTTCGTTGTTTTTGTAAAGTTAAAGACTATTGAAATAAAAGTTACTTATATATCAGACCTCGCACAACGAATTCTCTGAAGGCCCATTTTGTGTTTTTTATTTTTTTAATTTTAATGTTAATTTTAACGTTTATTTTTTATGTTAATTCCTATTATGGTTTTTTTCTTTTTAATTTTATTTATTAATAGAATAAATATTTTCTATCATATACAAATACAAAATACTAATCCTTCATTTCAGAAGCGCAAGCAACTTTGGCAATAAATAAAATTGTAGCTATTTTCCATGAACTAGGGAAACTTGATGTAGTAAAACAGGGGTTAATAATTAGAGACCGACCGAAATCGCTTTTTTAATTTCGGCCAAAACCGAAATGGCCGAAATTTTTTTTTTTTCGGTTGAAACCGAAAAGGCCGAATTTACATTTTTTTAATTTTGGTCGAAACCGGAAAAATAAAAGAAACAATTATGAGTTTTAATGTAATAAAGTGGTACACAAAGCTGGGCATTAACAAGTTAATTCGTTAATTAACGAAGGTTAATTTTTGGTTAACTTTTAACGTTTCAGTTAATTTCGAAAACCATTAACTTTTTCATTTAGTTAAGTTAAATTTCTTCGATTAACTAGCATTAGTTACCTTTGAAACGAAAAAAAAATTTTTTATTATTGAATGTAAAAAAAAAAGTAATAATTAAGAATTTATACTATTTTTAATAATCTACCTAGCCTCTCTGTTGAAAAATTGTAAACACAGAACTCTTTCGTGTTGTTGACTGTTTTGGATTCTGAATCGCACCTGACTTTTATAACCAGTTCGTTCTTTTCTTTTGTCAATGCTAATCATTATATTCTAATTCTTAATACTCTTTGTAAATTCATTATATGTAACGACAGTTGATTTGTTGTTATCACTCACTATCTACGCATGTTATCACGCGTTCGCTAAGCAGAGAGCACATCCACTGCCTAAACCAGTATTTTAATAATTTAATGCATAGTTTGGCGTTCGTAGAGGGTGAGGTATAGCTTAAATCAATTGTTGCAATTTACTATCGTTTGCGACACGCATCAGAACACAACTAATTTGAGTGTCATTAACATTTAAGCTCAATAAACATTTATAACGTATTACAGTCCACGCGTTTCTATTTGATTCTAAAACATTGACAAAAATTTAAAGTTCCGTGCCTAGCCCGCCGTCGCCTACATTTTCCATTCAACTTGGAACTCTGGGTGCGTAGTGACAATAAAAAAATCGCGTCAAATTCGTTTTGTAAAATTTTTATAAAATTTTAATTTTTTAAGTTAAATTTGCATATAGAGGGCTGAAATCGATCGAAAAAGGGTCTGTGAGTGCAGGCATTCTATTGTATATAGTTAAAATGTTTTTTTATGCGTTTTTTAGAAAAAAAAATTTTTTCTATAGAGAATTTAACTATTTAATTTAACTTTTAACGAAGTTAAATTTTTAACGCAATCTACTTTTTAATTTAACAAAGTTAAATTTTTGATTAGCTATTTCCGGATTAACGAAGTTAAATTCTCGATTAACTATGCCCAGCTTTGGTGGTACATAATTAAGCTTATCAGTAGGCTGAAATCGATGGCGCATATTCATAGTCAAATTTAGTAGCTGCTAAACTTTAGAACCAGCTTAGTAGCTGCCAGTTCAGTGTATTATCTGTCAACTTAGTAGATTACTAAAGTTAAGTTGGAGCTTAATTTGGATATGAATATGGGCCGATCATTTTAAGTTCAGATCATGAATTAGATGAATTTAGAAGCAAACTATCAAATGCGTGGAAATCAAGAGTAGTAGAAATTACTGTCAGGGTAGTAGATTTCAAGAGAGGGGAGTAGATATGGGTTTATTAGAGTACTAGAAATTCTACGAGAGTAGTAGAAATTTCTGTCGGGGAAGCAGATTTGTAGAAAGAATAGTACTTTTGCATTGTATGAAACTCACATAATATTTTGAGGATTAGATTTCTTACCATAGTAGTAGAAAATATCTTGAGGGAAGTAGAAAAATCTGGTAGTAGAAATTTATAAATCATTGCGAGAGTATTAGATCTACTCCGATAGGACGTGTTTTCTTTGTCGCTTCTGATTCTTCGAAACTATGATCAATGCTTAAATTTGTGTTACATACCGCTTTTATCCACTTGGTTGTTCCTTATGTATTTTGATACACTAAATCTGAAAATAATAATTAAATTTTTCCAGCACGCACCATTTTTCTGCAAACGCCACAAAAATTGCATTTTTAGTGCTGTAAAAATTTCATTATTTTCGTATCCAACGTGGCAAAATACATAAGAATTTTTCTATCAAGTATATTTAACACACAAAAAGTTCAGTTTTGTCGAGCAGTGTAATCTTTGTTATTTATTTGTTACATTTTTCTATCAAACCGAAATTTTCGGCGGAAATATGAAAATTATTAGAAGGGACAGTGCTAGTAGAAAGGAAAAAATGGTTAAGAGTGTTAGGATCAGCATTACACACAGAATTGACGAAAAACTCCAAGATTTCGGATATTTTGCTGAGGATTTTGTGGCTAAAATCCGAAACAGCTGTACACTCTGCCAAGGATGGTTTATGCTTGTTGTTGTAACAACCTATATTGCCAAAATAATTTTCTGGTAAAAATGAGCTATAGCCCAAAAATAAATAATAAATAATTTATTTGGAGCTCGATGAAATCTGAATTTAACTAAACGAAAGAATAATAAAATTTGTTCTTGGACTGTTTAACTATTGAGCCAGCCTCATTAAGAGCGTGTTTGAAACGCTCCCAATTTTCAGCAGTTTGGCGATTCTTCCATTTAATGTGCAGTTTGTTTCTTCTTTTTATGGCCAATCTAACACTTGAGTCAGTGGCCACCCAGAATTTTTTCTTACTAAATTTATAAACTACTTTTCTTGAATTGGATAAGTTAGTAGCTAAACAAAAACCTTTAACTTATCATCAACAGATTCAAGAAACCAGCAATCATTCCAACAAATTTGAGACAGGTGATCAAACAGAGTGGCACAGTTGACGGATTTATAGTGGCGATACGATACAGACATATGAATGACATTGCGACAAAAACGTTTGGTTATGCATTGGAGGACACGAGGGTCGAGTGCCTCGAGTTTTGCCTCGAGATCTACGTGAGAAGTGATTACCTTTGGTTTACCTTTGGTTTCCCTCACCAACATTTTTCTGGAAAGTTCCCGGTTCATATTTTGGGATTCCTTAGAACTTTTCTTATTTGAGTTGGGTAGAAACTAACATTAAATCTTCAATGCTTGTGATCTGAGAACGATGGTGTTTCCAGCACCTTTATCTACGATCATATTATTTTCTCATAAAAACTAGTTATCGAAAAAAAAATCGGCAGTTGTTTTCTGTCGGATTTTAATATATTGTCCGCGAAACATTTAACAAAGTTTGACAAGACATAACAACTTTGCCTCGATTTAACCTTCCGCACACATCTTAATGGAAATTTTTTGATTGTTTTTTTATTCAATTCACATTAACTGTGGACAATCTTTAAAAATAGTGTAATTCAGAAAAAACAAAATCCTTGTGGGCCGCGGACGTGTGATTGTCATTTCAATGACCAAAACATTTATGACCATTTTATGACTGAAAAAAAAAACTTTTTTATGCCTGAACATCACTCGTCTATTCGTCTTATTACAAATGTAAGCTGAAGTATGCCAAAGCTGTCCAGCGCATACATATTTAAACTTGAAAAACTCTCGTGAACGATGTAAACCTTGGAGATATATATGACTGTAAACTTCCCGTTAGAATTTCCATGGGAAAAAGTTTACATCCTTTCCGAGCCTATTTTGAAGAGTAAACCACAGATTTTTACGATTTTTCGGATGGATGATTCGATTTCGTATGAAAAATAGTATATAATTGTACGGAATTACATACAATTGTACCGAAATATTTGTATACCGAAAATATAACTATTTCATTTGTTTTAAAAAATTCTTTTGAGAAACAATATACAGATAAACAAAACATGTAATTTATAAAAATATTGCTAAATTTCCTAAATTCGACATTTGTATATAAGAATTTTTTTAAACAATAATAGGTATATTTTGGGTATAAAAATATTTCGGTACAATATGTTATTTAGTACAATTATATACTACTTTTCATTTTATACATTTTACCGTAAGCGAAAGTAAACTTAAAGAATTTATAGGGAAACATTAAATTTACTTTTTGGAGGAAAAACGAAAAGAATATATGTATTTTAATCTGTTGAATGTTAATTTTCACTTGTAACAAACACATTTCACACTAAATTTTGTAACTTTATATTAAAGCTGCATCGATCTGTGGTTTTTAAAAAATCTGCATTTAATTTTTGGGGAAATTGTATTTACTTGAAGTCGATTTCTTGGTTTTTTTTTTAAAACTCAATTTGAGCTAAAACTATTCTTTTTACGTGGAATTGCTGAAATTTCTTGGGATGCAAATGATTTATATTTTAAAATATAAATCATTTGCATTTAAAGGGCGGGTACACCCAATTCAAAATATTCATTGTCGTAGACAATATTGAAAAAAATATAAATGTCTAACTTAAAATTTTTAAATAAAAAATTTGCATTGGCGACAGTGTCGATCACATAGTAGCTTCTTGTATTGAATCTGAGTTGAATCGCTCAGCTATACTGTGCTTCTATACAACAAATAAATTGTGTAGAAATGGTCGATTTACATTGAACTACAATACAATATACACACGTCATATTGCGAGCAATTGCTTCGGCTTGTGTGGTTGTATATATAGTAGTTTAAACAAAGAATATCGTACCAGTGAGAAAAATGTTACTGATGATCTACCGTAGTGGGCGGTGAAATGCATATAACTTACTTTCTACCTGCTGGCATACCATTTTTTGTTGTAAAAATTCGCAGCCTTATTAATTTAATATTCATTTCTTGGTATATTTAATAATTTGTTGCCAAAATTCCGAAATAGTTATTAGCTAAGTATTTTATTAAATTTTTAATATTTACAAAATTGTACCGAAAATGCCTCAGTAGTAGGAAAGTAAAAAAGTATTACTGTACTGAAAAAAATCATCCCTGCTACGAAAAAATATGAGAGAATGAATAAAAAAGTGTAAAAAATGTGGTGAAAAAGTAAAAAATGTAAACAATTTCTACAAATTGAAAAAGAATTAGTTAAAAATTTGTATTTCTACAGCTCAAAAGATTATAAATAAAAATATATATAATATATAAGTAGTATTTATGGCGTTAAGTTATACAAATGCGATAAATGTGAATAAAATCGAACTAAACAACGTTTCTTCGTTGATAAAGCAGATCTGATCCGGCGAAATCTCGGATTGTTTGGACGCAATGGACGTGCTGAGATCGAAAGTCATACTAAGGAAACGACATTTGGAGCATAACCGTACAAAGAAAAGTGAGGTGGGCCTCAATATACTGGAAGAGCTGGAGGCTGATCGTTTTGAGGAGGTTTACAAAATGATTAGGACTCCTTCCGAGGAGAATGAAAATACAGACAATCAAAAGGATCTGACCGCCGTTAACAGTTGATGAGCAGCAAACGCACGAATTGTGGAGAAGACCAGCAATGATGTGCTGAGAAATTCCAAAAAGATATCGAAGAGAAGTTTGGCAAGTGCAGTTTCTGATTCAATTGAACGGAGCGCAACATTGTAGTCCTCACCATATGTTGGAGAATAATTTAATTTTATTTTGGTTTAATTGAAATTTATCTATTTTCAGTGATGATTGCCCCTCGGCAGCGAGACGGTCTCGTACCAGTAAGGCACCAAGTGCTATGGGCATGGGTGACAGTGGGTCCATCCTTGCAGCGTATATGTGGCAATTTCTAATGTACTACGTATATTCTTCATGACACTGAACTTTTGGGATTCAATAAAACTCTCTTTCGCACAGATGCATTCGGGCATACGCAGGTACGTAGCCAGGGGGGGGGGGGGGGGGGGGGGCTTGAGGGGCTGAAGCCCCCTCCCCGAAATTATTTGGATTTTTTTTTATTGAATATCAGGAAGTAATGGAACTCAAACTTTATCATTAAAGCATTGTTGCAAGTATATTCGTACTGAAATTTCCACAAAAAGCATCTAAAAATCCTTTTGTTTTTTTGTTCAGAACCAATGTTTGGAAAGTCAAATTTTCTTGTCAGCCTTCTTGTTTGTGACAAACTATTCAATCTTACTCTTCCGTTGCCGGTTTTTCTTCAAGAATAGTCCATGGATTTGACAACACCGCTTAAAAATGCAAACATATTATTGGATACCCTACAAAAGTATCGGCTAAATGCCGAAGAAATTTTGCAGTCAAATTTTAATTTTTCTTCGAAACCAAGCAGACATCACTTTCACATCCTGGCACTTCGTCCGTTGAACAATATTTTATATCTTGCATTGAATTTAATTCAATATATCGGTTTCGGTTCCGGTTCCCAGAGATTTTAAAATATCGGTTCCATAAAGTCAAAAAAGTTTAAATTTTAAAGTGAAAGTTAAAAAGATAAAGATATTGCTTCACCTAACCATGTTAATAATAATAAAAGGGGATTTACACTGCAAGCGTTGGTCTTTTGTGACCTAACCATGTTAATAAATTGGAAAATCTGCATGAATATCTGGACGTTAAAATAATAATGTCTGGAGTAGGGATTGGAATCCCGGCCTTAATTCAGTCCGATTGTTTCATGTACAATTTGCATATTTTAAGTATGTGGAAAGATGCAGCAGAGATTTTTTTGTAATATGATTTTCGACCACTTACGTAATATTGGCGATTAGTAAACAGTATTATGTTGGTTTGTTTTAAAGTTTAAAAATCCACTTTTTATTAAAAAAAAAAGTACCTTGGAATGCATCTCGATCGCCGTCTTACATGGCACAAGCACATCCAATCTAAAAACACTCAGATTAAGTTAAAACAATTGGAGCTAAACTGGCTTATCTCAAGGGCATCAAAGCTAAATCTCACATACAAAGTCCAAATATACAAAAGTATAATAAAACCCATATGGACATATGGAATTGAGCTCTGGGGCACTGTCTCTCCCTCGAACGTGGAAAAACTCCAGAGAGTTCAATCTAAAATCCTGAGACAAGTTGCCAGAGCGCCTTGGTTTATAAGAAATGCAAACATCCACAATGATTTAAATATTCCTGCAGTAAAAGACGAAATTCCGAAACATACCTCGAAGTACAAGCAGAAGCTTATGTTTCATCCAAACATTCTAGCTAGAAATTTACTGAGACCACTGAATCCCTCACGCCTTAAACGAAGCTAATATATATCTCATATATTAGATACGCTAACTCCACATTGCCTAAATCAATGGATATAGGGCAATTTATACATCTCACAACATAGTTTAAGATGCATTTTAATTTTTTTTTTAAATTAAGTTGAATTCATGAATAATTATTGTTGGACCTAAGTTAATATTAGGTGATTCAAATGAAAAAAAGGGTTAATTAAAAAAAAAATTATTTTTTTCAGTGCTTAAATATTATTCATAAAATTAATTACCGGTTTTTTTACGGTAACAAACCTGCTAGTAACAAACCCTCTCACCAATCTAAATTTTCGTCAAAAGTGAATAAAATAGGTATTGAATTTTTGAAGCACAAACTTATAATAATTTTGTTGATTTTTTGTTGACACATGTTAGATTAAACAACTGTGATGCATCTGCTCCTGCCCGGCACTGTCTCGAACAAGGAGAACCCTGTTGGGGTCCAAAAATCTGGTTCTTATTCAAGGTATAAATGTTCTAGACTAGCCTTCAACAGCCCTGACCGTTATCCAAAAGGCCCTGTAGTCAACAAAGGCGAAACAAACAAAACCAGAATTCCAAATTAGAATTCCCAAAAACCATGTTCAATAATACTTTTTAATAAAAGCATTTTTTGGTTAGGTTTGGAAATATTGGATACTGTTTTAATAATGTTTGATTGCTGACATTATAGGCGTCTAAAATCTTTAAATATCATAATAGCAGTCGTTTGGGTTTGTATTTTTGCCATAACATTTTTTTTTTTTAACAAAATATCATATCCAGCGTGCTTATGGGTGATTACGCTTATAAAAAAGAAGTAAATGTTGGAAGAGGGGAGAGAAGGCATCCGAACTCCTAAAGAGGAATACTGGCATGCCTGCCGACACCTTCTTTTGACCACTGGGTAAACCTTCCGACAGATTTCCAAAATTTTGATTTTGCGGAAATCACCCTTGGGGGAACAGCACCTCTGGGGCTCGAAAGGATAAAGCCTTCCTTTAATGTTTTTTTTTAAATAATGTAGATAATAAAGTTATAGAAATTGAATAAAAATGTTTGTCTAAGAAAATAATTTGATTTCAACAAATGATGGCTGCGTAAAATTTGTTTGTTGACGTCAAATTTAAAATTGTTCCTTATTATTGGAAACGTGGTACGATAAGTTTTTAAATGTAATTTTTATTTTTAAAAAAATTTTTCCCACAGTGGTTTGTGGGAATCGTGATGAAACTAATTGAAAACTGAGGAAACGAAAACCCATTTTTATACAAAACATACCAATTTGAAAACTTGTTTTTCATTTTCTAGAATTTTGAAAAAATGTTTGGTTGTGCTTTATCGATGAACAGAAAATTTATTAATATTCAAAAACGTAAACAAGTTAAATATACAGCTGCGGTCAAAAAAATAGTAGCGGTCGAAATTTTAAATTTTGATTTGTTTGCGAACATTTTATAGTATTTTAATTGGTACACGGAAAAGAAAATTTAGTGCATCGGTTTTTAAAGTAGAGCTAACAACAAATTTGTTTAATTTTAAAACACGTGCGTTGAAAACAAATTTTAAAACGCAGTCATTCAATTTTAAAACTTTGTGCTAAAAACCAATTTAAAAGCAAATTTATCAAATTTTTAAACAATTTCATTCAATTTAAAAATTTTTGTTTTCAATTTAAAAACAAAAATTTTCAAATTAAACGAGTTTGTTTTAAAATTAGATTTTAGTACATTGTTTTAAAATTGAAAAACTACGTTTTAAAATTGGTTTTTAGCGCACGTGTTTTGAAATTGAACAAATCTGTACAAAGCTCTATTTTATAAACCAAATCGTTCAATTTTAAAACATTTTCCTCTCAGTGTACCATTGGAAAGGTCTCTTGAAGAGGTACTGGAATGAGTACCTGTACATTTTTATCCATAAATTACTTATCGAGAAAATCCATTTTAAAAATTGACTTACTTTTCAAACTTTTTTCTTGGGGGTTATACAATTTTTTTTTGATGCAAAAAGTTTTGAAGAGTGAAGTTTGACAAGTACTTTAGAGCTGGAAACAAACAACAAAAATATTTCAGAAAAAAAATTGTAAAATAAGTTGTTTATTAATCGGATATCTTCGCATATATTGTACCAAAAATGTCAATGTAGTACCAATGTACTTTTATCTTTGAAATTGTACCAAAAACGTACAATTGTACCAAAAAAATCATCCCTGATCGCAGCTGTTTGTGCTGTTGGTTTATTTATCAACAGTGCTGCCGTGTCTATGCGCAGTATAACAATTCCTACATTTCACCTTTTTGGGGCTATATTTTGTATATTCAACCAATTATTTATGCAGTTTTAATTGCAACAATTTTTGATTTTATATTGGTTTTTATAAATAGTTTTACCAATTGTAATTGTTTTTTTAGTTTGAGTAAAATTGTTGCACAGTGGCAACCCACTTTGTCAGCAACAACAGCTGACACAATTTTACGCAAAAAATCAAATCTCATTAGGTTTCTGCTCTTACGTTTATGTTTGCAGACGCTCGAGTAATCGTTTGTATGGAGTTCGGGTAAGCTAGCTTCAGTCAGCTGTTTTTTGCGCATCGATTTTACGATTATACGTCTTTACTAATTGGGTTTAAAAACGTAAAACGCTTCAATTGCTGATTTCAACTAATGCAAACTATTTGATCCAGGTAAAAACTGTCAATGAGAGATTCATTTTTTTGAGATTGACCAAAAGTTTTTTAGGCTTTGCTAGGCCTAAAAAACTTTTATAGTTAAATTGTTAAAAATTGTTCCCATAAGCAAAATTTTTCCCTGAAACCGAAAGGTAAAAATTTCACCGAAGTTGAAACTTGCAGATATGGTAACACTTTTTGGCAATTAAGTGGTAGGCGGCTGTGCCACCTTTGGGAAACAATCCGCAGATGAGCAACCGCAACCTAGTTAATTGTTGATCATATGGTATTTGCTCATGATGTAATAAGACGGTGATGTCAGTAGAGAGAGTTGTCAAAAGCTGTGGCTTATAGAAATAAGCACGGTTTTTTTTCGGTACATACAAAAAAAAGTATGTATTTTTCTGTGTTTCTTTAAGTTTTATTGCAATTTGAGAATACATAGAGTATGAAAAAAGAATCTCCAAAAAAAACTGACGAAATAAGATGTAATCGCTAACGGGTAGAGATTTGATGTCTTTGTTACACTTTTTCAAAAAAAGTACCATAAATTACAACTCTGTTCTATAAGCCACGAAATGACAGCAAATATGTTCAAATTTGGAGAGCAGTCATCTACTGACACCACCTAATTCTTGCATCATGGTATTTTCTTTAAAAAAAACAAGGTTTGCAACCGAAACCGTAACCGAAACCGATTCATTTTAAGGAGCAAAACCGGAACTGAAAACGATTCGTCGTAACCGTTTGAATTGGTTCAACCAAAACCAATTGAAAAGGTTTCGGGTTTTTAATCGGTTTTTGTACACAAAATTTTTTTTCAAAAAAAAAATTATTCGCATTTTATTTATTTATTTCATATGTTCTTAAAATATAGGAAAATATTTTTTTTTTAAATATTAAAAAAAATTGTTCTCATTCTTACTTTAAGACTGAAAAAAGCAATCATCAATTAAACACTTCCTAATATTTTTATCCATTTATCGCTGGTTTAAAAACCTCGGAAATCCTTTTAAAATTTCCCATCGGATCCACCAAAAAATGTTTGCTCAAGACCCCATTTTAACGCGTTTTTTTGCGTTTTTTTTGGAATAGACTTGAAAAATGTTCGCTTTTTTTCGTAGTTTTATGGCAGCCCTTTTTGTATGATTTAGCTGATTCAGTTTAAAAATTTAAGCCACTATCGTGATAGACAGACGGATATGGCTAAATCGCGTCCTTATAAGCGTTTCAAACGTGGTAACAAAGTTCTAAAAGTTTAAGTAGAAATTTGTTCGAAAATGCGATTAGATAACGAAATTCAGCAAATGTAGTTATATTCAGCACCCTTGATTTTTTTTGAATTGATATAGAATTTCCTAATATTCGGCCATCTTTGGCCTTTTGAAACCTAAATCATAATCAAGGACCGACACCTTTATTCAATTCGGTTGCCAACCCTGAAAAAAAAGTCTACAAAAATGCGAGAGAAATACGTATTTTCTAACTTGTGGACGGTAAAAAATGGCAAAATAACAAAATTCAGTAATTTATTTAAAAACAAATGAGTAGGTTTCAGTCGGGCAAAGCCGACTTATATATACCCTACACCTACTGGGCCATATTAGTTCCGTCATATTGAATTTTGAAATTCCGACATTAAATTCGAAATCAGCGACCCCAAAAACCCCTAGATACCAAATTTTCTATTTAAGCGGAATATAAGTGAAAACACGATTTTCAATTATATGGGAGGTAGGCCGATTAAGCCCATTTTCAATACCAACTCCTTCTAGGGCCTAAAAAAGATAAATCCAAAATTTGGGATCCCTGGCTTTCTTCTAGCTCCTGCAATCGTGTTTACAAGAAAAGAGGACGGACAGACGGACAGGGCTAAATCAACTCAAGAGCGACGCTGATCAAGAATATATATAGTTTTCTATACCGGACACGTCTCCTTCTTGGTGTTACAAACATCAGACCAAAGTGAATATACCCATACCTCATGATGTCTAGGGTATAAAAATCATGGTTTAGTGCTAACATTTATCTTCGAAACAAGTGTTTACTCGTATATGAACGGTTTATTTTATTGTATTGTTCCTATGGTTTTTCGAATGTGAGAATACAGAATTATACAAAAAAAATTACTCAATAATGTGATATGCCAGAACAAAACGGCCAGCAGATTCGAAATCAGCGTAAAGTTTTTGAAAATGTATCCCATCTTATTCCCGAAATTGAAAATTTAAATTACCAATTACAATTCCTTGGTAATTGGTAATTGTAATTTCAATTCCATTACCGGGGGAATTGAAAATTGCAGCAATTACCAATTACTATTCCTTGGTGATGGGTAATTGAAATCTCAATTCCATTCCCGGGGAAATAAAAAAAATTTCAATTACCAATTACAATTCCTTGGAATTGAAGTGGAATTTAATTCCCAAAGCTGGGCATTGACTAGTTAATTTGTTAATAGTTAATTAACGAAGTTAAATTTTTGGTTAACTTTTAACGTTTCAGTTAATTTCGAAAACCATTAACTTTTTCATTTAGTTAAGTTAAATTTCTTCAATTAACTAACATTAGTTAACTTTGAAACGAAAAAATTATTATATTATAAAAAAAAATTTTTTCTATAGAGAATTTAACTCTTTAATTTAACTTTTAACGAATTTAACTTTTCAACGCAATTAACTTTTTAATTTAACGAAGTTAAATTTTTGATTAACTATTTCCGGATTAACGAAGTTTAATTCTCGATTAACTATGTCCAGCTTTGTTAATTCCTAATGTATTCATTACTACCCAGCTCTGCATTTGCCAAAGTCCTTTTAACTTTACATACTCCCAAAAGTAGGCCTATTGCTTCTTAAAGGATTTTGGATGCTGAACTAGATGGCATCCAAAGAAGGTGGATTTTGGATGCTGAACTAGATGGCATCCAAAGAAGGTGGATTTTAAACTGCAACGCGAAATTGGCAACAATAGGCTTGAAAAAATTCGATGGTTGCTAAAGTAGATTTTTCTTCGCAATTCTTTTTCCATGTTCTTTTCTGTTTACTCGTTCTTCAAAGTAATCTTTTCTTTGCATACAAAAACTTATCCAACTAAAAAAAATCCTGAATATGTATAATATGCAAAAAAAACTGATAACAACTGAATTCGGTAAACTAAAAACAAACTATAATTTTCAAGCCGAAATTTTAAATTTTGGCAGAAAACGAAACAAACCCCAAAAATTTCCTTTTTGTGGTTTTCATACTGTATGTTGAAAATGTATAGGTTTAGCTGGGGTAGCTGTGACACCTTTTTTGAAAAGTTCCATTACTTCGAAACTTGTGGACCGATTCTTTGCCCTTTAAAAAGTGATTATTTGACTGTAAGTCCTTAAATTTTAATTCTGTTCTGGAAACCAAAAATATATATTATTTTTTAATTTTTTTTAAAAAAAACGTCGTTTTGTCAAATGTGACCCAAGCACGGGGCACTCTTTACTTTTAAAGGAGAGAATTTGACAAGGATATTTTCAACGGCTATTTTTTGTGAAGGATGATGGAAATTGCTAATTTTTTAAATATATATTATTTAAAACAAAATGCACAATTTTAATCAAAAAAAAGTTCTGAAAGAATTAATAAATCACATATCTATAATGAAAAAAGCTAAAGTGCATAATTAAGCAAGATGAGTTCACAGTTTGTCACAATATGTATGTAACAACAGTTAGCAGCAAACTTCAGATCTTATAACAAAAAAAAGCTCTGGACGAACATTTTTTTTAAGATCGTCTTTTATATTTAATTGAATTCACTTCAAATTTCCAATTCTCTTCACTAGCTTTTACGCACCTGTATCGGAAAATTACATCAGCGTGCCCAAAAATCGAAAAACACGTGTAGCTCAGGAGAGGGTTTAGTTACAATTGTCAAACTTTGTAAGAATTAGGAAAATAGAGCGTTGCTAACTTCCTCATTTAAAAGTTTCACAAACTATGGTCAGGACACACCAAAAATCTCAAAGTCAATTATGCTCCATTGTCACAGCTACCCCAGCTTACCCTACAGTCGGGCAAGCCGACCTTACACCTACTGGGCCATATTGGATCCGCCATCTTGAATTTTGAAAATGCGACATCAAATTCGAAATCAGCGACCCCAAAAACCCCTAGATACCAAGTTTTCTATTTATGCGGAATATAAGTGAAAACACGATTTTCACTTATATGGGAGGTAAGCCGATTTAGCCCATTTTCAATACCAACTCTTTCTAGGGCCTAAAAAAGATAAATCCAAAATTTGGGATCCCTAGCTTTCTTCTAGCTCCTGCAATCTTGTTTACAAGAAAAGAGGACGGACAGACGGACAGGGCTAAATCAACTCAAGAGCGACGCGGATCAAGAATATATATAGTAGAATTTTGGTTACACGATAACACATAGTTGTTTCTTATGTATTTTGATACGCTGAATCCGACATCGGCATCGGCTTCGGCCGTTATCGGCCAAAAATGCACATTCGGCTTCGGCTTCGGTTTTTCCAAAAAATGGCCGAAGTTTTAGCCGAAGCTTTTCAATTTTTTCTCTTGTTTTTGCGACACTGAAAACCAAAATTAATTTTTTACGATACGATTTTCTAAAAATTGTGTAATTGATGGAATTTCCAATGGGACATAAGAGGCTCACAAAACAAAAAAGTAGTTCTGGTGCTCAAATCCGGGACCGATTTTGGTAAAATTTTACATTAAAGTTCAAAGCTTCACAGGTGGTATTTACCATCAACTAGAACATCCTTTGCCAATCACCTGACGGATTTGGGGAGTCCTTAAAAAACAGCTACTTAGATGGATTTATTCTTTGAAGAATTCTCTACCATTTCTACTAAATTTCCAATTTTTTATGCTTTACTCCAAATTTTTAAAAAAGATTTTAAAAAAATCTAATTTTTCTTACACGGGACCTTTGGATATATGGGATAATCCGAGGCTCCTGTTAGTTTTAAACTAGGAGGCCCAAATTTGTTTGTGAATTCTTTTGGTTACTTTTATTATTTGTTTAAATAAAATTTTAGTTCCTTAAAAAACTAAATGTGTATTTATGCACTCGAATTTTAATGAAAATACACGAAAAAACAAGTTTTTAATGGTTTTTTATTTAAGTATCGGCTTCGGTATAGGCCTTCGGCGTCGGTTGAAGTAATAGGCTGCCAATTGACCTTCGGCATCGGCCTGAAAATGCTTATCGGTCGGGCTCTACAAATAAACAACTTGGAAACGAAAATTTTTTCGAAAAAAAACGAAATCGATGCTTTGCAGATTTACAATGGACAGAAATGTGATCGAAAAAAACGACACAGTTCGTTTATCGTAGTATAAGCGACACTCATGATAGGGCCCCAAGCCAACATAGATAGAACCCAGCAAACATTTAGGTTTGACATCATATATGTAATACTTCTATATTGCTAGTATATTCAAATTCAATTCCCTAGCATTGCAGTCCAGATATATTGTTATCTGAGCAAGACAACCGATTCTGTATTTGGCAAAAACAACATTTCAATTTGAAGAAAATCACAGGAGCGAATGAATAATTTTTTGTCAATTAAAAAATAATTGAAATACAAAATTTTTATTGAAATATTTCCATCGAATATTATAATGTGTCTGTGTCTGTGAAATAATTTAAAACAATGTCGCACCGATGCTTTTTGTGTGATAAAAAGGAGATCAATCGAAGAATATCGTTTTGTATTTTCAAATCCGGCCCTGAAGTCATTTGACAATGGTTTATATGTGTAAGTAGTCAAATATACACAGATACTGTAGTGTATACATACAAGTCTACATTACCTACCCCTGCATTTCATTAGTACAAATGCACCGACAATGTATCGACATGCTAGCGCTGCACTTTTGAGTACGCTGACCCAATATACACAAATGGTTCTGGATGTTGTCAACAACAATTGAGTGTATATTGAAATGCACTCAATTTCGGTGACCGTCCTTCGACACCATTCGTCAAGACCAAATTAGCGTACTCGGGGTGCAAATGAAATGCAGAACATAAGTATAATTATATTATTGTAGTGTAAGTAAGTAGGATAGATTAAGAACTAATGTATAACAGTTATAAGTAAAGATATAAATGAGCCGCGTTGGCCACTAATAAAACCAGATTGAATTGGAACTCTGTTCTTCTACTTTCTCATTCAATTGTGGTGCCTAGCGCCAATTCCTAATATGCTTGAAGAAGCTTAAAATCTTCAAATACACAAAACACATTACTCTACATGGCGATCTTGCCAGTTTCCAACCTTGGAATTGTTCTTTTGACAAAACCGGAATTCAGATTGCGCTATGAGAATAAATACAGGCAGAATTTCATGTAACCAAATACATTTCCTCCAAGGAACTGATTTCGAGTATCGACAATGATCGCATAAAACTTGAATCTACTAAGCATAACTTTTAATTTGATAAATTCGACAACTATCGTTCAAATCAGCACCGGTTGCATGATAACAACCGTCGTCATCGCCCAAATATTATGCCTTCTCCAATCCTTCGCTACCGAAAGTCCATCATTGGCACACTTCATGAAATTTCAGAGGCCTATTTAATCAATCTATTTGCGGACACCAATTTGTGCGCCATTCATCCATAGCAATAGACAACAACCAAGCAAACAAAAGACAAAAGGAAGCAGAATGGGCAAAACACAAAGCAAGCCGCAACAACAACAGACAGCCGTCAACAACAACGCCATCAACGAGACCATAATCATCCCAGCAATTCCCCAGGACATATTAACTATAGTACTCATAATAATTATAATATTTCTATTATATAAAATAACTAAATATTTCAAATCATATGTGCACAAGCACACCACTAGCAGACCTTATGTCACTAATGTATAAAATTTCAAAATTATGTACTTAAATAAATCCTAATCGAAAATTTGAAAAAAATATTAGATAAAATACATATAAACATTAGGAAAAGTTCCAACAGACCTTACAAAGAAGATACCATAGTGGAAAAATTACAAAAAATAGACAATTTGGACAAAGACTTTAAAATTTTAGAAAATCAATTGGAAGATATAGACAGCCATAAGGGCATTAGAATAGAATTTCATAGCACACTCCGACTAACTAGACAGCTATTAATGGCACAATTAGAAGAAGCTAATAACTCAACATAAATAAACACAATGTCGTCTTTTAGTTTAGAAACTGCCTCAAAGGCATTAACTACATTCACTGGCAATTTCAGAGATTTAGACAGTTTCATTATCACAGCCGAATTAATTAACAAAAATTTAAATGAAGAAGGCAAAAATGACTTTTTACAATATGTATTCCACGCAAAGTTAACAGCAATCGTACGCACCTCGTTAGGTTGCGATTCAAAACCATCGAATTTCGAAACTCTTGTAGAACAACTTAGACTTAGATATAAAGACAATACGACCGAGGCACAGTTACAAATCAAACTGACCAATTTACAACAACGAAATTCACGAGTACATACGTACAAAGAACAATTGATAAATATTATAGAGGGATTGAACAGACTTGGAATAGAAAGCCTAGGACAACAACCCACGGAAGCAGAAAAAAAAGAAACAACAAAATTGCGCTTGACGCATTCAAAAAAGGTTTAAACGACCACTTGAAAACCACAATATATGCTGCACGACCTAAAGACTTGTTGGAAGCAACAGAATTGGCTATCGAACTTAAAAACGAGTCAATGACTTCTCCAAATGCAATTATGCATTTTCAGCGAAATGTCAATACCCCATACAATTACAGACAAAACACACAACGCAATTTTAACAACAGATACAATGAATCCACGCAAAACACTCACACTTTTAACCAAAAAAGAAATAACACTATCAGATATAATAACAACAATAGAATCCAAAATCACAACAACAGTTTCAATCGAAAACAAAACAACAACAACAGTTTCAACAGAAACCAAAACCAATACAACAACAACAGTTTCAACAGAAACCAAAACCAAAACAACAACAACAGTTTTAACAGAAACCAAAACAGAAACAACAACAACTACAGAAACAGATACAACAACAACAACACAAATAGAAATGTAAGAATCATAAACAATGAAGGAAATGATCAGGGAAACGATCAGGGCTCGGAAAACAAAGTTATTCCGGACAGCCAAAACTAAAAATTTATAAAATCTCGGATAATTCCAATTTCGTAAAAATTAAGTACAAAAACAACTTTATGACTTTTTTAATCGACACTGGCGCAGACATTTCACTCTGTAAAATTAATAAACATGTAGATAACGATTTTTATAATCCAGATGAAAAAGGCAATTTAAGGGGCATTACAAACGAAGAAATTTTTTCACTAGGTAGTATAAGCCTAACACTTAATTTTGGGGAGGAATCCAGCAAACATGAGTTTCAACTGGTCAGTTCGAAATTTCTAATTGAAGCTGATGGTATATTAGGTAGAGACTTTTTGAAGAAATTTCTTTGCAAAATAGATTACGAAACTTTTACAATTTCAGTATTGATAAACGAATCACTAATCATTTTACCTATGCATTCAAAATCCTTTAATACAATGATAATAAAAGTTCCACCAAGAACTGAAATCGTACAACCAATTCGTATCAAACTAACAGAAGATACAGTTATTCTAAATAAAGAAATACAAGAAGCCATTTTTTTGAGTAATTCAATAGCACCAAAAAACGGCATGACACATATAAAAATGTTAAACTCAACGGATAAGGAAATAATTTTAAATGGTATTCAGTTGGAAACTGATTCTTTGAACAATTACGATATTTTGACCTACGACAACACAAAACCAAAACACTCGCAAAAACGATTGAATAAGATTTTAGAAACATTAAACATACAGTGTAATGACACAAAAATTAAAAACGACTTGACAAACATTTTCCAAAAATACCAGGACGTATTCCACTTGGATAACGAACCCTTGACAACAAATAATTTTTACACTCAAAACATAACGACGACAGACAACACACCAGTTTACATTAAAAACTATAGACTACCACACACACACACTGACGTAATGAATGAACAAGTCAAGAAAATACTTGAGGACGATATTATTGAACCATCAGTTAGTCCTTACAATTCCCCATTACTTTTAGTACCTAAAAAGAACATTGATGACAAAAGAAAATGGAGACTTGTAGTGGATTACAGAAAACTGAATGATAAAATTGTTAATGATAAATTTCCTCTAACTCGACTAGAAGACATTCTAGACAAGTTGGGAAGAGCAAAATGGTTCTCAACACTTGATATGACCAGTTCATTTCATCAAATTAAACTTGACAAAAAGTCACGAAATTTGACAGCTTTCTCTACACCGAACGGACATTTTCACTTCAAACGATTACCTTTCGGACTTAAAATCTCATCAAATAGTTTCCAACGTATGCTAACACTTGCACTTGCAGGTTTAAATTCAAATGCATTTCTTTACGTGGATGACATAATCATCCATGGTTGCAGCATAAATCACCATAATGAAAATTTGATAAAAGTATTAGACAGGCTGCAACGGTATAATTTAAAATTAAATGCTGCCAAATGTTGTTTTTTGCGTCCAGAAGTAGTATATTTGGGACACCTAATTACTGGCGATGGTGTTAAAACTGACCCTGCCAAATATGACACTATAAAAAATTACCCCATCCCGAAAAATGCGGATGAAGTTAGAAGATTTGTTGCATTTTGTAATTACTATAGAAAATTTATTCCAAATTTTGCAGATATTGCGAAAAATTTAAATGCACTTTTGAAGAAATCTTGTAAATTTGTTTGGACGGAAGAATGTCAACATGCTTTTGATACACTGAAAGAAAAATTAATTACTCCGCCTTTGCTACAATATCCAGATCTTAGCAAACCTTTCATTTTAACGACTGATGCTTCAAATTATGCTTTAAGCGCAGTACTGTCACAAGGCGACATAGGCAATGACTTACCTATATCGTATGCAAGTAAATCGCTGCAAAAGCATGATTTGAATAAACCAGTAATAGAAAAGGAACTGTTAGCTATTCACTGGGGGATAAATTTTTTCAAACCATACCTATACGGTAGAAAATTTACAGTTGTAACAGACCACAGACCACTAGTCTCATTATTTTCGCACAAAAATCCTTCATCAAAAATGACTAGAATTCGTCTAGATTTGAGTGATTACGACTATGACATAATTTACAAAAAGGGTAGTATGAACACTAATGCCGATGCGTTATCCAGAATACAAATTAATTCAGAAATTTTAAAAAATATGATACCGCAAGAAGATGATAAAAATGCGAAGAAAACACTTATAATTACAAGAGGCATGGCAAATAAAGAAGCCATTAAAAATAAAGAGGCAGTGACGTCAGGAATATGAAGAATTTAAAATTTTATATGGCCAAAGAAAATAAAATATATATTGAAAATAATATTGTGCACGTGGGATTTAGCGATAATTCAACGAAACCTGTTTCGTATTCGAAGAAGCTAACCCAACAAAATAATTTAAATACGCATGCGAGATACAGTGATAATTCAACGAATCTAGATTCGATTATGAAGAAACTGATATCCAAAATGAAAAATGAGAATATAGTAGAGCTAGCGCTAGCCAACAATGATAAAATATTCCAAAGAATCTCAAAAGAAGAATTAAAAAACATATTTATAAACATACAACAAAGCCCTCAAAATAGAAAAAAACCCTCAACTCAAAATTTTAATTTATGACCCACCAAAAAGAATACAAGATGACATTACGAAATTTAAACTCATTGACGAATACCACACAACAGGACACTTAGGAGTTAGAAGGACAGTGATAAAACTAAAACAAAGGTACGTGTGGAAAAACATGTACAAAATGGTAAAGAAATTTGTATCGCAATGTGACATATGCGCGAAAAGTAAACAAACACGCCACACTATTGAACCACTAACGATAACAGACACGCCTAGTAATAGTTTCCAAACATTGTCAATCGACACCGTAGGACCGTTACGTATATCCAATGGATTTCGGTACATACTAACAATGCAATGTGATCTCACAAAATTTGTAATATCATACCCTATGTCAACAAAAGACGCCGACACTGTCGCAAGAACACTCGTAGAACAAATAATTTTAAAGTATGGCCATTTTCAAGTACTAAAATCTGATAATGGTACTGAATTCAAAAATGAGTTAAACGATAGGGTCACTTGAAAGGAACCACAGAGTTCTTAATGAACTTCTCTTAACATCAACAAATGACCATGAATGGGACAAGTGGATACCGTATTTTACTTTTGCTTACAACACGACTCCACACGTTGACACTGGATACACACCCTTTGAACTTGTATACGGAAAATTACCATGTTTACCCAACCAAATTTTTGAAACTGAAACCAAAACTTATGATCTCGACAGCTATCGAAGCGAGATGCGTACGAAACTAAATTTTTCACTAAATAAAGCCAAAGAAATGTTAATTAAGGCTAAGGAGAAACGAACTGACAAAAATTTAAATAATATACAAAAACTTAATATAGAAATAGGAGACCTAGTGTTATTAAAAGTAGAAAATAGAAAGAAATATCAAAAACCATATAAGGGACCATTTATAGTACTAGATAAATTAGGAGTTAATACAAAAATAGAATATAATGGGAACCCAAAAATTATTCATAACAATCAGCTGATACCTTACAAGGCAGCAATATAGCAATAAGAAAATAACTATTAAATTTAAAAACTTTTTTACATATATGTTATTATAAATCATACTAGTTTATTTCATAAAAATAATAATTTTACACTTAAAAACAAATTTAAAAAACACAAAAATAAATTTTAATTGTATTTTACTGTAAATTATTAATTATAATCATATGCTTATTTAAGAATTTCATAATATAAATCAATATTCTATAAAAATATTATTTTTAATCATATCACCTAACAATTTTATAACTACAATCTTCTCTGAAAATTCTTTTAAAAATCATTATTCTTCAAATAATTTTCATCTTAAGGGTAAGGGTGTAGTGTATACATACAAGTCTACATTACCTACCCCTGCATTTCATTAGTACAAATGCACCGCCAATGTATCGACATGCTAGCGCTGCACTTTTGAGTACGCTGACCCAATATACACAAATGGTTCTGGATGTTGTCAACAACAATTGAGTGTATATTGAAATGCACTCAATTTCGGTGACCGTCCTTCGACACCATTCGTCAAGACCAAATTAGCGTACTCAGGGCAACGGGTGTAAATGAAATGCAGAACATAAGTATAATTATATTTTTGTAGTGTAAGTAAGTAGGATAGATTAAGAACTAATGTATAACAGTTATAAGTAAAGATATAAAAGAGCCGCGTTGGCCACTAATAAAACCAGATTGAATTGGAACTCTGTTCTTCTACTTTCTCATTCAATTGTGGTGCCTAGCGCCAATCCCTAATATGCTTGAAGAAGCTTAAAATCTTCAAATACACAAAACACTCTACAATACTAATACATACAAAACCTGAGCATGCGCACAAATATTATTTGAATAAAATTGTCTGAATTGAATTCGGATTTCAACAACATTGCGCAGATAGGATGTTAGCAATATAGAAGTATTAAATGAATGTTTGACATCGACTCGAGAACAACTAGGTATCAAAGGTTTTTTCCTAATGTCGTACGTTTGAAACCGAGTCGATACCGTCTCGAGAATCATAGCTTTCTCAACAAAAAGGGGACTGAGTTCTCGACTCGGTTTCAAACGTTAGTTTTACATTTGAGAAAAGGGTTAGTTCTCGAGTCGGTTTGTAACGTTAATTCTCAAATCGATTTCAAATAAACAAAGTGAAACGTGAATTAATTAATTTTAAAATTCGACTCGGTTTCAAATATTAGACAAAATACTTTGATGTCGAGTAAAAAAGTATCCTTTGAAAATGAGTCGAAAACCACATTAGTTATCGACTCGAGAAATAGGGTATTTCTCAAAACTTTGAGAACGACTCGAGAACGGCATTTGATATCGAGTCGAGAATCACATTAGTTATCGACTCGAGAAATATGGGTTTTCTCAAATGTTTGAGACAGGGTTTCCTGGGAATACTAGATAGCGCCAAGGCCTCATCCTCTACCGTAATGAATCATGACGTCAGCAGATAGTTCATGTCACTTTGACAGAAAAATGCAGGCGTTGCCAAAAGTTTAACTTAATTGATTTTGCAAAAGTGCTACCAGATCAATGGATTTCCTACTGTATTAATTTGACTTTAATAGAAAATAGGCAAAAATACCTTAAAGCACAACCAATACCTTAAAGCACAACCATCCTATGTCCATTTTTTCAAAACTCTATAAAACTAGAGAGTGGACTATCTTCGGCTATACCGAAGTTGAAATACCCCCACACAGTAGGAAGAAGTACCTCGAACATATTAAATTGTGGTCTCAAGACCCTATTTTGAGCCAATTATAGGTGGTTTTGGAGCCCGGACCATGTCCAAAATCCATTTCTAAAAATTTCCAATTAAATCCACAAAAAAAAAAAATTGGTCTCAAGACCCCATTTAGACCCTTCTATATGTGGCTTCGGAACCTCGGACCATGTCAAAAATACGTTTCTAAACATTTCCAATCGATTACAACAATAAAATTTTTTTTCCTTTTTTTCGGTGTATGGGAGCCACGCCCAGTTTTTGTCCGATTTGGCTGATTCTCGAACTTGTTCTCAGTATTCACGAGAAAAACATGTACCCAAAGTTTCAAGTCGATATCTCCAAAACTGCGACCGCTATCGTGCGGACGGACAGACGGACAGACAGACGGACATCGCTAAATCGACTCAGGAGGTGATACTGATCAAGAATATATATACTTTTCCATACCGGACACGCCTCCTTATGGGCGTTACAAACGTTGTGACAAAGTGAGTATACCCTGCCACAGTGAGTGTGGGGGTATAATGAAAAACATATTTTCAAATTGGTATGTTTTGTATGGAAATTGATTTTTAAACCCTACACCTCATGAGGTATGGGTATATTCACTTTGGTCTGATGTTTGTAACATCAAGAAGGAGAAGTGTCCGGTATGGAAAAGTATATATATTCTTGATCAGCGTCACCTCCTGAGTTAACGGATAGTCTGTCCGTCTGTCCGTCCTCTTTTCTTGTAAATACGATTGCAGGAGCTAGAAGAAAGCTAGGGATCCCAAATTTTGTATTTATCCTCCTTAGGCCCTAGAAGGAGTTGGTATTGAAAATGGGCGGAATCGGTCGACTGCCACGCCTATCTCCCTGTCTGTCCGTCCACTTTTCTGGTAAACACGATTACAGGAGCTAGAAGAAAGCTAAGGATCCCAAATTTTGGATTTATCCTTTTAAGGCCCTAGAAGGAGTTGGTATTGAAAATGGGCGGAATCGGTCGACTGCCACGCCTACCTCCCATATAAGTGAAAATCGTGTTTTTACCGAAATTTTAAGATTTCGGAATTTAAAAATTCAAGATGGCGGAACCAATATGGCGGCTGAAATTTTAATATTTCATCAAAACAGTATGTTTTTGAATTTGATGTCGCATTTTCAAAATTCAAGATGGCGGATACAATATACCCCAGTAGGTGTAGGGTATATATAAGTCGGCTTGCCCGACTGAAACTTACTTGTTATTTCCTCATTTTTCAATTACTTTCATTGCGATTCCCACAAACCACTATAGCCTGTTTGATGCAGCTTCTTCTCAGGAATCCAAAAATGCCAAAAACTCGATTTTCATGAAAACGGACATAGGATGATTGTGCTTTAAGGCTGATTTACATTGTATGAATTGGTTGATACAGCGTATGAATTGTGACACATGAAAAAGAGATGGGAATATTTTACATTGAAAAATATATTAGTATGACTGAAACAGAAATGTAAAATTTTTATGGGACGATTGATACCAAATTCTGTTAACCCCATCTGTTAAGTGTATGCAATTATAGGAGGAGATATGTAAAATACAACATGCTTGATCTTTCTGTATGAACCGTATCGTCTCCTATAAAAATACCATAACAAATTTCTAAAGTGTCAATAGAAATGTTTTAAAAATTAAAATTCTCGATAGCGAAATAGTTCTTCACGGCCCTTCCTCCGGTCTACAAACTTCCAACAATAGCCATCGGCATAAGCGTTGCTCCGCTGCCAAATCCCAATTTTACCGAAAACAATCAAGTGTAATTCGATTATTTAAAAATTTTCCCGAAAATTCATTTTTAAAAATGGCCATTTCGGTTCCATTTTCAGTTACCTGGACTCGCGTCTAATCAAGAGTACCAAGCCCCTTATCTAGCCCTTCGAGGTGAAATTATTTAACTCGTAATTACCACCCGCCCTACACTCAGGATATTATAATATTTAAGTATTATCTGTTTTAGTCAGTAGTCCCTATTCTATTGTTTGGATGTTTAAAGCGGTCCTCCGCTGACAGTTATGCTTGGCGAAGTCGCCGCAATTAGTCAAAATGAAAGAAGTTTTCGGTTTGAAAGCCAAAAAGTATCTCTGCTTTATTTCTGAATCGCCATGGCTTTTATACCCTGGCGACCCTTTCAATTTCTTTTCAATTTACTTTCAACTACATTCAATTCCTAAAAAATATGCTTACATCTACAATTCTATAATACAAAAATCATTTCTACTTTCTGAATCAATATTTTATTACCGCTGCCAGAAGGGCATTGGCCGATCGCATTTATTGCCAAAGCCAGGATTCAAATTTCATTCTGCCTCGCGCTGACAGAAATGCAAGCGAAGGGAAAAGTGACAAAAGCAAACAAACGTTGGTTTACGTACTATTATGCTGCGCTCCTATTCAGGGCAGCAGCGTATGCTATTGATGCAGTTTCAAGTGTTCGCTGCTAGCAGTACTTTTTCGTTTGTGTACTCTTGTGGGCTGGTGCGCTACACTGTAGTATATGCATATACACCACACCCTTACCCTTTAGATGAAAATTATTTGGAAAAACGAAAAATGAAATTTTAGTTGTGTAGAAATAATTTTCAAAAAAAATAAGAAAAGTTATAAAATAAAATATTAGTATGATTGAATTAATTGATATGATAAGAAATTTAAAAATATATAATGTAAATGTTTACACTAATTTAATTAAAATTAACAAAATTGATTTTAAGAATAAATGAATTCCTTAAAAATATTACAAATTTGAAATCTTAATTTTAATAATATCAATTCAGTTAAAATGATCATCTAGAAATAATTAAAAGTATTGTAAAAATAATGATATATAATATTTGGTTTAAAAATTATATATATAATGTTAAAAATTGAATATTGTTAAATATAGTTCAAAAATAAAAAAAAATTTAATAATTAATACATGGATATATAAGTCTATGTTTCTACGATATATTTTTTCAAGTTATTTTTATGAAGTTTCTTAATATGTCCCTTAATCTCTACAAGGCAATTTACCCCATCTACTTCTAGTACTTTATAAGGTCCATGGTAAGGACTCTGGTTTTTCCTTCTACCACCTAACTTTACTATAACTAAATCTCCTACATCTACGACTAATGGATTTATTTTTGTTTCGCTGTCATTTCTTCTTTTCAATTTAACTCTATTAATGATTTCTTTTGCCTTTTCTATAGATGCCTTCAGCCTGAAACTAACTTCATTCGCGTAATTTTCCATGTTATACACAGGCTGACTTTTCATAATGTCATCACTCGGCAAATACGGTAATTTACCAAAAACTAATTCAAACGGCGTGTACTCCGTATCAACATTTGGAGTAGTGTTATACGCGAAAGTGTAAAATGAAACCCACTTGTCCCATTCTTGGTCATCGGCAAATGCAAGCATATATTCGTTAAGTACCCTGTGGTTTCTTTCTACACCACCGATAGTTTCATGATGATATGGTGCCGAAAATACTTGTTGCATTTTTAATTGTTTACAAATGTTGCTCATGAGCTCATTTACAAATTCGGTGCCTTTGTCGGACTTTAGCACTTTAAAACAACCGTACTTGAGAATAAATTGATTTACGAGAGTGTGTGCTACAGTGTCTGCATCTTTGGTTTCCATGGGAAATGCCAGAACGAATTTTGTTAATTCACATTGGGCTGTCAAAATATAGCGATAACCATTAGAAATTCTCAATGGTCCCACAGTATCAATTTGAACGATTTCAAAACTTGTGCTTGGCGTCTTTGTGACTATCAACTGTTCCTTTGTATGTCTTATTTGTTTATTTAACGCACACTTTGTGCAACTTGACACAAAATTTTTTACCATTCTGCTCATATTCTTCCAAACAAATCTTTGTTTTAGTTTTAAAATGGTTTTTCTGATTCCGAAATGCCCTCCGCAAGGCGAATTGTGATATTCTTCTATCAATTTATTTTTTATTACTTCATCTTCTATTCTTTGGGGACTTTTATATATTAATATCTTGACTCCTGAGCGTTTATTCTTTAATCTATCGTGTTGCAACACATTATATAAATTCTTAAACTTTTCCTTTGACATATACCGAAATATCATGTCATTTTCGTCTAGCGCTAGCTCTTTAATATTTACTGTATTCATCCTCGACGATAGCTTCTCTAAAGACAAATCGAATTTGTTCAGATTATCACTACATCGTACCAGTATTAAATTATTTAACATTTCAATTCTTTGGGGACCCCTAATATTCAACTCGCTCTCTATAACAAATTTTAACTTTTTCATATTCCTAACGTCAGAAATGGACGTGCAGTCCCAACAATGAAGTTGTACCGTGCACTGTACAGACTCCGATCGAGAGCTACCTTTCTCTATATCTACGTTTTTCTCTGCAATTGCCTTTGCAGTCATGCCCCTTGTCATTACTAATGTTTTCTTCGCGGACTTATCTTCCGTTTTCGGAATCATTGTTCTTAACAAATCTGAGTCTATTTTTATCCTTGACAATGCGTCAGCGTTTGTATTGATCTTTCCCTGTTTGTAAACAATTTCATAATCATAGTCAGACAGATCTACTCGTATTCTCGTCAGCTTTGAAGATGGATTCTTGTGCGAGAATAAAGAAACTAATGGTCGGTGATCAGTAACCACAATAAATTTGCGTCCAAATAAATATGGTCTAAAGAAATTAATCCCCCAATGTATCGCCAAAAGTTCCTTTTCAATAACTGGCTTATTTAATTCATGCTTATTCAAAGATTTGCTGGCATATGAAATTGGTAAATCTTCTCCGATTTCTCCTTGAGAAAGTACAGCACCTAACGCATAATCAGATGCGTCTGTTGTCAACACAAACGGTTTGTCAAAGTCAGGATATTTTAAAATTGGTGGGTTTATTAATTTTTCTTTCAAAACTTCAAAAGCTAATTGACAATCATCTGTCCAAATAAAGGGTTGTTTTTTCTTAAGGAGGTTATTTAAGCATTTTGCTATTTCCGCGAAATTTTGTATGAACTTTCTGTAATAATTGCAGAAAGCGACGAATCTACGTACATCATCAGCATTCTTGGGTACAGGATACGAGTGTATCGTTTTATGTTTATTCGGATCGGTTTTTACACCCTTACTAGTAATCTGGTGACCAAGGTAAATGACTTCTGGTTTCAAAAAACAACATTTTTTTGGATTCAACTTCAGGTTGTATTTACTCAGTCTGTCAAAAACCTTTACCAAATTATTATTGTGGTGTTGCAAACTACACCCAAAAATGATGATATCATCAACGTACAAAAATGCGCCTGAGCTCAAGCCACTCAATGCAATAGTTAACATGCGTTGAAAGCTATTGGAAGATATTTTCAACCCAAATGGTAATCTTTTAAATTGGAAATGCCCCCTCGACGCTGAAAACGCCGTCAGTGGTCTTGATTCTTCATCTAGACCAATCTGATGAAAGGAACTAGTCATGTCCAAAGTGGAAAAATACTTCGCTCTACCTAACTGGTCCAAAACGTCTTCCAACCTTGTCAACGGAAATTTATCGTTAATTAGTTTCTTATTTAACTGTCTGTAATCAACGACTAGCCTCCATTTCTTCTCACCATCCTCACTCTTTTTTGGTACTATTAACAGTGGTGAATTGTACGCACTAACAGATGGCTCTATCAAATCCTCGTCAATTAATTTCTTTACTTGTTTGTCAATTTCCTCATTCTGTGAATGTGGTAGTCTATAATTTTTAATATATACAGGAGTATCATCATCCAACCTCAAATTCTGAGTATAAAAATTATTAACAGACAAATTTTCACCTTCAAGATGGAATACGTATTGATAATTTCTAACAATCGTTTCTAATTCTTTTGCAGATTGCACATCCAAGTCTTCTAATTTCAGCTCTGCTAATAAATTCTTAAAACGTTCTTCATCATGGGTTCCCTTAACTTTTTCGTTATATCTCAAAATTTTATATTCACTCAAACATTCTGTTTTAGGTAAAATTTCTTTCAGTGTAACTTCTTTATCATTTACATTAATTACTTTTACGTGACAGACGCCCTTAGCTGGTGCTATAGAATTTGCCAAAAACACCCCCTCTGCCAATTCTTGGTTCAGAATAACACTATCCTCCTCCAAATGCAATTTTATGGGCACAATCATTTCAGACCGACGTGGAATTATATAGCAATTTTGTGTAGGAATTTTAATAGCCACTGGGACTATATATTCATCTTCAATAAACATTACCGACATCGTAAAAGTCTCATAATCAATTTTACACATGAATCGAATTAGAAAATCCCTACCTAAAATTCCGTCAGTTAAAATTGGAAAATCCTCTTCCACCAGATGGAATTCATGGTGCGCTCTATCTTTCCCAAAACATAATGATAAATTCACAGAACCCAACGAAGATATTTCATCTTTAGTAATGCCTGTCAGTTTACATTTGTTATTACTATTAATATTCAAATCTATCTCAGATGATGTTTTGCAGATGGATATATCTGCTCCTGTGTCTATTAAAAATGTACGCGTACGACCAAATTGAACACATTTTAGTGTGACATAATTGGTCAAATTATCCGAGATTTTAAAAATTCTGTTTTTTATTGTTTTTCCCCCGAAGGTCCTTGCTGACTGTCCCCCGGGTTGACTTCGTTTCCCTGGTTGCTTAACACATTCACCCTTGCGTTACCCCGGTTTCTGTTATCGTTTTGGTTTCTATTGTAACTATCGTTTTGATTCCTATTTTGATTGTTATAATTTCTGTAGTTGTTGCCTCTAAAATTGTTATTATTTCTGAAAGTATTGTTATTATTGTAATTTCTAAAGTTGTTATAGTTTCTGTAACCATTGTTATTGTTCCCTAAATTATTGTTGTTATTGAAATGGTTGTTGTTATTATAATTCCTAAAATTATTATTGTTTCTGTAACCATTGTTATTGTTCCTAAAATTGTTGTTATTATTGAAATTGTTGTTGTTCCTATTCAAAATCAAGACCGGCTCAGTTTGCCTGCTCTGTTCTAATTCCAATGATAAGTTTATAGCCTTAATTAAAGAATCTGGTTGTGCCGCAAAAATTGTTTGTTTATAATTTTCGTCTAACCCATTTTTAAAAACTGATAGTGCATACTCATCATTTGAACTCACTATCGTTAATCGCTGAGCTTCCGTTGCGTTCACCCCTATATTACTTATTTGCAATTCATTTAAGTCATTAATAAGTCCTAACAACTTATCCTTAAAGTTAGTAATTGACAATCTTCTCTGTGTCAAGCCAGACAAAGAAGTGTGTAACTGCTGTATAGTCACAATTTTCTTATACGCCTCCGACAGCCTTTTCTTAAGCGTCTCAAAATCTTTTGGTACCGATACCGCGCCCAAGGTTGTCCTAACAGATGCACTGCATTTCACGTAGTAAACGAAATCTATAAGTTGTTCTCTTGCTTCAGTTGACAAAGTGCTATTCATGATTTGAACAATTTTCAAAAACGCCTCAAGCTCTTTCTTGTTGCCATCAAACAAAGGGATCGCCTTTATGGCAGTTTCCATATTAAATGCAGACATTTTCGAATATATACTTGATGTACCTTGATCTAAAACTTCTAAAAGCTCGAAAAGTTCGTCTTTTTCTTCTTCTGGTTCCTCCCTGTCGTCTTTACTCTTAGCTAATTCAATTTGTTCATTTATTAGTTTTTTTAAATTTTTGTAAGAAGAGTTGAATTCTATTTTTAGGGAAATTACTTTTTCGTCCTGTTCGTTTTCGCTAGCTAAAAGGTCGAATTGATTTTTTATTTCATTTATTTCTACCAATTTTGACAGCAATGTTGCTTCTTTGTAACCTCTTTTTGAACTCTTTTTTAGATTACTTGAAATCCTATCTATTTCCTGAACTAATTTCTCCATTTATATTGTGGTTTATTTAAAAGAAAAATAATTTTTATTTAATTATACGTTTGTGGCATAAGGCCTACTAACGTTATGCTTATGTACGTAAGTTTTGAAATATTTATTAATTTTATAAGCTACTATTAAAAGAATAATTATTATAATCAGCGTTATCGCGTACTCCGGGATTGCTGTTGATGTCATCGTCTCCGAATTGTTATTATTTATTACAGTCTCCTGTAGCTGCGGCTTGCTTTGTTGCTTTCCCATTATAAAAACTTTGTTTCTTTCCTTTCAGTTCTTTTATTAGGTTGGCTTTGTTGTTCTTTTCCGTTGTCATCGATATCAATTTATGAAGCTCAGCTAACTCTTGCCGGTAGCGTACGAGTTTACCTCCGCGTATCTTCTTCTTCGGTTCAATGTTTTTTAGGAAAACCCGTCTGTTCTCCTGTTGTAGCTGTGTGCGGCGTCTGTATTCCTCAAGGCTCAAGGGTTGAGGGCCTGCCGTCTTCGGTGTGGGTTTGTACGCAGGCACACTTGGTGGAGGTGGACCTGGCTCATACGCCTCTGGCTGCTGGTCAACTATCTTCTCATATTTGTCAAATATGAGGTTGATCTCTTCAATTGTCGTCATTAGTTTGTGTGATGAGCTTCTTTTTCAAAAATTTTGATTATCCTTTTCAATATAATATTTTTTTTAAAAATCTCAAACTCCCAGAAAATTCCAATTTTCGAAAAGGCAGGATCGCCATATAATATTTACTGACTACTGACTAAAACAGATAATACTTAAATATTATATGGCGATCCTGCCAGAAGGGCATTGGCCGATCGCATTTATTGCCAAAGCCAGGATTCAAATTTCATTCTGCCTCGCGCTGACAGAAATGCAAGCGAAGGGAAAAGTGACAAAAGCAAACAAACGTTGGTTTACGTACTATTATGCTGCGCTCCTATTCAGGGCAGCAGCGTATGCTATTGATGCAGTTTCAAGTGTTCGCTGCTAGCAGTACTTTTTCGTTTGTGTACTCTTGTGGGCTGGTGCGCTACACTGTAGTATATGCATATACACCACAATATTATTGAAGACCCACCAGTAAATGTGAATTTTAAAAACTGTATTCGATCAACCATCGCGCGCAATGACAATGAGCAAACGGCCACGGGTATGCTGGCCAAGGTGGTGGCGTATTCTCTGTCCAGAAACGAAACACTGTCGACATTTTTTTTGTCACAACTTGCTCGGAAGCTTGTGACATCGCCGGTGTCATAGTTTGAAATAAATACAACAATTTACATTCCCCCCATTCGATTTGAGAAACGTTTTCAAAAGTTTAAAATAAAATTATTTTTATAACCCTTATATTAACTTGCTTTGGGCGGACTATATATATATATATATATAGCTTTTTCATACACTTCCACATGAGCTAGAGAGCTGAAATTTGGAACACTGATAGAACTCCGGTGACAATGCATTCTATTAAATCCATCAGAGGCGTAGGGGGCCGTGGGGAGACTCAAACTTTTTTTTTTAACATGGCATAACTTCCAATTCCTTCAAGCTACAATGTTGGTAGGTGTGTTCTTATTGACAAAATGAAATTTTTTACAATTTGGAAAGGGGGGTGTGGGGGCAAAGGGGAGCGGGATGGAGCCAATTTAAAGACCTAACTTTCGTATTTTGTAAGCTACAAGGCTGAAATTTTTTACTTAGGTTCGCATTCGGGAAAAAGAGTAAAAAAGGGGAAAAAAGGGGGAAAAGGGGGGAGAAAACAATTTTAAAAAATAAAAACAGAGTAAAAAACAAATTTTTTAAAATATAACCCTTTAACCGACTAAAAAGCAGAAAATAAATTTTCTTTAAATTAATTTCAGAAATTTCGATTTAAAATTAAGGGTTTTTGGCGATTATAAAATCTGCAATGATATTCGGAGGAAAGTACCCAAAAACCCTTAATTTTAAATCGAAATTGCTGAAATTAATTTAAAGAAAATTTATATGCTAAAAGGGTTATATTTTAAAGGGTTATATTTTAAAAAACTTGTTTTTTACTCTGTTTTTTAATAACTTATTTTCGTATTAAAAATTTGGTATAAAAGTCTGGGAATGGTCACGGTGGCCACGAATACGATTTACATTTTTGAGTTTCCTTGGGACTCGGAAACAATGAAAATGTTTCCAAATAACCAATATAAACTATTCCTGTCGGTGGATGTCTTAAAATTGCTCCCGCGCTTGAAAATAATGCAATAATCGTAAAAAATATTAATATTTCAGAAAAAATATATAATTTTCAATTTTGAACAGCTGACCTTTGTTTACAAAAAAAAGCAAACAAACGTTGACTATCTGCACTTTACTTTGGGAATAGAGCGGATCTTCTCTTTTATGTCTAGATTCATATTCATCAACCAATTCATACAATGTAAATCAGCCTCGATATGCAGTTTAGCAACTTAAGAATGAAAAATATGGTGTACGATAACTCAAAAAGACTCACATAAAAAAATTGTAAATTTATTGCTCAAAAAAAAATTATTTCTTTAACTGATTTTTAATTAGTTTTTGTTAAAAAATTGAAAATTCTGTTAAAAACCATAAATAAAATTTGTGTAATGTCACTGAAATGTTAATTGTTTAATTTATTGTAAAAATGTGTTGTTAACTTTTTACAAATAATAGGGATATTGACGATCTTTAGCATTTGGAGTATTTGTAGTACATGTTGTAAATCGTGAACGCACTTATAATAAATTTTAGAATTTTGAATATTTGTTGACTTCGAATCAGAATAATTCTTGCATTCAAATCAAAAATGTAAAAATCCTAGCATAAAAGAGAAGATCCGCTCTATGACCAAAGAAGAGTGCAGATAGTCAAAGTTTGTTCGGTTTTTTTGGTAAACAAAGATCAGCTGTTCAAAATTGAAAAATAAATATTTTTCTGAAATATTTACAATTGAAATTTAGTGGTTTACTTGTAGACAAGTAAACCACAAATCGAGTGGGCTACTTAATTTATATTGAATATTTTTGTTTAATATTATTTTTCCCTGAGGATGACTACCGGCGGTATTCGAAATATCGGAAATAAAATTTTTTATGAAAGAACAAACCTTTGTGTTTTTTGATGAAATAACAACAATTATCTGACCTAGAGCCCAATAATGAATATTTACAATTTTCATGATTATTGCGTTATTTTCCAGCTCGGGAGCAATTTAAAGACTTCTACCGACAGGAATAGATCAGTCTTCCAAGCCGTGTCGGCGCGGCGGCGGCGGCGCGCACAGCCGCCGATTTTCTCAAAATTTAGCCGCCGCCGCTAACACCGGCTGGTCGGCGGCTGTATTAAGAGCCGTCGGAGTCGGCTTAGCCGATATTTTCGTATGTATATATAGGATATTTTTGTATTTATAAATTTTGCATCTCTGCAGCTATTGCAGAATATCGATTTTTTAAATTAACGATATTTTTTTTTGATAATAACGGTATTTGAAAGAATTTTTCTTAAGGTGCATTTAGATCACACGAACACCCGAACAAAATGCCGTTCATTCGGTCGGTGTAAGCCGCCCGGTTTGCGATCTTCGGTTCGTAGCCGAATGTTTGCGAATAGACTTCGGAACTAAAATTGTGTTTTTTCGTGCGATCTAAATGCACCTTTACTGACGCGCGTGCTTTTGTGTTAAAAGGCTCTTTTAAAGTAAAACGTGAAAAAATTTAAATTCATCTCTCTAGTTAATCTCCGGGAGTTGATGATGGAATCTCCTTTTATCAATTAACATCCGCGCCATTGCTTCGATTTGGATTTGACAGCTTGCATCGCTTCACAGAGTTTACCAATTTGTATGAGCGTAATATTAGAGGCAGCCGATTTCAAGCCGTTTTTAATTTTTAAGCCGATAAAATATGTCGGCTTTAAGCCGGCTAGCCGCGCCGGCGACAACAAACGTCCCTTTAGCCGCCGCCGATAATTTACGGACGGCTTGGAACACTGGAATAGATGTATGAATTGTTTGGAAACATTTTCATTGCTTCCAAGCAAAGACAAAATCGTGTTTCCACGCGGCCGTTCCCAGATTTTTATAGGAGCCTATTTACACAGTCATTCCCATGACGCATGGGCATGCCGTTTTTAGAATTTACACTGACATGGGCATGACGAAATTTGACAGTTTTTATATGAAAATGTAAATAAACGAAGCATGAAGTTGCCACCTTTTACATTTTTTGTATGGATTTTCGGTGCAAAATTTTCTATCCCGTTTTCACTACCGCAGTTCTTATTAGCTCTTTGTCAGATTTTTCGTCATGGAACTGATAGTGTAAATAGGCTCTAGTAAATTTAAAAAACGAAAGTTGATTGGTAAAAAAAAATTTTTTTTTTAACTTATCGATACGTTATACAAATCGAATGGGGTAGTAGATTAGGGGAAGTAAATTCTTGTCTTTATTTCAAACTAGAACACCGGCAGTGTCACATGTTCCGTATTACTGCGACAAATTTGGCAAACACTTCCAAGAAAGTGTTGGCCACAAAAAAATGCCACAGCGTTGTTCAGAGAATACTCCATCACCTTGGCAAGCATACACGTGGCCGTTTATACATTTCCATTGTGCACGATGATCGAATGAAGTTTTTTGAAATTCACATTTGCTGGTGGCTCTACAATAACAGCGCGGGTGGTAATGGTATTCGGAGCATCGCTGGACGAGTTAAATCGTTCCACCTCGAATGGGTAGATGAAAATGGAAACGAAATGGTCATTTTTAGGAATGCAGTTTTGAGAAAATTTTTAAAATAATCCAATTACACGCGTTTGCGATGCTTATGCCAATGGCTGCAGATTTGTTTTTTGTTAGTGAGTAGACCGGAGGAAAGTATTGGCCGCGAAAAACTATTTAGGTATCGAGAATTTGAATTTTAAAAACAATTTCAAAATTTTCCAAAAAAAACGTTTACATTTCTATTGACATTTTAGAAATTTGTTATGGTATTTTTATAGAAGACGATACGGTTCATACAGAAAGATCAAGCAAGTTGTATTTAACATATCTCCTCCTATAATTTCATACACTTAACAGAGGAGGTTAACAGAATTTTTATCAACCGTCCTATAATTTGGCAACTCTGTTTCAGTCATACTAATATATTTTTCAATACAAAATATTCCCATATCTTTTTCATGTGTCACAATTCATACGCTGTATCGACCAATTCAGATAATGTAAATCAGCCTTTAAACATTTAACACTTCAGTGACAATTACACATCTATTTATTTCTATATTATGCTTTTTTTTTTACAAAAAATTATTGAAAATCAATTTAAGAAAAAAAACATTTTTAATTTTTGAGCAACAATAAATTTATTTACTGTGCGCCCTTTTTTCATTATAACCCTAATATTAACTTGCTTTGTAGTATCTTTATTATTGAAAAACACAAAAAATACAAAAATTCAAAACACAAAAATTCAGAATTTAATAAAAAAAAAAGTTAAAATTAAAAAAACATTTAAAGTCGCAATAATAAGCGGACTAAACTAATGCATTGTATTTGGAAATTTTACTACGCTACTGTGACATTACTGTATGAGTTAACGATACACTCCAAAAATACATCGGCTATTAAGCTGCAGTGTTAAGAAGAAGAACTTTTTAGAATTTATGGGAGAATTGTCATTGTTTTAAAGTTTTCGTTGAGATAAGAGTAATGGCACGCAATAAGTACTCAAGTGAATTTAAAATTAGAATTCTTGATGATTGGAGAGCCGGCTTATCAAGACATCAATTGAGTGCTAAATATTCGATCAACAGATCAATTATATCTAGGCTAATTAAAAAGTTTTTGCTGGAGGAAGGCCACGTGAAACTTCGCGACGTGAAGACCCCTTAATTAAAAGAACAATCCAAAATGATCCTACAGCATCTTCTAATCACATACGAAACCGCTTAGATTTAAAAATTAGCGAAAGAACGATTCGCAGAAGGGCGGTAGAGGCCGGATTATTCAGTCGACGACCATATCGTCAAAAAATAAAAAAGCCAGACTGGAATTCGCCACGGCCCATCTCAACTGGATTGTCCAAAAATGGAGGACTGTGCTGTTTTTTGACGAATCTAAGTTTCATTTAAAGGATTCAGATGGCATAAGGCGTGTACGCAGACCAAATGGACAACGGTTGAATCCTAAATATTGCAAAGGCACTGTAAAGCATGGAGGCGGCAACATAATGGTCTGGGGTTGTTTCTCTGGGCAAGGGATTGGGCCAATTCATAAGGTTGATGGAATTATGGATCGTTTCATGTATCGTGACATATTAAAAGACGTGATGTTCCCTTATGCTGAAGAAGAGATGCCACTTAAATGGACATTCCAGCAAGATAACGACCCAAAACATACGTCAAAATTGGTTAAGGAGTGGCTCCAGAACAATTTGATAGAAGTTCTACGTTGGCCTGCCCAATCTCCCGATCTTAACCCAACTTATCGTTAACTCAAAATCAACCGAGAAAATTGCAAAACCAAAGAAAATTTATTTGAAGCTGCAAAAATAGCCTGGAAAGCAATATCACCTGATATAATAAATAATTTAATATCCTCTATGCCTAAAAGATGTGCGTGTGTCATCCAGAATAAAGGATTCGCAACGAAATATTGATTTCAATATTTTTTTTTGTACCTTAAATTGGGGGTGCTTTAGTTTAGTCCGCTTATATTTGCAACTTAAAATGTTTTTTGAATTTTAACTTTTTTTTATTTAATTCTGAATTCCTTAAGTTTGTGTTTTTCAATAATAAAGATATAAATAAATAAAAAAATAAGAACAAAAAATTTAATACCTTTGTTTTCTTAAAAAAATTATCCTTTAAAGACACAAACAGATGACTTCTGCGACAGCTTAGGTTTGCAGACTGTCGAGTAATCGCTGAAAATTTACGTTTACGCTGACGTCACGACGTCAAGATTAGTTGCAGACTGTGGAAAAATTTGGTAGCCCCACTATGCTTACATAACAGGCATGGAGTATGCATGTATCGCTAATTGACTGCAATAGACACAACTCATGCCAAGAGGACCCTCAGATATTTATCTACATGCTGCCAAGACAGAATTCATATCTTTAATTTTTGATTTATTTTAACCTTTTAAAAACATTCCAAGTGCTGAAATTCATATAAAATACTAAAATTTCAAATCGTGATTTAGAGTTGTGTCTATAATGTCGGAAATGAGTGCTGTGCTTTATCAATTTTAAATACAAATCTTTAAAAATGAATATATGTAGGTATGTGCATAGTTGAAATTAATATGGTTGAATAGTGGAAACTCTTGGTGAAATTAACAACGCACCTCTTGCTCAAAGTAGACAGTTCCTTTTGCATCACCATTGATAACGCAAACAGCTTTAGCAGTCATTTTTTAAGCTGTGATACAATGAGTAAGCTCTTTTCAACGAAAAATTATAAGTATATTACTTTTTTCTGCCGAACCACAAATTGGAATGTGGACTTTGAAAACAAATGTGCTAGTGTGATTCAAAAAAATATCAAAAGCCAAACCAAAAGGTACTAAACATCAGTGATGCCAAATTGAGGGTAATTTCCCTTTTTGAGGACTTTTTTGGTTGGGTTTTGTCTAATGCAGTAAACAGAATTGCTATGCTACCGTCGTATCAAAATCCGCCCTGAGTGAACAGAATTGTGGCGGTGGCTGCAATCACTTGGCAGATGCAAATCACTGGTGTCCTATGGTGAAAATAATGGAAATGGGTAATTTTTTAGCAGAAAAGTGTAATATAAATTTTTCAGGGCATTTTCAAAAACACAATAGGCCTGTTTTATTTGTGTTGTGTATACAATTAGCGGTAGTTGACAAATACAACTCGCATCCACAATTACCTATGTTTTTTTACCAATAAGATCGCCAAACACAATTTTAGATACTTGTAAACTTCTTGGGTGCAATCGCGTATCTTGATATCAAACGAAATCGACAGTATTCCATCATTTAAGTTTCGTTGTTGGTTTGACATTTGGTCGGAACACCATATTAGCTGTCGAAGTCAAGTCAAAAACATGATTGTACCTCCGAAATAAAAAAAATAATTGAAATTTTTTTACATCTTTATTACTTTACAACACTTTAAATACTATTGGAATTATTTAAATATCAAAAAACAGCAAACAAAACCAAAATTATAATATTTCAAAATTAAACAGGGAATTTTATATTTAACTCGGCCTATTTTTCGGCCGCTTCAGCGAATTTAAAAAATATTAACATTACTGATACCTCGGTGCAACCCTGTACCGTCAGCCGTCGACCTGAAAATAGAAATAAATCTAAGTTCGGCGGCTACCGCTCTACCGCTTTACCGTCTCCGTCACGTTTCCGTTAGTTGCAAGTGTTTTAATTTTGACAGCGGCTAGCCGTCGTCCGCCCAACCGTCAACTGCTGCAATTCTGTTTACTGCATAAAAGGGAATATGTACTTTTTTTTCCATCTGAAGAAAAAGAGTGAATTTTTAACTTTCATTCTTTTATATATATTTATACTTATTTATGAGTTTTTCTCTTACGAATGATGTAGTTTTGTTCCTTGGAAGTTTTTCTACAAAGTACCTTTTAATAATTTTTAATCTACGATGAATATTTATTCCTATAAATACGATTTTGTGAACTCTCATCGGATTTTCTCATACAACAATTCATTCATGAAATCAGAGAACTTATGTTCATAGAGAAGCGTCATAAGCTCTTCCTCTTCCTTTTTGCTAACTCGGAGCTCGTGCAATTCTGGTCAGTAAGCAGACTGCGAAGTTTGGCTAACATTTTTTAATTTTTTGTAGTTTGTTAGAAATGTTTTTATTTTTGTTTTTGCTTTTCTTCACATTTGTGTTTTTGTCCCTTTTCTTATTTCGATCGTTTTCTTTGACTTGATTCGTTCGTTTTGATTCTTTTTTTTATTCATCTTGCAATTTTTTGCCGTTTGGTTTTTTTACTATGATTTTACTATGAATGCATTTGAATAAATGCTGATTTCAGTTTTGATTATGTATTGGTTTTGTTTAAAAGCACCTATACATTAAATAATAAGTAAATTTAAAAAATCATCATCATAAATGAAATTCGTCAACATGGCTACTATCTGATCGAAAACATATACAGGAGAAGGGGCTATATGACAAAGTCGATATTTTGCCTAATTTCGAATTATAATTGTTGTTTTGCTAAAAAAAATGCGCTGGCATGTCCGTTTAAAAATACCACTACGATGAAATTTATGAAATAGCTTATGATTTTTTTCGCATTGACCTTCATTGGATACATGTTTTTTATAATTTTGGGGTAATATATGAGAAATTTATTAAGTCCGCCATATAGGAGTTGTGGTTCCAGTTCAGAATATTAATATTTTCGAGAAATATGGAGCATAATTTATGCAATATATTTTTGATTAAATATAAATTAAAAATTTTCTAAAATTTTGGAAAATAAGGGTGATTGTTTTTTTTTTGAATGCAATATGATAGAAAAAACATGGACCTAAGAGTCCTCATCATTATTTGTCCATTTAAAATTGTTGCTGATTTTTGAAAGAATTTTTTGTAACAAATCTATTAATTGGGTAGAGTATATGAAAAAAAAGTTATTCAAAAAAATAAGCAAACGCGCCTCCTTGTGTGGATGATTGCTCCACAGGACTCCAGTAAATGACCCGGTCTTTCTTCATCCTCATTGCAGAATCTGCAAGAGTCGTCGTTTAGAATGCCCAACTTCGTGAGATTCCCCCTCAGTCTGCAGTGACCAGTGAGAAACTCCGTTAGAATTCGAAGCCGGTTCTTATCAGTCCGATACAAGCTTCAAACCTCCTTTTGTTGTATTTACCAAGGAGTTTTTTGGCTGCCGTAGCCCAGGTAGATCGAACCAATAGTTCGATCTGTCCACCCGTTCTCTTTCTCTGAGCATTTCCCGGATAGTGTGCGCACCTATACCACAGAATGGCTCTCCCGCTGGATTGTGGCCCAGCGAGCACAGTCAATGCTGTCTTGATTATATTTCACTCTGTGATCATAGCACTGGTGTCAATTTTGTCGGCGGTTGCGGTGGTTGTTTACTTCCTGATAGCACACACAACGGGCTCGCGCTTTAACGTCTCTCTGGGCCTGCTCTACTGCTTCGGGCAGGCGTTGGACTGTGTGTTAAATGCCACGGGTTTTGGTGAAAGTATGGCTGGACTGGTGGGATTGGAGCAACACGTGGGCGATACGTTGCATGAATGAGGCGTATCAGCAGTATCATCAGTAATTGTTACTGATGATACTGCTGATATCGGCCTTGGATTTCTTGATAAGGAGATTCATTGGCGAGGATCAAGGTGAAGTTTTGATAACATTTCTGTGGCCTTTTGACAAAACAACTTCTCTGGAGATATGAGAATTTTCCACTACTTTAATCATAAATATACAGTTTCAATACGCTTCTTTTGGTATAATCGTCATATTTTTACGACGTTCAGCTTAAAAGATATATCGTCGAAAAACCACCTCTTTCCAGTTTTTTTCAAAATTGCAATTAATAAAACAGCTTCTATCGAACAGTTTAAAAAGTTTCAAGAATTCAATGAAAAAAGTCGTTACATCTATTTGACAAAACAACCTCTCTTCATTTAACTCAAGCCCATTTAAGGCTGGAACCCAATGAGTACTTCGCTACGTCAATCCTTCAATACAAAGCTGGGCAGTTAATAGTTAATTAACGGAGTTGGATAACTTTTAATTTATTTATTTATTTTTTTTTTATGTTTCAGTTAATTTCGATAACCATTAACTTTTTCATTTAGTAAAGTTAAATTTCTTCGATTAACTAGCATTAGTTAACTTTAAAACGAAACAAATTTTTTTTTATTGAATGTAAACAAAAAGTAAAAATTCAGAATTCATTCTATTTTCGAACTGACATTTAATTTAAAAATTATTTCTCAAAACAATTAAATACACAAGCCGATATATTTCGAAGTGTTCTATATTATATTTGTGACGGTCGCCTGCACATGCAAGTAGAAAAATAGAAAAATAGAAAGTTATTAGTTCTAACACTAACTGCAACAATGCATCCCTCGTCAGATGGAATCGACCAGTGCTGCCAGTCTAAAAAAAAAATAATGAAGAAGAAAAAATTGGACACACCATTACGAACTGCCAAAAATTAGAGAGAGTGACCGCCCGCATGGTCTCTCTCAGATACCCTGGACAGCGGAAGAGAAGGCATTCCCGGTTAAAAGATCGGAAAAGATAAAAAGGAAGACAATTTGAGACATCACGAACACGGAATAAAATATAAAATGAATTGATTTAAAAAAATAAAAAACTCAATAGCAAAATAAACTTGATGTTAACACGGACAACAAAAGGCAAAGGAAAGAAAAATAGCTACATGCGACACCACAGAATACCAACAGCAACAGGAGAAAGAAAACAATTATAAAAAGAAAAGGCTGACCGGTGGAGCGCCCCGCGAAAAGTCTCTGACCGGCGGAGCACCCCCAGAAAAAAAAGGGTTACCATCTTTCGTCAACTGAACCTGAAAAACCTACAAGAAAGCTTAAAAGAAATAAAAGAAGATAAGTAAATGTAAAAGTGAAGTTTTGTACAAAAAAATATATGTTTAACTTTTAAGAAAAAAAAGAGGTTTTGGTGATTTGTAATAGTGTTTTCGTTGTATGAAAATATTTTGAAGGTGGCGTTCATAGAACCTCGTTAGGGTTAGGTTTAGGTATTTTTTTGGGCCCAGGAAGAGTTATAGTTACCCCCATATTTAGACAGCACAGTAAAAAGCCTGGAAAAAGCATATTTTAAGCCATTTTTCGGGGTGTTCAAAAACAACAAAAAACCTAAAACCCAAACGAAAAGCCGAATTAAAAATACGCCAAAAGAAAATGTACAACAACAAATATGAAAAGAGAACTAAGTAATAAACATATATTTAATCTAAAAAATAAAAATGTAAATGTAAATGTAAATTGAAATCTAAACATACTTTATCTACACATACTTATCTGAAAACACCTACCCGTTACTGCATATATATTTACTTGAAAATCATTACCTTTTTTTGTGAACTTCTATGTAAACCTGAAAAATCAAATAGAAAAATACTAGAAAACAAAAATTATACAAATTAAATTACACATACTTACCTGTTTATACAAATACACTTACCTTGAAAACATTGAAAAAATTAAAGACCTACACATATACTTACCTAAAGAGTACTTGCCCATACTGGCTCACACATACTTACCTAAAAAAAAAACTTTGCTTGTTGTTAACCAGAAAAAATGTAAATTGATTGATTTTAATTGTAGTGAAATGTAAAGAAACGTAACGTGAAGTAACGTAAAAAAAAAAAATAAAAAATGTCAATACTTACCAAATGATTACCTGAAAAGAAAAGATATGTTAAATTAAATTTAAAATTCAATATATTTACTTGTCTCTACTTACCCTTATACTTACCTGTCCTTATGTTTAATTATTAATTTTAATGTTATTTGTAATTTAATTGTTCATATTCTTTTCATGTTCCTGAATATAATGTATAAGTCCGATATTTCGAAATCTTTTTGAGTTTTTATTATCGAAAATAATGTGGTGCTAGGGAATTAAGAATCGGTTGAGGATGCAGTAGTAGAAGGCGAAGTGCGGATTAAAGGGCATCCATTTAAATATTGATGGCAATTTGGATGCCAAAGGACGGCTACTTTAGCAGTCACATCCACGGTGCGAACCACCAAAGCACCAACTTACTTGGCAGTCATTGCTCGATGCCAATCTATTACGTTCTCTTTGTTTCTTCTGTTCGATTTTCTTCGTGTATTGGTCTCGTTTAATGCTGCATGTTTAATTTTATTTTGGCACGCAACTTTTTTTTGAACGACAGCAGGGAGCAAAAGTTCCCGCGACATCCGGCGAGCTTAAGCCGAGCGCAAGACGTGCCAATCAAATCGTTACAAGATGGCGCCCAACGTACGAGCTTCTTTAGCAAATGCTTCGTGTAAATTTCGTTTGTGGGTTCGAAGTGCGTTCACCAGTCCCGGAAATTTGGACATAGTTCCGAATATGCCGCGTTGCGGTGAAGCTTCGGCTAATCTCCAAATGAATGTCTTCGTTGTTTCGTTTTTTATTTTTGTTTTTTTTCATCGCTTAATTGTTTGTGGATGTTGTCATCAGTCCCGGGAAATCGGACCTTGCTCCGATTAGGCCGCGTTGCGGTGAAGCGTCAACGAGTATTTGAGTGATGTTTAGTGTTATGTTTTTAGTTTAGATTTTTGTCTCCTCTCTTGTCCAACGTCAGTCATGTTCCTTCCGATTCAATGATCGCAACCTACTTCTGCACTGTTGCTAATAGCATACTGGCTCTAATTGAGAAATTAGAGCAAAGTCATGCAAATGTTAGTAACGTACCATCTTGTCCAAGTCTCTTTTGTTAGTTCGTAAATCATCCTTTGCATCCGCTGCAAAAACTCAACCGCACTAAAACCAAAAAAGAAAAAAATAGTTTCATTTATCTGTGTTAATTTATTTTTGAAGAATTTTGAACACAAATTAAAAATACTTTAAGCTAAATAAAAAATTAACAATTAAAAGGATACTTAAAGCTAAATTAAAATTACCAGAAAAGGGAATAAATAAAAAAAGGTCTTTTTGATAAAATACAATTGTAAACTTAAATCTATGAACATTTAAAATTATTATTAAAACTTAAAATAAAAATAAAACTTAGCTGTTAGAAATAGAACTTAAAAACTATTTAAATCGTTATCGATTGGATAAATGGGGCCTGAAATTTGACGGCACCTCGAAAACAATGACCGTCGAAGATTTTTTCTTTATGGTCGAATCTATCCGCGAAGATGATAACTGTCCGTGGTCTGAGCTTTTGAAGCAATTTCACCAGCTATTGTGCGGAGAGGCGTGCGAATGGTTTTGGTCTTATCGACGTCAACACCCTCAGACTGATTGGGAAAATTTGAAGTGGGCCATGCTTCGGAAATTCCGAAGATATGTGAGCGACTACGAGGTACAACAGAAGATTATGGAGCGCAGACAGCAGGCCAATGATACTGTGGAAGTATTTCGTAATGCGATCGTGGCACTTAAAAATCAAATGCGTATGCCCATGCCTGAGCACGAGCTGGTCCGCATTGTCAAAGACAACCTCAAAGATGGGATTGCTCAACTAGTTTTCACCATGAGCATACATAATATGGATCAGTTGTTAGAAGAATGTCGGAGGGCGGAACGCAACAACGCTAAGCGGCAGAGCGATCGTGAGCCATACAAAAATAGCCATTACAAACGAGTCAACGAATTAGAGGAATAAGATGTGCAACACAATTTTTTTGAGCTAGAACCCTTGAATAGTCCTCATGAGTCACATGCACGACAACTGTTGAAATGTTGGAATTGTAAGCAGGTGGGTCATGGGTTTTACGAGTGTACAGCGTCCGTCCGAAATTTGTTTTATTTCAAGTGTGGTTTAGATGGTGTTATAACCCCCAAATGTCCTAAGTGTCAGGGAAACTCCCAGAGGAGCACTCAGAGCACCGGGGCGTGTTGCTCAACTCAGACTCAAACCCCATAAATATTAGTCATTCAGTACTTTTAGTTGTAGTCAATAGAAATTTAAGTAGCAATAGTAGTTTAAGAAAGTCCGCGAAATTGTCCCGTATCATGTTAGGTTAGAAAGTTATTTAATTAGACGCAAGCAAATTTTTGATGATGTCCCCTTGAGTGAAAAGGTCTTAGATATCCGAGCGCGATACACTGCAAGAAAGCGAGAATGGAAACATATCGCAGAGGCGAATATTCCATTTGAGACTGATTATCGGCCATATATGGACATTTTTCTAAATGGCCACCGAATCAAAGGCTTGATGAATAGTGGAGCAACGGTTAGCTGCTTGGGAAAGGACTGTTTGGATCTTGTATCCAAACTGAAAATCCCAATACTCGACTACTGTTCTATTATAAAAACCGCCGATGGCCGAGGTTAGTCTATTGTTGGAAAAATTCGTGCCGAGATTTAATGTCGTGATCGAGTTGAGTGTATTACGTTGTATCTGGTCCCTTCTTTGTCCCAAGTGCTATACCTCGGTATAGATTTTTGGAATACGTTCAATGTTTCCCCATGTTTTGTCAGCATTTTAAGTATAGATTCTTCGTCTCAATCATGTGAGTCAGATAGTCCCAAAATGCATGTTTTAACGTCAACTCAAAAGCAGATGTTAGAGTCAGCCAAAAATGAATTTAGCTGTTATACAAAATTTGGATTAGGGAAAACTAATTTAGAACAGCATTCTATCGACAACGGAGATGCCACCCCTAAAAAGGTGCGGTATTATCCGATATCTCCAGCTGTGTAAAAATTGACCTACGAGGAGTTAGGTAGAATGTTGAGTCTGAAGGTTATTGAGCCCGCACCTCACGCTAGCTGGAACAGCAGAACGACCCTTGTCATAAAACCAGGCAAAAATCGTTTATGCCTTGATGCAAGAGAGTTAAATAAAGTGACGGTTAAGGACGCTTATCCGTTGCCAAATATTGACTGTCTTTTGAGTCGACTTGGCGATACCTATTTTATATCTGCTGTGGACTTAAAAGACGCGTTTTGGCAAATTCCACTAGCAGAGTCGGATCGTTCTAAAACCGCTTTCACTGTTCAGGGTAGACCACATTACCAGTTCACGGTAATGCCCTTCGGTCTCTGCATCGCTGCGCAGCGTCTATGCAGACTCGTGGACAAAGTGATTCCGTCCGAACTACATGATCGTGTTTTTGTCTATTTGGACGATTTACTTGTTGTATCCAAAGCTGGGCATAGTTAATCGAGAATTTAACTTCGTTAATCCGGAAATAGTTAATCAAAAATTTAACGTCGTTAAATTAAAAAGTTAATTGCGTTGAAAAGTTAACTTCGTTAAAAATTAAATTAAATAGTTAAATTCTCTATAGAAAAAATTTTTTTTTCTAAAAAAACGCATAAAAAACATTTTAACTATATACAATTGAATGCCTGCACTCACAGACCCTTTTTTCGATCGATTTCAGCCCTCTATATGCAAATTTAACTTAAAAAATTAAAAATTTACAAAACGAATTTGCCGACGCTCTTTTTTTTGATTGTCACTACGCACTAAGACATTCAATCCCGAAGTGTTTTTGAAAATCCCGGGATTTCGGGATTTGAAATTACAATCCCGGGATCCCGGGATTTATTCGGGATTTTCGGGATTAAAGAAAAAACGGTTGCAACAATATTTTAAGCTTAATTTTATTTTAATTCAAAGTAGAAATAATATTTAATAAATATTGCATTAAACAAAACAAAATTTAAAATAAATAAAACCAAAAGTTATTAATTTTAAATTACTCTGATCGAACAAGTTTGATATTTTATGTGATAAATTGAGTTTCTTTATTATTTATTTTGCCACGCTGTCACAAAATAATTTTATTAAATATATCTACTCTTTTGCCAAATAAAAAAAATTTTTTCAATTTGAAAAAATTTTATTCAGATCGATAAAAATGTTTTGTTCACTGTTATTGACAAAAATTGTCTTAATTTTTTGTGTGTGTAGCACTAAGTCTACGAAAGTGAGCTTTTTGTGTTTACCAATTAAATTGAAAGTAAACGCACTGCAGTATTTCTGTGGAAAAGACTCGGAAATATCTTAAACAATGCATAAAAAAATCAATTCTTTGAATCCCGGGATTCCGGACGCAAAATCCCGGGTTTCCGGGATTTAGAAAACTTTCGGGATCCCGGGATTTCGGGATTCGGGATCCCGGGATTGAATGCCTTACTACGCACCCAGAGTTCCAAGTTGATTGGAAAATGTCGACGGCGGCTAAACAGTTTCGCGCCGACCATAATCGGCTTCGATCGGCGTGCGAACGAATCGATATCAATATCGGTTGAGCCGACACAATCGACTCAATATTTCGCCGCTGACCAAGCCGATATATTTGACGGCGGGCTAGGCACGCCGTCTCGACTTGGAACTTTAAATTTTTGTCAACAACACGAAAGAGTTCTGTGTTTACAATTTTTCAACTGTGTGGCTAGGTAGATTATTTAAAATAGTATGAATTCTTAATTTTTACTTTTTTTTTTACATTCAATAATAAAAAATTTTTTTCGTTTCAAAGTTAACTTACGCTAGTTAATCGAAGAAATTTAACTTAACTAAATGAAAAAGTTAATGGTTTTCGAAATTAACTGAAACGTTAAAAGTTAACCAAAAATTTAACTTCGTTAATTAACCATTAACGAATTAACTAGTTAATGCCCAGCTTTGAAAATAATCTTCAATTTGCATCATTTTCCCTCGTGGTTTCAGACACCACACATTTCTAGTTCGCGCATTGCTTTCATTCTGAAATATCTCACGTTCAATCGACACGGCGCACAGTGATTTGTCTCCATATGAGCTTGGGACAAAAACCGAAGGAGTATTCAAAATTAATTGAAACTAAGCTTCTAAATGTTTTTCTGTAACCCTTATAGTTTTTGAATAAATCCAGAATTATATGATTGATTTTCTTATTTAATTATTATGCATATAATACAACTATACAATTATATTTCGAAAAAGATTTCTTAGCTTCAATAACGGATTCTAGTGGTTCTTGATTAGCTGATTTCAAATAACTGTTTTTGGCTTGCAGTTGTAGTTTGGCAGGTACATTAATGCAAAAACATTACCAAATCTTTTTAATAAATTTAATATTATAACTAGAGACCGACCGAAATTCGGTTTCGGTTTTTCGGCTTTTCGGCCAAAAAAAGCTGTTTCGGCCGTGTTTCGGATTCGGCCGAAAAATAAAATATCGCTTTCGGCCAAATTTCGTTTTCGGCCGAAATTCCTATATTTCCGCCGAAAATTTCGGTTTGATAGAAAAAGTAACAAATAAATAACAAAGATTACACTGATCGACAAAACTGAACGTTTTGTGTGTTAAATATACTTTATAGACAAATTCTTATGTATTTTGCCATGCTGGATACGAAAATAATAATAATGAAATTTTTACAGCACCAAAAATGCAACTTTTGTGGCGTTTGCAGAAAAATGGTGCGTGCTGGAAAATTTAAAGTTTATTTTCGGATTTAGCGTATCAAAATACATAAGGAACAACCAAGTGGATAAAAGCGGTATGTAACACAAATTTTAGCATTGATCATAGTTTCGAAGAATCAGAAGCGACAAAGAAGACATGTCCTATCGGAGTAGATCTAATACTCTCGCAATGATTTATAAATTTCTACTCCTCTACTACGGTAGCAGATTTTTCTAATTCCCTCAAGATATTTCCTACTACTATGGTAAGAAATCTACTCCTCAAAATATTATGTGAGTTTCATACAATGCAAAAGTACTATTCTTTCTACAAATCTGCTTCCCCGACAGAAATTTCTACAACTCGTAGAATTTCTAGTACTCTACGCATAAACCCATATCTACTCCCCTCTCTTGAAATCTACTACCATGACAGTAATTTCAACTACTCTTGATTTCCACGCATTTGATAGTTTGCTTCTAAATTCATCTAAATTCATGATCTGAACTTAAAATGATCGGCCCATATTCATAGTCAAATTAAGCTCCAACTTAACTTTAGTAATCTACTAAGTTGACAGATAATACACTGAACTGGCAGCTACTAAGCTGGTTCTAAAGTTTAGCAGCTACTAAATTTGACTATGAATATGCGATCGATTTCAGCCTACTGATAATCTTAATTATGTCCCACTTTATTACATTAAATCTCTCAATTATTTCTTTTATTTTTTCGGTTTCGGCTTCGGTTTCGGCCGAAATTAAAAAAATGAAAATTCGGCCATTTCGGTTTCGGCCGAAAAAAAAAATAAAAAATTTCGGCCATTTCGGTTTCGGCCGAAATTAAAAAAAGCGATTTCGGTCGGTCTCTAATTATAACAATTGAAAAGATTGATCTTTTCAATAGTTTTTATAATCTTGAATACTTTGTAAAGAAAACTGTATATTATACTATATTATATTATGTATATTCTACTATTAGGGGTATTCACGGATTGGTGTACTTGATAGTGTACTTTTGTCGAAGTGACGTATTCACTTTTACCATAAATTTTACCTGTATTCCCAATTTTAATAATTCTGGCACATTTTTTATTTTTTTATTTGTTTAACATGTGCATTGCTTGGTAAAGTAACAAACCCCAAGAAATCCTCTAAAAAATCTGGAGAACCCGGGACTGCCAAAACCATTCGGCATTGACCGCCTTAGTCAATAGGAAGTAGAGAGAAGAGTAAAATAGAGAAAAATTAAATCACATTGGAGCTTTTAGTTACTATACATACATTAATATCAATATATTAATAAAAGTACATACATTCATCACATTTTACCATTTTATTTACATTATGAACTTTTTGAAAAGTTTTTTGATATTAAATCGTAATTTTAGGCATTTACAAAATAACATTTTTTTCAAAAAGTTGGTAAAAAATGGTGAATTTCTTTTTTTTCTGAAAGAAAACACATTGAACTTTAAAAAAAAAAAAAATTTTCACTTACTTTTACACATTTTTTTTTACAATCGATAATTTTTTTTTTTTTTTGTTTTTTACTTGAAAAACTTTTTTTTTGCATGGTACTCACAAATTTTTACATCGAAGATTAATGACAACTATTTTATTTTTCATTTTTTAATACAATAATAACATTTATACAAAAGTAAAGTTTGTACCATTCTTGCTTGTACAAAAATGCCTTTTTGGCAATGTTTTTCGCCAAGCTATCAAAAAAAATTTTTTTGTTCCAGCATTTGTTATCAAATTTTCCTAATTTCACAAAAAAATTTTAATCAAATCAAAAAGTTTATATTCTTTTTAGTCAATGTATCTTTCCAAAAATACCATATTTTATACAATTGATGACATCAAACTTTCTGAATTTTGTCTATGGGACAAATCACTGTGAGGCGCCGCGCCAACATGCCAACATTGACCATAGACTGGAATATAGGTATTGGTTCGGGTTCGGCGGTGAGTGTTGCTGCCAAAGTAAAATTTTAGGTGCTCTCAAGCTTAATTTGCTTGTACGTTTTTTTGGTAAATTTAAAAATTTAACCATTTTTCAATAATTAATGAATAGAAAGTTATGTAAATGAATAAATAAGCATGAATCTGAAACCAATATCTCTCCTAAAACTCAAACTAAAAGCGCAACTTCTTGCATACAAAATATTTTGTAACCACGAGGGAAAAGTTGCAAAAAGTAGATTATTTTAGATTAAACTTGCACTATAGAAACATTATGGGTTAGAGTTCGCAAGGCATTGAGTGGACTTTTCCAATGATACCAATATCGATGATATAAAATGGGAGTGTTGGTGTTATGCAAATATCGAAATTGAACGCACCACGCACCTTTGTACATTTCCACATACATTACCACATTATAATTTGAAATTGATTTGGCAGCAAGAGCTCTCGCATCCCACCCCGACTTAACAACAACACAAAAACAGAAAGTGAAGCAGTTCAACGCACATTTGAAGGGTATACTGTCGCGCTTCAAACAAACTACGCCTCTGTTTTTTTTTGCTAAGTAAAATATTTGTAATACTAGATTGCATTTTTTAATTATTTATTGCAGAAAAAATAAATATTCATAATCATAATCATAATCAATAATTTGAAAAATACATGCGCTTCAGAACATCACTAATTGCATTATTCTACCAACAAAAGTGACAATAAAAATTGTTATAAACTAAATAGAAGGTGACAAGACTTGTCATTGTTTCTTATTGCTAGAATAAGGCTCTAAGTTACAAATATCACGAAATTCTCCAAAATAAAGTCAGGCACGGCAGAAAAGCACAGAACGAAAAATAAGTTCGTTATGTTTTGTTCTCGAAAAACTATTGAATGCAAAAGTAAAGTTTAAATATTTGAAAACGAGCGAAATTAATTGCCCCGCTGAATCGCTCGTATGTGTATTTTACGAATGAAGGAAAAGTGCAAAGAACAAATAGGCGATATTGTAGAACTCAGTAACTTTTCCCACTCTGATTTTTAACCGCATACTAACTTGTTGATTACAAATATGTATGTAGTTAGTTATAATTAATGAAACTTCGAACAAATAAGAAAATACTTACTTAATGAATTTTCAACCTGAAAATGGCAACTTCACGATGAACTAGGACTTGACTAATTTCCTACGATTTCGACTCTAGCAATTACGAGCTTAGGAACAAAAATTTTAAGGAAAACTGTCTAGAGCCAAACTATTTGTCAGTTCAAGCAATTGTGTGCTTTATATTGCCATTGTTTTCTTAATTCTATGTTGAGACGTTGCATCAAAGAACTGGCCCTGTCCACAATTCAAAGACAAGATAAGCAATAACTTTACTTATAATTACTTATTGCATATTATAGTTGTGTACTAGTTCAGGAACTCAATAGTTCAATGAACTGAGCTAGTTCACAGTTCGACCACTTTGATGAACTACAGTTAATTCTAACCACACAAAATGGGTCACATAGCCTCCAGAGAGGGGATATTTTTCGTTCTGAAGCGAAATTAAATGTTATTTTTTAATTTTTTTTTATTTTTGCTGCATACAAACCTTTAGCATTAATGAACTCCAAGCATGTTTGGATGAATGCTGGCAGATTAACTCAATCTTGGGGGAATTTGGAGAATGTTTCATGAGAAGGGTCACCCTCATGACACCAGTTTAATTGACGACGGCGGTCGGGAACTAATTGAGTTAATCCTTATAATAAACTGAAATCGACCACTCTACATATTTTTTCGTGTTCAACAACGATAGTTTTACTCACTTAATTCAATAATTAATCATTACTTATCAGTGATAAGTTATCACTACGTATGCAGAATATTTATTGTTAAAATGTTTGATTTGATTCGATTTATTTGTATTTATTTAAAAAATGCATAATGGAGCCTTTTATTTACATTTAAAATGTTCACACTCAAAATTGGAAGAAAATTCTTATGACCTATGGGCAGGGGTATGCGAACAAACCCGAATAAGTATCAATTTTGGTATACACGAATGCAAACTTTTCTTCTTTCTACACCTTATTTCACAGCTTTAATTCGATCAAAAATGGAATTACTTATTCAGTTTTGTTCGCACATTGCGATTTTATATAATTCGTTAGTATCTTTATTTAAAGTGATTCGATTTAGTGACTTGAAAACCTTGAATTTTAATTTTAACAAAAATTAGTTTTACAATCAAAACTTTGGAAAAAATGGTTCATAAGACAAAAGTTTGATATTTTTGGATAACAATCTTTTACCGTTATTTGGTTTTCATGCATTTTTTGTACCAAGTATTTATTGGTTTATTCCATACGCTTTGATTTAATCACAAGTTTCGCATGGATCCATCTTACTACAGTATAATCACTTGCACCATTCAACTACGTTTGATTCAAACCGAGTCCGCTGACTGCCATTGCGAGTCATCACTACCGCGCCCTCAGAGCCGCGGACTACCCAAATTGTATTGCCTGACATCATAGTGCCGCTATTGGCCAAAGCAATGGAATTGCCAGCGGCAGATAAGCTGGTGTCATTTTTAGAGCGTTTGCGCCAAAAGCGTCCGCCGCTTAGCTGTAGTCCCTTAAACGTGTCCAAGAAGGCACGCCTGAAGCCGGCATTCATGAAACAATATGTGATGCGATTACAGCAGCTTGAGGAGTACGCCAGCAGCTGGAAGAAACTGATGGAAGTGTAGTCTATGTATTCGTAGAATGGCGGCCCAATGAACATGGCCACTGTGTTGATCACGTACAGCGGTGTCCAGCAGATGAAGAATTCAAGCACGAGTACGAACAGCATTTTCACTACGCGTTTCTTACTCTCGAGATTTTTCGTTTCATTGGATCTGGAATAAGTGAAAGGAAAGCAAATAATTTTCGTTTCATGTAGGGTTTTCAGGAGATGCAAAAAACCAATTTCCAAGCTTCTGGTGCACGAATTCGACCATACCCTTTTCAAAAATAGAAAAGAGGACAATTTTTAGTATATGTAAAGAAAAATCCACGTGAAATCTATATATATAAAAGAGACGTGTATGTTTGTCACCAGTAGACGCGAAAACTACAGCACCGATTCTCAGCAAAATTTATATATGTGTTCTAGGGGTCGTGAGTCGTGACATAGGATAGGTTTTGACACGCCCACTTTTACCGCCCACAAGTTAGAAAATACGCATTTCTCTCACATTTGTGAATCTTTTAAAGCAAATACCATATGATCAACAATCAACTTGGTTGCCACCTAGGACTTAATTTTTCCCCACCCAAGTAGTGTTACCATATCTGCGGGTTTTTTACCTTTCGGTTTCTTTCAAAGTATGAAATCGATTTGCTAAAGTATTTCAAGTGATGTACCGATCACAAATTTCAACAACTTCGTGTATTTTCAACATTAAATGCAGCAGGGAGTAATAATTAAGGTTACTTCCATTTGATTGCATGTAACTTTTCAACAATGGAAAAAACCTAAGGCAATGCCAAAATAACACGGCTTCTCCTTGAGTATTACATATTCGCAATTCCATAATTTGCCCCAATCTCCCAGTGCACATTTTACGCCCACTTTCACAGTACTTCATTTCCACTTAAATGCATTTGCCATTTACATTCCAAATAACTACGGAAAAATGTCTATTGTGAATGGAAATTAAATTATACCCAACTTAAAGCTCCCCACACACTTTTTTTTTTTATTTTTTTTTTTAACGACGAATCCCAACGGTCTTACTAACCCGCCCAACCGACCGAGGGGCACATCCGCATGACGCACGGATTTGGTGACCGCACAGCCGTAATCCGGATTACGCTGTGTAACCGATCGCGGGTAAACATATTTGGAAATTCGTTTCAGCTACAGATTAAAATCATCAGCTGATAAAACGCATATTAATAAAGCGCGAATTAGGTTATGAATGCAAGAGAGAATTCTTCCAAACATAACATAATATAAGATTAACGTGATAATAAACAATAGAATTACAAGAAAATATTATGAAGCAACAGAATTCATGCGACGAATATGAATTTGATCAAATATAATTTTTGCCTACATTACGATATTAGACTTAACAAAAATACAAAGACAAAACAATCCAAACAGTTAATTTACGCGACAAAGATTACAAATATTAATTTTAGTATTTTGTTTTTTTATACGAAATATAAAAAATCAAATACAAATAGAACAGTTAAGTAAACAGTAACGGAACGAATGTGAATTCAGCTAAAAATTTTGTTTTATTTGTATACAATATACAATAAAAAACAAAATTCTGCTGAAATATAAATATAAAATACAACAAAAATACAACACTTTCAAAAAATCGACAATGCCGATCTTTGTGGAGTTTGGCAACCCTGTCATTTCGTTAGACCCTAAGCGGTCCAAAAACTCAAAGAGCAACAAAGGCTTAAGTGTGATCAAGTACATTTAAAATAAAAGTTTTAGTTTTATTAAGTGAAAAGACAGAATACAGGTTATTAATATCGCTACAAATAAAACGAAAAGTTTCATTCTGCGCGTAATTAGAGCGGCACATACTTAATATCAAAGGAATGAAAGATCTGGAACGACGGGTTGGGATATTAAAATCAATTTCTTGAAGCAAAAATGTAGAATTCAGAGAGCCATTTATCAATTTAATCAAAAATGTTACATTAAGCATCATTCTTCTATTTTTTAGAGTAGGGATGTCCAAGAGTTTTAAACGATTTTCGTATGGAGGTAGGTTCTGATTCGGATTCCAGCGAAGGTTTCTTAAAGCAAATTATAAAAATTGTTTTTGAACCGATTCAATTCTATCAGAGTGGCAGTTGTATTGTGGATTCCACAAGACTGATGCATATTCCAAAATTGGTCTTACAAGTGATATGTAAAGACTTTTGGTAACGAATGGGTCATTAAATTCTTTTGACCATCTTTTAATGAAACCTAGGACACCCCTCGCCTTATTCACACATAAGTCAATATTTAGATGAAAGCGAAGTTTTGGATCCATAGTAACACCCAGGTCCACAAAAGTAAAAACCTTTTCTAGATTACAGTTATTTATATGATACAGCGATGAAAGTTGGTGTCTTCTAGCAAATGTCATAAATTTACATTTTTTCAGGTTCAGTTCCATTAAGTTATTATCACACCAGATAGCTATACTGGTCAGATCTGATTGTAACAACTTATGTTGATCTAAGATGTCATAGGACAGAAACAATTTAACGTCATCAGCATACAACAGTACATTCGAATGTTTAATGACAGAAGGAAGGTCATTTATAAAAAGATTAAACAGAATAGGACCTAAGTGACTTCCTTGAGGAACTCCAGAGGTGACATCTATAGTTTTTGATGTTGATGATTCGAATAACACCTGTTGCTTCCGATTTGTCAGATACGATTTTACCCATTTTAAAAGAAGATCTGGGAATCCGTATCTTTTAAGCTTTTCAATCAACAAATAATGATTAACTTTATCAAAAGCTTTACTAAAATCAGTATATATGACATCTGTTTGAAGATTCTTTGAAAATCCCTTTATTGTTAATGAAGAAAATTCCAATAAATTTGTAGATGTTGATATACCTCTCAGAAAACCATGCTGTGAAGGAGATATTAAAGTTGTGACCGAGTGAACCAATTGCTTTGTGACAACTTGTTCAAATAACTTTGGTATTGTGCTAAGTTTAGCAATACCTCTATAGTTAGATACGAATGATTTGGTTCCACTTTTATAAAGAGGAATAATGTATGACTCTTTCCATGAATTCGGAAAATAACCTCTTTCAATAGAGGCATTAAATATATTTGAAAGTGGAATGTATAAATTTTCTGCACAAACTTTCAAAATACAGCTAGGAATATTATCTGGACCAGTACTATATGAATATTTCAACGATTTTAGGTGTTGTAAGACATCATCAGATTCTATAACAGGATTGAGAATGGAATTATAAGTGGGGATGTTATATGGATACGATGTGTTGCCATAAGTATTATCAGAATATGTCGTTTTGAAGAAGTCAGCAAACATATTGGAAATCTCAGTAGGATTGTTGGACTCACGATCATTCCATTTCATTGTAGTGGGAAAACCAGTGTTTTTCCTTTTTGAATTTACAAAGTTATAAAAAGTTTTAGAATCGTATTTCATTTTGGATTTCAAATCGTTCAAATATTCATCATAGCATTTTTTATTAAGTACTTGATTTTTATGTCTCAGAAGCGAATATTTTGAATAATCTTGAAGGTTTAAAGTTCTTTTATATGTTGTTAAATCTGCGGGTGGTGAGGTGTCGGCCCAATAGATAAGCCCTAAAATTTCTAGTTGCCCAGACTATCGCTAAAAACTCCTTTTCGATCGTCGAATAGTTCTTTTCTGCATTATTTAGCGCCCTGCTAGCAAAGGCTATTGGTCTGTCTTCTCCTTCTTCCCCTTGGGATAAGATTGCCCCAATTGCCTCATTACTGGCGTCAGTAGTTAGCATAAATGGGTTCAAAAAATTTGGATAAATTAAAACAGGCGGAGACGTGATGGCGTCCTTCAGACAGTCAAATGCCTTTTGACAGTCGGCCGTCCATTCAAAATTAATTTCCTTCCTCAGCAACCTGTTTATTGGCAATGCTATATACGCCATATTCTTTATAAATTTCCTATAGTAATTCGCCAGACCTAGAAAAACCTGAACCTCCTTTTTATTTCTTGGTGTTGGGATTTTCCTTACGCACTCCACCTTTCCTGGGTCCGGTAGTGCTCCGGACTCAGAGCATTTATGGCCTAAATATATAACTTCTCGTCGTAAGAAATGACATTTATTTGTATTCAACTTCAAGTTATGTTCTCTCAGCACATTCAGTACCTTACCTAATTTATTCTCATGCTCAGCTAAATTCTTTCCGTATATTACAATATCGTCCAGGTAAACGAAACAGTCTATCCCTTGCAGTCCTGTCAGGATATGGTTCATAATCCTTTGGAACGTCGCAGGTGCCCCCGTCAATCCAAAAGGCATCCTGTTAAACTCAAAATGCCCGAGACCGGTACTGAAAGCTGTCTTTTCCCTATCCTTTTCACTCACCAGCACTTGATGATACCCACTAGCCAGATCTAAAGTTGTGAAATACCTGCTGCTACCTAGTTGATCCAATATTTCCTCTATCCGCGGAATGGGAAAAACTTGTTTTATAGTAATGTCGTTTAGCTTCCTATAGTCAATGACCAATCTCCATTTCTTCTGACCGAATTCGCCCCCCTTCTTTGTAACTAGAAGAAGAGGTGAATTCCATGGTGACGTGCTGTGTTCTATAATTCCGTCTTTTAATAGTTTGTCTACTTGCTTCTCAATTTCTTCTCTATGTGCCTGTGGCAGTCTATATTGCTTCTGACTTATTGGAGGGTGCTCCGCTAGTGTTGGGATCTCATGTCTTAGAACCGGGGTATATGACAACTGGTCCCCTTCCAACAGGAAAACGTCGTGGAAAGATGCACATACCTTTTCTACAGATGCTCTCTCCTCCGAGTTTATAGAAGGGTCTAAACTCAGAGCCCCAAAAAGTTTTTCTATTCTTCCTTTAATGTCTATTTCGTTCACATTATTAATAGATGTGCCATTCGGTATTTTGAATTGGTTAAAATTAGTAAACTTTGGAGTAAAATCCTGTCGAAATATGTAATCATGGTCCGTCGCATTTAAAATTGGAATGTGCACCATATTTTTACGAACATTCACCAAGGTTTCTGCCATGTAAACGCCTGGTGATACCTCTTGTTTGTGTATCACCACAACTGGAATGTTTGTTTTAACTTTTAGAGGTACTATTACGATTGTTCGCTTCCCTACTGTTACTTCTTTGTTGTAATACACATTATTCAAATCATCCATAGATCTTAGAGGCAACTTCAAAATTCTTTGCTTTAAGTTGTTAAAAAAAATTATTTCCTTATCGAGCGCATTAATTACTGAATGGTTCCACAGGTTATCCCTCCCTATTATGCCATCTGCTGGCACACCCTGTTCTGATGATACGACGTGCATCGTAAAACTCAGATTTCTCACTTGGCTATGCACTATTCTAGTGGAGCCCAATGTTGTCACATACCCACCAAAAGCCCCACTTAAATCCTTTGTATTGCCCTCGTTCAACTCCGGGAATTCCACCATTGCGCTCCTTTTTACGAGGCTCGTTTCAGCTCCCGAATCCACCAATAATATAAGCATCTCGTTCTTGGCTTCTTTGCAAGGGATTTTCACGAAAACATCATTTACTCCTAGTACTCCTTGTCTGTTCCATACCACTCTCTGAGTCGTCGCTGTACCACCCGAAATGTTGTGATCGTAAAATCCCGCTATCCTTCTCCTTAATTTCTCCACCACCCTAACGCAAACTGCTTGGAACTTCCCTATTTTCAAACCCATTTCATGTACTAATTTTCCCAACACGAAACTCTTGCTCCTACTTGCCATAGACTCCCCCTTCTCAGCCAGCACACTTATTTTGTCACCCATATATAATATTATGCATTGCCACACGTATAATATTATCATCATTTTCGCCCATGCGACACCAACTATGCCCATAGCTTCACTCGTACTCGTGTGGTCTACCGCATTTGTACCTTTCTCTGTCTCCCTCTCCTCAATTCCTCCTGCCTTAATTTCCTTCGATATCTTACAGTTTTGGAGTCCCAATGTGCCCACAGACGCTACCGACGTTGGACCCACTACCAGCTTCCCCCCTTGCCCACTTTTTCCGCTATTTTGGGGTTCCCATCCTATTGGCGTGGAGTGGGCCCCCCGGAGTTTCCCTGGTCCCTCAAATAATTCTTCTTCGCGTCACAATCCGCAACCCTATGTCCCTGTTTCTCACACCAAAAACATTTAATCCGAGTGTTACCACGGCCGAAATCCCCACTTGCTCCGCTTCTGTCGTTTCCATTTCTATTCCGAGCCACATTTTCCTCCTGTCTGCTCCCAGCCTGTCCGCTCCCTTGGTACCCACTACCTTCGTTTGACTGTCTCCCCCGCTCAGAGCACTTCCAACTAACATCGTGACCATAAGCTCCGCAGCTTTCGCAATAAGGTGTATTTTTTCTTGTAAAACACTCGTCCCTTGTATGCCCAAATTTCCTACAAAACGAACATGTCGGCCTCCTTGATCCCGTCCAACTATCTTCTAGACTCTGTTTTCCAACCGCATCTGCATTCAATTGTGCTGTTCTAAAAGGATTACTCGAATTTGCTACCTGACCACCCTTATGAGGTAGTGCCGTTGAAACGTTTATCCCATATAGACCCTCTTCTGTGCTCATGCCATTGTAAGAAATGCTCGCTGCATTCCTCGCTGGCAATGACATCTGTCCCTTCTGCAACGTGGCCTCAGCTACAATTACCTTCCCCACAAGGTCATCCAAGGTACCGGATGTGATACCCAACAAAAATATTTTCAAAGTAGGGTCCTGCATACCCACTCTAAATGTCGTACACACTGACCTATCCAACTCTTCCAAAAGACCCTTATTACTGTCCCCTGAATATTTTCCCCTTATTATTCCCTGTGCTACTGCTCTCAGCGCCCCCAGTCGCCTGGCATATGGCCTTATTTCCTCCCCCGGTCGTTGGAAAGTCTGCCCTATCTCCTGAAGTACGCTATCCAAAGACTGTGTTTTCAGGTATGTATTTCTAATCAAGTGGTGCAACTCCTCTAATGTAGTAAACTGCTGAGAGCTTATTAAATTAAATGCATCGCCGTACAACCTCTGTTTGACGCATGCCATAAAATCTTGAAACTCCTCGTCCTTCACTCCCTTCCTAGCTAACTCACTCCCTTGAATAAATTTGTGCACTTCCGCCTGTAGGTCTGGCGTTTCTACTCCCGCAAACAACGGTACCACACTGTTGACTAGTTTAGCTATCTCATGCACATTCATCTTGGTTTTATATTCCGGAAACTGTCGCGTACTATGTAATTCTCGGGAGTCGGGAATTGTTGCCTCTTTGTGCACAAACGAATTATCATGCGCTATCGTCAACTCCTGTTTCAAAAGTCTGTTCTCTGTCTCTAAATCTTCGATCTTACGATTTGCTCTGCCCAAGGTATGGAACTCCTCTCTACTTCTTTGACTTATTGCTTTCTGTATACTCTCTTCCGATATATTCCGCACCCTAAGCTGTTTTCTTAAATTCTCGTTTTCCAACTCAATTTCCTCCCCACTCCTCAAACTGCTATCCAACTGACTATTCAATGACTTGTAGCTCCTTTTCAGCTGTTCTATTTCTTTTCTCAAACCCTCAATTCTCTCGTCCGAGTCTTTCCAATGTGTTTCTACAATACGCAAAAGTTCCTCGAGAATCGAATCCGCTACTTCTAGCGCCGTAAGATTTCCTAAGTATCCCTCTACCTTATCCTTGATAAGAATATACTGTTCCTTAGACCCGCAGAATAATTTCAAAGTTGCCCACAACTTTTGAACAAATCTCTCTGCCTCAGCACTTAACCGTTCTAGCTCTACTTTCGCATCACTAGATTTCGCCATTAATCAACTCAGGTGCAGGGCGCCACAAACAAAAATTGGAAATGAGGAAAAAGGGGGGAAAACGACCAAACAACATCTCAAAGAAAATCACGACTTTACAATGGTCGACGAAAAACACTTCACAAGTCCAATTTGGACCGAACACTACCAGACATAAATTATTAAATTGAAAAAAAAAACTAACTGCCACCAAAAAACACAAAAACCACAAGCTGATAATATTACACTGGAGCGGAAAAATACTCCCTTGATGGTAACCTGCTGCCACTCAAAAAAAAAAAAAAAAAACAACCACAAATCAAAAGAAAATCAAAAATAGCTATCTTAAATTTAGTGACCACAACACTGGCCCAAACCAAAATTTTAAAAAGAAAAGGAAAGTATACTTATCCTACCGGCTGCGCCAATGTTATCCTACCGGCTGCGCCAATGTTAAATTAAAAACCCGACTGTTCGCTTTTAAATCACTTTATTAACTCACAATTAGTATTTTATTTCAGTTGCTGCCAACCAAGCAAAAGTGCTGACCCAACAATCTCGCAAGTGCATTGCACCTCGATCGAGTCAAAACCCTCAATCGCTCATTTGCAATTGGAGACTTAATTGTGTCAGGTTTTGCTTGGCTGACAAACATGCTACAGGGTGATGTTGAAATGCGTGGCTCATGTGTTTAATGGGCCACAACAATGTTTTAAATGCCCGAGTTTTCGAAGTTTTTAGTTTCCTCAATTCTTTTGTAAACCATACAGCACCAAGTTCATTCGAATTCTTTTTAATGTTCTTTGGAACACATATCTCGAAGATTTGGCTGAGCGTACAATTGAAAATTGATACACAGTCGTCAACATCTTCAAAGTTCATGTCCCAACTAGTTTCAGATAAGAGTTGGTTCATTTTAACAAAATTTGTATTCTTGAAGCAAAAAAATGACTTCAACGGTGTAGAAACTGGTTCTAAGTTGTTTTGAACAAATTCGAAAGATAATTCAAGTGTTGGGTGATGGACATGCAAAAGCATCACAGCGTTGCACTGAAAACTTCGAAGAGTCATCAACATAAATTAAATCCAAAATTCTACTATTCTTATTTTCAATCCCGTTTACTTGTTGTAAACTCATATCTGAAAATGAATCCAGAAAGTCATTTAAACAGTCACGAGAAGAATACGGAAGAAACTGGTTTGAATCGCTACAAAAATTCCAAGATATATTCGGTAAATTAAAGTCTCCAAAAACAACAATGGAATCGGCAGGTTTAACATTTGAGTAAACCAATGATATAAGCGACACATGTCTTAGATAAACGGTAATATCGGAATTCGGTGGGATATACGAGCAAGTAACGAAAATATCGATACTAAAAACTCGAATTCGTACACAAATAAATTCCAAGTCAGAGACATCTGAAAGTATGATTTCCTCAGATGAAAAAATGTTTTTTACTGCAATGAGGACTCCACCACCAGTCCTGCATTTACGATCCCTCCGAAAAATTTGATACCCAGCACACAGAATTTCCGAATCAAAAATATTTGGTTTAAGCCAAGTTTCGGTAAATACCAAGACATTATGACTACAATCGAAACTTTTAATATAAATATCGTTCAACTTTGTATTTAGCCCTCGACCATTTTGGTACAGAAGACAAACAACATTATTTGGGATTTTATTTAGTTTTTTTGATTAGAATTTAATTTTCTTTGAGGAAGTTGAACTGGATTTACTAGATTTGATTTCTCTTTATAAACAAATTCACGAACTAAAGTTTTATCCGGCCAAAAATTTTTATTAACAATATCATCAAACAATTCTGCAGGAACAGATAATTTGAAAGATGAAATGTTTCTAGCGTATGAAAAGTTGAATTTAAAAACATTTATATTATTACCGGTTTTATTGAGTTTAGAATCAATATAAAATATGATATCTTCAGTTAATGTGTCTGGTGCAAATCTGGACATGAAAATAGATTTTTTAGGTTGCACAACAACATTTTTATCAATATTTGAGATTCCATTCATATTTTTCTCAGGAGCGTCATCTACTCTCGTTTCCAAAACCGCAGGATCTGGAGAATAAATGTAACTGGTGAAGCAAACATATCGGAAAAGGATGGAGTTGTCGGAGTTGAAAATGGCTTTGGGGTAGGTGGTAAAAGCCCAACAGAAGTATTTTGTTTCGGAGCTGTTTCATCCAAACATTTATACTTCTGAAAGTTAATTTCGTACTCCTTCAGTTTAGACTGGGCAGCTGCTAAGTCCTTTGATACATCATTAAATCCCTTTCGGGCTTGACGTACCAATTTACAGATGTCCAGCTCTGTATCGCGGCAATCTTCGCAGGACCAACGAAGACCTTTTTTACCCTCGATCAGATCGACTACTCTACCAGTAAGGGATGCACATTTGACGTGATAAAAGATATCACATAGCCAACAAGAGACCATGCGTTCATTATCGACTTTAATGGCACACTTACGGAAAGAGCAAGTCATATTTAAATGCAAAATTTATAAAAAATAAAATACAAAAAGTGTAAAAAAGTGTAAATTGTAACGAGACAAAATGTTGGGAAAAGGCAATTTCAAATTATATTAAAACAAGTGCCTGAAAGTATGCTCTGAAAATATGATCAGTCTGAGAATGTGGAATCTATATAAAGCTGGTGACACAAGAAATGTCAAAGTGGACAGTATAAGCAAAAACAAAAAAAATTTGCAATTTTTGTTGTAGTGATACTTAGCTGACAGGAATTCACGGAAATATAGCACAAAACTTTGTTATTTGCACAAAACTTATTGCACTTAGCCAGAATTTAATTTATTTAATTTATTTAAAAGGTTTTCAAAATAATTAACACGGTATAACTATTTAAAAATATTTATTCAAATCGCAGCAAAAATTCACTTATGAACAATTTGAACAGGGTTGCCAAAACACTGCCGCGAAATTTCCCCAAAAATTGATCAAAAATTGCAAGGCGATATTCGGCTCGGACAAATTTTTTGTGCTAAAAAATTTTACAAAAACAAATGCATATCATTCTAGAGCGCACTATCGTATTTTTAAGAAAAAGTACCACGACACCAACGAAATTTTGCATTCATGTGTGGCGACCTTAAATGCTCACTGCGAAAGTCGCCCACTTTCACAGTAACCCTACACACAGTACTTCATTACAACTTAAAATACCCAAAATTCCGCCGCCGCGGTACTTTATCATAAATGCAAAATTTATAAAAAATAAAATACAAAAAGTGTAAAAAAGTGTAAATTGTAACGAGACAAAATGTTGGGAAAAGGCACTTTCAAATTATATTAAAACAAGTGCCTGAAAGTATGCTCTGAAAATATGATCAGTCTGAGAATGTGGAATCTATATAAAGCTGGTGACACAAGAAATGTCAAAGTGGACAGTATAAGCAAAAACAAAAAAAATTTGCAATTTTTGTTGTAGTGATACTTAGCTGACAGGAATTCACGGAAATATAGCACAAAACTTTGTTATTTGCACAAAACTTATTGCACTTAGCCAGAATTTAATTTATTTAATTTATTTAAAAGGTTTTCAAAATAATTAACACGGTATAACTATTTAAAAATATTTATTCAAATCGCAGCAAAAATTCACTTATGAACAAATTGAACAGGGTTGCCAAAACACTGCCGCGAAATTTCCCCAAAAATTGCTCAAAAATTGCAAGGCGATATTCGGCTCGGACAAATTTTTTGTGCTAAAAAATTTTACAAAAACAAATGCATATCATTCTAGAGCGCACTATCGTATTTTTAAGAAAAAGTACCACGACACCAACGAAATTTTGCATTCATGTGTGGCGACCTTAAATGCTCACTGCGAAAGTCGCCCACTTTCACAGTAACCCTACACACAGTACTTCATTACAACTTAAAATACCCAAAATTCCGCCGCCGCGGTACTTTATCGAAAATTCTTCCAGCAAAGATATTGGAATAAAAAAATTTGTTTGCGGTGAAAAATTTCAAAGCTACAACTAAAAATGTGTATCATTTATAAATTTTCTTTAAAAAAACGCAGTATCGCATATTCAAGCAACATTTTTGTTCAAGTTCCGTACCGGCTTCGGAATTTCGCGTTGGCTTATGGGGACCTAAATGCAGGCAAACCGCCATTAATATTACGAGAAGACATCCATTGCGAATGAAAATTAAATTAAACTTGACTTAAATGCACACACTGCAATTGGCCTTTTCGGCAAATAAGCACTGCAAAATTTTCCCAACAAGTTATAGAAATCACTTTCTTCCCACAAGAAAAATTTACAAAATTTACAAAAACACAACAGAACGTCTCTCAATGTGGCAATACTCCTCACAGACGTGGTTGAGCGCCCCGTCTGTGAGGCCAACTTTAGGCAAATTTCCCTTCCTAAGGGAGTTTTTGGTTTAATTTTGTCTAAAAGGGATAAAGGTACTTATTTTTACTTAATTTGAAGGTGCACTTAGACCGCAGGAGCGAACACAACTTTTGTCGCGAACTCCAATCGTAAACGAAATTCCGTTCGTGCAACCGTTTACACTGACTAAATATTCTCTCCCGCACCAGCATCGGAATCTACAGATTTGTTCGTTTTCAAGTGTTTACACTGCCGGGCCATTTTGTACGAGCATTCGGCTACGTACCAAAGCTCAAAGATCGTAATCCAGTCGTTTGCACCGGCCGAATTAACGGCATTTGTTTCAAATACTTATACCACATGTCATTTAATTTAATTTCAATAATCTTCCAAACATACTTTACTGCGCTACATACATACATACAATCATTCATTCATTCATCAAAACCTATTTCAATACCAATCGCTACATCAATTTTCCTCTCTATAAAATTGTACAAAATTAACTCCACAGTATAAACACTAAGGCATTCAATCCCGAAGTGTTTTTGAAAATCCCGGGATTTCGGGATTTGAAATTTCAGTCCCGGGATCCCGGGATTGGTTCGGGATTTTCGGGATTTTCCAATTGAATACAATTGTTAACATAAAATTAAAGAAAAAATGGTTGCAACAATACTTTAAATTTAATTCGACAAAGAAAACACAGTTTATAAATATTACATTAAGCCAAACAAACAATATTTAAAATAAATATAGGCAAACAAAAAGTAATTCTTTTGAAATTAGATTGATCGAACAAATTATTTTTTTTGCCACGTTGAATCCGAATTTAATCTTAAAATTCGGCCAGCTCCATTGCATGCTAAACATGAAAAACTTACTTTCAGCAGTTTCAGTATTATAGCGGGAATGGATACACCAATTGTTGTTTAAAACTATTGAAATTGGTACCATTCAAAAGTAAAACCCACACAAAACCATTTATCCAAGTTTTCAATATACAATCAACAAAATAATTGTAACAGATCTTTTAAAAAAAAAAAAAAAAAAAAAAAAATTGTTTGTTAACCGTTATTGACAAAAATTTTGCAAATTTTTCTGTGTGTAGCACTGAATCTACAAAAGTGGGGTTTTTAATTTAGCAATTAGATTGAAAGTAAATGCACGGCTGTATTTTTGTGGAAAAACGTCAAAAATATATATTTTTTGAATCCCGGGATTCCGGACTCAAAATCCCGGGTTTCCGGGATTGAGAAAACGTCCGGGATCCCGGGATTTCGGGATTTGGGATCCCGGGATTGAATGCCTTAATAAACACCAATTAAACATATATATTTAAAAATTACTTTCATCCATTCATCCATTACATTGCAGACAATGCAACAACAAAAAATTATTTAGGCCCAGCGAAGCGGACCGGGCCCAGCTAGTGTAATATAAGCGCTGTAAGTAACTTACGAGGTTGCGACTTTTATGAAAATTTTAATTTAGATATTTGAAATTTGGATATACGAGGTTGTGGTATTTATCGTACATGCTGTAGGCATTCCGTTCAAATCTTGGGTGGTTTCAAAAGTTTCGTATTCACTTCAAGAGGAAACGCTGTAAATGTCATTCCGATTGGATCAGTCCTTGGGCCTCTGCAACGTGGTTTATGTTTCAGGCCAATATTTTTTTCCCTGACTTGAACACTTAAATTGCGTTGCAGAGGCCGAAGAACCTATCCAATCGGAATGAAATTTTAACGATTTTTTAATGATATCAATATTGAGACCCAGTACAGTCCGATCGGACCATTTCCAATATATAATGGTTTTTGTTTTTACTAAAACATGGCAACTTTAACCGTGTTGCGGAGGGATAAGAAATTATCCGATTGGAACGAAAGTTGAAACATATCTTACAGATGTCAATACGAAACTTTAGAGACCACCCACAGTTTAAAAAAATACTTTGATCTTTTTTAAATTTTTTTTTTTTTTGACCAAATTTTAGAACATATTGTTGTGGAGGCACCAGATATTATCCTATCAAAACGATATTTCAACCCTTTCTTATCGGTGTCATTACGCTACTTTTGAGACCAACAACAATTTAATCTGATGATTTAAAAAAACTTTTATTTTTAAGCCGCATTTAGTATTTTTTTCACTTGTTTAATTTAAACAAACTGCACGCGCCTCCCACTTTACATTTTCAGTAAAGATTATTTACTTTTTAGACTACAAATATGTATTTTTTTGTTCATTATTGAGCAAAAAACAAAATTCAAAATATTATACGAGGTTGTAGCTTTTATCAAAATTTGATTTTAAGATACGAGGTTGTTGCACAGCCTTTTTATAACCCTTATATTAACTTGCTTTGGGCGGACTATATATATATATATATATAAATAGAATGCATTGTCACCGGAGTGAATTTTGGGGTCCATCAGAGGCGTAGGGGGCCGTGGAGGGACTCAAACCTTGTTTTTAAACAAGCTACATTGATGAAAGTAGGTGGGTTCTTATTGGTAGGTGGGTTCTTACTGACAAAATGAAATTTTGTACCCTTTGGAAAGGGGGATGTGGGGGCCAAGGGGAGCGGGATGGAGCCAATTTAAAGTTCTAACTCCCGTATTTTGTTAGCTGCAAGGCTGAAATTTTTTACTTAGGTTCGTATTTGGGAAAAAGAGTAAAAAATCACAAATTCCACTGCATCTCCAATATTGCACATTTATTCGTTTTTCTATTTCCTTTTAGTTTTATAAGCAAAGCTGGGCATTAACTAGTTAATTAGTTAATAGTTAATTAACGAATTTACATTTTTGGTTAACTTTTAACGTTTCAGTTAATTTCTAAAACCATTTAGTAAAATCATTTAGTTAAGTTAAATTTCTTCGATTAACTAGCATTAGTTAACTTTAAAACAAAAAATTTTTTTTATTATTGGAATTAAAAAAATTTAAAATTAAGAACTCATAACATTTTCGAACTGATATTGACACTTAATTTAAAAATTATTTCACAAAACAATTAAATACACAGGCCGATATATTTCGAAGTGTTCTATATTCTATAGAACATTCTAAACACAATGGCGTTCTCAGCCATTACGTGAGGTTTACATCGTCAGAATGTTTACGTCGTATTTTCCATTTCTCAAGTTTCTCAAAATGGCGAAAAACTGAGAACGCCATTGTGTTTAGAATGGCCTGTGATATTTGTTCTTAACCAAACTTCATTAGTTTCATTATTATTATTTAATATTCTAATAAAACTTGTATGCCTTGTATTCATATGAATATAAATAAATTGTTTCATAGACGATATTTTGCTTTTGATAAAAATTTGTATCATTTATTTTAAAGCAAATTTGCATTGCTGAAACCGATTGGAAAAAGGGTCTGTGAGTGCAGGCATTCAATTGAATATAGTTAAAAAGTATTTTTTATGTGTTTTTTGTAAAAAATTTTTTTTTGTTTTCTATAGGAAATTTAATTATTTAATTTAACTTTTAACGAAGTTAACTTTTGAACGAAATTAACTTTTTAATTTAACGAAGTTAAATTTTTGATTAACTGTTACCGGGTTAACGATGTTAAATTCTCGATTAACTATGCCCAGCTTTGTTTATAAGTAACCTAGCTTCGCTGTGGGTATAAGCCTGCATTTTCACGTAAATGTATAAATGTTATACTATGTATTATTTAAGTAACTGAAATAAAAATAGATTTCCCCAGTCATCCCTCTACCCATTCACTACTCAACACCAAATCCAAAGTATCACCGATATCCCTCAAGGTGGGCCCGAGTTAAAGTTCTATAAAAATGTTGGGTCGGATCACATATTTTCACAATCACCCCTCTGCCCATTCACCACCCAGCACAAATTGGCGAAAGGTTTATTGATATACTCGTACATAAACTATATGAGTTATACATATAAAAATATGCAATACGCATTGCAGAAACTTGTACCAATGCGTGAAGGCAATTTAGGCATATTTTCATTACGTCAACAAATTTAAGCCAAAAATAATTCCAAACTGTTTGCAAATTAGTAGACTATAAAGCACTCAAATCCATTTTGTTTAAAAGGAAATCGGATCAAAAAATACATCGAACATCGTTCGGGACATGAAATACAAATTCCAATTCCGTATATTAAAATGTGCGACAAAATGTTCAGGTCAAGAGTTGTTCGAGAAATGTGGATCAAGCGACACATTTTTAACATGATCTTATTCTGACCGGAAACCCAAGATTCCAAAGACCAAATCTATTCCAATTAGTATTTTATTCTACATATTTTAAAGTTATTCAACCTTTTTTCTAATATTCCAAATCATAGGTGTGATAAATTCAATTTAAAAAAAATCCAATAAAAACCTTGAATATTGTTAGATTATTTGCGCAATTTCCAAAATATTATAGTATGGGTATATTAAAAGCAATTCAATTCGATTTAATATAACATTTTTTTACTGAATTTTGGTTGAATTGAAAAAAATCCAAATCCCGGGAACCCGGGAGTGCATTTTTCAATCCCGAAAATCCCGGGATTGGCAAAGGTCTCGAAAAAGTGAGAATTCGCCAAAAAAAAAATGTTAAGCAAATAATAAACAAAGAGTAAAAAACAAGTTTTTTAAAATATAACCCTTTAACCGACTAAAAAGCAGAAAATAAATTTCCTTTAAATTAATTTCCGCAATTTCGATTTAAAATTAAGGGTTTTTGGCTACTTTATTCCTAATATCACTGCAGATTTTGAAGTCGCCAAAAACCCTTAATTTTAAATCGAAATTGCTGATATTATTTCAAAACTTGTTTTTTACTATTTTTGTATTTTCCTCTTTTTTAAAAAAAAATTTTTTTTTTCTTTCCCCTTTTTCCCCTTTTTTTACTCTTTTTCCCAAATGCGAACCTAAGTAAAAAATTTCAGCCTTGTAGCTTACAAAATACGGGAGTTAGAACTTTAAATTGGCTCCATCCCGCTCCCCTTTGCCCCCACATCCGCCTTTCCAAAGGGTACAAAATTTCATTTTGTCAATAAGAACTCACCTACCAATAAGAGCCCACCTACTTTCATCAATGTAGCTTGAAGGAATTGGAAGTTATGCCATGTTTAAAAACAAGGTTTGAGTCCCTCCACCGCTGAAATTTTATATGTGGTTATGGGTAACATGATGATTCTGAAAATTTGCGGTCTGCCCACTGCTACGGCCTAACATTTTCAAAGCTCTGTAACTCGGGTCTTATTCAAAGGATTTTGCTGCAATTTTGTGCTGGGTGGTGAATGGGCAGAGGGGTGATTGTGAAAATATGTGATCCGCCCCAACATTTTTATAGAACTTTAACTCGGGCCCCCCTTGAGGGATATCGGTGATACTTTGGATTTGGTGTTGAGTAGTGAATGGGTAGAGGGATGACTGGGGAAATCTATTTTTATTTCAGTTGCTTAAATAATACATAGTATAACATTTATACATTTACGTGAAAATGCTGGCTTATACCCACAGCGAAACTATGTTACTTATAAACAAAGCTGGGCATAGTTAATCGAGAATTTAACTTCGTTAACCCGGTAACAGTTAATCAAAAATTTAACATCGTTAAATTAAAAAGTTAATTTCGTTCAAAAGTTAACTTCGTTTAAAAGTTAAATTAAATAGTTAAATTTCCTATAGAAAACAATAAAAAATACTTTTTTACTATATTCAATTGAATGCCTGCACTCACAGACCCTTTTTCCAATCGGTTTCAGCAATGCAAATTTGCTTTAAAATAAATGATACAAATTTTTATCAAAAGCAAAATATCGTCTATGAAACAATTTATTTATATTCATATGAAGGCATACAAGTTTTATTATATAAGTGTCAATATCAGTTCGAAAGTAGTATGAATTCTTAGTTTTAACTTTTTTTATATTCAATAATGAAACAAATTTTTTGTTTTAAAGTTAACTAATGCTAGTTAATCCAAGAAATTTAACTTAACTAAATGAAAAAGTTAATGGTTTTAGAAATTAACTGAAATGTTAAAAGTTAACCAAAAATTTAACTTCGTTAATTAACTAATTAACTAGTTAATGCCCAGCTTTGGTTGTATCGTCAAACTTTGAAACTCGCTGGGATATTTTTAAAACTGTTGGTAAACGTCTGTCCGAAGCTAATCTTACTATTACCATGTCTAAGTCTAAATATTGTTTTACAGAGCTTAAGTATTTAGGTTATATTGTAGGAGATGGAAAATTAAAAACCGACACAAGCAAAGTTGAAGCAATAAGCAAAATTAACATCCCGAAAACTGTGAAGCAAGTTCGACAATTTCTTGGTACCGCCGGATGGTATCGGCGATTCATACAAGATTTTGCAACCCTAACAGCACATTGAACAGATACATTGAAAAAATCAGCGAAGTTTGTTTTCACGCCCGAGGCGATAAAATCATTTAATTTATTAAAAGAAGCGTTAGTATCCAGTCCAGTACTTGTCAGTCCGAATTTTAAAAAGCCTTTCTATGTACAATGTGATGCGTCAAATGTGGGAATGGGAGCTGTTCTCTTTCAAAAAGATGAGAATGATAAAGAACACCCAATATGATATTTTTCCCAAAAATTTAATGCGGTCCAGAAAAATTATTCGGTCACTGAAAAATAGTGTCTGGCAGTGGTAACAGCTATCGCAAAGTTTAGGCCATATATTGAGATGATGCCATTTACCGTGATAACGGTAAATGGCATCATTTGCCATTGTGAGCCATTTTAAACTCAAGTTTAAAATGGCTCATGAAGCAAAATGACTTAAGTGGTAGGCTGCCGAGGTGGAGCTTAAAGCTGCAGGGCTACGCGTTCGATATCGAGCATCGAAAAGGGTCGAAAAATGTTGTACCCGATATGTTATCGCGTTTTGATATGGATGAACTGAGTTTGGATAAAAGCAACAATGTTGTAAATAAAAAAAAAAAAAAAATAAATAAATAAATAGAAATAGTAATACATTTTTTGTTATTCGAAAACTTATCTAAAATAAGTATAAATTATAAAATAAGAAACAAAATAGTTCAATTCACCGTATGAAGATCACCGCTGGGACATCCAGAGTCCAAGGATATACATGTTCCATATTGTGCGCTTCGTCATCCTTAAATGTATGTAGTTGTGTTGCTGGCTACAGATCTGCAAGGAAAATAAAAACAAATACCACCTCAAACAAATACACATGTACCTGGACAAGACTGTTTTAACAATCCGGAAAAACTCCAGTGATCCTTCATCTGTGATATTAGTATTTAGTTTTAGTTATTTATTCAATTATTTCTAACTTTATTTATACACGTACCTATTTATATATTAAATTATTTATTTAAATCCCATTTATTTATATCTTTATTCATTTTCAATAAATCCTACCAGTTTTTTTTTGTTTTTATCAATTTATTAGTCCTTATATTTAGTTATTATATTATTTACATATTTGTTAATTTATATTATTATTTATTTAAATATCAAATTATTAATGTAGATCGTCTTACGTTGTTGGAAGTCTAAACGTGTGTTTCCTTGCCCCGGAAGTAGAGTAAGTGCAGTTGCCCGGAAACTGTCATTGCAACCTATTGATGCTCACAAGTTTGCATCCAATAGTTTGTGGTGTGGCGGTCGCCTGCACATGCAAGTAGAAAAATAGAAAGTTATTAGTTCTAACACTAACTGCAACAATGCATCCCTCGTCAGATGGAATCGACCAGTGCTGCCAGCCTAAAAAAAAATAATAAAGAAGAAAAAATTGGACACATCATTACGAACTGCCAAAAATTAGAGAGAGTGACCGCCCGCATGGTCTCTCTCAGATACCTTGGACAGCGGAAGAGAAGGCATTCCCGGTTAAAAGATCGGAAAAGATAAAAAGGAAGACAATTTGAGACATCACGAACACGGAATAAAATATAAAATGAATTGATTTAAAAAAATAAAAAACTCAAAAGCAAAATAAACTTGATGTTAACACGGACAACAAAAGGCAAAGGAAAGAAAAATAGCTACATGCGACACCACAGAATACCAACAGCAACAGGAGAAAGAAAACAATTATAAAAAGAAAAGGCTGACCGGTGGAGCGCCCCGCGAAAAGTCTCTGACCGGCGGAGCACCCCCAGAAAAAAAAGGGTTACCATCTTTCGTCAACTGAACCTGAAAAACCTACAAGAAAGCTTAAAAGAAATAAAAGAAGATAAGTAAATGTAAAAGTGAAGTTTTGTACAAAAAAATATATGTTTAACTTTTAAGAAAAAAAAGAGGTTTTGGTGATTCGTAATAGTGTTTTCGTTGTATGAAAATATTTTGAAGGTGGCGTTCATAGAACCTCGTTAGGGTTAGATTTAGGTATTTTTTTGGGCCCAGGAAGAGTTATAGTTACCCCCATATTTAGACAGCACAGTAAAAAGCCTGGAAAAAAGCATATTTTAAGCCATTTTTCGGGGTGTTCAAAAACAACAAAAAACCTAAGACTACAATAAAAGCCGAATTAAAAATACGCCAAAAGAAAATGAACAACAACAAATATGAAAAGAAAACTAAGTAATAAACATATATTTAATCTAAAAAATAAAAATGTAAATGTAAATGTAAATTGAAATCTAAACATACTTCATCTACACATACTTATCTGAAAACACCTACCCGTTACTGCATATATATTTACTTGAAAATCATTACCTTTTTTTGTGAACTTCTATGTAAACCTGAAAAATCAAATAGAAAAATACTAGAAAACAAAAATTATACAAATTAAATTACACATACTTACCTGTTTATACAAATACACTTACCTTGAAAACATTGAAAAAATTAAAGACCTACACATATACTTACCTAAAGAGTACTTGCCCATACTGGCTCACACATACTTACCTAAAAAAAAAACTTTGCTTGTTGTTAACCAGAAAAAAAGTAAATTGATTGATTTTAATTGTAGTGAAATGTAAAGAAACGTAACGTGAAGTAACGTAAAAAAAAAAAATAAAAAATGTCAATACTTACCAAATGATTACCTGAAAAGAAAAGATATGTTAAATTAAATTTAAAATTCAATATATTTACTTGTCTCTACTTACCCTTATACTTACCTGTCCTTATGTTTAATTATTAATTTTAATGTTATTTGTAATTTAATTGTTCATATTCTTTTCATGTTCCTGAATATAATGTATAAGTCCGATATTTCGAAATCTTTTTGAGTTTTTATTATCGAAAATAATGTGGTGCTAGGGAATTAAGAATCGGTTGAGGATGCAGTAGTAGAAGGCGAAGTGCGGATTAAAGGGCATCCATTTAAATATTGATGGCAATTTGGATGCCAAAGGACGGCTACTTTAGCAGTCACATCCACGGTGCGAACCACCAAAGCACCAACTTACTTGGCAGTCATTGCTCGATGCCAATCTATTACGTTCTCTTTGTTTCTTCTGTTCGATTTTCTTCGTGTATTGGTCTCGTTTAATGCTGCATGTTTAATTTTATTTTGGCACGCAACTTTTTTTTGAACGACAGCAGGGAGCAAAAGTTCCCGCGACATCCGGCGAGCTTAAGCCGAGCGCAAGACGTGCAAGACCCTCGCTCCAAACACAATCAAACTTATCGTTACATATTTTTATGTATGAATGACCATTCTAAACACAAACACGTGAGGTTTCTCAAAATGGCGAAAAACTGAGAAGGTCATTGTGTTTAGAATGGCCTGTTATATTTGTTCTTAACCAAACCTCATTTGTTTCATTCTTATTATTTAATATTCTAATAAAATTTGTATGACTTTATATGAATATAAAAAAATGGTTTCATACACAAATTTTTCGCTTTTGATAATTTATTTTAAAGCAAATTTGCATACAGAAGTCTTAAACCGGGAAAAAGGGTCTGTGAGTGCAGGCATTCAATTGAATATAGTTAAATTGTTTTTTTAATGTTTTTTTTGTTTTCTATAGAAAATTTAACTATTTAACTATTTAATTTATCTTTTAACAAAGTTAAATTTTCAACGAAATTAACTTTTTATTTTAACGAAGTTAAATTTTTGATTAACTTTTACCGGGTTAACGAAGTTAAATTCTCGATTAACTATGCCCAGCTTTGCTTCAATATATAAAATTCGTCCATCTTTTTGTTCGCTGTACGTTTCACAGTGATTTCGCAGCACTGAAAACTTCTGTGTAATTTGTTGTTGTTTCGGCGGATTGACGTAGCGAAGTATTCATTGGGTTCCAGCCCTAATTTGTTGTTGTTTAGGCGGATTAACGCAGCGAAGCAATTAAAAATTCTCACAAAAAATCTCACAGCAGATAAAAAATCTCTCATCTTATGCCCGGTTCGCAGACGCGACAAAATTTCGTTTTGGAGAATTGATAAATTTGTTGGTTTTGTGTAGAGCTTTGATGCAAGAACCAGGTGGTGTCAGTAGATGACTGCTCTCCAAATTTGAGCATAAGTATGTTCGTGGCTTATAGAACAGAGTTGTAATTTTTGGTACTTTTTTGAAAAAGTGTAACAAAAAAATCAAATATTTGATTCGAGCTTAGAGTCAATTTGTAATTTATTTCTTTGCAGATTCTTTTTACATACTCTATGCATTCTCAAATTGCAGTTAAACTCAAAAAAAATACAGAAAAATACATATTTTTTGAAAATTATTTGTATGTGCCAAAAAAAACAACCGTGCTCATTTCTACAAGCCACAGTTTTTTTACAGCTATACCTACTGACATCACCTTCTTATTGCATCATGGTGTAGAGCGAAATATTTTTTGACATTTCAATTTTTGAATTTGGTAAATAAAGTTTAATGAAAATTTGAAAAAATATTGTGAGTGATTGTGCGGGTAATAAAAATGGTTTTCGAAGCAACATAAAGGTCATTCCATTAATTTTGCTGTGCGGGTTGCAAAAAATCTCTCCAAAGAACTCGAAAAATCCACTCTTTCTTTGCCTTTTCTGCATACGTTAGCCGGAATGAAAATTTTGGTTGCTTTTCGCTTCGTTTTTATATCCTACACCTCATGAGGTATGGGTATATTCACTTTGGTCTGATGTTTGTAACACCAAGAAGGAGAAGTGTCCGGTATGGAAAAGTATATATATTCTTGATCAGCGTCACCTCCTGAGTTAACGGATAGTCTGTCCGTCTGTCCGTCCTCTTTTCTTGTAAATACGATTGCAGGAGCTAGAAGAAAGCTAGGGATCCCAAATTTTGTATTTATCCTCCTTAGGCCCTAGAAGGAGTTGGTATTGAAAATGGGCTGAATCGGTCGACTGCCACGCCTACCTCCCATATAAGTGAAAATCGTGTTTTTACCGAAATTTTAAGATTTCATCAAAACAGTAAGAAATTTTGTATAGTGAGGTTTTCGGGGTCGCTGATTTCGAATTAATGTTGGAATTTAAAAATTCAAGATGGCGGAACCAATATGGCGGCCGAAATTTTAAGATTTCATCAAAACAGTATGAAATTTTGTATAGGGGGGTTTTTGGGGTCTCTGATTTCGAATTTGATGTCGCATTTTCAAAATTCAAGATGGTGGATACAATATGGCCCAGTAGGTGTAGGGTATACATAAGTCGGCTTGCCCGACTGAAACTTACTCACTTTTTTACATAGGTTTGCTTATGGGAGCGGAATTTTTTCCCATCTGCATACCGGGCTTTACACGAAATTCAACATTTCATGGGCATTTCACAGCAGTTAAAAAATGTCGTATCTCACAAGGTATACAAAAATCTCAATGTCAGATAAATCTCACAAATCTGGCAACCGTTCCCTAAACAAAATTAGTTGTCTTGATATAAGCGAACAAAATTAAATTCTTTTTATTCACTCGCTCTCTGACTGATCTGGAAGGTTGTCTGGTGATTCTGGGCTTTCGCGATTTTCGATAAGTTACGCTTTTTTGTTTTTGCAAGTCTAACGGATAACGGTTTTGTTTTTTATAACCCTTATATTAACTTGCTTTGGGCGGACTATATATATATATCCTCAAATCTGCGGCGATCTTTTTCATACACTTCCACATGAGCTAGGGAGCTGAAATTTGGAACACTGATAGAACTCCGGTGACAATGCATTCTATTTGGGTCCATCAGAGGCGTAGGGGGCCGTGGGGGGACTCAAACCTTTTTTTTAAAACGTGGCATAACTTCCAATTCCTTCAAGCTACATTGATGAAATTTGGTAGGTTGGTGTTCTTATCGACAAAATAAAATTTTGTACCCTTTGGAAAGGGGGATGTGGGGGCAAAGGGGAGCGGGATGGAGCCAATTTAAAGTTCTAACTCTCGTATTTTGTAAGCTACAAGGCTGAAATTTTTTACTTAGGTTCGCATTTGGGAAAAAGAGTAAAAAAGGGGAAAAAAGGGGGGATAAAAAAATTTTTTTTAAAAAAAAAAAAAGATTAAAATAAAAACAGAGTAAAAAACAAGTTTTTTTAAAATATAACCCTTTAACCGACTAAAAAGCTTAAAATAAATTTCCTTGAAATTAGTTTCAGCAATTTTGATTTAAAATTAAGGGTTTTTGGCGACTTTAAAATCTGCAATGATATTAATTTTAAATCGAAATTGCTGAAATTAATTTCAAGGAAATTTATTTTCAGCTTTTTAGTCGGTTAAAGGGTTATATTTTAAAAAACTTGTTTTTTACTCTTTTTTCATTTCTTCCTTTGATTAAGCATTTTTTAGTTTTCAAGGTTTTTCGATGTGTTATTTAATTACTTTCCTGTTTGTTAAAAAAATAAGATGGGGGACCCGGATTCCTCTAAAGAAACTTTTTCAATGTCGCATAGTCATTTTGACGACTTTGTAATGAAAAATGGTGAAGTGAATCTTCCATTCAAAAGGAAAAATATGGAAGGTGCACTTTCACCGGAAAAAAAATCATGCGATGCTGGAGCTCTTGATCATTCTGATGAAATATTGAACGAGTCTGGTGAGTTATCGGGGGCTGGTGTCTCGGGTTCCTCTGCTATGGCTGAAAGTTTACCTGACGTTCCTAACAGCATTCCAAAAGCAAATGCTCATGGTGCTACAAAAGAGTATAGCCATAATATTACATTACCTCAAACCACAAGACTGTATTGAAAAATGAACTTTTTTCTTAGGTCAAACACTGTTCCGAATTAAATTTGATTCAGTGACCAATGCGAACATTTTGTAGCCAACAAAGAGATTGATGGTAAAGATTTCCGTCCCTTCATTCCGAATAATTTGGTGTTTACCTATGGAGTTCTTCGAAACGTGCCTCTTTATATATCTGACAGTGATTTAAAAAAAAGTATATTTTCTGACGTTCCAATTTCCTCTGTTTTTCGTTTTAAAAAGCGAGATTCTGTGGATCCCAATAAATTTTTTGCTACGTACTCAGTTAAGTTTGAGGGTAAAAAACTTCCCGAAGAAGTTCTTCTTAACTTTTCTTATTTGAAAATTGATCCGTATATCCCTCCTGTCCGACAGTGCAATGTTTGTGGTCGGTTGGGCCATACTGCTAAGGTCTGTCGTTCTCGAAAAAGATGTTTAAAATGTGGCAAGACGGGAGAGTGTAGCCCGAGCTGTAATATTATTCACTGCATTTTGTGCAATAGCAACTCCCATAATACAAAAAAATCTCTGTCCTAAATGGACTGAAGAAAATGATGTTAAAAAAATAATAACAGTAAAGAAAGTGTCCCGTAAGGAAGTTGTTTCCTTTTTGTATTATTGATGATTATGATGAAAATTTTCCATCAATTTCTAAAATCAACCATAAGCAGATCAAGAATCCTGACCTTGAAGGTAATAAAATTCTAACTAAACAAAAGTTATCGCAGGAGATGTCGACCCATTTTGTTCAAGCACAACCCTTTCAGCTGACGCCCTCGCAACTAGCTTTTATGTATGAAAAATACAAAAAAGTCTCGGAATATGAGAAGGTAGTTTCTGAATTGACAAAATATGTTTCTGATTTTTTTAACAAAGAAAATAATACAGTTGGTGTAAATACAATAATTCATTTTGTCAAAAGATTAACCGCTGCTGGTGCAGAAGTGGACAAATCTTTTTCTGATAATCAGGTAGCTTTGTGTCAGCAAAGTGTCTGTTTGCAGGATGAAGATATTGCAATATAATTGTCAGAGCTTCAAGGCTAATTGCATTTTATCTTAATAAGTTCAATGTTTATATTTGCTTCCTGTCTGAAATTTTCAATTTTGATAGTTTAGATGATAGTTACAAACTTTGTTTCTACAATTTAATTGCGAAATCTCGCAGTGACCGTTATGGTGGAGTTGCAATTGCTTTTAAAAAATCAATTAAATTTAAAAAAGTAGGTTATTCAAGTGATTGTGATATTTTGATTGCTCAAACTCTCAATTTAAGTAATAATTTAACTTTGGTCTCAGTTTATTTTCCTCCCAATATTTCAACTATAACTTTTAATGATGAAGTGGAAAGACTTATTAATTTTCTTGATTCTTATCAAAATGTTGTGCTGTGTGGAGACTTCAATTCAAGGAATCGCATTTGGGGTGATTATGCAGACAATAGAAAAGGTGTAAAGTTGGCATATTTGGTTAATTTGTCAACTTTCATTTGTCTAAATTCCTTCAAACATTCACTAAGTTCACCTAAGGGTTCGGTTCTTGCTCTATCCTTTGCTAATTTTATGTCTGATTTTTCTGGTCGATGATTCCAATTTGGTTTGGTGGTAGCCATCATAGTCCAGTTCTTGTTGAGTTTGCTAATTCTAAAGTAACTTCGTACAGATTTCTTGCAAAAAAAAGTTACTTAAAAATCTAACTGTAGCTATTATCGACTCAGATTTCAACTCGGTTGAACAAACGTTTAGTTGTGAGATTAAAAAAGCCACTTATACAGTAATGTCAAACTCCAAGCACTTTCCGAAGGCTTGGTGGAGTGACGATTTAGATAAAATGTGCAAGTGTCAACTGGCTGCTAGGAAAGGCTGTGATAAATTTCGTACACCTGCAAATTGTGAGAGAGCTCTGTAGGCTATGAAGGAGTGGAACGATGCTGTGAAATCTGCAAAGAAAGACAGCTGGAATAAACGTATAGAAGAGTTGAATCTAAGCCCGAATTCAAAACAGGCATGGCGTTTCGTGAGTAGTGTGCATGGTAACAGGAGTAAAGTCTCTGCTTGGAACGACGACAACAATATGTGCTTTTTGACCTTTCTTAAAGATCAGGTGCCGCTGAATGTGTTCATAAACAATTACAAGTTTCCCTATATTAACCCTTCTTGTCCTTTTTCGTTTGATGATTTTTGTGAGGTGTTGGCAAAAAAAAATAGTCCGTGCCATGCACGGGAAATAAAACACTAATCTGAAAAAATTAATGTTTACTTTATTGTGTAATTTAGATGCAAAAATATTTTCTATGTTTTCATATGTAATTTTTTTTATAGAAATTTGTGAAATATGTGAACTTTTATTAAATTTTATTCGATGATGTAATTGTCGCCTAATGTGTAAAGTTGAACTGTTACATTAAAAAAGAATTAAAAAAAGAAAGTTTAAAAGAAAAAAATGGAATTAAAAAAAAGAAAAACTTCCAGCTATAAAATAATTTCAGCTAATGGCGATTAGGTAGACCAAGTGAACTCCATAATTTATATATGCATATAAAAAATCATTTGAATATGTGAACTTTTATTAAATTTTGTAAAGAATAGAAAGAAATTTTGTTGGATGATGTAATTGTGTAAGGTTGAACTGTTACATTAAAAAAGAATTAAAAAAGAAAGATTAAAAAAAGAATATCAAGCAATGGATTAAAAAAAAATACGACTGGTGGCGGGCTTGAACCCAAGACTGTCGCAGTCAGCTATACAGCCAGCTATAAAATAAATTGACCTAATGGCGATATAGTTCAGAAAGCTGTGTGGTGAATGTGTATATACTAAGGCATTCAATCCCGAAGTGTTTTTGAAAATCCCGGGATTTCGGGATTTGAAATTACAATCCCGGGATCCCGGGATTTGTTCGGGATTTTCGGGATTTTCCAATTAAATACAATAATTAATATAAAATTAAAGAAAAAATTGTTGCAACAATATTTTAAGTTTAATTTCATTTTAATTCGACAAAGAAATAATATTTATTAAATATAGCATTAAACAAAACAAATAATATTTAAAATAAATAAGTCGAACAAAAAGTAATTCTTTTTAAATTACATTGATCGAACAATTTTTTTTTGCGACCTGAATCTGAATATTATCATAAAATTCAGCCAGCTCTATTTCATGCTACACACGAAAAAGTTACATTCAGTAGTTTTAGTATTATAGCTAGAACGGATACACGAATTGTTGTTTAAAACATATATCTTTTTTGCAAAAAAAAAAAAATTTTTTTAAATTCCCAAAATTTTATTCAGATCGATAAAAATTGTTTGTTAACCGTTATTGACAAAAATGTTGTCAATTTTTGTGTGTGTGTAGCACTAAATCTGCAAAAGTGGGTTTTTTTAATTTACCAATTAGATTGGATGTAAATGCACGGCTGTATTTTTGTAGAAAATCGTCAAAAATATCTTAAACACTGCATAAAAAAAACCTTTTTTGAATCCCGGGATTCCGGACTGAAAATCCCGGGTTTCCGGGATTGAGAAAACGTCCGGGATCCCGGGATTTCGGGATTCGGGATCCCGGGATTGAATGCCTTAGTATATACACACAAAAATGTAGCTTTGATTTACCATTGCCACCTTTAAGGAAATAATACTACCAAAAGGCTAGCGTTGCCACCTACAATGTTTTCACCTGTTTTTATTGCAAAGGGTCTTATTCATTGGATTTTTTCAATTTTTATTTTCGTATTATGTATTTTGACGTACTAAAACCGAATCTGAATCTTTTATTGTAGCAAGAATCTGCTTTCCGAGAAATAAATTTTTTTAAGTTTTGATTTCCCCTTTTACAATTTTTTGAGTGACTTCTTAGAAAGGTGTTCATTTTGTAGTATTTTTTTTCGGGAATTTTAATTTATAAATGATTCACATTTTTATTTGTTTTTATGAAATTTCTCACCTTAAACAAATATATTTTCGCATTTGCAAGAAACATTTTTGAGTAAGTTTCGCTGCGGCTGCGGTAGTTCGCGTTGATGTGTGCGGACCTTAATGTTGTACTGGGAATATATAGCGTATAGGAAAGTGTAATATGAAAGTGTAATATGGAAATCTAATACACCACCGTAATAGGTGAAAATAGTGTTAGGTGGCAACGGTAGTCTTGTGGCAGTGTTATTTTCTTAAAGGTGGCAGCTTTAGTTCGAAGCAATTTTTGTTTATATGTGAAATGATTTTTTGTGTGTGTATATACATGAAAGCGTTTTGCATACAGCTTGCCGAAGTTAATCGATATTAGGTGAAGGTATTGTATGAGCATTAGTGGCTCTGGTGAGAAGGCGCTTAGTTCGCTACCTTCATCTTACTTAAGGGCATGCCAGACAGGCGTCATTTGACCCCTATTCATTTGCATTTTTACTCTCTTTTTTGCTCTTTTACTATTTTGACGCCTGGACGTGGCACACGCAAAAATATTTGACACCGGGTCAATATGCTCCCTTTTTTCTTTATATCACAAAAGGGTTGCAATCACTAATATTTTATGTGCCTATATGATAAAAGAGTGCAACCCATGCACATTTCAGTTCATGCAGAATATTTTTATAAACCTACGATTGTACAATTTCATTAAAATATTCAAGTTGTAATTGTGTTATTTACTTACATTTCGTATTGCTTCAACAAATTTAATGAAGTATAAAGTAAAAAAGTATAAATATAAAGTAACGATGAACAAATTCCTGACAAGTGTTGCTTGCAACGAACAGAAACGGAAAATATTAGCATTTCGTATGCTTTTTTAATACTTTTGCAACCTTGTTTTTGCTACTAAAGATTTGACAGCTACATTTGCTAAAATGCAACACTCTTTTGATTCATGACCCCAGCTCGAAGCTGGCGTCAAAAAAACCCCTGAGAAAATATTCACTCGCTCTCTCAAAAAGTGTTCATTTTTAATTTTGCCTTGGAAACAACAACACTTTGACAGCACACATTTATAAGACAAAATATATGTGTGAATATATTTGTAAGTGGCTCTGGTTCCTTCTCACAACCGCAGCGTCGTGTGGGCAAACCACCAGAAATTAAAAAAAAAGAAGGTTTACAACTTTAAAAAATTTTTTAAGTGAAGTTGTAAATTTTGAATCGGTTAGTGTTCCGGACAGACATACAGAAAGACAGACAAAAAGACAGACAGACAGACCTGGACAAATATATATATTAATAACCACCTTTTTCTGAATAGGTCTTATAGGCAAAATAAATCTGCTTCTATGTGTTTAAATGAACTGATCCATATGGTTTCGTTTTGTAAGTTTTTCTCTAAATAGGTTGTTGCCATGATGTTAGATCTAAACAACATTTCTAAATTGAAAAAATTCTTATTGAAAGTAATTTCCCATCAGATTTGGGGGAATGGATTTGCAATTTTTTATCTATAAGAACTCTTGTTCTTGGTGTTTTTAATGGACTCCCACAGGGAAGTTGTTTGAGTCCTTTGCTTCTTAATTTATTTACTGTTGATTTAAACTCTCTTGAAGACGGAAAAAACCATGATTTTCCGACTACACTTTTGATTCAGCTGTGCGAAATCTTTCTAGCAAGGTATCTCAATTTAAAAATATTTGCACATCTCTTAATCTTGCGAAAGGTGGTCGTAAAAAAATCGACATTAAAATAAACAATGTAACTATCAAACAAGTTTCTGAACTAGTGTTTTTAGGTAGAACCATCTCCTTGAGTCTTACGGTTAGTGGGCATTTCGAACGCGTGCTAAATGAAACCGAAAAGAATGCAAATCTGTTAAAAATGTTAACTTCTGTTAAAGGTGGCTTAAGGCCTAAGATAGGAATCAATTTCTACAAAAGTTTCACTCGTTCTAAAGCTGAGTATGGCTTTACCACTGCAGCTCATTTACCTAAAACAATTTCGAAAAAAATCATAACTTTTCATCGTAGATGTTTGAGTCTCACACCGTCGACCCCTATTCAAATTATCTATGGCTTGGCCAATGAGCTGCTTCCTGAGGAGCGTGCGAGTTATCTCACAGCAAAAGAAATAATTAAACTCGGTCTATGCAATAATTAAGTTTATCTCTCTATAGTAAACGCACCAATATTAAATACAAGTTATAGTTTTGTTTATAATAGGTTTAAGGAAATTTTTGATAGAATTAATTTTCAAACATCTTTTAGGGTGTCCTCAAGGTGTTTTTTTGAACTGAATCTTCTCAAGAACAGTAAGTCCAATCTTAGTTCTGAACAACTAAAATCATTTTACTATCAAAAACTTGATTATTACAAAAGTAATGATTTCACTATTTTTGGTGGTTAACTATACAAAAAATCACAATTTCCTTTTTAAAATTGATGAAAAATTTTCCTCTCTCTCTGGTGAATTATTGGCCATTAAGAAGGCAATTGAAATGTCAATTGAAGATGGTTACAGTAAGATTGTAATATTTACGGATAGTATGGGTTCTTGTTTACTTTTAAAGAAGAAAAATACGTATTCTCATTTGGTTGCCCATTTTTAATTTAATTGCTACATCACTCTTGGAAAGTATTCATTTTGTTTGGACTCCAAGCCATGTGGGAATCTCTTTCAATGAAAAAACTGATTATTTTGCTAAGCAGGCTGTTTGGTGCACCAGTAACTTTTGAATTGACACCTAGTGAGGCTCTAATGAAAATTCACAAGGTACTGATTGATGAATGGAATATCAGATACAGACTGTGTGTAATGTTCGCGAAACGCTCCAGCATCTGGTTTTCGACTGCCCCCGTCTTGTGAACGTTCGAAATAAGTTTAGTTTGATTTTTTCACAGTGTAACTCGCTTTTGGATTTACTAAAAACGAAAAATTTTGATTATGTTTATATGCTTCTTCAATTTATCAAAGAAGCAAAAATTGATTTTTAAATAAAATTCGTTTTGCATTTTCTCCCTGTGAGATAGGTATCAATCACCAGTATTCCTACCCAACGCAGGGTACAGTAATACTATAATCCAACTCGGAAACCCCGGTCTTGATTAGGGATGCAAACTTTGTCGAACGACATCGATATATCGATGTATCGATATATCGAAAATTCAAAAATCGATGGTTTAAAACATCGATATATCGATGTTTCCGATTTTTTCTTATTTACTTCCAAACCTGATAAAATTCGAAAGATATACATGTTTTTCATGTTGTTTTATGACTGGAGTTTCTGCGACACCCTTATTGCTGGGTAGAATTGTATCAGTGGAAAGCTTACCGATGATCTGCCGTAGATTAAGGTGCATTTAGATCGCACGAACGCGCGAACTAAATGCCATTCATTCCGTCGGGGTAAACGCCTGGTTTGCGATGTTGTGTTCGAAGCCGAATGCTCGCTCAAAATGTTCGGGCAAACTCTGGCTTCCGATGCTTGTTTGGCAGTGTTCAGGCAGTGTGAATGGTTGTGCGAACGGAATTTTGCTTGCGATTAGACTTTGCAACTAAAGTCTCTGCTGGCATTACAGTTTGTAGTTTTAAAAATTAGCATCCTAAGTTTAATTAAGTTGCACTTGAAGCTTGAAGCTTGTTAATTGAAGTTCTGTCATGTCAACATTGCTGGCTTGCTGGCTTAATATATCAGGCGAATGAAAGAATCAACTTTCTGAAAATTAAAAATTGCAAACGCATAGTAAAACATCGATATTGAAACATCATTGATATTAAAATCGATGCATCGGCATTTTTTCGATAATGGGAAATTTTTAACATCGATGCCAAAACATCGATTTTGGGGCGATTTATCGATGTTTTCAAAAAAATCGATGTATCGTTTGCATTCCTAGTCTTGATTAAATTACTTTTCGACTTGTGGGATACCCTGGCAATTTGTGGGCATTTGTGCTCCGACAACACATTAAAAAAAATCTTTTTATTCAAAACTATTTTGTGTTTTTCAAAAAATACATTTGACAAAAAATCTTGTTAATTTTGTTTTCTATTTTATAAAAAACCATTGCTCTTAGGTGAAAAAAAGTAATTGGGAAATGTTTGCTTCATACTCGTGCACAATAAATGTTACTACACCGAACCAAAAAAATGCAAAAAATACCATCAAATCTTCAATTTTCGTTGACAAAACATGGCCGATAATGAATGATATCAAATTTGATGCTGTTGGCTTATCATTTTGATATGAGTAAATATTTGGATATGAATAATGCAGAATTGATATAAAAATTGGTGAATTGATGGGATACCAACTAGAATTTGATATGAAAAAAAATGGAATTGATGGGATCCCAATTGAATTTTGATATGAAAAAAGAAGGAATTGATGGGATCCCAACTGACTTTTGATGTGAAAAAAAAGGAATTGATATGATACCAACGTAATATTGATATGAACCCGTTTTGAAATGATATGAACCAATTTTGTTATGAAAAAATTGTAATTGATAGGATACCAACGTAATTTTACATGAATCATACCATAAATTCAATTTATCACGAATAAAACGCGAATGGTGATAAATATTTACATATTTATTGTAATTTTAAATTAACAGTAAAGTATAAATACATGTTATATGACAATATAATCAGGGTTGTTGAGGAGATTAATTGCTGTACGAATTGGAATTGAAGAATTCGTTGAACAAGCAGTATCCAGTGACGTCACGACACAATGTCGATTACAACAGTTGTTGGTAAGGCGATATGTTTGTGTTACACCACCGAAGATTTTTGTTAATAATTCCCTGAAAGCTAAAAATTCTTTCAGAACTATTGTTTTGAAAAACATTGAAATATTTCCGAATAAAGCCCGAAATACAATATTTTTTACTTTATCACTTTTTTGTAAGACTTTTTACGAGAACGCGGAAAAATGAGGATTACTTTTTTTTCTCAGATTCAACTTTTGAATCAGAGCTTGATCGATTTCAAATTTTTTTGCACAAGAGATAGAAAATTCTTATCGAAACTTAATTGTTTCATGTAAATTTAAGTGAGTTTCTTAATATTGATGGTATATTAATTGATAAGTGGTGTTGCAAGTTTGATGTTGTGAATTGATAATGGAGTGTAAAACGTTGTTTTTCATACCAATTTAACAAAAATAGTATCAATATGACATGAAAAACGAATAAAATGATGCAATTCTCATCAAATAAACAAATTTTGTCATGAAATTAAAATTGAAAGGCAGGCAATTTCAATTTTACATGATTTTTTTATTTCAGTGTAGGGTTACCAGATTCTCTTGAGTAAAAAAGAGAACAGACTTGCAGGGGTCCCAAACTCCTCAGTTTTACACAACATAGTTTTTATAAGACAAAAAAAATTATAAAACAAATTCTAAAATCCAATCTTTGTTAAAATTTAAAAAAAAAAAAACTTTTTCAAAAATTAAAAAAACAAATAATTTATGCCCAAAGTTTTTTTTTAACTGAAATACTAAAAAAAATCAATTTATAACTCACCAAGTACCAACGTATACGAAGATTCAAAATTAAAATATACTACTTAGGTTTTTTTAGGCGTTAATGAATTCAAATTTGAAACTCCAAAGGGTCTAGGTGACAAACAAATTAAACGGATAAAAGGTATAACGTAAAAAAGAGGATGGCCTAAAAAAGAGTACTGCACTGCAAAGTGAAATGCGTTTTTTTACACACCTAAAGCGTGTAAAACCTTGTAGACACATTTTACACACGTTTTGGTGTATAAATTTAACACATGTAATACGTATATTTTTAACGCACCATCACGTATAATTATAGCGTAGTTTAAGAGCGGAACATGTGTAATTTCAAACATATAATGTGTGTAATTATAGTGCAGTTCACCAGTAGAAAATGTGTTAATTTTATACGTATAAAGCGTATTTTTCCTCATCATTTGTTGCATGTGAAAGTAATGGGTTCAAATTTTGTAGGTTTACTCAACCATGAAAGAAATGAGTTTTATGGATAAAAGAACTTATATGTTAAGATATTTTTCATTTAGAACTTAAAAATTTTGTAATAAAATTGTTTTTGAAAAAAAAAAAAATTTTAGTAATTTCCAAAGTTTTTTTTTTTTGACACCCGTGTAATTTCCTAAGTGTATAATTCCATCACGTGTGTACTTTCATTAGTGTGTTTGCCTTTTGTGTGTAGAATACACTTTTGTGTATACTTTTTGACACCCGTGTAATTTTATAAGTGCATAAGTTTTACACGTGCGTATTTGCCTTAGTGTGTAGTATGCCTCATGTGTGTAAACCTTACTTTTGTGTATACCTACGATACACTAAAAGCGGGTATTAATTCCCAGTATCATTTTTGCTACACGCTTATGCCGCATAAATATTATATACGCTTAAAGTGCATTAAAAAAACACAAGTGCGTGTTAATATAGCATATCAAAATCTAGAACGTGTGTTTTTTTTATTTATCAAAATAAATACACATTTAAAAATGTGTGTTATGTGTAAAATTACACACTAAAAGATAGGTTCACTTTGCTTTAAAAAAACACACATGCGTGTTAATAGAACATGCCAAAATCTTGAATGTGCGTTGAGTCCTTTTCTCATTCTCTCCTCCGTGTTTCTTTTCCACACAAGTTTGTGGTCCAGAATACTGCCGAGGTATTTAGCTTCATTAGATAGTTTAAGTTCAATTCCATCTAGTCGTGGTAACCTGAAGTCGGGAATTTTCATCTTTCTCGTGAAATAGAGGGGTTAACTCCAAGTCCGTTTAGTTTCGTCCAGTCTGAGATCTCTTTTAAGGCCGATTGCATGAGTTCTGATATTGTGGGCAGAAATTTGCCTGAAATCAGTATGCACACGTCATCAGCGTAAGCGGTTATTCTAATACCCTTTGAGTTGAACGATTTTAGGATTTCATTTACTACAAGAACCCACAAGATAGGAAAAATAGCTCCTCCCTGTCCCCCTAGTTACGGATTTTCTGGCAGTGCCCGTACCCCACATCGAGTTGATAACTCTAGTTTCTAGCATGTTGGATAGGACGTGGCGCAGATACGTCATCTAGACCATTTAAAATAGCCGCTGTCGTCACGTTATTAAAAGCACCTTCAATATCTAAATATGCGGCTAACGTGTTCGCTTTTATGTACAGTATATGTTCCACATGGCCGACAACCTCACGCAGAGTGGTCTCAACAGATTTACCTTTCTGGTATGCATGTTGTGATTTGCTTAAAAGTTGTGGTTTTATGGAACCTCTCAAGTAAAGATCAATCAGTCTTTCCATTGTTTTTAGTAGGAACGATGGGAGGCTAATCGGTCGGAAATCTTTCGCAGCGGTGTGGCTCGCCTTCCCAGCTTTGCGAATGAAAGCTACCCTTACCTCCTTCCATAATATCGGTACGTACCCTACTTGCAGACATTCTGTAAAGATACATAATAGAAGTGGTACTATATGATCTAAAGAGTAGTGTAGCATGGCTGGGAAAATACCATCGGGCCCCGCAGATTTGTAAGGCCTGAAGGAGTACGTTGCTTATCTGTGACCTGTTTAGATTGTGACTTTCAGCGTCCGTACAGTCAGGGAAGTGAGTTTCCATAAGCAGATCCAGTGACTCCTGACTAGATTCGGTCCATGTGCCGTCAGACCTCTTTAGGTACCCCGGGACACTAGGGTCTTTGGATAGTACCTTGCGAAGTCTAGCTGCCTCATTGACATACTCGAAGGAGCTGCAAAAGAGTTGCCATGATTCCCTCTTGGTTGTTCTTATCTGTCTCTTGAATTCATTAAAACTGTCTTTGTACGTTTGCCAGTCGGCCTCACTTCTACTCAATTTGGCTTTATTGAATAGTTTCCTTGTTATGCCCCTTAGTTGTCATAGGTCTGTGCTCCACCAGGAGTTACCTGGCTTTGAACTGGGACGACTGATGGGATATGACGTCTTGTAAGCTTTATCCAGAATGGTCGTCAGATTTCCGACTTTGCTGTCAGGCTTGACAGGCTTTGAAAATCCGTTCGCGACGAGCGTTGAAAACAAGTTCCAGTCGGTCTTCCGAAGGTTTCTGTAGGGATGGGTTTTTCTTTGGCATCACAGCCCTTTGCCATTGCCAATCCGTGTGACCCGGCATATGACACAAGAAGAGAAGAAAAATGTTATTAAAATTATTTCTTGTGACAATGCAGGTTCTGAGTTTACCTTCACTTTGTGAACAGTACGTTTTGTACTTTGTTGACCTTAATCCTTGAATCTGGTTCTTGACGATATAGGGTTCTTGGATCAGGGCCACGTCCACCTTCTCATCTTCCAAATCATCGGGGGCTACTTTGCAGTGGTGCAAATTAATTTGCACTACTTGTAGCCGCCTGTGGTTCTGAGCTCTGATGGAGCCTTATCTTCAACGTCCCCAGAACGAATTTAATGCTTCCTGAGCTCTTCTGCAGCTGGGCGAAGTATTGGGGATCAACAGTGATCTGGTAATCCTTGCCCGGCCCGTTTTAACTCGTGGCTGAGAATAAAATTCTCCAGCTTTGAGCACTCAGGTCGCGATTCTGTCTGGAGATGAGCTTCAGGAGCGAATCGTCGGTATCAGGCACTGGTGGGGGAACCCATACTGATACGAGTTTCCTCAGAGTTTCCCGCTCTGCTCACTAAACAACAAGGGCTTAAAACTAAATTATCAAATAAAAATAATAAGATAAATATAAATGAGAATAAAAATAAAATAAGAAGAAGAAGAAGAGAGAAAGACATAAAAGTGAGATGTGTGAGGGCATTAAGAGAAATGCTGAAAGATTAAGCGCTTAAAACCAGCTGTATTGGCTATGAATTTTAAATGACTAGGCAAAGAATTCCATGATATCGCCGCGCTAAGGAAAAATAGCCTACTAGAATGTTTGAAATTGAAATTCGGTATTATAAGATTTTTGCTTCTATCAGATCTACAGAATTTAAGTTTTTCGAACAAATAGTTTGGACCCTTAGTATAAATTATTTTGTGGAGAAAGATGTAATTACGTGCTTCCAAGTAGCTCAAAATATCATGACCAAGTATACTCCTACTTTAAGCAGAAATATGATCATACTCCCTTAGACCATATACATAGCGCGCCGCATAGTTGTATGCTACAAGTAGCTTATGCGCAGACCTCGAGTCTAGCTTACTATACAAAATTTCCGAATAAGATATTATAGGAACAAACAATTGCACAACCAACTGGCGCCTGATTTCTAAGGATACGAACTCTACTGTCATTCTTAGGTTACGTAACGCAAAGTATATTTTACTCACGACAGAACTGGTGTGATCCTAATAAGATAGTTTTGAATTGATGTGGAAACCAAGATTAACAGCTTTGTTGACTAATTTTAACTCAGTGTCGTTAAGAAAAACAGTGGGTAAATCAATAGAAGGGTATGTGGATTTCGATATTTGCAGGATGTAAGATTTGACTGGGTTTAGTTTTAGTTGATTATCACTGGCCCATTTACTAATAATAAATAAGTCTTCATTAACTCAACAACAAAGATCTTGAAATCGAGCTCTTCGTCGTCTCCGTCATCCGCAATCATAGCCTGGAGTACTTTCGCTTCTACGATCAACCAGTTAGCCTGGGAAATATTCCCGTGCAGGTCTGGCGGGTTTCACTTTTTTCGACGTGCGCGGTGACTATTCGCCAGATCTAGCCCTCGTCGTCTTGGCTTCGACAGATTTTAGCTGTCGGTTAGAAAAACTTGGCTCATCTACCTTTTTATCCCCTTTTTAACAACTCCGAGAGGGGACGCTTGTGGTCGACTTTTCTGACGGCAGTAGCGTAATTAGAGCGGACGGTCGGCATGGTCGAGGCATGGTCGAGGCATCTTCGGATTTGGAGCGTGAGCTTTCGAATTTCCTCACTCCTCCTGTACGGAACGTCTATACCCTCCTTTGGCCTTTTGTTCGGCTGTCTTTGCCTTCGTTACGAATGTCTCTGTCTCCAGGTGCAGGACAATAGAAACTCCGAGGAACCTCCTGCAGCAATTGGACCTCTGTATCAGAGTCGATTGCACTGCTGTGGCTAGCCTGAGAGAGAACAATATTTTCCTCACTGGTAGCGCCGTCAATGCAAAGGCCCTGAACTCGAGTACCAATGCTACAGGAGGCCGCTTCAGAGTCACTTGCCGATTGTCGACAAAGTGGCGTGTCGTGCCCCGCGGTATCAGTAACTTTTGTAGACAGTACAGCCTGATGTTTCACCGTACCATCTGAACAGTCGCTGGATGACGACGCCAAGTGACCCGTTCGCTCGTCACTTACCGCCGCACACTGGGGCAGATAGTACTGAAAATGTAGATCAATTCACACAGGCTTCCTACGCATGTCTTTAGTTTTTTTTTGTGTTAGTCTATATACATAAGAGCATAATAATAATTTGTAGGCATGGTATGTGCCCACTGCCACGCCCACTACAACTACAACTGTAAATATAACCAATTAATATATTAATTGGTTTACGAAAAATGCCATAGCTTCAGCCCTGGTGGACCGATTTCGATGAGATTTGTTTATTCGGAGAGGTGCACTCGAGTACTACAACAAGAAAATGGCGGATCCAATATGGCGGAACCAATATGGCGGAACCAATATGGGGGCCGAAATTCCTAAATCTTATTTTATATTTACGAAACTTGGTTTAGGGGGGTTTTTGAAGTTGCTGATTTCGAATTTGAAGTTATTTATGGTCGGGGAATTCACGGGAAAGTTCACGGTAGGGTACTTCCCCTAATGTAAGTACATGTCCTATTTAAATATATAAGTACAATACCAAAATACCAATTTGTTTTACTTTTTCAGCCCCATTAATATTAGTTTTTAGAATTCTTATGTGTTCAGTGGCCTATAGTAAAAATAATATGTGGGTACAACAATTTTTCCCCTACGGGAAATTTGGAGTCAATTACCCCAAAAAGACCGGTTCTGGGACCGGTGAAAAGAGGACTTCTACAGAGTCATGCACAATAGTCTGCAAACGGTGGCAGTTCGACCCGAGCTCAACTGTTTCTGTCGATTTTTTTCGGTTTTAAAAACGAATTCCAATTATATCACTCCATTTATTTTGTTGGCCGTTCGTGATTTTCATTTAGTAGCTGAATTTCGCTCTTAGAGTTCGGTCATATTGTAAAAAGTTCTGATACAAAAATATAAAAACTGAATATTTGCTTAAATTCATGTATGAAGTACATACATACATAGCCATATTGGATCCGCCATCTTGAATTTTAAAATTATAACATCAAATTCGAAATAAGCGACCCCAAAAACCCCCCTGTATCAAGTTTTGCACTATTTTGAGCGAATGTGGGTTACAATGTTACAAAACACGATTTCCACGAAAATTGGATCACTGGACTTCGTTTAGGTTTAATAGCGATTTCTCCACACCGGCAAAAACCGGCACTTAGATATTTTGACAGTACATAGTTATGTTTTTTAATTTTGAAAGAAGTAATACCCGACAGTACACCGATCATAACTATTTCTATATATATATGCGAAAAAAAACGCTTTTATTAACATATTGTAATATTTGACTTACACAATATTTGTATACATTTTCCACAAATGTCTTATTGAAAATTATTCGTAGAAATACCTGCAGTTGACGACTCAATTATACTTTAACACGCTTAAGAACAAAATATTACTTGAAAAAATATTTAGGTAGTAAGAAATTATATTTTTAAAACTAACGCTACCACAAACGAAAAAAAGTGAAACTTTCGAAACTCTTAATGTTCTTCACAAAACCATGAAAATTTTTACTTTTTTCACGTAATGATGGGGAATTTCACGAACTTTAAAATTGCTTAATTGGTTATTGCAATATCTAAAATTTTTTTTTAAATTAAGCGAAAACCATAAGCGAGCGGAGCAAAACTCTTTCGAATTTCGTTTTAGATGGTCAAAACCAACAATTTTGGGGTCTGGACCAACTAATACACCTGTTCCACAAACATAAGTGTTTTATGCTTCGAAAAATTGTGCGGAATAGTTTCTATTTTGTTAAAATTTTTTGCGAATTGAATGAAATAATTAAATATTGCGTTTTATGAAAGCGCGTTAATTGTGGATATAAAACACAATATGTATTTGCAGTAAAAAGTATGTTGCCCACAAATTCGTGTAAGAATTGAGAAATATTTCGCATAAAAAGTCTTGTGTTTATATATGAAATTAAATTATAAAATTATTTCTCTAATTTTACAAGACAGCATCAAACACATTTGCTTTCTTTTTCTTACATTCTTTTTCGTAATACTTTTTTTTGTATATTTTTTTTCATTTGCACAATTTAAGTAAATTGTTGTCTCGCTCTTACACGTTAGCATTATTTTTTACATTCTTTTTGCAGTATCAGAGAGATGTTGCTGTTGGGGCAGTATATGTTGGGACAACAGATAGTAGATGCTGCAACATCTGAAAGTAGAGGCATTCGGTTGGCCGAAAATTCTGCTTCCTCAACAGTTTTCGTTTTCTGGGTGTAGGGTTACCAGATTCTCTTGAGTAAAAAAGAGAAGAGAATCGTTTGAAACACCAAAGGGTCTAAGAATTTTGGTAACTTTTTGAATGCAATGTGACGAAAGATGCTTCAAACTAACAAACCTAATTGAGCCGATGCTTTCAGCTGTTATATGATAAAGTCCCAGAAATAAGAAAAAGAGTACTTAATACATGCATTCGGGAAAAAAGTGAGAGTAAAAAAGAGGGGGGTCTAAAAAAGATTAAAAGAGTACGTCTGATAACCCTATTTGAATACAAAGTTTGGTAATTTCTACCGAAAAAATGAATGGCTCTAAACTAAATCGTTCAAATACTCAAAACAAAAAGTATTAGCACTAAACGATGACGTATACAGTTTTCAAAAGATTCGTTTTGATTTGATAAATTATTATTTTTTAACTTCTTGATCTTAAACGTGAAAGAAAAATTCCAAGATCACATCCTTGTTCATAAAATTCAAATTCAAAATGTTCAAATTTGGTGGGGTGGTGTTATGTTATTAAATTTCTATTATTTGACTGTTTGTCTAAAACTATCGTAACGAAAATAGCTTGTATGACTTAAATGACTTGTAATAATCTAGAGAGTGAAATATCTAACTAGCATTCTGAGCCATTTATAGGTTATTTTGGAGTCAAAACCTAAATAGAAAATCCGTTTTTAAAAATTTCCAATCGAATCCACCAAAAAAAAGATTTGGTCCCAAAACCCGATTTTGACCCATTATGTATTCATTTCTTGACATTTCCAATTGTTTGTTGTATATGGGCCATTCCGCGTCAAGCGGATACTTCAACTATAAGAAAATTCTGAAACTCTCCACATGAAAAGGCCTGGGTATGCTGTGTTTATGTACCAATGGGTTCCGTTGGAAATTCAATATTTACCGTTATGTTTGAAATTCCGATTCGGCTGAACTTTAAAAATTAATTTTGTATCAAACCCCCCCCTGGATATTCCTGCGCACGGTCCTGCTATACTTTAATTTTTTGAAACATACTATGATTTTTTGAAATAGAAAAGAACAACAGTATTATCAATTTCAAACGACTAACGGAAGCGCAAGACGATTGAAATTGAAAGCATTTGTTTTAAAAATGAAAACATAATTGTACTGCAGAAAAAACTATGTTTTAAAATGCAAATTTAAAAAAAAATGTTTAATTTTCAAACATGTTTTTTCTTTCATTGTATCACTTTATTATTAAAAATTGTTTTGTAAACAAAAACAACTATTGATTTCAAAAGTATTATCTGAAAATAAAAAAAGAGATTTGAAATCTGTAGAAAAAAAGGAAAAAATGTTAAAAATTAAAAGAAAAATAAACAAAAATCTGTAAAAAAAAATATGAAAAAATGTAAAATTGTTAAAATAAATATAAAAATCAAAGCTGGGCATAGTTAATCGGGAATTTATCTTCGTTAACCCAGTAATTGAAAAGTTTACTTTGTTAAAAGTTAAATTAAATAGTTAAATTTTCTATAGAAAACAAAAAAAATAAAATTTTATTTTACAAAAAAACAAATAAAAAACATTTTAACTATATTTAATTGAATGCCTGCACTCACAGACTTTTTTCGATTAGTTTCAGCCTTCTATATGCAAATTTGCTTAAAAAAAATTATTTTAATTTTTATCAAAAGCGAAATTTTGCGTATGAAACAATTTACTTATATTCATATAAAGGCATACAAATTTTATTAGAATATTATATAATAATAATAATGAAACGAATGAAGTTTGGTTAAGAACAAATATCACGTGATGGCTGAGAACGCCATTGTGTTTAGAATAGAATATAAAATACTTCGAAATATATCGGCAAGTGTATTTAATTGTTTTGTAAAATAATTTTTAAATTAAATGTATCAGTTCAAAAAAAGTATAAATTCCTAAATTTTCCTTTTTTTTTACATTTAATAATACAAATTTTTTGTTTCAAAGTTAACTAATGCTAGTTAATTAACTTAACTAAATAAAAAAGTTAATGGTTTTCGAAATTAACTGAAACGTTAAAAGGTAACCAAAAATGTAACTTCGTTAATTAACTATTAACTAATTAACTAGTTAATGACCAGCTTTGATAAAATTCATTCTGAACAAAATACATTTATTTACCCTTTTATGCACTTCACTCATTGACCATACTGTGCGCACTGATTTTAATACTCGAACGTCAAAACCGAAGTCGTTGCTTTTGCATTTATGTCGCACAGGCGTTTTTAACAAAAATATAGGCTTTGAAAATAATTTATAAATCACTCACAATATCCTTTTTCATATTTTTGCTTCTTTTTCACATTTTTATTATTTACAAAATTCCAATTCCACTTAAATTTTAATTTTTTAATTTTATTTTTTATACGAAGCCATCTTATAATTCGATCTACAATCTACAGCTCTAAAAGTGCTTGATTCACCAATTGCAAACTATAAAATAGCTGTATACCCTATAGATCCAGTAAAATGGGAGTTGTTTCTTGCAGGGCATTGATTGAATTTTAGTTGTGTTATTTGTATGTAAATATATTTGTGTATGTTGTACGTGTAATTATTAATATATATATTTCTCCAGGTCTGTCTGTTTGTCTGTCTTTCTGTCTGTCTATCTGTCTGTCTGTCTGTCTGTCTGTCTCTAACGCTAACCAATTCAAAATTTACAACTTCACTTAAAAAACTTTTTTAAGTTGTTACCCTTTTTTTTTTTTTTTTTTTTAAATGTGTGCGATTCTGGTGGTTTGCCCACACGACGCTGCGGTCGTGAGAAGGAACCAGAGTCACTTACAATATATTCACACATATATTTTTTTTATAAATGTTAGCCGCCCTGGTGAGTTATCGAACCCACAACGCAGCGATTGAAAGTAAGATGAAGTAGCCAACCAAACGCTTACTCACCAAAGCCACTTTGACTTATACAATACCTTTAGCTAATATCGATTAACTTCAACAAGCTGTATGCAAAACGCTTTCATGTATATACACACACAAAGAATCATGTTTCGCATATAGCTTCACAAAAAATAGCTTCGACCTAAAGTTGCCACCTTTAAGTAAATAACACTGCCACAAGTCTACCGTTGCCACCTAACACTATTTACACCTATTACGGTGGTGTATTAGATTTTCATATTACACTTTCCTATTATATTACATTTCATATGTATTTGCATATATTCCCAGTACAACATTAATCTCCGTACACATCAACGTGAAATACCGCTGCCTCCGCGAAACTTACTCAAAAATATTTTTTGCAAATGCGATATTCGAATAAAAATATTTGTTTGAGGTGAGAAATTTCATAAAAACAAATAAAAATTTATAAATTAAAATCCCCAAACAAAATTCTACAAAATTAATGTAGACACCTTTCTTAGAAGTCACTCAAGAAATTGTAAAAGGGGAAATCGAAACTTAAAAAATTTTATATCTCGGAAAGCAGATTTTTGCGGTTTTAGATTTCAGATTCGGTTTTAGGACATCAAAATACATAATACGAAGATAAAAAGTTGGAAAAATCCAATGATTAAATCGCCTTGCAATAAAAATAATCGACAATCGGAAAAAATTTTTAGCCGTGACAACAGTGTTAGGTGGCAACGCTAGTCTTGTGGCAGTATTATTTCCTGAAAGGTGGCAACAATGCTTACAAAATTTAATAAAAGTTCACATATTTCACAAATAACCATACGGCTTGGTCTACCTTACCGCCATTAGCTGAAGTAATTTTATAGCTGGCTGTGGTCAGTTGGTTCGAGCTTGTCTGCGGCAGTCATAGGTTCAAGCCTGGCGTCGGTCATAGTTTTTTTATTTTAATCCATAACTTTATATTTTTTTCCCTTTTTTTTTAATCTTTCTTTTTTAATTCTTTTTTAATATACAAGTTAAACTTTACACATTAGGCCGCAATTACATCATCAAACAAAATTTCTTTCTATTCTTTACAAAATTTAATAATGGCTGTGGTCAGTTGGGTAAAGCTTCCGCTTTGTCTGAGGCAGGCATAGGTTCAAGCCCGGCGCCGGTCGTAGGTTTTGTTTGCAAAATTTAATAAAAATTTACATATTTCACAAATTTTTATTAAAAAAAATTACATTTAAAAACATAGAAAATATTTTTGCATCTAAAATATATTTAGTAAACATCTAATTTTTTCAAATTAGTGTGTTTTTTTCCCAAATTTACTAGTAGAATGTATATTGTGGAAACCAGGGTTGGCAACCGTAACCGAAACCGAAACCGAATGAAACCGATTCATTTTAGGGAGCGAAACCTAAACCGAAACCGATTCGTCGTAACCGATTGAATGGGTTCAACCAAAACCAATTGAAAAGGATACGGGTTTTTAATCGGTTTTCAAAAGGTTTTCGTACACAAAATTGACTTGAAGTTTTTTTTCTAAGAGAAAATTTATCGTATTTCATTTATTTATTTCATATATTTTTAAAATATAAGAAATTTTTTTTTTAAATATTCAATAAATGTTTTTATAAGGCCGGCGCACACAGAGGCGATATTCGCTATATAATTTCAGAACCATTTCCATATTTAAAAAATCTAGCTTCGAAAACACAAAGCGATTTCACCGCAGTAGATTTTGTGTGTTATTTATTATATTGCTATGGAAACAATCAAAAAGTCTGACTGAAATGGTTCTGAAAATGACTATTTTGTTTGTTATTTATTAGACTACTATGGAAACAGTCAAAAGTTTTATTTTCAAACTGATTCGAATTGGTTTTGAAACTGGCTTTTTGTGTTTGTTGTTTATTGTATTGCTATGGAAACAGGCTGTATAAAAAACGCTATATTTTCAAAAATACAATTATTTGTGACAAAATTAATTTCGAAACCGCCTGCGGCACGAATAACGCCTCTGTGTGCGCAGGCATTTTTATGGTTTTGGAAAAGACTTGGAAAATTTTCGCTATTTTTTCGTAGTTTTATATGGCAGCCTTTTTCGTCCGATTTAGCTGATTCTCAAACTTGATCTCAATTCGGAGATAAAAACGTAAACCCAAAGTTTCACATCGATGTCTCAAAAAAAAAACATTCCAGCCTGTATGGTGACAGAAAGACGGGGATATGGCTAAATCTGTTTTCGATGCTGATCATGAATATATATACTTATCCATACCGGACATGCGTCCGTTTGTTTGAAAATGCGATTAGATAAGGAAATTCTGTAAATGTACTTAGATTCAGCACCCTTGATTTATATAGAATTGATATAAAATTTCCTAATATTGGGCCATCTAGAAACCTTTTAAAACCTAAACCGAAACCTTTTAATCACTCCAACCAACCGAAACCTTTTCAAAATCAAGGAGCGAAACCGATAACCAAAACCGATTGGCAAGTGGGAGTAAAACCGAAACCGAAACCTTTATTCGATTCGGTTGCCAACCCTGGTGGAAACAATAAACGATTTTCAGCTTTTTTGAAGATTAGCAATTTTGTTTATTGATCTGCAATGTCTTTACTTGGCCATGACACGTAATTAAATCTTGTTTGTATAATTACTTATATTGCCAAATTTCATGTTTTTCTCATATAAAAGAATATAGTGCAATAAGTTTTTTGATCTACATACATTTTAGCTTCGGCACGCTGATACAGTTAAAGAGGAATGTATAACATTTGTTTGTTGTTGTTATTTTTCAACTACTCACACGCATATCATTGCAATAATACTGCACAGTTTTGTGATAATATACAACATGAATGAATGATAGTAAATTAACGGATTTTTTTATTTAGAAAAAGAGTACACATTTTTTTTGTTACGCCGCATTAGTTGGTGTGAATACAAAAAAATTACTTATGCTATTTACAAAGCATTTAAAAACCACACACATATTGGACATTATCTTGTTGTCTTCCCTTTCAACCCTTTCTCTGCGTGAGAATTTACTTGTGCATTTTGCGCTATTTTCGTTTGTGTAAAAGGAAAGAAAACATTTTTGGGTTTCTTTGGTTCTTAGTTATATTTGTGTTTATAAAGGAGAATACAAGTTCTCATAAAGTCATTAGTCGAAATTCATATGTTGAAAAAATTACATTTGTAGATATCGTGAAGGCGACACGACGAGAAGTACCAGCAAATGCATCAGTGAATGCACCGATGAGTGCCCCAATGGGATACCCATGGCCATATCACCCACCTCGTCCGACTATTATCGAACAGGTGAGGAAGTGGACAGTGCGCTATAATGGAGGACCCGACCCCATCGCTATTTGTGGAGAGATTTGAGGAACTGGTGACCACTTACAACATCAGAAGGGAAACAATATGCTACGGATGGTGCCGGAGCTGCTCACTGAGAAGGCCCTCAGGAACAACAATCGCCAGTGGACAACATGGAATCATATAAAAGTTGTTTCCTGCCATTTTTCTTGCCGGGGCGCTACTTGGAGCAGTTGGATGACGCTATCCGCCAGCGAGGGCAGGAACATGATGAGGCACGCCAATTGTGGGGACGAGGAAAAGTTAAGTAGAATTCATAGGAGCAGCCATGTAGACTATCGCTGGTACATGAAGCGCAGAGATTTTACATCGTTGGACGAGCTACTGGCTTTAGCCCAGGACTTGGAGGGACTGCAGGAGGACACCAATGCATCCCGGAGCACCCCGATAAGAGCACCAGAAGAGCGGCATCAACTGGAAGAATCAGCAGGTCCACCGAGACCCTCACTGCGAATTTGTCATTGACGTGGAGAAGAAGGGCATTTCCGGAGCGAATGCACTGGCAATTTAGTATTGCATTGTTGCGAGTGCGGTCGGAGAGGCGTGCGCACGTTCGAATGCTGCAGAAGGCAGGCGGGAAACGACAGCGGAACCGGCAGAGAACGAGGGACAGCAGGCACTCCGACTATCGAACCCCTCCACAAGGTGCTATTAGATTTTGATGGACTTCGAATCTCTGCACTAGTTACCTTTGATGGTGTGGAGGCAACAGCAACGATCGACGCAGGGGCAAGACGGTGTTTCGTCAGCCGCGAGTACGCAAAACAATTCTGGACGCCGTTCAATAAAATCAACCTCGAACACGACTAGCGGATGGATCGGTGACTACAGTCACTGAAGCTGTGGCACTGGAAGTGGCCATGGGAGGCCGATCAAAGGAGATGACGGTATTTGTGTTGCACACCTCAATGGATCCACTCATCCTCGGATTTGATTTTTTGGGACCCACACAGTAAAAATGCACTCACTGGTTAGGGATGCCGATACACCGCGCGGAAATGTTGATGACGATCCCATGGAGCAGGAGAAAAACAGGCGACGGCGACACCCGGTTAGGCGCAACACCCAAGCGAGGGGTACATAGTGGGAGAAAAAGCAGCTCGCGGTCTGCGCTAAATGGAAATCTGGGTGGCGATTCATGGTCTGCTCAAAAATGGAATCAGAGAGGATGCAGTTCAGTCTGCGCAAAATGGAAATCTGGGAGGCAGTTCACGGTCTGCTGAAAATCGGAATCAGAGAGGATGCAGTTCACGGTCTGCGGAAAATCGGGATATGGAATGCTGCAGTTCACAGCCTGCGCAAAACTGAAATATGGGATGCAGTTCACAGTCTGCTCAAAATGGAAATACGCCGCATCATCATGAGAGATGAAATGCCCATTAAACAGAGGTACTACCAGATTGACGAGCTCATCCAACAAGCCAGCGAAGAGCCCAGCCTACACAGCGCCCCGATCGTGTTGGTGAAAAAGAAAAATGGTGTGTGGACTACATGCAATTGAACGCCAAATCGGTGCCGGATGCATACCCGCTGCCGCGCATTCAACACATCCTGGACCGTCTACGCAACGCGAAGGTAATTAGCACGCGGGATTTGAAGAATGGGTATTGGCATGTTAGGAACAAACCATACACGGCGTTCACCGTGCCTTGACGGGGCCAGTATCAATGGTGCGTTATGCCATTCGACCTACATTCAGCACCAGCGACCAATAACACCCAGTCGACCCCAATAACACCCAGTCGAATCAAACCAACACATTATGATTAATCTGGACGACCTAATAAATCAGCAGGATGAAAATGCCACCAACATACAGAGGATCATCAGCAACTATAAAAAGACGTCTAAAGATAGAAAAACTGAAATATTGCAAGATTGCAGCGACTATGGAGCGAAGTTGAGAACACGAACTACAGATTATGGGAGGAGGCTTCATCACCAGAAGATGAAGGGTATGATTTCAATGCATACCTTGACATGGAACAACAGGTCCACCACAAGATGATCGAGTTGCATACTCTGGCAGAAGAAGTCCACTCCCGAGAAGGCCACTCTAAAGAAGCTCCACCGCCAGCTGCACCACCGTCGTTCCGGTTGCCACAAATAACTATTCCAATGTTCAATGGTGACTATCTGCAGTGGAACCAGTTTTTCGACATCTTCAGCGAAATGGTGCACAAATCGCCAAACGCAGCAGTACAAAAGCTGTGGTACTTGAAGGCCAATTTGACCGGTGAAGCTGAGCGAGTAATCAGACGAGACGGCTTGGAAGCTGCTGCAAGACAGATACCAAAATAGAAGATTGGTGGCATCAACATTGATCGAAAGATTGACAGGTCATCCAAAGATATCAGCTGAGTCAACTTCTTCAACTGCTCTAAAAGGCTTACACGACGTCATTCGTGAAAGTCTGTTGGCATTGGAAAATCTTGAAATATCGACGGAATCTTGGGATCCACTACTGCTGCATTTGTTAATCAAAAAACTAGATCGGCAGAGCCTCATTCTTTATGAAAAGTCATTGAAGAATCCCAAAGAGCTACAATCAATGAAGAGCTTATTGGACTTCATTGAAAATCGTTTCCAATCCCTGGAGGTCCTCGGTGGTCGAGAACGGACAAACACTCCAAAGGCCACAACAAATACATATAGGGCAGCAACAGCGGTAGCAGCATCTGCAACCTGCAGTTATTGTACCGGTAAAAATCACCCCCTATACTTTTGCAAGGAGTTCCTGAAAGTGTCGGCGCAAGATCGACTAAACTGGGCTAAAATGCAAAAAATATGCTTCAATTGTCTCAAAAGCAGTCACACCTCAAAGAATTGTCCGTCCCGAGGCTGCACCAAGTGCAACAAAAAACATAACACATTATTGCATTTGGGAGAAAAGGAACATGCTAACAAAGAAAGCCGACCATCAACAAGCAATGCAAACAAACCATTCGTCAAGAAAGCAGTGACGTCACACGATGCACCATCAACAAGCAATGCAAACAAACAGTTCATCAAGGTAGCAGCGACATCACCCGATGCCCCATCAAGAGCCAATGATGTTCCAGTGTCACTTCCAGCTGTTGGAGAAAGTGTAAGACTGTCAAAAACCACATTGCTTAGCACAGCCATCGTGTCCGTTACAAATAATTGGGGCCAACGAATCCATTGTCGAGCTACGTTGGACAGCGGTTCACAAACCAACTTCATCACAAAACGATTTGTGAACAAATTAGGACTACAAAGGGTTCCATGCCTCATTGGAGTCGAGGGTATCGGCCTGGTAAAAAGCCGTACCGCCGAAAGAGTTAATCTGCAACTCCATTCAAATGTGACCGATTTCACGAGCCGACTTGAAGCTCACGTTTTGTAAGAAATTGTTTCAAGACAACCATCAAAAACTATCAAGATCAATAATTGGAACATCCCTGATGGTATCCACTTAGCCGACCCGAAGTTCCACGAGTCCAATGAAATCGATCTTCTTCTTTGAGGCGGGATCTTCTATTCATCGTTTGGCACTGGCCAACTAACAATTGGAGTTGGACAGCCGATATTACAGAATACACGGTTCGGCTGGATAGCTGGGGGTGAATACAACAATCAAGACATTCCCAATGCAGCTATCACCTGCGGAATTTCCACTGAAGATGGTTCCCTTAATACAACACTCGAAAAATGTTGGCTACTTGAAGCATGTGACACACGCAAAAACAACTTTACATCTGCCGAACGTCATTGTGAAGAACACTTTCTGCAGAATGTTCATCGAGACAACACCGGGCGATTCATAGTAAAATTGCCATTTCAACTCAGTCCGGATCAACTTGGAGAGTCACGGGATATAGCTCTGCAGCGCTTTATGGCTACCGAAAGGAAAATGACCAAAAATCCTGAATTTAAATCCCTATACACAGCCTTCATGCGTGAGTACGTGCAGTTTGGTCACATGGAAGAGATCGATGCCACAGATGTGAAGAGGCCAAATTATTTTCTGCCACATCATGCAGTGTTCAAGCCAGACAGCTCAACAACAAAACTAAGAGTTGTTTTCGATGCTTCCGCTAAAACTTCAACCAACGTTTCGTTGAACAATCTTCTGGCCACAGGACCCACCATCCAAGAAGATGTCGTTACCATTTTAATTCGTTTTCGTCTCCCTCGATTTGTCTTTACAGCAGATAATGAAAAAATGTACCGACAAGTAAAGTTAGATAAAGACGATCAAAGGTTCCAGCTCATTTGGTGGCGAGAAGACCCATCACATCCCATGAAGTGCTACAAGCTTACAACAATAACATATGGCACAACATCTGCACCTTACTTGGTTATACGCACACTTCAAGCGTTGGCTGAGGGTCAAGCCGACAAATACAAATTCGCGGCGGATGTTGTGAAATCAAATTTTTATGTCGACGACGTGCTGAGTGGATCTACCCACTGCACGTGAAATGCAGCAACAACTACGCTTCATGTTACAGTCTGCAGGTTTCAAGTTGAGAAAGTGGTGCGCGAACCACCCAAAGTTACTTGAAGACATCCCACTAGCTGATCTTGAAGTCAAAGTGGAAATCGGGGAGACGCACAACGACACCATCAAGACAATGGGATTGACATGGAATCCCTCGAACGACGATTTTAAAATCCAAATTGGAGAAATAAGTACTGGGAAGATCACCAAACGTACAGCGTTAGCCGATATATCCAGAATTTTTGATCCCCTTGGTTTCATCGCTCCAGTCACGACTACTGCGAAAATATTTCTGCAAGAACTATGGAAACTAAAATTCGACTGGGATACGGAACTCCTATCTCCATTGCACAACACCTGGTTGGCCTTCAAGAAAGCCTTACTACTGTTACAAACTATCAGCGTACCTCGGCATGTCTTTGGCCACACCAAGCTCAACAATCCACAAGTCCATATTTTTGCATCAGAGCACGCTTACGGAGCCGTGGCCTACATTATCACACCTTCATTGCCAATCGGATATCCGCAATTCAGTAGGTGACTACTCCACAACAATGGCGCCATGTACCATCTCAAGACAATCCAGCCGACCTCATATCAAGAGGCTTACAACCAGCCAAGCTAGTGGACAATATGTTTTGGCTATTCGGTCCGAGATACCTATACAAAGCTGGGACAAGTTGGCCACTCCAACCTCCTCGTGACCAATGCCTTTTGGAAGTTAGGCAACAGACAACGTCAACTACAGCATCGCAACCTACATGCCTACACAAAACTGCGACAAATGGGCCACTCCAACCTCCTAGTGACCAATGTCTCTTAGAAGTGATGCAGCAGACAACTGCAGCTGCATCATCTACATCTGTATCTGTTGAAAACCGCCAATCCAAAGACATATTTGAAAAAATAAACCACAAAAATTCATTTCGACGGCTCCAAAGAATAATAACATATGTGATTCGCGGCGTGAAACACTTCAAACGCGATGCTTCTCACGTCGCAACAGTACCAACCGCAGCAGAAGTAGAGGAGTCATTGATACACATTGTCAAATATTTACAACAGGATGCCTTTGCTGATGACATTAAACATTTGAAGCGTCATTCAAGTGTGAACAATGGAAGCCCCATCAGCAATCTATCGCCATTCATAGATGCCCAAGGCATTTTAAGGGTTGGGGGCCGCTTAGAAGCTTCCAGCCTTAGTTTTGATGCAAAACACCAAATGTTGTTGCCGTACGCCCATCCATGGACAAAACTGCTAATGACTGATTTGCATAGGGAGCACCTGCATACTGGTCCTCAAACACTCACAGCGATCGTGAGACAAAGATTTTGGCCAATCAAAATAAAAACCTTGGCTCGCTCCGTCACTCAAAATTGCGTTCAATGCTTCCGAGCGCGTCTAAAGTTGCTAATCCAAGTGATGGGTAATTTACCAGAAATAAGGGTACAACCAGCCAGACCGTTTGTCATCTCGGGAGTGGACTTCTTTGGCCCTGTGTGGACACATTTCAAAATCCGAGGAAAACAAACGATGAAAGCATATGTAGCCGTATTTTGCTGTTTCGCCACCAAGGCCGTGCACATGGAGCTAGTAAGTGATCTGACAACTGAAGCCTTCATAGGAGCTCTTAAACGTTTCATAGCTCGCCGTGGACATTGCAAGACCCTATACTGCGACAATGCCACCAATTTTGTGCAAGCGAAGAACCAGTTGAGAGAAATTCACCACATAATTCACGATGACCATGCAACAGAGAAAATTGTCAGCGAATGCAGCTAAAGGGACATCGAATTCGCTTTTATTCCACCACGAGCACCACACTTTGGTGGGTTATGGGAAGCGGCAGTAAAGTCAGCAAAGGGATTGCTACAAAAATCTTTGGCATCAGCTAATCTTACTTACGAAGAAATGGGGACAGTTCTTGCCGAAGCAGAAGGCAAACTCCAGACCTCTCACGCCCATGTCGTCTGACCCAAATGACCTCCAAGTGCTCACACCTGGTCACTTCCTCATCGGTGAGCCATTAACATCTTCAATAGATAGTCATGCGCAACAACCGAACATTAAACTCCCCACGAGGTGGAAGCTTGTGATGCAGCTCAGAACGGAATTTTGGAGGAGATGGTCCATGGAATATTTGAATACCATACAGCACCGCTACAAATGGAAGGAAGAATCACAAAATGTCAAGCCAGGAAGAATGGTTCTAATAAAGGAAGACAATCTGCCTCCATTAAAGTGGCCATTGGGACGAGTAATTAATGTAATTCGAGGTGCGGATGGTCATGTCAGAGTTGCCGACGTTCGTACAGCAAAAAACGTCTCACGAAGGGCTATTCATAGACTGGCACCATTACCAGTCAATGAACATGAGGAAGACAACAATGCAAAAATATCAGCACAACCTCGGACTACTCCCGTCAGACTCAACGACAATCGCCCACATCAGTCAGAAGAAACAGTACGCAAAAGGCGGAAAACGTCATCGTTCAACTTGACTACGGGACTCCTAGTGCTCATGCTGGCATTGCCCATTATAATGGCAACAAATATTGAAAACCTCGAATTCAAACCTGAACCTGGTATACATTTCGAAGGCATCGGTTCAGCATTAATATCTCGCACAGAATGGAAGTTGATTATATACTACGAATTAGGCCCATATTGGAATGAACTATCAGCATTTTCCAATGGCACAGCGGCTCTACGACATGTGTGCCTAGAAATAAATCAAAAAAGTACTTGCAAGAATGTGGTAACCCACCTTGAACATGTGAGAGATCAACTGAAGCTGGATAATAGTTTTAGGCTTGGTGGGAAACATAGCCAATTCGTTATTTGGAATCCTTGACTGAAAATACGCTGATCAACTATCAGATACGATCGACATGGTCAAGGAGAACGAAAGCTACCTTCAACAGTTACTGAAAAATCAAATGTCAGTAATTGATTCGACCATCAATATTATCAAAGGCGATCAATTGTCAATTCAAACCAAATTCATAAACAGAATCCATGGCGAAACTTCTCAACATACAATATTTGAAAGGTTTATCTCGCTATCACTCCAGCTCACAATAATGTCTTCAAATTTGCAACGAATACAAGCCTCAATATTGGACGTTCTCGCTGACACTCATCATGGCAAGATCAGTCCAAGTGTGCTATCACCACAGCAATTGCAAGAAGAGTTGGTAAGAATCCGCAATCACCTACCACCACTTCTCCGACTACCAGCTGACTCTTTACATTTGTATCAGATCATGACGATCCAAGGAGGAGTAACTGAAAACCATATAGTATTTCGAGTAACAATACCGCTATGCAACGAAGAGCGTTTCGTAGTGAACAATAGTATGGTTTCGGTCAAACCCTGTAACGAGATCATCGCACAGGGACCAATATTTTCAATGACTGCCCAACTTCTTCAATCTTGAACGCTGATGAGTATGGATACGTACTTGTGTTACAAAATACAATCAAGATACAACAAAGGTGCCGAGATCTGTTCATGCGAGATACATCTATTCAATAATCTGCAAAAAATAATAAGCAATGAAACATGGACTCAAATGGAAAATAAAAATCATTGGTTGTATACGTTAAAGAATCCCACCAGGTTAAATGCAGTCTGTGAACGGGATGTACATCAACTTATCCTCAAGGGCTCTGGTATACTCAAGTTGCAACCACAATGTGTTATTAATAATAACATCCTAATCCAAGGACACCAGTCTCACACTAGCAGTGCTCAATTTTCGTACACAAGCATCGGCAATTTAAGCGACGTCACAAAGCCAAACCAATTGCAGCCAATCTTGGACGAAACAGATAGTTATCATTATGCCAATCAACTAAAAAATCTGAGCTACTTACAAACCGCACTTGCACATCAAACCAATTTTCCAATGCAAATCCAAAATTTCAAAACTCACCATTTCGCTGTGGGTTATACGGCAATCATCTTAGCTGCCGTGGGCATCTTTTATACCATATGGAGGGCAAGGAGTTTGGCTATACTCCACCGCATCGATGTCGGCAGCCCACCACAACCCAGGCCAAGAACAAATGTCCACCAACCAAATCTTGCTGATGACATTCAATTTCAACATCAAGTTCATGAGCACCCACACGAGACATCAGATGAGATCAGCGTTTGTTGAACAACTGTTCAACGCCGGGGAGAATGTATAATCCCAGCATTGCATATTTGCGAAAATGCGCGCTTATGACAACACATTTAGCCTTGGTTAAAGTCACAGAGCATTGCACTGTAGCGATCACATTTCACGGCACTGCAATGTGTCGCTAAATGCTTATGCTGCAGTCTGTATTGTTGGCATATGTGCACATATTGTGGATATATTAAAATCCAAATTTATGTAAATATTAAAAAGAAAAATCAATAAAAGGGCCGATTAACGACAAATCCAATTCAATTGGACAACAACCACTTCCACGTTGAATTCATCATTTCAAGGGAAAGTATATCTAGGTTTAAGCAATTTGTGTTTTGTTGAAACCCAATTCAAGTAAAGTTTATCTCGGTTTAAGCACCGAGTTATACACATGGAATAAAAGCTCGACTTGATTCAATTTCTTAAAAGTAAAAATATGAAAAAATAATTTGTGTGATTGGGAACACCTGGGGCACATTCGCCGAATCGAACCTGGGGCACATTCGTCAGTGTATTAGGTATAACAAAACCGACCAAAAAAATTTAAAGAAGACAAAAAGAAGAACCAATGATTTAAGTTTATAAAAATCGTTTGGAAAGTTGCATTTAATTCGGATCTCATTTACTAACCTTTTTTACATTTTGTGAAAAATTGTTCCTAAAAAAGTAATTAAGGCATTTGTTTAATGTTTTATTTTAGCCTCTGATATTCAATACTTAAATAAAATATTGTATTTATCTGCGCGTTTTTAAATTATACCCCTTGGCGATTCTACCCCATGTGTGGGGCAGTTTCGTTATTTTGGCTTTTTTAAAATTCGTTGAAAAAGTAGTGGAAAACTTTTAGATGTATGCTTTCAGACGTTAAAATATTAAAGTGAATAAATGAAGTTTCGAAATGTAAAAAAATTTGTAAGAAACAATGATTGGATAATTTTAAAAAAATATTTGAAAAAAACGTGGCGATTGCGTCCCTTTTCTACCCTACTCGCCCACTGAAAATGAGTGTCTTGCCATTGTTTGGGGCGTGAGGAAAATGCGCGAAGACCTGGAGGTTTACGAGTTTACGATCATCACGGACCACCTGTCGCTAAAAGGATTAAACTCCATTGAGAGTCCTTCAGGGAGGATCGCTCGCTGGGCGCTGCAGACGCCACCAGAATAGGTTTCTTTTCAGTTAGTTTTAATTACTAAAATTTATTCGAAAGTGATTGCCAAACATTGCGTTTGATAAAATCTTTAATCAGTGGGCCAACCGTTTTTTTTTTGAAAAAGTAAGTGTCGATGTTCATATAAAAAGAGTTAAAGTAGATTTTTATTTTCGAATATAAGAAAAAATGTTGAAAAAAAAAATATAAAAAAGAAGCTAAAAATTCTGCAAATATATTTTAAAAACTTAAAGAAAATGTATATACAGTTTTTGGTGAAATTGTTGAATGTAAAGTGATTGAAATGAAGGTTTTAGACCTTCAGTTCCATCACAGAATGAAAAATATATGTAGAGAAAAAAAAGAAGAAAGTACTTTTCATCTTTGGCAACGCTGCTCTTATTTTAAAACAGCTATAGCTGTAGCGGCTAGAATTTAGAGGCCAATGACCGTAGCGAATGGGAGGGAGATAATTGATGGGTTGTAAGTCTATTGGGTCTAAGTACCAAACAGCGTCAAGGCTCTATAAAGCGGTGGCCAAGAACAAAAGCATATCTTCGGTTAGTCTTAAAAAGGACGATGGAAGATTCACGGAAAATAAGGAAGATAAGGCCCAACTACTTCTAGACACTCACAACTGTACACCATATGGAATACATAGGTAGATCGAAGAAAGAGAATTGGAAGGTAGCGAACGGAATATGTACAGAAGCACGCATAAGATGGGCGGTGGGCACCTTCGAACCATTCAAATCTCCTGGTGCAGACAACATTTTTCCAGGACTACTTCAGAAAGGCATAGAGCCTATGCCCACTAATGAAAATTGCGAGAGGCAGTATCGCTTTGGGTTACATACCAAAGATGTGGAGGCGAGCAAGAGTGGTATTTATACCGAAGGTAGGGAAGAAGGATCCTCTTCACCCGAAATCCTTCAGACCAATCTGCTTAACTTCCTTTGTACTGAAAACTCTAGAGAAAATTGTAGACAATTATGTGAGAACAACGATTCTAGAAAGCAGTCAGCATGCATATAGGGCAGGTAGATCAACGGAAACTGCTCTGTACCAACTGACAAATGTACTAGAAGAAACTTTTGAAACAAAAGAAATAGCTATATGTGCATTCCTCGATATTGAAGGTGCCTTCGACAATACTTCACACGAGGCCATAAAAGATGCTCTCATCCGCAGAGGTGTCAGTAATATTCTAGCATTATGGATGAAAAATATGCTGAAAACTAGAACGATAGAGATACCAGCAGGCACTGGGGCCTTAATAGCAACTACAACGAGAGGATGTCCACAAGGGGGAGTGCTATCCCCACTGATGTGGAGCATCGTTGTGGACGAACTACTTGAAGAATTGGCGAGCAATGGATTTACATTTCAGGGCTACGACGACGATATAGTAATTATTTGTAGGGGCTAATTTGAATATACCCTATGTGAAAGAATTCAGCAAGGGTTGAAGGTGACTAAAAAATGGTGTACAAAAGTAGGACTGAATGTAAATCCAGCAAAGACTACTATTGTACCATTTACAAGGAAATATAAACTTAAGCACCTGAAACCAATTATGTTAGACGGAACGGAAGTGAAGCTTCAAACAGAGGTAAAATTCCTGGGCATTACCCTGGATCAGAAACTACTCTGGAAAAAGCATGTTGATAATGTATCAAAGAAAGCCAAGAGGGCACTTATGGTTTGCAGGTCGATCGCAGGGAAAAACTGGGGCTGTACACCAAAAATACTACGATGGATGTATACTGCAATCGTACTACCAATGATCGCATATGGAGCGATAACATGGGTAGGAAGAACAAATCAGCAAACGGTTATCAATGAATTAACCAAAATGCAAAGATTAGCGTGCGTGTGTATAACTGGGGCTATGAGAAGCTGTCCTACAGCATCATTAGAAGTCCTTTTAGAATTAACACCTCTTCACATCTACGTTCAGACGCAGGCGAAGAGGGCTATACTAAGAATAACTGGAGGAAGCGTCGGGTCAGCTTGTTGCATAAGTCGGAAGATTGATATTCTTACGAAGCAATACCCTGAAATCTCACTACCAAGAGATAACATGATACCGAAGTTCAGCTTCATTAAACGATTTGCAACACAACTTAGCAATAAAAAGGAGTGAAGAGGTGTACATGAAAATTACACAATAAACCAAAGTACGATAACCTGGTATACAGACGGGTCTCTTACGGAAGAAGGTACAGGAGCAGGAGTGTTTGGGCCAAGGATAAAATACTCTGAGCCCATGGGTAAATACACCAGCATATTTCAGGCGGAAATATATGCCATTGATAGGTGCGCTCACTTCAACCTTAAACGGAAATACCGGAACCAAACCATTGCGATCCTATCCGACAGTCAAGCGGCAATCAAAGCACTAAAATCATACCAAGTAAGCTCTAAACTGGTGTGGGAGTGCCTTCATAAACTGAATACGCTTGGCCTGCACAATCGGGTTTGTATCTACTGGGTGCCGGGTCACAGAGGGATAGAAGGTAAGGAAAGGAGTGGAAACTCCCTTCGTAGGGCCAGAACCATTCTGTGGAATGGGAAAAGGGACCATCTCTATTATATTAAAAGAAGAAGAAGATAAACTACGGAAATTATACTGGGACAATCTACCAGGCCTGAAACAATCAAAAACACTACTAGGGACTTACTACCTAAAGCGACATAAAGAATGTATGAACTTACCAAAAAAGAATATAAGAATAATAACAGGGATTTTGACAGGACATTGTAGGTTAAACTACCACCTATCAAAACTGAGAATAGTATCGGACGACAAATGCAGGTTTTGCACGGAGGACACTGAAACTTCAAAACATATCTTAGGAGAGTGCCCCGCACTCATGCAAAAACGGAAAAGATATCTGGGCGACCACCAAATACCAGAACACATATTGAAATCCCTAGAAGTAGGCCCGATACTACAATTTCTCAATGGGATAGGACTTATAGAGTTGCTATAAGTCCTTGATCCTCCACTATTGGACGCAGTGCATATACCGTTCAATAATAATAATAATAATAATAATAATAAGTACCAAACAAATTATTCTGAGATAAACCGAAAAATTTGTTTAATATAATTAATGCAGAATTCCATAAAAACCAAGAGTATTATGAATTTTTGATGATTATATTAGTGTTCAGCGTGAAAAAATACATGAATAACCGCTTTAGTTTCTCATTTAACCAAATAAATGTCGATTAGAAAAAAAATCCGCACTTTTACAAGATCCAAAAAATAAAAATGTTACCGATTTATTGCGTTTAAGGGTGTATTTCGTTATCAGGCCAATCTTTCAAAAGCAATAGCTATAAAGTGAAAATGTATTAAGGGTATTCATTGAAAGTGGGAAACCCCTCGAAAACGCGCAGTTGCTTAGGTCTAACAATAATTATTCATAACTTCGAAAATTCAACTTAATTTAAAAAAATAAAATAAAAATTCATCTTAAACTATGTTGTGAGATGTATAAATTGCCCTATATCCATTGATTTAGGTAATGTGGAGTTAGCGTATCTAATATATGAGATATATATTAGCTTCGTTTAAGACGTGAGGGATTCATTGGTCTCAGTAAATTTCTAGCTAGAATGTTTGGATGAAACATAAGCTTCTGCTTGGACTTCGAGGTAAGTTTCGGAATTTCGTCTTTTACTGCAGGAATATTCAAATCATTGTGGATGTTTGCATTTCTTATAAACCAAGGCGCTCTGGCAACTTGTCTCAGGATTTTAGATTGAACTCTCTGGAGTTTTTCCACGTTCGAGGGAGAGGCAGTCCCCCAGAGCTCAATTCCATATGTCCATATGGGTTTTATTATACTTTTGTATATTTGGACTTTGTATGTGAGATTTAGCTTTGATGCCCTTCAGATAAGCCAGTTTAGCTCCAATTGTTTTAATTTAATCTGAGTGATTTTAGATTGGATGTGCTTGTGCCAAGTGAGACGGCGATCGAGATGCATTCCAAGGTACTTGGTTTCGGTACTATCGGGGACAACTTGGCCGTTTATCTTCAAAGCAGGTCACGTGCCCTTTCTTAGGGTGAAGGTTAAGTGACAGTTTTTGGATTGACTTTGATTTTCCATCGTGATAGCCAATTACTTAGAGAGTCCAAATGTTTTTGCACGTAGAGAGTTAGGTTAGGTTAGGTTAAGGTGGCTATCGGCACGCCGATACACTTAGACCAAATGCGGTCCATTGTGATACCACAGGATCCATATTCCCTTCCCCTATGCCCCAAACCATTTGGAGTTCAAGATGAACCTATGAAGGCCTGATATGCTAGCCGTAGAAAGATCACCTAGACTGTCCAGGAAGAATGACCCCAACTGGGTCCTCCTTGCTCGAGACAGTGCCGGGCAGGAGCAGAGAAGATGCATTACAGTCTCCTCTTCCTACTCATCCATAGAACTCCTACAGAAGTCATTAGCGAAGACCCCAAGCCTTAGCGCATGGCGCCCAATCAAACAGTGACCAGTGATCACACCTACCACCTTCGAGATGCTGGTACTAGGCAGTACGATGAGTCTCTTAGAACGCTTCAGATCCAGCATCGGCCAGATCTGTCTTGTTGTGTTATAAGTGGTTCCAGACGAAGCAGTAGCTGGCACGTACCTTATCTGGTAGGAGCTGTATTGTGGTACCATGCCTTGCGAGTTCATCAGCTTTGCAGTTCCCTGCAATGTCCCTATGCCCCGGCACCCAGACGAGGTGGATGTTAAACTGCTTAGCCATCTCTTGCGACAGTCCGAGGCTACCTTTGATGTTAGGAGGACAGATTCCAAGGATTTGATTGCGGCCTGACTGTCTGTGAAAATCGTAATATCCTGAGCAGATATTACGTTCCGCCGCAGCCAGTTCATAACTTCTTTAATTGCCATCACCTCTGCTTGGAATACACTGCAGTGTTCGGGAAAGCGAAATGAGAGACCTACATTAAGTTCGTCAGAGAAGACTCCTCCACCAACTTTGTTGTCGAGCTTGGAGCCGTCCGTATAGAATTGAATTTGATCCCTCTTCCGAGGCCACTGCTCCTCCCAGTCGGACCGGGACGGAATAGTGGTGCGGAAGTCTCTTGTGAAAGAGATTTCGGGAAGAATGTAGTCGGTTGTCCCAGGAATGGATTTATTTCCAACTAGAATTGAGGAGTGCCCCTTAGTAGAGTAGCCCCATTGATTTGTGGATCTAAGCCTGACCGCCGCCATAGCAGCCATTTGTTTGGCAAGAAGATCTAAGGGTACCAGATGTAATAAAATATCTAATGCGTCTGAGGGAGTGGATCTTAACGCCCCACTGATATATATGGAGGCCATACGCTGGACTTTCGTCAACAACTTTCGATATGACTTTGTCCAAAGCTGGCCACCATACAAGAATTCCATATAGTGAGATAGGCCTGACAATGGCCGTATAGAGCCAGTGAACTACCCGAGGTGACATACCCCACATTTTCCCAATAGCTTTCTTGCATGAGTAGAGGGCAACTGTGGCCTTCCTAGCTCGTTCGATAATGTTAGGTTTCCAGTTATTTTTCCTATCCAAAATTAGACCTAAGTATTTGTGTTTAATTACTAAAACTCCACCTACGAATGTTTGCTGCTGTTTAGGTAACCAACATCTGTACCAAGTGATAACGCTGATATTCCACGAACTAATTGAATCTGACCCGTCTGGTCATAAAACCACATGCACGATTAGATGTGTACATTTAGAACAAATGTACACATCTGGTAGCAATAAAGATAAGGTCATGACAATCATGGAAATATCAGTGCAAAAAGATCTAGGCTACCTGTCATGTTATCGGAAAGATATTAGTAATATTGAGATTTTTCTTGAAGTATTAAGATACAAAATAAGGATTTTTGTAGTTTTAAAAACCGAGAAAAGTTAGAAAAGTTTAAGTTGAGATGGGAAAACTAACTCTAGTTCAAGCTAATGAGGTAATAAAAGAACAAAGCCAATTTTATATCATCATCATTTCTAGTTGGAATGATTTGGTTAAAGGTTCACAACCAGTAACGGCTGCGGAGCTGGAGAACCTTGAGAAAAAGTTGAGGAATACTTTTATAAGCTTCACTAAAAATCACGTTAGCCTGGAAGATTCTGCTGAGGAGATGAAGACACACGATTATTTCAGGAATAAAATTAACGAAGATATAGCTACCAAATACCATCAGTGTGCTACTAAATTAAAAGAGTTAAACGATTTAGGTAAGGAAAAAGAAGTTTCCAAGGCTGCTACTTCCGGTGTTTCGAATTCTGTAATAAAGAAGGAGCTTGAACGTTCAGGTTTGGTACGGAAATTCGAGTATGTTTTAAGAACTTTCCAAATCAAGTTAGATGGCTTTAGTGATGGGGGGTTGATAGTGGATGAACTTCGGGATTATACCAAAACCGCTGAAAAGGTATATTTCGATTATATCGATAAATATGTCGATGATGATGAGCTTACTGAGAGGTATTATTCTTTGCAGGACGCATATAATAATATTTCGCAAGAAGCAACAAAGAAAGAATCTGCTAAGGGGAATTTGCATTTTAAAATGCCTTCAATTGAGATTCCCACTTTTTATGGCGATTATGCCAAGTGGAATTCATTTAAAGAACTTTATGTTCAATTAATTCATTCAACGAACATTTCAAATACGCAAAAAATGTGTATGTTAAAATCCAAATTAAGAGGATCGGCAGCTAGTACGATAGCAAATTTGCCGGCGACAGATTCAAATTATTCGATCGCATGGGATTTGCTTGACGAAAAATTTACGAATCAGCGCGCTATAACATCAATTTATTTTAAAACTTTACTTGACGCACCATTTGTGACATCTACATCGGCTAATGTTAAGAAATTTCAAGATTTAATTCAGAAGTGTTGTGGTGTTTGAGGATGGAGGATTTTGAGTTTTAAGCTGCTCAAGCTATAAATGTTTGGCGCTAGGCACCGCAATTGATGAGAAATAAAAAGAACGGGTTAGAGTCCAGTTTAATTCTGTTTATTCTAGGCCTAGCGCGGGCCTTTTATATGATTAATACCAACTGTTATACATAGTTTCTTATTATATCCTACTTACTTACGCTACAATAATATCTTATAATTATATTCTGCATTTCATTTGCACCCGTTGCCCAGAGTACGCTAATTTGGTCTTGACGAATGGTGTCGAAGGACGGTCACCGAAATTGAGTGCATTTCAATATACACTCAATTGTTGTTGACAACGTCCAGAACCATTTGTGTATATTGGGTCAGCGTACTCAAAAGTGCAGCGTTAGCATGTCGATACATTGTCGGTGCATTTGTACTAATGAAATGCAGGGGTAGGTAATGTAGACTTGTATGTATACACTACACCCTTACCCTTAAGATGAAAATTATTTGAAGAATAATGATTTTTAAAAGAATTTTCAGAGAAGATTGTAGTTATAAAATTGTTGGGTGATATAATTAAAAATAATATTTTTATAGAATATTTATTTATATTATGAAATTCTTAAATAAGCAAATATATGAATATAATTAATAATTTATAGTAAAATACAATTAAAATTTATTTTTGTGTTTTTTTTTAAATTTATTTTTAAGTGTAAAATTATAAGTAAAATTATTTTTATGAAATAAACTAGTATGATTTATAATAACATATATGTAAAAAGTTTTTAAATTTAATAGTTATTTTCTTATTGCTATATTGCTGCCTTGTAAGGTATCAGCTGATTGTTATGAATAATTTTTGGTTTCCCATTATATTCTATTTTTGTATTAACTCCTAATTTATCTAGTACTATAAATGGTCCCTTATATGGTTTTTCATATTTCTTTCTATTTTCTACTTTTAATAACACTAGGTCTCCTATTTCTATATTCAATTTTTGTATATGTTCTTGCGACAGTGTCGGCGTCTTTGGTTGACATGGGGTATGATATTACGAATTTTGTGAGTTCACATTGCATTGTTAGTATGTACCGAAATCCATTGGATATACGTAACGGTCCTACGGTGTCGATGGACAACACTTGAAAACTATTGCTGGGTGTGTCTGTTATCGTTAGTGGTTCAATAGTGTGGCGTATTTGTTTACTTTTCGCACATATGTCGCATTGCGATACAAATTTTTTTACCATTTTGTACATGTTTTTCCACACGTATCTTTGCTTTAATTTTATCATCGTTCTTCTAACTCCTAAGTGTCCCGTTGTGTGGTATTCGTTAATGAGTTTAAATTTTGTAATATCGTCATGTATTCTTTTTGGTGGGTCATAAATTAAAATTTTTAGTTGAGGACTTTGAGGACTTTTTGTGTTTGGAGGGTTTCTTTGCATTTTCATGTATGCCCTTTTTAATTCTTCTTTTGTATATACTTCGAATATTTTATCATTGTTGGCTAGCGCTAGTTCTTGTATATTTTCTTTTTTCATCTTGGATATCAGTTTCTTCAGTATCGAATCTAGATTCGGTGAATTTTCGCTGTATCCCGCATGCGTTTTGTTAATAATTACTTTGGATCTTTGCTTCTTCGAAGACGAAACTGGTTTCGCTGAATTTTCGCAAAGTCCTACGTGCACATAATTATTTTCAATGTATATTTCATTCTTCTTGGCCATATTAAATTTCAAATTTTTCATGTTTCTGACGTCACTAACGGATGTACAATCCCATATCAGAAGTTGATCAGACTTCTGGGAGTTGCATTGCTCCTTATCATGGTTTCCCTCTACCATGTTACTATTATTTGCCTCTTTATTTTCATAAATGGCTTGTTTGTTTGCCATGCCTCTTGTAATTATTAAAGCTTTCTTCGCATTTTTATCCTCTTCATGCGGTATCATGTTTTTTAAAATTTCCGAATCAATTTGGATTCTGGATAATGCATCGGCATTAGTATTCATGCTACCCTTTTTGTAAATAATGTCATAGTCGTAATCACTCAAATCTAGACGAATTCTAGTCATTTTTGATGAAGGATTTTTGTGAGAAAATAATGAGACTAGTGGTCTGTGGTCAGTTACCACTGTAAATTTTCTTCCGTAAAGGTATGGCTTGAAAATTTTTATCCCCCAATGAATCGCTAACAGTTCCTTTTCAATTACTGGTTTATTCAAATCATGCTTTTGTAGCGATTTGCTTGCATATGATATAGGTAAGTCATTGCCTATATCGCCTTGTGATAGTACTGCGCCTAAAGCATAATTTGAAGCATCAGTCGTTAAAATGAAAGGTTTACTCAGATCTGGATATTGTAACAAAGGAGGAGTGATTAATTTTTCTTTCAGTGTATCGAAAGCTTCTTGTCTTTCTTCAGTCCAAACAAATTTACAAGATTTTTTTAATAGTGCGTTAAGACTTTTTGCAATGTCTGCAAAATTTGGAATGAATTTTCTGTAATAGTTGCAAAATGCAACAAATCTTCTAACTTCGTCAGCATTTTTCGGTACAGGGTAATTTTTAATTGTGTCATATTTGGCAGGGTCAGTTTTGACACCATCACCAGTGATTAGGTGTCCCAGGTATACTACTTCTGGACGCAAAAAACAACATTTGGCAGCATTTAATTTTAAATTGTAACGTTGTAGCCTGTCTAATACTTTAATCAAATTTTCATTATGGTGATTTATGCTACAACCATGAATGATTATGTCATCCACGTAAAGAAATGCATTTGAATCTAAACCTGCAAGTGCAAGTGTGAGCATACGTTGGAAACTATTTGATGAGATTTTCAGTCCGAAAGGTAATCGTTTGAAGTGAAAATGTCCGTTCGGTGTGGAGAAAGCTGTCAAATTTCGTGAGTTTTTGTCAAGTTTAATTTGATGAAATGAACTGGTCATATCAAGAGTTGAGAACCATTTTGCTCTTCCTAACTTATCTAGAATGTCTTCTAATCGAGTTAGAGGAAATTTGTCATTAACGATTTTATCATTCAGTTTTCTGTAATCCACCACAAGTCTCCATTTCTTTTTGTCATTAACGTTCTTTTTAGGAACCAAAAGGAGTGGGGCATTGTAAGGACTAACTGATGGTTCGATAATATCGTCCTCAAGCATTTTCTTGATCTGTTCATTTATCACGTCCGTGTGTGTGTGTGGTAGTCTATAGTTTTTAATGTAAACTGGTATATTGTCTGTAGTCGTTATGTGTTGGTTGTAGAAATTATTTGTTGTCAAAGGTTCGTTATCCAAGTGGAATATGTTTTGGTATTTGTTAAAAATGGTCGTCAAATCGTTTTTAATTTTTTCGTCATTACATTGTATATCTAATGTTTCCAAAATTTTATTCAGACGTTTGTGTGAGTGTACTTGTTTATTATTGTCGTAGTTTAAAATGTCATAATTATTTAAAGAATCAGTTTCCAACTGAATACCATTTAAAGTTACTTCCTTTTCAGTTGTATTTAAAATTTTTATATGTTAAGGCGGGTTTTTGGTGCAATAGAATTACTGAGGAAAACACCTTCTTGAATTTCTCTGTTTAAAATTACTTTATCTTCCGTTAATTTTATTCTAATGGGATGGAGAATTTCTGTTCTTGGCGGAATTTTTATTGTCATCGTATTATAAGATTTTGTATGCATTGGCAATATGATTTGAGATTCATTTATTAACATAGAAATTGTGAAAGTCTCATAATCAATTTTACAAAGAAATTTTCTCAAATAATCTCTACCTAATATACCATCAGTCTCAATTGGAAATTTCGAATTGACCAATTGAAACTCATGTTTGCTGGATTTCTCCCCAAAATTAAGTGTTAGGCTTATGCTACCTAGTGAAAAAATTTCCTCGTTTGTAATGCCGGTTAATTTGCATTTTTCATCTGGATTATAAAAATCGTTGTCTATATGTTTGCTAATTTTACAAAGTGAAATGTCTGCGCCAGTGTCTATTAAAAAAGTCATTAAGTTATTTTTGTACTTAATTGTTATGAAATTAGTATTGTTATCCGAGATTTTAAAAATTCTTAATTTTGGCTGTCCGGAATAACTGTGTTTTCCGAGCCCTGATCGTTTCCCTGATCATTGTTTATGATTCTTACGTTGTTATTTGAGTATCTGTTTCTGTTTGTGTTGTTATTGTTATTTCTGTTTGGGTTTCTGTTGTTTTGGTTTTGGTTTCTGTTGAAACTGTTGTTGTTGTTTTGGCTTCGGTTGAAATTGTTAGTGTGATTTTGGGTTCTATTATAGTTATTGTATATGTTAGTGTTATTTCTGTTTTGGTGAAAAGTGTGATTGTTTTGTGTATTTCGAGGTTCATTGTACCTGTTGTTAAAATTGCGTTGTGTGCTAAAATTCGTTCTAGAATTATAGCGATCATTGACATTGTTGCGAGGTGTATTTGAGAAATGCATAATTGCATTGGGTGAAGTCATTGACTCGTTTTCAATTTCAAGTGCTAATTCTGTTGCTTCCAACAAGTCTCTTGGTCGTGCAGCGTATATCGTTGCCTTTAAATTTTCATTCAGACCTTTTTTGAATGCGTCAAGTGCAATTTTGTTGTTTCTTTTTATTATAACGTTTTGTTCGGCTTCCGTGGCTTGTTGTCCTAGGCTTTCAATTCCGAGTCTGTTCAGTCCCTCTATGATATTAAGTAGTTGTTCTTTGTACGTAAGTACTTTTGAATTTCGTTGATGTAAATTTGTGAGTCTGATTTGTAATTGTGCTTCTGTCGTATTGTCTTTATATCTGAGTCTGAGTTGTTGCTTAAGGGTTTCGAAACTTGATGGTTGCGAGTTGTTACCTAGCGATGTGCGTACGTTTGCTGTTAATTTAGCGTGAAATAAGTACAGTAAGAAATCTGTTTTGCCTTCTGTGTTTAAAGATTTGTTAATTAATTCGGCTGTGATTAAGAAACTGTCTAAATCTCTGAAATTACCTGAAAATGTCGTTAATGCCTTTGAGGCTGTTTCTAAATTAAAAGATGCCATTGTTATTAAATTTTCTAATTCTGCCTTTTGATCTTCTTCATCTGTATCTTCTCCTCTTTGATTTATTTCTAATTGCTCTGCAAGCAATTGCCTAGTAGTCCTGAATGTACTATTAAACTCTATTCTTAGGCCCTTTTGATCTTCTTCATCTATCAATTGACTTTCTAAAATTCTAAAATTTGTTTCTAGCACTTTTATTTCTTCTAATTTTTCTTGTATTGTTGCTTTTTTGTATTTCCTACCAGGGCTTTTTCTAATATTTATGTATATTCTGTCTAGAGTTTTTTGTAGTTCCTCCATATGGAATTCAATTTTTTTTTTTATTTATAATTGTTTTTTTTTTTTTTTTTTTTTTATTTTTCATATATTGGTGACATATGGTCTACCAGCAGAGTGCTTGTGCACGTACGACTTAATATGTTTATTAATTTTAAATGCGATGAAAAGAATAACAATAATTATAACTACTATAAGTACATTTTCCGGAATTGCCGGTATAATTATTGTTTCTGCTGTGCTATTATTGTTGATTGTGGTCTGCTGTTGTTGTGGCTTGCTCTGAGTTTTGCCCATTGTTGCCTTTTTTCTTTGAGTTCGGCTAGTAGCTTTCGTTTGTTCTCCTGATCTGTGGTGTTGTTAATGCAGCGATAAAGTTGCGTAAGTTCACGTCTGTGAAGAACGGCTTTACCTCCACGTTTCTTTGGAGTACGTTTATTTTCCTCTTGTAAATGGTCAAAAAATGCTCTTTTGTCTGCTATTTGCTGGCCAACTCTGCGTTTATATTCTTCTATTGTAATTGGCTTTGGTCCAGCGGTCTTTTGTGTCGGTATGTTGATGGCTGTATGGTAAAAAGATGTGTCTTGTAGTTTGCCCTCTGGCACGTATTCTTCATCTGGCACGCCTGGATGATTTAACGATTCAAAAAGATGGTCAAGCTCATCTTTTGAGTAGCTCATTTCTAGTTAAGCTCGACTAATTTTAAATTTGACTGCCTCAGAAAATTGTCCTAAGTTGGACTGGCAAGATCGCCACGTGGTGTTTGAGGATGGAGGATTTTGAGTTTTAAGCTGCTCAAGCTATAAATGTTTGGCGCTAGGCACCGCAATTGATGAGAAATAAAAAGAACGGGTTAGAGTCCAGTTTAATTCTGTTTATTCTAGGCCTAGCGCGGGCCTTTTATATGATTAATACCAACTGTTATACATAGTTTCTTAATATATCCTACTTACTTACGCTACAATAATATCTTATAATTATATTCTGCATTTCATTTGCACCCGTTGCCCAGAGTACGCTAATTTGGTCTTGACGAATGGTGTCGAAGGACGGTCACCGAAATTGAGTGCATTTCAATATACACTCAATTGTTGTTGACAACGTCCAGAACCATTTGTGTATATTGGGTCAGCGTACTCAAAAGTGCAGCGTTAGCATGTCGATACATTGTCGGTGCATTTGTACTAATGAAATGCAGGGGTAGGTAATGTAGACTTGTATGTATACACTACAGTGTTTACAGGCATTAAATGCAACGGGATTAGACTCTGAGGAATTACTTCAGGCCATTGTTTGTTTTATGCTAACCAGAAAAATGGATGAACATTTACGAAAGAATTTTGAAACCTTTTTAACAAACTCGAAAGAAATTCCAAAATTAGATTCTTTAACAACTTTTTTGGAACAAGAATTTTTTGCTTTAGAGGCAAGTCAAAAGCATTTCACATATAAACGTGAGAGTGAAGGATTGGTATTGCCTGTAAAAAACTTCGTAAATGCGGGTCCGGTTAAATGTTTCATGGGATGTGGAATTAATCACTTTCCTTCACAATGCAGCAAGTTTAAAGGATTATCTGTTAATGAAAGATTTAATAAAGTTTATGAGCATAAGTTATGTCAAAAGTGCCTGAATAGTGGGCATTCCAAAATAAATTGTACTTTTTCCAATTGTAAAGAGTGTAACGGAAGTCACAACATGCTGTTGCACAAGAATAAACCGAAAAATTCTCCTAAAAGTGCAATAGTGAAAAGTGGTGAAAAAAGAATATCAGACAAAATTAATAAACAAATTCTGTTATCGACTGTAGTTCTTAAAGTAAAGAATTATAAGGGTGAATACGTAAAAGGTCGAGTTTTATTGGATAATGGGTCTCAAGTAAATTTAATAACAACAAGTTTTAAAAATCAGTTGGGTATTAAAGGGGAACAAGAACAGATTACGATTGAAGGAGTAGGAGAAAAGAAAGCTGAAGTCAAAGAAAGAGTTGTAATTGGCATTCAGTCTGTAGTATCTGATTTTCAATGTGAGCTAAATGTATTAGTGGTTCCTAAAATAGTTTCCGATTTGCCTTCAAAGAAAATTGTAAAAGGAAAAATACCGGATCACATTACATTAGCTGATCCACAATTTAATATCCCTGGGAAAGTTGACATCTTGCTGGGAGCTGAAGTATTTTATCCTTTATTAAAAAGTGGAAAAATAAATTTGGTCGACCAGGATGTTGTTCTTCAGGATACTGTTTTTGGTTGGGTGGCTTGTGGAAATGCAATTGAGGAGTCATCGTCAATGTATTGTGGTATGATAACTTGTGAAGCTAGTTTGGATGAGCAATTAAAGAAATTTTGGGAATTGGAGGAAATTACACCTGCCAAGCTGCAAACTAGTGAGGAAATTAAATGCGAAGAACATTTTCAAGAAAATTTTATTCTAGGTGATGATGGAAAATTCATCGTGTCATTACCATTAAAAGAAAATGTAAATAAATTGGGAAGTTCAGCAATTCAAGCTGAAAGAAGATTTTACTCTTTGGAAAAGAAACTGAAGGCAAACGATTCATTAAGGTTACAGTATAATGAATTCCTCCAGCAGTACTTAGAACTAGGTCATATGAGGGAGGTGAAGGATGTTTATAAGTTTGATTATAAATATTATTTACCCCATCATTGTGTAATAAGGCCGGAAAGTTCGACGATAAAATTACGAGTAGTGTTTGATGCATCCTGTAAAACATATAATAATATATCTTTGAATGAAATTTTATTTACAGATCCGCGGTTACAAGAGGATTTGTTCAATATTTTGTTACGGTTTAGGAAACATGTATATGTTTTTTCAGCTGATATTGAAAAAATGTATAGGCAGATATGGGTGAAGGATGATGACCAAAAATATCAGTTGATATATTGGCGTTGGAACCCAAATGATGAAATAAAAACATATGCACTTAAGACAGTGACATATGGGACATCAGCCGCTCCATATCTTGCCGTTAAATGTTTGCAAATGGTAGCGAATATGGAACAAGGAAGCAATGAAGAAGTTGCTGAAGTAATACGTTCAGATTTTTATATGGATGATCTGATGACAGGTGGGGATTGTCTTAAGGAAGTGATAAAAAGGCAAGATAAGATAAATAATATTTTAATTAAATATGGGTTTCCGTTGAGAAAATGGTGTGCAAATCACGTAGACTTGCTTAAAAATATACCACTTCAAGATAGGGAAATACAGCTTGATCTTGATTTGGATAGTGCGAGCGCTGTGAAAGCACTGTAGTATGGAATCCGTCTATGGACGAGTTGGGAATTAAGTGTAATTGGGTTGATGATGGACATTTCAAAACTGTCAGACATTTCAAAACTGTTTGATCCATTGGGCATTGTTAGTCCAGTAACTGTGAAGGCAAAAATGTTGTTGCAAAGGTTATGGAAGCTTAAAGTTGATTGGGATATGAAGGTTCCCGACGAGCTTTTAGAGATTTGGAACAAAATAAAAAGTCAATTACCACACTTGACAGATTTAAAAATTAAAAGGGCATTAGTTATTAAAGACCCGGTAAAGATTGAATCACATGGATTTTGCGATGCTTCAATGGAAGCTTATGGGGCAGTAGTCTATGTTAAATCAGTGAACATTTCAGGCAAGAGTTACACAAACATTGCAGCTGCAAAATCTCGGGTGGCACCGGTTAGGATCGAAACAGTGCCAAGACTTGTGCAGCTTTGTGCAGTGTTGCTGGTTGAATTGATGAAAATGGTTCTAAAAAGCTTAAAGATGGAGTTCAACAATGTTTTCTATTACTCAGACTCTGAAATTGTATTAAGTTGGCTAAAATTGGATCCTGCAACACTTAAAATATTTGAATCAAATAGAGTCAGTTTTATTCAATCAAATAGTGATGTAAGGAACTGGGATCATGTAAAAACAAAAGAGAATCCAGCGGATTTAATATCAAGGGGACTGTTTGCTAATGAAATAATAAATAATAAGTTATGGTTTGAAGGAGCTGGATTTCTCCAAACTCCAGAAAGCTATAGATCAAGTTGGCAGAAAATCCAAGATCTTCCTGGGTTTAAGAAAAACAAAGTAGTGTTATTAACTGTAATTCACGACTCATTTTTAACAAGAATAAATCACAAAAATAATTTTAAATACTTATTAAATGTGGTTGCGGTCATAATCAAATTTAGAGATTTGGTTATGAAAAAAGCAATTAAAATTTGGAAGGAGTATAAGAATGAAGCTCTGCAGGTATTGTTGAAAGATATTCAGTGGAAATATTTTTCAAAAGAAATCAAAGATCTTCAGAAAAAAAAAATTATGAATAAAACCTCAAAATTGCGAACACTTTCTCCGATCTTAGACGATAACGGTTTGATAAGGGTTGGGGGAAGAATTCAAGAAAGTAGGTTGTCATATGAAGCAAAACATCCAATTTTACTTCCTTATGAAGATGAATGGGTTTTGTTGTTAGTGGAATTTCTTCACAAAAGGCATTTACACGTTGGGGCACAAGGTTTACTGGCCATAATAAGACAAAAATTTTGGATAATACGTGGAAGAAAATTGACAGGAAAAGTGGTTAATAAGTGTTACCGGGGTTTTAAAGCGAATCCTAGGCCATTACATCAGCTTATGGGAAATTTACCAGCGGACAGATTGGTGGGAACGAGGCCATTTTTAAATGTGGGAGTAGACTTTTTAGGACCAATATTTATTCATCACAAAATAAGGGGCAAAAAAGCGGACAAGGCATATGTTTGTGTCTTCGTTTGTTTTCCCATAAAGGCAGTGCATTTGGAGGTTGTGTCTGATTTAAGTTTGGCAGCTTTCATAGGGGCGCTAAAAAGATTTGTTGCGCGGCGAAGTTGTCCTAATAAAATTTATTCTGACAATGGAACAAATTTTATCGGTGCAGCAAATAGCTTAAATGAAATTTTTAAATTATTTCAAAATAAAGACCACTTTAAAAATCTTGGATCTTTTTGTGCTGAAAGAGAAATTCAGTGGATTAACATACCGGCCAGATCTCCTCACGTGGGGAGGCAGCAGTGAAATCTGTTAAAAAACACTTCTACAGGGTCATTGAAGGGGTTATGACCTTTGAAGAAATGAGTACGCTAATGAGCCAAATTGAAGCGATCTTAAATTCTAGACCACTAACTCCTTTATCGGAAGATCCAAATGATTTTCAAATTTTGACACCCGGGCATTTTTTAATAGGGGAACCTTTGACCACTATTTTTGATTCTGGTGATAGTCTGGAGTTTTGGAAACGATGGTCTGATGAATATCTATCTGAACTACAAAAGAGGTTCAAATGGCAAGGTTCGATTGAAAATATCAAACCCGGGTCTTTGGTATTATTAAAGGAGGATAATATTGGCCCAATGAATTGGAGAAGGGGTAGGGTCGAGAACGTCATAAAAGGCAAAGATGGATTGTGCCGTATGGTAGACGTAAGAACCAGCACTGGGACGTCGAAAAGGTCGACTCACAATGTTTGTCCTTTTCCTACAGAAAATGTAATAAAAGAACTTGGAAATAAAGAAAATATGAAAAATAATAAAAGTACTGATAAAGAAACTAGAAGCAACGTCAGAAGATCAAAAAGAATCAAGAATAAGAATTGTTTGTTAACGTGGTTGTCATATTTAATATTATTACCGCTAATTAGTTGTCAAATAACAATAGACAAATTTAAAGATAAGTCAGGAATTTTCTTTGAAGAAGTGGAGGTACTAGGGCTTACGAAAACGGCATGGGATATAATTGTTCATGTCAACATGTCGGACTACTGGAACTGCAATGAAAAGCTGGACCAGGCGATGACAACAATACAGGCGATGCAGAAATCTTTACTGGACGACGCCTACACTGCGGCAACGATCGACCAGCTAATGACACGACAGTCACGTATCAAACAAAACAACGACATTATCATCCTGACCAATTCGAAAAGAAGAAGAGTTCCAAGATCTCCATTGGCATTTGTCGGTGGAGTGCTGCATTCATTGTTTGGAATAATGGATGAAGAACACGCCGAAATATTGGTGGATAAGATCCAGCGAAGCCAGTTCAACGAGGATTACTTGCTAAGTCTCGCGCAAAACCAGTCTTCAATTCAGGATATGACAGCTGGAATACTAAAACAGCAACATGAGGTCGTGTGGAAAAATTTCCTCTTCATCAATAACTCTATGCATTAACTGAGTGAGGCTTTAAACAAAGAAGACGATAGTGAACTGTTGCTGAGCGCTATAACGAATACTCTGGTAGCTATGGAATCTTTTGAAGAAATTCAACGCGACATCGTGGACTTAATTTGGAGCTCAAAGGGCAACTTTATGACGAAGATCTTGCCATTGCAAAAATTTAAGGGGAAAATCAAGTTAATATCATCTAATCTGAACGAGAATTTGGTGTTACCTGATTGAGGTAAATTCATATCCGACGTATCATGATGGTTATTTCGTGAGCATCATGCCATCTTTCAAATATATATTGTTGGACGCGAGGAAGACAGTATGCTATCGTCTAACAGATGACAAGTTTGACCACTGCCAGCGCATGACGAAGATGCTGCTTTGCCCACAAACTCATCCGATTTACAACATACGGACAGAAAACATATGTGAAATTCAACTGCTCTTGAAGCAAAAGAATGTACCCCGCGACTGCAAAATCCAGATAATGCCATTACAGAATTTCTGGCGCCAGCTACATGCTGTCAATTCTTGGATTTTCTCTATGAACGAAACCAGCTCGGCTGAAGTAATATGCAATGACGTGAGCAACATCACTGTCCTTGAAGAACAAGGAATAATCCAACTGAAACCAGATTGCTACCTTCAGACAGCTGAGGTGAACCTTTGGGCGTACGAGACGTATACTTCAAAGGCGACATGCATCATTCCTGGTATAAACATCTCCACGCAGCTACCAGACCTGAAACATCTACAGTTGAATGGAGACATCGACTCATTTCAAATTCAAATTATCCCAACTCAGAAGACAGTTTGGGGATTTCCAGTGGACATGGATGGCCATCATTTTGCGCACTACGGAATGAATCTCACATCATGGATTGTCATTGTGCTAATCATCCTAGCAGTCATCGTCATCTTTCGAAAGCTGTGCCAAACGACTCTACTGCCCAACATTGCCTTTCCACACTCAGGTTAGCTTAGGGAAAATAATCATTTCAATTTGTTTTAAAAATGTTAATTTAAATGAAATACAATCTTCAAATTACTTAATCCTATCTTAAGGTTATTAAAATGTATATCTAAATTAATGAAACAAAATTATAACATCCCCATTATGAAATTATCAATAATCATGACTTTTTCCCCTTATAGAGGCGTCTTGGATTAACAAAAATTGCCGAAAGAGTGCTGATGAGGATTTTGTGGCTAAAATCCGAAACAGCTGTACACTCTGCCAAGGCTGGTTTTTGCTTGTTGTTGTAACAACCTATTTTGCCAAATAATTTTTTGGTAAAAATGAGCTATAGCCCAAAAATAAATAATAAATAATTTATTTGGAGCACCAATTCGGACTTATGGGGATTGACCCCCAGACCGCAGTCAGAGGTCCAAGTTGAGAGCTTTGATAGAGCATGTTGTAACAAATCTCTCAGGGTTGCCAGGAACTTACCTCGCACAGCAATCACAACATCATCCGCATAGGCGACTACCTTGCACCCCTCCCCTTCCAGTATTAGTAGTAGTTCATTAACCGCTACATTCCATAGAAGAGGTGAGAGGACACCACCCTGAGCTGTGCCTCTACTGACAAATCTCCTCGCTTCCGCATCACCCAGCTTTGCATTGACAATCCTGCTCGTGAGTAGCTGAAATATCAATTCTCTGAGTGATGCATCGACACCTAGATTTGTTAGTGCACTGGGGGGGTGGGGGGGGTGACATTGTTGAAAGCTCCTTCTATGTCGAGGAAAGCTACCATGGTGTATTCCTTATTAAAAAGAGATTGTTCAATGGTGCCTACTAATGAATGTAAAGTTGTTTCCACAGACTTCCCTTTGAAGTAAGCATGTTGCGAAGCCGACAGAAGTTTGCTGTCTATGCTACGACGAAGATGATTGTCGATGAGTCTCTCTAAAGTTTTCAGAAGAAACGACGACAAGCTAATTGGTCGGAGGTCCTTAGGACCGGTATGAGATATTTTACCCGCCTTCGGGATAAAAACAACCTTTACCTCCTGCCATTTCAAAGGAATGTAGGAGAGTTCAATGCAGCCACAGAGGATCACCTTAAGCCAGGGCATGATGATCTCCAAGGCGTTCTGCATTTCCGCAGGCAGAACCCCATCTGGGCCCGGCGATTTGAAGGGCTTGAAGCTATTAATTGCCCAATTTATTTTGGTTTCAGATATTAATTCACTAGAGATACCCGATATACGGGTATCAGGAATGCTCCTCAGATCTGGTCTAGAGCATCCTGGGAAGTGAGTGTCTAACAATAAGTCGAGAGATTCCTCACTAGAGCTAGTCCAAGAACCATCTGACCTTTTCAGATAGCCCGTGGGACACGGATTCAAAGCAAGAACTTTCCGAAGCCTAGACGCCTCAGATGTGTCTTCGATGCTGCCAACGAAGAGTCTCCAAGAGTCGCGCTAAGCTTTCCTTACCACTTTTTTAAAAATCACAAGCAGCTCTTGACTTCTTTGGCTTGTTGAAGAGCTTCCTACACTGACTCCTCAGAGCTTTGACATCCTCAGACCACCATGGTGGTCTGCTCTTGCCCCTGGTTTTACCTGCAGGGCAGGATTTATGGAGGGCTTTGTTTAAGACCGATGTTAAGGTATCCACCATACTATCAAGATTTGATTTAGTCAGTTCCTCAATAGGTGGAGAGGGAGGTAGCATTTCCGCCACTATTAATTTATATGTTTCCCAGTCCGTTCTTCTAAGATTCCTAAAAGGTGTTTGGACTGAGTGGAGGTCGTTTAAACCGAATGGCAGATATCGATGATCAGTAAAGGAGTGCTCGTTGGACACCTTCCAATCCGTAACCCTATCAAACAGGAAGTCAGAGACAAGTGTTATGTCGATACAAAGGTAATCAATGTAATCAAAAAGTGACTCACCCCTTTCGTTAATGTCCGTGCTACCCCAGACAGTGTGGTGTGCGTTGGCATCACATCCCAGTATGAGCCCGCGTCTAAGTCTGCTCGCTTCATCGATCAACCTCCCCAGTAGGCCTGGAGGGAGGGGCCCACAGGAGGAGAGGACAATATCCTCTCCTCCTGTAGCCAGGCGAAGAAGAAGTGAGACCGAAGCCAGTTTGGAGTGGTGAAGATTAATCTGCAATATTCTGAGCATCCTCAAAATAAGCAGACTTCTCCACCACAGTATTATTGGCCTCGTCTTCAGTATCAGAGGAAGCCAGTAGCTCTTCCTCCTGATAAAGGCCAAACATCCCCCCCAACAAGTCTGAATCAGAAGATTCCTCGCCACCGTCAAGACCGTCGGGTACCGTCGAAGTGCCCGTCCCCTCCTCCATGAACACCGATTGAAGTCATGTCCTTATCCACGGCTTCGAGACGCGCCCCAGACCAAACCTCACCCAGCATCGAAGCGGCGGCTTTGAGCAGGGTCACAGCTCGCTCGTCTGCACACGCAAAGAGCTTAACGCGACCCTGGAACCAGCCGGCGTCCTCGAAACTGGGAATCGGTCCAGGATTGCCACTCAGAACCCTCATGAAGACTCCAGAAAGGCCAGACTCAATCCATCTCCATTTCTCCACAGAGTATCCCCCATCGTCACGTAGAGAGTTGCCATGTCTGGGTTTGAGTGAGAACACAGGATAGCAGTGTCGTCAGCAAAAGTCAATATGAGAGTTTTATCACTTTTGGGCATATCTGCAGTATAGAAAATATATAGCAGGGGCGCAAGGACACTTCCTTGTGGTACTCCGGCCAGTATTTCGTATTTTCGGGAGGTAAAGCTTTTATATTTTACCACAAATTTTCTATTCTTGACATAGTTTTTGAGAAGGCAGTGCATATTAGCGGGAGAACATGCTGTAATTTGTAAATAAGTCGTTCGTGCCAGACTTTATCGAAGGCCTGGGAGATATCGAGAAAAACAGTGGAACAGTACTGTTTATTTTCGAAAGCGTTTTTATTGAGTCAACAATGCGGTGCACTTGCTCTATAGTACCATGTTTTTCTCGAAAGCCAAATTGGTGATCGGGAATCACATTTCTTTCTGTAATTTTGTGTAAAATCAGTTTTATTAGAAGTTTTTTGAAGAGTTTCGATAACACAGAGAGCAAACTTATAGGCCGGTATGAAGTCACATTATTGGGATTTTTTCCAGGTTTCGGAATCATTGTAACTTGAGAAAGTTTCCAGTCATCTGGGTAGTGACATGTTCTAAGGATTGCGTTAAATATGTGCAATAATTGAGTTATTGCAACTGATGGCATTTCTTTTATCATTGTGGGCGTTATCAAGTCCGGTCCTGGTGCTTTTTTTGGATCCAAGCATTTATTTATTGCCTCCATAAGTTAATTTTTTTTAATCGCGACTGTACAAGAGTTTTTGAGTGGGATCAGCGTGACCGTTGAGAAATTTCAGAAAGTCGCCCAAAAAGGGGTTTTTGGGTCAAAAAGGGGCCAACCTGAAATTCGTTCGGAATTTTACCCCCATATTGCAGAATTGTGAATTTTTTATTATTTCTGGTTTACGATAACGAAAAACCCTTTTTTAAGTAATGATAAATAATTCATTTATTTATTTGAACACACGAGGGGTTTTCACTAGGCCCTGTGTAATACAAAAACAACAAAATGCTTTGGAAAAAGAAATTCGAAATTAGACATCTTACTTTTTTACTCCGTTATGCAGGGTTTCGTGAAAACCATTAGTAATTAAAAAGTTAATAACAAAAACCAACATAAAAAAACAAATACATTTAAATTCAAAAACAAAAAAAATACTTAAAAATACAATTAAAAAAATAAATTTTTTAACATTTTGATTGGTATTTACATAATGATATGCACCCTTTTCTGAAACACAAATGAAATATGTTTAAAATAATATATATCCCGAAGTAGTTACTGTTTGAAAGGGTGCAGATCAAAAGAGGGGCCAAAAAGGGCCCAAATTTTAAAAAAGGGTCCAATTTCGAACATTTTGATAAAGTTGGGGCCAGGGGGATTTCAGCCGGAAAGGTCGCCAAACGGTCACCCTGAGTGGGATTAATGTTGGTAATGTGATATCACCAGTTGTCACGTTTGGGGTGAACACGGTTTTTAGGTGGTTGGCAAAAGCTGAACCTTTTTCTGCATCGCTTCTGGCCCAGTTTCCATTTGCCAGCTGTATGGGGGGTTCTGCCAGTACTGGTTTTCGCCAGAGTGAGATGTTTGTTGATTTTGTGGGTGCGAGATGTTCAACGAGTTGTTGAAAGTCTCTTTTGGATTTCCACTTAAGCTGTTTTTGTAGATTTTGGGTGATATCTTTTAACTGTTTTTTTAAAATGGGCGATCTGTGATTTTGCCATTCACGACGTATTTTTCTTTTATTTTTTAGAAGCTGCTCTATATGTTTTGGAGTACATTTTGTATAGCTGCGAGTTGAGCTGATTGAGATTAAAACGGGAGTGGCCGCTGCCCCTGATTGGGAAAGCAAAAATGTGAACTTACTAACAGCTGTGTTTATTTCGTTTTTAGTGACACATTTTGTTTAATGTGGGAGCTTATATATCGCCGATATTTGCTCCAGTTTGTGAGTTTACTGGTCAATTTATCTGGTGGGTTGACCGCAGAGCTTGGGATGTACTTTATTGTGCTAATAGTAGGCGTATGGTCTGATGAGAGGTCTAAAGAAGATTCTATAGTCGATTGGCTCCTTTTTACAGTTTTAAATACTGCAAAGTCAATCACGTCGGGAGTTTTTCGACTGTCAGTTGGCCAGTAAGTTGGAGTGCCAGAGGAGACAACGCCGAGTCTGTTGACAGTATTCAACAGGAGCCTTGTCGCTTGAATGTATTCTGTGCAATAATTCTGTAGAGCATAACGCTTTATTCGGCTTTTTATGAGAATAGCGGAACCACCTCTAGCGTTTCCGCTTGGATGCTTTGTGTCATAGAGTCCAAATCCTGGTATATTGAAAATGTTTTTTTCGGGGCAGTGAGTTTCAGAAATTAGTATAATGTCTATGCTGGACTCTTTCAAGAACTCGAGAAGTTCTAGTTTGTGAAGACACAGGCCGTTTGCATTCCAAAATGATACTTTGATTTTTAATCATTTCTTGCATCATATTTTGCATACCAGACATAAATTGTGACATATTTTGTATAAACACTTGCAGAGTTTGTTCAAGAGAACTGCTAGGGGGAGCAGGTTGCGTGAACTCGGATACTGCGTTTTGTCCTTTTAAAGCGCTGGCGTAGGAAACGCCTTGATTTATAATGGGATTTACATAAGTAGGTGCATTGGATTGTGAGGAATTTGTTGAGATTTTTCTTAAATCCTGTTTTAAAGGCATCAGCTTTGGGAAGAGACTTGCTTTTGAAGGATTTGTAAATTGGACAGCCTCTATAGTTTGCTGTATGGTTGCCACGGCAATTGCTGCATTTTTTAACATTTGCATCCTCTTTAGTCAGGGACGTAACCAGGAAAAAATTTCGGGGGGGTTTTTATAAAATTTTTTTTTACTTATACTGAAGAAAATAGTAGAAAATGCAAACCAAATAAAAATCAACAACAGGTCGTTTTTTTCAACTTTTCAGAAAAAAAGTAGAGTAAAAAAATAAAAAAAATTTGGAAAAAAACCCGAAGGATCTGCCTTTGTTCAAGCACTTCTTGAAATTTCTGGAGACACGATTCCAATCCTTAGAGGCGGTGGGTCAAAAACACAGACCATCATCAGTCAGAACATTGACGTCTGCAGTGACCACCTACAAGGGAAGCAAGGCATGTGGAATGTGCAACAACGGCACACACCCATTGTATTTTTGTAAACAATTCTATTATCCACGTCAGACCGTTTGAATTGATCATGCTTTAGGGACCTGTACGTCACGATCCTGCACCAAGTGCGACAAGAAGGAGAGTTTATAAAAAAAGGACTTATTCTAAAATTGACGTATTGTGTTCACTTTAAAAACACTTTCATTTGATTCACGGAACATTTCGAATAACTGTAAACTTTCACAAGGTATTTCACGGAAGGGAACAAATGCACCTTACTTGTACCTCTCAGATTTCATAACTTTTTTCATAACCTGTTCAGAATCTATAAAAAACGAAAAAAAAAATCGCTCTCACTTAGTTTACGAGATATAGGCAAAAGAACATACGAAATTAAAACGACGATATCTCCGGTATTTATCAACGGACTTGGACAAGTTTGGGCAAGAATTCAATATCGGTTAAAAATTGCTCAAAATATTATAGTTTTTGTAAAAAAAAAAAGGAAAATTTTACTATAAACCTTTATATTATTATTTAAAACTATTATGAGGTATATTTTTTATAATAAAATAAGATAGATCTTCTTTTTACCTTTCATTTAGTATATAACATGTAATACTTGGTGTTATAAATCCTTTGAAAAGAATTTAAACAATAAATCGGGTTTTTCAATAATTTTATTACAGAATGTCGAGATCGTCAAAATCTTCTACATTGACAGTCTTCATCTGCTCCCTCACTAAAGACTTTAGTTTTTTTGCACAAGTTTGTGGGGTGGAGATCGCCACATATTACGCACACGCTGGGAAGTGTGCAATACGATTTTGATCAAATTCAAATTCCAGTTCCACTCGGAATAGTGGTTGGGGAATTTTATCTCGATTTTGTATGTTAAAAACGGATTTAACGTGGAAGCGCTCTTCGATTAAAGAGCTTTTGATTTCATTGCATTTAACAAACGAGTCAATGCCTTTCCGGACAACGGAGAGACCTTTGGAGCTTTTGAGCTGATATGTATAATAGCTCTTTTATGAATTATCGAGGGATTCGGTAATTTTTCTATAATTTGCCTCGTTATGGATTTGAACTTTTGTCTCATGAATTCTTCCATTAAGAATAGGGATTACATGAAATGTGTGATCACCAATAATTTGAGAAAGTTATGTTATTAGAGGATTTGAGTTTTTTTCGCGTAAGTAAATTGGTGGGGGTTTTTGAACTTTCGGAATCGGATCCGAACTCGTAGTTTCGGCAAGAATGGCAAATCGGTTTTGCCCTAGCTCAGTGGACTTTTTGGGATTTGTCTTTTGCATTTTGGAGGAATTCATATTATCAGGAGGAGAACCTCTTCGTTTGAAGTAGGGGTCAATGCCTGTCTGCGCTGCCGATGCCTTTATATTATGCTCTCTAGAGATAGAGCTATTTTGAAGTTTTGTTGTTTTAAGTTTATCGACATATTTTTATACCCTACACCTCATGAGGTATGGGTATATTCACTTTGGTCTAATGTTTGTAACACCAAGAAGGAGAAGTGTCCGGTATGGAAAAGTATATATATTCTTGATCAGCTTCACCTCCTGAGTTGATTTAGCCCTATCCGTCTGTCCGTCCTCTTTTCTTCTAAACACGATTGCAGGAGCTAGAAGAAAGCTAGGGATCCCAAATTTTGTATTTATGCTTCTTATACTCTAGAAGGAGTTGGTATTGAAAATGGGCGGAATCTGTCGACTGCCACGCCTACCTCCCATATAAGTAAAAATCGTGTTTTTACCGAAATTTTAAGATTTCATCAAAACAGTATGAAATTTGGTATAGTGAGGTTTTCGGGGTCGCTGATTTCGAATTTGATGTCGGAATTTAAAAATTCAAGATGGCGGAACCAATATGGCGGCCGAAAGTTTAAGATTTCATCAAAACAGTATGAAATTTTGTATAGGGGGGTTTTTGGCGTCGCTGATTTCGAATTTGATGTCGCATTTTCAAAATTCAAGATGGCGGATCCAATATGGCCCAGTAGGTGTAGGGTATATATAAGTCGGCTTGCCCGACTGAAACTTACTCACTTGTTTTTGCTCATTTATGTTCTGAGCGGGAGTAATGCAAAGGGGAATTTGCATGTTGTGCTGAAACGAATTTCGAGAACAAAATGCGAAATAGAGTTACCTGTGTGTGTGTTTGGAGTAGCACATTTTTACTCCATTAGGGAACAGGCGTGAGAGATCCACCGTGTTGAATGTGAGTAGTTGACAACACTATCGATACAGTGTGATTAATCAATTCTTAGTTCATTAAAGTGATTCGTTTCTCATTTTCCTTCTGGGGCAGCTCTCTAAGAAAAAAGGAGAGAGCTCAACTCCTCCAGAAGCTAGAATTGAAGCTAATTGTTTTCGCTTTTTCTTTGCCTTTACTTTATTTATTAAGTACGCATTTCTGTCATGCGACTAATTTTTAGCTGTAGTTATTTTTGAATTGCCTTCTATATGACAAGATCTATTTATAGCTTTAAGATTTCTTTTGCATATTTTGTCATAGGGTATAAGTACAATACGATTATTTTATTTCTTATTATATTTCTTATTATATTTCTTATTATATTTTTATTGGTTTGCTTAACTTTTTTTCTTTAAGTAAATAAATAGAATTTAAACTTAAAATTTATATTTTATTATGAGCTGAAAAGTGGATATATTTTATATTGTTTTTTTTTATATTTTTAGATTGATGTGCTTTACATTTTAACGTTGGTGTGGGTGCCGAACTACAAATTGGGTGGTGATTGTTTGATCATGTAGGCTGGACATTTGACCATTACAGAGACAGTAAAAGGGAATTCCATCTACTGACAGAAGCCCGATGGAATTAGTAGGGTGCCCATCGGACTGGTAGCAGATGGGGTCGGCATGGCTTCTTCTTCCGTGTTGTTTTAGAGTGCATGATAGTGCGAGGGGGTGGGTTTTAGTGAACAGAATGACTTAGTTTGCTTGGAAGTTTATAACTACTTGACTGAATGACTAAAATGATAGCGGTTTTGAGTGCTTGGGAATGTGGGGTACACTAGGGCGCGCACTAGAGCCCGACCGATAAGCATTTTCAGGCCGAAGCCGAAGCCGATGCCGAAGGTCAATTGGCAGCCAATTACTTCAATCGACGCCGAAGGCCTATACCGAAGCCGATACTTAAATAAAAAACCATTAAAAACTTGTTTTTTCGTGTATTTTCATTCAAATTCGATTGTATAAATACACATTTAGTTTTTTAAGAAACTAAAATTTTATTTAAACAAATAATAAAAGTAACCAAAAGAATTCACAAACAAATTTGGGCCTCCTAGGTTAAAACTAACAAGAGCCTCGGATTAGCCCATATATCCGAAGGTCCCGTGTAAGAAAAATTAGATTTTTTTTAAATCATTTTTAAAAATTTGGGGTAAAGCATAAAATAATGGAAATTTAGTAGAAATGGTAGAGAATTCTTCAAAGAATAAATCCATCTAAGTAGCTAATTTTTAAGGACTCCCCAAATCCGTCAGGTGATTGGCAAAGGATGTTCTAGTTGATGGTAAATACCACCTGTGAAGCTCGGTCCCGGATTTGAGCACCAGAACTAATTTTCATATATGTTGGAGCAGCAATTTGGGCTACATTTGTAAAAGGTAGAATCCTTCCGTGAGCCTCCTACCCCTATATTTGAAATTTCATACAGTTTACCAGGACTCCTTTTAACATTGACATCAGGGCGAGTATTAAGCTTCCAAATCTATATTTAAAATTCAGTAAACCACCCAGAAAATGTCCAAGGATGTACTTTGTGGCAGCTGATGTGGCAGAGATTCACTCAATATTCGATGATTACTAGGTTAAATTTTAATCATATTTTTTGTTTTGTGAGCCTCTTATGTCCCATTGGAAATTCCATCAATTGCACAATTTTTAGAAAATCATATCGTAAAAAATTAATTTTGGTTTTCAGTGTCGCAAAAACAAGAAAAAAAATTTAAAAACTTCGGCCATTTTTTGGCAAAAGCGAAGCCGAATGTGCATTTTTGGCCGATAACGGCCGAAGCCGATGCCGATTAATCGGTCGGGCTCTAGCGCGCACATTAGAATGACTGATTTTCCTTTATCTTTTTCATTTTCTTTTCTACAATTCCTATATCTCTTACTTATATAAAATTCTTTGTAAGTAGGTTTGTAGGTTTGTATGTATGTATGTTTGTTCCCTTTTAACTCAAGAAATACTTGACCGATTTTAATGAAACACATACCCAAATGTAGGTAATTTCATTGGTCTCATCATAGGCTATATGCCATTTCATTAAATTTGGGCTTCGAGGTGGGCGTGGCAAATATTATTCTAAAATGCTATAATTTATGCAGTGTTTAACCGATTTCGCTGAAATTTTATATGTGGTTTTGGGTAATGAATTGGTAATATGTTGATTCTGAAAATTTGCAGTCCACCCACTGCCACGCCTTAAAATTTCTAAAGCTCTGTAACTCGGGTCCTATTCAAGGGATTTCGCTGAAATTTTGGATTTGATGCTGGGAGGTGAATGGGCAGAGGGATGACTTGCAAAATCTTTTTTTATTTCAGTTGCTTAAATAATACATATAACATTTCTACGTTAACATGAAATTACAAAATTATTGCGAGCGAAGCTGTGGGTATAAGCTAGTATATTATAAAATCATTTGTGTGTCTGTTTGTCCATCAATCACGGCTAAACGGCTGAACCGATTCTCTTGAAATTTTTAGGTAATTCTACATGTAACATAGGCTATATAAGGTTGAGATTGGACAAAGGGCACCTCCCATAGAAATTTGGAATGGAGTTGCACTGATATGTGTCGAATTTGGTAATAATTGGACAAGGGGCGTGGCACTGCACATACAATTTTCTACCCCATATCACAATTAAACGGATTTACTGATTATATTGAAATTTTAAGGTAAAATAGTGTAAGTAACGGAATTTTCAATAGGACATAAGAGTTTGGATTTGGACAACGGGGCATGGCACCTCCCATACAACTAAAAATATATTATATAAAATGTAACTTAGTAACCATCGAATATTGAGTGGTCCATTCCACCAACTGCGTCCTTGCACATTTTTGACCGAATCATAACGGGTGGGATTACAGCTGCCACCAAGGGCGTCCTTGGCCATTTTTTGGGTGAATCATGACTGGTGGGATTACAGCTGCCACCAAGCGAGTCCTTGGACATTTTTTGGGTGAATCATGCCGGGTGGGATTATAGCTGCCATCAAGTGCGTCCTTGGCCATTTTTTGGATGAACCATGCCGTGCGGGATTACAGCTGCCACCAAGTACTTCCTTGGTCATTTTTTGGGTAAATCAGAGCGGGTAGGATTACAGCTGCCACCAAGTGCGTCCTTGGACTTTTTTTTGGGTGAATCATGACGGGTGGGATTACAACTGCCACCAAGTGCGTCCTTGGACATTTTTTGGGTGAATCAGAACGGGTTGGATTACAACTGGCACCAAGTTTCACGGGGGGAATTAACCATCAACTACAGCGTCCATTGAAGTTGGCGCAAATTCCTATATATATTTATTTTTAAATTTTATAACAGCTAGTTTCTTATAAAATCATCTATGACCCTTTTCTATCACTATCCTTTCTTTCTATCTTTTGGCACGATTTCTCTTGTTAGGATCTATGGTGTTGTTTGGCGTAGTAAAAATTAAACGGAGGGACGCCGAACACCGAACGGTCAACACGAGGAGCGCATAACCTTAAGTACATAGAGCTTTTGAGTTTGGGTGATGGAACGGCTGCAGACGAGTGGAGATAATGCTGCAATTCATTCATCCAAGGCAACAAAACTGTTCTTGAGTACGCGTAACATACCTGTTTTGGGCTAGTCTAAACCCCATTGGTAAAATGTGGGCAATATTATCCAAGTGGATTTTCTAGAATGGGAGACAATTTGACAACATGAAATGCTTTAAAAGTGACATTACTGCTAAATGGAACAAAATTGAACAAAATTGTATTAGGTATTTAATTAACTCAATGCCACGGCGTCTTCAACATGCTATAATTAAAAAGGGTTCGTATAAAAAGGGTTTGTATGAAATAATTTTTATTTATTTATCAAAAATATTTGAGTTAATTTAATTAATTGTTAGTACAACTAAATATTTGGCAATAAATATACCCTGTATCAGTAATACAATAAAAGATTTTTACATTTGGATAATGGACTTATCATTACTTCGGCCAGTGTAGTTTTTCGTATTCAAAATTGTGCACTTTTTGTTTATTTGTGCTGCCTTTCAATGCGCTTCCTTTGAATTGTTTTGCCACCATAGTTTGGCCAATAATTTTTATTTTATTTTGCTTTTGCCGGTTAAGTGATTGAATTATTTATTATTCAGTACTTTAGTGTGCAATTATTTTCATCGGTTAATTGAACCGAACTTTTTCATATGTGCAACTAAGTGCAATTAAACGGCTTTTCGGGAAATACTCAAATTTTATTATATTCTTAATATTTTTCTAATATTTTGTGCACACGGCCCTAATTTACAAAACCCGCATTGGGTAAATATTAAATTTAAATTTACTTCCAATATCTTTTTCCAATTTTAACTTTAAATAGAAGTGCCAATTCAATTAAAGAAAAAGAAAATTCAGTTCTTAAAAATTATTTTATTTTGGGGTTTTTTTTACACATTAGTGCTCAACGCAAATTTGAATTTCTAATATTCACATCAGGGCACAATCTCAAGTACCTATATCGAGAGTTATGCAATCAACATTTTTATTCAAGTGATCTTTTGATCTAAGTTCTATATATACTGTAGTTCTCCACAAACTTGAGTATCACCCCTAAGTGTCTCGGGAATTCATCTACGATGATTTCAGCTCTCATTTCGAGCAAATTATTGCTTTTTATTGAGGTTTTTTTAATTTTTTTTTAAATAAATTTCAGCTTTTGAGATTTTTATTCTTGCTGCTGACAAATTGGTCAAATTTGAAGCAGCTTTTGCGGACCTACCGGCAGCAACACACACCCAATTCACTTTGAACATTCAAAGTAAAGAAATAAAATCAAGGTGAGAGCCATAATGTCAACGCGCACTTCGAGTTCATCAAGTCCAAATACAAGCATACTTATTACAGCTTTGTAAAGTGTTTGGCAACAATAACCGAACTACTGCACTATTATCAGTACACATTCACCTTTGACTTTTCAGTCTTCCATCACAGACTCCAAACAAATAAATACTTTTAATATCAATGAGTTTTCAAACCATTGAGGGCTTTGTCCCCGACGACAACATTCGTTGCGCGTTTTCTGAACATGAGTGTCGCCGATCGTTACTCGAATTTAAATTGCCTTAAATATTGCATCAATTGTTTAAGCAAAAATCATGAAGTCGAAGGTTGTAAGAGCACATCATGCGCTTCTACATAGAGATGTGTCTGTTCCGCAGCCATCCACCAGTGAACATTTTCCTTTAGGGCCCCGTCCTATAGAAAATAATGTTTCACAATTTTAACCTTCAACCAAGGGAACTTTTCCCTTAGGACCCAGCCCTCTTGAATATATTCTTTCTCCATGTGCACAATCTTAAGTCAATGGAACTTTTCCTTCAGGGTTACGCCCTATTGAAATTAATGTCTTCCAATGAACTTTGCCATTCTACGATGGAAGTTTTCCTTCAAGGTCCCGCCCTACTGAAAACTGTCATCAATACAGTCCACTTCTCTCCAAGCTGAGCCAACTCTTGATATTCAGAAACGGCGCAGATAAGAATAGACTACCCTACAAAACAACAAATTTTCCAATATTTACAATTGCATCACTACGTGATCATCCAACCTTAACAACTGCATCACTACGTGATCATCCAACCTTAACAACTGCATCACTACGTGATCATACAATGCCAAACATTGCATTGGCACATGCCACTTTCTGGCAAAGCTTGCCGATATTTATACTTATCGACTGCGTTTTTAATCCGAACATTTTATTAGATACAATTCAATGCGATATCCTTAGTAGAGACCGACCGAAATTCGGTTTCGGTTATTCGGCCAAAAAAGCTGTTTCGGCCGTGTTTCGGATTCGCTATCGGCGAAATTTTTATATTTCCGCCGAAAATTTCGGTTTGATAGAAAAATGTAACAAATAAATAACAAAGATTACACTGATCGACAAAACTGACCTTTTTGTATTAAATATACTTGATAGACAAATTCTTATGGATTTCGCCACGCTGGATACGAAAATAATAATAATGAAATTTTTACAGCACCAAAAATGCCATTTTTGTGGCGTTTGCAGAAAAATGGTGAGTGCTGGAAAAATTTAATTATTATTTTCGGATTTAGCGTATCAAAATACATAAGGAACAACCAAGTGGATAAAAACGGTATGTAACACAAATTTAAGCATTGATCATAGTTTCGAAGAATCAGAAGCGACAAAGAAGACATGTCCTATCGTAGTAGATCTAATACTCTCGCAATGATTTATAAATTTCTACTAGCAGATTTTTCTACTTCCCTCAAGATATTTTCTACTACTATGGTATGAAATTTACTCCTCAAAATATTATGTGAGTTTCATACAATGCAAAAGTACTATTATTTCTACAAATCGGCTTCCCCGACAGAAATTTCTACTACTCTCGTAGAATTTCTAGTACTTTACGCATAAACCCATACCTACTCCCCTCTCTTGAAATCTACTACCCTGACAGTAATTTCTACTACTCTTGATTTCCACTCATTTCGAAAAATTACTTAAGAAAAAGTTTATCACTGCTGGGGCTAAGTTTTTTGACAACCGTTTCGTAAGTTCAACCCAGCCTGACCGATCCATTAATTAGACCGTAGTTTTTTCCTATAAAACAAACTTTAGAGTAGAAATTCGACGTGGTTATTCAAGGAATATATCCCCTAGGCGGTTTCTCTAAATATAACTACATATCTAAGATTTAATAATCTGGTATTAATGCTACACTTAATATATCGCCGCGCTCGTGTCCGGTTTCGACGTGTATTTGAAGACTATGATGGTGGGATTTATTTGAAATCCTGGGGTTCCTTTTTACCCAAGCACAGCCTTCGGCAATGTCCTTTCTGGATCAGATCTCGCATGAGAGATCCGGAGTTCTTTATGACCCACGTCGTGTGAAACTTCCGTTGCGGCCCCTATTTAGCCCTCGCTACCTTTTTAGCGTTAATTCTACGAATAAATTACTTTTTTTAAATAAAAAAACTTTTAAAATTAATTAATTAAAATATAAGTTAATACGATTACCCAGCAACAAAGTAGTTGCTAAAGTAAACACGCATAGCAGGTATCGATACTGCGCACCATCAGCATACCACACATAAATACCACTCATAAGCATCAACAACCAAGGCAATTGTGCACCATCAGCAAGTATTGCGGAGACCACATCACCAATCAATACTTCGCGTTGACAATAATGTTGACGTCACTGTCGCGATCCACGACACATGTGCAACGCGGGGGATCAGCAGTTTTAGGGCACAGGGCTAGGTTTAGTTTTAAGTTATTTTGTTCGTAGGTGTCAGTTAATTTTAGGATATTAAATAGCTCGGTCCTCGAGCAAAGAACGGAACTTTGTTTTTATTTTGTGCAACACGGCACTTCTTCATTTATATATATTTTTTATATGCTCAATATCACTATGCTTTTATACCATACAAACTACATGTACTAATCTACAATTTTTTGCAGCGTTATTTACTGCAAGGTGGGCGCAATGTTTACGCCAAAACACCCTGTTTGCCACCCTGTATGCGGAATTGCACGGCTACCAACTTTCTACTTTTAAAACTACTGGAACACCGCTTAACATTATGTTAAGCTGTGTCACAAATGGTTGAAATTTAATATGAAGACCTTCCGCCATTTCCGTAACTTTAACTTCCTGCTTCTTGTTTCAGCATCGAACGAGTCAACAACGTATCTTTTAACGCTCCTGCGACATCCCGTGTTCCAGAGCAGCGTACATACAAATATAATATGATTTTCTATATCGTACGACATCCGTCGAAAGTAAGCACCTTTTTGCTCCTTTTTTGAATAAAGCCTACTTAAAAACCTATAAACTACACGCCTTTTAATATCTTTGGCTAATTCTCGAATTTCTACATTTTTTTCTTTTTTATATCGTTTGGCAACTTTACGAGTGAGCCAAACAGTTACCTACCTATTTACCTGGTAGTAAAATGTTGCTAACAAAATTTTAAATTAAATTTTCTGGATGAAAAATAATGACGTATTGTTTTATTTAATTCTAACGATAATCCATTTTAAATATGACACCCTCAGAATAAAAAAAATAAAAAAAAGTCTGTGCAAAAAAAAGGAGAAAAAATTGAACGAAAAATAGAAGAACAAATTTAACGAAATGGAACATGTAATACACAAACGCTGAGGTAAAAAAGAAACAATTCAAGTTATTTCAGTTTTATGCTGACTTCTTTTGTTTTTTTTTTCGATAAAGAATTTTGTACTTCTCTCAAAAGAGTTTGGTTTTTTTTTACAAAATAATTTTGGACAATAATGTTTTTGATAAACTTTTGATATACTTGGTAAAATAAAGATTTTTGGCAATTGTTTTTTATATACTTTTCACATATTTTTGTGTTGTATTGGTTCTTGGTGCGTAGTTTGATGCGATTTACAATTTCTATGCGCTGAAGGGGTTTTTTTGCATCTGATATCACCGTTCGACAAAAAAAAAACGTTGGTAACGCACATGATCGGGACCGACAGATTCTGTTAGAGGGGGTTAAAAAAAGTACCCGTATCTCCCAGTTTTTCTAGATCAATTCTTAAAACCATTTAAATCGCATTTATGCATTTTACATTTTTCTCATGTACAAAATAATTCTTCAAAAATACAGTTAAATATTAAATATGCATTTGATAGGGGAAAAACATACCTTTAAAAAACATGTTAACTTTTTACAATCGGATGTAAACTCATTGCGCTAGACTAGAAACAATTCATAAATTTCCAATTTTTTACAAAACAACTTATGTAAAAGTAGAAAAAATGAAAAAAAATTAAACCAGAACCAGAAAAATTTAACCAGAACGAAACGATAATTAAAACGAAACATCCTCGCACACCACAAAAATAAAATAAAAATTATGTGGATACCCAGCCACGTTGGAATTATTGGCAATAACATCGCCGACGAAGCTGCGAAATTTGCAACATCAGCGCCAGTCATTACACAAGAAACATACAACAAAAACGATTTTAAACGATCAATATCCATGTTTTACTCTAACGAACGTAGACAAAATTGGACAAACTACTCACACTACTACAAACTGACTAAGATTTACAAAAATATTCGAGATTACGTATGGGGCATACACTTATTACCCACCAGCACTTAATGGAAAACGCTCCACCGCCGCCATGTATACTCTGCAATAATGATATAATATCCATTAAACACCTAGATTGCACAGTATTCAAGTCCTTCCAAAATTCATTAAATATAAAAAACATTACCGATTTATTAAAAAATGCCACAGAAGACAACATAAGCCTAATTATTAGATTACTTAAAATAAGTCAAATTTATTTTAAGATTTGAAATTTTTCCATAGGTTGAAAACCTTAGCTGTTAGTGCCTAGACTTAAGTTTATTTATGTAATTTATTGCTAAATAAATTTTTAATAATAATAATAAAAATCATTTATATTATGTACATGAGAAAAATGCATAAATGCGATTTAAATGGTTTTAAGAATTGATCTAGAAAAACTGGGAGACACGGGTACTTTTTTTTAGCCCCCTCTAACCGAATCTGTCAATCCCGATCATGAGCGTTTTTTAGTGTCGGACGGTGTAATAAGAAAAATATTATTGTAGCGGCATTTTGGCGTTGGCGTGCCGAGACATTTGCGTTTGTTTTTGTTGTTTTTCAACTATTTGGCAGATCATTCAAATAATCTTTGGGATAATATGCGACATGTGTTTGATGCTGAATAGCGGTTCATTAATTTTTTGTGTGTTGGTATATACATAAACCGGTTTTAAGATTAGTAAAAATTATTTCATTTTTTTGACAATAGTTATGCGTATTTGAAGAATACAAAAAAATTAAAAATTAAATTTCCAAATTTTACAAAAGCAATAGCATTTGAAACTAACAACAGCTTTATGAGTTGGATGCGCATGCTTTTGCTAGTTGGGATAGGCAGCGTTTGCCAAACACATACTAGCAAATTCTTTGAGTTTTGTCTGGAGATTTTCTACTGCTTTTGCATGTTGCTTTTGTTGTTACGCGTGTTTGGTTTTTTGTGAGGAAGAAGGGCTTAAGTTTGGCTGGTTGCATTTTGCGCATGGCCTCATTCACGGCGCATACGATAAGCAATATTTGAATTTCTTTTGTCAGTTGTATGTTACTTTGGTTTTTGTTTATATTTTAGTTTCTTTTTTGACGTTTTCAAAAAATAAACTCAACTGTTTTGAGAAAAGTACAAAGTTCTTTAGCGACAAAACAAAAGAAGTCAGCATAAAACTGAAATAGCTTAAATTGTTTCTTTTTTCCCTCAGCGTTTGTGTATTACATGTTCCATTTCGTTATATTTGTTCTTTTATTTTTCGTTAAATTTTTTCTCCTTTTTTTTGCACAGACAATTTTTTCTTTTTTTTCATTCTGCGAGTGTCATATGTAATTTTCAGATTAATCAGCTCACCATATTTTTTCCAGTTTTATTCTTTTTTTCGCATTAAAGCGACTTTTGTGTATCCTATTTTTAAAAAACAAAAAATAATGTTTAATGGTCTAACCCACATGTTTGTTTGATCTATTAGAAAAAGTGGTCCAACCCACTTAATAAGCAACATTAACCAAAACATATTAATCAAAGTAGGAGTGACACTTCTCTCTTTTTCTCAATCCAAAAATTATTTATTATTTATTTTTGGGATATAGCTCATTTTTACCAAAAATTGTTTTGGCAAAACAGGTTCTTACAAGAACAAGCAAAAACCAGCCTTGGTAGAGTGTAAAGCTGTTTCGGATTTTAGCCACAAAATCCTCATCAGCACTCTTTCGGCAATCTTTGTTAATCCAACAAAGATCGCCTCTATAAAGAGAAAAAGTCATGATACAACACAGAATTATTCATTCCTTGCATCAAACCGATTTCACTGAAGAAGCGCGAATGGAAAATGTCAAACTTAAAAAAATCTTAACCCAAAATAACCGTATATTTTCCAAAAAAAATAACAATTTTCTGTGAATATTTTGAAATTTGCAAATAAAATGAAGGAAATCTAAATATAAAGCGGTTTGCAGTGTGCGTTAATGGTGGAAGTGTGCAAGCAAAGCGCCAGCGTTGGATAACAAACTGCAGTGTTGTCCTGGATTGCTCTTCGCGTCTGTAAGAGCCATTTTCAGGACAGCGGTTTCATTATATCTCCGCTAAAAGCAACCGCAATCCCTTTGCCATGTGTTCTGCCGATCGAAGAAGCTTTGGATGATCAACATGCAAGTAGTTATGGCCTGAGACTTAAGAGAATCGTGGAATATGCCGGTTTTCTACGATTTCGATAGCCGAATGACGGAGTCTCAAAAGCATCATTACTGCCCTTTATCGTTTGTGTGGTGCAAAAGTACAACTTGACCGTATAAGGGTTAAACGGTCCTGTTTACATTTTTCGACAGGACAGACCCTGTACTCCAAAATATATAAAATGTCACTCCTACTTTGTTTAATATACTTTGAACATTAACTATGGGCGCATTCAGCAGAGACAACAGTAGTCGTAGCGCTACCTCTCTCAGCGCTTAATTTTTCTGAATGCTACTTCAAACTTCAGAACAACAACTCAAAATTTAAAAAAATGTTTTTTTTTCGATACATAATTTTTTTGCCAGGCATCTGCGGGCCTTCCCCAGCAGATGCCTGGTCAGATGAGTAGGGAACGTGAAGATAAAACGTCGAAACGAGCAATATTTCGAAGAGACGATTCCTTGCCCAATTGTTTATTTAGTTTTTGGCTGACTGAAATGTAATTTTAAATATCACTTGACGTAGCTCACAACAGTTGTTCAAAAGGTCACACAACTGTTGCCTCCGCTGAATACGCCCTATGTTTTTTAATAATATTCGAAAGAGAATTCCATTTCAAAAACAAAAATGAAATAGCTATACAACTCAAGCCATGCTTGGACTGTTTCCTTTTTTCATGTTGCTACTTTCCTGTTTGCTTGTTCAAGTTATCTTTTCATTGCATACAAAAAAATTATCTCTTACTTATATAAAATTCTTTGTGAGTAGGTTTGTATGTATGTATGTATGTTTGTTCCCTTTTAACTCAAGAAATACTTGACCGATTTTAATGAAACACATACCCAAATGTAGGTAATTTCATTGATCTCATCATAGGCTATATGCCATTTCATTAAATTTGGTCGTTCGAGGTGGGCGTGGCAAATATTATTCTAAAATGCTATAATTTATGCAGTGTTTAACCGATTTCGCTGAAATTTTATATGTGGTTTTGGGTAATGAAGTGGTAATATGTTGATTCTGAAAATTTGAAGTCCGCCCACTGCCACGCCTTAAAATTTTTAAAGCTCTTCAACTCGGCTCCTTTTCAAGGGATTTCGGTGAAGTTTTGGATTTGGTGCTGGGAGGTGAATGGGCAGGGGGATGACGATTGAAATTTAAAATCCGCCCACTGCCACGCCCTAAAATTTTTAAAGCTCTGTAACTCGGGTCCTATTCAAGAGATTTCGGTGAAAATTTTGGATTTGGTGCTGGGAGGTGAATGGGCAGAGGGATGACTATTGAAATTTAAGATCAGCCCACTGCCACGCCCTAAAATTTTTAAAGCTCTGTAACTCGGGTCCTATTCAAGGGATTTCGGTGAAATTTTGGATTTGGTGCTGGGAGGTGAATGGGCAGAGGGATGACTATTGAAATTTAAGATCCGCCCACTGCCACGGCTTAAAATTTCTAAAGCTCTGTAACTCCGTCCTATTCAAGGGATTTCGCTGAAATTTTGGATCTCATTGCGCTAGACTAGAAACAATTCATAAATTTCCAATTTTTTACAAAACAACTTATGTAAAAGTAGAAAAAATGAAAAAAAATTAAACCAGAACCAGAAAAATTTAACCAGAACGAAACGATAATTAAAACGAAACATCCTCGCACACCACAAAAATAAAATAAAAATTATGTGGATACCCAGCCACGTTGGAATTATTGGCAATAACATCGCCGACGAAGCTGCGAAATTTGCAACATCAGCGCCAGTCATTACACAAGAAACATACAACAAAAACGATTTTAAACGATCAATATCCATGTTTTACTCTAACGAACGTAGACAAAATTGGACAAACTACTCACACTACTACAAACTGACTAAGATTTACAAAAATATTCGAGATTACGTATGGGGCATACACTTATTACCCACCAGCACTTAATGGAAAACGCTCCACCGCCGCCATGTATACTCTGCAATAATGATATAATATCCATTAAACACCTAGATTGCACAGTATTCAAGTCCTTCCAAAATTCATTAAATATAAAAAACATTACCGATTTATTTAAAAATGCCACAGAAGACAACATAAGCCTAATTATTAGATTACTTAAAATAAGTCAAATTTATTTTAAGATTTGAAATTTTTCCATAGGTTGAAAACCTTAGCTGTTAGTGCCTAGACTTAAGTTTATTTATGTAATTTATTGCTAAATAAATTTTTAATAATAATAATAAAAATCATTTATATTATGTACATGAGAAAAATGCATAAATGCGATTTAAATGGTTTTAAGAATTGATCTAGAAAAACTGGGAGACACGGGTACTTTTTTTTAGCCCCCTCTAACCGAATCTGTCAATCCCGATCATGAGCGTTTTTTAGTGTCGGACGGTGTAATAAGAAAAATATTATTGTAGCGGCATTTTGGCGTTGGCGTGCCGAGACATTTGCGTTTGTTTTTGTTGTTTTTCAACTATTTGGCAGATCATTCAAATAATCTTTGGGATAATATGCGACATGTGTTTGATGCTGAATAGCGGTTCATTAATTTTTTGTGTGTTGGTATATACATAAACCGGTTTTAAGATTAGTAAAAATTATTTCATTTTTTTGACAATAGTTATGCGTATTTGAAGAATACAAAAAAATTAAAAATTAAATTTCCAAATTTTACAAAAGCAATAGCATTTGAAACTAACAACAGCTTTATGAGTTGGATGCGCATGCTTTTGCTAGTTGGGATAGGCAGCGTTTGCCAAACACATACTAGCAAATTCTTTGAGTTTTGTCTGGAGATTTTCTACTGCTTTTGCATGTTGCTTTTGTTGTTACGCGTGTTTGGTTTTTTGTGAGGAAGAAGGGCTTAAGTTTGGCTGGTTGCATTTTGCGCATGGCCTCATTCACGGCGCATACGATAAGCAATATTTGAATTTCTTTTGTCAGTTGTATGTTACTTTGGTTTTTGTTTATATTTTAGTTTCTTTTTTGACGTTTTCAAAAAATAAACTCAACTGTTTTGAGAAAAGTACAAAGTTCTTTAGCGACAAAACAAAAGAAGTCAGCATAAAACTGAAATAGCTTAAATTGTTTCTTTTTTCCCTCAGCGTTTGTGTATTACATGTTCCATTTCGTTATATTTGTTCTTTTATTTTTCGTTAAATTTTTTCTCCTTTTTTTTGCACAGACAATTTTTTCTTTTTTTTCATTCTGCGAGTGTCATATGTAATTTTCAGATTAATCAGCTCACCATATTTTTTCCAGTTTTATTCTTTTTTTCGCATTAAAGCGACTTTTGTGTATGCTATTTTTAAAAAACAAAAAATAATGTTTAATGGTCTAACCCACATGTTTGTTTGATCTATTAGAAAAAGTGGTCCAACCCACTTAATAAGCAACATTAACCAAAACATATTAATCAAAGTAGGAGTGACACTTCTCTCTTTTTCTCAATCCAAAAATTATTTATTATTTATTTTTGGGATATAGCTCATTTTTACCAAAAATTGTTTTGGCAAAACAGGTTCTTACAAGAACAAGCAAAAACCAGCCTTGGTAGAGTGTAAAGCTGTTTCGGATTTTAGCCACAAAATCCTCATCAGCACTCTTTCGGCAATCTTTGTTAATCCAACAAAGATCGCCTCTATAAAGAGAAAAAGTCATGATACAACACAGAATTATTCATTCCTTGCATCAAACCGATTTCACTGAAGAAGCGCGAATGGAAAATGTCAAACTTAAAAAAATCTTAACCCAAAATAACCGTATATTTTCCAAAAAAAATAACAATTTTCTGTGAATATTTTGAAATTTGCAAATAAAATGAAGGAAATCTAAATATAAAGCGGTTTGCAGTGTGCGTTAATGGTGGAAGTGTGCAAGCAAAGCGCCAGCGTTGGATAACAAACTGCAGTGTTATCCTGGATTGCTCTTCGCGTCTGTAAGAGCCATTTTCAGGACAGCGGTTTCATTATATCTCCGCTAAAAGCAACCGCAATCCCTTTGCCATGTGTTCTGCCGATCGAAGAAGCTTTGGATGATCAACATGCAAGTAGTTATGGCCTGAGACTTAAGAGAATCGTGGAATATGCCGGTTTTCTACGATTTCGATAGCCGAATGACGGAGTCTCAAAAGCATCATTACTGCCCTTTATCGTTTGTGTGGTGCAAAAGTACAACTTGACCGTATAAGGGTTAAACGGTCCTGTTTACATTTTTCGACAGGACAGACCCTGTACTCCAAAATATATAAAATGTCACTCCTACTTTGTTTAATATACTTTGAACATTAACTATGGGCGCATTCAGCAGAGACAACAGTAGTCGTAGCGCTACCTCTCTCAGCGCTTAATTTTTCTGAATGCTACTTCAAACTTCAGAACAACAACTCAAAATTTAAAAAAATGTTTTTTTTTCGATACATAATTTTTTTGCCAGGCATCTGCGGGCCTTCCCCAGCAGATGCCTGGTCAGATGAGTAGGGAACGTGAAGATAAAACGTCGAAACGAGCAATATTTCGAAGAGACGATTCCTTGCCCAATTGTTTATTTAGTTTTTGGCTGACTGAAATGTAATTTTAAATATCACTTGACGTAGCTCACAACAGTTGTTCAAAAGGTCACACAACTGTTGCCTCCGCTGAATACGCCCTATGTTTTTTAATAATATTCGAAAGAGAATTCCATTTCAAAAACAAAAATGAAATAGCTATACAACTCAAGCCATGCTTGGACTGTTTCCTTTTTTCATGTTGCTACTTTCCTGTTTGCTTGTTCAAGTTATCTTTTCATTGCATACAAAAAAATTATCTCTTACTTATATAAAATTCTTTGTGAGTAGGTTTGTATGTATGTATGTATGTTTGTTCCCTTTTAACTCAAGAAATACTTGACCGATTTTAATGAAACACATACCCAAATGTAGGTAATTTCATTGATCTCATCATAGGCTATATGCCATTTCATTAAATTTGGTCGTTCGAGGTGGGCGTGGCAAATATTATTCTAAAATGCTATAATTTATGCAGTGTTTAACCGATTTCGCTGAAATTTTATATGTGGTTTTGGGTAATGAAGTGGTAATATGTTGATTCTGAAAATTTGAAGTCCGCCCACTGCCACGCCTTAAAATTTTTAAAGCTCTTCAACTCGGCTCCTTTTCAAGGGATTTCGGTGAAGTTTTGGATTTGGTGCTGGGAGGTGAATGGGCAGGGGGATGACGATTGAAATTTAAAATCCGCCCACTGCCACGCCCTAAAATTTTTAAAGCTCTGTAACTCGGGTCCTATTCAAGAGATTTCGGTGAAAATTTTGGATTTGGTGCTGGGAGGTGAATGGGCAGAGGGATGACTATTGAAATTTAAGATCAGCCCACTGCCACGCCCTAAAATTTTTAAAGCTCTGTAACTCGGGTCCTATTCAAGGGATTTCGGTGAAATTTTGGATTTGGTGCTGGGAGGTGAATGGGCAGAGGGATGACTATTGAAATTTAAGATCCGCCCACTGCCACGGCTTAAAATTTCTAAAGCTCTGTAACTCCGTCCTATTCAAGGGATTTCGCTGAAATTTTGGATCTCATTGCGCTAGACTAGAATTTATGGGATACCCAGCCACGTTGGAATTATTGGCAATAACATCGCCGACGAAGCTGCGAAATTTGCAACATCAGCGCCAGTCATTACACAAGAAACATACAACAAAAACGATTTTAAACGATCAATATCCATGTTTTACTCTAACGAACGTAGACAAAATTGGACAAACTACTCACACTACTACAAACTGACTAAGATTTACAAAAATATTCGAGATTACGTATGGGGCATACACTTATTACCCACCAGCACTTAATGGAAAACGCTCCACCGCCGCCATGTATACTCTGCAATAATGATATAATATCCATTAAACACCTAGATTGCACAGTATTCAAGTCCTTCCAAAATTCATTAAATATAAAAAACATTACCGATTTATTTAAAAATGCCACAGAAGACAACATAAGCCTAATTATTAGATTACTTAAAATAAGTCAAATTTATTTTAAGATTTGAAATTTTTCCATAGGTTGAAAACCTTAGCTGTTAGTGCCTAGACTTAAGTTTATTTATGTAATTTATTGCTAAATAAATTTTTAATAATAATAATAAAAATCATTTATATTATGTACATGAGAAAAATGCATAAATGCGATTTAAATGGTTTTAAGAATTGATCTAGAAAAACTGGGAGACACGGGTACTTTTTTTTAGCCCCCTCTAACCGAATCTGTCAATCCCGATCATGAGCGTTTTTTAGTGTCGGACGGTGTAATAAGAAAAATATTATTGTAGCGGCATTTTGGCGTTGGCGTGCCGAGACATTTGCGTTTGTTTTTGTTGTTTTTCAACTATTTGGCAGATCATTCAAATAATCTTTGGGATAATATGCGACATGTGTTTGATGCTGAATAGCGGTTCATTAATTTTTTGTGTGTTGGTATATACATAAACCGGTTTTAAGATTAGTAAAAATTATTTCATTTTTTTGACAATAGTTATGCGTATTTGAAGAATACAAAAAAATTAAAAATTAAATTTCCAAATTTTACAAAAGCAATAGCATTTGAAACTAACAACAGCTTTATGAGTTGGATGCGCATGCTTTTGCTAGTTGGGATAGGCAGCGTTTGCCAAACACATACTAGCAAATTCTTTGAGTTTTGTCTGGAGATTTTCTACTGCTTTTGCATGTTGCTTTTGTTGTTACGCGTGTTTGGTTTTTTGTGAGGAAGAAGGGCTTAAGTTTGGCTGGTTGCATTTTGCGCATGGCCTCATTCACGGCGCATACGATAAGCAATATTTGAATTTCTTTTGTCAGTTGTATGTTACTTTGGTTTTTGTTTATATTTTAGTTTCTTTTTTGACGTTTTCAAAAAATAAACTCAACTGTTTTGAGAAAAGTACAAAGTTCTTTAGCGACAAAACAAAAGAAGTCAGCATAAAACTGAAATAGCTTAAATTGTTTCTTTTTTCCCTCAGCGTTTGTGTATTACATGTTCCATTTCGTTATATTTGTTCTTTTATTTTTCGTTAAATTTTTTCTCCTTTTTTTTGCACAGACAATTTTTTCTTTTTTTTCATTCTGCGAGTGTCATATGTAATTTTCAGATTAATCAGCTCACCATATTTTTTCCAGTTTTATTCTTTTTTTCGCATTAAAGCGACTTTTGTGTATCCTATTTTTAAAAAACAAAAAATAATGTTTAATGGTCTAACCCACATGTTTGTTTGATCTATTAGAAAAAGTGGTCCAACCCACTTAATAAGCAACATTAACCAAAACATATTAATCAAAGTAGGAGTGACACTTCTCTCTTTTTCTCAATCCAAAAATTATTTATTATTTATTTTTGGGATATAGCTCATTTTTACCAAAAATTGTTTTGGCAAAACAGGTTCTTACAAGAACAAGCAAAAACCAGCCTTGGTAGAGTGTAAAGCTGTTTCGGATTTTAGCCACAAAATCCTCATCAGCACTCTTTCGGCAATCTTTGTTAATCCAACAAAGATCGCCTCTATAAAGAAAAAAAGTCATGATACAACACAGAATTATTCATTCCTTGCATCAAACCGATTTCACTGAAGAAGCGCGAATGGAAAATGTCAAACTTAAAAAAATCTTAACCCAAAATAACCGTATATTTTCCAAAAAAAATAACAATTTTCTGTGAATATTTTGAAATTTGCAAATAAAATGAAGGAAATCTAAATATAAAGCGGTTTGCAGTGTGCGTTAATGGTGGAAGTGTGCAAGCAAAGCGCCAGCGTTGGATAACAAACTGCAGTGTTGTCCTGGATTGCTCTTCGCGTCTGTAAGAGCCATTTTCAGGACAGCGGTTTCATTATATCTCCGCTAAAAGCAACCGCAATCCCTTTGCCATGTGTTCTGCCGATCGAAGAAGCTTTGGATGATCAACATGCAAGTAGTTATGGCCTGAGACTTAAGAGAATCGTGGAATATGCCGGTTTTCTACGATTTCGATAGCCGAATGACGGAGTCTCAAAAGCATCATTACTGCCCTTTATCGTTTGTGTGGTGCAAAAGTACAACTTGACCGTATAAGGGTTAAACGGTCCTGTTTACATTTTTCGACAGGACAGACCCTGTACTCCAAAATATATAAAATGTCACTCCTACTTTGTTTAATATACTTTGAACATTAACTATGGGCGCATTCAGCAGAGACAACAGTAGTCGTAGCGCTACCTCTCTCAGCGCTTAATTTTTCTGAATGCTACTTCAAACTTCAGAACAACAACTCAAAATTTAAAAAAATGTTTTTTTTTCGATACATAATTTTTTTGCCAGGCATCTGCGGGCCTTCCCCAGCAGATGCCTGGTCAGATGAGTAGGGAACGTGAAGATAAAACGTCGAAACGAGCAATATTTCGAAGAGACGATTCCTTGCCCAATTGTTTATTTAGTTTTTGGCTGACTGAAATGTAATTTTAAATATCACTTGACGTAGCTCACAACAGTTGTTCAAAAGGTCACACAACTGTTGCCTCCGCTGAATACGCCCTATGTTTTTTAATAATATTCGAAAGAGAATTCCATTTCAAAAACAAAAATGAAATAGCTATACAACTCAAGCCATGCTTGGACTGTTTCCTTTTTTCATGTTGCTACTTTCCTGTTTGCTTGTTCAAGTTATCTTTTCATTGCATACAAAAAAATTATCTCTTACTTATATAAAATTCTTTGTGAGTAGGTTTGTATGTATGTATGTATGTTTGTTCCCTTTTAACTCAAGAAATACTTGACCGATTTTAATGAAACACATACCCAAATGTAGGTAATTTCATTGATCTCATCATAGGCTATATGCCATTTCATTAAATTTGGTCGTTCGAGGTGGGCGTGGCAAATATTATTCTAAAATGCTATAATTTATGCAGTGTTTAACCGATTTCGCTGAAATTTTATATGTGGTTTTGGGTAATGAAGTGGTAATATGTTGATTCTGAAAATTTGAAGTCCGCCCACTGCCACGCCTTAAAATTTTTAAAGCTCTTCAACTCGGCTCCTTTTCAAGGGATTTCGGTGAAGTTTTGGATTTGGTGCTGGGAGGTGAATGGGCAGGGGGATGACGATTGAAATTTAAAATCCGCCCACTGCCACGCCCTAAAATTTTTAAAGCTCTGTAACTCGGGTCCTATTCAAGAGATTTCGGTGAAAATTTTGGATTTGGTGCTGGGAGGTGAATGGGCAGAGGGATGACTATTGAAATTTAAGATCAGCCCACTGCCACGCCCTAAAATTTTTAAAGCTCTGTAACTCGGGTCCTATTCAAGGGATTTCGGTGAAATTTTGGATTTGGTGCTGGGAGGTGAATGGGCAGAGGGATGACTATTGAAATTTAAGATCCGCCCACTGCCACGGCTTAAAATTTCTAAAGCTCTGTAACTCCGTCCTATTCAAGGGATTTCGCTGAAATTTTGGATCTCATTGCGCTAGACTAGAAACAATTCATAAATTTCCAATTTTTTACAAAACAACTTATGTAAAAGTAGAAAAAATGAAAAAAAATTAAACCAGAACCAGAAAAATTTAACCAGAACGAAACGATAATTAAAACGAAACATCCTCGCACACCACAAAAATAAAATAAAAATTATGTGGATACCCAGCCACGTTGGAATTATTGGCAATAACATCGCCGACGAAGCTGCGAAATTTGCAACATCAGCGCCAGTCATTACACAAGAAACATACAACAAAAACGATTTTAAACGATCAATATCCATGTTTTACTCTAACGAACGTAGACAAAATTGGACAAACTACTCACACTACTACAAACTGACTAAGATTTACAAAAATATTCGAGATTACGTATGGGGCATACACTTATTACCCACCAGCACTTAATGGAAAACGCTCCACCGCCGCCATGTATACTCTGCAATAATGATATAATATCCATTAAACACCTAGATTGCACAGTATTCAAGTCCTTCCAAAATTCATTAAATATAAAAAACATTACCGATTTATTTAAAAATGCCACAGAAGACAACATAAGCCTAATTATTAGATTACTTAAAATAAGTCAAATTTATTTTAAGATTTGAAATTTTTCCATAGGTTGAAAACCTTAGCTGTTAGTGCCTAGACTTAAGTTTATTTATGTAATTTATTGCTAAATAAATTTTTAATAATAATAATAAAAATCATTTATATTATGTACATGAGAAAAATGCATAAATGCGATTTAAATGGTTTTAAGAATTGATCTAGAAAAACTGGGAGACACGGGTACTTTTTTTTAGCCCCCTCTAACCGAATCTGTCAATCCCGATCATGAGCGTTTTTTAGTGTCGGACGGTGTAATAAGAAAAATATTATTGTAGCGGCATTTTGGCGTTGGCGTGCCGAGCACAGAGTATACAGAGGGGACACTCTGCTTGAGCGAGATGGAATATGCGTGAAGTGACAGCAAATTTGTTTACTGGTGTGCGTGAAAAAGTGAAATTTCTTTATTGGTGTGCGTGAAAATTCCAAATTTTTTTCACCACCAGAGCTCAGCTGTTGGCAGAAACTCAACACCAGAGCTCAGCTGTATGCATAACTCCCCACCAATTTTTTTCTTTTGTTTTGATTCTTTTTCGTATTTACCACCAGTTTGCAAATAATTTTTCTTGGCGTCTAAATTTTTGGAAAAGTGAAATCGTGAAAAGTGAACTTTGAAAAAAAATAAAAAAAACAATTATAAAATATACCAATATTTTATATTTTTATGCAGTGATCCTCATTAGTGTTTTTTTAATTTGCTGAATAGAAATTTGTACAAAACCCTTGCCGCAGTGAGTGAATATATTAGTGTAAATAAATTTAACTTTACTAATGGCATTTAGGCTTTTGTAATATATTTGCAGACATACAAAAATTCATTATGAGAGAATACGTCATGAAATGTCCAGGTGCAGTTCGAATTTATTTCTTCCCCAATGCTGTGAAAGATGCCGAACGGTTAGTGAATCTTTTATATACTTTTATAAAGGGTTTATATGAAGGAATAAAGGGCTTTTCGAAGAGTCTGAGTCCTGAGTCTGTCTGCTGTGTGAGTCGGTTTTCTTAGTGCTGTTTTTGTGGCAACAATTCCGTCTGATTACAGTCCGTGTTCCTCCTCGTCCGTAAGGTTTGTCGAAAGTTAAATTATTTTCATTGGTTGGTTGGGCAGGGTGCGCCACAGTCCGAGCACACTTCCTCGTTGATCCTAGCCAATAAGCTGGAAGCGGATCAAGAGTGGACCTTGTAGATCTCGGCAAGAGCTTCTTCATCTTAGCCCTCTCAGGTGGAGATCCTCCAACGCCGGGGCTCTAATTTTGTGTCGCTGAAACTAGTGCCTATTAGTGAAGTTATTTGAGGGCGGTCTCGGTTCAGTGGATGTTTAGTTGGGTGTTCCTTCTGATAGCTCGCCACAATGAACTTTGCGGGTTAATATTCAATTCTGTTTACTTTGCCAATTGATATGAAAAATCCTTGAAACTAAGAAAAACTAGAGAGTGGACTATCTTCGGCTATACCGAAGTTGAAATACCTCCACACAGTAGGAAGAAGTACCTCGATCATAAAAAAATGTGGTCTCAAGACCCTATTTTGAGCCAATTATAGGTGGTTGTCCAAAATCCATTTCTAAAAATTTCCAATTAAATCCACCAAAAAAAAAAAATTGGTCTCAAGACCCCATTTAGACCCTTATATATGTGGCTTCGGAATCTCGGACCATGTCCAAAATCCATTTCTAAAAATTTCCAATTAAATCCACAAAAAAAAAAAAATTGGTCTCAAGACCCCATTTAGACATTATATATGTGGCTGCGGAACCTCGGACCATGTCAAAAATACGTTTCTAAACATTTCCAATCGAATACAACAATAAAAAATTTTTACCTTTTTTTTCGGTGTATGGGAGCCACGCCCAGTTTTTCTCCGATTTGGCTGATTCTCGAACTTGATCTCAGTATTCACGAGAAAAACATGTAAAAAAAGTTTCAAGTCGATATCTCCAAAACTGCGACCGCTATCGTGCGGACGGACAGACGGACAGACGGACGGACAGACAGACGGACATCGCTAAATCGACTCAGGAGGTGATACTGATCAAGAATATATATACTTTTCCATACCGGACACGCCTCCTTATAGGAGTTACAAACGTTGTGACAAAGTTAGTATACCCTGCCACAGTGAGTGTGGGGGTATAAAAATGAGTTTATGTTGACATATTTTAAAAATTCAAAATGTAGAACATGGTACAGTCATTAGGTTAATACTGCATTACAGTATTAAGCCAAACTTAAGAATGTGTTGGGTCATTGTTTGATTTGAACTTTGAGATAGTCGCTTTCGAGAGGACCTTTAATTTGGGCTAGACTATTAAGGGTATTCACAAGTAATCATATGTAGAGCCATAAGCAATATTTGTTCAAAAATTTTGATTTGTCATTAAATTTTGTATGAAAAATTCAATGCTTAATAATAATTTATGGCAAATCTTTATATGACGACATGTGAATATCGTTATGGTTTAATAAATGAGTAATCAATACTTTTTTAATTTTCTTATTCAAAGGACTGCAGTTTTGCTTAGAAGATAAAGGCAAATGAATCATCAATTCAAAATACCTCTCCAACCAACCTTCGGCATAAGTCACAGCGGACAGCAAATCCTTAGATTCACTTGCACGAGCCTGGTGTTATCCTTCAGACACACCGAACAAAGTTCGGCAAATTGCAACTGATTTAAAGGAGGAACAGTCAAGCCCGTAGGAATCGCAGCACGTCCATTACGGCCCGCAAAATTCAAACTTTGCCGGATTAGTTCGACTTTCCCAATGTGGTTCAGTTGGATTTCATTCACTTTTATCGTATTTGGATAATTGAACGGATATTATAAAGAATATTGCATTAACTTTTATTTATTATCTTTTAATCCGTAGAAATAAACGTTTTCAAACAATTATTTTTGGCAATTTATAGAAATTGTTTGCATTTTTTACTTTTTCACCACATTTTTTACACTTTTTTATTCATTCTCTCATACTTCTTAGTAGCAGGGATGTTTTTTTCAGTATAGTAGTACTTTTATACTTTCCTACTATTGAGACATTTTCGGTACAATTTAGAAAATTTCAAAATTTAATAAAATACTTAACTAAACATAATGGCCCATATTCATTGTAACAATTTGACCATTTCTGAATTTTGGCAACAAATATATAAATTTCCCAAGAAATTACCACAATTCCACGTAGAAAAAATATTTTTAGCTCAAAAAATATTTTTAAAAATCCAAGACATCTACTTCAAGTACATACAATTTCAACTTTAAGAAAATGCAGATGTTTTATGAAAACTACAGATCGATGCTGCCTTAACATAAAATTTCAGAATTTATTGTGAAATGTTTTTACTACAATTGCAATTAACATTCCACAGAATAAAATACATAAGGTCTTTTCATTTCGGTTTTCCTCCAAAAATTAAATTTTACAGGATAAAACATTTATCTTGTTTCCCTACAAATTGAACCCTATTTCTTTGGAACCATTAACATTTCATATTGCTTTATTTTAATAATTTTTCAATAAAAATGTATTTCCAAAAAGTTTTGCTTGAGTTCATTATGCGGATAGGGTTCGCAATGTGTGTTTCAGTTATAAACACAAAACAAAAATTTCCATTTTAAATAGATTTCGAAGTGAATGGAAAATAGTCGTCTTATAATAAACCCCCGCGTCAGTAAATTTTTCCCCAATTTTATACATTTTAAAATTGGTTTGGAATTCATAAAAAAAATTGTTAATTTTCTTTGAAATCGTATCAAAAGTAGTATATAATTGTACGAAATTACATACAATTGTACCGAAATATTTGTATACCGAAAATATAACTATTTCATTTGTTTAAAACAATTCTTATATAAAACAGTAAACAATAGTTGAATTTCAAAGAAAATTAGCAATATTTTTTAAATTACATATTTTGTTTATTTGTATATTGTTTCTTAAAAGAATTTTTTAAAACAAATGAAATAGTTATATTTTCGGTATACAAATATTTCGATACAATTGTATGTAATTTCGTACAATTATATACTACTTTTCATACGAAACCGAATCATCCCTGCGAAAAATCGGAATAATTCGTGGTGAACTCACGTATAGTGTGTGAAGCAAATAACGAAAAATCAAAAAAAATGGTCCGCCATATTGGATTTCAGGGAATTTAAAGAGAGTGTCCCCTCTGTATACTCTGTGGTGCCGAGACATTTGCGTTTGTTTTTGTTGTTTTTCAACTATTTGGCAGATCATTCAAATAATCTTTGGGATAATATGCGACATGTGTTTGATGCTGAATAGCGGTTCATCAATTTTTTGTGTGTTGGTATATACATAAACCGGTTTTAAGATTAGTAGAAATTATTTCATTTTTTTGACAATAGTTATGCGTATTTGAAGAATACAAAAAAATTAAAAATTAAATTTCCAAATTTTACAAAAGCAATAGCATTTGAAACTAACAACAGCTTTATGAGTTGGATGCGCATGCTTTTGCTAGTTGGGATAGGCAGCGTTTGCCAAACACATACTAGCAAATTCTTTGAGTTTTGTCTGGAGATTTTCTACTGCTTTTGCATGTTGCTTTTGTTGTTACGCGTGTGTTTGGTTTTTTGTGAGGAAGAAGGGCTTAAGTTTGGCTGGTTGCATTTTGCGCATGGCCTCATTCACGGCGCATACGATAAGCAATATTTGAATTTCTTTTGTCAGTTGTATGTTACTTTGGTTTTTGTTTATATTTTAGTTTCTTTTTTGACGTTTTCAAAAAATAAACTCAACTGTTTTGAGAAAAGTACAAAGTTCTTTAGCGACAAAACAAAAGAAGTCAGCATAAAACTGAAATAGCTTAAATTGTTTCTTTTTTCCCTCAGCGTTTGTGTATTACATGTTCCATTTCGTTATATTTGTTCTTTTATTTTTCGTTAAATTTGTTCTCCTTTTTTTTGCACAGACAATTTTTTCTTTTTTTTCATTCTGCGAGTGTCATATGTAATTTTCAGATTAATCAGCTCACCATATTTTTTCCAGTTTTATTCTTTTTTTCGCATTAAAGCGACTTTTGTGTATCCTATTTTTAAAAAACAAAAAATAATGTTTAATGGTCTAACCCACATGTTTGTTTGATCTATTAGAAAAAGTGGTCCAACCCACTTAATAAGCAACATTAACCAAAACATATTAATCAAAGTAGGAGTGACACTTCTCTCTTTTTCTCAATCCAAAAATTATTTATTATTTATTTTTGGGATATAGCTCATTTTTACCAAAAATTGTTTTGGCAAAACAGGTTCTTACAAGAACAAGCAAAAACCAGCCTTGGTAGAGTGTAAAGCTGTTTCGGATTTTAGCCACAAAATCCTCATCAGCACTCTTTCGGCAATCTTTGTTAATCCAACAAAGATCGCCTCTATAAAGAAAAAAAGTCATGATACAACACAGAATTATTCATTCCTTGCATCAAACCGATTTCACTGAAGAAGCGCGAATGGAAAATGTCAAACTTAAAAAAATCTTAACCCAAAATAACCGTATATTTTCCAAAAAAAATAACAATTTTCTGTGAATATTTTGAAATTTGCAAATAAAATGAAGGAAATCTAAATATAAAGCGGTTTGCAGTGTGCGTTAATGGTGGAAGTGTGCAAGCAAAGCGCCAGCGTTGGATAACAAACTGCAGTGTTATCCTGGATTGCTCTTCGCGTCTGTAAGAGCCATTTTCAGGACAGCGGTTTCATTATATCTCCGCTAAAAGCAACCGCAATCCCTTTGCCATGTGTTCTGCCGATCGAAGAAGCTTTGGATGATCAACATGCAAGTAGTTATGGCCTGAGACTTAAGAGAATCGTGGAATATGCCGGTTTTCTACGATTTCGATAGCCGAATGACGGAGTCTCAAAAGCATCATTACTGCCCTTTATCGTTTGTGTGGTGCAAAAGTACAACTTGACCGTATAAGGGTTAAACGGTCCTGTTTACATTTTTCGACAGGACAGACCCTGTACTCCAAAATATATAAAATGTCACTCCTACTTTGTTTAATATACTTTGAACATTAACTATGGGCGCATTCAGCAGAGACAACAGTAGTCGTAGCGCTACCTCTCTCAGCGCTTAATTTTTCTGAATGCTACTTCAAACTTCAGAACAACAACTCAAAATTTAAAAAAATGTTTTTTTTTCGATACATAATTTTTTTGCCAGGCATCTGCGGGCCTTCCCCAGCAGATGCCTGGTCAGATGAGTAGGGAACGTGAAGATAAAACGTCGAAACGAGCAATATTTCGAAGAGACGATTCCTTGCCCAATTGTTTATTTAGTTTTTGGCTGACTGAAATGTAATTTTAAATATCACTTGACGTAGCTCACAACAGTTGTTCAAAAGGTCACACAACTGTTGCCTCCGCTGAATACGCCCTATGTTTTTTAATAATATTCGAAAGAGAATTCCATTTCAAAAACAAAAATGAAATAGCTATACAACTCAAGCCATGCTTGGACTGTTTCCTTTTTTCATGTTGCTACTTTCCTGTTTGCTTGTTCAAGTTATCTTTTCATTGCATACAAAAAAATTATCTCTTACTTATATAAAATTCTTTGTGAGTAGGTTTGTATGTATGTATGTATGTTTGTTCCCTTTTAACTCAAGAAATACTTGACCGATTTTAATGAAACACATACCCAAATGTAGGTAATTTCATTGATCTCATCATAGGCTATATGCCATTTCATTAAATTTGGTCGTTCGAGGTGGGCGTGGCAAATATTATTCTAAAATGCTATAATTTATGCAGTGTTTAACCGATTTCGCTGAAATTTTATATGTGGTTTTGGGTAATGAAGTGGTAATATGTTGATTCTGAAAATTTGAAGTCCGCCCACTGCCACGCCTTAAAATTTTTAAAGCTCTTCAACTCGGCTCCTTTTCAAGGGATTTCGGTGAAGTTTTGGATTTGGTGCTGGGAGGTGAATGGGCAGGGGGATGACGATTGAAATTTAAAATCCGCCCACTGCCACGCCCTAAAATTTTTAAAGCTCTGTAACTCGGGTCCTATTCAAGAGATTTCGGTGAAAATTTTGGATTTGGTGCTGGGAGGTGAATGGGCAGAGGGATGACTATTGAAATTTAAGATCAGCCCACTGCCACGCCCTAAAATTTTTAAAGCTCTGTAACTCGGGTCCTATTCAAGGGATTTCGGTGAAATTTTGGATTTGGTGCTGGGAGGTGAATGGGCAGAGGGATGACTATTGAAATTTAAGATCCGCCCACTGCCACGGCTTAAAATTTCTAAAGCTCTGTAACTCCGTCCTATTCAAGGGATTTCGCTGAAATTTTGGATCTCATTGCGCTAGACTAGAAACAATTCATAAATTTCCAATTTTTTACAAAACAACTTATGTAAAAGTAGAAAAAATGAAAAAAAATTAAACCAGAACCAGAAAAATTTAACCAGAACGAAACGATAATTAAAACGAAACATCCTCGCACACCACAAAAATAAAATAAAAATTATGTGGATACCCAGCCACGTTGGAATTATTGGCAATAACATCGCCGACGAAGCTGCGAAATTTGCAACATCAGCGCCAGTCATTACACAAGAAACATACAACAAAAACGATTTTAAACGATCAATATCCATGTTTTACTCTAACGAACGTAGACAAAATTGGACAAACTACTCACACTACTACAAACTGACTAAGATTTACAAAAATATTCGAGATTACGTATGGGGCATACACTTATTACCCACCAGCACTTAATGGAAAACGCTCCACCGCCGCCATGTATACTCTGCAATAATGATATAATATCCATTAAACACCTAGATTGCACAGTATTCAAGTCCTTCCAAAATTCATTAAATATAAAAAACATTACCGATTTATTTAAAAATGCCACAGAAGACAACATAAGCCTAATTATTAGATTACTTAAAATAAGTCAAATTTATTTTAAGATTTGAAATTTTTCCATAGGTTGAAAACCTTAGCTGTTAGTGCCTAGACTTAAGTTTATTTATGTAATTTATTGCTAAATAAATTTTTAATAATAATAATAAAAATCATTTATATTATGTACATGAGAAAAATGCATAAATGCGATTTAAATGGTTTTAAGAATTGATCTAGAAAAACTGGGAGACACGGGTACTTTTTTTTAGCCCCCTCTAACCGAATCTGTCAATCCCGATCATGAGCGTTTTTTAGTGTCGGACGGTGTAATAAGAAAAATATTATTGTAGCGGCATTTTGGCGTTGGCGTGCCGAGCACAGAGTATACAGAGGGGACACTCTGCTTGAGCGAGATGGAATATGCGTGAAGTGACAGCAAATTTGTTTACTGGTGTGCGTGAAAAAGTGAAATTTCTTTATTGGTGTGCGTGAAAATTCCAAATTTTTTTCACCACCAGAGCTCAGCTGTTGGCAGAAACTCAACACCAGAGCTCAGCTGTATGCATAACTCCCCACCAATTTTTTTCTTTTGTTTTGATTCTTTTTCGTATTTACCACCAGTTTGCAAATAATTTTTCTTGGCGTCTAAATTTTTGGAAAAGTGAAATCGTGAAAAGTGAACTTTGAAAAAAAATAAAAAAAACAATTATAAAATATACCAATATTTTATATTTTTATGCAGTGATCCTCATTAGTGTTTTTTTAATTTGCTGAATAGAAATTTGTACAAAACCCTTGCCGCAGTGAGTGAATATATTAGTGTAAATAAATTTAACTTTACTAATGGCATTTAGGCTTTTGTAATATATTTGCAGACATACAAAAATTCATTATGAGAGAATACGTCATGAAATGTCCAGGTGCAGTTCGAATTTATTTCTTCCCCAATGCTGTGAAAGATGCCGAACGGTTAGTGAATCTTTTATATACTTTTATAAAGGGTTTATATGAAGGAATAAAGGGCTTTTCGAAGAGTCTGAGTCCTGAGTCTGTCTGCTGTGTGAGTCGGTTTTCTTAGTGCTGTTTTTGTGGCAACAATTCCGTCTGATTACAGTCCGTGTTCCTCCTCGTCCGTAAGGTTTGTCGAAAGTTAAATTATTTTCATTGGTTGGTTGGGCAGGGTGCGCCACAGTCCGAGCACACTTCCTCGTTGATCCTAGCCAATAAGCTGGAAGCGGATCAAGAGTGGACCTTGTAGATCTCGGCAAGAGCTTCTTCATCTTAGCCCTCTCAGGTGGAGATCCTCCAACGCCGGGGCTCTAATTTTGTGTCGCTGAAACTAGTGCCTATTAGTGAAGTTATTTGAGGGCGGTCTCGGTTCAGTGGATGTTTAGTTGGGTGTTCCTTCTGATAGCTCGCCACAATGAACTTTGCGGGTTAATATTCAATTCTGTTTACTTTGCCAATTGATATGAAAAATCCTTGAAACTAAGAAAAACTAGAGAGTGGACTATCTTCGGCTATACCGAAGTTGAAATACCTCCACACAGTAGGAAGAAGTACCTCGATCATAAAAAAATGTGGTCTCAAGACCCTATTTTGAGCCAATTATAGGTGGTTGTCCAAAATCCATTTCTAAAAATTTCCAATTAAATCCACCAAAAAAAAAAAATTGGTCTCAAGACCCCATTTAGACCCTTATATATGTGGCTTCGGAATCTCGGACCATGTCCAAAATCCATTTCTAAAAATTTCCAATTAAATCCACAAAAAAAAAAAAATTGGTCTCAAGACCCCATTTAGACATTATATATGTGGCTGCGGAACCTCGGACCATGTCAAAAATACGTTTCTAAACATTTCCAATCGAATACAACAATAAAAAATTTTTACCTTTTTTTTCGGTGTATGGGAGCCACGCCCAGTTTTTCTCCGATTTGGCTGATTCTCGAACTTGATCTCAGTATTCACGAGAAAAACATGTAAAAAAAGTTTCAAGTCGATATCTCCAAAACTGCGACCGCTATCGTGCGGACGGACAGACGGACAGACGGACGGACAGACAGACGGACATCGCTAAATCGACTCAGGAGGTGATACTGATCAAGAATATATATACTTTTCCATACCGGACACGCCTCCTTATGGGAGTTACAAACGTTGTGACAAAGTTAGTATACCCTGCCACAGTGAGTGTGGGGGTATAAAAATGAGTTTATGTTGACATATTTTAAAAATTCAAAATGTAGAACATGGTACAGTCATTAGGTTAATACTGCATTACAGTATTAAGCCAAACTTAAGAATGTGTTGGGTCATTGTTTGATTTGAACTTTGAGATAGTCGCTTTCGAGAGGACCTTTAATTTGGGCTAGACTATTAAGGGTATTCACAAGTAATCATATGTAGAGCCATAAGCAATATTTGTTCAAAAATTTTGATTTGTCATTAAATTTTGTATGAAAAATTCAATGCTTAATAATAATTTATGGCAAATCTTTATATGACGACATGTGAATATCGTTATGGTTTAATAAATGAGTAATCAATACTTTTTTAATTTTCTTATTCAAAGGACTGCAGTTTTGCTTAGAAGATAAAGGCAAATGAATCATCAATTCAAAATACCTCTCCAACCAACCTTCGGCATAAGTCACAGCGGACAGCAAATCCTTAGATTCACTTGCACGAGCCTGGTGTTATCCTTCAGACACACCGAACAAAGTTCGGCAAATTGCAACTGATTTAAAGGAGGAACAGTCAAGCCCGTAGGAATCGCAGCACGTCCATTACGGCCCGCAAAATTCAAACTTTGCCGGATTAGTTCGACTTTCCCAATGTGGTTCAGTTGGATTTCATTCACTTTTATCGTATTTGGATAATTGAACGGATATTATAAAGAATATTGCATTAACTTTTATTTATTATCTTTTAATCCGTAGAAATAAACGTTTTCAAACAATTATTTTTGGCAATTTATAGAAATTGTTTGCATTTTTTACTTTTTCACCACATTTTTTACACTTTTTTATTCATTCTCTCATACTTCTTAGTAGCAGGGATGTTTTTTTCAGTATAGTAGTACTTTTATACTTTCCTACTATTGAGACATTTTCGGTACAATTTAGAAAATTTCAAAATTTAATAAAATACTTAACTAAACATAATGGCCCATATTCATTGTAACAATTTGACCATTTCTGAATTTTGGCAACAAATATATAAATTTCCCAAGAAATTACCACAATTCCACGTAGAAAAAATATTTTTAGCTCAAAAAATATTTTTAAAAATCCAAGACATCTACTTCAAGTACATACAATTTCAACTTTAAGAAAATGCAGATGTTTTATGAAAACTACAGATCGATGCTGCCTTAACATAAAATTTCAGAATTTATTGTGAAATGTTTTTACTACAATTGCAATTAACATTCCACAGAATAAAATACATAAGGTCTTTTCATTTCGGTTTTCCTCCAAAAATTAAATTTTACAGGATAAAACATTTATCTTGTTTCCCTACAAATTGAACCCTATTTCTTTGGAACCATTAACATTTCATATTGCTTTATTTTAATAATTTTTCAATAAAAATGTATTTCCAAAAAGTTTTGCTTGAGTTCATTATGCGGATAGGGTTCGCAATGTGTGTTTCAGTTATAAACACAAAACAAAAATTTCCATTTTAAATAGATTTCGAAGTGAATGGAAAATAGTCGTCTTATAATAAACCCCCGCGTCAGTAAATTTTTCCCCAATTTTATACATTTTAAAATTGGTTTGGAATTCATAAAAAAAATTGTTAATTTTCTTTGAAATCGTATCAAAAGTAGTATATAATTGTACGAAATTACATACAATTGTACCGAAATATTTGTATACCGAAAATATAACTATTTCATTTGTTTAAAACAATTCTTATATAAAACAGTAAACAATAGTTGAATTTCAAAGAAAATTAGCAATATTTTTTAAATTACATATTTTGTTTATTTGTATATTGTTTCTTAAAAGAATTTTTTAAAACAAATGAAATAGTTATATTTTCGGTATACAAATATTTCGATACAATTGTATGTAATTTCGTACAATTATATACTACTTTTCATACGAAACCGAATCATCCCTGCGAAAAATCGGAATAATTCGTGGTGAACTCACGTATAGTGTGTGAAGCAAATAACGAAAAATCAAAAAAAATGGTCCGCCATATTGGATTTCAGGGAATTTAAAGAGAGTGTCCCCTCTGTATACTCTGTGGTGCCGAGACATTTGCGTTTGTTTTTGTTGTTTTTCAACTATTTGGCAGATCATTCAAATAATCTTTGGGATAATATGCGACATGTGTTTGATGCTGAATAGCGGTTCATCAATTTTTTGTGTGTTGGTATATACATAAACCGGTTTTAAGATTAGTAGAAATTATTTCATTTTTTTGACAATAGTTATGCGTATTTGAAGAATACAAAAAAATTAAAAATTAAATTTCCAAATTTTACAAAAGCAATAGCATTTGAAACTAACAACAGCTTTATGAGTTGGATGCGCATGCTTTTGCTAGTTGGGATAGGCAGCGTTTGCCAAACACATACTAGCAAATTCTTTGAGTTTTGTCTGGAGATTTTCTACTGCTTTTGCATGTTGCTTTTGTTGTTACGCGTGTGTTTGGTTTTTTGTGAGGAAGAAGGGCTTAAGTTTGGCTGGTTGCATTTTGCGCATGGCCTCATTCACGGCGCATACGATAAGCAATATTTGAATTTCTTTTGTCAGTTGTATGTTACTTTGGTTTTTGTTTATATTTTAGTTTCTTTTTTGACGTTTTCAAAAAATAAACTCAACTGTTTTGAGAAAAGTACAAAGTTCTTTAGCGACAAAACAAAAGAAGTCAGCATAAAACTGAAATAGCTTAAATTGTTTCTTTTTTCCCTCAGCGTTTGTGTATTACATGTTCCATTTCGTTATATTTGTTCTTTTATTTTTCGTTAAATTTTTTCTCCTTTTTTTTGCACAGACAATTTTTTCTTTTTTTTCATTCTGCGAGTGTCATATGTAATTTTCAGATTAATCAGCTCACCATATTTTTTCCAGTTTTATACTTTTTTTCGCATTAAAGCGACTTTTGTGTATCCTATTTTTAAAAAACAAAAAATAATGTTTAATGTTCTAACCCACATGTTTGTTTGATCTATTAGAAAAAGTGGTCCAACCCACTTAATAAGCAACATTAACCAAAACATATTAATCAAAGTAGGAGTGACACTTCTCTCTTTTTCTCAATCCAAAAATTATTTATTATTTATTTTTGGGATATAGCTCATTTTTACCAAAAATTGTTTTGGCAAAACAGGTTCTTACAAGAACAAGCAAAAACCAGCCTTGGTAGAGTGTAAAGCTGTTTCGGATTTTAGCCACAAAATCCTCATCAGCACTCTTTCGGCAATCTTTGTTAATCCAACAAAGATCGCCTCTATAAAGAGAAAAAGTCATGATACAACACAGAATTATTCATTCCTTGCATCAAACCGATTTCACTGAAGAAGCGCGAATGGAAAATGTCAAACTTAAAAAAATCTTAACCCAAAATAACCGTATATTTTCCAAAAAAAAAAACAATTTTCTGTGAATATTTTGAAATTTGCAAATAAAATGAAGGAAATCTAAATATAAAGCGGTTTGCAGTGTGCGTTAATGGTGGAAGTGTGCAAGCAAAGCGCCAGCGTTGGATAACAAACTGCAGTGTTGTCCTGGATTGCTCTTCGCGTCTGTAAGAGCCATTTTCAGGACAGCGGTTTCATTATATCTCCGCTAAAAGCAACCGCAATCCCTTTGCCATGTGTTCTGCCGATCGAAGAAGCTTTGGATGATCAACATGCAAGTAGTTATGGCCTGAGACTTAAGAGAATCGTGGAATATGCCGGTTTTCTACGATGTCGATAGCCGAATGACGGAGTCTCAAAAGCATCATTACTGCCCTTTATCGTTTGTGTGGTGCAAAAGTACAACTTGACCGTATAAGGGTTAAACGGTCCTGTTTACATTTTTCGACAGGACAGACCCTGTACTCCAAAATATATAAAATGTCACTCCTACTTTGTTTAATATACTTTGAACATTAACTATGGGCGCATTCAGCAGAGACAACAGTAGTCGTAGCGCTACCTCTCTCAGCGCTTAATTTTTCTGAATGCTACTTCAAACTTCAGAACTTCTCAAAATTTAAAAAAATGTTTTTTTTTCGATACATAATTTTTTTGCCAGGCATCTGCGGGCCTTCCCCAGCAGATGCCTGGTCAGATGAGTAGGGAACGTGAAGATAAAACGTCGAAAAGAGCAATATTTCGAAGAGACGATTCCTTGCCCAATTGTTTATTTAGTTTTTGGCTGACTGAAATGTAATTTTAAATATCACTTGACGTAGCTCACAACAGTTGTTCAAAAGGTCACACAACTGTTGCCTCCGCTGAATACGCCCTATGTTTTTTAATAATATTCGAAAGAGAATTCCATTTCAAAAACAAAAATGAAATAGCTATACAACTCAAGCCATGCTTGGACTGTTTCCTTTTTTCATGTTGCTACTTTCCTGTTTGCTTGTTCAAGTTATCTTTTCATTGCATACAAAAAAATTATCTCTTACTTATATAAAATTCTTTGTGAGTAGGTTTGTATGTATGTATGTATGTTTGTTCCCTTTTAACTCAAGAAATACTTGACCGATTTTAATGAAACACATACCCAAATGTAGGTAATTTCATTGATCTCATCATAGGCTATATGCCATTTCATTAAATTTGGTCGTTCGAGGTGGGCGTGGCAAATATTATTCTAAAATGCTATAATTTATGCAGTGTTTAACCGATTTCGCTGAAATTTTATATGTGGTTTTGGGTAATGAATTGGTAATATGTTGATTCTGAAAATTTGAAGTCCGCCCACTGCCACGCCTTAAAATTTTTAAAGCTCTTCAACTCGGCTCCTTTTCAAGGGATTTCGGTGAAGTTTTGGATTTGGTGCTGGGAGGTGAATGGGCAGGGGGATGACGATTGAAATTTAAAATCCGCCCACTGCCACGCCCTAAAATTTTTAAAGCTCTGTAACTCGGGTCCTATTCAAGAGATTTCGGTGAAAATTTTGGATTTGGTGCTGGGAGGTGAATGGGCAGAGGGATGACTATTGAAATTTAAGATCAGCCCACTGCCACGCCCTAAAATTTTTAAAGCTCTGTAACTCGGGTCCTATTCAAGGGATTTCGGTGAAATTTTGGATTTGGTGCTGGGAGGTGGGCAGAGGGATGACTATTGAAATTTAAGATCCGCCCACTGCCACGGCTTAAAATTTCTAAAGCTCTGTAACTCCGTCCTATTCAAGGGATTTCGCTGAAATTTTGGATTTGGTGCTGGGAGGTGAATGGGCAGAGGGATGACTTGCAAAATCTATTTTTATTTCAGTTGCTTAAATAATACATATAGCATTTCTACGTTAACATGAAATTCAAAATTATTGCGAGCGAAGCTGTGGGTATAAGCTAGTATACTAATAAAAAAAGAGTAAAAAACAAGCTTTTTTAAATATAACCCTTTAACCGACTAAAAAGCAGAAAATAAATTTCCTTTAAATTAATTTCCGCAATTTCGATTTAAAATTAAGGGTTTTTGGGTACATTCCTCCGAATGTCATTGCAGACGCTGATGGACGCCAAAAACCCTAAATTTATGCATTTTGAGTGTCAGGCTGTTTTTATTATAACCCTTATATTAACTTGCTTTGGGTGGACTATATATACATATATATATATATATATATATATATATATATTTATATATATACATATATATATATACATACATATATATATATATATACATATATATATATATATACATATACATATATATATATATATACATATATATATATATATATTTTATATATATATAAATATTTTCTTATAATAAAAACAGCCTGACACTCAAAATGCATAAAAATGACAGAAGTTGTGTATTGTGAAACAGGAAACTATTTTTAAACATTTTTTAAAGATAATGCAAATTTCAAAATCCAACCACTGGAATTTATGGAAGTTAATAAGATCACCGAAGGTTAAGAGAGATATTGGAGCCACTGTACATTTGGTCTGCCATTCACGCTTGGCAAATGTTTTTCATATGTTTTATTGCAAAACTGATAGTTTTAGCTTAAATAAATAAACAATAATTTTAATTTATTAAAGGATTTTTTTATTTTCAGTATTTGAGTTTCCGGTTCTTTAGGAAAACACAATTCTATTCAAAATATGCTTAAGTAAGGTTTCTAAAATTACTTTTGCATCAGTTTTCAGTTTTACTTAATTATTTTTATAAGGCAATTTTTTTTTGTGCGTTCGCTAAAACTGAAAATACCAATTTTCTTCTGAAATAAATATAAATTTATTTTTTCTTAAAGAAAAAATTTAAAGCACAAACAATTTTTTTTTAAATTATTTAAAATTTTTAAGTTTTGTGTTTTTTAACTAACTTTTTTTTCATTTTGGGGTGTCCAAATGTTGTCAAAAACTTTTTTTCTGCTAACACGATTTTGTTATATTTTATGAGCAATGAAAAGTTGTATTTTTCTTGTATTAAACTTTATTTATGGGCTAATTTATTTAAAATGTATCCCGGGATTTCCGGGACTAAAAATGGACCGGGATCCCGGGATCGAAGCCCTAGTCTACACCCACGTTCACGCCTTGCTACGCCTACGCTCGCATTAGCCACGCTCCCGCCTATTCCCCCCGAAACCGCGCTTCGCATCACAACGTCTACGATACCATCAACCATCCGCCACGTATCCACGTAATCGCCCAGCAAATTGCCAACGTCGCTGATCAGCTATAGCGCCAAAGAATTCGACCAACGCCACTGTTCGCCCCAATCAATTCCAGTCTCTAGGGCGATTCATGTAAAGTGGGAAACCCCTCGGAAACGATTCAGTTGTGCAGATGAGCAGTCAAAATATATGAAATTTTACAGTTCTTTTAGGCAACTGAACGTTTTCAAGGGGTTTCCCACTTTAAACGAATACCCCTTCTGTTTTACTAAAATCTCTGTAAATTATAAATTTATTTATGTGTATGAAGCCCTGGACGAGTACTTACCTTTGCGATTTTACAAAGAACAGCTGTTCGAGTGACAGAAGTATCTGCTGATGTCACGACAAAATGGCGATTCTAACGGTAAACGTCATTTCGTCATCTGTGTTATATCCTCCTTGCCCTATACATACTGGAACTATTGCAGCGGAATTAGATTACATATTTTACAAAACACCATTTTCACTTATATGGTAGGTAGCCGTGGCAGTCGACCGACTCCGCCCATTTTCAATACCAGCTCCTTCGAGGGCAAAAAAAGGATAAATCCAAAGTTTGAGCCCTCTAGAGCTTTCTTCTCGCTCCTGCAATCGTGTTTCCAAAGACGGACTTACGCTCAATGGGAGAAATGGTCAATTTAGCGGGATTTAATAACTCGGCTGGTTGTAATCCGATCAGCACCAAAATTTGTCTGGATTAATTTTAAAGTACTTCCACAGACAAATATCGACCTTATCTGAATTGAATAAAGGGCATGGCACCGCCCATACAAATCAATATTTCACAATGCGTTAAATTGGATCCTATTAAATATTTTTCAACGAACTTTGTGACATGGTTTTATGCTTCCAACTCAAAGCTTAATGTCAGAAATAGATGTAATTGGACAAAGGGGTATGGCACCGCCCATACAATTCAATATTTCAAAACGCTATAACTTGGCTCTCACCGAATGATTTTCAACGGCCGTACAAATTTGGTTGGTGCAAAAAGTTGCGTTTCCATAAAGCAAACCACTACGCAAACAAATTTTTCTAATAAAAAAAAAAAATGGGTGGGGTGTAATAAAGTTGAGTGAAAAAAGATCGTACGGCCTTATATTTGGTACAAAAATGAAATGGATGGAAAACAACTGTCCAATTTGTTGACAAATTGTTTTAAATTTCACCCATATTTTTACTTAAACTTATTTATGTTGTTGTTGTTATGTGTTCTTTCAATTTTGTATCATAAAAATTAATTAAATTAAAATTGGAGTTTGTTGAAATTACGGCTTTATTTCACTTTGAAAGAGAAATAAGACCGTACAGCCGCCTAGAACCCGCCGAGTCTGCTTTATTTCTTTTTCCATTTGGAAATAAGGCCGTACGAAAAAGACGGCTCCATTTCTCTTTCGAAACTGAAAAAAAAACCGTACGGCCGATTCTTTAAGTATATTTTTTCATTGGACACTTAACTAAAATTGTGCTGAAGAAAATAAAAAAAACAATTCATAACGGATGAGTTGAGTTATTGATTAAAAACTGATTTTGGCTAATTTTCAATAAAAAGTTCAAAAAATGAAAGAATTGCGAAACATAGCAGTTTGTTTTGGATGCTTTGCAATCACAACAAACCCCATCGAATAAAAGAAGTGGCACTCTACGATGTACTTTAGACCGTATCACCTTATAGGGAAAAAAAGTTAACCGCACACCATCTAATTTGAAGCATATTTGGAAGGAGATTCCGAAAATATATTAATTATATTTTTTTTAAATAGTTCTAATGGAATAATCGGTATACTTCCTTTGCAAAAGTTTAATGATTTTCGAGAGCTTTAATTTTCTGCAATTAGAATGGTATATTAGGGTCGTACTAACTGAGACCTCCGAAAAAACCACCTTCGGTCGGACTCTAGTTATCTTTGGTCGAATTTTTTCTACACTTTTTTTTTGTACACATCATGTTGTGTTTTGTAATTTAAACAAAAATCTACATCGAAAATTCTTAAAAGTGACAAACCACATTCCTTACTGGCAACATTTTATAATTTTGTGGTTTGATATATGCTTTTTCCAAACATTTAAAATGATTTTCTTTATTAATAGAAATAAAGTGCAATCATTATACAATATTTTTTGTATTATCATTAATTTGTTGGGTTTTGTTTGCTATATTTGTATAGGTATGTAGATAGGTAATATCCTCAATTGCATGTCTTCTTTGATACATTTTTTAATAGCATCAAGCACACTGAATTCGTATATGAAGCACTAAGCATATTAAAGGTCCTTGAAAAAAGGTTCACATGCCTATATACTTTGTCGAATTCAATATAACTGATGGAGCGATTCTTTTTGTATGTTGTTCTGTGGAGGTGTGTCTATGATTTTTGTGGGTGTGTGTGTATGTGTGGATACAAATTGAATTGTTGGATTTTAAAATTATTTGTTAACAGCAGAAACACATCAGAGTACTTCTGAACTAAATTTTGGCCGCTTAGCACCATCGCATTCATCTCCAGACTCCATATTGCCGCTGTAATCTGTTGGCACTTCCTCATAGATGATGTCAGGATGTAGTGGTTGTTGATGTTGTTGATGCTGCTGCTGCTGATGATGCCCCATGGTCACTGCACTGGTAGCAGTTGCTGCACCGGCCATCATTGTCTGATTACGTTTCAAAGCGATAAGAGCACCAACACCATTACCGCCACTCTCGGTTTGCGCTTGATGCTGTGCACTACCAGTAGTGCCGTGAACTGAATTTTGATTTGAAATGTAATATGGGCTGCCACTGCTACAAATGACGTTTATTAAAGTAAATAGAAACTCAAATGAAAAATTGAAAATAACCTAAATTACCTGTACTGATTATGGGAATTGTTAGTCACTACCTGATGCATATTTTGAGAATTATACATAAGATCTGTAAAAAAAAAATGTACTGGTAAATGTAGAAGCTTTATGATATTCGCATAACTTTACCACCTTCAGCAGACCGATTCTCCAATGAAATTCCTGGCGAGCCAGGTGCCGATTGCAAGACGATATCTTGTAGAGGTGAACTCTCGCGTGAGTTGTCTGCAAAATATTCTTTTATGTTTTGAACGAATTATACACTTATATCAATATTAAATGATCTGATTACCCATGTGACTTGGAGAAACTGGTGCCGAACGTGGCATGCCGTATGATGGACGAAAACCTTGACTACTGCGTTGGCGCCGCTTTTTGTAGCTATGGTCAATTAACTTGGCCCCGCTATCTGGATCAATTCGCCAGAAACTGCCCTTGCCTGGTTCATCTTGAGAGCGTGCAACTTTGATAAAGTATCTAGACAAATATTACAATTCAAATAAGTGTGTATTTTTTAGTGTTTAGAAGATATTCATGATACACACGTACCTATTCAAACTGAGATTATGACGTATGGAATTTTGCCAGCCCTTATTAGTTTCCTTGCGATAGTACGGATAATGCTTTACGATAAACGAATAAATGCCCGAAAGCGTCAATTGCTTATCCGAAGCAGCGGAAATAGCCTGGACGATCAATTGAGCGTAACTATAAGGCGGCTTCTCGTTATGGTTGTAACTAGCGGTTGAGGGAGTTTGGAATAGATCTTGCTAAAATGTAAATAAAATAAATTTTCGAAATAAGCAAGAACACAAATTTTAAGTCAACTAAAATTTAAGCATTGGGTGCAAGAAGGGTGATAGGAAAAAAGTTTATTTACACAGCTACAGTAACGGACAAAACCATAAAACCGGCAGAAATTATCATTTTTTTTCTAACATTGTATGGATGTCTGTATCATTGGAAAGGTCTCCTGGACCCCTATCGAATACAAAGACACTTTAATCCATTAAGTACGTATGGATAAAATCTCTGTTGAAATTTGACCTATGTTTAAAAATTTGTTCTTGTAAGTTTACAATCTTTTTTTTGTTGCAAATGTAGGAAGTTTGGTCATATTTCGGGTTGGGTACGAAATCCCCAAATAGCCCCAATTTCAGCAGCTATGCAATTAGCAGTACTTCTACATTCAAGTAGCTTCTGTGTGGCCGACCTTTGGCCGATTCTTAGGTATTGTAACCATAAAGCATGTCCAACAGCCGCTACGCCATCAGCAGTATTTCTGCATTCAAGTCACTTCCATGTGGTCGGCCTTTGGCCGATTCTCAGGGATTATAACCCTCAAATAGGTCCAACAACGGCTACGCTATCAACAGTACTTTTGCATTCATGTTCCTTCTGCGTGGCTAGCCTTTGGCCGGTTCTCAGGGGTTATAACCCTCGAGTATGTCCAACAGCGGCAACGCCATCAGCAGTTCTTCTGCATTCAAGTCGCTTCTGTGTAGCCGGACATTAGCTACTAGGCCTTCCGCTACATTCTCTTAAAACTAGACGGAATTAGAACAGTATCAGCAGAGGCACGATTAGTGATCCCCGCACAGACTATGTACTGTTTATTACTTGCGAGTGTACTCAATTGGCAACTCTACAGAAGTGAAGTTCAATCTTTTTAATACTCACGGTTATTATAAAAAAAATACAAAAATCTACAGTGCGATAAGGAAAACCATATATGTGCTTAAAAAGCTCATTTTCCTGATTCGCTAAAGCACGAAGTGCAGTGTAGTGGCTGAATATTTAAAATTACCAATTGTTTGAGTGAATTGAGACTCCAAACAAAAATAAAACGAAAGTGACGTTTATTGTATATATTTCCCTCGAAAAATTAAACAAACCAAATAAAAAAATCCCTAAAAGCTTTACGATCGAATCTAGAGTATCGGACAAAATCGAAACTCTGCTTTTGTTATTCGTTTACACCAGCGCACACTGGGAACGCTCCATACGTTTGGTGCCAAAAAATAGAAGGAGTTGTCGTAGAACTTAAATTTTTTTCAAGTCTAATTATTGTGTGCAAATCAAGAAAAAAACCAAAAAAAAAGGCGTGGTCGGTCAATTCTAACGCCTACCTCACATACAAAAAAAAATTTAAATCACCATAACATGTGTTCCAAATAACATATGAACATAAAATTTTGGTCGCGTATACTAGCAAATATGACAAGCTGAATTAGCAAAAGTGGGCGTGGTGGGTTGCTTTTTTCGCCCAGCTGATCATACAAATCCCAATAAATCAACTGTAAAAATGGTATTTGAAACGTTATATGCCCAAAATTTTTAATATAATATGCGTTGAATAGGTCTGCGTCGTATATGTCGAAATGTTTTAAGATGAAAGCAAACATTTTATTTTATTTTTTAAACGTAAATTATGTTAAAGTTTTCAGTATTAATAATAAAACTATGATGTGTGCTTTTTGGCAGCAAAAATTTTGAGTTGGTGCAAAACTTTGTATATTAAACTATTTTGTGTCTCAAAAGAGCACACATCCTAAAAGTATGCACCAAATATTTTTTGAAATAACAACCAATTTGAGATTTTTTTTTGAAGAAAGTGAGACATAATTATGAATTAAAAAGCGGGGGGCACCTACGGGCACCTAGATTTCGAAGAAACTTAAAGTAGACATGTTCACCTTTGATATGATATCAAAGATTAAGGTGAAATAAATGGCATTCACCTAAATAAATGCGATTATGTAATTTTGTAAAATTATTTTTGAAACATTCAAGCAAATGTGAAAATTTACAACTAAATAGCTACGAAAATTGAAATGAATAAACGCGAAATAATTAACAAAGAACCATTCTTACTAAATATCCGAACCTAAAGATTTAAAAACTTAGACGGTTCTTTTTAAAAAATTTTTATTACGTCCACTTTTTGCAGCATAAAATCGTCAAATTTAAAACAGTTGGCTAAAAGTTATTGCTGCAGCGAGTACACGCAACATTTGAACCAAATCTTTTTGAAACATTACTATTTGGATATTAGGCTATAGAACTGCATTTTTACATTTTCGAAAAAACAAAGTCGAAAAAGGTATTTTTTGGCAGCTGCAAAGCAAAAAGCGAGGTCTTTCAAAAGACGAATCCCAATAAACCGTCTCTTAAGCTGGGGCAAAATCGATTTGCGATTCTTGCTGAAAAAAATATATCTACGCAAGCGAAACTCTAATTCGCTCATAAAAGAAATTACCAAACATATTAGTGATAATAGCTTCCACGTGATTTCCATCCTGAGGGAAAAATAAATGAAACGAAAAACAAGTGGGATTCAACCAAAAAAAGTCCAAAGACGCACCTGGTGGCTGCTGTACTCCCACCTGGCATGATTCACCCATAAAAGTCTAAAGACGCACACGGTGGCTGCTGTAATCCCACCTGGCATGATTCTCCCAAAAAAGACAAGTCGGAAAAACTTCGAAGTATTCGAAGTTTCGAAGGCTTCGAAGGAAAGTAACAGCCCTATAATATATAACCTATATATTAGATACGAAAACTCCACATTGCTTAAATCAATGAATGTAGGGCAATTTATACATCTCACAAATTAGTTTTAAGATGAAATTTTTTATTTTTTTTTATTATTTAAAATTGGAGACCGACCAAAATTGATTTTTTTATTTTCGGCCAAAACCAAAATAGCCGAAATTACAAATTTTTTTTTGGCCGAAACTAAATGGCCGGTATTTTATTGATAGTTTTTTGATATTTTATTCATAATTTTTCGATATTTTATCGATAATTTATCGATTTATTATTGATAATTTTTTTATAATTTATCGATAGTTTTTCGATAATTTATCGACTTTTTATCAATAATTTTTTAATATTTATCGATAATTTTCCAATTTTTATCGATAATTTATCGATTTTTTTATCGATAATTTATCGATTTATTATCGATAATTTTTCGATATTTTATCGATAAATTTCTAATATTTATCGATAATTTTCCAATTTTTATCGATAATTTTCCAATATTTATCGAAAATTTTTGTTTCCTGATCCATTTTGAAATTTTGTTCCAATTCCATTTTGTTCCGGTCCAATTCCATTTTGTTCCGGTTTCATTCCCATTTCGTTCCCGACTTCATTTCCAACCCAATGCAAAAAACCGCATCCAAATCGGTTCAGTATTTCTTAAGATAAACGAAAATAATACAAATTTAGCGGCCATTTTCACGTGGTTCTTATCCGATGTTACCCATTTTCAATACCGTCCAATCATTCGCCAAAATAAGAGGAATGACAAAATTTGGAGGCGATCGGTTAAGTATTTCTCAAGATAAACGAAAATAATGCAAATTCGGCGGCCATTTTGTATGGGAGGTAGGCGTGGTTCTTATCCGATGTTACCCATTTTCAATACCGTCCAATCATTCGCCAAAATAAGAGGAATCCCAAAATTTGGGGTCGATAGCTCAAAAGCTACGACAGTTATCGTGCGAAATGACAGACAGACGGACATGGACTAATCAACTCAGGAGGTGATGCTGATCAAGAACATATATAGTTTTCCATACCGGACATGCCTCCTTATGGGGGTTACAAAGGATGTGACAAAAACAATATACCCTTGGACTCTAGTGTGCATAGTGTACTTTTCTTAATAGCTACAATAACACTGCGTTCCAAAAAAAAAAAGCCTAGAACTTGGGGTGCCACCTATTACACGTTGTAGGTATGTCCAACAAAATGATAACTGCATACCAGGGTGTGATTACATCCCCAAAATCTGAAGTTAGAAGAGAAAAACCAATTTTTGAAGAAGTTATTACTGAAAACATTGCTTAGACACCATTTTTTGACATTTATTTTAACGGTTTTTTCGATTTAAGAATTTTTTTCATACAACACTACACAAAAATTAAAAATACATCAAATTCCCGTTTCAACGAGCCCAAATTGGTTGCAATCCGTTCAAATTTGACTTCAGTATTCCATTTTTCGCTGGATCTTTTTTGCAGATTTGGGTACAAAATGTTAAAAATGTTTCCAAATTCTTTTTTTTTGTACACGTCATCGCTGGTTTCTCTTTTGAGATGCGAATAAAAAAGCGTAAAGGTATAGAAAATTTCTTAAAATTTTTTAATCATCATCACCTCCTAGATTTATTTAGCTTGTATGCTCCTTTACCCTCTTTTGTTGTCCGTATGCTCTCTGGTGAGGTACACCGTTATAAAAAGTAATGATCAACTCTTTCAGCAGGTGCTTGGAGTGGAGTGCGAATCTGGAGCGCAGAGCAGTGGAGCCGGGTATTTTTGGCCGGTGTACGGAGCCATGAATGTGGAGCAGCTCCACTGCTCCAATTTATATATATATATTTTTTAAATTAATTATTACTTTTGAATTTTTTTTTGTTAAATTAATTTTTTAGTATTGTATATTTACAAATGAATGTTAAAAAATAAAATAAAATCATGAACAAATTTGGAGAAACGGACGACTCCGGAGCTGCGATGCTGAAACCGGAGTTGATTTGAACCCGGACCAGTTGAAATTTTAACTCCTCTAAAGCCCAGTATTTTTAGCGAAAATATTAATGTTGTACTAATTGTTGTGAAAAGTATTGGAAAGTTTAAAATTGCGTATACGTCTCCATCGATTTGAATTAGCGGTTAATAAAGCATTGGTTGACAATTACAATAATGTTTTTAAGCGCGTCTATTCCAAAAGTGAGTGGTACGAGCCCGAATATGCTTGCTTAGCATGTGCGTCGAAGTTAAAAAAGTGGAAATCAAAAGTTGCAGGTTCAAGATTTGTGTTTTCAGTTCCCATGATATGGCATTATCGGCAATCCCATACCTTAAAATATTGCTATTTTTGTTCGACGAAATTTATGGGTCATCACTACAAAACTCGAAATCTTATACATTACGACGATGTATATACTGCAACGAAACCGATACGAGTTATGAACAAAGTAGATATAAAAAAGGAATTGGATCATGAGAGTGATGATGAGAGTGATGATGCAGACACCTGCATTCCGTACAGCAATGATAAAGCAGATCAGTTTATCCCATTCGCCTCCCAATCGGCGGAGCGACATATGGTTTCAACCTGGTCGACAATGATTTTAAAGTCACACTAAACCGAAATGATGATCGAACACTCTACAGACAGCTTTTCAAAACGGATCAGGTAACTGACAATCTCGCTTATTGTCCCGACGTGGAGGAGCTTCCATTAGTGGCACTAGAGAAGATAATAATACCGCCACTTCACTTAAAACTTGGATTAAGCGAGGCGAAAATAAAAGGAGGTATTTAATGTATTACGAAATACTTTGTTGCATCGTGAATTAAATAGGTTAATTTCATTTATTAATTTTAGGGATATAGGTCCCCACGCACCAACTCGAAATTTCGCAGACGCCGCGAAACTTTCTCAAAAATTGTTCTTGAAAAGGCGATATTCGAATAAAAAAGATTTGTTTGTGAATAAAAATGTCATAAAAACAAATAAAACTAGAGAGTGGACTATCTTCGGCTATACCGAAGTTGAAATACCCCCACACAGTAGGAAGAAGTACCTCGATCATAAAAAAATGTGGTCTCAAGACCCAATTATAGGTGGTTGTCCAAAATCCATTTCTAAAAATTTCCAATTAAATCCACCAAAAAAAAAAATTGGTCTCAAGACCCCATTTAGACCCTTATATATGTGGCTTCGGAACCTCGGACCATGACCAAAATCCATTTCTAAAAATTTCCAATTAAAAAAAAAATGTGGTCTCAAGACCCAATTATAGGTGGTTGTCCAAAATCCATTTCTAAAAATTTCCAATTAAATCCACCAAAAAAAAAAAATTGGTCTCAAGACCCCATTTAGACCTTATATATGTGGCTTCGGAACCTCGGACCATGTCAAAAATACGTTTCTAAACATTTCCAATCGAATACAACAATAAAAAAGACTTGAAAAATTTTTACCTTTTTTTTCGGTGTATGGGAGCCACGCCCAGTTTTTGTCCGATTTGGCTGATTCTCGAACTTGATCTCAGTATTCACGAGAAAAACATGTAAAAAAAGTTTCAAGTCGATATCTCCAAAACTGCGACCGCTATCGTGCGGACGGACAGACGGACAGACGGACAGACGGACAGACGGACAGACGGACAGACGGACAGACGGACAGACGGACAGACGGACAGACGGACGGACAGACAGACGGACATCGCTAAATCGACTCAGGAGGTGATACTGATCAAGAATATATATACTTTTCCATACCGGACACGCCTCCTTATGGGCGTTACAAACGTTGTGACAAAGTTAGTATACCCTGCCACAGTGAGTGTGGGGGTATAAATATCATTGATAAATTTTGTTCGGGATTTGGATTTTTTTTAATTCAACCAAAATTCAGTATAAAAATGTTATATTACATCGAATTAAATTGCTTTTTATATACCCATACTATAATATTTTTGAAATTGAATAATCTAACAATATTCAAGGACAAGTAAATTTAACCGTGCCATGCACGGGAAAAAACACACTAATTTAAAAAAATTAAATGTTTACTAAATATATTTTAGATACAAAAATATTTTCTATGTTAAAATTTAAATGTAATTTTTTTTTATAGAAATTTGTGAAATATGTAATTTTTTTTATTAAATTTTGTAAAGAATAGAAAGAAATTTTGTTTGATGGTGTAATTGTGTAAAGTTGAACTGTTACATTAAAAAAAAATTAAAAAAAAGGAAAAAATATGAAGCAATGGATTAAAAAAAAAATACGACCGGTGGCGGGCTTGAACCTATGACTGCCGCAGTCATAGGCCGAAGCTCTAACAAACAGACCACAGCCAGCTCAAAAATAACTTGAGCTAATGGCGATATAGTTCATCAAGCTGTATGGTGAATGTGTATATACACACAAAAAGTAATAAATATAGCTTTGATTTACCATTGCCACCTTTAAGGAAATAATACTACCAAAAGCTAGCGTTGCCACCTAACAATGTCTTCACATGTTACTGCTAAACATTATTTCCGATTGTTGATTATTTTTATTGCAAAGCGTTTTAATCATTGGATTTTTTCAATTTTTATTTTCGTATTATGTATTTTGACGTACTAAAACCGAATCTGAATCTTTTATTGTAGCAAGAATCTGCTTTCCGAGAAATAAATTTTTTTAAGTTTGGATTTCCCCTTTTACAATTTCTTGAGTGACTTCTAAGAAAGGTGTTCATTTTGTAGTATTTTTTTTGGGAATTTTAATTTATAAATAATTTACATTTTTATTGGTTTTTATGAAATTTCTCACCTCAAACAAATATATTTTCGCATTTGTGTACGGACCTTAATGTTGTACTAGGAATATATGCAGTGAAAGTGTAATATGAAAGTGTAATATGAAAATCTAATACACCACCGTAAATAGGTGAAAATAGTGTTAGGTGGCAACGGTAGTCTTGTGGCAGTGTTATTTTCTTAAAGGTGGCAGCTTTAGGTCGAATCTATTTTTGTTTATATATCAAAGATGATTTTTTGTGTGTGTAATACACACTGTGTATATACATGAACGCGTTTTGCATGCGGCTTGATGAAGTTAATCGATATTAGGTAAAGGTATTGTATGAGCATTAGTGGCTCTGGTGAGAAGGCGCTTAGTTCGCTACTTCATCTTACTCACAATCGCTGCGTTGTGGGTTCAATATCTCGCCGCCCTGGCTAACATTTATAAAAAAAACTAGAGAGCGGACTATCTTCGGCTATACCGAAGCTGAAATACCCCCACACAGTAGGAAGGAGTACCTCGAACATAAAAAAATGTGGTCTCAAGACCCTATTTTGAGCCAATAACAGGTAGTTTGGAGCCCGGACCATGTCCAAAATCCATTTCTAAAAAATTCCAATCAAATCCACCAAAAAAAAAAATTGGTCTCAAGTTCCCATTTAGACCCACATATATATATATGTGGCTTCGGAACCTCGGACCATGTCAAAAATACGTTTCTAAACATTTCCAATCGAATACAACCATATAAAAGACTTGAAAAATGTTTACCTTTTTTTCGGTGTATGGGAGCCACGCCCAGTTTTTATCCGATTTGGCTGATTCTCGAACTTGATCTCAGTATTCACGAGAAAAACATGTACCCAAAGTTTCAAGTCGATATCTCCAAAACTGCGACCGCTATCGTGCGGACGGACAGACAGACGGACATCGCTAAATTGACTCCGGCTGTGATGCTGATCAAGAATATATATACTTTTCCATACCGGACACGCCTCCTTATGGGCGTTACAAACGTTGTGACAAAGTTAGTATACCCTGCCACAGTGAGTGTGGGGGTATAAATATATGTGGGAATATATTGTAAGTGGCTCTGATTCCTTCTCACGACCGCAGCGTCGTGTGGAAGAACCACCAGAAGAAGGGCTAACATTTAAAAAAAAAGGAGGTTAACAACTTACAAAAATTTTTTAAGTGAAGTTGTAAATTTTGAGTCGGTTAGTGTTAGAGACAGACAGACAGACAGAAAGACAGACAGACACACCTGGACAAATATATATATTAATATTTTATTAGATTTTTTTTAAATTGAATTTATCACACCTATGATTTGGAATATTAGAAAAAAGTTTGAATAACTTTAAAATATGTAGAATAAAATACTAATTGGAATAGATTTGGTCTTTGGAATCTTGGGTTTCCGGTCAGAATAAGATCATTTTAAAAATGTGTCCTCATTTCTCGAACAACTCTTGACCTGAACATTTTGTCGAACATTTTAATATACGGAATTGGAATTTGTATTGCATGTCCCGAACGAAGTTCGATGTATTGTTTGATCCGATTTCCAGTGGCCTTTTAGTCCACTAATTTGCAAACAGTTTGGAACTATTTTTTGCTTAAATTTGTTGACGTAATGAAAATATGCCTAAATGACCTTCATGCATTGGTACAAGTTTCTGCAATGCGTATTGCATATTTTTATATGTATAACTCATATAGTTTATGTACGAGTATTTCAATAAACCTTTCGGCAATTTTATTTAATTTTTTTCTTTAAAAGAAAATAAATAAACCAATAAAATCAAATGAAACACATGAAATTTCCAAAAATATCCGACTTTTCCTGAATGCTTATCAACATTTTTTGGATGAAAAGTTATGGTCCTTGCACAAAAAAAACAAATAGTATTTAATTGATTAATTTTTTCCCAATATAAAAGACATATTTTTGAAAAAATTGCTCTTAAAACTTGTCCCGAAAATCCCGATATTAGTCAGTGCGAATCCCGGGATTTCCGGGACTAACAAAGAGGGATCGACATGCCTAGTGGGAACCTTATTTGTTGGTCCCCAAATTCGTAAGCTTATGAAGGACAACGAGTTTTCCTCTAAGCTAAGTCCTATTGAGAAGAGAGCCTGGGATAGCTACATAAGCTTATGTCACAATTTCCTTGACAATAACAAAAGCGAGGATTATGTGAGCATAGTTCAGGAGTTGTTAGAAGCTTTTTCCGCCATGGGCTGCAATATGTCAATCAAAATTCATTTCTTACACTCCCACCTTGATGTTTTCCCCGAAAATTTGGAGCAGTTTAGCGATGAGCGTGTCCATCAAGAAATGGAAATAATCGAGAAAAGATTCAAAGGACATAACAAAGTGCATATGCTCGCAGACTACTGCTGGCATCTCAAAAGAGAAACCAGCGATGACGTGTACAAAAAAAAAAAGAATTTGGAAACCTTTTTAACATTTTGTACCCAAATCTGCAAAAAAGCTCCAGCGAAAAATGGAATACTGAAGTCAATTTTAAACGGATTGCAACCAATTTGAGCTCGTTGAAACGGGAATTTGATGTACTTTTAATTTTTGTAAAAAAAATAGTATAGTGTTGTATGAAAAAAATTCTTGAATCGAAAAAAACCGTTATAATAAATAACTGATTGAAGCGTCTGCTTCCCTTCTTTTCAACAAGCTATAGCTTGTGCATATCAAGCTTACGCTTTTTCTCTTCTAACTTCAGATTTTCAGATGTCATTTTCTTGGACATACCTACAACGTATAATAGGTGGCGTCCCCAGTTCTGGGCGACTGTAACGCAGTGTAATAGATAACATTAGAATTGGAAATGGCCACATGGCCTCAACTCAAACTGAGTGTTACTAAACATAGATTATTATGTGTGAGACACATCTTCTGTTTGACATTTTTTATTACTAGCTATAAATTTAGATAATATTAGAAATGTAAAAGTGTTCATAAGTATTTTAAACAATTATATACATATAACTTCCCTGTCGGAAATTGAACCCATTTATTTCTAATTATATACTAGTAATTTAATAATCAATACTGTCTTTAAAGTCACTAATTCCTTTGTTACGAACTCACTACTTTAACATGGGTATGTCCTAGGCGTTAGTCAGTTGAGTTTAGACTTCACAAAAATTGTATTCGAATTTATTTTTCTCTCATCTCTTTCTCTCAGTTCTATAAATTACTTTTTAAACCATGGCTCAAGAAAATAAGGTTGAACGAGTCGCTCTTTCGGGAGAGCAACATATGTACATATGTACATATATACACACAACAAAATCTCAAAAAAATAAAAACAAAGAAATTTTTTTCAAAACAAATGATAAATATAGCAGTTGTCAAAGTTGCTGAGAGTGTTCTTACCTCTAAATTCTTGAATCATGTTTTAAACTTTTTTATATTTATAAAAATTTCAATTAAATTTTCCGGGGCTCGAACCAACGACCTTTGCAATGTGAAGCCGACGCCTACACTATAGGTTTTCAAATAATTATTTAAAAACTTATGGCATGCTTAACAGTATTATTCAAATTTCATAAAGTAATATAAGTTTTTTGAAAATTTTATTTAATTCTTTCATGTTTTCGTAAGTGGGGTCTTCAAGAAGTTCTATAGTGATTTTTGGAAATATAATAAATTTTTCTGGGGGCTTTGTAGTAGACTTTGTAGTTGGAAAAGTGTTTTATAGATGGTCTATTGTTTGTCTTATAGTGATGTGTGAGTTAGTCCAGGTATTTTGCAATTTGTTGTCATTATGGTAGTTGATGTCATTGTTATTGTGTGTGATTTTGTAGCTAGTTTTGCTGTTTTATCAGCCATTGAGTTTCCGATTAGTCCGATGTGGCTCGGGATCCAAAATAATTTTATTTGTTTATTTGCGATCAGGAGATCTCTAATAGAAATGATTGTATGGTCGTTATTATTTATGTTACGGATTGCGTTTATGGTAGATAGTGAATCAGTAAAGATTATGTGTTTTTGTTTCAACTGCTTCGCCTGTCTCGTGGCTTTGTGGATGGCTTCGGCTTCAGCTGAGAATATAGATGTGAATTGAGAGAATAGGGTGGTTCGTATTATGGTGTTGTTTTCATCAATAACGCTGTAAGAATGCTACCTCTTACAGCGTTTTAGATCCGTCAGTGAAGATTGCTTTCCAGTCTTTGTATTTCTCTCGTAGGTGAAGAAATCTTTGTATGTAATTGCCGGTGTAGTGTCTTTTTTATGAAATTCTTGAAGTTCTGTTAATAACGTACGTCAGTCATTTATGGAATTCAGTCCTGTTTCTGTGAGGATGTTAAGGATAGGAGTGGTCAGCAACGCCCCAACCTCCATTCTTATTGCGTTATGGTATATGCTTTGCAATTTTTGGATCTTTTTCTTGCTCGTTGTTCCATAAATAGGAAGTCCGTAGTCAATATTTGATAGGATGATTGATTTTACAATGTTGACAAGAGAATTTGTGTGACTTTCTAACTTATGGTAACTTAAACATTTAATTATATTAAGTCTATTTGTTAAATTATTACAACATGGTTATTCTATAGGTATTTATTATTAAAAATAATGCCTAATATCTTAAGGTTATCAACATTTTCTAAACGAACTGTGTCTAACATTATTTGAGCTTGGGTAGGGTTACCAGACGTACTCCTTTTTTTTATTATTCGTCAAAGTTAAAAAAAAACCTTTCAAATATTAGGTTTGGTAGTTTGAAGCATCTTTCGTCATCTATATATATAAAAGAGACGTGTATGTTTGTCACCAGTAGACGCGAAAACTACAGCACCGATTCTCACCATAATTTATGTATGTGTTCTAGGGGTCGTGAGTCGTGACATAGGGTAGGTTTTGACACGCCCACTTTTACCGCCCACAAGTTAGTAAAAACTGCTATAACTCAGACGTTTTTAATCACAAGAAAATGAAATTTGCCATGAACATACTATAATATCCCAGGCATAATCTGGGCTGCAAATGGCCGGGAATAGACAATGGGGCGTGGCACCGCCCATACAAGTCAATATTTGAAAATGCTGTAATAGCGCTCCCACACAATGTTTTCTAACACATCGGCGTAATTGGATAAAGGGGCGTGGTACCGCCCATACAAACCAATATTTCAATGTTTTCCAACAAAATTTGGCAAATGGTTTCATGGTTTCAACTCTAAGCTAGATGCAACATATCGGGGTAATTGGACAAATGGGCGTGGCACCGCCCATACAAGTCAATACTTCAAAGTGCCATTCTTGGGCTCCCATTGTCTATTCTTCAACGGGAAATGTTTCTATGCCTTCAATTCAACATATTGGAATTGGACAGCGGGGCGTGGCACTTCCCATACAATTCAATATTTAAAAAAATGTTACACTTGGCTCGCAATGAACATTTTTCAACGGGACATGGTTTTATGCTTTCAATTCTAAGTTCAATGATACATATGGTCGATATTAAACAGCGGGGCGTTGCACTTTTCATACAATTCAATATTTCAAAATGCTACATTTGGGCTCCAAATAAAAATATTTGACAATTATTTTCATTAATTTATTATGACCTTTAAGGCGAAAAGAACTTTTTTAGGGCCAGCAAAGCGGACCGGGCCCAACCGGGATTAAAAAGAAATTTTAGTATGAGACCTATAAATTTTAACCGAAATAATTTTAAATATTTTTATCGAAAACAATGCAAATAAATTTTTTAATTTGCTTTTGAAACCTTGACTTTCTTGGAAGGATCAGAACATATATATAATATTGAACTCGCAGGGTTCAATAAAAAACGCATTACTGAAATGGAGATTCAGAAAATTTATCCAACGGAAAAACATGACTATGATATGTTTTTTCAAAGCAAGGGAGTATTATCCGTTTAACTTTTTTGTAATTGCGACCCTTTGGATATTGTATTTTAATATTTCAGCTTACGAAAAAAACTTTGTGCATAAATAATTGTATTTTGTTACTTAAATGAAAAAAGATTGTTTTTTTTCAAAATTTTAGCCAGGGTTGAATTCTAAAACATTTTTAAAGAAATTTTTGGAAATTTTTCACTTGCTTATGTTTAGAAAATATATAAAGGTTATCTGCATAAATTACATGTTGGAAAAATTTTTGATTATCTACGATTTTACTTATTTTATCTATTGCAATTAAGAATAATGTTACGGATAGGGGTGATCCTTGAGGGATACCATTGCAAACGATTTAGGGGTTGATTGTTGACTTTGATTACAATTTTTCTATTTGATAAAAAGTTCTTCACAAAGCCAAAACAATTTCGGGACCAAATCTCCAGGCAATGAGTTTATTGATTACTGTATGGATACCTATACGATGGAACGCCTTTTCAAAATCTAATGAGATAATAGAGATGCGATTTTTTGTGTAAATACTGTTGGTTATGTGCTCATTAATTGTAAGTAAAGTGTCCATTGTTCCTTTGTTGAATTTGAACGCAGATTGTTGGGATGTTAAATATTTGTTTTCTGTTAAATACCACATAATTCTAGGCGATATAATTTTTTCTATGATATTTGACATGGAGGGGAGGAGGGATATCGGTCTGTGGCCATCTATGGGGGATTTTGATTTGTTGGGCTTGGGAACGGGTAAAATGGAGGCAATTTTCCATTGTTGGGGAATAGTACTTGATTCGAGAATTTCGTTATATATCATACACAACATTTGTTTTGATTCGGTGGTGAGATTTTTTATGATGGGATATGAAAGTTGGTCGAAGCCCGGCGTCTTCCCGTTCAATGAAGAGAGGCAAGCTTCTAGTTCTAGCATAGAAAATGGTTGACCAATTTGATTGACTGTATTTTTTAAAGGTAGGTAAATGATTATGAGGTTTTGAATTATTTGCTTGTGGTTTATAAAATCTGTAGAAAAGTTTGTATCTTTCGAGTAGTCTGACCAAGCATTTGCAAATATGTTGGCTATTTCGTTCGAATCTGTAGTGAGAGTACCATCTTCTTTTTCAATTGAATAAATACCGAGGCTTTTATTTTGTCGCGATAAGGTTTTAACTTTATCCCATAGGAGACTGGATGGAGTAGTTGCGTTCATTTCGCTAGTAAAGCTTATAAATGATAGTTTTTTTGACAATTTAATTTCCCTTTTATTATGTTTAGGGGTTTCTTTTGCAGAGTTTCCAAAGTTGGGTTTTTTTCTTTTTGGAGTAGAACTAAGAATTCCTCCAGCAAACTGATCTTGGTGATGTTATACCACTGTTTCGAGGGATAGATTTATTTGCTGCATGTTTTATTCGTTTTTGGAAGATTGCTACTTTTTGGTTTATATTTTTAGAAACCGGAATATTAGCGAAGGATTTGGTTATTTCATATTTAAATTTGGTCAAATTTAGTAGCTGCTAAACTTTAGAACCAGCTTAGCAGCTGCCATTTCAGTGTATTATCTATGAAAAGTTTTATAACAATAGGAAAGTGGTCACTTCCATGGAGATAATTTTCAACTCGCCATTCAGATGTTAAGTTTAAAATGGGGTGCAACATTTATATCTCCTACTAATAATATAGGTTTATAAAAATTATCAATGAGTAATTGTAGTCCATTGTATGTAATATTTTCGTTTGGGGATATGTAAATATTTAGGAGTATAACGACTGGTTTCTGACTCAACCTCGTAACGGAAAAATGTTAGGTTTTCAGGAGATGCAAAAAAAACAATTTGCAAGCCTTTGATGCACGAATTCGACCATCCTCTTTTTAAAAATAGAAAAGAGGACAATTTTTAGTATATGTAAAGAATAATCCACTCGAAATATGATATATTTCACGTCTTAAAAGTAAGGCGTGTAAGTAATTTAGGACACTGTGACTTTTATGAAAATTTGAATTTAAAATTTGGAATTTGGATATACGAGGTTGTGATATTTACCGAATATGCTGTAGGCTGGAGACAAAAAGGTGTCCGTTCAAATCGAGGGTGGTCTCAAAAGTTTCGTATTAACTTCAATAGGAAACGCTTTAAATTTCATTCCGATTGGATAAGTCCTTGGGCCTCTGCAACGTGTTATGTTTTCAGGTTAACATTTTTCTTTTACCCAGACTTGAATACTTTAATTCCGTTGCAGAGGCCCAAGAACTTATCCAATCGGAATGAAATTTTAACGATTTTTTTAATGATATCAATACGCAACTTTTGAGACCCAGTACGGTCCGATCAGACCATTTCCAATATTTCAGATATATTGGTTTTTGTTTTTACCAAAACAGGAAAACTTTAACTGTGTTGCGGAGGGATAAGAAATTGTCGGATTCGAACGAAATTTTAAACATATCTTATAGAAGTCAATACGAAACTTTTGAGACCACCCACAGCTTAATCGGTTATTGTGATCCTTTTTAAATTTTTTTTTACTTTTGACCAAAAATCAGCACATTTTAACTGCTTTGTGGAGGCACCAGATATCCGACCAAAACAATATTTTAACCCTTTCTTTTTGGCGTCATTATGCTTCTTTTGAGATAAACAACAATTTGATCTGACGGTTTTTAAAAAAAATATTTTGAAGCTGCATTTGGTAATTTCGGATAAAAACTGGGCGTGGCTCCCATACACCGAAAAAAAAGGTAAACATTTTTCAAGTCTTTTTTATGGTTGTATTCGATTGGAAATGTTTAGAAACGTATTTTTGACATGGTCCGAGGTTCCGAAGCCACATATATAAGAGTCTAAGTGGGGTCTTGAGACCAATTTTTTTTTTTTGGTGGATTTGATTGGAAATTTTTAGAAATGGATTTTGCACATGGTCCGGGCTCCAAAACCACCTATAATTGGCTCAAAATAGGGTCTTGAGACTAGAGACCGACCGAAATTCGGTTTCGGTTTCGGTTTTTCGGCTTTTCGGCCAAAAAAAGCTGTTTCGGCCGTGTTTCGGATTCGGCCGAAAAATAAAATATCGTTTTCGGCCGAAATTTCTATATTTCCGCCGAAAATTTCGGTTTCATAGAAAAATGTAACAAATAAATAACAAAGATTACACTGATCGACAAAACTGAACTTTTTGTGTGTTAAATATACTTGATAGACAAATTCTTATGTATTTTGCACGTGCTAGAAAAATTTAATTAAATATTTTCGGATTTAGCGTATCAAAATACATAAGGAACAACCAAGTGGATAAAAGCGGTATGTGTAACACAAATTTAAGCATTGATCATAGTTTCGAAGAATCAGAAGCGACAAAGAAGACATGTCCTATCGGAGTAGATCTAATACTCTCGCAATGATTTATAAATTTCTACTCCTCTACTACGGTAGCAGATTTTTCTAATTCCTTCAAGATATTTCCTACTACTATGGTAAGAAATCTACTCCTCAAAATATTATGTGAGTTTCATACAATGCAAAAGTACTATTCTTTCTACAAATCTGCTTCCCCGACAGAAATTTCTACTACTCTCGTAGAATTTCTAGTACTCTACGCATAAACCCATATCTATTCCCCTCTCTTGAAATCTACTACCCTGACAGTAATTTCTACTACTCTTGACTTCCACGCATTTGATAATTTGCTTCTAAATTCATCTAATTCATGATCTGAACTTAAAATGATCGGCCCATATTCATAGTCAAATTAAGCTCCAACTTAACTTTAGTAATCTTCTAAGTTGACAGATAATACACTGAACTGGCAGCTACTAAGCTGGTTCTAAAGTTTAGCAGCTACTAAATTTGACTATGAATATGCGTCATCGATTTCAGCCTACTGATAAGCTTAATTATGTACCACTTTATTACATTAAAACTCACAATTGTTTCTTTTATTTTTTCGGTTTCGGCTTCGGTTTCGGCCGAAATTAAAAAAATTAAAATTCGGCCATTTCGGTTTCGGCCGAAAAAAAATATAAACAATTTCGGCGATTTCGGTTTCGGCCGAAATTAAAAAAAACGATTTCGGTCGGTCTCTACTTGAGACCACATTTTATGTTCGAGGTACTTCTTCCTACTGTGTGGGGGTATTTCAGCTTCGGTATAGCCGAAGATAGTCCACTCTCTAGTTTTGTTCATTATTGGGCAAGAAACAAAATTCAAAATATTATACGAGGTTGTAGCTGTTATCAAATTTGGATTTCAAGATTTCAAGCACAGCCTTTTTTTGCTTAAAATTTAACAAATTTTTGTTGGCGAATTCTCACTGAATGCGTAGGGCACTAATACAACTTTTGGCATCAAAAACGTAAATTGGCCCAAATCTGAGTTACGAGGTTGAGTCAGAAACCAGTCGATAAATGTTATTTCTGATTTAATTTCTATGGCTAAAGCTAGGATTTTTGAGTTGATATTGATTACTGTATGTTGAATTGAATTAGATATAATTACGGATACTCCTCTCTTACCCGCACCTGTCCCTATATCCATTTTGGATCCATCCGTAAAAACGACAGTGTAGTCAACGTTCGTCACTGTTCTGTTACCCCATTCTTCCCTATCCGGAAAAATTTTTGGGACCTCATATCAAATGCATAACTAGGGCAGATGTAGTCTGTCGGTGCCCTTAGGCTTTCAGATTCGTGTCTTGTTCGTACCTTACAGATTTCGTTAATTATTGAGGCATGTCCATACGATGCTTGTCTCCACATACCGGCCTCCCTCAATCCGAGGGCGCCTTTTGCGGCACAGCTTTGTATGTGTCCAGTCTGAAATCTCTTTTAAGGCCGATTGCATGAGTTCTGATATTGTGGGCAGAAATTTGCCTGAAATCAGCACACGTCATCAGCGTAAGCAGTTAATCTAATACCCTTTGAATTGAACGATTTTAGGATTTCATTTACTACAAGAAACCACAGGATAGGAGAAATGTTTCATTAGAAGATATGCCATTTTTTTTCGTAGAAAGAGATATTGTTTGGTATAAGAGAAGGATAAGGTGCGGTATGTAAATGTGTTTCTTGAAGAGCAATAATTTTTGGTTGGTTTTTACGAATGAGTAATTGGAACTCACTGAAGTTATTTAGGTATCCATTAATATTCCACTGGAGAATATTACAGACCATAACGACTGATAGGTGATGAGCATGCTCTTGCTTTTACATATAAATTTAGATTTAGATCAGTCTTGTTCAGGCAATCGCCGCGTAAGCAACGGTTTCTTCGTCGTGATTTTCGTACAGACTATTTTGGTCTTCTTGCTTTCGAGCGATACAATAACAATTTTTCTTTGCGACACTAACAACCAAAGCTGGGCATTAACTAGTTAAATCGTTAATAGTTAATTAACGAAGTTAAATTTTTGGTTAACTTTTAACGTTTCAGTTAATTTCGAAAACCATTAACTTTTTCATTTAGTTAAGTTAAATTTCTTCGATTAACCAGCATTAGTTAACTTTGAAACGAAAAATTTTTTTTTATTATTAAATGTAAAAAAAAAAGTAAAAATTAAGAATTCAAACTATTTTTAATAATCTACCTAGCCACACTGTTGAAAAATTGTAAACACAGAACTCTTTCGTGTTGTTGACAAAAATTTTAAAATCCAAGTCGAGACGGCGTGCCTAGCCCGTCGTCAAATGTATCGGCTTGGTCGGCAGCGAAATATTGAGTCGATTGTGTCGGCTCAACCGATATTGACATCGATTTGTTCGCACGCCGCTTGAAGCCGATTATGGTCGGCGCGAAACTGTTTAGCCGCCGACATTTTCCAATCAACTTGGAACTCTGGGTGCGTAGTGACAATCAAAAAAAGCGCGTCGGCAAATTCGTTTTGTAAAATTTTTACAAAAAAGTTTTCTTTTTTAAGTTAAATTTGCATATAGAGGGCTGAAATCGATCGAAAAAAGAGTCTGTGAGTGCAGGCATTCAAATGTATATAGTTAAAATGTTTTTTTATGCGTTTTTTTGGAAAAAAAAATTTTTTTATAGAGAATTTAACTATTTAATTTAACTTTTAACGAAGTTAACTTTTCAACGCAATTAACTTTTTAATTTAACGAAGTTAAATTTTTGATTAACTATTTCCGGATTAACGAAGTTAAATTCTCGATTAACTATGCCCAGCTTTGCTAACAACTTACTGTTGCAATAAAATAACAAACGTTAGAACGCTTTAAAAAATTAAGGCAGCAGCTTTGCCATGAATGGGGTGGACCCCCCATTTAAAAACAGGTTCAGTATCTTAGACCCTGATTCTGCCCCGGGTTTCACTAAAAATAAACGTCTCCGAGCCGCTGCTTTCGTTGCTCTCCCTGAGACTGGACAAAATGATGATCATATTCCTCGCTACTTAGTGATATCCTCCATTGGACTTGCCAATGAAGAAAATGTCCGTCCTATAGCATCATACAACGTTTTCCAGATTGAAAAGGGACTAAAATTTATATCACGAGACTATAGTGAAGTTACTGAACTACGATCAGGAGACTTATTACTTAAAAAGAAAGATCTCAAAACTGCTGAAAAATTTTTAAAAGCAACTTTTGTCGACTGTGTTCCCGTTAAAATATCTTCACATGTCAATCTTAACTCAACACAAGGACGTATCTTTTCTAGAAAAATTATTGACATTTCAGAACAAGATCTTGTGGATTCCTTGGCAGATCAAAAAGTGATGAGTGTTAAAAAATCATGAAAACTAGAGAGTGGACTATCTTCGGCTATACCGAAGTTGAAATACCCCCACACAGTAGGAAGAAGTACCTCGATCATAAAAAAATGTGGTCTCAAGACCCTATTTTGAGCCAATTATAGGTGGTTGTCCAAAATCCATTTCTAAAAATTTCCAATTAAATCCACCAAAAAAAAAAAATTGGTCTCAAGACCCCATTTAGACCCTTATATATGTGGCTTCGGAATCTCGGACCATGTCCAAAATCCATTTCTAAAAATTTCCAATTAAATCCACAAAAAAAAAAAAATTGGTCTCAAGACCCCATTTAGACATTATATATGTGGCTTCGGAACCTCGGACCATGTCAAAAATACGTTTCTAAACATTTCCAATCGAATACAACAATAAAAAAGACTTGAAAAATTTTTACCTTTTTTTTCGGTGTATGGGAGCCACGCCCAGTTTTTCTCCGATTTGGCTGATTCTCGAACTTGATCTCAGTATTCACGAGAAAAACATGTAAAAAAAGTTTCAAGTCGATATCTCCAAAACTGCGACCGCTATCGTGCGGACGGACAGACGGACAGACGGACGGACAGACAGACGGACATCGCTAAATCTACTCAGGAGGTGATACTGATCAAGAATATATATACTTTTCCATACCGGACACGCCTCCTTATGGGAGTTACAAACGTTGTGACAAAGTTAGTATACCCTGCGACAGTGAGTGTGGGGGTATAAAGATAAGGATGTACTAGTACCTACCGGTGCTGCAATTATCACCTTTAATTTGATTCGTCGTCCAGATTGCCTCAAATTGGGATGGGAGAAGGTTCGTGTTCAAGAACACATTCCGAATCCTATGCGATGTGTAAACTGCCAGAAACTCGGTCATACTAAAAATAGATGCCGCAATGTGGAGCTCTGCAAAGAGTGCGCTTTACAGTCACGACATGAGTCATGTACAAGAAAATTCTGTGTAAATTGTAATAATGAGGAGCATGCCTCATTTGATTAGTCATGTCCAACCTTTTTGAAGCACAAAGCTGTCAATAAAATTAAAATCAATAACAGGTGCACCCCACGAGATGCATGGAGAATTTACAACAGTAATCCTGAAGGTCATAAACTCCAGCCGTACAGAAAAAAAGCAACTGAAAAAACAATGGCAGAAATCATTAAAGACTCTTTACAAACAACAATACAATCTACCGCACAACAAAAAAACAGTACTGAGCCTCGTACCTGCGATTTGGCGAACCCATTCATTGATAACCAACAAATGCTAGTACACTAGCCAAAGTTCAACAAAACAATACGCAAACTAAATCACTCACAATTACAAAAACACACCAAATCAACTCTACAAACAAAAACGAAACCAAAACAATAATACAAAAATCTTCACCTAAAAAAGAGAAAAATAAATCTACACCAACAAATTCTAAATCTAACGAAATCGCATCAAATATCGAAGTCATGGAAACATTTAATGCTGAACAAACACCACCTAGATCTAGCAGTAATGCCAACAATGACATCGTAATGACACCATGCTCACAGTTATATGAAAAAATGCCATGTTTAAACGTCATTATAACACTCAACACTTTGAAAAATACTATGCCATCCCAAAGAATTCTCTCTTTGGAAGAATTCTCTCTTGCATTCATAACCTAATTCGCGTTTTATTAATATGCGTTTTATCAGCTGATGATTTTAATCTGTAGCTGAAACGAATTTCAAGATATGTTTACCCGCGATCGGTTACACAGCGTAATCCGGATTACGGCTGTTCGGTCACCAAATCCGTGCGTCATGCGGATGTGCCCCTCGGTCGGTTGGGCGGCTAAGTGGGACCGTTGGGATTCGTCGTTTAAAACAAAAAATCTTAAATCTACCAAAATACACTTCCTATTTACTAAATAATTTTTCTTTTAAACTCAATATTAATGGATATTCGACTAGATATAAAAATATTGCAATGGAATATACAGGGATATATAAATAATAAGTTTGCACTCGAAAATTGAGTTGCCAAACATAAGCCCGATATTATTGCCATTCAGGAGACACATATCATTTATAAAAACTTGCACCTGTTGCACCTTCCCATGTACAACATCTATAGTCATAACAAAGACTATTGTTACGCTAAGTCGGGCGTAGCTATGCTAATCAAAAATAATCTGAATGTAACTCAACATAGTGTTTCGCAAGGAAACCTACTTTTTCATACTATAACCATAAAGGGGAATTCTGATCTACACATAACTAATGTATATAAAGAATGCGATGTTTATCTAACACCTGAGCTAGTTGGTGATATTCCGGAATACAATTCGGGTCATCACTTAATTATTGGAGAACTGAATTCACAACATACGTTATGGGGTTCACAAAGAACATCTCACAGTGGTGTAATTTGGGAAAATTTCACAGATGATCGCCAATTCACAATTTTAAACGATGGTTCTCCCACTTTGTTGAGCACCAGAAATACGCTCACCGCTTGACCTAGCACCAACACTTACTTGGTCTCGTCTTTCACAACCAGATGCGAGTGACCATTTTTCTATTTTAATATTTAATAGTCTTGCAACAAATAATAAAAAAGCTGTGGCAAGATTTTTAGATCAAAAAGCAGATTGGCTTAGATACAACACAAACACCATTAATGTCTGTGATGAATATAACGAAAGAAACAACATTAATAAAGAGGCTGCTCAAATTCGAAGAATTATCAGGAAATCAGCCATGTAGCGAGAAGCCACAAAATCGCAACAGTCCAATATGGTTTAATATAGACATTGCCAAATTAATAAATCAAAAAAATTTAGCATGGAAGCTTTTCAGAAGAATGAGAGATATTTCGAGCATAATAAATTATAGGAGGATTTGTTCTAAAGTTAAAAGAGGATGTAAAGCAGCGAAAAGAAATACTTGGCAGAGTTTCCTGACCTCTCTTAATCCTATGATGGACATAAGAGTACTTTGGAAGAAAGTTAACAACATAAGAAGTACTAAAGTGGAAAATTTTCCTACAACTTTTTTACAAGGCGTAGTTGTTACTCACCCCAGAGAGATAGCTGACAAGTTTGCAAATTTTTGGTGCTCTATTAGCAACAATAGCTCATTCGACACAGATTTAATTGATGAGAAAATTGCGTTAAATATTGATATGTTACCTGACGTTAAGCCTTCTTTAACCAGTACTATCCTTGAAGTAACAACATCCGAGTTAGATCTGATTCTCCAGTCTGCTAAAGGAACTAGCCCGTGTCTAGATAAAATTACATACTCTATGCTGAAAAATGCCTCAATTAAGCTAAAAACTAGAATTTGTAAATTATATAACAACATACTGGACACTGGGATATATCCACACGACTGGAAACATGCCATCTTGTTGCCAATACCTAAGCCAGGTACCAATCCTAACTCCTTAAATGGGTATAGACCAATTTCGTTACTTCCTGTGTTATCTAAAACATTTGAAAAGATTGTTGCGAAACGGCTACTTGAATGCTCAGCAGACAAACTTCGTAAAGAACAGCATGCCTTTTTACCGAACCATGGAGTTCATACACTATGTCATTTACTGGAAAGTAAACTCAAAGAAAATTTGAGAAATAAAAAACACAGTTTGGTTTTGTCTGAGGATCTCGAGAAGGCTTTTGATCGAGTTGTGTCAACATTTGTTATACGTGAACTGCATGAATGAGGGATCCCTAAAAAAATGCTTAAAATTATTTTATCATTCCTTACCAATCGACAAATAACGGTACGAATTGATGGTAATTTTTTCAAAAAATTGTTGCTGGATAATGGTGTTCCCCAAGGATCTGCTTTGTCAGTTTTTTTGTACAACGCTTACGCAAACTCTCTTTTGAAAAATATACAAGATTCAACATCCTTAGATTTCATAGGAATCTATGCTGATAACCTCTTCGCAGTTGCATCGGGATCGATAGGAGAGGTTGCACACAAATTACAAGTTTTTGACAACAACATAAATCAATGGGCACTCAAAAGAGGAGCTATCATTCCTGCTAAGAAAGCTGAAATACTCCACGTCTGCAGAAAACACAGCTGTGTGAGTTCAACATTGCGATTAAGGGAGCAAAGTGTTCAAATAAAGAAAAAAATGAGAATTCTCGGTATGATTTTTACAAAAACCTTACTATGGAATGAGCATACAAATCTTGTTATTAATAAATTAATGAAAATAAATAATCTGTTGAAAGTTATATGTTCAAGAAAAAAAGGTCCCTACATAGACACTGCAATTGGAATATGTAGATCTCTAACAGTTGGTTTAGTTCAACACTGCATTACTACTTACGGCTGGACTACTACAACAAATAAAAGGAAATTAGATACTGCTCTTAATAAGAGCTTCAGAACAGCTTGTGGAATACTTATATCAAGACCTTTAGACGCATTAAAGATCGAAGCTCGATTTAAAAATTTTCAAAGATTACAAAACAACAGATGCATAAAGCTTGCTTCAAAATCAATAACATCAAACAGTGCAAGTTTACACGAATTTTTTTGGGATAGTATCACTTGTACGGTGGAAGGTACTTGTGGAAGGGATTTATGTAGTGTTAAAAGTATAATTTATTTATTGCTTGAACATAAAATACCTATACCTGAGAAACCAAAAACGAACTCGAGCAACACATTGGATCAAACTGTTTCCATCGATACTTCGTTGTGTCATTACGCTAAGAATAACACAAATTCCTGCATCTTCAAACAATTATTTCTTCAAACGGCATTGGATTTTGCCCCTGAAATTACTCTTTATACGGATGGTTCCTTTCAAGATGGCACAACTTCTTACGCAGTTTGCAGACAAACTTCTAATAATTTCGAAAAAGTTCAACAAAGTCTTTTGCCTATGGATTCGGGAATTTTTGTTGCTGAGCTTGTTGCGATTCACTTCGCTGTCAAATATGCTGTTCAAAAGAAAAAGAAAACATTGATATGCTCCGACAGTCTTAGCGTTCTAAAAGCATTAACGAATAAGAAAAGTAATGCATATACATTTATTTTCGAGAGTCTACTGTGTAACAACGATATCAAAATCATGTGGATTCCGGGACATTCAGGAATACCTGGAAATGAAGAAGCCGATGCTGCTGCCAAAGAAGCACATATGCTTCCACTTGTTTTTGAAATCCCTTGTTTGGACTCAATGATTACTTGCTGTTTTTATGAAGCCCAAAAACTAGCATCTCAGAAAGCCTGGGAATCCTCAAACTCCTTTTTGAGAAAGCACAACGCGACCCTTACAAGGCCAAATTACAACATAGACCTTACGCGATATGATTGCATTACTATGGCTAGAATGCGACTCGGTAAAACGTTATTCAGCACAAAACACTTATACACAAAAACGGATCCAATGCAATGTAGTCATTGTACAACAACTATGTCTGTCCAACACGTATTGCTGGAATGCCCTCTATCAAAATATAATCAACAACTGGAAACCCTTTTGGACTGTAGCAGGAAAGATTCGTTTTTGTCTGTTAAGGATTCGATCTTTAAACATAATATCTTTTACGAAACCTGAATACTATTGGTGCAACATGGCCTAGCTGCCTTGCACTTTATAATATAATAAATAAATAAATAAATAAATAAATAAATAAATAAATAAATAAATAAATAAATAAATAAATAAATAAATAAATTTAGATTCTTCCACGTTATCTGAACCGGGAAGAGAGTGAGAGAGATTGTTTGTGATGTTATCTGAATTGACTGAATTTTGAAATTTTTTATTTTGCAACTGTGTTTTTTTAAGGTTGTAACGTAGCAAACATTACAGAAAATATAACTTTATTTACCCTGATAATTATATTTATTTTTCATTAGTATGGTCTATTAATATAGTCCATTACGTATATACACGCAATACCCTATGAATTTCCATATACACCGCCATTACCCTATATTCTATTTTTAGGACATAGTCATATACATACATGCATTTACATGCATTTGCATTCGGCTACCTTGCCACCAGCATTGCAATTGGGGTTTTTCATTTAACGTACTTGCACAATTGGCAGTTACGCAGTATAATTCCCATAAGCTTTATACTGGCAGCCCCTTAAGTGCTCAGTGCTGGGCAGAGCAAAAGTGTGTCTGGTGTAAGGCATTCAATCCCGGGATCCCGAATCCCGAAATCCCGGGATCCCTAACGTTTTCTAAATCCCGGAAACCCGGGATTTTGTGTCCGGAATCCCGGGATTCAAAAAAGTGAATAAAAAAAAATTTTTTTTTTACAAAAAAGATATATGTTTTAAACAACAATTTGTGTATCCGTTCTAGCTATAATACTAAAACTACTGAAAGTAACTTTTTCGTGTGTAGCATGAAATGGAGCTGGCTGAATTTTATGATAATATTCAGATTCAGGTGGCAAAAAAAATTGTTCGATCAATGTAATTTAAAAAGAATTACTTTTTGTTCGACTTATTTATTTTAAATATTATTTGTTTTGTTTAATGCTATATTTAATAAATATTATTTCTTTGTCGAATTAAAATGAAATTAAACTTAAAATATTGTTGCAACAATTTTTTCTTTAATTTTATATTAATTATTGTATTTAATTGGAATATCCCGAAAATCCCGCACAAATCCCGGGATTGTAATTTCAAATCCCGAAATCCCGGGATTTTCAAAAAGACTTCGGGATTGAATGCCTTAATTAAAACCCAGACAACGTTTCGGAGTTCGACCAACCATCACCGCTTCAGCGGTAGACTCGCAACGCTTCGGGCGTTTGATTTATCAAATTACTCAACGCTTTGGCGTTCGACCGACCACCTACGCCGTGTCGTACGAAAACCAGCAACGCATGTACGTTCGCCTCCTGAAAGTAAAAATTGGCAACCGAAGGCTAACCCGAGAGGCCACCCGAAACATTACCGAAGTACAACCTAAAGTACATACCGAAGTACATACCGAAGTACAACCGAAGTACGACCGAAGTACCGACACGAAGTCCGAATACATTGATAGAAGGAAGAAGAAGGCCATATTATTACCCCCCCGAAGGAGATTCGTATGATATCATATCTATTTAAAGCTAGTTATAGTGTGTAAGGAAAAGAAATAATAAATAAAGAGAAATACTATATTTTACACCCAAATATTTCACTCTTTTCCTGCCGAAGTTATTTGGTTCTTCGGTGAAATTCTGGATCGACTTGAGCTATACCTCAGCCTGAGATTAAAAACACAAACCTAGATGTTTTCACCCGAAGACAACATCACAAGGTTTGAGGTAGAATTTATTGAATTTGTAGGTAAATTTGAGCTGCGTGGTTGTGAAACAGTGGTGTGTTTTAGAGAATCGAGATTTGTAGGGAAAATTTGAGGAAAGTGGTTGTGAGAGAGTGGTGTGTTTTAGAGAATCGAGATCGATAGTATCATTGTAACTTGGATTTGTATTTTCTATTGGACTTAGGAAGGGGTTTTCTGGTGTGGAATTTTTATTTAGAGAGTGTTGAAATGGTTGTAGTTTTTATTTTATGTAATTTTATTCACTTGAATTACTTAATATTAACTTAGGTTATTGATTATTCATAAATTCAACTAAATTAAAAGAAAAAATTAAGCTTAAACTATGTTGTGAGATGTATACATCCATTGATTTAGTCAATGTGGAGTTAGCGTATCTAATATATGAGATATATATTAGCTTCGTTTAAGACGTGAGGGATTCAGAGGTCTCAGTAAATTTCATGCTAGAATGTTTGGATGAAAGCTTCTGCTTGTATTTCGAGGTAAGTTTCGGAGTTTCGTCTTTTACTGCAGGAATATTCAAATCATTGTGGATGTTTGCGTTTCTTATATAACAAGGCGCTCTTGAAATTTGTCTCAGAATTTTATATTAGGCTCTCTGGAGTTTTTCCACGTTCGAGGGAGAGGCATTGCCTTAGAGCTCAATTCCATATGTCCATATGGGTTTTATTATACTTTTGTATATTTGGACTTTGTACGTGAGATTTAGCTTAGATGCCCTTGAGATTAGTTAATTTAGTTATTGTAGTTGAGTTAGTGAAAAGGTAGTAATGTTTTGTTTATGGATTTCTGTGGAGGGAGGCATATTTGGGAGAGATTTTAATATGGTATTGTTTTTTGTGCAATTGCTTCGGTTGGGCTTTGTTCGGAGTCTAGAGTGTTTGCTTGATTAACGGCTTGTGTTGCTTCTTGATATGTGCATTTGAATATTGTTTTGTGTTTTAATATGCTTTGACGTTTTTGATAAGTTGGACATTTTTTGTTGTTAGATCTGTGTGGTTGTTTGGAATTAATACATTCCACCTTTTCGCAGGTGGTAGGGTCATGTGAGGGGATTGAGCAAATGACGCATTTCTTGTCAGTTTTGCAATGTTTTTGGGTATGGTCAATTCTAAAACAATTTTTGCATTCATCGGTGATGGAATATATGGGTTTACTTTACATTTTTCCCAGGCAATATCAATTTCGCTTGGAACTTCATACAGGCTGAAAGAAGTTATATTTTTTTATTTATGACTTTTCCATCTTTGAATTTAGTAATTTTTTACACTCGGTGACATGTTGGTTATTTATACCGTCAATGATTTCCTTTTCAGTTAAATTTGCTAGGATAGCCCTACCCTTTCGCTGTATTAACTCCTTTCGAAAGGATGTAATTCGGCTGTGATGCTACATAGGTTGGAAAGAGTGGTGGCTTTTAGGTAACGATTGGTTTGGTTTTCATTTTTAGATAAAAACAATAGGTTGCCGTCTCTGGTGAACGACATTTTTAATGGTTTTTCAGATGTTATACTTTCTAAAGCTTTTGCAATTAGAAATATGTTAAAAGTGTTTAGTGTTTAGGTTTCTCAGTGTTATTGTTTATTTATTGTAATAAATTTTGAACAGGGGTTGCTTTTTATTGTTTTATAAATATTTTTCAATTGGAGAAAGTCATTTGGTTTTTTGTGTTTTGGTTGATCGTCCAGAATTGAATAATATTTCCGCGACTGTAATTAGATAGCAAGTAATGCACGCGTTAGAATCAAGCAAACGAAATTATGCCCAAGCAAGGATTATAAAAAGTAGTGAACACAGCAAAATATGAGCGAACATAGAGAGTACAGTTAATCAGTCGACCGAACTCGATGGGGATGATTGCCTACTGTTCTCAGGTATTTTAATCATCAAGTATGTCCAATTTAGAAAAATCTTGAAGGGGACAAGAAACATTTGTGAACACATTTTTTTTTTAGTATATGGGCATTTTTTTTTTAATCGAACGTGACCGTCAAACACATTTAAAGTGAAAAAAAAGTCAAAATAAAACGGATTTTTATTTTGACAATAGGTTTAACTAATAGCTATTAATTAGCCCTATAATTGGTGGCAAGGTTGATTTTGGGAAATTTTTCGTTATCAAGTTAATTGCAAAAAAAAAACCAAGCCATGCGCACGGGACAAAACCAGAATTGATTTTCGCGGCTAACAATTCAAACGCCGATTTCAACGAAACCTAAGGTAATATTTCAATGTAACTAATAATAAAGTGTTATGCATTGATGTCTCTTAAAAATGCTTTGGATTTTACCCAAAATTGATTAATACTTTTTAAAAAATTTAATTTTAATCACTGTCACACGGGACATTTATATCCATCAGGATATTTATGTTGTTTCTGTTGCTCTTTTTACCAAATCTATATACGGTGCGTGTCACCTCATTTGATGCATCATTAATTTGTATATTTTTTTGGGTCCTGTCAATTAAATTTTGAGAATTTAAAAAAAATTTAATTTTTGTGAATTTGTAGAAAGTTGGATAAAATGGTAAAAAATTGTAAACTTGCAATTTTTAACCTTTTTAGCCAAAAATTTATTTTTAAAAAAAAATTCTCAACATTCAGGACATTTTTTTAAATACAATACTTTCTCTAGTGAAATAGCCTTTATATTGACTAACGACACTTTTTGCATTCTAAAAAAAAATGTAACAGTACCCAGGAAAAGTAGTGTTGAAAAAAGAAACCGAACAGTTTCAATGTAATTTCATTTCTTATTTTATTATTGCCGAACGGCGCTATTTATACAAATACCTAAATCTAAAAACCTTATCATCTATTACAAGAAAAACCAGAGATATGAATACGCTATATGTAGCATTGGTCTTCTTTTCCAATTTTTTTCGCAAATATTTTTGTTGTTTAAGGTTTGTTTCCAACTCTAAAGTACTTGTAAAACTTAATTTCGAAAAAAGCTAAGAAATTGAAAAGTAAATTTCCTTTTACTCGTTTCCATTTCGCTACAATTTGTTTTACCTTTTGTTAACGAAATGTGACACAGAGTGGCCACTTTTCTAAAGAAATTGTAATTGTTTCCAATTTCTTAAGAAAAGTTGACATTATTAGTTGTTAAATTTAGATCACTAACCAAAATAGAAAGCAAAAGTAAATGTAGAATAGCGGAAATGATCCAAAAGCCAAAAACGCAATGCAAATTTTTGCTTGTTATTTGTCAAAAAATTCTGATCTAATACAATTTTACAACATAAGGAACTTGACAACATTTTTCTTGAGTCGTATCTTTAGAGCTGAAAACAAAGCGTTTCATTTGTGTAACGCTAAAGTTAACTTCATTTAGTGTAATTTTTGTTTTTATTATTAAAACTTCTTTGTTTTTAACTTTGCTTTATGAATTAAAGATGCTTATAAATATATGTAATGTAACTTGTTTACGTTTTTAAATATTAATAACTTTTCTTTTCATACTAAAACTATTTTAATTAAGAAATTTTGACATTGAAGTGTTGGTTCTTTTCATCCCTAATGCATAATGTCTTACTTTAAGAACTCTTCTCAAAACAAAACGTGCAATAGAAATATCCAAAATGAAAAAAATTGCGTTTGTGCGACTTTACATTCGAGTATCTCGAAATCGGTTATGAATAAATTTATGAATTTTTTACATTAGTTAAATTAGATTGTTTCCCTATAAAAATGTGATAAAAAAAATGTTTTCAAGAAATTTTTCAAAGTTTATGACTGAGCCAAAAACAGCCTACCATTCGCCATTTTGTAGTCCATGTTTAAACTTGCCATCGTGACCAACTACTCTTTGGGAGCACTTAAAGTTACCATTAAATGTTGGCAGCTCTGGCAATAATTTAAATCGAAAAATGTTCGCTCCTCTTTCATTAATTAATTAACAGGGCTAATTTTTATATTGATTTAAATATAAAATATTTAAATCCATATTTTTCATTCATATTTTCCACATTTTAATTAATACATTTTTAAAGTGCTAGTGTATCTAAAAACAACAATAACAAAGTAACTTTGGATCTCTCCACTATCGTGAAAACAATTCTTTGTCATAAATTTAAAAATATCGCTAAATTCTGGCTAAATTCAGTTTAGTGATTAACTTTACAGCAACAAAAAAATATTTCTCAGTCTATATTCATTCTTATCATTCTTATCTATTTTTGACATTTCCATATATTTGCAAACTGGTCGAATGCAAATTTTAATTATCCGCAATCTATTGCATACTTTTAGTCATTACAATAGAGCCCGACCGATTAATCGGATTCGGCATCAGCTTCGGCCCTTATCGGCCAAAAATGCACATCCGGCTTCGGTTTTTCCAAAAAATGGCCGAAGTTTTAGCCGAAGCTTTTCAATTTTTTTCTTGTTTTTGCGACACTGAAAACCAAAATTAATTTTTTACGATACGATTTTCTAAAAATGTTGTAATTGATGGAATTTCCAATGGGATATAAGAGGCCCACAAAACAAAAAATATGATTAAAATTTAACTTAGTAATCATCGAATATTGAGTGAATCTCGCCTCAAATTGCGTGGCACGGGGTTACAGCTGCCACAAATTACATCCTTGGACATTTTCTGGGTGGATTACTGAATTTTAAATATAGATTTGTAAGCTTAATATTCACCCTGATGTCTATGTTAAAAGGAGTCCTGGTAAACTGTATGAAATTTCAAATATAGGGGTAGGAGGCTCACGGAAAGAAATGTAGCCCAAATTGCTGCGCTAACATATATGAAAAGTAGTTCTGGTGCTAAAATCCGGGACCGATTTTGGTAAAATTTTACATTTAAAGTTCAAAGCTTCACAGGTGGTATTTACCATCAACTAGAACATCTTATGCCAATCACCTGACGGATTTGGGGAGTCCTTAAAAACTGCTACTTAGATGGATTTATTCTTTGAAGAATTCTCTACCATTTCTATTATTTTATGCTTTACTCCAAATTTTTAAAAATGATTTTAAAAAAATCTAATTTTTCTTACACGGGATATATGGGATAATCCGAGGCTCCTGTTAATTTTGACCTAGGATGCCCAAATTTGTTTGTAAATTCTTTTGGTTACTTTTATTATTTGTTTAAATAAAATTTGAGTTCCATAAAAAACTAAATGTGTATTTATACACTCGAATTTGAATGAAAATACACGAAAAAACAAGTTTTAAATGGTTTTTTATTTAAGTATCGGCTTCGGTATAGGCCTTCGGCGTCGGCCGAAGTAATTGGCTGCCAATTGACCTTCGGCATCGGCTTCGGCCTGAAAATGCTTATCGGTCGGGCTCTACATTACAATTAAATTAACGGTGGCTCAACTAGAGACCGGCCGAAATTCGGTTTCGGTATTTCGGCCAAAAAAAAGCGGTTTCGGGCGAAAAATAAAATATCGTTTTCGGCCAAATTTCGGTTTCGGCAGAAATTTCGATATTTCCGACGAAAATTTCGGTTTGATAGGAAAAATGTAACAAATAAATAACAAAGATTACAATGATCAACAAAACTGAACATTATGTGTGTTAAATATACTTGATAGACAAAATCTTATGCATTTTGGCACGCTGAATACGAAAATAATAATGAAATTTTTACAGTACGCACCAAAAATTAAATTTTTGTGCAATTTTCATTATTATTTTTGGATTTGGCGTGGCAAAATACATAAGGAACAACCGAGTGGATAAAAGCGGTATGTAACACAAATTTAAGTATTGGTCATAGTTTCGAAGAATCAGAAGCGACAAAAAAGACAAGTCCCCAATTTGTATTGAAAAAAGAAAAAAAACTTTGAAACTTATTTTCTTGAAAGAATTTGTATGTTACATACAGCCTTCATCCATTCACCGCTTCACAGCGTTCTCACTCGTCTCCTATCGGAGCAGTAGTGCGTTTCTGTAAAAAAAATCGACAAAAATAAGATTTTTCTGACGTCACACGGTTTTGTTCCGCAGTTCTCGATTTCGTGAGATAAGTGTTTCTGTAAACAAAGATCGACTCAAATTTGAAATATTTTGGAATCGGCACAGAAATCGGTAAAATAAAATTTATAAAATTGAAACAAATGTCAAAATATTATTCAAAATTTGGGCGGTAAATGGGTGTTAAATAATTTGTTAATTTGTACTCATTAAATATATGTAAAATTTGTAAAATATGTAAAACTTGTAAAATTTTAGATAGGTGATTTGTTGTTGCTGATTTCCGCCGATAGTCATGACCGGAGAAATATGCTACGGTTGTACAGGCAGAACTTGAGGGACGCAATGGATCCTTTCAGTATTCCAGAGGCTCGATTTGCTGAATTGTTCAGATTTGGCCGAGCAAGCGCAAGGGAAGTGCTAAATGAAATGCTACCTTTCATGGATGAAGGTCCACGGAGCACATATATTCCAAATACATTTTTTTTGTTATATTTATCCATTTGACACTTAGTGCTGTTGAAAAAAGTGCAAATAAACTCGGATCCGAATACTTGTTATTTGCCTCACAATTTTTTTAAATTTTATGAATACTTTGGTTTTATTTGAATGTATGCACTCCAATTATCAAATATTTCATTGTTTATAATTAGCTTAAGTTACAAAAATCTCTATATATGAGAGTATTCAATAATTTATCGGCTTAATATTCGGTTACTTTAACTTCGACCAACTTCTCACGAGCTAAAAACACAGGGAGAATTCCAGTAGACACAACTCGCTTCATTTTGCTTACAGAAACACTTTTTTAAAATATTCCTATGAAAATGGAATTGAAACATCAGAGTGTACCGATCGCTTTTAATACTTTTTTATAGAAACAGTGCAAGGGAGAATGACGTCATAATGACGTCAAATGACAAAAAATGGTGAAAACTGCCAGTGAGAAAAGTTACAGAAACGCACTACAGATCTACTACTCTCGCGATGATTTTTAAATTTATACTCCTCTAATACAAATACATTTTTATACCCCCACACTCACTGTGGCAGGGTATACTCACTTTGTCACAACGTTTGTAACGCCCATAAGGAGGCGTGTCCGGTATGGAAAAGTATATATATTCTTGATCAGTATCACCTCCTGAGTCGATTTCGCGATGTCCGTCTGTCTGTCCGTCTGTCCGTCCGCACGATAGCGGTCGCAGTTTTGGAGATATCGACTTGAAACTTTGGGTACATGTTTTTCTCGTGAATACTGAGATCAAGTTCGAGAATCAGCCAAATCGGACAAAAACTGGGCGTGGCTCCCATACACCGAAAAAAAAGGTAAAAATTTTTTATTGTTGTATTCTATTGGAAATGTTTAGAAACGTATTTTTGACATGGTCCGAGGTTCCGAAGCCACATATATAAGGGTCTAAATGGGGTCTTGAGACCAATTTTTTTTTTTTTGTGGATTTAATTGGAAATTTTTAGAAATGGATTTTGGACATGGTCCGGGCTCCAAAACCACCTATAATTGGCTCAAAATAGGGTCTTGAGACCACATTTTTATATCTTCGAGGTACTTCTTCCTACTGTGTGGGGGTATTTCAACTTCGGTATAGCCGAAGATAGTCCACTCTCTAGTTTTTGTTATATTTATCCATTTGACACTTAGTGCTGTTGAAAAAAAGTGCAAAAAAACTCGGATCCGAATACTTGTTATTTGCCTCACAATTTTTTTAAATTTTATGAATACTTTGGTTTTATTTGAATGTATGCACTCCAATTATCAAATATTTAATTGTTTATAATTAGCTTAAGTTACAAAAATCTCTGTATATGAGAGTATTCAATAATTTATCGGCTTAATATTCGGTTACTTTAACTTCGACCAACTTCTCACGAGCTAAAAACACAGGGAGAATTCCAGTAGACACAACTCGCTTCATTTTGCTTACAGAAACACTTTTTTAAAATATTCCTATGAAAATGGAATTGAAACATCAGAGTGTACCGATCGCTTTTAATACTTTTTTATAGAAACAGTGCAAGGGAGAATGACGTCATAATGACGTCAAATGACAAAAAATGGTGAAAACTGCCAGTGAGAAAAGTTACAGAAACGCACTACAGATCTACTACTCTCGCGATGATTTTTAAATTTATACTCCTCTACTACTATTGTAAGAAATCTTCTCTTCAAAATATTATGTGAGTTTCATAAAATGCAAAACTACTACTCTTTCTACAAATCTACTACCATTACAGAAATTTCTACTACTATTGTAGAATCTCTACTACTCTACGCAGAAACCCTAATCTACTCCCATATCTTGAAATCTGCTACCTTGACAGTAATTTCTACTACTCTACGTAAAAAATTAAATCTACTCCCTTTCTTGAAATCTACTCCCCTAAAATCGAATATCTACAATCGAACAATTCACAATTTATTCTTGGCGAATGGTTGGACGGTATTGAGAATGGGCAACATCGGATAAGAACCACGCCTACCTCCAATACAAACTGGCCGTGAAATTTATATTATTTTCGTTTATCTTGAGAAATACTGAACCGGTTTGGATGAAGTTTTTTGCATTGGGTTGGAAATGAGGTCGGGAACGAAATGAGAATGAAACTGGAACGAAATGGAATTGGACCGGAACAAAATGGAATTGGAACAAAATTTTTAAATGGATCAGAAAATTAAAATGATCGATAAATATTGGAAAATTATTGATAAATATTGGAAAATTATCGATAAAATATCGAAAAATTATCGATAAAAAATCAATAAATTATCGATAAAAATCAATAAATTATCGAAAAATTATGGAAAAATTATCGATAAAATATCCATAAAATATCGAAAAACTATCAATAAAAAACCGATTTTCGATAAAATTACTAACATAGGTCTCAGAATGTATCGTACTCGCATGTGCAGAGTATTATAGCTTCAGTCAGACCGAAGATAATTCTCTTACTAGCTTTCATTAATTTCCATTGACTTAATTTTATTTTTTTACATTTAAAAAATTTGGTCTCAAGACCCCATTTTGAGCCATTTATAGGTGGTTTTGGAGCTCCGGACCACAACCAAAATCCGTTTCTAAAAATTTCCAATGAACTCCACCAAAAAAAAAGTTGGTGTCAAGGCCCATTTATATGTGGTTTTGGAAGCTTGGACCATGTCGAAAATCCATTTCTAAACATTTCCAATCGAAAACAGCTATTAAAAGACTTGGAAAAGGTTGACCTTTTTTTCGGTGTATGGGAGTCACGCCCAGTTTTTATCCGATTTGGCTGATTCTCGAACTTGCTCTTACTTTTGAAGTGAAAAACATGTTCCCAAAGTTTGAAGTCGATATCTCCAAAACTGCGACCGCTATCGTGCGGACAGACAGACGGACATGGCAAAATCAACTCCGGCGGTGATGCTGACCAAGAATATATATACTTTTCTATACCGGACACGCCTCCTTATGGGCGTTACAAACGTTGTGTCAAAGTTAGTATGCCACAGTGAGTGTGGGGGTATAAAAATAAACGCTTTAATCAGAATTAACCAGCAATTCCGGGTCCAAATCGGTTCAGAAAAAGAAGAAAATAAATTTCCTTTAAAATAATTACAGCAATTTTGATTTAAAATTAAGGGTTTTTGGCTACTTTGCTCCTAATATCATTGCAGATTTTGAAGTCGCCAAAAACCCTTAATTTTAAACCGAAATTGCGGAAATTAATTTAAAGGAAATTTATTTCGATGTATATTCAATTCGATGTAATATAACATTTTTATACTAATTTTTGGTTGAATTGAAAAAAATCCAAATCCCGGGACTAATCCCGGGATTGCATTTTTAAATCCAAAGGTCTCAAAGGTCTCAAAAATTGACATCCCTAGTCGTAGCTCAATGCTTAACCCTCTATGCTACGGTGCCTCTATCATTCATGCCGATAAAAACAAAGCATATTTTGAAATTCAAAAATTATTTTGGTTAATAAAATCCTCCAAAATTAGTTAATTTTCGGACTCAGAATTCTGAGGGGCCAAAAATCATCCAAAATTAGATACTTTTCGAACTCTAAATTCTGAGCGCTCAAAAAATTATCCAAAATTAGATACTTTTCGGACTATAATTCTGAGCGCTCATAATATTGTTAGCTGGGATTGGATCTTTCTAAATACTTAGAACTAACAATAATTTTTAACGATGGAATTTAACAATTTAATTAACATTTAACAATTTATACAAATGCTTGTTGCCCTAATCCAACGAATTGGACAACGTTATGCAATAATCGATGGGTATGGCGGCATCAAGTTGATGTTGGCATCGACTGGCTGCCGGCATAATCGGGAAGTCGGAACCGACGAGGGTCCCGGTGCTATCTAATCAAATGCAATAGAATAGTTACGCTGTAGACGTAGGGGTCGGGTGGGTCGTCTAACCAAATTTCTAGCTAGAACATTTGGATGCAATTTCAGCTTATCTGCATACTTTGTTTTAATTACACTTTTGTACAAAAGTGTTTTTTTGCGGTGTTGCGTCAATTGAGTTTAATTTTTATACCCCCACACTCACTGTGGCAGGGTATACTAACTTTGTCACAACGTTTGTTACGCCCATAAGGAGGCGTGTCCGGTATGGAAAAGTATATATATTCTTGATCAGTATCACCTCCTGAGCCGATTTAGCGATGTCCGTCTGTCTGTCCGTCCGCACGATAGCGGTCGCAGTTTTGGAGATATCGACTTGAAACTTTTTTTACACGTTTTTCTCGTGAATTCTGAGATCAAGTTCGAGAATCAGCCAAATCGGATAAAAACTGGGCGTGGCTCCCATACACCGAAAAAAAAGGTAAAAATTTTTCAAGTCTTTTTTATTGTTGTATTCCATTGGAAATGTTTAGAAACGTATTTTTAACATGGTCCGAGGTTCCGAAGTCACATATATAAGGGTCTAAATGGGGTCCTAAGACCAATTTTTTTTTTTTTTTCGGATTTGATTGGAAATTTTTAGAAATGGATTTTGGACATGGTTTGGGCTCCAAAACCACCTATAATTGGCTCAAAATAGGGTCTTGAGACCACATTTTTTTATGTTCGAGGTACTTCTTTCTACTGTGTGGGGGTATTTCACCTTCGGTATAGCCGAAGATAGTCCACTCTCTAGTTTTTAGTTCTATTTGTGTAATTTAAGTTTTGTTGTGCTTTTTCCAGGTAAGCCTGCGATCGCGATGCATACCAAGATATTTAGTATCGGTACTAGAGACCGACCGAAATCGCTTTTTTTAATTTCGGCCGAAACCGAAATGGCCGAATTTTTTTATTTTTTTTCCGGCCGAAACCGAAATGGCCGAATTTTCATTTTTTTAATTTCGGCCGAAACCGAAGCCGAAACCGAAAAAATAAAAGAAACAATTGTGAGATTTAATGTAATAAAGTGGGACATAATTAAGATTATCAGTAGGCTGAAATCGATCGCAAATTCATAGTCAAATTTAGTAGCTGCTAAACTTTAGAACCAGCTTAGTAGCTGCCAGTTCAGTGTATTATCTGTCAACTTAGTAGATTACTAAAGTTAAGTTGGAGCTTAATTTGACTATGAATATGGGCCGATCATTTTAAGTTCAGATCATGAATTAGATGAATTTAGAAGCAAACTATCAAATGCGTGGAAATCAAGAGTAGTAGAAATTACTGTCAGGGTAGTAGATTTCAAGAGAGGGGAGTAGATATGGGTTTATGCGTAGAGTACTAGAAATTCTACGAGTTGTAGAAATTTCTGTCGGCGAAGCAGATTTGTAGAAAGAATAGTACTTTTGCCTTGTATGAAACTCACATAATATTTTGAGGAGTAATAGGAAATATCTTGAGGGAATTAGAAAAATCTGCTACCGTAGTAGAGGAGTAGAAATTTATAAATCATTGCGAGAGTATTAGATCTACTCCGATAGGACATGTCTTCTTTGTCGCTTCTGATTCTTCGAAACTATGATCAATGCTTAAATTTGTGTTACATATTCTGCAAACGCCACAAAAGTTGCATTTTTGGTGTTGTAAAAATTTCATTACTATTATTTTCGTATCCAGCTTGGCAAAATACATAAGAATTTGTCTATAAAGTATATTTAACACACAAAACGTTCAGTTTTGTCGATCAGTGTAATCTTTGTTATTTATTTGTTACGGAAATATAGGAATTTCGGCCGAAAACGAAATTTGGCCGAAAGCGATATTTTATTTTTCGGCCGAATCCGAAACACGGCCGAAACAGCTTTTTTTGGCCGAAAAGTCGAAAAACCGAAACCGAATTTCGGTCGGTCTCTAATCGGTACATTGTGGTATAACACTATCATTTATTTTAAGCGTGGGGCAAGTGTCTTTCCTTATGGAAAAGGTAAGATGGACGCTCTTTGACTCGTTGACTCCAATTCTCCACTTTGATAGCAAATTTTGTTTAAATGCTGTTGCACGTATTGTGATGTCTGAGTGTGAGCACAATACTGCGGTGTCGTCAGCAAATGTTGAGATGAGGGTATATCAGCTGTAAAAAGTATATACAGGGGCTAAGGACGTTGCCTTAGGGCACACCGGCAAGAATATCACATCTACGAGAAAAGAAACTTTTATGTTTAACTACAAATTTTCTGTGGGTCAAGTAGTTGTCAAGCAAAATGTGCATGCTTGCAGGTAATAGTTTCTGTAGTTTGGATATTAGTCCTCTATGCCATACCTCATCAAAGGCTTGGGTGGTGTTGAGGAATACTGCTGAGCAGTATTGCTTTTTTTCGAATGTTTTTTTGATCAAGTCAACAATGCGATGAACCTCTTCAATTGTACCGTGCTTTTCTCTAAATCCGAATTGGTGATTGGGTATTTCACCTTTGGCAAGTATTGTGGGTAACATCATTTCTATCAAAATTTTCTCAAAAAGAGTAAGCTTATTGGGCGATATGAACTCACGTTTGTAGGGTATTTTCCCGGTTTTGGGATCATCGTGATCTGCGACCGCTTCCAGTAAGTTGGGTAGTGACTAAGGCATTCAATCCCGAAGTGTTTTCGAAAATCCCGGGATTTCGGGATTTGAAATTACAATCCCGGGATCCCGGGATTTGTTCGGGATTTTCGGGATTTAAGAAAAAATTGTTGCAACAATATTTTAAGCTTAATTTTTTTTTAATTCAACGTAAATATTATTTTAATAAATATTGCATTAAACAAAAATCGAACAATCGAACTAGAAGTTGTTGAGAAATCGGAATTTGAACGTTGCAACTTTAAATTTAAAAAAAAATAAATAAAAATATAAAAAAATTAAAACGTTCAAATTCCGATTTGTAAACAACTACTAGTACGATTTTCAATTCCTTAAAAAAGGAGGAAAGATCAAGAAATTACCTTTCCAACTAAAAAAAAGAGTACGGGATTATCTAAATCAGTTCAACCGCTAAACACTTTTTACAAATGAAAAGCTGTGACAATGCATTATGACGTCTAAAAAAAAATTGTGATGAGGTGGAGCAAAACCCAGCTAGGGTTTTACTGTCACATACGATACTATCATCCCACAAAAGTTTCGTAGAGGCCCTACCTAAAAAATTTGCCTTAAATTGTTGCACAGTGTAATTTATGTGTTAAATTGAGTTGCTTTATTATTTATTTTGCCACGCTGAATCCATTCAAAAGTACAACACTCAAACGGTCAACAACCTTTTTGTCGAATAAAAAAAATTGTTTCAATTTGAAAAAATTTTATTCAGATCGATAAAAATGTTTTGTTCACTGTTATTGACAAAAATTGTCTTAATTTTTTGTGTGTGCAGCACTAAGTCTACGAAAGTGAGCTTTTTGTGTTTACCAATTGGATTGAAAGTAAACGCACTGCAGTATTTTTGTGGAAAAGCGTCGAAAATATCTTAAACAATGCATAAAAATTCAATTTTTTTAATCCCGGGATTCCGGACTCAAAATCCCGGGTTTCCGGGATTTAGAAAACGTTCGGAATCCCGGGATTTCGGGATTCGGGATCCCGGGATTGAATGCCTTAGTAGTGACCTATTCTTAATATAGCATTGTATACATATGTGCAGTAAGTGAGTAACAGCAATTGACGGCAGCTCTTCCACAATTTTAGCCGTTATTAAGTCATGACCTGGAGCTTTTTTTGGTTTCAACTTGGCGATATCATCCATAAGTGCTTTTCTTCTTATGAATAGTGGGTTGCGATCTGTGGTAACGGGTAATTTGTAGTTGGGGGTTTTGGAGTAAATACATTTTGTAGGTGACTTGCACAAGCAGTACCTTTTCCGGCATCACTGCTCGACCAGTCTCCGTTGGGTAATCGAATTGGCGATTCTGCAATTATGGTCGTTTTAAATTGTTTGTGGCTGGTAATATTTTATAGTAGTCTTCCTTTGGGCGAAATCAGGCGAGAGCCCCCGAAAAAGTGGTTGGGGTAATTTTTCCTTGAGGCGTTATTCGTGCCGCAGTCGGTTTCGAAACTAATTTTGTCAAAAATCGTTGTTTTTTCGAAAACTCATTGTTTTTATACAGCCTGTTTCCATAGCAATACAATAAATAAGTTAATAAGTTTTCGGGAGGTCATAACGCCCATTTAATTTGGGGCCTTACGATGCTGACAAGACGTCATTCAAAACTTCCATGATTATAATAAAATTAAAAAATGTATTATGAGACAAAGGATATAATAAATGTATCCTATTACCTTTGTAAATGGTCAAAATTCTATTGGATCTTCAAATTAAATAAAATCAAACCCTGTATTACTTACTTCAATTTTATTTTCAATTCAATGATCACGTTCTAGTTTCGGCTTTGATCAAAAACAATGATGTGCAAGTGAATACATAACTTATTTTTTAGAAACTTTTTAGTACTAAAAATACATAGCTGTATTTGGGAACTTCTGAACCAATTGAGATATGATGAGGGAAGGTTGGCGATGGCTAATATAGTTAAATGGGCCAATAAAAACAAAATCGAAAAAAATCACATAACTCTTTTTGTAAGCCCAGCGACGATATAACCCTTTAACCGACTAAAAAGCAGAAAATAAATTTCCTTTAAATTAATATCCGCAATATTGATTTGAAATTAAGGGTTTTTGGCGACTTCAAAACCTGCAATGATATTAGGAACAAAGTAGCCAAAAACCCTTAATTTTAAATCAAAATTGCGGAAATTAATTTAGAGGAAATTTATTTTCTGCTTTTTAGTCGGTAAAAGGGTTATATTTTAAAAAACTTGTTTTTTACTCTTTTTTTTATAAAATTTTGTATGTAACATTAAAAGTGGACTACAGGTAGGCTTTGGCTAATAAAAATCTAATTTTTATAGGTGTAAAAAACTCTGTGGGGCAAAGCGAGCGAAGGATACCATATACTTTACCGCAAACATTATTAATATGCGTATTCCACGATAAGATTCCGTTGAACGTAATGCCAAGATTTCTAGCATGGTTAACAATTCAATTGGAGGCTTTTTAGAAATCACTTCACACTGAAATTTTTTATTGTTAATAGATAGTCCGTTTTTTAGGGCCCATTCATCGACAGTCAGTAAGCTGGAATTTAAGTTTGGATGCAAGTTTCGATTTCGTCCATTCTACAAGAGACGTATAACTGAACATCGCCCGCATACATATGAATGGAGCAGTTGTCTAAAATGTCAGGTAGGTCATTAATATAAGTAAAAACTAGAGAGTGGACTATCTTCGGCTATACCGAAGTTGAAATACCCCCACACAGTAGGAAGAAGTACCTCGAACATATAAAAATGTGGTCTCCAGACCCTATTTTGAGCTAATTATAGGTGGTTTTGGAGCCCGGACCATGTCCAAAATCCATTTCTAAAAATTTCCAATTAAATCCACAAAAAAAAAAAATTGGTCTCAAGACCCCATTTAGACCCTTATATATGTGGCTTCGGAACCTCGGACCATGTCAAAAATACGTTTCTAAACATTTCCAATCGAATACAACAATAAAAAATTTTTACCTTTTTTTTCGGTGTATGGGAGCCACGCCCAGTTTTTGTCCGATTTGGCTGATTCTCGAACTTGATCTCAGTATTCACGAGAAAAACATGTACCCAAAGTTTCAAGTCGATATCTCCAAAACTGCGACCGCTATCGTGCGGACGGACAGACGGACAGACGGACAGACAGACGGACATCGCGAAATCGACTCAGGAGGTGATACTGATCAAGAATATATATACTTTTCCATACCGGACACGCCTCCTTATGGGCGTTACAAACGTTGTGACAAAGTGAGTATACCCTGCCACAGTGAGTGTGGGGGTATAAAAAGAAATGGTCCTAAAATAGAACCTTGCGGTACTCCTCTCGACAGTGGCGAAAACTGCGAATACAAGCCTCCGCTGTAAAAAGACTGTGATCTAAACTTAAGATAGGATCGAATAAGATTTATAGCAGTAGAGGAAAATCCAAAAAGTTTTGATAACTTTGTCATTACTAAGACTCATTAGTGTCAAACGCTTTGGACATTATTTTTATAAATCGCTTCTCGAATGTCCTCGGACACATCAATAAGTGCAGTTATACAGCCTCGATTTGCCCTAAATCCTGACTGTTTATCTGACATCAGGGAATTTTTTGTAAGAAACTTAGACATCATTTTATACATTATTGATTCAAACACTTTTGAAAGGTACGGCAGGATAGCAATTGGTCTGTACTCGTCAGTTGGAATAACTTTGACATTGTTGAAGATGTGAGTCAGATATGATAATAGTTGAGGTAACAAAGCTTTTACCATTACAGGATGGACATTGTCAACACCAGTTGCGTTAGACTTGATTGATAACAAGCCTTTCAGGACATCCGAATCTTCCACAGAGGAAAAACCAAAGTCAATGTCAATGTCTTTGTCCAGCAAACTGTCAATATTCTCATAAGAATTTGTCGTAACGGTAAGGATTTGTCTATTCACGAACTAAATACAAAATTTAGTTCGTTGACACATTCGAGTTTGGTTTAGTTGTACTTAACCTAATACTACGAATTTGCGTCCATATACTTTTATTGTCAGTAATTTTTTTAAACTTAAAATGCATTGCATTGCTCTTAAGAGAGATATATGTTAAAAGGCTCCGGGGTTCTATAACGTTTCCATTTATTATATGCTTTATTTCTTTGAGCTATTGGCCATTTTATGTGGGCGTTAAACCACGGTCGGTCTGAACTTTTTATCGTTTTGTTTCTAATTGGAACAAATTTATCAAATGTTAATGTCAAGAAGTATTTTTCTAATATCACAAAAAACGTATTTGAATAGGTATTCAATATTACCATCTGTGGACAATTTAGTTTACACTGAATACCGTCTCTTACGTAAATAGCTACACCACCCCGATGCTCTTTTCTATCAGCGCGAAATATTCGGTAGCCATGTATTTTAATCACTTCGTCGTTCACAAGCGGATTAAACTAAGTCTCCGAGACACATATAATATAAATTTTTGAATTCTCCAAATTGTATCTAAATTCGTCAATTTTCCTATCGAGATTTTGTGCGTTTATGTGGCATACTTTTAATCCATTCTGTTGTTGGGATAGAATGCGGATCATGCTATGGGAGTTATCACTGGAATTCCAACCATTATTATTATAGCCTACACCTCATGATGTATGGGTATATTCACTTTGGTCTGATGTTTGTAACACCAAGAAGGAGAAGTGTTCGGTATGGAAAAGTATATATATTCTTGATCAGCGTCACCTCCTGAGTTGATTTAGCCCTATCCGTCTGTCCGTCCTCTTTTCTTGTAAACACGATTGCAGGAGCTAGAAGAAAGCTAGGGATCCCAAATTTTGTATTTATCCTTTTTAGGCCCTAGAAGGAGTTGGTATTGAAAATGGACGGAATCGGTCGACTGCCACGCCTACCTCCCATATAAGTGAAAATTGTGTTTTTACCGAAATTTTAAGATGGCGTAACCAATATGGCGGCCGAACTTTTAAGATTTCATCAAAACAGTATGAAATTTTGTATAGTGGGGTTTTCGGGGTCGCTGATTTCGAATTTGAGGTCGCATTTTCCAAATTCAAGACATTTACATTTTTTGCCAATTTGTTCTTTGCACTTTTCCTTCATTCGTAAAATACACATACGAGCGATTCAGCGTGGCAAAACACGGACAAAACAAACCGAAAATTTTATTTCGTTTTGTGCATTTTGCTTGGATTTTTTTTGGAAAATTTTTTGATATTTGTAATTTTGAGCCTTATTCTAGCAATAATAAACAATGACAAGTCTTGTCACCTTCTATTTAGTTTATACAAATTTTTCTTGTCACTTTTGTTGCTAGAATGATACAATTAATGCTGTTCTGAAGCGCACGTATTTTTCAAATTACTAAATATGAAATTTTTTTTCTGCAATAAATAATTTAAAATGCTTTATAGTATAACAAATTTTTGACTATGCAAAAAAAAACAGCGCGGCAGTATACCCTCCCAAATTGGCGTGCAGACTTGTGTTAGCTTCAATGTGCGTTGTACTGCTTTGTTTGGTTTTTTGTCCTGCTTCACTTTCTGTTTGTGCGTTGTTGTTAAGTCTTGGTCGGATGCGAGAGCTCGACGGCAGCACATGTTGCCAAATCAATATCAAATTATGATACTGTGGTAATGTACAAAGCTGCGTATTAAGTTCAATTTCGAAATTTGCAAAAAACCAACACTCACATTTTATATTATCGATATTGGTATCATTGGAAAGGTCTAATCAATAACTTTCGAACCCTAACCAGTTATGTATATTTAGTAGGGATGTGACGGAGCTCCGCATCCGGCCCCGCATCCGCGGAGCATCCATACTAAATTGACATCCGCACAGACACCCGCATCCGCAAATCACAAATTTAAAACATCCGCACTCGCATCTGCGACATGACATCCGCATGTATGCGGGTCTTTTCATCTTATAGCTTTTTGCACTTTTTTGAAACATTTTTACTGTATTTTTGGTTTTTTCACAGAAACTATATTCGATCTGTGCAAAATTTTGTCAGATTTTGTCAGAACGTCAAAATTCCCAACACAAAATTAAAAAAGTCCAAAAAATAAAATTTTTTCGAAAAAGTTGTTTAAAACATCCACATATGCATTCGGCTCCGCATCCGCGGATATCATTTTCAAACACCCGCACCCGCCTCCGTATCCGCAACGAGGCTTTTTGGTAGAATAAGGCTCTAACAAAATGCACGAAACGAAAAAAAATCGTTTTGTTTTGTCCGCGATCAAAACTATTGAATGCAAAAGTATAGTTTAAATTTTTGAAAACGAGCGAAATTAATTTCCCCGCTGAATCGCTCGTATGTGTATTTTACGAAAGAAGGACAAGTGCACAGAACAAATCGGCAAAAAAAATTTAAAAGTTTATTTGTCTTTGGTGTAGCGATATTGTAGAACTCAGTAACTTATCCCACCCTGTAAATAACAAACACAAAAAGCCAGTTTCAAAACCAATTCGAATCAGTTTGAAAATAAACTTTTTGACTATTTCACAAAGCTGGGCATTAACTAGTTAATTAGTTAATAGTTAATAAACTAAGTTCAATTTTTGGTTAACTTTTAACGTTTCAGTTAATTTTGAAAACCATTAACTTTTTCATTTAGTTAAGTTAAATTTCTTCGATTAACTAGCATTAGTTAACTTTAAAACAAAAAAATGTTTTTATTATTAAATGTAAAAAAAAAAACGTTTAAATTAGGAATTCATCCTATTTTCGAACTGATTGACATTTAATTTAAAAATTATTTCACAAAACAATTAAATGCACTGGCCGATATATTTCGAAGTGTTGCCTACTTCTATATTATATTTTTATGTATGAATGGACCATTCTAAACACAATGGCGTTCTCAGCCATCAAGTGAGGCTTACATCGTCAGGATGTTTACATCGTATTTTCCATTTCTCAAATTTTTGAAAATTACGAAAAACTTATTGTGTTTAGAATGACCTGTGATATTTGTTCTTAACCAAACTTCATTCGTTTCATTCTTATTATTTAATATTCTAATAAAATGTGCATGGCTTTATATGAATATAAATAAATTGTTTCATCATTTATTTTAAAGCAAATTTGCATATAGAAGGCTGAAACCGGGAAAAACGGTCTGTGAGTGCAGGCATTCAGTTGAATATAATTAAAATGTTTATTTTATGTGTTTTTTTGTAAAAAATAAAAAAAAATAACTTTTTTTTGTTTTCTATAGAAAATTTAACTATTTAATTTAACTTTTAATGAAGTTAAATTTTCAACGAAATTAACTTTTTAATTTAACGAAGTTAAATTTTTGACTAACTTTTACCGGGTTAACGAAGTCGATTGCTATTTCAATAGTAGTCTAATAAATAACAGACAAAATAGTCAGTTTCAGAACCATTTCAGTCAGACTTTTTGATTGTTTCCATAGCAATATAATAAATAACAAACAAAATCTACTGCGGTGAAATCGCTGCCTGTGTGAGGCACTTTGCGTTTTCGAAGCTAGATTTTCTAATATCGAAATGGTAGCGAATATATACGATAGCGAATATCGCCTCTGTGTGCGCAAGCCTTAATGCAATTAATTCCTCTTTAACATCGACACATTCAACAAACGAGTCTACACCTCTTAGAACAACCGATAGGCCCTTACTACTTTTGAGCTGGTATGTATAATAGCTCTTTTTATACTTGTCGAAATGGTGGACCATGGTGGACTTTGCGAAAATCTGCCTCATTATAAATTTGTATTTTTGTTTCATAAATGGCGCCCTTGAGAATAGCCATCACATGAAATCAGTTGGCACCTACAGTTGTGTCATCAGAGTAACAAGGGAATTCGAGTTTTTTTCCCTGAGATAAATTGGTGGCTTTGACGTCTTGGGCTTAGGGTCTGAATTATCCTCTTCATATAATAGTGAATGAAGAGAATAATTCGAGTATCCAGCCCAAGATTTATGGGCTGGATACTCGGCTTTGTCTTTAAAACCTTAATCGTATTCGTATTTTCGAGTAGGGTCGTTCTGCGCTTTTGCAATGTAGGTTCTGGCTTTTGGACGTAGCGGTGCATGCTAGTCTGTACTGCCGCACGGAGTGCTTTTCTCTGTAGGGTTTGCCCCAATTGCATCACTCGTATTTGCTGACTGAGGCTTAAACAAAGGGTTTTTGTTCTCAGAGAACTTATTCTCAGTAGATTTCTTAACAGGGTCTGGCCTAAGACTATTAGTAGTAATTGTACTTGTCAAATTGGTGTGTGAATCTAAAAATGCCATCATATTCGCTGCCTTCTGGGTGTAGGGTGTAGGACTGAGACACTTTTTCTCCATGAGAGAGCGCCCGATGACGATCTGGGAGAGTTAGCAAAGAGTGCCTCCGCAGATCGACTCTTTGTTATAGTTGTTTCTGCAGATGCACTATTCATGGCGGGGAGGGTAACAATGCATTGTTGCTCGCACCTGTTGATTCACTAACATATTTTTTCACACAAATATTTTTTTATTTGTTTAGTTTGTTTTTATATGCAGTGGCTTTGATACGCCACTTGCACTATCTTTCTTGTATTGTTTTAGCGTTTATTTCGCGTAATTTTTGGAGGGTTTTGTTATTGTTTCACAATGTTATTTGTTATTTCTGCTGGACCGATTAAAATACGTCCGCTCGACATAATCTCACATGCAAAAAGGAGTAGTCCAAAAAACTGCTTTACGGCTTTAAGAATCAAATTGTTTTCGGTTCAGGCCCATAGGACATAGTAACTTAGATAATACTCTGTCTATTACAAAAACATACTTTAACCGGAACTTTTCTATCAAAATTCCCTCAAGAGAATATTGGTCATCCAGGCAAGGTGACTCAATAAACGCACTTCATATATATACTGACGTACTGTTTAAAACAGTACATGTTCAGTTTATTATAAAAAGTACTGTTTTATTCAAAACACTCAAAACAGGACCCAAAAGTACTGTTTTTTTAAAAATGTACTGTTTTTTGTATAGACAAACAAATTTTTTGCATAGCCATTATAAAAACAACCAGCTAAAATATTGTTAAAAATATTGATATGAAGTCACTTTTTGATGCGTCTGTTTCGGTAAAACCTTTTTCTGAAATCGTACAAAAAGAAAAACCAGTTGAAGAGTTTTCAAAAAGTGGTACATTGAAAAACTATACAACTTAGTTTTTTCCACAGTGCATTTAAATGTCGAAACTGAAAGAATATTTAATTTCATATTTTCATTTAAAGAAATAATAAAAAATCTTTCCAAAAGAAAGTTTAGTGATCAAAATTGTCTCCACATTTTAAGAATTTTCTCAAAATTTAATTTTCATACAAATTTGCAATGATATCAATATCTAAACAAAAAAACTACAAAAGGAAACTATAAATATAAAACCTATTATGATATACGATTTAAAACGCCACTCACTGTAAAAAAATTAAGAGAAAACATACAACAACTTTATTTCGACTGACATATGCAGAGAAAGCGAATAAAGAGATGCTTTTTTGAGTACTTTGGACAGAAAAAAATTCAATGGCTGCCCAGGGTAAATGAAAATTTGTAATCGGGCACTAATCTTTGTTTTTTATCTGATTTAAAAATTTCAATTATTGCATATATTTAACGCGATCCTCAGAACATGTTACTACCCAGATGATTGGAAACTTTCTCAAGCTGCAATGATTCCTAAACCTGGAAAAAATCTCAACAATGTGGCTTCATACCGCCCCACAAGTTTGCTCTCTGGGTAATCGAAAAACTTCTAATAAAATTGATTTCACATAAAAATTATAGAAAAACTAGAGAGTGGACTATCTTCGGCTTTACCGAAGCTGAAATACCCCCAAACAGTAGGAAAAAGTGCCTCGGATATAAAAAAATGTGGTCTCAAGACCCTATTTTGAGACAATTATAGGTGGTTTTGGAGCCCGGACCATGACCAAAATCCGTTTCTACAAATTTCCAATCAAATCCACCAAAAAAAATTCGTTTCAAGACCCAATTTTGAACCTTATATATGTGGTTTTGGAAGCTTGGACCATGTCGAAAATCCATTTCTAAACATTTCCAATCGAATACAACAATGAAAATGACTTGAAAAATGTTGACGGACATCGCTAAATCGACTCAGGAGGTGATGCTGATCAAGAATATATATACTTTTCCATACCGGACACGCCTCCTTATGGGCGTTACAAACGTTGTGTCAAAGTTAGTATACCCTGCCACAGTGAGTGTGGGGGTATAACAAGTGATTCCCGATCACCAGTTTGGCTTCCTCGAAAAGCAATGCACTACCTAACAAGTGCACCGTATTGTAGACTCAATAAAAGGCACTTTCGAAAGTAAACAGTACTGCTCTGCTGTTTTCCTCGATATCACCCAGGCCTTCGATAAAGTCTGGCACGAAGCACTTATTTACAAACTACAGCATATTCTTCACGCTAATATGCACTGTCTACTAAAAACTACCTCACTAATAGAAAATTTGTAGTAAAATGTAAAAGCTTTGTCTTCCTAAAATACGAAATACTGGCCGGAGTAACTTACCACAAGGCAGCGTGCTCAGCTATACATTCTCTATACTGCAGATACGCCCTAAAGCGATAGAACTTTTATATCGACATTTGCTGACGACACTGCTATCCTGAGGTCTCTCTCAAAGCCAGACATGTCAACTCTTTATGTGCAAAAACATGTGGACACTCTAAGCAATTGGCTATAAAGATGGAAAATCAAAGTCCACCTGCTCTGAAGATAAACGGCCAAGTTGTCCCTGAAAGTTCCGAAACAAAGTATCTTGGAATGCACCTCGACCGCCGACTCACATGACATAAGCACATTCAATTCAAAATCACCCAGATTAAATTAAAACAATTAGAACTAAATTGGCTAATCTCAAAGGCATCTAAGCTAAATCTCACATGTAAAGTCCAAATATACAAAAGTATAACAAAACCCATATGGACATTAAACCGCCTCGAAAAAAAAAGTTTCTCGGGTCACCCCCTGGAAATGTACTTTGGTCTATTTTATGGTGATTCTCAAAATATTTCGGCTCTAGCAACTGTAATCCGTGAGCTGGACAATTTACAAGAAACCTCTATAAATCATGTTTTTTACATGTACGTATTTCTTTATATTGTTTAGGGTGAAATAAATTTTATCGGCGACTTAATTGTGTATCTATTCCAGATCGGTATCCGCTACCTCATATACAGGATTTAAGTGTAGAACTTAGAGGAAAGACCATACTCTCTAAAATAGACCCAGTACGAAAAAGGTATTCACAAAACAGCTATTATAACTCCTTTTGGGATGTTTGAATATGTTAGAATGGCCTTTGGTTTATGAAACAGTGCTCAAACTTTTCAACGATTTATTGATGATGTTTTAGTGTTTTTACCCGATTAAAGTAATACCCTCAGATAAGAGAATCCAAGAGATCAGAAATTTGATAAAAAGATACTAACTTTTAAAATCAAAAGTAAATTAATATCAATTCGAGATTTGACAAAAAAATTAGAACCAGTGCCGCGGTCCAAAGAGTAAAGCCAAGCCATAATGTGAATACATATAAAAAAAAAAAACCAAAAGTACCAAACAAAAGTGAAAGTCGGGATAACAAGGCTTCGAAAATTGAACGACTATTTGTTTCGAGATGCAGTTGTGAATGCATTATTATGAATGACGAAACTTATGTTAAAATGGACTCAAGAACATTACGAGGTTCCCAATTTTACATAAAAGAGAGAGGTGGTACTGTCGACCAGTCAGTATTAATAATTGGAATGGAAAACGAATACAACAATGAAAATGACTTGAAAAATGTTGACGGACATCGCTAAATCGACTCAGGAGGTGATGCTGATCAAGAATATATATACTTTTCCATACCGGACACGCCTCCTTATGGGCGTTACAAACGTTGTGTCAAAGTTAGTATTCCCTGCCACAGTGAGTTTGGGGGTATAACAAGTGATTCCCGATCACCAGTTTGGCTTCCTCGAAAAGCAATGCACTACCTAACAAGTGCACCGTATTGTAGACTCAATAAAAGGCACTATCGAAAGTAAACAGTACTGCTCTGCTGTTTTCCTCGATATCACCCAGGCCTTCGATAAAGTCTGGCACGAAGCACTTATTTACAAACTACAGCATATTCTTCACGCTAATATGCACTGTCTACTCAAAAACTACCTCACTAATAGAAAATTTGTAGTAAAATGTAAAAGCTTTGTCTCCCTAAAATACGAAATACTGGCCGGAGTAACTTACCACAAGGCAGCGTGCTCAGCTATACATTCTCTATACTGCAGATACGCCCTAAAGCGATAGAACTTTTATATCGACATTTGCTGACGACACTGCTATCCTGAGCTCTCTCTCAAAGCCAGACATGTCAACTCTTTATGTGCAAAAACATGTGGACACTCTAAGCAATTGGCTATAAAGATGGAAAATCAAAGTCCACCTGCTCTGAAGATAAACGGCCAAGTTGTCCCTGAAAGTTCCGAAACAAAGTATCTTGGAATGCACCTCGACCGCCGACTCACATGACATAAGCACATTCAATTCAAAATCACCCAGATTAAATTAAAACAATTAGAACTAAATTGGCTAATCTCAAAGGCATCTAAGCTAAATCTCACATATAAAGTCCAAATATACAAAAGTATAACAAAACCCATATGGACATTAAACCGCCTCGAAAAAAAAAGTTTCTCGGGTCACCCCCTGGAAATGTACTTTGGTCTATTTTATGGTGATTCTCAAAATATTTCGGCTCTAGCAACTGTAATCCGTGAGCTGGACAATTTACAAGAAACCTCTATAAATCATGTTTTTTACATGCACGTATTTCTTTATATTGTTTAGGGTGAAATAAATTTTATCGGCGACTTAATTGTGTATCTATTCCAGATCGGTATCCGCTACCTCATATACAGGATTTAAGTGTAGAACTTAGAGGAAAGACCATACTCTCTAAAATAGACCCAGTACGAAAAAGGTATTCACAAAACAGCTATTATAACTCCTTTTGGGATGTTTGAATATGTTAGAATGGCCTTTGGTTTATGAAACAGTGCTCAAACTTTTCAACGATTTATTGATGATGTTTTAGTGTTTTTACCCGATTAAAGTAATACCCTCAGATAAGAGAGTCCAAGAGATCAGAAATTTGATAAAAAGATACTAACCTTTAAAATCAAAAGTAAATTAATATCAATTCGAGATTTGACAAAAAAATTAGAACCAGTGCCGCGGTCCAAAGAGTAAAGCCAAGCCATAATGGTAATACCTATAAAAAAAAAAACCAAAAGTACCAAACAAAAGTGAAAGTCGGGATAACAAGGCTTCGAAAATTGAACGACTATTTGTTTCGAGATGCAGTTGTGAATGCATTATTATGAATGACGAAACTTATGTTAAAATGGACTCAAGAACATTACGAGGTTCACAATTTTACATAAAAGAGAGAGGTGGTACTGTCGACCAGTCAGTATTAATAATTGGAATGGAAAAATGTGTCGGAAAAGATCTTTTCCGGAAGGCTTTTTTGCACTGACGACCTTATGATTAGAAATTTTTCAAAATGGACGATATAGTGTCTGAAATTTATAAGGAGTTTCTATAGAGCCGCCTTAGACTATTTTAAAATAAAAACAGAGTAAAAAACAAGTTTTTTAAAATATAACCCTTTAACCGACTAAAAAGCAGAAAATAAATTTTCTTTAAATTAATTTCAGCAATTTCGATTTAAAATTAAGGGTTTTTGGGTACTTTCCTCCGAATATCATTGCAGATTTTTTCGTCGCCAAAAACCCTTAATTTTAAATCGAAATTGCTGAAATTAATTTAAAGAAAATTTATTTTCTGCTTTTTAGTCGGTTAAAGGGTTATATTTTAAAAAACTTGTTTTTTACTCTGTTTTTATTTTCCTCTTTTTTTGTTTTTTTTTTAAAAAAATTTTTTTTTCCTCCCCCCTTTTTCCCCCTTTTTTCCCCCTTTTTTACTCTTTTTCCCGAATACGAACCTAAGTAAAAAATTTCAGCCTTGTAACTTACAAAATACGAAAGTTAGGTCTTTAAATTGGCTCCATCCCGCTCCCCTTTGCCCCCACACCCCGCTTTCCAAAGGGTAAAAAATTTCATTTTGTCAATAAGAACTCACCTACCAACATTTCAACATTGTAGCTTGAAGGAATTGGAAGTTATGCCATGTTTAAAAAAAAAAAGTTTGAGTCTCCCCACGGCCCCCTACGCCTCTGATGGACCCCAAAATTTAATAGAATGCATTGTCACCGGAGTTCTATCAGTGTTCCAAATTTCAGCTCTCTAGCTCATGTGGAAGTGTATGAAAAAGCTCGCCGCAGATTTGAGGATATATATATATATATATATATATATATATATATAGTCCGCCCAAAGCAAGTTAATATAAGGGTTATAAAAAACATAATGTGTTAACAATTTCTTGGCCCGATTTAGCTACTACAAGCCACTCTCGTTCAACACTGTCTTTAATAGAACTAAATAACGTAAAATAACGCAAAATATGAGAGCCCACTAACTTAACTTCTCCCAATAGAGAGCTATTGAGCTAGTGACGTGAATCAATTTCAAAAAAAACTTGCGTAAGGCAAGCAGTACCGTTACTGAAGGCGTTGTGCGGAATTCAATAAAGGGATCAACCGGGATGATTTTTTGGTACAATTGTACTTTTTTGGTACAATTTTAAAGACAAAAGTACATAGGTACTAGACCTTTCGATCCCGAAGGCTTTTCGAAATCCCGGGAGTTCCGGGACTGAAAATTGCAATCCTGGGATCGCGGAATTTTTCGGGATTCGTTACTTTTACAAGCAAAATATATTTCAAAAAAATAAAAAATGTTTTGGAAAACATATAGTTTTAGCTTAAATAAATATACATAAACATTCATTTCAATTTATTAAAGGTACAAATTATGAATTTATTCATTTTCAGTATTTGAGTTTCCGTTTCTATATGAAAGACACAATTCAATTCAAAATATGCTTAAGTAAGGTTTGTGAAATTAATTTTGTATCAGTTTTCTTTTTAATTATTTTTATTAAGTAATTAATTTTTTTTTTAATTTTCGCTAAGACTGAAAATAGAAGTTTTCTTCTGAAACATGAGCTATGAAAATTATTACTTTTTTTGTATTTAACTTTTTTATAGACTAATTTATTTAAAATAAAGTCCCAAAAATCCCGGGATTTTGGAAAAAATATCCCGTTATTTTCGGGACTGAAAATAGACTGGGATCCCGGGATCGATTATTAAAAAATTCATTGAATTAACTTATTTTCCAATTTTTTTTTTCAAATATTTTAGTTGTTAAATATTTGTTTCCAGCTCTTAAATACTTGTTAAACTTCATTTAAAAAAAAAACTGTCAAATATAGAGCACTAACCAAAATAGAAAGCAACAGTGTATGAAGGCAGCGGCACACAGTGTAGCTAGTGCATATAAGCCGTGCCCAAAAGTAGTAAACGTGGTCCGATCTCAATGAAATTTTGCACAGTTGGTTTTTGTAACGAAAGAAACATATATACATAAATGGGGGTGTTTACAACCCTGATTATCAAAGCACAAGAAACATGAGGAGTTCTTAAACAATCTGGTTAAAATTTCGTAGGCAACTGTTTTTGGGCATAATATTTTAACGTACTAAAAATGGGAGTGATCGAACTACGTTTACGCCCGCCTCCTATAGCCCTGAATATCAAAAGTGCACAAATTATGAGGAATTCTTAAACAATCGGGTTAAAATTTTTTAGGGAACTGTTTTTGGGCATAATATTATCACGCACTTAAAATGGGCGCGATCGAACCACTTTTACGGCCACCTCATATAATTCTGATTATCAAAAATGTAAAAATGAAACCCGAAAATGCTCAAACATTGAAATAATAGGTAACACATTTTATTAAATTTGATTGAATAGAATAAAAAAGCGATGAGATGTATGGAGAGCCAGTACATTTCATCGCCATTTTCCTCTCAGCATGTCAAATATGATTAAACTATTCGTTTTCGTTCTCCGATTCATCATTCGATAAGGTGTAAACTATCTCCCTCCATTTCTAAAATATTTTCTGCAGGTATTTCTATGTATTAGAGACCGACCGAAATAGCTTTTTTTAATTTTGGCCGAAATGGCTTAAATTTTTTATTATTTTTTTCGGCCGAAACCGAAATGGCCGAATTTTAATTTTTTAATTTCGGCCGAAACCGAAGCTAAACCCGAAAAAATAAAAGAAAAAATTGTTAATTTTAATGTAATAAAGTTGTACATAATAAGCCGTTTCAGTAGGCTGAAATCAATCATTTTAAGTTCGGATCATGAATTACATGAATTTAGAAGCAAACTATCAAATGCGTGGAAATCAATTGAAGGGGCAGGGTTCTCACTTTTTGCTACGGCGAGAGTTGTAGATATTGGATTTTAGGGGAGTAGATTTCAAGAAAAGGGAGTAGATTTAATTTTTTACGTAGAGTAGTAGAAATTTCGCGAGAGTAGTAGAAATTACTGTCAAGGTACTAGATTTCCAGAGAGGGGAGTAGATTAGGCTTTCTGCGTACAGTAGTAGAGATTCTACAATAGTAGTAGAAATTTCTGTCATGGTAGTAGATTTGTATAAAGAGTAGTAGTTTTTCATTGTATGAAACTCACATAATATTTTGAGGAGAAGGTTTCTTACAATAGTAATAGAGGAGTAGAAATTTAAAAATCATCGCGAGAGTAGTAGATCTGCTCCGCTAGGAGAAGAGTGAGAACGCTGTGAAGGGGTGAATGGATGAAGGCTGTATGTAACATACAAATTCTTTCAAGAAAATAAGTTTTTAATTTTTTTTTTTCAATACAAATTGGGGACTTGTCTTATTTGTCGCTTCTGATTCTTCGAAACTATGATCAATACTTAAATTTGTGTTACATACCGCTTTTATCCACTTGATTGTTCGTTATGTCTTTTGCCACGACAAATCCAAAAATAATAATGAAAATTGCACAAAAATGGAATTTTTAGATTTTTTACTTAGTGGGAGTATTTCAAACCAAACTACAAACCGTTTTTTTTAAACAACCAGTCCGCTTCGGGTATTTTTGGTCACACTCGTTACACTGTGCGGCAATGCTCTAAAAGCCAAAAGCGCAATGCAAATTTTTACTTTGTCATCTGTCAAAAAATTCTGCCTAATACAATTTTACAGCAGTAGAAACTTGACCACATTTTTCTTGGGTCGTTTCATTAGAGCTGGAAACGAAGCTTAACGTTGCATTTATGTAACGTTAAAAGTAACTTTATATTTAGTATAAAATTCAGATTTTTATTGGGCTGAGATCAAGTTCAAGAATCAGCCAAATCGGATAAAAACTGGGCGTGGCTCCCATACACCGAAAAAAAAAGGTAAAAATTGTTCAAGTCTTTTTTATGGTTGTATTCGATTGGAAATGTTTAGAAACGTATTTTTGACATGGTTCCAGGTTCCGAAGCCACATATTTAAGGGTCTAAATGGGGTCTTGAGACCATTTTTTCTTTTGTGGATTTGATTGGAAATTTTTAGAAATGGATTTTGTACATGGTCCGGGCTCCAAAACCACCTATAATTGGCTCAAAATATGTTCGAGGTACTTCTTCCTACTGTGTGGGGGTATTTCAGCTTCGGTATAGCCGAAGATAGTCCACTCTCTAGTTTTTTATTAAAACTTCTTTGTTAAAAGCTTTACGAATTAGTTAAAAGCTTTAGAAGGGGTAGGGGCAGGTTTTTACGTCAAAAACCCCAATGTAAGCATTTAAATTACCTATCGAATGTAGCATTTTTCAGGCAGAGATAGACGCAATACCAAAAGCTGCTGGGAACTTTATAGGCTAGATTATAAATAAAGAGATTAACATCTACGTGGACAGTCAAGCCGCTCTTAAAGCCATTAAAAATGTAACTATAAAATCCACAACAGTAAATCGTTATTACGAAGTCCTCCATGATCTTGGCACAGATAACGTAGTCAGTCTAGTGTGGGTACCGGGTCACTGCGACATAGAAGGAAATGAAAAGGCCACGTGGTACCACGTTCCAATCGAGTCCAAAGTAGTATGTAAACCTTCCGGAGCACTTAAATAAACGTATGGTGTTTGTATGGTTCTGATACGATCAGTGGTTTAGCCGTGATGTTCACTCATACATACTCACCAACGTTTTTATATATTAAGAAGATTTGCATTGTTTTCGATAAAGATATTCAAAATTATTTCTAATATTTCGGTTAAAAAGGTTAAAAAGATAGGTCTCATACAAAAATTTATTTTTAATCCTAGTATTTAAGAATTTTTGTAACTTATTGAATGCAATATGACGAAAGATGCTTCAAACTAACAAACCTAATATTTTAAATGCTTTTTTTTAATTCTGACGAATAAAATCGCAGAAACAAGAAAAAGAGTACTTTATAGTACATTTGGGGAAAAAGTGAGAGTAAAAAGAGGAGGGCCAAAAAAAGAGTACTGTATTTAAAAGAGTACGTCTGGTAACCCTAGATAAGACCAACATCAAAATGTTAAAAATGCTTAAGTAGAAATGCTATATTTTACAATAACAAGCAAAAGTCAGTTTGTAATTTTTTCCATTCGCGCTTCTTCAGTGGAATCGGTTTGATGCCAGGAATGAATAATTCTGTGTTGTTTCATGAATTTTTCCCCACATATTCCTAATGGGGTTTAAGCCGGGGCTGCAAGCGGGCCAGCCCCAAAACAGGTATGTTTCGCGTACTCAAGAACCGTTTTGTTGCCTTGGATGAATGAATTGCAGCATTATCTCCACTCGACTGCAGCCGTTTCATCGCCCAAACTCAAAAGAACTTCATCAAGTAGACATTTTGGTCGAAAAAAAACCAATCGGGGTCCTTCCAACAACCCACACCATATGGGATCCACTGCCAAAATTACGCGCGATATAAGGAGAGCGTCGTTAGAAACTTGTACACGCTTTTTTTTTACTTTTTTGCGGCTGAGTGTGAACCTGTTGCGTTGTAAAACGCGAAAACCCATCATACAACTTTATTATTGGAATATTAAATAATAATAATGAAACCAATGAAGTTTGGTTAAGAACAAATATCACAGGCCATTCTAAACATAATGGCGTTCTCAGTTTTTCGCCATTTTGAGAAATTTGAGAAATGGAATATACGATGTAAACATCCTGACGATGTAAACCTCACATGATGGCTGACAACGCCATCACGTGATTAGCAAAGCTGGACATAGCTAATCGAGAATTTAACTTCGTTAATCCGAAAAAAGTGAATCCAAAATTTAATTTCGTCAAATTAAAAAGTTAATTTCGTTGAAAAGTTAACTTCGTTAAAAGTTAAATTAAATAGTTAAATTTTCTATAAAAAAAAAAAATTTTTTAAAAAAACACATTAAAAAAACATTTTAACTGTATTCAATTGAATGCCTGCACTCAGAGAACCTTTTTCCCGGTTTCTATATGTAAATTTGCTTTAAAATAAATTATCAAAATTTTATATCGAAGAAATGTAATTTAACTAAATGAAAAAGTTAATGGTTTTCAAAATAACCTGAAACGTTAAAAGTTAACCAAAAGTTTAACTTCGTTAATTAACTATTAACTAACTAGTAAATTTGCCCGTGCCATGCACGGGAAATAAAACATTAATTTGAAAAAATTAATGTTTTCTTTATTGTGTAATTTAGATGCAAAAATATTTTCTATGTTTTCATATGTAATTTTTTTTATAGAAATTTGTGAAATATGTGAACTTTTATTAAATTTTATTGGATGATGTAATTGTCGCCTAATGTGTAAAGTTGAACTGTTACAATAAAAAAGAATTAAAAAAAAAGATTCAAAAAAAAAAAAAACTAGAGAGTGGACTATCTTCGGCTATACCGAAGCTGAAATACCCCCACACAGTAGGAAGAAGTACCTCGAACATAAAAAAATGTGGTCTCAAGACCCTATTTTGAGCCAATTATAGGTGGTTTTGGAGCCCGGACCATGTCCAAAATCCATTTCTAAAAATTTCCAATTAAATCCACAAAAAAAAAAAATTGGTCTCAAGCCCCCATTTAGACCCTTATATATGTGGCTTCGGAACCTCGGACCATGTCAAAAATACGTTTCTAAACATTTCCAATCGAATACAACCATACAAAATTTTTACCTTTTTTTTCGGTGTATGGGAGCCACGCCCAGTTTTTGTCCGATTTGGCTGATTCTCGAACTTGATCTCAGTATTCACGAGAAAAACATGTACCCAAAGTTTCAAGTCGATATCTCCAAAACTGCGACCGCTATCGTGCGGACGGACAGACGGACGGACAGACAGACGGACATCGCTAAATCGACTCAGGAGGTGATACTGATCAAGAATATATATACTTTTCCATACCGGACACGCCTCCTTATGGGCGTTACAAACGTTGTGACAAAGTTAGTATACCCTGCCACAGTGAGTGTGGGGGTATAAGTATGAAGCAATGGAATTAAAAAAAGAAAAACTTCGGCCGGTACCGGGCTCGAACCTATGACCCCCGCAGTCATAGGCCGAAGCTGTAACCAACTGACCACAGCCAGCTATAAAATAATTTCAGCTAATGGCAGTTAGGTAGACCAAGCCGTATGGTGAACTCCATAATTTATATATGCATATAAAAAATCATTTGTGAAATATGTGAACTTTTATTAAATTTTGTAAAGAATAGAAAGAAATTTTGTTGGATGATGTAATTGTGTAAAGTTGAAATGTTACATTAAAAAAGAATTAAAAAAGAAAGATTAAAAAAAGAAAAAAGAATATCAAGCAATTGATTAAAAACTAGAGAGTGGACTATCTTCGGCTATACCGAAGTTGAAATACCCCCACACAGTAGGAAGAAGTACCTCGAACATATAAAAATGTGGTCTCAAGACCCTATTTTGAGCCAATTATAGGTGGTTTTGGAGCCCAGACCATGTCCAAAATCCATTTCTAAAAATTTCCAATTAAATCCACAAAAAAAAAAAATTGGTCTCAAGACCCCATTTAGACCCTTATATATGTGGCTTCGGAACCTCGGACCATGCCAAAAATACGTTTCTAAACATTTCCAATCGAATACAACAATAAAAATTGTTTACCTTTTTTTTCGGTGTATGGGAGCCACGCCCAGTTTTTGTCCGATTTGGCTGATTCTCGAACTTGATCTCAGTATTCACGAGAAAAACATGTAAAAAAAGTTTCAAGTCGATATCTCCAAAACTGCGACCGCTATCGTGCGGACGGACAGACGGACAGACGGACAGACGGACAGACAGACGGACATCGCTAAATCGACTCAGGAGGTGATACTGATCAAGAATATATATACTTTTCCATACCGGACACGCCTCCTTATGGGCGTTACAAACGTTGTGACAAAGTGAGTATACCCTGCCACAGTGAGTGTGGGGGTATAAAAATACGACTGGTGGCGGGCTTGAACCCAAGACTGTCGCAGTCATAGGCCGAAGCTCTAACCAACAGACCACAGCCAACTATAAAATTAATTGAGCTAATGCCGATATAGTTCAGAAAGCTATATGGTGAATGTGTATATATATAGCTTTGATTTACCATTGCCACCTTTACGGAAATAATACTACCAAAAGGCTGGCGTTGCCACCTAACAATGTTTTCACCTGTTACGGCTAAACATTATTTCCGATTGTCGATTAATTTTATTGCAAAGCGTTTTATTCATTGGATTTTTTCAATTTTTATTTTCGTATTATGTATTTTGACGTACTAAACCCGAATCTGAATCTTTTATTGTAGCAAGAATCTGCTTTCCGAGAAATACATTTTTTTAAGTTTTGATTTCCCCTTTTACAATTTTACAACTTCTAAGAAAGGTGTTCATTTTGTAGTATTTTTTTCGGGAATTTTAATTTAAAAATGATTCCCATTTTTATTTGTTTTTATGAAATTTCTCACCTTAAACAAATATATTTTCGCATTTGCAAGAAACATTTTTGAGTAAGTTTCGCTGCGGCTGCGGTACTTCGCGTTGATGTGTGCGGACCTTAATGTTGTACTGGGAATATATTATAGTGTATAGGAAAGTGTAATATGAAAGTGTAATATGGATATCTAATACACCACCGTAATAGGTGAAAATAGTGTCAGGTGGCAACGGTAGTCTTGTGGCACTGTTATTTTCTTAAAGGTGGCAGCTTTGGTTCGAAGCTATTTTTTTTTATATGTGAAATGATTTTTTGTGTGTGTATATACATGAAAGCGTTTTGCATACAACTTGCCGAAGGTTAGTGTTCCGGACAGACAGACAGAAAGACAGACAGACAGAAAGACAGACAGACAGACAGACAGACAGACCTGGACAACAGCTTTGATCATTGCAACGGTCAGTGTGGTTCACTGAAAGAATAAACAGCCAGTGTCCAAAAAAAACAATTATTTTCCAATTAGAAAAATAAAAAGCAATTCGAAAAAAATTGTCTGACCCCGCAGACAAGACAGAAATGTTAATTTGATGTCAATATCTCATTTAACAAAAAATGTTTGAAAAAAACCGGCTTAAAAAAATAAAAAAAAGAGTTTTTTTAGTCTGTTAAAGGCTTATATTTTAAAAAACTTTTTTTTTTACTATTTTCTCCCTCCTTTTGCCCCGCTTTTTTACTCTTTTTCCCGAATGCGAACCTAAGTACAAAATTTAAGCCCAACTTTCAAATTTCAGCTCTCTAGCTCATGTGGAAGTGTATGAAAAAGCTCACCGCAGATTTCAGGAATATATATATATATATATATATATATATATATATAACACTGATAGAACTCCGGTGACAATGCATTCTATTAAATTTTAAATATATACATATATGGTGAAAATAACATAAATGGTCTCGGACTTTTAAGGGAATGATGATTTCCAATAGAGGTACGAATTAGAGCCCGACCGATTAATCGGCTTCGGCATCGGCTTCGGCCGTTATCGGCCGAAAATGTACATTCGGCTTCGGCTTCGGTTTTTCCAAAAAATGGCCGAAGTTTTGGCCGAAGCTTTTCAATTTTTTTCCTTTTTTTTTGCGACACCGAAAACCAAAACTAATTTTTTACGATACGATTTTCTAGCCCACATTGCATCTAAACGGTCTTACTGATTTTCTTGAGACTTGAATGTAAAATTGTGTAATTGATGGAATTTCCAATGGGACATAAGAGGCCCACAAAACAAAAAATATGATTAAAATTTGAATTAGTAATCATCGAATATTGAGTGAATCTCGCCTCAAATTGCGTGGCACGGGGTTACAGCTGCCACAAAGTACATCCTTGGACATTTTCTGGGTGGATTACTGAATTTTAAATATAGATTTAGAAGCTTACTACTTGCCCTGATGTCTATGTTAAAAGGAGTCCTGGTAAACTGTATGAAATTTCAAATATAGGGGAAGGAGGCTCACGGAAGGATTCTACCTTTTAGAAATGTAGCCCAAATTGCTGCACCAACATATATGAAAAGGTGCTGAAATCCGGGACCGATTTTGGTAAAATTTTACATTTAAAGTTCAAAGTTTCACAGGTGGTTTTTACCATCAACTAGAACATCCTTTGCCCATCACCTGACGGATTTGGGGAGTCCTTAAAAAACAGCTACTTAGATGGATTTATTCTGTGAAGAATTCTCTATCATTTCTTCTAAATTCCCATTTTTTTAAGCTTTACTCCAAATTTTTAAAAGTGATTTTAAAAAAATCCAATTGTTCTTACACGGGATATTTGGGATAATTTGAGGCTATTGTTAGTTTTGACCTAGGAGGCCCAAATTTGTTTGTGAATTCTTTTGGTTACTTTTATTATTTGTTTAAATACATTTTTAGTTCCTTAAAAAACTAAATGTGTATTTATATACTCGAATTTGAATGAAAATACACGAAAAAACAAGTTTTTAAATGTTTTTTATTTAAGTATCGGCTTCGGCTTCGGCTTCGGTATAGGCCTTCGGCGTCGGCCGAAGTAATAGGCTGCCAATTGACCTTCGGCATCGGCTTCGGCCTGAAAATGCTTATCGGTCGGGCTCTAGTACGAATACATTTTGGCCCCCTCAAAATATTTCTCAAAAATTCCGTCTATTTCGCGAATTAACGCGGTTTGAATATTTACATATTGACTTTTAAATTAATTTATATCTCGGAAACGAATAGAGATAATTGGGAACTCTTTTTTTTAAATGACAGTAAAAGATTAGACTTGTTGGGTAAATTGGTTTTACTGTTTTAAAAAATTCCTGTGGTCAAGATTTAAACAAATTTTTTAAACAATGGCGAATCTGACCACGTTCTAGGTCTCGTTTAAAAATTATATTAAACTAAATAATTCTCACCCAAAAAAATTTTAAAAAAAAATTTGTAACCTTTTCAATTAAAAAAATTATAATCAGGGTGGAAAAAGTTACTGACTTCTACAATATTGCTACACCAAACCCAAATAAACTTTTCAGAATTTTCGCATGCAATTGAAAAAAAAGTGAAGCGGAGGTTAGAGTTTTAGTGTTCTGTGTGTATCTAAGTAAATTATACCTCATTGCAAAATTTCAAACCAATAACTGCATTTTTCAAATAAAAATGAATTTTTTAATATATATTGGTGTTAATAAATTCAGTTTATTTAAACCGATTCTTCATGAGTTTTAATGTCAGAAAAGATGACGTTTTAATAAAATATCAACTTAATTTATTAGCTCCGATATTAATATATATATTTGTCCAGGTCTGTCTGTCTGTCTGTCTTTCTGTCTGTCTGTCTGTCCCTAACGCTAACCGATTCAAAATTTACAACTCCACTTAAAAAATTTTTTTAAGTTGTTAACCTTTTTTTTTTTAACGTTAGCTATTCTGGTGGTTTGTCCACACGACGCTGCGGTCGTGAGAAGGAACCAACCTTGTGCGGACCTTAATGTTGTACTGGGAATATATTATAGTGTATAGGAAAGTGTAATATGAAAGTGTAATATGGATATCTAATACACCACCGTAATAGGTGAAAATAGTGTCAGGTGGCAACGGTAGTCTTGTGGCACTGTTATTTTCTTAAAGGTGGCAGCTTTGGTTCGAAGCTATTTTTTTTTATATGTGAAATGATTTTTTGTGTGTGTATATACATGAAAGCGTTTTGCATACAACTTGCCGAAGGTTAGTGTTCCGGACAGACAGACAGAAAGACAGACAGACAGAAAGACAGACAGACAGACAGACCTGGACAACAGCTTTGATCATTGCAACGGTCAGTGTGGTTCACTGAAAGAATAAACAGCCAGTGTCCAAAAAAAACAATTATTTTCCAATTAGAAAAATAAAAAGCAATTCGAAAAAAATTGTCTGACCCCGCAGACAAGACAGAAATGTTAATTTGATGTCAATATCTCATTTAACAAAAAATGTTTGAAAAAAACCGGCTTAAAAAAATAAAAAAAAGAGTTTTTTTAGTCTGTTAAAGGCTTATATTTTAAAAAACTTTTTTTTTTACTATTTTCTCCCTCCTTTTGCCCCGCTTTTTTACTCTTTTTCCCGAATGCGAACCTAAGTACAAAATTTAAGCCCAACTTTCAAATTTCAGCTCTCTAGCTCATGTGGAAGTGTATGAAAAAGCTCACCGCAGATTTCAGGAATATATATATATATATATATATATATATAACACTGATAGAACTCCGGTGACAATGCATTCTATTGTAACATTGTATGCATTCTAATGCAAAAAATTTGTAACCTTTTCAATTAAAAAAATTATAATCAGGGTGGAAAAAGTTACTGACTTCTACAATATTGCTACACCAAACCCAAATAAACTTTTCAGAATTTTCGCATGCAATTGAAAAAAAAGTGAAGCGGAGGTTAGAGTTTTAGTGTTCTGTGTGTATCTAAGTAAATTATACCTCATTGCAAAATTTCAAACCAATAACTGCATTTTTCAAATAAAAATGAATTTTTTAATATATATTGGTGTTAATAAATTCAGTTTATTTAAACCGATTCTTCATGAGTTTTAATGTCAGAAAAGATGACGTTTTAATAAAATATCAACTTAATTTATTAGCTCCGATATTAATATATATATTTGTCCAGGTCTGTCTGTCTGTCTTTCTGTCTGTCTGTCTGTCCCTAACGCTAACCGATTCAAAATTTACAACTCCACTTAAAAAATTTTTTTAAGTTGTTAACCTTTTTTTTTTTAACGTTAGCTATTCTGGTGGTTTGTCCACACGACGCTGCGGTCGTGAGAAGGAACCAACCAGAGCCACTTACAAATATATCCACACATATATTTTTTCTTATAAATGTTAGCCGCCCTGGTGAGGTATCGAACCCACAACGCTGCGATTGTAAGTAAGATGAAGTAGCGAACTAAGCGCGTTCTCACCAGAGCCACTAATGCTCATACAATGCCTTTACCTAATATCGATTAACTTCATCAAGCCGCATGCAAAACGCTTTCATGTATATACACACACAAAAAAATCATTTCACATATAAAAAAATAGCTTCGACCTAAAGCTGCCACCTTTAAGAAAATAACACTGCCACAAGACTATTCTTGCCTCCTATCACTATTTTCACCTATTACGGTGGTGTATTAGATTTTCATATTACACTTTCATAATACACTTTCCTATACACTGCATATATTCCCAGTACAACATTAAGGTCCGCACACATCAACGCGAAGTACCGCAACCGCAGCGAAACTTACTCAAAAATGTTTCTTGCAAATGCGAAAATATATTTGCTTAAGGTGAGAAATTTCATAAAAACAAATAAAAATGTGAATCATTTATAAATTAAAATTCCCGAAAAAAAATACTACAAAATGAACACCTTTCTTAGAAGTCACTAAAGAAATTGTAAAAGGGGAAATCAAAACTTAAAAAAATGTATTTCTTGGAAAGCTGATTTTTGCTACAATAAAAGATTCAGATTCGGTTTTAGTACGTCAAAATACATAATACGAAAATAAAAATTGAAAAAATCCAATGAATAAAACACTTTGCAATAAAAATGATCGACAATCGGAAATAATGTTTAGCCGTAACAGGTGAAAACATTGTTAGGTGGCAACGCTAGCCTTTTGGTAATATTATTTCCTTAAAGGTGGCAATGGTAAATCAAAGCTATATTTTTGTGTGTATATACACATTCACCATACAGCTTGATGAACTACATCGCCATTAGCTCAATTTATTTTATAGCTGGCTGTGGTCAGTTGGGTAGAGCTTCCGCTTTGTCTGCGGCAGTCTTGGGTTCAAGCCCGTCACCGGTCGTATTTTTTTTTTGAATCCATTGCTTGATATTCTTTTTTTTTTTTTTAATCTTTTTTTTTAATTCTTTTTTAATGGAACAGTTCAACTTTACACAATTACATCATCAAACAAAATTTATTTCTATTCTTTACAAAATTTAATAAAAAATTACATATTTCACAAATTTCTATAAAAAAAAATTACATTTAAATTTTGAAAACATAGAAAATATTTTTGCATCTAAAATATATTTAGTAAACATTTAATTTTTTAAAATTAGTGTGTTTTTTTCCCGTGCATGGCACGGGCAAATTTACTAGTATATTAAATATTCACTCAGATGTGTATTTTACGATGTGTATTTGCAAAGAACAAATCGGCCAAAAAATATTTAAAAGTGTAAATCCGGCGCAAATGCACGATTCATAGAAAATTAAAAGTTCAGTAAAGTTTGTTTTCCAACCCTGGTTATAATGACTTACTTACTTATAGGATCACTTACTTATACAGTCGAACTCGCTTAACTGAAACACAAATTTGTTAGACATTTTGTTTTAGTTATGCCAGTTTTTCACTTAAGCGATTTCGGATAACTGAAAAATATTTCTGCATTTTTAGTGTCAGGCTGTTTTTAGTATATAATTTTGTTGAATGCAATGAAAAGATCACTTGAATGTCAAATTCTAAATGTTTGACATTACAATAACAAATCTCAGTCGCTTTCACTAGCCCCTCCCACATGTGTCAGTATAGCATTTGAAAGAACAACAATAATAGCTTTCCGTTAATTTCTTTCATGAGCTCCTGTTACAAGTTGCCATCCCAATAACCTTTGTTATTGTAATACATTTTACTTGTTTGTACCTTACGTTGTTGGGCTTTTTCCCCAATTTAATCAACAGTAATAACAAGACTGGTATTATTGTAATTTTTGTAAACCAAAGTTTACAACAACTTTACCCTAGGTCGAGGATATTTCACCATGCGAATTTTGTATAACAGAAAAATATTTCACTAAAACGAAGTACGGTTTAAGCCAAAATTATCAATTTTACCCAAAGCCAGAATTTAATTTCTTCAAACATTTGTGTTCGTAAAATTTATGGATCGATGAGATACCAACGGTTTTGTTTTGACTTACACTTTAAATTTATATTCATGAACTTCATTTTGTATTTAACAAATAGAGATTTCAATTAAAATTAAATTTTTAGGGCGTGTTTCATTTATGCGGAGTTAACTTGGTATAAATTATTGATTTGGGAAGGACTTTTTTTTTGAGTTAACAGGGTTTTTCAGTAAAGCAAATAATTTGTATGAAAAAGGGCACAAAAACCATGGGAATTCCATTTTTCAAGCGGATTTTTCGGGAGCTCACTTTCGGCGAAGCATCCAATTTTACTATTTTGACAATAAATATTGCAAAAACAGTTTTTTTATGCAATGCACACGTGCGCATCGTTTTGATATCTGAGAATATTCCCTTTGTGTTTTACAGTTATTATATTACACTTTTTTTTTCTCTGAGTATTTCGTAAATCTGAATTTTCTGACGTCATGCTTTTTTAAATTAAATTGAAATAATTAAAAGGGAAATAAAGCCGTATTTTTCATTCGGCCTTTTTTTCGTTTCGAAAGTGAAATAAAGCCGAACCATTTTAGGAAATAAAGCCGAACGGCCTTATTTCCAATAACGCCATTCGGCTTTATTTCCATTTTGAAAGTGAATTAAAGCCTTATTCTCGATACGGCCAATTTCCAATTCAAATATAAAATGAAGCCGAAAAACAAATATTTATATTTTAATCAAATAAAATATTTTAAATGTTGGTAAGCTAATTGTCCGGTTACCGTTGCTGTAGATTCAAACTACCAACTAAAATCGCGCAATTTTTCGTACCAAATTTCCATTTAAAAATTTTTTTGTCTGAAATGGATGGAATTCCTATATTGTGTCCAATTGTCGGCAAATTTTTTTAAATTTTACCCATATTTTGGTTAAACTTATTCATGTTTTTTGTTGTTATGCGTTCTTTAAATTTTGTATCATAAAAATTTATTAAATTTAAATTGGAGTTTTTTGAAATTACGGCTTTATTTCAGAGAAATAAGACTGTACTACCTTATTTCTCTTTCAAATTGCGTTGGCAGCGAATTGAAGCCTATGCACGCGAACATAGGAAACTCGAAAATGCCCATCACTGCTCTAAATGCCAGATGACAAAAAAAAGGAAATCTCTAGATCAGATGGAACTCACATATATTTTTTTCGACCCAAGAAATTACCTCTTTCATTACTTGCACTGAAATGCGAGACACCCTGTATATTTTTTCTTGACGATATCAAATACTTACATTTTGCAAATTATTATTGCTGTAATTGTTGTAATTGGCTTGATTTTGATGGAAACCTTGACGCGGGCTTGCAGGACAACTATTAGCAGCGCTTATTGTGCCTAAAACGAAATGAAATTGAATATTATTAATATAATTATTAACTGATTGCATTAATATCTAAGATATCAGACATCAGTTTTTAAAAAAAAACTCTTTTTTGAAAAAAAAATCAAAAACTGAGGTGATTTTAATATTGTTTTCGATATCTTTCCAACTTTAAATGAACTCCCGTATGGCTTTATCAACTCGAATTTACAAAATTTTTTTTTGCTAATTTTGAATCACTTTAATTGACATGGGTGCTGTTCGCTAATATGGCGTCGAATGTGTTTCAAAATTGATCGAATCGAAAATCTAAGCAAGACTATCGATTTCATTTGATATCGAGACATGCAAATACACCCCTGATTTCCAATTCCAAAATGTACTAAGTTTCGAAAATCAACAAAACTAATTTTTCGAGCTATTTACAACAATTTTTCAGTTTCAAGAACTTACAAGAAATACCTACTATCTTGGTAATTTCAGTTTTGTAGCTCATTTAATTATGAATTTTATTGTCGGATATTTTCCACAGACTTTTTTTGATCAATATTTTCATTAATGGACCTTTTTAAAATATTTTATAACTAGTAAATTTGTTCGTGCCATGCACGGGAAAAAACACTAATTTGAAAAATTAAATGTTTAGTAAATATATTTTGTATATTTAGATGCAGAAATATTTTTTATGTTTTTATAGAAATTTGTATAAAGTTGAACTGTTACATTAAAAAAGAAAGATTAAAAGAAGGAAAAACTAGAGAGTGGACTATCTTCGGCTATACCGAAGCTGAAATACCCCCCCACTGTAGGAAGAAGTACCTCGAATATAAAAAAATGTGGTCTCAAGACCCTATTTTGACCCAATTATAGGTGGTTTTGGAGCCCGGAACATGTCCAAAATCCATTTCTAAAAATTTCCAATCAAATCCACCAAAAAAAAAATTTTGGTCTCAAGACCCCATTCAGACTTCGTGGCTTCGGAACCTCGGACCATGTCAAAAATACGTTTCTAAACATTTCCAATCGAATACAACAATAAAAAAGACTTGAACAATTTTTACCTTTTTTTCGGTGTATGGGAGCCACGCCCAGTTTTTGTCCGATTTGGCTGATTCTCGAACTTGATCTCAGTATTCACGAGAAAAACATGTGCCCAAAGTTTCAAGTCGATTTCTCCAAAACTGCGACCTCTATCGTGCGGACGGACAGACGGTCAGACGGACAGACGGACGGACAGACAGACGGACATCGCTAAATCGACTCTGGAGGTGATGCTGATCAAGAATATATATACTTTTCCATACCGGACACGCCTCCTTATGGGCGATACAAACGTTGTGTCAAAGTGAGTTACCCTGCCACAGTGTGTGTGGGGGTATTAAAATATGAAGCAATGGATTTAAAAAAGAAAATATACCCACCGCCGGGCTTGAACCTACGACTGCCGCGGAGAAAGCGCGAGCTCTACCCAACTGATCCAAACCAGTGCAGAAATGTGTTCAGCTAATGGAGATTATGATCAGCAAGCTGTGTGGTGAAAACTTTAATGTGTTTGACAGTAACAAAAATAGCTTTGATTTATATATAAACATAAATAGATTCGACCTAAAACTAACACCTTTAAGAAAATAACTTTGCCACAAGACTACCGTTGCCACCTAACACTATTTTCACATATTACGGTGGTGTATTAGATTTTTCATATTACACTTTCCTATTACATTACATTTCATATTTGCATATATTCCCAAAACAACATTAATAAAAACTAGAGAGTGAACTATCTTCGGCTATACCGAAGCTGAAATACCCCCACACAGTAGGAAGAAGTACCTCGAACATAAAATGTGGTCTCAAGACCCTATTTTGAGCCAATTATAGGTGGTTTTATAGCCCGCACCATGTCCAAAATCCATTTCTAAAAATTTCCAATCAAATCCACCAAAAAAAAAAAATTGGTCTCAAGACCCCACTTAGACTCTTATATATGTGGCTTCGGAACCTCGGACCATGTCAAAAATACGTTTCTAAACATTTCCAATCGAATACAACCATAAAAAAGACTTGAAAAATATTTACCTTTTTTTCGGTGTATGGGAGCCACGCCCAGTTTTTATCCGATTTGGCTGATTCTCGAACTTGATCTCACGAGAAAAACATGTACCCAAAGTTTCAAGTCGATATCTCCAAAACTGCGACCGCTATCGTGTGGACGGACAGACGGACGGACAGACAGACGGACATCGCTAAATTGACTCCGGCGGTGATGCCGGGCGTTACAAACGTTGTGACAAAGTTAATATACCCTGCCACAGTGAGTGTGGCGGTATAAATATTTGTTTGAGGTGAGGAATTTCATAAAAACAAATAAAAATTTGAATCATTTATAAATTAAAATTCCCGAAAAAAATACTACAAAAGAAATTGTAAAAGGGGAAATCAAAACTTTAAAAAATGTATATCTCGGAAAGCAGATTTTTGCTACAAAAAAAGATTCAGATTCGGTTTTAGTACGTCAAAATACATAATACGAAAATAAAAATTGAAAAAATCCAATGATTAAATCGCTTTGCAATAAAATTAATCGACAATCGGAAATAATGTTTAGCCGTAACAAGTGAAAACTTTGTTAGGTGGCAACGCTAGACTTTTGGCAGTATTATTTCCTTAAAGGTGGCAATGGTAAATCAAAGCTATATTTGTTACTTTTTCTGTGTATATACACATTCACCATACAGCTTGATGAACTATATCACCATTAGCTGAAGTTATTTTATAGCTGGCTGTGGTCTGTTGTATGTTGTAGAGCTTCGGCCTAAGACTGCGGCAGTCATAGGTTCAAGCCCGCCGCCGGATTTAAATTTTGTTTTTTAATTCCATTGCTTCAAATTTTTTTTTAATTTTTTTTTATCTTTCTTTTTTAATTCTTTTTTAATGTAACAGTTCAACTTTACACATTAGGCGACAAATAAATAAAAGTTCACATATTTCACAAATTTCTATAAAAAAAAAATTACATATAAAAACATAGAAAATATGGTACGGGCAAATTTACTAGTAATTGTAGAGTTGTATTATATGCATAATAATTAAATAAGAAAACCAATCATACAATTCTGGATTTATTCAAAAACTATAAGGGTTACAGAAATACTGATTACATTTTTGAAATCAGCGGGCCAAAATACATTTAGAAACTTAGTTTCAATTAACGCAGAATACTCTTTCGATTTTTGTCCCAAGCTCATATGAAGAAAATCTCTGTGGGACGTTTTCACAATCCCGGAAACTCTGGATTTTAAGTCCAGAATTCTGGGATTCAAGAAATGCATTTTTTTATGCACTGTTTAAGATATTTTGTATGCATTGTTTAAGATATTTTTGACGTTTTTCCACAAAAATACAGCCGTGCATTTACTTTCAATCTAATTGGTAAACTAAAAAAACACTTTTGTAGATTTAATGCTACACACACACAAAAATTGACAAAATTTACAAAATTTTTGTCAGTAACGGTTAACAAACAATTTTTCTCGATCTGAATAAAATTTTTTCAATTTAAACAATTTTTTATTTACAAAAAAGATTTGTATCTACTGGGTGCCGGGTCACAGAGGGATAGAAGGTAATGAAATGCAAGGCGAACTAGCAAAGAAAGGAGTGGAAACTCCCTTCGTAGGGCCAGAACCATTCTGTGGAATGGGAAAAGGGACAATCTCTATTATATTAAAATAAGATGAAGATAAACTACGGAAATCATACTGGGACAATCTACCAGGCCTGAAACAGTCAAAAACACTACTAGGGACTTACTACCTAAAGCGACATAAAGAATGTATGAACTTAACAAAAAAAGAGTATAAGAATAATAACAGGGATCTTGAAAGGACATTGTAGGTTAAACTACCACCTATCAAAACTGAGAATAGTATCGGACGACAAATGCAGGTTTTGCACGGAGGACACTGAAACTTCAAAACATATCTTAGGAGAGTGCCCCGCACTTATGCAAAAACGGAAAAGATATCTGGGCGACCACCAAATACCAGAACACATATTGAAATCCCTAGAAGTAGACCCGATACTACAATTTCTCAATGGAATAGGACTTATAGAGTTGCTATAAGTTCTTGACGGGGCACAATAGTTCACTATTGGACGCAGTGCGCATATCCCGTTTAATAATAATAATAATAATGCCTACAAGATAATTTAGTAACTATTGAATTAAATTTGAATTGAATATTGAATATATAAAAAATTGGACAAGGGGCGTGGCACCGCCCATACAACACCTAATTTAAATAACCGCTAAGTAAGCAAGTATTGAATATATTTTATTGAAATTTGTCATGGAGCTGTATAATAACTTTCCTAAGCTTTGTGTCGAATATGGGAATTATTGGACAAGGGGCGTGGCACCGCCCATACAATTTTCTACCCCATACTACGGTTAAACGGCTTTATTGATTTCATTGAAATTTTAAGGTAAAATTGTGTAAGTAATGGAATTTGCAATTGGACATAAGAGGGTGGGAGTACAGCTGCCACCAAGTGCGTCCTTGGAAATTTTTTGATGGAACCATGCCGGGTGGGATTACAGCAGCCACCAAGCGCGCTCTTGAACATTTTTCGGATGAACCATGCCGGGTGGGATTACAGCTGCCACCAAGCGCGTTCTTAGACATTTTTCGGATGAACCATGCCGAGTGGGATTTATTTATTTTAAAATTTTATACAACCCGTGCAACTCCGGGTATGTAACAGCTAGTATTTAATAAATATTATTTCTTTGTCGAATTAAAATGAAAATAATCTTAAAATATTGTTGCTACAATTTTTTCTTTAATTTTATATTAATTATTGTATTTAATTGGAAAATCCCGAACAAATCCCAGGATCCCGGGACTGTAATTTTAAATCCCGAAATCCCGGGATTTTCAAATACACTTCGGGATTGAATGCCTTACCCTAAAGGGTACCGGCCAATTTGGAATCCGACATCATGAATTTTGAAATTTCGATATTAAATTCCAAATCAGCGGCCCCAAAAACTATCTTATTCAAAATTTCATAGTATTTTGATGAAATCTTAAAATTTTAGTCGCCATTTTGGATCCGACATCATGAACTTTGAAATTTCGATATTACATTCGAAATCATCGACCCCAAAAACTCCCTTATTCAAAATTTCATACTATTTTGATGAAATCTTAAAATTTTAGTCACCATTTTGGATCCGAATGAATTTGGAAATTTTGACATCAAATTCGAAATCAGCACCCCGATAAGGGGGGTATTATACCGAATTTGGAATTATTTCAGTGGAATTAGGTTACATATTTTACAAAACACGATTTTCACTTATATGGGATGTACTGCCACATTCATGATTAGTTTAAATTCATGAATATCATATTAACACGCATCCATCGTTTGTGTCAATTTGACACAATTTTCGAATTCAAAATGTTATTGCGCGTTTGTTTTAGCACGAATTTGACAAATTTTCGACGAAATTTCGAAAAATCATATGCCCGATGTGTTTACATGCTTAGGGGCGTGGCAACAGAAAAAGTTACGAAAGAGTCAATGTCCATATGTGTCAATTTGACGCACGCACAATTTGTTTTTTTACGCGTCAGTTTTGTTTCGTTTACTGAAGTGAGTGATTTTTTCGCAGTTGTGTGCCATCGTGACAAAAAGTATATTATTTTTAGTTGTTTTAGTGAAAACATTACAAATTATGGATTCGACATGGCATAATGAATTGTTGGATTATGAAGACTTTCATAAAAGTGATGATGAAGATAGTGACTATGTACCAAATGAAAATGAGGTGGATGTTAATGATAGTTACATAAGCAGTGAGAGTGTTGTCGAAATATAAGACCTTACAATATTCTTTGGAAGAACAGAACTGTATACGCCAAAAAGTCTCTTCATTTCGGATGACTTCAGGTAGCATATTTTGCGTCGTCCACTTTGGATATATATACGTAAATTTATTGTTTTTATGGTTGTTTAAGTCCGACTGTGTTTGCGGCATCACGCTGCATCGACCCTTTGTCTGCATTTCTTTTATTCATCGAGCCCATTGAACAAACTGTTGTTGATATGACCAACTTATATGGCTCACGTAAATATGGAATGATATTCGTACTATTCGTGCTTACTATGGGATTTTGCTGCCTGCTGGTGTAGACGCCTGTTTTTGCTCAAACTTGGCCATTCGCTTGTGGGACCGCAGGTGGAGCAGCGGGAACACACACCGAGAAGTGAGTCTGCCTTTTCGGTGGTAAATCAAATTCGTGGCACCCCACCACCACCACAGCAGCTACCGGAAACACCTGGACCATCCCGGCATCGCTTGGTGCATCATCCGCCCTCAAAGAAGCGCCACATATGCCCGCACATATACCCGCAAGTGCGGAATTCCAATATTCATTCCGTCGAATGCGACAAATGCAAAAAGAAGAGCATGATTTCATTATATGTGAAACATGTGAAGCGCAATGATTTCTTTATATCTACTCAGTTCTGATTTAATTTTTTGCCACTGTATATCAATAAAAGTAAAAAACATTAAAAAAAATGATAAAAAAACCCACCTTTACGCTTTTTTCTACGTTGCATTGATATTTTTTGGTGTTGTGTCAAATTAACACATGAGCGACTCTTTCGTAACTTTTTGGGAACGACGGATGCGTGTTAATATATAAAAACGTTGATGCGTATGTATGAGTAAACATCACGGCTAAACCACTGAACGTATCAGAACCATACAAACACCATTCGTTTTTTTGTGAGCTCCGGAAGGTTTATTTTCCAACACTACCACTCATACAATTTAAGTATTACTTCAAAATATATCTGGGATACTTTCCAGCACACATGGTATTATGCTTCTTATTCCAAAAGTGCAATTCAATGAGTAAAATTGGACAAAGCATTTGACATAAAAAAAACTAAACTAATTTGGATTAAAAAAAATAATTTGTGTGTCTAAAAATCAAAACAAAAACAAATTTTTTTCCAAAAAAAAATTAAAACTGCTGGACGACGCCATTCCAACCCAGCAAACATTTAGGTTTGATATCGACTCGAGAACGACTCGGTATCAAAGGTTTTTCTCTAATGTCGAACGTTTGAAACCGACTTGAGAATCATAGCTTTCTCAATAAAAAGGGGAGTTAGTTCTCGAGTCGAGAAAAGGGTTTTTTCTCGAGTCGGTTTCAAACGTTAGTTCTCGATTCGAGAAAAGGGTTAGTTCTCGAATCTGTTTCAAACTTTAATTCTCAAATCGACTTCAAATAAAAAGAGTGAAACGTGAATTAATTAATTACAAAATTGTATTTTTGTTTTTATCGATCTATACGCAGAAGAGAGTGGAAAGCAACATACAATAATGTTCTGCAAGCACAGACTATGTCAATGTAATCGAACGAAATCTGTAAGAATAGGACAAAGTTTTGAAATAGAACTTAATACCGAAAATAAAGATATTTACCTTTCGAAAATCAAAAAAAAAGAATCCTATCGAAAAAAAAATTATGAAAATCGGTTGGCTAGTTTTTGCTCTTACCCGTTACAACCAAATTGGCGTTTTCAATTTTATAAAGAGTAAAGATAAGTAGAGATAATTTTTTTTACACTAAACAAAATAAAAGGTACAGATATAATTTAAAAATTAAATTATTAACGTTTCACTTTTTTATTTGTTGAAGTAACCTTTGAAAACGAGTCGAGAGTCACATTAGTTATCGACTCGTGAAATAGGGGTTTTCTCAAACCTTTGAGAACTACTCGAGAACGACCTTTGATATCGAGTCGAGAACTAACCTTTGAAAACGAGTCGAGAATGACTTTAGTTATCGACTCGAGAAATAGGGTTTTTCTCAAACCTTTGAGAACGACTCGAGAACGACCTTTGATATCGAGTCGAGAACTAACCTTTAAAAACGAGTCGAGAATGAACCTTTGAAAACGAGTCGAGAAGCACGTTAGTTAACCACTCGAGAAATAGGGGTTTTCTCAAACCTTTGAGAACGACTCCAGAACGACCTTTGATATCGAGTCGAGAACTAACCTTTGAAAACGAGTCGAGAATCACATTAGTTACCGATTCCGAGCTAAGAGCATCCGAGTTGGAATATGCGATTTTCGGCAATCGCGCGGCCAAATAAATACCAATCAAAATTACATATTGAGCATAAAAAACTGCTATTGCTAAAATTTCCGGTCATTCCGGGTGTTCCAACACATTTTTTTGGCTAAACTCCCTAATCGATTCCGAGCTAAGAGCATCCGAGTTGGATTATGCTATTTTCGGCAATCGCACAGTGTTTCGTTTAGTAGAAGTTTGCTAGTCAAAATAGTTTTATTACATTAAATGATTGTTTTCGAATTTTCAAAACTAGAACTGCTCGAGTTCTTGAAAGAGTCCAGCATAGACATTATGCTAATTTCTGAAACTCACTTCACCGAAAAACACTTTTTCAATATACCAGGATATAGACCCTATAGACACAAAGCATCCAAGCGGAAACGCTAGAGGTGGTTCCGATATTCTCATAAAAAGCAGGATAAAACATTATGCTCTTCAGAATTATTGCACAGAACATATTCAAGCGACAAGTATTTCTCTCGATGGATACTTAAAAGGCCTAACACTAACAGCTATACTCTGCCCGCCCAGACACAAAATAACTGACCAACCATTCCAGACTGTTTTCCATTTTCTTGGACCAAAGTTTCTTGTTGCCGGGGACTTCAACGCCAAACATACATATTGGGGTTTTCGCCTAATATCACAAAAGGGCAGGCTCCTGTTGAATACTGTCAACAGACTCGGCTTGACGTAGTCTCCTCTGGCACACCAACTTACTGGCCAACTTTTTTTTATTTTATTTATTGGATCTTCTAATCACTTAGAACTAACAATAATTTTTAACGGTACAAATTTCACGTTTTTTTTTTACTAGTTGACCCAATCCAACGATTTGGACAACACTATGTAAGTTTCGTTCATAGAGGCGTCATCAAGGCTATGTTGACATGGCTGGATGTTGGTTACGCTTTAGACGTAGGGGTCTGGTGGGTTTGACCAAATTTCTGGCTAGAATATTTGGATGTTATTTAAGCTAATCTGCATATTTTGTTGTACGTTTGGGGATCTCATCGGAAATTGTCGGTATTTGTAAATCTCGATATATTTGTGCATTTCTTATAAACCATGGGGCTCTAACGATTTGATTTTTATATGTGGTGTTGAGTCTCGATTGCTTCGAGAGTAGCCAATCGAGATTGAGTTTTTATACCCCCACACTCACTGTGGCAGGGTATACTAACTTTTACACAAAGTTTGTAACGCCCATAAGGGGGCGTGTCCGGTATGGAAAATTATATATATCAGCATCACCGCCGGAGTCAATTTAGCCATGTCCGTCTGTCTGTCCGTCCGCACGATAGCGGTCGCAGTTATGGAGATATCGACTTGAAACTTTGGGTACATGTTTTTCTCGTGAATACTGAGATCAAGTTCGAGAATAAGCCAAATCGGACAAAAACTGGGGAGCCACGCCGGAAAAAAGGTCAACATTTTTCAAGTCTTTTTTATTGCTGCATTCGATTGGAAATGTTTAGAAACGTATTTTTGACATGGTTCGAAGTTCCGAAACCAAATATATAAAGGTCAAAACGGGGTCTTGAGACCAATTTTTTTTGTGGTCGATTTGATTGGAAATTTTTAGAAAAGGATTTTGGACATGGTCCGTGCTCTAAAACTATTTATAGGTGGATCAAAATGGGGTCTTGAGACCACCTCATTTTATGTTCGAGGTACTTCTTCCTACTGTGTGGGGGTATTTCAGCTTCGGCATAGCCGAATATAGTCCACTCTCTAGTTTTTAGTTTGATTTGTGTAATTTTAGTCTCGATGTGCTTTTTCCAGGTGAGCCGGCGATCGAGATGCATGCCCAGATGTTTAGTTTCAGTACATTGTGGCATTACACTACCATTTATTTTAGTGTCTTTCCTTAGGGTGAAGGTAAGATGGGCGCTCTTTGACTCGTTGACTCTAATTCTCCACTTTGATAGCTAATTTTGTAAAGTGTTCAAATTTTGTTGCACGTGTTGTGGTGCCAATATAGAGTTTGAGTGCGAGCACAATATTTCGGTGTCATCGGCAAATGTTGAGATGAGGGTCTGATCATTGGTGGGCATCAGCGTTTCCGTAATAACATTGGTTTTCAATATTCAGATAAAAAAAATTACAAAATGAATCACATTGCAGCTTATTACATTTTTATTTCTTTTTGGCCTGATTATCTTCTTTCTGAAAAACAAAAGCTACTAACATTTAGGCTTTAGTTACAGACAAAGGCCATTTGGTAAGTAAAACTAGATATACAACATGCACTTTCGGACAATAATTTCGAAAAATTGGTTTTGCTAAAGGCTAATAAAGTCTTCATTTAATTTTTATTGTTTTTGTGTATGTATTTTGTACAAACGATTAAATTTTAAAAAAAAAGTTATGTTTTTTAATATTTTACTGTTTTTTATTTCACTAAGTTCTGATATTTCATATTAGGTTGAACCGAAATAAAAATGTAATACTTAATCCAATAAATATCAAGCAATAAAAAATTTTGTAATCAATTACTCAAAAAATTTTTTAATCAATTACATGTAATCGTACTCAAAAAAATTTGTAATCAATTACTTGTAATCGTACTCAAAAAATTTTGTAATGTAAATTTTGAGTACGATTACAGTAATCAAAAATTTTTATTTACGATTACAGTAATCGTACTTAAAATATTTTTAGACATAATAGTATTGAAAAAAGAAAGAGCAAAACAAAAGCTGTAAATTTCAGAGAGGCGCTCATTTCCAAAACAAGCGTTAGCAGATATCGAAAAAATAAAAAAGTTATTCATCTGTAACCATTATACATCGATTACATACCAATTTATTCTATGCGTTGCCTTCAATTACCATGTTTTTTGTAGTAAAATTGAGAAACAATATTGATTACTTTTCCAAAACCCATATAAAAACAGTTTCTCAAAAATATTCAAATTTCTCAGAATATGTAGAAGTGATAATGGTTTGTTTTGGAAATGAATGCCACAAGGATAAAAAAAATCCAAGGGATAGAGAATTTTAGGCGGCCATTTTGTATGGGAGGTAGGCGTGGTTATTTTCCTATGTTGCACTTCGGGCTCTCTCACGCTCATACTACATGTAATTCTACGTAGTTCGATCATAGTTTGGTTACGGTCCAAAACACCGTCGTATAAAAAAAAGTTCATACATTTTTTACATGTTAATTTACTATTTTTTTCACGAATTGAAAAAATTGCAAAATGAATTTGGCTTATTCTATTTTTTTAAAGATAATAAGTATCTTCAACAATTGTCTCCAGTTGAAACCAGGACGATTTTGTGTACCATACATTTTAGATCGAATTAATAGACACATGTACCTTTTTGATCATGCTACTTTCAGTGCTCTCCCATGTTTCCTGGGTTGCCAGATTACAAAAAAATATACTGTTTCATTCTAAATGAACAATTTCTGAAATATTAGCGCCAAACATTTCTGATATTTCCATTTTTAATTTTGTCCATCTAGATTTCTCATTCGAAACACTGTGCGACATGTGTTTAGAAAGGTTCATTTATAAATAAAAACTATAAGAGATTATAGAAGTAGTCAACACACCGAAATAATATGTCAGAGTGAAGTAGACCGGTTCAAACTTAGGAACAGATTAGACCTAGGAACAGATTAGACCAGAGATGCAATTATTTACTTAAAATACACTAAACAACGGCAGAAAAGCGCTTCAAAATTTTCGTTTTTGCATTTTGGCATTTTCTTTTGCACATAATAATTCATCAAAAAAATAGTAAAAAACAAGTTTTTTAAAATATAGCCCTTTAACCGACTAAAAAGTAGAAAATAAATTAATTTTATGCAATTTCAATTTAAAATTAAGGGTTTTTGGCTGGTTTGTTCTTAATGTCAGATTTTGAAGTAGTTAAAAACCCTTAATTTTAAATCGAAATTGCGGAAATTAATTTGAAGGGAATTTATTTTCTGCTTTTTGTAGCTCGAAGGAATCGGAAGTTATGCCATGTTTAAGAAAAAGGGGTTTGAGTCCCCCCACGGCCCCTACGCCTGTCTAGCTCATGTGGAAGTGTATGAAAAAGCTTTACTTTGCATTGTGTAAATTTAAAAAAAAAGGCAAACATACCAGAAAAAACATAAAAATCCAATTTGCTGAGTTGAGGTGAATTTGGTCATAATTCAGCTGGACAAAATAATAGGGCCATCGAGCATTTTTTAATGTAAATATGAATTTTATTTACATTTGGATAAGTATTCACATTTACTAATTTGGCTTTGGTAATATTGTGTGTATCCTCCTTTATTCATTGATAGAGTCGCTTTTTTTTTCTTAGCTAAGGACGTCATATCGAGTTTTGCCACGTTTCGCGACAAGCTTCATTATTGACCACAGGGGCTATTGGATTAAGTCAGGGCTGTCGAATGCTAGTCTAGAACATTTATATCTTGATTATGAACCATATTTTTGGTATATTCTTAAACTTTTTTCCTGCGGGTATACAATTTTTTTTTTGATGCAAAGAAAGTTAAGTGATACAAATGTTTCCTGAATTTTGAGAATTTTAAAATGTTTGATTTTTGATTGGTCGTTTTTAGCCTTATCTTTTAGAAAGTTTCTACCTTCTGGCATACAATTTGTTGTTGTAAAAATTCGCAGCTTAATTGATTTAAGTTGCACTGAGCTTGAACCCGACTATAAACAAGATTCATTTACTTAGAGCTCGTTAAATATAATTCAGTTGATTTTTTTAATTTAAAATTTTGTCCTGGTGAAAAAAAATTTGTAATTTCTCAATTGTTTCTAGCCCAGCGTGATTAGTTTACATCCTATCGTAAAAATCGTACATGTTTTTTAAAGGTACCCACTTTTCCTCTATCAAATTCATATTTAATATTTCAAATCCAATAATTTTTAAAGAGCTGTTAGTGCATGGGGAAAATGCAAAAACCCTATTTAAACGGTTTTAAGAATTGATCCAGAAAAACTTGGAGACACGGGTAGTCTTTTTTAACCCGCTCTAGCTGAATCTATTAGACACGATGTTACGATGAAGAGTATCCGAAGAGTACACCGAAAACCTATGGTTTATACACGGTTTGTAAATGCCCTAAAAACGGTGTGGCAAAAGCAATATATCCTGGACAGTAGTGTGCAGGGTATAAAAAAGATTATAGAAAAACCGATTACATAAAGTTATTGCAAAATAACTGTGCAAAAAGCTCTCTAAAAATTAATTTTTATGATTTTTTGAATATTAATAAAAATGTATATTCTTGGCCTTGTTTTTCGAAATTTCGGCCGAAAACAATATTTTATTTTTCGGCCGAATCCGAATTTATATGTCCCCCTTACCAACCACCCCTTCCCACCTAACTAAAAGTTATAAATAAATAATGTAAGCTCCACTTGCCAGTTGGTGACAGATACGGGCTTTTCTGTTCCTTTTTGGGTATGGAAATTTTCAACGGTGAATAAATAACCGAACTATCCGTCGGTAGCAGATGTGACGTTACAGCCGATTGTATGGAGCCGCTACCCGCATTGGCTACTACTGATGATGAATGGTGATGCGGGTGCGATTGCATATGATCCTCTGGGGGAGCAGGAGAAATGATAACATGAGCATTGGAGCTCCCAGAACTACCGCTACTGTTATGCAAAGCAATCGGGTACGTGTTGTGATTGTTGTTATTAAGAGCCGAAGCTGGCCCAATAGTAGCAGAAGCATGAGCATTCGATGAGGCATATAAGAAACTCTCAAAGTGTATGCGAATCTCGGTGCTTGGAAAACGAAAGAAGCAACTGGAAAAAAAAAACCGATTATAAATCAATTTTGTATTTTTTCTTTGTTTTGAATACCTTCCAGGCAGCTTTAAGGGATCAGCATTGCGACGCTGCAAAAAGTCATCAACAAATATTCCATTTTTACTAAGACATTGCACGTAAAAGTCGCGCGTCTCTGTATCGTACAAGACCTGAAAGTGCTTCCGGGAAACCAAATTGTTTTCAGCTACGTGAAAGTGAACGTGAGAAGTAGACGAATTGCGCCCAATGATAGTGCACGATTCGCTGATGTAAAGCAGCTCTTGTTCAAATTTTAGGTATCCAAGAGCGTTGTCAGGCGGTCCTGGCGTCGTATTAGGTGCATTGGCAGGTGGGGAACTTGTTGTTATTACTGCTGCTGCTGTGGGGGGGACACCGACTGAATCGGAAGTAGCGCTGGTGATGCTGCTGTTGTTGTTGTTGAGCGCACCGCCATGATGAAACTGCAGCATATCCTTGGCTATTGCTACAGTGGCAGCGTCAGCAGTGACAGCACTTGTGGTGGAAATCGGCGGGGTACCACTGCTGCTAATATTATTGATGATGGTCGAATTTGAGATGCCGGTGGTAGAGTTGTCGATCTGCTGCGTCGATTGTTGCTGTTGTTGGTGGTGATAAAAATCCATTTCTAAACGGCACTCCAAAGCTCGGATGTTAATTATAGTATCTTCCGTCCTGAATTTTCACCTACAATTGCGTACCAACAATTTGTTTTCTGTTGAACTTCACTTGTCTTGGCACTTTTGTTCAAGGTTTCCAAAATAAGTATATTTCCCTTTAGAATATTTTCTCAAACTATACTCTTTGACCTCTCGATGTTCCCGTATAAATAGTCCGCGAGCAATATTGCGTGTGCAGCAGAACTAAAAAATTAAATTGAAAAATCTTTATTGCTGAAAAATGCGTGAAAAAGCCGCATTGGCGGTGGGGCGGAATCCACCTGTACTCGCGGTTGCGTAAACCTAAAAACTCACCACAAAATATATGTAATCAAAATTTTTACTGCATCGTTTTGCCCATGTTTACAAACAAATTCTTAAAATCTAAAATCGAATTAAAACAATTTTGAGGTTTTTCCAAAATTTAGCGCACCACACAACACGTTTTTTGTTTTTGATTCGTCGTTGTTCTTCGCTGTTCGTCGTGCGTGCTTATGTGCGTGAATTTTTGCAGTTTCGTTTCTCGTTTTGACCCCAACTTTTTCCGTTAACCAAAAAATATAAACATTAAAATGTAATTACAAATTTCGCAATAGATTTTCGTGTTTTATTTAAGGAAATGTACTTTGAATTTTTGCTTAGTTACATTTTTCTTTAGTTACAATTGTAGTGCGGTCGAATCGGGGTACCTGGCAGCTGGATAACTTTAGTACGCAAAAGAACCCAAGTGGAATAGGTATTCGTTTGTTTTTATTTTTTTCCAATAGTATACATATATACATATATATGTATCTATGTATATGTAATAGTATACATACCAAATGTACCAAATGGTATCTACTCGTTAATTCTTTGTGCCGTGTTTTTCTATTCTTTTTGCCGTTTTCTTCTATTCATTTTGTTTTTATCATTCGCATTGAATAATACGTATTATCCAAATATAATACTTTTTATTGTATACCAGTCAGTGATGCCATGAACTTTACTTGAAATTGCCCACAAAAAAAAGAAAAACTCTTTTTCCCTCAAAAGACAAGAAAAAATACCCGCGTAAATTCCCACACACAATTTAACCACAAAATTACAGAATAAATTGTGAATTTGGCATTAATGGAGTTATAAACTATTTTGTGAACATGCCTCTAGTAGCATTTCATTTTTGTATGAGAAAATCAGGTGCGAGCTCACAAAATAGAATTTATAGAGGAAAATGCTCTTCGTAGGTAAAAAATTATTGAAAGGTACTTTGTAGAAAATTTTCCAAGGAACAAAACTGCATCATTCATAAATAAAAACCTTTATATAAGTATAGATTAAAAATATGTAAATTAAAAAATTATTATCATATGGATAAAAAAATAAAACTTTTCCATTTTAGGTAAAACCGACCAAAAAATCCCTCAAAAAGAAAATTACCCTGAATTTGGCATTACTGATAGCAGTGATGGAAAAGTAGGATTATTTGTACCATTTACCAATAAGCACAAAAAAATGTTTGCCTCCAACGTTTGAGAAATAGGTTCAACCTCCACTTAGATTTTTTAATTTCAGACTTGGCAACACTTTAAAAATACTCGGTTCTGGCAACAATTATCAAAATATTAGTGATACGTAAATTCGACCATTTTCTCTGTACTACCCGGTTATTTTGTGAATACTTTAAATCTCTTTAATCAATATTTCGATACAATTTTACCTCCATTGTGCATTCTTTAAATTAAAAATTGTCAGGAAAAAAATGTTAGTAGTTTTCATACAAAAACATTGAAAGTAAAATAAAGTTGTTCGTGCAATTTTGATTCGATATTTTACTTTAACAAAGCAATTAAAAGGTTATGATTTGGGCCATATTTTACTCCATTTTTATAATTAATTTATCATCAATAATGTATTTTCACTTAAATTCTTTTTTTTCGCGCGTCTGTGTAAAAAAAATTATTTTACAGCTATAAATGGTATGCAATAACTCGCACACGATATTTCGTACCATGTATCGCATACTGTGTACCATCAGTGGTCTACACTTACGATCAATCGCATGCGATGTATAGTATGCGAGAATTTATCGCTAATATAGGGGTAAGGTTTTTCACAGCATAGGACTGAATTGACCTTTTGACTGAATTTCTATTGCTGAATTTTTTGTTATAGCATCAATTGTCGACACAGTTTTACACCAATTATCATTCGATACCCAATATACGGACATAATTTGGTTTGACCTCTATGCTCCATGTCCGTGCGCAAGGGGTGGTTTTGGGGGTTTAAACTCCCCCAGGGCATTCAAATTTTCTTTTGATAGAAAATTTATTTTTTAGGATGCAGCGACGCACATTTTATAAGCTAACAGTTTTAAAGAAATCTCTAAAATTTAGCTTTGTATGGTAAAATTGTATTGTTATGTCCAAGTAAACGTTATAAAAAATGTTAAAAACAAATTCAAGCTATTTTTCTTATGATTTTTTAATAATATCTTTTGTTTTGGATTAAAAAAGTCCCAGAAGACGGTGTCTTAAGTTACTGAGTATCAAGAATATCTCGAATTCAAAAATATGTCTGTTTTTATGTTGAGCTAGTTTTGTATTCGAACACAGTTACGTAATTTTTAACGAAAATATCCCGTTACAAATATTATAAAACCACAGCCATCCTGTGGTTTTTGTACTACACAGAATTATAAAAATCCTGTTTATTTATATAGTTTTCATAATACTCTAGACCGCCCCATATTTTGATTTAAGGTGGTCAAATCGGAGAAAAAGTCCCATACAAAAAGTTAAAAAAAATTAATTAATTAAAAATACATTTTAGAATCAGAAAAATACGTGCAAAAAACCATAATTATACATTTTGGGCGTTCGCCCCTCTCCCAGGATCAATAAATAAAAAACCTTTTTTTGTCAATTACCAAAAAGGGCATTTCAAAAAAAAAAAAAATGTTCCAAATAAATTTGCTAAAACCGGAAACCCTGAATCATTTTATTTCCTCTTTCAATGACGTACTACAATGGAAAATTCTGATGTCTGGCAGTGGAAAAATCTGACGTCTGGCAGTGGAAAATTTACTCATTTTGCTACTTGCCTCACCTGCATTACTACACTGAGGGAAACAAATAGTGAAATCAAATGAAAACGTATTTAAATCAAATATAAACGTATTTGATAGTGCTCCTAAGCTGTTTTTATTTAAATCAAATATGCGCGTATTTAATATTGTATTAAATATGGAAATATTAGAATTAAATATAGAAATATTAGATTTAAATATTTATTAAAATTGCGAAAAAAAAATTTTTTTCGTTTTTATTTATTTACAATTTTTCCACAAATTCAGTTTTCAAATCTAAAAATAGAAATTTTAATTATTTATTGCTCAGCAAGCGTTGATTTTTTTTCTTCTACACCCAGAGAAAAAATCGCGTTAAATTAACCAATTTTTAACCAATTTTGTGGTTAATATTTTTCAAACCGATTTTTCAGGTTGTTTTAACAAGATGCTATTGTTAAAAATGACACTCTCCTATATGTGTACGTGTACGTGTGAAGAGGTTTGTGATTAAACTGGGAAAACTGGTAAATATACGTTCATTCAAATCATTGCCGGTAGCTCAGGGATTAGGCAGTCGGCCTCATAAACGGAAGTACGGGGATCAAAACCCCGTTCCGGAAAAAGTTTTTTTAATTTAATTTTTTTTTATAAAATTGTAAACCACACAATTTCTCCGAGTAACTTTTTTACCATTCTTTATGCTGATGTTCGCGTCGTTTGAGTATTTGTAAGGTACTGATTTATTTTAATAAAACACCTAAATATATAGGCACAAAAAATCACTTAAACTAGACAGACTTAGGATATTATCAGCAGAGGCACGATAAGTGATCCCCGCTCAAGCTATAAACTATTTATTACTTGTGTCTGTACTTTTCTTAATAACGATGATTTACAATTAGCAAACGGCCACGGGTAAAAATGTACGTCCCCCCATTCGATTTGTAAAACGTTTTCCAAAGTTGAAAATAAAATTTATTTATTTTTATCAACCTGTTTTCGTTTTTAAAATTTCCTATAAAAATCTGGGAACGGCCGCGGTGGCCACGAATACGATTTACATGTTTGACTTTGCTTGGGACTCAGGGAATCAATGAAAATGTTTCCAAACAACCCAAACAATATATTCCTATCGGTGGAAGTCTTAAAACTGTTCCCGAGCTAGAAAATAACGCAATAATCATGAAAGATGTAAATATTTCCAAAAAATATTTATTTTTCAATTTGGAACAGCTGATCTTTGTTTACAAAAAAAGCAAATAAACTTTGACTATCTGCACTCTTCTTTGGACTATCAGCCTTCAAGCATGTTGTATTTAACATATCTCCTCCTATAATTTCATACACTTAACAGAGAAGGTTAACAGAATTTGGTATCAATCTTCCTGTAAAAATTTGACAACTCTGTTCATATATTTTTCAATGCAAAATATTCTCATCTCTTTTTCATGTGTCACAATTCATACGCTGTATCAACCAATTCATACAATGTAAATCAGCCTTAATACATGGCCTTCATTTCGTGATTTATTCACAGCCTTGTATATTACAAACACACGCCTTACCCCAGTTGCAAAAACTTGTTTACCTCAACCAGGAGACAAAAGGTGAGGCATGCGATATTGTGAAAATGTCGCCTTGAACAAACGATGGGTTCACAGAGGCGTGGGAAAATCTTTCGGACCGATTCGAAAACAAACAAATGTTGGTCTACAGCCAATTAAAGGCTATTTTAAACCTACCGGCTGTTAATTCTAAATCGGGTAGTGCGTTGCACAAATTGTATGATATCGATGTCAGCAATTCGGATGCAATTCTCATTTATCTATGATCAACACGATTGCCGATTGATACGCTCTCCTTGTGGGAGCAAAGCATAGATAAAAAGTCAGAAATTCCGAAATGGAAAGATTTAGATAATTTTCTAATGAATAGATTTCAAACGTTGAAACCATTTCGGATTTCAGATCAGCTTCGACTTCAAGCAGATCTACTGAAAAGAAGCAATTTTCTCAACCTCAACTGACATTTCAATCTCACCATGGTTTAGTCAGTGAGAATTGTAAATGCCGTCCCTCAGAACAGCATCCCCTTGGAAATTTTCCTAAATTCTTAGGCATGAGCAATAATGTAAGGTTAGCAGTATTGTGCCGACTCTTGACCGACCGATTATTCGGCTTCGGCCAATATTCAAGTCCGAAGCCGAATATACTGTCAAATGTAAAAAATATGTAAAAGGTAAAAAATTTTTTTTTTAAATCAATGATTGCTTACAAGAATTTGCGAAAAAAAATCTATGACAAAATTTAGCAACCATGGAATTTTTTCAAAACTATCGTTGCCAATTTCGCGTTGTAGTTTAAAATTCACCTTTTTTGGACACCATCTAGTTCAGAATCCAATATCCTTTAAAAAGCAATAGGCCTACTTTTTGAAGTATTTAAAGTTAAAAGGACTTTGGCAAATTACACTAAAATAAGCCGTTCATATAGGAGGAGTATCAGAACAAAACTTGACATATCCAATTTTTTAGCAAATTGGTTTTTTGTTTTTTTTGTATTCTTTGGACTGAAATCTATCAGAATATATACTATGAGCACAATATTTTCCGTTTTTTCATAGAGTAAAATGAAGGTAAAAACATGGTTCCGAATCAAAACGTGACATATGCCTATCTAAACTTGACATATCCATAGTTCCGTATCAAAACGTGAGACATGTGAGATGTAGATGGCTTCCATTTATCTCTCACGAATGTAAAATTAGTGGACTTTGGCTCTTTAATTGAGATAACTGTAGTTGTTACAATGCTTTAATGGAGAAGTATTGTCTAATTGTGCGTTTTTTAATTGTAATTAAAAATAATAAAAAAATAATGCTAGAAATCAATAATACGGTAGAAACTTTGGACAGGGGGAAAACGTAGGAAGGGGCCGTAAGCTCGAAAGATTTATGTGAGTGTCTGAAGTTTTTGGGTAATGAGTCTACATAACTTAGAAAAATTTAGTCTACATATATCGTTGTCAAAGTCAAAGAACGCACTGATTAGCTGTGTGATCCCTTCTAAGGTGATTCACCCAAAAAATTTGACGAGAACGCAGTCGGGAGCTGTTGCAATCATACCTGGCACGATTCACCCGAAAAAATCCAAGGACGCAGTAGAGACCTGGTCTAATTCCACCTGACATTATTCATCCAAAAAAAGTATAAAGCCACAGTCACGAAAAGGTACAAATAAAAACGTGACATATCCATTTGTTCAGATCAAAACTTGACATATCCAAATTAAGAATTTTTCTACCATGGACATGCGTAGTAATTATATTGGAAAGTATGTGTTAATTAATTTTAAACACGGCTAACTAATAACTGCATAATTTTACGATGTTACAGGTATGCGGTAAAGGGGCGTAAAAAAACTTTCTCAATTTCCCACGAATTTTGAAAAGTGGATATGTCAAGTTTTGATCTGATACTTCTCATATAAGTAATAGCTTGTTTTGAAGATAAATTTTTTTAAATAAATTACTGAATTTTGTCAATTCCGTCATTTTGTGACTCTTATATCGTGAATTTCTCAAAAACCTGACGTGTAAGTAGTGCGCCGACACAATTGTGTTTAAATTGTTTTGCACATTCGCACTATGTATGGGAGTGCACGAGCAAATCTAACTGTGCGACCTGTAAGAGGGGGTAGTTTGTGCGACCTGTAAGAGGGGCTTTTGGATAGGGTAGTTTCTAGTCCACCTGCTTCAAATAATCTGGCTGAATCCTCGCGGCCCCCTCAGGTTCCCAATTCCTTCTCCTATTACCTTCTCCTATTACGACAGATAGTGTTGTTTTAGGTACCGCCATGGTGACCATTTGTCATCTTGATATGGTGTATACAGCGCGACCGCTTATCGACTCTGGCTCAGAATGCAGTTTTGTACAGGACAGATTACATCGTATATTAAATCTTCCACATCAAAATGTAAGCGCTAAAGTTTCCGGTTTGAACAAAGTTGTATCGGTACACCCTCAGAAAATGTGCAGCTTTGTCATTCGATCTCCAATAGATTCGAATTTAAGGACCAAGCTAAAGGGTCTCATTCAACACATTCAATCAATACGAAATGTTTACAAAATCCAATCCTTATGTACGTGAGTCATTGCCGATTCACAGTAGATCAGACGACCTGCTTTGGAGAGAGTAGTTTGTATACCAATGTCGAAAACCAATTTTAAATCATATATGTGTGCGAAAAAGCAAAGCAAATAAAAGTAGGAGTGATTTTGACACTGCTCTCTTTTTCTCAATCCATAGAATGTCAAACTTAAGAAAATCTTAACCCAAAATAACCACACCCAGAGAAATCTTCATGTATTTTAATTAACACTATTCATGTTATATTAACATGAAAAACATTTGTACGCAAAACAAAAACAATTCCAAAAAACTACAACTACATTGACAAAAATCGAAGCAAAACGCACACATTCACAGAAATGAGAAAAAATTTCCGAAGCAAAACGCACACACTTACACAAATGAGAAATTTTTTTTCGAAAATAAAAATATATTCAACTATTCTGTCAAATGGAAAATTTGAAAATAAACAGAAGAAATTTTTTTATTTCAAAACAAATTTGTTTTTGTCGACCTGAACGAAAGAAGCTCAGTGGCACAGCGTGTAGATGCGGAACTTATAAACATTAGGTCCCGTGTTCAAATCTCGTCTGAGTTGAAAAAAGTTTTTTTAAATAGAAATTTTTAGATTTCAAATTCAGATTGGTCTTTGGACGACATTAATTTATGAAGCGCAGTAGCACAGAGGGTAAAGTGATAAACTCAAGATCCGGAAGGTCCAGCGTTCAAATCCAGTTCAGTGTGAAAAGGTATCTATTCGAAATGGTAATGTTAATTTGAAAATAAGTTAAAGAATGGTAAATAAGGAGGAACTGTGGTTTACAATTTTATAAAAAAAATTTAATTTAAAAACCTTTTTCCGGAACGGGGACTCGATCCCCGTACTTCCGTTTATGAGGCCGACTGCCTAACCCCTGAGCTACCGGCAATGATTTGAATGAACGCATATTTACCAGTTTTCCCAGTTCATCAACAAACCTCTTCACACGTACACGTACACATATAGGAGAGTGTCATTTTTAACAATAGCATCTTGTTAAAACAACCTGAAAAATCGGTTTGAAAAATATTAACCACAAAATTGGTTAAAAATTGGTTAATTTAACACGATTTTTTCTCTGGGTGCATATATTTTCAAAATAAAGAATAACATATTTGTGTGAAAATTTTTAAATCTGCAAATAAAATGAAGGAAACCTTAATTTCGCCGTTGGCATCGGCTTTTGTAAGTATATAGAAAATATCGGCTAAGCCGACTCCGACGGCTCTTAATATAGCCGCCGACCAGCCGGTGCAAACGGCGACGGCTAATTTTTGAGAAAATCCGCTGCCGCGCCGACGCGGCTTGGAAGACTGCTCGGGAGTCCAACCTAGATCGTCTGACCTCGAGACAAATCGCCATCATAAAGGTTGATTTACATTGTATGAATTGGTTGATACAGCGTATGAATCTTCCCATAAAAGAGAAGATCCGCTCTATGCCCAAAGATGAGTGCAGATAGTCAAAGTTTGCTTGCTTTTTTTTGTAAACAAAGATTAGCTGTTCAAAATTGAAAAATAGATATTTTTTTAAATATTTACATCTTTCATGATTATTGCGTTATTAGTTTTCTAGCTCAGGAGCAGTTGAAAATAAATAAATTGTATTTTCAACTTTGGAAAACGTTTCACAAATCGAATGGGGGGACTTACATTTTTTTCTTTATCTCAAACTAGGACACCGGCGGTGCCTTCCGAGCAAGTTGTGGCCACAAAAAAATATACACAGTGTTTCGCTCCTTCCAGAGAATACGCCATCACCTTGGCCAACATACCCGTGGCCGTTTGCTAATTGCCATTGTGGACGATGAATGCATTTTTTGAAATTCACATTTGCTGGTGGCTCTTCAATAACATTGTGATTGTAGGGCGGGTGGTAATTGTGAGTTAAATAATTTCACCTCGAAGGGCTTGGTACTCTTGATTAGACGCGAGTCCAGGTAACTGAAAATGGAAGCGAAATAAAATGAATTTTCGGGAAAAATATCCAAATAATCCAATCACACTTGGTTGTCTGCGGCGGAGCGACGCCTGTGCCAATGGCTGTAGAACTTTTTTTGGAAGTGCCGGAAGAAGGGCCATGAAGAATTATTTCGCTATCAAGAATTTTAATTTTTAAAACAATTTCCAAATTTGAAAATAAAACCGTTGACATTTCTATTGACACTTCAGAAATTTGTTATGGTATTTTTATAGGAGACGATACGGTTCATACAGAAAGATCAAGCATGTTGTATTTAACATATCTCCTCCAATAATTTCATACACTCAACAGAGGAGGTTAACAGAATTTGGTATCAATCGTCCTATAAAAATTTGACAACTCTGTTTCAGTCATACTAATATATTTTTCAATGCAAAATATTCCCATCTCTTTTTCATGTGTCACAATTCATTCGCTGTATCAACCAATTCATACAATGTAAATCAGCCTTAACTCATCGCGCTTTAAGCATTATTTTGTTTAAAGAACTTAAAATCGCAGAAACTCCGGAGTCCGACCTGGATCGTTTGACCTCGAGAAAAATCATCATCGTTCGGGAGTTCGACCAGACCGTCTGACCTCGACACAAATCGAAAACCAGGAGCACGATCGCGACCGGCGAGCAATAATGAAGTAAACAGAACTTGAGTTGACGGTTGGGCGGACGACGGTTAGCCGCTGTCAAAAAAATGAGGAACATGTTAAAACAAATACACAATTTTCGTTATAACCCAGATGTCGTTGTATCGATGGTTTTAATCGGTAGTTAACAGTGTTTACTGCGTTTTAATATCTATAAAAATTACATTTCAATTTGCTTATCATAAAATGCGTAGTTTTTTTAAATCTTACTTATTCGTCTTTTCTCCGACAGCGTTCGTGAAATAATGAAGTTAATTCACTGTTTTACATGTTTCGTTCAGTTTCAAATCAGAGATGCATTTTTAGCATTTTAAATAAAAATAAGGTACGGTGTTACAAAACAAAGTATTTAAATTTATAGGAAAAATTATATCATTAAGTTTAGAGATTCATGCTGCAACAGAAAGTGTTTCGAGCAAATATCAAACCAAAAACGAAACTCAAATGATACAATACTTTCGATTTCGTTTGATATCAAGATACGCGATTGCACCTCAGATGTTTACAAGTATCTAAAACTGTGTATGGCTATCTCATTGGTAAAAACATAGGTAATTGTGGTTGCGAGTTGTGTTTTTCAACTACCGCTTAAAGCAAACCATACTCACCGGCGCAGGAAAATATAGTCAAAAAAAAAAAATTAAAAATCGCCTAAAAAAAGTTATTTTAAATTACTTTTAATTTTAAGAAAAATTTTACAAAATCAAAAAATTCTACTTCTTTTCAAAACAAAACAATTCAGTTCCGTTTTATTTTATTATACAAAAAAAATAACAAAAAAAAAATAAAGTTGTCAAAAGAAAAGTTTTGAAATTTTTTTCATAGAAAAAATTTAAGTTGTCTTAAATTTCTTTTTACAGCATGGGCAATAATATTTATTGGATCCATTTGTCAAACTTTGTGCCTGTACCCTGTCGGAAATTTAACCCATTTATTTCTAACTATAAACTAGATATTTAATAGTCAGTACTGACTATAAAGTCACTTATTCCTTTGTTACGAACTCACTATTTTAACATGGGGATGTCCTACGGCGTAGTCTATTGTCTATTCCTACACGAGATTTCAACTAGTTAGTTTTTAGATATTTGGAAGTGATTTTATAGTGCATTATTTTTTAGCTAGATAATATCTAGATATTAGCAAGATTGATTATAGTGCACGACTTTTAAGCTGGTTAATATCTAGATGCCTTTAAATATGTTTATAGTTCATAAAGAATTTTGCAGTAAAAATATTAAAAGAATTTTTTAAATTTAATTTTTTTTTATTTAATAAATAATTTAATAAAATTAGTTTTCAACAAAATTTATAATTCATTTTTAACATTTCATTTTCCATTATGAAAAAATAAAGACAAATTGTAATAGATACATGGTTTTTTTTTACATTTCTAAATAAAATTGTCCAACAAATTAAATAAACAAACAACAACAACACAATATTATGAGTGTAAAGTTAATACATATATATTTATGTATTTCAATGGTTTCTAGCTTTATTTTGAACACATACGTTGTGGAAATGCCTTTTTTTTATTGTTTGCATGGCGAGGCGTAACTCCTTTTCAGGATCGCCCTCATCAATGGAACGAATGGCATCTATTAAGAAAAAATTTATATTATAAAATCCTTGTATATACAAAATAACATTTAGATTATAAAAATGTTAGTACTTACCCATTAAACTATCAAACACATTGTTTGAGTCCTTTAGTCGGTATTTTCCATGCGTTCCATCGACATTGAAGTCCACGATCACTTCCAATGAAAAGACTTCGGTTAAAGTCTTTGGAAGTCGACCTTTCAGTAGCGATTTCATCACGTTTATCTGAGGAAAACATGTTTTCATTAACCCCCCAATTTAAAATTAGCAGTGTAACAAAACTTACATAAAGATGGCGATTTTCTTCATTAATGACGCCATTAAGTTGAGTCAATGCCGCAGTATTTTGAACAGGGAAAACAGTTCTAAGGTTATTGTTGTCCCTTTCTTGACGTAGTAGCTTCTGTGACACTACTTTCTGCGTTGCCAATGCTTCCATTATGACTTTATTTTGAGAGATAATGGTATCTGTAGTTCAGAAGAAAGTAATATTGAACAAAATATTTGACTAATTTATTCATAAATTTAATGTTACCATTTATCTCTTTAATTTTCAAATCTAGCAGCTGTTGTAAGTATGCACAGTTTTGGCACGAGTTGGTTTTATCTGTTAAGATAAAATAGCTTATAAAGTGGTTATGAATACTTCAAAGGTATATCTATACTTACATGGTGAAGTAATGTTTTCTCCCAAATAACATCGCTTGACTTTAGATGTTTTGTTCTCCATATTTAGTTTCTATTATGTAATTAAATTATATCGAATATTATATATTATTTATTGCTTTATTATTTAATAATTTGGTATTATTAATTATGTTATTTTTTATTTTTTCGATCCCAATTGAATTTTCAACTTGAATTTCCCAACTGAATTTTCGGTTTGACTGAAATATTATGCCAACCTACTTTTTCATTTCAAATTATATAAAAAGTTGAAATTTCCAATTTTGTTTATTCAACAAAGCAGAGCAAAGCAATTTTACTTTCAAACTGACTACTACTGCATGACTTTTAAATTACTTAAAAGTTAATTGTCATATAGTTAAATATAAGTTAGTTATTTTTGTAAACCAGTTGATGTAAGTCCGACAGGGTAGCTTTAAAACACACTTGCACACATGCTTGCACGGCAGCAAAGCGATACTGGGTGGCGAATCCTCGCAAATGATGCATTTCGGGGAATGATTGTTGGTGGTAATTTGTTCGTTCCGTTCTTGATGTTCTTCTTGGTCATCTTCCCAATATTCCGTTGTATTCCTCTATGGCACTGGTCGACCTAGTGGTTAATTTAAAAACTTTCTGGATTTACCTAGAAGAAAAGATGTTAGCAGACACAAATTGTATCATACAATAAATACACAATTTTAATATGAACAAAAACACAAAGAAAAAAAAACCTTTGTAATACAAAAATTTTCAAAGTAGAAAATCATGAAATTTGTTGTTATGATCAAAAGTTGACACATCCTCTTTTAACATATAAAATATTAGTTTGATCGACGCAGACGGTAGCAATGGCAATGATAGCAACTTGTGGTAAACGACCGAAGTTTTTTTTCGCTTCTGATGTACTCTGCAAGCTGTTTGTGCTTTACACCGATCTTGCGTCGAAGAGCTTGGCAATAATGAAACCAGCAGCCATGACATTGGGAGGAGGGAAATATGTTTTTGATTGAGATTTGTAATGCCGTCTTAAAATCCGTCATAAAGCTTTTTGCTGTCAAATCGAAAATATTATTGTTTATATAGCCGAACATATGATTGTAAGCTCTCTTTGATTTTTTTATCCATTAATATGAAAGTAAATTGGAAATATCTGGAGAAAGAAAAATATAATTTATTAGCAATTATGATGAATAAGGGGCGTGCAGTTGGAACAAATTGTTGTTATCCCTTTCGCGAATTTGTTACCATATGGCAACATCACACTTTAAGACTACGTGGACCAGCCTCGGTACAATTTACAAAAAAAAAAGTTTAAGCCATTTTTTTCTTTGGTTTATTAGAAGTATTTCTGTATAAACATTTTTTTTTCGGTCTGTTGAATAGCAACAATTTCCGTTTTTTATTGCACCATATTGACGCTAGTAATTTTTTACCGATGTCGCGGCATAAATTCGCGACTGAATTTTGTTTGTTGTTATTGTTGTTTGTTTGTTATTGTTTTGTGTTTTCCCTTTGTTCGGGGCGACGGGTGAACAAAACCGAAGGGAAAAACACAGACCGAAAACGCGCGCTGACACTTTTTGTTGCATTGTTCTTTTTTATTATATTCTTCTTTTTTATTTATATTATTTTGGTTTAATTGAACCAAATTTGACACTCGCGGGTGGAATGCAGCCGGGCGGAGAATTGACAACTGCTGTCAAGGTCTCTTATTCCCTTTTGTTACGACTTCGTTTTAGAAGTTTGTTGATGAGCTTTTACGATCCGATGTTGGGGAAGGCATTGCGCGAAACTATACTTACGGGACGAAGACATAATATGAAAAAAACTAGACTAAAGCTTTTTGTACTCTAAACCTGTTTTGGGAGGGAAATCTGTCGACATTTATGCTTTCGCCTATACATACATGAGTGCCGCCAATTTGAGTATTTTCATTTTGGTGGGTGCGGGGGTGTATATGTAAATTTGCCAAACACACTCTAGAAAAATCTGAGAAGATCTTTCACATATAGGTGTGGGCAAAGCCCCGACTGCGAATACTGGCTTCTGCGTAGGTCGCGCTCATGTGTGGGGGGGAAGATGTTGGAGAAATGGAAAGTGAGCGCCATATATGCGTTCATATAGACAAGATTCTTTTAGTTCTTTTCAGGCAGGGAAAAGAGTGCGAACAGTTTAGTGGACTGGCGTTTTCTTTTTAATTTTAATTTTCGAGTAGTGTTTTTAAAAAAAAAAAGGATTGTTCTTTTTAATTTTTGAAGTTGATTTTTAAATTGTGTTTTTGTGGTTGTTGAGGACCTCGTCGGATGGTGGAGCTGAGATATTTTCGAAGGGAGTATTTTTCCGCGCTGGTGTTATTTCCACCAGCGGGTGGCAATAGTGTTTTGGTGTTTTTTTTATCTGTGGCAGTCGGCCATTTAGTTTATTCGAAGGGTATAAAAGGAAGAAGAAAAAATGTTAATAGAGTTTGTCAAGTTGTGGCAAGTCGGTTGTGGCAAGTCGGCCACTGGTGTTTCGAGATGTTAACAGTGGAGTTGGTCTCCGTCGGTTTTGTGGTCCTGGTTTCCCCTTTCCCTTCCAATTTTTGTTGTGGCGTCCCGCACCTGAGCCAAGTTGTTGCTGGACATCGATTTTATTTCGAAGTCCAGCTGGTGAATTGGTTCTGTAAAGAATCGTGCGAGGGATTTCAGGCAGGTCGGTCTGGTCCCGTAAATCAAATGCACATAAAAACATAATTTTTGTCATTAGTGTTTTTTTTCTAAAATGCTCTCGTTTGACAAATTTCCGTGTTGTGTGTCAGTGAGTGGTACCGTGAACCAGGTGCACATAAGAACTTGATTTTTGTCATTAGTATTTTTTTTTAAATACTCTCGTTTGACAGATTTCCGTTTTGTGTGCAAGTGGGTTTTCGTTTCCATTTCACGTTCGGTTATTTGCGGTTTCCATATACGTATATTTCAGAGAGGGATTTGAAAAGTTTAGTTATCGGGTTTTCGCGTATTCGTGTGTTTCGTTCGGTCGGGGATACCATTCCGCGAGGGTCGGCTTAAATCCCACGCTTCGCGACTGTGCTATTCGGGCAAATAGGGAATTTAATTATCGCGTGGGGATTTTTGATTTTAGTTTTAATAAAGTTTTAGTTAAAAATAGCGCGATACCGAAAACATCACTTAAGAAATTTAAATTTAATTGTTTAAAAAAAATTATTTTTAAAAAAGTGTTGATGCAATAAATTAAAGAAATAGTCATACTACATGTTTGCATTTTTAAAAATTCAAAAATTGAATTCTCGTAGCTGTGGCGATTTTTTAAAATGCACGTGTTGCCATTTGGCAACAATTCCATTTAATGGTATATTTTTTTGTACGTGTCTAAATTTGAATTTCGCGACAGTTGCTACACGTTCAATGAAAATATACATATAATTTTGTTCTTCTTATTTTTTTTTCAGCATTTTTGTATTAATAACTATTGTATGCATTATATTATATGTAAAAAAGGTTTATGTTAAAAAAAATTTATTTTGAAATGTCATGAATAAAATTTATGTAAATAAATGGACACTTACAATGAATTTGACTTTGATTAACTTTAATATATAAGTAAACGTAAATATATTTAATGTATTTTTTATAAACAAATTTTTTTTTGTTAAAAAAAATCAATTTTAAATGTAATACATAAATTTAAGCACATATGCAATAAATTTGATATTGAAAATTTTTAGACTGTTAAGCAAATTTGTTGCCATATGGCAACATTCCAAAAAACTACTTTCAAATAACTTTTTTTTTCAAATTTTGACATTGCGAATCATATGCCGAAATACGACCATGCTGACAAATCATTTAACAATTCTTTGACGATTAGATTAACCACAACAAAATAAAAAATTGTTTTTTTACAACGTTTTTTGGTTAGATTAACCTATCTTTTTTTTTTCTGTGTACATTAAACTAATTCTTTTGAAATATAATAAACAAACAGTCTCTGAAGTGAAAAAATATACCGTCAGTTTTTATTTAACTGTATTCATATCATACAAAAAAATGTACATAATAAAAATTTCAGTGTACAAAGTCGGAAGAAAAAGTGATCGGCTGCTGAATTTCAGACGATTCACGCCGAACCAATTCGCGGCGGCTGCGGCTAGCGAAAATTGTCGGCTGCCGGCTTAGCCGGCTGAGAGCCGCTCGGCGTATAACTCTGGTTAGTACGGTGAATATGGTGCATGGAAATATCGCCCAAAGAAAAATAGCCCAAAAATTTTTAATACAACAAATGTGGGCTTTACCTTTTTTTTGGGCGAGATTCGGACTTTTGCATTTGGATGATTTTTCATATGAAAAATGTTGGGCGAAAATGCGTTTTTTGCTGTTGGGTGATTTTTCATTTTTTTTTGGGTGATTTTTCGTTTTTCATATTTGACAAAAAATCGAGATATAGTTCTTTTAGGTAACGGTTTTCAATGACACAAGAGACGTTCTTCTCCTATTTTTTTTTATTTGCTGTAATTTTGGAGTAGTACAGTTATTAAAGGTCATTCAGTTTTGCTTAAACTGTCAATGAATGCGATGAAACATTACAGTTTTTTGAAATGGAAAACTTTCAATACGAGTTCGTTAGTGGCAAAAAAAGTGAATAGTAAATTAATGTATTTACCGGGAAAAAAGCAGTTATTTAAATTGAAATCTAAAACGCCCAAAAATCATTATTACACATGCTACGATGATAAATGCGACGCCCGGGTGGATTTCCTAATAGAAGGCCGTAGTGTGGTAAATGCAAAGAATGCTAAAAAAACAAAACCATCCTAACCGAAAAGGTTTTTTTTGGAGCTGAAAGCTATATCGGCGATAAAGGAACTTGGACAAACAAACTCCTTGAGCTGCATACGATCTGCATTTCAACGTGCCAGTTCTGTGTAAGTTATATCTTTTTGCAATAAATCCCAAACCAGCCATCAAGAAGCAACTTAAAATTTGAGCTACTCAAAAATAAAACATGGCCTGCAGACATTCACAGCATAGAAGCGAAATGGAAAATTTCTCCTCCTGCACACAGAGCTCGAAATTCCCCGCATTATGGTTAATTCCCCACAATCTAACATCCCTGATCATGGTGAATAAAAAGAGAGCGAGAGAGCACCAAAACTCCATATAAAAAAAATAACTCCATTTTCAGCGATCTATACGCAGAAGAGAGTGGAAAGCAACATACAAAAATGTTCTGCAAGCACAGACTATCAATGAAATCGAACGAAATCAGTAAGCATAGGATAAAGTTTTGAAATAGAACTTAATACCGAAAATTAACATATTTACCTTTCAAAAATCAAAAAAAAGTATCATATTTTCTTTCTTGGCACAAATAGAATGTTTAAAGAAATAATTATAAAAATCGGTTGGCTAGTTTTTGCTCTTACCCGTTACAACCAAATTGGCGTTTCCAATTTTATAAATAGTATAAATCTTTACTATTTATAAAATTGATTGAAGAGTATATACCACCAAGTCAAAGGAAATATTCAATTGAAATCTGTAAGCATAGGATAAAGTTTTGAAATAGAACTTAATACCGAAAATTAACATATTTACACCCAGAGAAAAAATAGTGTTAAATTAACCAATTTTTAACCAATTTTGTGGTTAATATATTTCAAACCGATCTTTCAGGTTGTTTTAACAAGATGCTATTGTTCAAAATGACACTCCTGTATGTGTACGTTTACATGTGAAGAGGTTTGTCATTAAACTGGGAAAACTGGTAAATATACGTTCATTCAAATCATTGCCGGTAGCTCAGGGATTAGGCAGTCGGCCTCATAAACGGAAGTACGGGGATCAAAACCCCGTTCCGGAAAAAGTTTTTTTAATTTAATTTTTTTTTATAAAATTGTAAACCACACAATTTCTCCGAGTAACTTTTTTACCATTCTTTATGCTGATGTTCGCGTCGTTTGAGTATTTGTAAGGTACTGATTTATTTTAATAAAACACCTAAATATATAGGCACAAAAAATCACTTAAACTAGACAGACTTAGGATATTATCAGCAGAGGCACGATAAGCGACCCCCGCACAGGCTATAAACTATTTATTACTTGTGTGTGTACTTTTCTAAATAGCGACAATAATAGAATACATTAGAATTGTAAATGGCCACACAGCCTCAACTCAAACTGAGTGTTACTAAACATAGGTTATGATGTGTGAGACACATCTTCTGTTTGACATTTTTTATTACTAGCGATAATTATAGATAATATTAGAAATGTAAAAGTGTTCATAAGTATTTTGAACATTCTGCCGAGGGACAGAAAAGACGATAGTTGCAATGTAATGTGTTCATAAGTATTTTGAACATTCTGCCGGGGAATAGAAAAGACGTTGACAATAATTTTTCTTACGATAACTATAGCTATTATCTATATATATAAAAGAGACGTGTATGTTTGTCACCAGTGGACGCGAAAACTACAGCACCGATTCTCAGCAAAATTTATATATGTGTTCTAGGGGTCGTGAGAAATGCAAGAAGTAATTTTTCTTTGACCAAAGTTATTTGATAATAATCTTTTGTTGTAATTTTTTGTCTTCAATTTAAAGAAAAAAGAGTCCAACTTGGTGGATGGTCTTACATCGTTGGACTAAAATCAACTTATTGTGATTCACATGATTAATGTAAACTCATAATCAAAACAATTCCAAAATTAAATTTTTTTTTTATTTTTTTAAACTTTTTAATGACTGAATTGAATTTGAATGAATGGCAGCTATCTTTACTTATATAAAACTCTTCGAGAGTATGTATGTATGTATGTTTGTTCCCTTATAACTCAAGAAATACTTGACCGATTTCAATGAAACACATGTCAAAATGTAGGTAATTTCATTGACCTCATCATAGGCTATATGTTATTTAATAAACTTTGGTCGTTCGAGTTGGGCGTGTCAAATATAATTAAAAAATGCTATAATTCATGCAGTGTTTAACAGATTTTGCTGTAATTTTATATGTGGTTTTGAGAAATGAATTGGTAATATGTTGATTCTTAAAATTTGCAGTCCGCCCACTGCCACGCCTTAAAATTTGTAAAGCTCTGTAACTCGGGTCCTATTCAAGGGATTTCGCTGAAATTTTGGATTTGGTGCTGGGAGGTGAATGGCCAGAGGGTTGACTATTTAAGATCCGCCCACTTCCACGCCCTGAAATATTTAAAGTTAAATATGTGGTTAAACGAATAGGCACCTACTGTATATGTCAATTCTTCGAAGCGGAATTTTGTCACATCTTCATACCGAGCTTAATACTGTAGAAAAAAACTATAAAATGCAAACAAGTGATGCCAAATTTAGGGTAATTGTTTGGTCGGATTTTACCTAAAAGGTACTTTTTGTATCCATTTGAAGAAAAAAAGGTATTACTTAACTTTCATTCTTTTTTATATATTTATACTTATATATAAGTTTTTTATTATAAATGATGCAGTTTTGTTCCTTGGAAGTTTTTCTACAAAGTACCTTTCAATAATTTTTTATTTACGATAAAAATTTTTTTCCTGTAAATCTGATTTTCTCATACAAGAATTCATTCAAGAAATGCTACAAAATTAAGGCCACTTTTCATCTTTAAAAAAATTAAAATACCTGTATGATAAAATCCGTGACATGTTCACAAAATTGGGTATGACTCCATTAATGCCAAATTCCCAATTTATATATTTTAAAACAAATTTTTGTTAATGAAATTTGTGTTATTTTGTGGGGGAATAGTGTGTGGGAATTTTCGTGTGTATTTTTTGTTGTCCGTTGAGGAAAAAAATGGTTTTTATTTTTTTTTTGTGGCAAATTTCGAGCAAAGTCCCTGGCATCACTAACTAATAAGGGTTTCGTACTAATCAGACAATTCCTGATCTAGTACAAAACTTACTTTTTTCATTCGGAACTTTGACTTTTGTCCACCTAGATCTGTGATTTGAAACACTGTGAGTCGTCCGCCCAACCGTCAACTGCTGCAATTCTGTTTAATGCATAAAGTAAATACACATAGCAATTGCTCTAAGGCGTTTTTATTATTACGACCCAACAATTGTCAAACAAACATCCCTAAAATACTACTATAGTATCGCATACTAATGGAAGCAAGTACTTGATGAGTCAAGTGTCGAATATAAATAATTCATATATTATTAGAGACCGACCGAAATCGCTTTTTAGTAGGCTGAAATCAATAATTTTAAGTTGAGATCATGAATTAGATGAATTTAGAAGCAAACTATCAAATGCGTGGAAATCAATTGAAGGGGCAGGGGTCTCACTTTTTGCTAAGGCGAGATTTGTAGATATTCGATTTAGATATTCGATCTACTCCCCTTTCTTGAAAGCTTCTCGATTTCAAGAAAGGGGAGTAGATTTAATTTTTTTACGTAGAGTAGTATAAATTCTACGAGAGTAGTAGAAATTACTGTCAAGGTAGCAGATTTCAAGAGAGGGGAGTACATTAGGGTTTCTGCGTAGAGTGGTTGGGTTAGCGGTAATTTCGTGCAGAACCTTTGGCCAAAGTACGTAGATGTGTATTCGTGGTTCCGTGTTTTTGGCGTATTCTTTCCCACGGTCAAAGGCATCTTGTCGGGCATCAACATATACGGAGATTTGAGTGCTCCATCGACTTATATGCCCAATGACATTTTGGTGGCTTTTGGCACTTTATAAGTAAATTATGCCTACTCAAATAATTTTTTATTTTACAATGAAATCAGTTTTTGTACGTATAATTGATTACTTTTAAATAAAGTTTAAATAAAATTTAAAAAAAAAATTACTTTTACTGCATTTTTTTAATTTAGTCCAATTGGAGAATATCGTTGGAGAACGTTGATAACTAACAATTTCTCAACTCGATATCTATGACAATCCCCATACAAAAAATGTTCCTTTTAAGTTGAGAAACCGCTACCGGAGCTGGAGTTGAGAACTAAAGTTGGAGATTTGAGAGTGCTATTTGATATCAACACCAGTGTTACCAGAAAAAATATTTTGAAATCATCCAAACTGGGATTTAAAATCGTCATACGAAGTTTCGGGCCGAGTTTTTGATAATGAGTCGCTCAAAGTATTGTTTGTCAAGGTGCGCTTAAGCTAAACCGTTAACATTTCTATTATGAATTAGCTGATTTTTTATATGACATAATAGAGAATTATTGTCATGGACGGTCAAATAAAATACTACAAAGAATTGTTTTTTTTTTTTTTAAATAAAAAAAGAGATCAATTTATTTCACTTAGAACAATGCAAGTACACTTTCAAGGTTTCCCACATTTTTACACTACCTTCAAAAATTTGTGTGTTATTGTGTAATGCTGTACATTTTGCCACTGATGTTTGGAGGAAAATACAATTCTACTAAAGTACACTACTAAGTACACCGATTCGTGAATACCCCTACTTATATATTAAATTAACAAAAAACTAGAGAGTGAGCTATCTTCGGATATGCCAAAGCTGAAATACCCCAACACTGTATCATCCATTTAGAAGTACCTCGAAAATGAAAATTTGTTCTCAAGCCCCATTTTTAACCCATTTATATGTGGTTTTGGAAGCTCGGACCAATTTAAAAATCCATTTCTAAATATTTCCAAGCGAATACAGCAAAAAACAAGAGAGTAAGTTTCAGTCGAGCAAGCCGACTTATATATATTCTACACCTACTGGGCAATATTGGATCCGCCATATTGAATTTTTAAAATGCGCCATCAAATGGGGCCGTGGGGGTACTCAAACCCCTTTTTTTAAGCAGATCATAACTTCCGATTCCTTCAAGCTAAATCATCACTGGGACCCCAAAATCATCCAAATGACGACGACGTCGTCCATCTGGCGACGCTGATCAACACTAGCTCAAGTCAATATCAATCCCAAGATATATAGAATATTAGATAGCGACATGAGGCCGTTTATGTAACATGACGTCAGCAGTTACTTGTCACTTTGGCAGAAAAGTGCAAGCGCTGCCACAAATGAATTGGTTTCGCAATAGTGCTACCAGATTAATAGATTTTCTACTGTATTAATTAGACTTTAATAGAAATACGATTCAAAATTATTAAAATTAGGCAAAGAAATCCAAATTATTGACTTGTGAATTTGAGTTGCTAAATAAAGAACAGAATTTGACTAGTTGAAGCGGTTTTTTTTGTAATTAAAATCTTTTGTAATATTATTTGAACGGGAAAACTGTTTTAGTTAAGTGGCAACAATCTGCAACTCGGTAATTAATTTGCAAGTAAATATAGTTTGTGTTAAAAAAAAATAATTTAAACAACAAATAATTTAAACAAATTTGAAAATGAGATGCGCCATGTTCAGCTCCAACAACATCAGTGTTAAAAGACAAACAGATTTAAGCTCGTATGGTTAAAATGGTTAAAATGACTTCTTTTCCGTAGATCTGCTTGAAGTCGAAGAAGCTGATCTGAAGTCCGAAATAGTTTCCAACGTTTGAAATCAATTCGTTAGAAAATTTTCTAAATCTTTCCATTTCGGAGCAAAGTATAGATTTTTTTATCTATACTTTGCTCCCATAAGGAGAGCGTATCAATGGGCAATCGTGTTGAACATAGAAAGATAAGAAATGCATCCCAATTGCTGACATCGATATCATACAATTTTAATGTGGAGATGCAATTGTTTATATCACGCTGCAATTTGTACAACGCACTACCCAATTCAGAATGAGCCGGTAGGTTGAAAAGAACCTTTAATTGGCTATTGACCAAAATTCGTTTGTTTTCAAATCGGTCCGAAAGATTTTTCCCACGCCTATGTGAATCTTTCGTTTGTTAAAGATTTTTACTATGTATATTGTTAGCCTCGTGGTAGCACTATGGACCACATTGGCCTATGTGAGGCACATAGCCGCCACTCTAACCTAACCTAACCCAGCCTCACCTTTCGTCTTCTGGTTGAGGTAGTAAAGTTTTTCAACAGGGGTAAGGCGAGTGTTTGTGATATACAAAGCTGTGAATAAGTCACGAAATGAAAGCCAAGGAGTACAATCACCATGAAACACTTCTATGTCACTAGGGGGCAAGTTGATAATGTGGCCAGACATTGGGCCCACCGCATTATAAATATGATGTGAAGATGCACTTTGTGCAGGAGAACTGTGCCGTAAGGTTGTGAGCGAATTCACCCATCAGCGCAGCAGTGGAAAAATATGCCTGGTAGCAACTTTTGAATTTCGATTTGACGACACCAATCGCGATTTTGTCGTCTCCACAAGTTACCTTAACTGCAATTAAGACGTCGTTGTACGCTTCCTTCAGCTTCAGCCATTGGGCCTTGGCTAAGCCACTTTAGCAATATGATAAAGATGAATTAAATGAATTAAATAATTAAATGAATGAAATGAATTGTTACTTCTATACTTAATACTTAAGCTACTTACTCATACTTTTATACTTTACTTATACTTAGTCTCATACCTACTTGTTTATTATATTATATTTTTGTAACAAATCGGACACCTTGAAAGTGGAGACTTAACTTCCACTCCTTTTGTACACGCAGAGAAAAAATATGGTTGGAGCATGATTGCAGCGATCATATATACTTGCTACAATAATACTATGATTATAAAGACCATAGTTGGTTGGGGTAATCATGTAAATTATATTTAAATGATTATAGAGACCATATTATGATTTCAGAGAACATATTATGATTAGATTCCAACCATGCCAAAAACATGCTAGAGGCAATAATGTATATGATTGGATATTTAATATTAATAAGAGCCCAAATGTGCAATGTCCGAATTTTGAGTTGTTTTTTTGCTTATTCCATAAAAATATAAAAAAAGGTTTTTGTATTAGATTTTTGACACATTAAAATTCCTTCATTTTTATTTTCAAACTGTGAAATTTGATTGTTTGATATGAAAATACACCAGCTCCATCTAGTGTTTCAAGCAATAAATTATTTTTGGTTTGTGTTTTTGATAAATAAACAAATTCAATTTCAAAGAGCGCAGTTATACTATGTCCCGAAAATTGTATTGGACATAGTATAGTTGGGCCTCTTAGAACTCAAAATAATGAAATTTTGTATGAGAACAAATTTGAATGTCACAGAAGAATTCCATTTAATTTAAAACCATGACGAGTTTTCACTCAAACTTTTTTTCAACACTCCAAAGATGGATTAAGCTACATAAGAAAAATATTGGACCCAGAAAACAGAACTGCAATAATAACGAAAAATAATTTCAAAACTTGTTTTGCGTTTTCTACAGTTTGGGAAAAATGGACATAGGATGGTTACGCTTTAAGGTATCGATATATTTAGTATATGTATGCATTTAGAACAAAAGAAATTCAAGGCAGTAGTAGCTAAACGTGCTAACGTGCTTCGACAGCAACCCAAGTATCCCAGGTTCAAATCTCGGCACGGCCAAACGTAAGTAAGTAAAGAAAAATGTATATGAACTATTATTTCTTAAATATAATATAGCAATCAGCTAATATTACATTGAAATATTAATAATATAATTTAAAACAATTGAAAAGTAGATGTGGAAATTCAATTGAAAGTTGACTAAAAATTGGTTAACATGGTTGTAACCATCATGCAATTTTTTGGCCGCAATCATTACATGTTTATTTTCAATCATGTAAATGGTTAGCTGCAATCATGTAAATGTTTAGTATGCAATCATGGCATGGTTGGTGCAATCATTTCGCCAATCATAATATGGTCCCCTTAAAATATGATCAGGTCAACCATGTTTTTTCTCTGCGTGTAAAGGGTCCGATAATTGCCGATTCGAATAGTTACGGCATTCGCTATTACCACTTCACATCGATCGCAACGAATAACGTTTACCGAAAAAGGTTCCGGTTTTTATACCCTACACCTCATGAGGTATGGGTATATTCACTTTGGTCTGATGTTTGTAACACCAAGAAGGAGAAGTGTCCGGTATGGAAAAGAATATATATTCTTGATCAGCGTCACTTCCTGAGTTGATTTAGCCCTATCCGTCTGTCCGTCCTCTTTTCTTGTAAATACGATTGCAGGAGCTAGAAGAAAGCTAGGGATCCCAAATTTTGTATTTATCCTCCTTAGGCCCTAGAAGGAGTTGGTATTGAAAATGGGGTGAATCGGTCGACTGCCACGCCTACCTCCCATATAAGTGAAAATCGTGTTTTTACCGAAATGTTAAGATTTCATCAAAACAGTATGAAATTTTGTATAGTGGGGTTTTCGGGGTCGCTTATTTGGAATTTGATGTCGGAATTTAAAAATTCAAGATGGCGGAACCAATATGGCGGCCGAAATTTTAAGATTTCATCAAAACAGTATGTAATTTTGTATAGTGGGGTTTTCGGGGTCGCTTATTTGGAATTTGATGTCGGAATTTAAAAATTCAAGATGGCGGAACCAATATGGCGGCCGAAATTTTAAGATTTCATCAAAACAGTATGAAATTTTGTATAGGGGGGTTTTGGGGTCGCTGATTTCGAATTTGATGTCGGTGTAGGGTATATAGAAGTCGGCTTGCCCGACTGAAACTTACTCACTTGTTTTATTATAAGATCGTCCAATTTACAATTGGACATTTCATGGCCTTTCGAACCGTCTTTTAAAAATAAAAATCGGTGGCAAAAACATTTACAAAATACAAAGTGACATTAAAACTTAAATTGAAATTCTACAAAAAAAAAGGAGAAAACCTACAACGAAGAAAAGGAAAATTGAATAAGACGTACACAAAAAATTAAAATAAATAACATTTTCATCGAAATTTTTTTAAAAAACCTAAAAAAAAGTGAAAACTACAAACTATAATAAAATTACACAAAAGAAAAAACAGCGGAACAGCAGAAGACAAATTACAACAACAAGCTCAACAGTTTCAACAGCTACACATTAAAGTTCAACGGCTACACATAGAGAAGGCAACAACAACAGTATTAGCAAAGAACATAAAGAAGAAGCGAAGGAAAGAAAAACCACAATTGCACGAACAGTAGCGTACACCCTACGCCCAGCAAATATGCAAATGGAAGAAATGTAATTTTTTTTATAAATCGCTTTATAAAAACCAAAAAAATACTTGCATACAATTTGTATTCCAAAATTTCCGTTTGAGCCGTATATGTAAAACGCTTTGCATACTTCCAGCGCATATTATTTCCGTTTTACGAAATTTTTCGGTGATTATATGTAAATCACTTTACATTAGAGACCGACCGAAATTCGGTTTCGGTTTTTCGGCCAAAAAAAGCGGTTTCGGCCGTGTTTCGGATTCGGGCGAAAAATAAAATATCGTTTTCGGCTGAAAATTTCGGTTTGATACGAAAAATGTAACAAATAAATAACAAAGATTACACAGATCGACAAAACTGAACTTTTTGTGTGATAAATATACTTGATAGACAAATTCTTATGTATTTTGCCACGCTAAATACAAAAATAATAATGGAATTTTTACAGCATTCACCAAAAATGAAATTTTTCAATTTTGTTTTCGGATTTGGCGTGACAATATACATAAGGAACAACCAAGTGGATAAAAGCGATATCTAACACAAATTTAAGTATTGATCATAGTTTCTAAGAATCAGAAGCGACAAAGAAGACAAGTCCCCAATTTGTATTAAAAAAAGAAAAACTAAAAACTTTGAAACTTCTTGAAAGAATTTGTATGTTGTACCGTCTTCATCCATTCACCCCTTCACAGTGTTCTCACTCTTCTCCTATCAGAGAAGATCTGCTACTCTCGCGATGATTTTCAAATTTTTACTTCGAATATCTACTACTCTCGCCGTAGCAAAAAAAGTAAGAGCCCTGCCCCTTCAATTGATTTCCACGCATTTGTTTCTAACTTCATCTAATTTTTAATTTGAACTTAAAATTATCGATCTCAGCCCACTGATACGCTTAATTATGTACAACTTTAAATTCACAAATTTTTCGGTTTCGGCTTCGGTTTCGGCCAAAATTTAAAAAATGAAAATTCGGCCATTTCGGTTTCGGCCGAAAAAAATAATAAAATATTTCGGGCATTTCGGTTTCGGCCGAAATGAAAAAAAGCGATTTCGATCGGTCTCTACTTTACATATACAATTCAAGTGCATATATAACGAATATCTCCTGCGTATATTATTTCCGTTTCGCGAAAATTTTCGGTGATTATATGCAAATTACCGAATTTGCAGCCGCATTTTATTACTTTTGATAATTACTTTTTTAATTAATCGTATATCAATTTTATTGTACGACATCACTACAATCGCACAACATTTTTGCAGTTCTTTCCGCACCAAAATCGACGCGCACAGTTTTCCACTTTGTGCAATTCTCTGCTCATACAATTTTTGACAGTTCTCGTCAACAACTGAACCACTACGTGTTTCCCAGGGTTTTCCCACTTTAAATGAATACCCCTATTACATTTCTAATTTTTCTCTTCACACTATACATTTGACTTGATAATAACCCCATCGAAATGTCTCCGAACACAGAGTCAGACGCATGTACTGATACCCTTAAAATCAGTAAACCTGAACAAACTGAATCTCTATTAGAAGTCAAAGATTGCCTTGAAAATCATTGGATCCAAGTGCTTATGAACAAGTTTTCATGTCCGACGAGTCGGACTTGCCCAAAGATTTCAAGAAAATAGCAAGAGCAAAGTTTGATTATTGCTCAGAAAGTTTCTCAACATGCAAAGCTCAACTTTTGGACATTCTCAAAATGCTCCGAATAGCAAAAACCCCGTGTGTACAAAAGAACAGGTTTCATTCCCAGAACCAACAAATGTTTAAAATATTTGTTGAAGTGTTCCGCCATGTGACACAGAAATTTTTCAAGGGGGCTACGAAGAGTGGCCGTCATTCCGTGACATCTTTACGGCGATATACATAAACCACCCTAAGCTTATAAAACGCAAGGCAAGGCGGGTTCTATGAGAATAAGCGCATACTAGTTGATAACCAAATCAGAACGCTTTTGAACATATCTGCTGTTAATTCTGAAAACAGTGAAGCGATACAGAGGATACAAACGACAATAAATAATTGTCTTTCGGTCTTGGCTTCTCAAGACGTTGATACAAAAAATTGGGATCCTCTTTTAATATATATCTGTTCATCTAAATTACCGGAAGAAACCTTGTCATTATGGGAGCAGTCCCTAATCTCCCGAAGAGACATGCGTCTATGGTCGCAAATGGACGATTTTCTAACCAGTAGGTATGAAGTAGTTGAAAGGCTAAACAGCATTCGTCCGATTGCTAAGCCTAAAACCAATTATTCGTTTCAAAATTTTAGCAAAAATTAAAATCCGAACAGAACTCAAAATTACTACACACAAAACACCTAGAAGCTTTCATGTCCCCTGTGCAGAGGGGATCATGCACTCCGATTGTGTGATAATTTCAAAAAGAAATCTGTTCAAAAAAGGATACAATTTGTTCGTAACAACAGTTACTGTGAAAATTGCCTTTCATTAAATAACTTGAAGAAAAAATGCTTGAGTAAAAAAACCTGTTTTCATTGTCGAAATAAACAACATTCTTTGCCAGATCAAGACAATGTCTCAAAAGAGCCTCAGCGTACGACATCTAATGTTTCCACACCTGGACCAGTACCAAAAAGCATAGAAGCTCCCGTGCATCTCTAGAAAGATCAGCCACATATGATCCTACCGCATCATCAAGGTGGTCAAGTAGGAGCTCTCGCGACTCACGAGAACGATCCAGTTCCGATAATCAGCCGTCATCATCAAAACCCAGTATGCAAGTACAAGTGCAAGTCCCAGCTCCAGAACAGAGGCAGGTTGAGGCTCATTTAGTAGTTCAAGAGCCCATCGATATTCTTGATAGGTTTTCTTCTTTCCCTCGCGCCCTGCGGGTCCTCGCATACATTTTTCGACTTTATCATAATGGTCTCGTTGAATCGCGGAAGCAAAGCCCAATCTCAGGTCCTCTTTCTCGCACAGAGATCGTTTCCGTAAAAAAAAAGACTAATCCTCTTGTCCCAATATAAACAATATCCCAAGGAGCTTAATGCTATGACCAAATCGACCCCCATCCCAAAAACAAGTTCTTTATTAAATTTGAACCCGTTTCTCGATAAAGACCGTCTAGTTAGAGTCAATGGAAGATTAGTACATTCAGCAGTGAGCTACAACGAACGTCACCCTGTCATTATACCCGAGAAATCCCTATTTTGTGTGCTCTATCTGCAGTTTCTCCATATTCTCTTATTATATGTTCCGTATGGTGCGCCAGGAATTCTTTATTCCCCGTCTAAAACCACAAATAAAGAAATGCATTTTCTTATGCAAAGTTTGTACTATCTACAAACAAAAGGTTCGTTCGCAAATAATGACAGCACTTCTGCCTGAGCGATGCAACATCTCTATACCTTTTTCTACGACCGGTATTGACTTTGCTGGCCCCTTCCGCATTAAAGCGTCTTCTCTTCGAACCGCGACCTTTCTCAAAGGGTACGTGGCGTATTTGTATGCTTTTCGACAAAGGCACTTGGAATTATGTTCTGACCTCACTACAGCGGCATTCCTTGCGGCTTTTGCCAGATTAGTTGGCAGAAGAGGCTTCCGAGTAAAATAATCACGGATAATGGCAAAACCTTTGTTGGAGCTCAGAGAGCCATATCAAAAGAATTCCTCCAATTCTCCAAAGAAGTCTCGAAGGATTCATACCTCCCATCTACTTGTGACTTGTAGACACATTTTACACACAATTTTGCGTGTATAAACACTGTAAGTGCTTTAAAAAAACACGCATGCGTGTTAATAGAACATGCCAAAATCTTGAATGTGTGTTTTTTTTTTATTTATCTGAATAAATATACACTTAAAAATGTGTGTTGTGTGTAAAATTACACACCAAAAGATAGGTTCACTTTGCAGTGTAATTCATGATCTGAACTTAAAACTAGAGAGTGGACTATCTTCGGCTATACCGAAGCTGAAATACCCCCACACTGTAGGAAGAAGTACCTCGAATATAAAAAAATGTGGTCTCAAGACCCTATTTTGACCCAATTATAGGTGGTTTTGGAGCCCGGAACATGTCCAAAATCCATTTCTAAAAATTTCCAATCAAATCCACCAAAAAAAAAATTTTGGTCTCAAGACCCCATTCAGACCCTTATATATGTGGCTTCGGAACCTCGAACCTTGGTAAAAATACGTTTCTAAACATTTCCAATCGAATACAACAATAAAAAAGACTTGAACAATTTTTACCTTTTTTTTCGGTGTATGGGAGCCACGTCCAGTTTTTGTCCGATTTAGCTGATTCTCGAACTTGATCTCAGTATTCACGAGAAAAACATGTACCCAAAGTTTCAAGTCGATATCTCCAAAACTGTGACCTCTATCGTGCGGACGGACAGACGGACAGACGGTCAGACGGACAGACGGACAGACGGACAGACAGACGGACATCGCTAAATCGACTCAGGAGGTGATGCTGATCAAGAATATATATACTTTTCCATACCGGACACGCCTCCTTATGGGCGTTACAAACGTTGTGACAAAGTGAGTATACCCTGCCACAGTGAGTGTGGGGGTATAATTATTGATTTCAGCCTACTGATACGCCTGATTATGTACAACTTTATTACATTTAAATTCACAATTTTTTCTTTTCTTTTTTCGGTTTCGGCTTCGGTTTCGGCCGAAATTAAAAAAAGCGATTTCGGTCGGTCTCTAATAATATTAATAAAATGTTTCATATTTTATATATTTTATTTTGGCTACTTTAGTGTTCCCTTACTAAAGCCGAACCAGCGTAAACAGCCACGCGCCAAGAACACTGGCGGTCGACAACGCGGCAACCACTCCCACCACCCACCGAAGGCTCATCAACATCGTCAGCAGCCAAGTAAAAAGGCGCCGCCGCGTAAATCGCCTAGCGATGTGCGCAACCAGCTGCGCAGGAAGGCACAGACGCTGCTGGAGGAGGCAATACGCTCATTAACGAAATTGAGAATGGCATACTAATTATGCACTCGTGCATGCTGGCTGCGATGGCTAAGCCACTTTAGCCATATGATAAAGATGAATTAAATGAATTAAATGAATTAAATGAATTAAATGAATTAAATGAATTAAATGAATTAAATTAATTAAATTAATTAAATTAATTAAATGAATTAAATGAATTAAATGAATTAAATGAATTAAAGGAATTTAATGAATGAAATGAATTGTTACTCCTATACTTAATACTTAAGCTACTTACTCATACTTTTATACTTTACTTATACTTAGTCTCATACCTACTTGTTTATTATATTATATTTTTGTAACAAATCGGCCACATTGAAAGTGGAGACTTCCTTTTGTAAAGGGTCCGATAATTGCCGATTCGAATACTTACGGCATTCGCTATTACCACTTCACATCGATCGCAACGAATAAATCGCTGGCGTTAAAATTATAACGTTTACCGAAAAAGGTTCCGGTTTTTTATACCCCCACACTCACTGTGGCAGGGTATACTAACTTTGTCACAACGTTTGTAACGCCCATAAGGAGGCGTGTCCGGTAAGGAAAAGTATATATATTCTTGATCAGCATCACAGCCGGAGTCAATTTAGCGATGTCCGTCTGTCTGTCCGTCTGTCCGTCCGTCCGTCTGTCCGTCCGCACGATAGCGGTCGCAGTTTTGGAGATATCGACTTGAAACTTTGGGTACATGTTTTTCTCGTGAATACTGAGATCAAGTTCGTGAATCAGCCAAATCGGATAAAAACTGGGCGTGGCTCCCATACACCGAAAAAAAAGGTTAACATTTTTCAAGTCTTTTTTATGGTTGTATTCGATTGGAAATGTTTAGAAACGTATTTTTGACATGGTCCGAGGTTCCTAAACCACATATATAAGGGTCAAAATGGGGTCTTAAGACCAATTTTTTTTTTTCGGTGGATTTGATTGGAAATGTTTAGAAATGGATTTTGGACATGGTCCGGGCTCCAAAACCACCTATAATTGGCTCAAAATAGGGTCTTGAGATCACATTTTTTTATGTTCGAGGTACTTTTTCATACTGTGTGGGGGTATTTCAGCTTCGGTATAGTCGAAGATAGTCCACTCTCTAGTTTTATTATAAGATCGTCCAATTTAGAATTGGACATTTCAGGCCTTAAACTCCTCTCGTTGCACTTCCATTGAAAATATAGTGTGTTACTCCTCGATGGTCTCGTTGAAGTCCCTTTCGAACTCCAAAAACTCTTCCGCCAGCAATACAAAGTTTTCTAGCGCACTCATTGTATACAATTTTCTTTAAAAGACCTTAAATATTTAAAAAAGTTCGCACACAAGAAAAAAACTAAAAATCGCAGCAAAAGTATTTTTTTTTAAATGTTGGTAAAATGTACAAAAAGACGCGAAAATAATCCTAAAAAGCAATGAAACCACTATATAATATTTGTTCCTTCAACAATTTTGTATTTGAATTACAATTTAATTAGGCAATTTAATTTAATTGAGTGGTACCCCGCTTCTTTGACCAATCAAGTTCAAAGTAAAAGTATGGTGTTTGTATGGTTCTGATACGTTCAGTGCCCTGCAAGAAAAAACTGACCCCCAATTTACTGGATCTATAGGGTATATAGTTATTTTATAGCTACAATCGGTAAATCAAGATTTGTAGAGCTGTAGATTGGTTCCGAACTAATCTCAGGTAATGCAGTGGTAGTGTGTTCAAACCAAACTCAGTGATTTGCGCTTGGCTTTGTTTCGTTTATCTTTGAGAGAAGATTGCCGAACAAAAACCGAGTAATCTGTGAGGAAACCAGTTTTTGTAATCAGTTGCCATTTGTGAAGTGAATTAAAAGGTGGCGCTCCAATTTTTGTTTGGTTTTCGTATAAAAAAGAAATAATTCAAAAAAATAAATAAAGTTAAAAAAAAATGGTTAATATCTCGAAAGTGCTTTATGACAAAGCCGGTTTGCATATGAAAAATAATATTCTTTTGGAGAAATGGCATTCGTTTTGTGTACAGTGAAATATTTTCTGATAATTGAAAATGTTTGAAAAAATTTTGAATTTTCTAAAAAAAATTTAATAAAATTGTGAAAAAATATACAAAAATGTGAAAAATAGTGATTGTGAGTGATTTAATGCTAATAGAAATTTGTTTCAAAACTACCTATATTTTTAAGCACGCCGATGCGCGATATAAATACAAAAGCAACGATTTTGGTTTTGGCATTCCAGTATTAAAATTAGTGCGTACAGTATGGTCAAAGAGTGAAATGCATAATAGGGTAAAAAATTAATTTTGTTGAGAATGGTTTTTATATTTATTTTTACATAATTACATATTTTTATTTCTACAGATTTTCGTTTATCTATTTTTTTAATTTTTACCGTTTCTTCCTTTCTTTTTTTTGCAGATTTAAAATTTTTCATTATGTAATTTCTATTTAAAATTTTTTTTTTTCTTTTTATTTTTTTTTTTACAGTTTTATCTTTTTATCATTTTTAAGTTTTTATGTTTTTTTTTTCATTTTTATGTTTTCAGGTAATACCTTTGAAACCAGTAGTCGTGTTTTGTTTGCAAACGAATAAAAAAATAAACGACAAGTTACGACAAGATTTCGATTGCAACCAAAACACGACTAATGAATGCATTCATTGACCGTTGTTATTAAAAATTATTAGCATAATTACATTTATACAAAACTATTTATAATAATTAAGTGCTACTTAAAAAAAATTAAGGTTGGGTTTTTTTTGCGAAAAAAGTTTTTAGATTTACCGAAAGCTAGTATGTAGCTAAGTCGTAGTAACTGGTTCTTAACTGGCTACAAGTATTGTATAGGGGCCCACCGCTAGGAAGGAGCTAGATCGTAGTGGCTACTTCCAAGCTGACCGGAGGTAATGCAGGGGTGGAAGCAGGTAGCTTCCTCCAATGACAACGCCATGTTAAATACGCCACTTCACCACATGTGAAAGAGATTTGGGTGCGACCAGTACCCCCTACTGCATAACCAGTTTGGAACCACTTTGTAATTAGACCCATTTCTTGCAGGGTGGTTTAGCCATGATGTTCACTCCTACATACGCACCAACGTTTTTATATATTAAGAAGATATAAATTTTCTTAATGAAATTGTTGTGGGTGGGTGGGTGTTCAAATATCAAAAAATGCTTACATATTTGATTTGAGCTAATCAAAATGAATGATATACAAACACTTTCAAAATTTCTATGCTTACAGCTGATCTCTGCTTACTAATTTCTTTCTTCCCTCTCCTTCTGTTGCATGTAGATGTTGTTGTTTACTATGCAGCTTCAGTTGCTCCAAAATTTCGCTATGCTCTCCTTTTTTTTTTTAAACTCCAAAGGGTCTAGCTGACAAACAAATTAAACTGATAAAAGGTATAACACAAAATTTTAGAGTCTGGGTGCGAATGTTCCGATCCTTCTTCAAGAAATTGAAAAATTTAGATACATATTTGAATTGGTTTGGATAAAGATTGTTTTTAATATTGCGGTTAAAAAGTGATAGGTTTCATACTAAACTTTTTGTTTTAATCCTAGCATTTAAGAATTAGTGTAACTTTTTGAATGCAATGTGACGAAAGAAGCTTCAAGCTAATAAACATAATATTTGAAGTTTTTTATTTTAATTCTAACGAATAATAAAAATTGGTAACATTACTGAGCCGATATATTCAGTTGTTATATGGTAAAGTCACAGAAATAAGAAAAAGAGTACTTAATAGTACTTTCGGGAAAAAAGTGAGAGTAAAAAGAGGAGGGCCTAAAAAAGAGTACTGTACTCTTTAAAAGAGTACGTCTGGTAACCCTTGCTGAGACACCATCTCGGCTTGAGTAGTTCGGTAGAACGAAGTAGAGCAATTACCGAAAACTATGCGAAACTAAATTAGCTGCAAAGAAGATTTGGTGGGGACTTCTGTTTTGTGCGCCGAAGTGAGAGGTTAATAATTTTTAAGCAATAGGAAAAAAAAATTTTTAAATCTCAATTAAAAACTAACTTTTCTATATAATCAAATATTGCAAAGCAATAAAACCGCGCCGATGGGCAAGTTTACTCTTTTGTGAAGTGATTTTATACATTTGACTAGTGATATATACATTTGGTTTTTTAGATTTTAGATTTGATTGATGTATCCAAGCGGTCGCTGTATTGGCTGCGCGGAAAATGGCGGCAATGATGAGGTTACGGTTCCTCGTGCACGTTTTTATGCAAGAGGAGTCCCGGCTTCTTCATACACCGTCATTATCCAGTCGCGGGAAAAGGAAAAATTAAACATTCCCGATGTGGGTAAAAGCCTTTGTTCTAAATACAAAGATTTAGATATTTTTTATGCAACATAAAATAAAATAAGAGTTGGTTCCAACAATTTGAATGTAGCCAACGAGATTGCTGCCGACGTCGAACTTACGGAAAAGTTCAATACTTTCATTCCGTCTGAGCTGTGCAAAGTAAAGGGTGTTGTGCCTATATCCATATCCTATTCCGAATAGGAGATTTTTGAGCTTGCCTTTGCTAAAAATATAATGTACATATAATGTACATCGTATATACATTTCACAAGAAACATCACAACAAAAAACATATTAAAAAAAGACAAAAACATATCTAATAGAAAGAAAATAACAGAAAATCCATATTTTATGTACTTATACACTCGTACGTTTTAGAAAAAAACAAAAAACATTGCAATAGAACCTATAGTAGAATAAAATTAAGGCGTCTAGATTTTTTAGCCGCAAAATCATTTATTACTTCGTCGGTATCGAGATCAAATCGACGATGGTCACTCATTAGGGCTAAGCCATTCAGTCTTTTTTCTCCTGTCGAATTGCGTAGAAAAGTTTTCAGCCTTTTCAACGTTGAAAATGATCGTTCCGCTGTACATGTTGCATTGATTTAAGGCATCAATTGCCGATTTTGGGCGTTTTTAAACTTCCTCTTTACTCCATTTCTTTTTCCACAGTGTAAATTCTGAAGGAAGTACGCTTGTATCAATGTTGTTATATATTTCGAATTCTTTTGCATCAGAGGCGTTAAAAGAAGTTTCTTTTTTAGTGCATACGGAAGGAAGGAAACAGTTTAATTTCGTAATCGTTGATTTATGTTCAATAAATTTCTCTTGGAATTGCATAGAAATATCATCTAGAAAAAGAAGAGCTATATCAATTCTATAGTATACTTCAGGATCAGTACTACAAATATTCGGTCTGTTTTTTTGGATACAGGCGATACGAGGTAGTTTTACTTCACCATTTACGGACGTTAAACGTTCACACGCCGTTTGGAAAATTTCCTTAAATTTTTCGTCAATATTTACGCGTAAATCTTTAATCACGTGTGACACGATCTCGATATTCTCAATTGCTGCTGGTAAATCCAAGCTAGGTGATTGCAAAGTCTTACATAACGTCAATGTAAACGAGAACTCACAATAGACTCACAATGAATTCACAGCTGATTAGAGATTTGAGAAACGAGTTGGCTTTAGATGACACTTCAATGTCTGGTTCAAGCAGAAGCTCCTCAAGCGCCTCAATATTTGGAGGATACATTTCTTTAAATTTGAGCAAACCATCATGGTTCTCCACCCAGCGAGTTGCGCACATTGAAATCAGTCTACTAGATCTAATTTCCGGAAAAAGTTTTTTAATTTTTTCAGTTAAAACGAGAGTTTTTTTAGGAGACATCTTAAAAAACGCCACAACCGTCTTAACAACACCAAACCAATGACGAATAAGTGGAACTTCACAAGCATGCCCCAGTGCCAAGTTCAAGGAATGGGAACAACAGTGCACGTACAATGCTGCTGGATATTTTTTTTCTGATGACTGCTTGCACTCCTTTGAAACTTCACTTCATTGCCGCAGCACCGTCTTATCCTTGTCCTATTAAGAAATTATCATCTATTCCTATCGACTTTAATGTTTCTAGGATGACTTCAGCTATATAATAACCTTTAGTATTTTTGAGAGGTACAAATTGTAAAAAGTCCTCGCGGAGTACATATTTTTTGAAATCGTCTACAACAATATATCGTACACACAGTGTCAATTGTTCAGTTTGAGTAATATCCGTTGTTTCGTCTCCAAAAAGTGAGAACGCTTCTGCTGCATTTACCTTTTTACAATTTTTTGTAGAATTAGTTCCCCGCATGTTTCTATTATTTCGTTTTGTATTGCCGGACTCAAATATGTCCTATTTTTAGAAACGTTGTCAAAATGACGTTTGGCGTTTTCATCGCCACAAGCTATTCGCATACGCAAAAGTGCACGGAAATTGCCCCCATTATGCTCTGATTCCTTGCCGAGCTCTCCACAATCGTTTGTTCCGCGTAATGCCAGCTCTTGACGACCACATAACTTACTCACCACAATAATAGGAACTAACTTACTTCTATTGCTTTTTATTTGTTCACTACGTGTATTGTCTAACTGCTCTCGTATATCGGGAACAACATTCTTCCAAGTTTTCACAAAATTCTCCGCGTAAAGAACGCTAGACAAATGGTATGGACATTTTGAGTGCGCTTCGAAACTTTCTATTGCATATTTCCATCTGTGGAACGGTTCCCTCACAAGTGATTTCAAGTTTTGGTGCACACCTTTCCCAACACATTCGCTTGGAAAAAGTACACAATATTTGCATAGCGCTCCTTGTCCTTTGACTTGTGTATAGATAAGCCATTCAAATCTTTAGAAATATCGTTAATTATTATTAATAAGGAATCATGAATCACCTATTTGCAAACAATGCAAAAATGCTTTGCCTATTTGTAAATGTTTGAGGTTTTTTTTTCCTTCTTTGCAAAAATTAAAAGACTCTGCTGGTATCCACGGCAAAGTAAGAAGGCTATACTTTTTATTTTCATCAATTTGTGATCCTAGAAATGCGCCATTGTCGGAATTATCGACGTCTGCCGGCTGGGAAGTTACGTCCTCCACATTTAAAGAACTGCTGCTAGGCCGCAAATCTCGAATAATACTTTCTCTGTACATTTTCGTTGTATGAAACCATATTCTAATAGAGATTTCCGTTTTTTGTTCCGGACCCGTACACCCCCCCCCCCCCCCCCCTAAATACGGCCTTGCTAATAAGCGCCATTTTATTGATTCGGTTTTAGTCTGTTTCTCGGGTAATGTGCTCCCATCACATGTGTCGATTGATGGTGTAAATTCGACCCGGGAACATGTTTGGCAATGCAGGAAGTGTTGGCGTTTTAGCCACTCAGATCGCGTTTGTACGCGAGTCAAGCTGGTATGCCGCAATTGTGGATCCGTTCACGACGATGCTTGTGTCTGCAATTTGCCGCCTAAGTGCATGAATTGCAATGGCAACCATGCATGTCCTATTTACAAAAAAATATTTAGTGCGAAATCTGAAAAAGCGAACAAACAAAAACCCACACCGTTATCGTTCGGTACCCCTACTTACGCGAACCCAAATTCAGTGCAGTTGAATTTCAACAATTTTCCACCATCTTCATTTAATTTGCCGCTGTCTCGAGCCGTAGAATCAGCTAAAAAGAGTGAGACGCCGACGAAAAGACTACGCATTGACGAGGCAGAGACTTTAGCCCCTGTTTCGTGTGAGTCTTTCATGGTTTCTGAACCCGTGGTTATAGACGATTCGATCGGATATAACAATTTAGAAGCTATAATAAACAAACAAATTAAAATATGCAAAATAATGCTGATAGCAATATTAAGCATTTTTTTGAGTCAATTATTAATGTGCTTGAGGATGATAACTCTAAGCCAGAAAACCCGAAACAATTTTTTAAATCCATTTTAACACAATTAGTCTCCGATGTTGAAAATAGTGCAGTTTAATTGTACTAGTATTCGAAATAAAAAACATCAATTGGAACAGTATCTGATTGATAATAAGATTTCGGTCGGTTGTTTGTCTGAAACATTTTTGAAACCACATGATACATTTGCTCTCAAAAACTTTGAAGTAGTAAGAGCTGATAGGCTATCATCTTCCTCTCACGGTGGTGGAGTAGCCATTGTAATTGACAAAAACAAGGACCGTTGTTCGTTCTTTCTTTTTATATACCCCAAAAATCACATTTTTCAGTGTCTCACCTGAATGGTGTCATAAACAATGTCATTGGTGCCTCTGTAATCATCTGTGGTGACTTCAACTCGCATCACGTATGTTGGGGTGGCCGATCAGATGATTCCAGGGGTAGAAAAATGATGGAGTTTATTGAGGACAATAACTTTGTATTACTTAACAGCGGGGAACCCACTTATGTATGTAGTCCGAACGTCAGCCTTGACTCCTCGTGGTCCGTCAAAAATGAAACCCTAGGTAGCACTCACCGTATAGTTGAAATTTCTGTTAATGTCCGTCCAACGTTTAAAAGTTTCAGCAAGTTTATAATCCCCAAATAGATAGATAAGTCGTATCTTAACAAGAAATTATTTCGGTCAACAAAATTCGATGACCCAGAGCTGACAGTTTTTTTGACACGTTTTCTCAGCTATTTCATGACACATTCAAATCTAAAACTAGCAAAAAATTAAAAGCACCAAATCCATGGTGGAGTTCAGAGTATAATGGGGCTAGCGAATCTCTTAGACTTGCTGTTAGGAGGTTTAAGTTTTGTCCTTCTAGGGAAAATCATCATAAACTCTTAGTGGAAAGGAAATTTTATAAATATAAAATCCGCTCCATAGATGGCAATATGTCCGTTTCTGAACTTTGGAAAGTGGTGAAGTGCTTTAAGGGAAATTAGTCTAGTTGTCTGTCTGGCTTTTCTGATTGTTTGAATCAATTCTGTGATAATTTGTCGGGTCCTGTCGGTCCGCTTAATTTTGTACAACCAGGTACTAACAATTCTGATCACTTTTTATTGTCCGCCATTTCATTGCTGAGCTTGACAAAGCCATTACGCATTCAAAAAACAGTGGACCTGGTTTTGACGGCCTCCGCAATCAGCATCTTAAGCTTTTTAATTCAGTAAACAAAGCTAAACTTCTTGAGGGTTTCAATGATGTGTTGGCATCTGGAACTATTCCGTTTTGTTGGTTTATGTACAAAATAATGCCGTTAAAAAGTCTTGTTCTCCAGCAGATGCAAATTCATATAGATCTATAGCACTGGCCTCCACAAACAGAAAAGTTTTTGAGCGCATTTTGTGTTCGCCATTTGAGTGGTTTATTGAGTCTTAAAATAAGTATAGTGCTTATCAATCAGGCTTTAGACGCTCCAAATCTACCGCTGATAATGTTGTTGCGTTATGGTCAGCAATTAATTTGGCATTTGTCAAAAAAGAAGTTGTGGTTGCCGTTTTTATGGATATAAAGGGGGCATTCGACTTTGTCAACATTCGTCTTCTATCCGATAGACTGAGAGCTCACGGAGTTGCAGATAGGTTTTGTGAATTTATTTACTGTTTATTTCAATTTAAAGACTTATATGTTCAGTGCGAAGATGGCAACATGAATAGGCACTCATTTACGGGTGTGCCTCAGGGATGCGTTTTGAGTCCAATAAGCTTTAATTTATATATTGATGAGGTCCTCAGTGGGTTACGCTGATGATTTAGTCATATTTTGCTACGATGTAAATGAACATGACGCCAGAAGCAAGGTGCAAAATTCTTTTTCGTTAATTGATTCAAAATTGTCGTTTTTGCAACTATCTCTTTCAGTTACTAAGACTAAAGCTATGTTATTCTCAAAAAAAAGAAATTACGGAAATACAGTTACACCATTGCATATTGGCTGCGAGCCAATTTCGTTTGTCTGCACGTTTAACTTCCTTGGTTTTACTTTTCAAAAAAATCTTAACAATACACTGAAATAAAAAAATCATGTAAAATTGAAATTGCCTGCCTTTCAATTTTAATTTCATGTCAAAATTTGTTAATTTGATGAGAATTGTATCATTCCATTCGTTTTTCATATCATATTGATACTTTTTTTGTTAAATTGGTATGAAAAACAATAAACTGATAGTATCACGTTTTACACTGCATTATCAATTCACAACATCAAACTTGCAGCACTACTCATCAATTAATATCCTATCAATACTACGTAATTCCCGTAATTTTATAGAAAATAAAGATCAGAATTCACATACTTCCACATGCTCAGCCGTGTAACCATAAAAAACGGGCGTTGAATAATTTTAGACGGCTTAGAACTCTGATAATTTTTCTGTACCAAAACAATTACACAAATACAGAAAATGTGAAAACACTTTTTAATGAAAATAATGCGTTTATGGATGGAAATATATGATCACTAAGATAAATTATGCATGTGAAAGTAATTATTTAGTTTTTCGATGCTCAATTTCATCAAATTCTAGTGTAGTGACGTAGTTACTGTGAATTCAAGCTCTGTAAATTCTATTAAATTTATTGAATTATTGAAGGGCATACATTTTACAAGGGGTAGATTGAAATATTAGCCGGTGAAATGCAATTCGCAACTATGTGTTCGTTTTTTGTCGTTTCTAAAATGAATACATTTCCTATTTTCTTTTTCTCCATTTTCGTAATTATTTTTTTTGGAGCCAATTTTCTCATGTAAATTTACTTTGGATCCTTATCAAAATTAAGTTGGTATCCCATCAATTCCCCACTCTTCCGTATAAATGATAAAGATGTAGTATCAAATTTGATATGTATCACTATCGGCCATATTTTGTCAACGAAATTTGAAGATTTGATGGTATTTTTAGCATTTTTTTGGTTCGGTGTACGCATCATATTGATCGTGTTGTTAAAAACTGTTTTCATTTTGTTAATGTTTTTCGATCGCTCTGCGGTGTAACGTGGGGTTCGGATACACTCTGCTTACTTCGTCTGTATTTGGGCTTGGTCCGACCTAAGCTTGAGTATATGTCGGCGTTATTGCTTGATTGCTCTAAAAAGGATATGTTGAAACTACAGAGCGTTACCAATTTCTGTCAGATGGTTTAATTAATAAAATTATAGGCTTCGAATCACATCCAGCACGTCCTTTTTTATACGAATTAATTTATTATAACCGAATTCCATCTTTTGCCAAAAGATTTGCGAATAAAGTAGAATCTATTAAAATCATGAGCTTTTCGACTCTCCAATGTTTGCGTCGCCATATAAATGTTTATTTTTTAAACCTGTTGTTAAATTTCTGTCTGTTAACAAATCGAATTGGCCACCGCTTGAGGTGGTCAATAAATATAAAAAGATAATTCATACTCTTTAAAGAAATTTTGAAAAAATTTTCACCGACGGTTCAAAAACGTCATAATTGGTTGGCTGTTGAGTCTGGTTTCCGGATCTTTATCTGGAGGCATACTTCCCGTTAAGTTCGGCATGCTCAGTATTTTCTGCTGAAGCATTGGCTATAGTAGAGGCTATTGAGCTTGCAGCCGTGCAGGAGTTCTCAAGAAGTTTTTTGATTGTTTCTGACAGTAAATCAGTTCTGTCAGCGCTCCATAAGGCACAACACCTCCTTATATTTATACCCCCACACTCACTGTGGCAGGGTATACTCACTTTGTCACAACGTTTGTAACGCCCATAAGGAGGAGTGTCCGGTATGGAAAAGTATATATATTCTTGATCAGTATCACCTCCTGAGTCGATTTAGCGATGTCCGTCTGTCTGTCCGTCTGTCCGTCCGTCCGTCTGTCCGTCCGCACGATAGCGGTCGCAGTTTTGGAGATATCGACTTGAAACTTTGGGTACATGTTTTTCTCGTGAATACTGAGATCAAGTTCGAGAATCAGCCAAATCGGACAAAAACTGGGCGTGGCTCCCATACACAGAAAAAAAAGGTAAAAATTTTGTATTGTTGTATTCGATTGGAAATGTTTAGAAACGTATTTTTGACATGGTCCGAGGTTCCGAAGCCACATATATAAGGGTCTAAATGGGGTCTTGAGACCAATTTTTTTTTTTTGTGGATTTAATTGGAAATTTTTAGAAATGGATTTTGGACATGGTCCGGGCTCCAAAACCACCTATAATTGGCTCAAAATAGGGTCTTGAGACCACATTTTTATATGTTCGAGGTACTTCTTCCTACTGTGTGGGGGTATTTCAACTTCGGTATAGCCGAAGATAGTCCACTCTCTAGTTTTAAAATAAAATCACTTATTTTTTCTCTGAAATCAAACGGAATTAATATCCATTTTTTATGGATCCCCAATCATATGGGCATTGTTGGCAATGATTATGCCAATCATATTGCGTCTTGTCACCCTAGTGACGGCAGTGCGGACAATCTGTCGTATTTTACCTGTAAAATCTACTGACAAAATTGCAGCAAAATCGTGGCAATCTCGTTGGAACAATTCAGAATTTGGAAGACGTTTGTACTCAATCGCTTCGTTGATTAATAAGGAACCGTGGTTTAAAAATTGCAATTAAGGCCGAAATATTATTTCTATGTATGTATGTATGTATTATTTCTATGGTAAATAGAATGAAGTTAAATCATACCAGATGTAGAGATCACATATTAAAAATAAATATAATTGATTATAATCTTTGCTCCTGTGGGGAGGTTCAAACCACAAATCACTTACTTTTTCATTGCGTTAACATAAGTCAATCACTACGAAATGATCTCATTAACAAACTCAATGAGTTTGGTATTAATAACCATAATCTAATATATTTATAAAATAATACATAACTTTATATCAAAAGCAGAAAGAAACCCTGTCGGAAATCGGTCTAAATCGGTCCATGGACTACTCCACTTGTAATTGACACTGGTCCAAAAACTAGCCCACCCGCATACAAAAAACTGGTTACAATTCGCATTGCGTGTCATTGGAGCAGGTTAATTGCCTCCTAGTCACTGAATTGGATGTGCTCCTACAACTGCATCGTCAAAAAATGCTCCAACTGAAACTAATCCCGCAACTACATCGAAGGAAAACATCTAAAAATGATCCAATTGAAAGTAGTCCCACAATTATACCGAAAGAAAGTAGCTAAAAATTTACGAAGTTTAGTTTCATTTCCAGTAGTTATATACCTAATCCATTGAAACTACTTTAGAGTAAAGTTTCAATAAAATAAAATAAAATAAAATAAAATAAAATTTTATTGTTTTTTTTGTTTAAGAGTAGTAAGTAGTAGGTAACAAATATTAAATTTAAGTTATGAAATAATGTAATGTAAGTAATGTGTAGTAATATAAGGAATGTAATTTAAGTAAAAAATAAGTAATTTAAGTAAAAAGTAAGTAATTTAAGTAAAAAGTAAGTAATTTAAGGATTGAAATTAATGTAATTTATGACGTTTAATTAATGTAATTAATGTTTGGAAATTAATCAATGTAATAATAATTGTTTTAATCTTGGGTTTTAGTACGACTTTTCTTGTAGCACTTTTTGCGGAAGTGGAATGTTTGTAATAGTGGAATGTTTGTAATAGTTGCAGTGTTTAATTGGTTTTATAAGGTTTTTGCAACAAAAGCAACAACACTGCAACAACAAACAGAATAATACAATAACAAAAGAAACCACATTACAGAAAATACATTTCCCCTAAATTAATTTCGATTTAAAATTAAGGGTTTTTGGCCACTTCATAATCTGCAATGACATTAGGTACAAACTAGCCAAAAACCCTTAATTTTAAATCGAAATTGCTGAAATTAATTTAGGGGAAATGTATTTTCTGCTTTTTAGTCAATTTTAGGGTAATACTTAAGAAAACTTGATTTTTACTCTTTTTTTTTTATTATATTCTCCCCTTTTTTTGAATTTTTTTCCCTTTTTATACCCCCACACTCACTGTGGCAGGGTATACTAACTTTGTCAAAACGTTTGTAACGCCCATAAGGAGGCGTGTCCGGTATGGAAAAGTATATATATTCTTGATCAGCATCACCTCCTGAGTCGATTTAGCGATGTCCGTCTGTCTGTCCGTCCGTCTGTCCGTCCGCACGATAGCGGTCGCAGTTTTGGAGATATCGACTTGAAACTTTGGGTACATGTTTTTCTGAGATCAAGTTCGAGAATCAGCCAAATCGGATAAAAACTGGGCGTGGCTCCCATACACCGAAAAAAAGCTAAACATTTTTGAAGTCTTTTTTATTGTTGTATTCGATTGTAAATGTTTTGAAACGTATTTTTGACATGGTCCGAGGTTCCGAAGCCACATATATAAGAGTCTAAATGGGGTCTTGAGACCAATTTTTTTTTTTTTTTGTGGATTTGATTGGAAATGTTTAGAAATGGATTTTGGACATGGTCCGGGCTCCGAAACCACCTTATTGGCTCAAAATAGGGTCTTGAGACCACTTTTTTTTATATTCGAGGTACTTCTTCCTACTGTGTGGGGGTATTTCAGCTTCGGTATAGCCGAAGATAGTCCACTCTCTAGTTTTATTTTTATTCACTTTTAATTTTTCCTTTTTTCACTTTTTTTTTCTCTTTTTTCCGTTTTTTCATTTAATTTTTTCCCATTTTGTCCATTTTCCCCCTTTTTGTATTCCCTTTTTTACACTTTTTTCTCGAATGCAAACCCAAGTATTAAATTTGGGCGTGGTAGCTTCAAAATTACGAAAGTTAGACCAACCCGGACTTTAAAAAAGCTCCACACCCCACACCACCCAAAAAATATACAAATTTATTTTGGAAGGAATCGGAAGTTATGCCATGTGTAAGAAAAAGGGGTTTGAGTCCCCCCCATGGCCCCCTACTCCTCTGATTTCAGTTCTCTAGCTTATGTGAAGTGTATGAAAAAATATAACCCTTAAACCGACTAAAAATCAGAAAATAAACTTCGTTGGATACCAAAAACCTAATACATAATTTGGTATTTAACGACATACCTTTGTAGGCTAGATTTACAAAAAATAGTACTTATATATTAAAATTTAAAAATATATGTACATAAAACTAATGGTAATTATTATTTACACGCTCTTTAAACATGAGTTTTGGCAAAGAAAAATCTATTTCAATACTTAAAGCTACTTCATTAAATTCAATAAGCAACCTCATAAGCGGTTGATTCGCAGCATAATTTGTTTTATAGCACTTAATAGCAAATATCTTATTCTGACGAGTAGTTCTGATTGGAACAAAAAAATTGATTAGACTTAGCAACATTGAGCAATCGATATTGCCACAAAAGATATCGTAGACAAACATCAAGGAATTGATAATGCGTCTACTCTCTAACGATTTCAGATCAATGAGTAAACAGCGCGACTTATAAGAAGGAATCGGTTCTTGAAAATTTAATGAAAAAAGTGCAAATTTTAAAAATTTCTTCTGTACACTTTTAAGGCGATTTGTATGAATAGCATAAAACGGATTCCGGATAATTGCAGCGTATTCCAGCCTTGATGGTACAAATGCAGTGAAAAGAAGCTTATACGTGTAAGGGTCCCGCAATTCGGAACTATTACGACGTACAAATGCTAGCATTGCATATGCTTTCGGTATTATGTAATTCAAATGATTAACAAATGTTAACTTAGAGTCAAGCAAAACACCCAGATCCAACATTTCATTTAAAAACTTTAAACGAGAAGTCCCAATAAAAAACGACGATATAATATTGCTGTTTAATTTAGAGAAAGTGACGTGAAAACACTTTTTAACATTTAGAGCTAAACAATTTGTAAGGCACCACGCATTTAACCTATTTAAACAGACAGTTAGCTTTTGAGATCATCCGCATATAAAAGATAATTATATTTATGAAAGCATGAACCAATATCATTAATAAAAAGAAGGAAAAATAGCGGCCCAAGAATACTTCCTTGGGGAACACCCGAAGAGGCAACAAAAGATTTAGATTTAGTACCCTGCACAAGAACATGGCAAAGCCTATCGCGCAAGTATGATTCTATCCATTTCAAAAAAGCAGAGTGAAAACCTAGTTTTTTCAATTTTACCACCAGAATTGTATGCGACACTTTATCAACGAATCCATGCTGCTGGGGAGAAATAATTCTAGCAAGAGGAAAAACCAGACTTTCCTTCAAAATAACTTCAAACAGTTTCGATATAGCTGAAAGTTTTGAAATGGGGCGATAATTCGAAATAACATTTTTACTAACACTTTTGAATACAGGGGTAATGTGCGCAATCTTCCATCTATCTATAAAGACACCAGCAGACAAAGCCAGATTAAAAACATGGCACAATGGATTACAAATTGAAGAAGCACAATTTTTTAAAAACAACGGAGAGAAACCATCACAATCAGCCTTAGCAGACATTTTTAGATTTTGTATGCCTCTCATTACGTCACTTTCACTAATGTTCAAAGAGCCAAAATCAATAGAAGAACAAATATTATCAAATATAGAGCTATCAATTGAAACGGTATCGGATTCAAAGTTTGACATAAAAAAATTTCCAAAAAGGTTAGAAATACCAACAGCAGAATTAGAGGTATTTCCATTGAAAGTCATCATGGATGGAATATCTGAACGTGATTTTTTCGATTTGACAAACTGCCAAAACAATTTTGGATTACTTCTAATGCTATTCTCAAAATTCAAGATGTAGTTCTTGTACAAAAAAAAGACAGTAAACTCCTTCATATAATGCAAATATTTGACTTTATCGTTTATATCATATGTGGCCTTATACTTATTGAAAAATTTGTTCCTTTAGTTTTTTAGCTTTTTAAGGCCTTTAGTATACCAAGGCAGCTTGTATACTTTTTGTTGAACCATTGGAACATATTTAATGCAAATGTCGTTAATTTCAGTACAAAACAAATCAAAACAACCAGCAATATCACAGTTAGAAAATTTACAACTCCAATCAGTACTATCGATAATAGCGTTTACATTTTCAAAATTACATAAATTAAAATTAAAATTTAGTTTATCATAAATTTTAGGCAGACTTTAAAACTCATAAAACTCAACATGGAGAACGAGTGGAATTTGATGCATGTCCGAAGGAGAGATCGGAAACATACACTCCTCCAATTTATATTTGATAGTATCGCTAATGAAAATTAGATCCAAAATACGATCCAATTTATTAACAAAATGGTTAATTTGGACAAGATCGCAGCAGAAAAAACTATCAAGCACATACATTTCATTTGCGGCATTAACATTAGTTTTAGTAAGATTAGACTCATTTGCAATATACGACCAAGAGAGTTTATTGAGATTGAAATCACCTAAAACACAAAAATAAGCGTTGGTTTTATATCCGATAAATTCAAAATATTATCTACATGAGCAAAATACAAAAAGTCTGAGCTATTAGGTGGGATACAAGATACGCAAAAAATAAATTCTTCTTTAGATCCAAAAACAGAAACACATAGTTGATCAAGCAAAGTATCATCGTTACTTAGCTTATGTACAGCTGAACGCAGTGTCCGGCTTACCGCAATCAGCACACCCCCACCTCTTTGGCACCCCGTCTTAAGAGCGTCTCTACACACAAAAAAAAAGTAAGTAAATCTAAGCAAAAAAGACGATTAAAAATGCAGCAACCAAGAAACGTTGTAAATGGAACCGACTCAAAGTTGTTCGCGTACACTGAAAATTTGTTGGCGTACAATTAAAAATTGTTCGTATATGACTTTATGGAAGACAGAGAAAGCAATTATCCAATTGAGCGAAAAAATAAATAGATACATATTAGAAAAAGAATGCAAGAAAAAGATAGCTGATGTGTTTGGTATTTCTGTAGATGTGTTGTATTGAAATATATTTATGAAGCTTAAATTAATTTAATGTAAGCCCAAGACTTTAAAAGCGAGATAATTTACATTTCGTACACAAATTTGTCGGGCAACATCATTTCTACTGCGAATATATATAATATTCATTACTTAGAACTAACGCGCTTCCACAAAACGCAATATTTTAATATTTCATTAAGTTTACAATAATATTGTAATATTGAAATTAATGTTTTCCCGGGAAAAAACGATTTGAAAAACATTCTGCACAATTTTTAAAATCTTAAAATCACAATATTTGTTAATAATTAATTATAACATAGTCATAATTTGATTTTAAAAATTGTTTTCGAAATATCAAAAATGTAGAGCCCGACCGATTAATCGGCATCGGCTTCGGCCGTTATCGGCCAAAAATGCACATTCGGCTTCGGCTTTGGTTTTTTCGAAAAATGGCCGAAGTTTTGGCCGAAGCTTTTCAATTTTTTTCCTTATTTTTGCGACACCGAAAACCAAAACTAATTTTTTACGATACGATTTTCTAGCCCACATCACATCTAAACGGTCTTACTGATTTTCTTGAGACTTGAATGTAAAATTGTGTAATTGATGGAATTTCCAATGGGACATAAGAGGCCCACAAAACAAAAAATATGATTAAAATTTAAATTAGTAATCATCGAATATTGAGTGAATCTCGCCTCAAATTGCGTGGCATGAGGTTACAGCTGCCACAAAGTACATCCTTGGACATTTTCTGGGTGGATTACTGAATTTTAAATATAGATTTAGAAGCTACTACTTGCCCTGATGTCTATGTTAAAAGGAGTCCTGGTAAACTGTATGAAATTTCAAATATAGGGGAAGGAGGCTCACGGAAGGATTCTATCTTTTAAATTTTACATTATAAGTTCAAAGCTTCACAGGTGGTTTTTACCATCAACTAGAACATCCTTTGCACATCACTTGACGGATTTGGGGAGTCCTTAAAAAACAGATACTTAGATGGATTTATTCTGTGAAGAATTCTCTACCATTTCTTCTAAATTCCCATTATTTTAAGCTTTACTCCAAATTTTTAAAAGTGATTTTAAAAAAATCCAATTGTTCTTACACGGGATATATGGGATAATTTGAGGCTATTGTTAGTTTTGACCTAGGAGGCCCAAATTTGTTTGTGAATTCTTTTGGTTACTTTTATTATTTGTTTAAATACATTTTTAGTTCCTTAAAAAACTCAATGTGTATTTATATACTCGAATTTGAATGAAAATACACGAAAAAACAAGTTTTTATATAAGTATTGGCTTCGGCTTCGGTATAGGCCTTCGGCGTCGGCCGAAGTAATAGGCTGCCAATTGACCTTCGGCATCGGCTTCGGCTTCGGCCTGAAAATGCTTATCGGTCGGGCTCTACAAAAATGTAAAATGTAAACAAATTCGACGCCATCTTCGATACAACCGGATACTTTCTTGTGAATACTTAATACTTTTTACGATAATTTTCATTCAATTTTGATTTGAAGTAAAATCTCTGAGTAAAGTAAATGCACGTAGCAATTGCTCTAAGACGTTTTTATTATTACGATCCAACAATTTGCATACAAACTTCCCTAAAATACCAATAATAGTATCGCATACTAATGGAACCAAGTACTTCATGAGTCAAGTGTCGAATATAAATTTTTCATATATTATGCAGCACTTGTTGCTTTGAGAGCGTAAACGAGACAGCCATATATAATAATTTTTCTCTCTTGTATTAAATGTCATGCTGTTTCAGAATTATGAAATACTAGCTGTTACATACCCGGCGTTGCACGGGTTGTATAAAATTTTAAAATAAATATATATAGGAATTTGCGACAATTTCAATGGCGCTGTAGTTGATGGTTTTTCCCCCCGTGAAACTTGGTGCCAGTTGTAATCCCACCCGGTAGGAATCACCCAAAAAAAGTCCAAGGACGCACTTGGTGGCAGCTGTAATCCCACCCGGCATGATCCACCCAAAAAATGTCCAAGGACGCAATTGGTGGCAGTTGTTATCCCACCCGGTATGATTCACAAAAAAAGAGTCCAAGATCACACTTGGTGGCAGCTGTAATCCCACCCGGCATGATTCACCCAAAAAATGTCCAAGGAAGCATTTGGTTCCAGTTGTAATCCCACCCGGCATGATCCACCCAAAAAATGTCCAAGGACGCAATTGGTGGCAGTTGTTATCCCACCCGGTATGATTCACAAAAAAAGAGTCCAAGATCACACTTGGTGGCAGCTGTAATCCCACCCGGCATGAGCCACCCAAAAAATGTCCAAGGAAGCACTTGGTTCCAGTTGTAATCCCACCCGGTATGATTCACCCAAAAAATGTCCAAGGAAGCACTTGGTGCCAGGTTGTAATCCCACCCGGCATGAGCCACCCAAAAAATGTCCAAGGACGCACTTGGTGGCAGCTGTAATCCCACCCGGCATGAGCCACCCAAAAAATGTCCAAGGACGCACTTGGTGGCAGCTGTAATCCCACCCGGTATGATTCAGCCAAAAAAAAGTCCAAGGACGCAATTGGTTCCAGTTGTAATCCCACCCGGTATGATTCACCCAAAAAATGTCCAAGGAAGCACTTGGTGCCAGGTTGTAATCCCACCCGGCATGAGCCACCCAAAAAATGTCCAAGGACGCACTTGGTGGCAGCTGTAATCCCACCCGGTATGATTCAGCCAAAAAAGTCCAAGGACAAAATTGGTTGCAGTTGTAATCCCACCCGGTATGATTCACCCAAAAAATGAGCAAGGGCGCAGTTGGTGGCATGGACCACTTAATATTCGATAGTTACTAAGTTACTTTTTAATAATATTTTTTGTTGTATGGGAGGTGCCACGCCCCGTTGTCCAAATCCAACCTCTTATGTCCTATTGCAAATTCCATTACGAACACAATTTTACCTTAAAATTTCAATAAAATCAGTAAAGCCGTGATATGGGGTAGAAAATTGTATGGGCTGTGCCACGCCCCTTGTCCAATTATTCCCATATTCGACACATAGCAGTACAACTCCATTCCAAATTTCACTAAAATATATCCAATAGTTGCTTAATTAGCTGGTATTTAAGTTATGTGTTGTGTGGGAGGTGCCACGCCCCTTTGTCCAATTATTCCCATATTCGACACATAGCTGGGAAAACATACTATACAGCTCCATTCCAAATTTCATTAAAATATATCCAATAGTTGCTTAATTAGCTGTTATTTAAGTTACGTGTTGTGTGGGCGGTGCCACGCCCCTTGTCTAATTATTCCCATTTTCGACACATAGCAGTACAACTCCATTCCAAATTTCACTAAAATATATCCAATAGTTGCTTAATTAGCTGTTATTTAAGTTACGTGTTGTGTGGGCGGTGCCACGCCCCTTGTCCAATTATGCTCATATTTGGCATAAAGCTTGGAAAAGTTATTATGCAACTTCGTGCTAAATTTCGTATTTATTATTCAATTTTCTATTCAAATTCAATTCAATAGTTACTAAATTACCTTGTAGACATATTTTGTGTTGTATGGGAGGTGCCACGCCCCTTTGTCCAATCCCAACCGCATATAGCCTATGTTACATGGCGATACCTATAGAATTTATCCTGAAAGTTTCAAGAGAATCGGTACAGCCGTTTAGCCGTGATTGAGGGACAAACAGACAGACAGACAGACAGACAGACAAACATACAGACAGACAAACACTCAGTTTTATAATATATATAGTAGATAGACTAGTACACAGAAAAAAAAAAGATGGGTTAATCTAACCGAAAAACGTTGTAAAAAAACAATTTTTTATTTTATATGGAAAACACTAACAACAACTACAATTTTTGTGGTTAATCTAATCGTCGAAAAATTGTTAAATGATTTTTAACTACAAAATAACCTGAAAAAAATTGTAAATCTCAAATTTTAACCAAAAAATTTGTAAAGCAAACAAATTAAGTTGTTCCTTAAAAATTTTTGTTTGTTCGCCAACCAAAAAAATTGTAAAGACCCAATTGCGGTACGCAACTCAGCTGAGTTTGGTTGCTTGCGATGTATGAGCACATGCTCATACATGCTCAGCGGCGTGCTTTCGTGTCTGTCATACTACAACAGCAACGATTTTTGTTTTGTCATTCGAGTATACGATCAGTGCGTTCAGTATGGTCAAAGGGTGAAGTGCATAAAAGGGTAAGTAAATGTAATATTATATTGAGAATGGTTTTTATTATATATTTTTACATTTATTTATTCTTTTGTTTTTACAGATTTTCGTTTATCTCTTTTTTCATTTTTAGCATTTTAGATTTCAATTTTGTAATATTAAATTTTCTTTCTATTTTTCTTTTTTTCTATTTTTCTTTTTTACAGATTTTTATTTTTAAAATTTTATATTTTCAGACAATACATGCGACATCAATTGTGTTTTGGTTGCAAACAAATAAATAAAAAAGCGTCAAGTTTCGACAAGATTGCAACCAAAACACTACTAATGAATGCATTCATTGCTCATATGCAAACAATTTTTCATTGTACGTGAACAATTTTTCATTGTACGCGAACAATTTTTCATTGTACTCGAACAATTTTTCATTGTACGCGAACAATTTTTCATTGTACGCGAACATTTTTTCATTGTACGCTAACAATTTTTCATTGTACGCGAACAACTTTGAGTTGGTTCCATTTACCACGTTTTTTGGTTGCTGCATTTTTAACCGTCTTTTTTGGTTAGATTTACCTACTTTTTTTTTTGTGTGTAGATATTTGGCAATACGCTACGGCCAGATATTTGCCTGGGAAAATACATTCAGAAGAAAAAAATACTGGTCCAGTCACGATTTTAGTTGATTTTAAAAATATCTGAGTGTATTTGGGCAAATATTTGCCTAATCTGACCGTAGCTTTAGCAACTGACAAATTTGGCACACAAACAAAAATAGAACGCGAAAGGGATGAGGAATATCCCCAATGCTCCTAAAGCTACCAACCATTTTTTGCTTTGTCATTTGTTGAAAAATCGGAAATTTATAAAATCGAAATATAAATTTTTCTCAACGGTCACCCTGATCTTCACCACACAGAATTACAAACTCTGAGTACATATCAGGTGTGTACACACAAAAAAAAAAGTAGGTAAATCTAATCAAAAAAGACGATTAAAAATGCAGCAACCAAGAAACGTTGTAAATGGAACCGACTCAAAGTTGTTGGCGTACAATCAAATTTTGTTGGCGTACAATTAAAAATTGTTCGTATATTACTTTATGGAAGACAGAGAAAGCAATTATCCAATTGAGCGAAAAAATAAATAGATACATATTAAAAAAAGAATGCAAAAAAAAGATAGCTGATGTGTTTGGTATTTCTGTAGATGTGTTGTATTGAAATATATTTATGAAGTTTAAATTAATTTAATGTAAGCCCTAGACTTTAAAAACGAGATAATTTACATTTCGTACACAAATTTGTCGGGCAACATCATTTCTACTGCGAATATATATAATATTCATTACTTAGAACTAACGCGCTTCCACAAAACGCAATATTTTAATATTTCATTAAGTTTACAATTATATTGTAATATTGAAATTAATGTTTTCCCGGGAAAAAACGAGTTGAAAAACATTCTGCACAATTTTTAAAATCTTAAAATCACAATATTTGTTAATAATTAATTATAACATAGTCATAATTTGATTTTAAAAATTGTTTTCGAAATATCAAAAATGTAAAATGTAAACAAATTCGACGCCATCTTCTAGTGCTGCGAAAATTCGATTTTTTTGTATTCGATACAACCGGATACTTTCTTGTGAATACTTGATCTTTTTACGACAATTTTCATTCAATTTTGATTTGAAGTAAAATCTCTGAGTAAAGTAAATGCACGTAGCAATTGCTCTAAGACGTTTTTATTATTACGACCCAACAATTTTCATACAAACTTCCCTAAAATACCAATAATAGTATCGCATACTAATGGAACCAAGTACTTCATGAGTCAAGTGTCGAATATAAATTATTCATATATTATGCAGCACTTGTTGCTTTGAGAGCGTAAACGAGACAGCCATATGTAATAATTTTTCTCTCTTGTATTAAATGTCATGCTTTTTCAGAATTATGAAATATTTGCGGCATGGTTGCATTTCTGCATCGAGCGATGACATTGCGAATCATATGCCGAAATACGACCATGCTGGCAAATCATTTAACAATTTTTTGACGATTAGATTAACCACAACAATTGTAATTGTTGTTTGTGTTTTCCATATAAAATAAAAAATTGTTTTTTTACAACGTTTTTTGGTTAGATTAACCTATCTTTTTTTTTCTGTGTATCCTTACGATAGACTTGGTAAAGAGAGGAATCAAAAAATTCACCATCGCCGAAATCTTCATTCAGCCATGTTTCCACGAAAATAACAACATCCTAATCCATTTGAGATGTAGTAGGCAAAACAGTATGTGATTTTGTCCTAAGACCTGATATATTTTGAAAGTAGACCTTCAGGGACTGTGTTTTAGAAATATTTGTAGTTAAGGCGCTTGTTCTACATTCGTCGCCTTTTGAAAAAACTCGAATGGGCGAACTTTAATATTAGCCGGCCACAAAGTAGGATCGAAGAGCTTTTCATAAAGAGTGGAAGCTACACCCAACTTAAAGTTGATGCTTCGTAAGTTGACAAAGTTCGCATCTCTTTTCGTAAGACTGTAGCAAGCCAATTGATTTTCATTAATATTAGCATATTTTTGAACATAAGAGATTATTTGGTCGCTTGTAACTGATGACTTAAACGATGAGAGATGCACCCACTTCTTTTTTACAACAACATCCAACTCATTGTTTTCGTTGCTCCCAACAACAACATTTGCATTCTTCTTTGTTTTCCTTCTGCTCACATTCTTCCAAACAGAGGGGAGAGAAGGAGCAGCGAGCGAGAGAGGACCAGTGGCACCTGCAATGAGCGAGTGCGGACCGGCGACGACAGGAGGGCGAGAGGGCATCATAGGCAAATTGGCAACCCTGTTCAACTTGTTTCTAAGTGAATTTTTGCTGCGATTTGAATAAATATTTTAAAATAGTTATACCGTTGTTAATTATTTTGAAAACCTTTTAAATAAATTAAATAAATTAAATTCTGGCTAAGTGCAATAAGTTTTGTGCAAATAACAAAGTTTTGTGCTATATTTCCGTGAATTCCTGTCAGCTAAGTATCACTACAACAACAATTGCACATTTTTTTTGTTTTTGCTTATACTGTCCACTTTGACATTTCTTGTGTCACCAGCTTTATATAGATTCCACATTCTCAGACTGATCATATTTTCAGAGCATACTTTCAGGCACTTGTTTTAATATAATTTGAAAGTGCCTTTTCCCAGTCAACATTTTGTCTCGTTACTTTTTGTATTTTATTTTTTATAAATTTTGCATTCAAATATGACTTGCTCTTTCCGTAAGTGTGCCATTAAAGTCGATAATGAACGCATGGTCTCTTGTTGGCTATGTGATATCTTTTATCACGTCAAATGTGCATCCCTTACTGGTAGAGTAGTCGATCTGATCGAGGGTAAAAAAGGTCTTCGTTGGTCCTGCGAAGATTGCCGCGATACAGAGCTGGACATCTGTAAATTGGTACGTCAAGCCCGAAAGGGATTTAATGATGTATCAAAGGACTTAGCAGCTGCCCAGTCTAAACTGAAGGAGTACGAAATTAACTTTCAGAAGTATAAATGTTTGGATGAAACAGCTCCGAAACAAAATACTTCTGTTGGGCTTTTACCACCTACCCCAAAGCCAATTTCAACTCCGACAACTCCATCCTTTTCCGATATGTTTGCTTCACCAGTTACATTTTATTCTCCTGATCCTGCAGTTTTGGAAACGAGGGTAGATGACGCTCCTGAGAAAAATATGAATGGAATCTCAAATATTGATAAAAATGTTTGTCCTTCCATAAATATTATTTCTCCAAAGGATTGTTTGCGGGAAGTACAAGAAACGAGAACCCCAAAAAGGCCTGTTGTTGTGCAACCTAAAAAATCTATTTTCGTGTCCAGATTTGCACCAGACACATTAACTGAAGATATTATATTTTATATTGACTCTAAACTCAATAAAACCGGTAATAATATAAATGCTTTTAAATTCAACTTTTCATACGCTAGAAACATTTCATCTTTCAAATTATCTGTTCCTGCAGAATTGTTTGATGAGATTGTTAATAAAAATTTTTGGCCGGATAAAACTTTAGTTCGTGAATTTGTTTATAAAGAGAAATCAAATCTAGTAAATCCAGTTCAACTTCCTCAAAGAAAATTAAATTCTAATCAAAAAAACTAAATAAAATCCCGAATAATGTTGTTTGTCTTCTGTACCAAAATGTTCGAGGGCTAAATACAAAGTTGAACGATATTTATATTAAAAGTTTCGATTGTAGTCATAATGTCTTGGTATTTACCGAAACTTGGCTTAAACCAAATATTTTTGATTCGGAAATTCTGTGTGCTGGGTATCAAATTTTTCGGAGGGATCGTAAATGCAGGACTGGTGGTGGAGTCCTCATTGCAGTAAAAAACCTTTTTTCATCTGAGGAAGTCATACTTTCAGATGTCTCTGACTTGGAATTTATTTGTGTACGAATTCGAGTTTTTAGTATCGATATTTTCGTTACTTGCTCGTATATCCCACCGAATTCCGATATTACCGTTTATCTAAGACATGTGTCGCTTATATCATTGGTTTACTCAAATGTTAAACCTGCCGATTCCATTGTTGTTTTTGGAGACTTTAATTTACCGAATATATCTTGGAATTTTTGTGGCGATTCAAACCAGTTTCTTCCGTATTCTTCTCGTGACTGTTTAAATGACTTTCTGGATTCATTTTCCGATATGAGTTTACAACAAGTAAACGGCATTGAAAATAAGAATAGTAGAATTTTGGATGAATTTGGATGAAGAATGAAGAATTCGAATGAACTTGGTGTTGTATGGTTTACAAAACAATTGAGGAAACTTAAAACTTCGAAAACTCGGGCATTTAAAACATATAAAAGAACTTTAAACCTTCAAGATTAAATATTCGCTTCTGAGACATAAATATCAAGTACTTAATAAAAAATGCTATAATGAATATTTGAACGATTTGAAATCCAAAATGAAATACGATTCTAAAACTTTTTATAACTTTTTAAATTCAAAAAGGAAAGACACTGGTGTTCCAACTACAATGAAATGGAATGATCGTGAGTCCAACAATCCTACTGAGATTTCTAATATGTTTGATGATCTCTTCAAAACGACATATTCTGATAATACTTATGGCAACACATCATATACATATAACATCCCCACTTATAACTCCATTTTCAATCCTGTTATAGAATCTGAAGATTTCTTACCACACCTAAAATCGTTTAAATATTCATATAGTACTGGTCCAGATAATATTCCTAGCCGTAATTTGAAAGTTTGTGCTGAACATTTATACATTCTACTTTCAAATATATTCAATGCCTCTTTTGAAAGAGGTTATTTTCCGAATTCATGGAAAGAGTCATACATTATTCCTCTTTATAAAAGTGGAACTAAATCATTCGTATCTAATTATATAGGTATTGCTAAACTTAGCACAATACCAAAGTTATTTGAACAAGTTGTCACAAAGCAATTGGTTCACTCGGTCACAACATTAATATCTCCTTCACAACATGGTTTTCTGAGAGGTAGATCAACATCTACAAATTTATGGGAATTTTCTACAATAGAATACAATAAATGGATTTTCAAAGAATCTTCAAACAGATGTCATATATACTGATTTTAGTAAAGCTTTTGATAAAGTTAATCATTTTCTGTTGATTGAAAAGCTTAAAAGATATGGATTCCCAGATCTTCTTTTAAAATGGGTTGAATCGTATCTGACAAATCGGAAGCAATTCGAATCATCAACATCAAAAACAATAAATGTCACCTCTGGAGTTCCTCAAGGAAGTCACTTAGGTCCTATTCTGTTTAATCTTTTTATAAATGACCTTCCTTCTGTCATTAAACATTCGAATGTACTGTTGTATGCTGATGACGTTTAATTGTTTCTATCCTATGACATCTTAGATCAACATAAGTTGTTACAATCAGATCTGACCAGTATAGCTATCTGGTGTGATAATAACTTACTATAACTGAACCAGAAAAAAATGTAAATTTATGACCGCTCTAATTACGCCGCTCTAATTACGCGCAGAATGAACCTTTTCGTTGTATTTGTAGCGATTTTAATAGCCTGTATTCTGTCTTTGACCTGTCAGATTCACTTAATAAAACTAAAACTTTTATTTTAAATGCACTTGATCACACTTAAGCCTTTGTTGCTCTTTGAGTTTTTGGACCGCTTAGGGTCTAAAGAAATGACAGGGTTGCCAAACTCCACAAAGATCGGCATTGTCGATTTTTTGAAAGTGTTGTATTTTATATTTATATTTCAGCAGAATTTTGTTTTTTACTGTATATTGTATACAAATAAAACAAAATTTTTAGCTGAATTCACATTCGTTCCGTTACTGTTTACTTAACTGTTCTATTTGTATTTGATTTTTTATATTTCGTATAAAAAAACAAAATACTAAAATTAATATTTGTAATCTTTGTCGCGTAAATTAACTGTTTGGATTGTTTTGTCTTTGTATTTTTATAACCCTTATTGTTAAGTAAAGTAGGCAAAAATTATATTTGATCAAATTCATATTCGTCGCATGAATTCTGATGCTTCATAATATTTTCTTTTAATTCTATTGTTTATTATCACGTTAATCTTATATTATGTTATGTTTGGAAGAATTCTCTCTTGCATTCATAACCTAATTCGCGTTTTATTAATATGCGTTTTATAAGCTGATGATTTTAATCTGTAGCTGAAACGAATTTCCAAATATGTTTACCCGCGATCGGTTACACAGCGTAATCCGGATTACGGCTGTTCGGTCACCAAATCCGTGCGTCATGCGGATGTGCCCCTCGGTCGGTTGGGCGGGTTAGTGGGACCGTTGGGATTCGTCGTTAAAAAAAAAAACGGTTTCTGCGTAGCTAGTATAAACTCCAACAGTACGATTGACAGAAGTAGCAGGCGATGTCGGAACAGGGGCCAGAGCGGTGCATGAAGTTGAAGCATCAGCAGAGATAGTAAGAGCAGCGGAGTGCATGCCAGTTTTACTTGTCGGCTCAACAGCAAGTGGCGGAATAATATTGTTGTTGTTTTGATTTATGGAATTGTCGTTTAACAGCTTGGCCTTATCATTTAAGGCATCAAAAATAGTGGAACAAAGATCTTTCACTTCTTTTGAAATAGAAGAAATAGCAGAAGCAACTTAATTTTCGTTCAATTTATTTTTCACCGAGTGCAGTTCTAATAGCATGTTATCAATTTTTTGAGTTAAGATTTTTTTTTTTCATCCACTGGAGAGCTTATCATTATGAGCGCACGGGCATTTTCACGCTTAAGAGAAATTATTTAATTAAAAAGCAATTGAAGAGTTATTTGATTTGTGTTGTCATTAGTAAGAATTGTTTCACTTCGTTGCTGAGATGAAACCGGTTTAGGCTGTTGGGATACATTAGCTGACGGAAGGGGCGAACGAAGAGAGTCTCGCCGCTCGACCGCACAGGCATTGCAAAAAAATGTTTGAGCTTTTCAAGAACTCCAAATCTCCTTCCAAAATATTTACACGATTTAAATGAAATATTTCATTACACTTTGCGCACTGCACCTTGGGTTGTACACGATCAACCTTTTGGCCACAAACACAGGAGCGAAAGAAAAACACGACCGTTCATTACAAAGTTCTCTCAAAGATGCCATGCGTTCCGTTCAAATTGAAATCCATCAAAAGATCTTCGTCTATGTACAAATTAAAATTTTCCGCAATATTACGCCTTATAATTAGACGTATGGCATTGACCTACATGTTGAAATGTAGAAAAACTAAATTTTTTTGTTTTATAAAAGTTTAGAAGCATATTTACATCAACATCCCCCGAATTCAGCAAAATTTCGCTGTCGAATTTTTCCAATTCCTCCACAGTTGTTATTGGGAATTTAGCTTCAACGGCTGCGGTTTCTGTGGATTGGTTCACCAGTTCCAGGTTCTTTTATATTTCTTTTACTCATTCCTTTTCCAAACATTTTAGATATTTCGAAACACACGCGCTTAGAAATTGAAAAATAATTATTGTAAATACTCAAAATGAGAAAATCAAAAAAGTAAATCTGACAAGTATCGCATGACCCACCTAAGATACAAAGATAAAATTATACTTATTCCACATGGTTATTTGCATAACTGGATATTTACGTCACGTAAAGTTTGACTAAGAGTGGATAAGAACTGGGATAATGAAAACGAAATAGAATATTGACCTCAATAAGGCCACATTTGGACCTATTTTAAAATAGTCACATTTTTAATTCATTGAAACTGGTCAAATTTTAAACTACAATTGGACCACAATCCGGAAAATTTACCTCAATAAGCCCAAATTTTGACCTATTTTAGAGAAGTCACATTTCCAATTCATTGAATCTGGTCCAATTTTAAATGACAATTGGGCCACAATTTAGCCAATTGGTCTGATTTAACATTTTAATTGGACCCATCTATTATACAATTTTTCAAACTAGTTTCAAAAAATGTAGTCTCCGGACTACTTTCTTCCAGTCCATTGACTCAATATTTCCGACAGGGAATATATAAATATTTTCTGAAAAAAGATTCCCAAAATTAAAGGAAAATATATAAAAGAGGAAAACAACAAAAACAAACCAAAAAAAAAATACCAAAATTTAAAAATGAGATTCCTGCAATGTATCTTAAGGCTACAAAAAAACTTCGAGTTTCCCGTAGCCTTTCCACTAGACTATGTCGTTTCATTGAGAACGACATATTTAAGAAGAAGATTTGGTGGGTGCGGAGGAGACAAATATTTGGCGAAAGGAAGAACAAGCACCACTAAGACACCGAAAAATGGTTTGATCAATGCAATGCTTTCTAAGGTGTGTATCTGCCAGTGGATGCCGAGCTGAGAACACGATCTCAGCCTAATGAAGTTCGGCAGAACGAAGTAAAGCAATTGAGTTCGTTTGTCAATTATTCGAAAAGGCTGAACGAAAAGGAATTAACTGAAGATGAAGATTTTGTTGGGCCGGAGGAGCAAAAAAAAAACTGTGAGATTTAGTTTCGCGTATATATGTCCGTCCGTTTTCCCTACTTTACTTTAAATTTCTAATGCACTTGATAATTTGTACCAAATATTTATTTGAGTAAATGCAAGTTACTTTTTGAATCCTAATAAGCGTGATTGTTATGGTGCCGATGATGATGTTGAGATGGGATGATGTGGAGCGCTGATTATGATGATGATGTTTGGCGGCGAATTTGTCGTCGTCGTTGCCTCCAATTAAAAAACACATCGGAAGATCCGGTTCGACGAGGATCAATAAATAATTCGGAACCTTGTGTTCTTCTTTGAATTGGGTCTGGTTCTCGTAATGTTTTCCGTGGAAGGCGATAAATAAAAAGCAGAAGTGGTTTCAGTAAACTTTATAATATTTATATATTTATTCCAATATGGTTCGGTTGATTGGCGATCTTACCTCTTTGCTGGTTATTCTAATACAATTGAATATTTACTTTGGCGCCTTCGGTGAAGACGAAGTCGCTGCTTTTTGAGTTTGACAAGAGAGTCAAACGCCATCTACATCTCAAACTTAAATATATAGAAAACAAATAGCATTAGTTAAAAAAAAATAAACATTCTGCAGAAAAACTGAGGATGGCATCGCACAGTCATTTGCTTGGGACAAAAATTTAAGGAGTGTTTTAAATTAATTGAAACTAAGTTTCTAAATGATTTAAAAAATGTAATCGGGTTTTCTATAACCCCTTTTATACCTTGCACACTACTGTCCAGGGATATATTACTTTTGTCTCAACGTTTGTAAAGCCCATAAGGAGGCGTGTCCGGTATGTAAAAGTATATATATTCTTAATCAGCATCCTACTGAGGTTTTCAAAGTTTCTACAAAATAGCTACATTTTTATCGCATACTAAGTGCTTCACCATACAGCATTGAATAAACGCTTCCTGCCTATGACATGAAATATATATTTGTGCATTTGCAAAGCCGATAGGCTATACCATGATTTGAAACGGCTATCGTTACGAAAAATTCAACACCGCACCGTTCTAAAACACAACCGAAAACGTTTCACTTTTTGAAGATTGTATGAGTTACTGTAGCGTGGGTTCAAATCTCAGTCAGACCAAATTTTTTTTCGATTCTTTTTTATATATTTGGGCAAAAAAAAACGATCTGCATTTGCCGATTTTAATTTTGTTGCATTTTTGAGGTACTGAACATCGATTTCAAGAAATCTACAGTTAGCAGAGCAAAACAAACCCCGGATTCGTGACCAGCGACCCCTCAAAAAAAAAAGAATACAAAAAGTAATGTGCTAGAAAGGAAACAAAATATAAATTGCTCCGACTGAGATTCGATTTTTATACCCCCACACTCACTGTGGCAGGGTATACTCACTTTGTCACAACGTTTGTAACGCCCATAAGGAGGCGTGTCCGGTATGGAAAAGTATATATATTCTTGATCAGTATCACCTCCTGAGTCGATTTAGCGATGTCCGTCTGTCTGTCCGTCTGTCCGTCCGCACGATAGCGGTCGCAGTTTTGGAGATATCGACTTGAAACTTTGGGTACATGTTTTTCTCGTGAATACTGAGATCAAGTTCGAGAATCAGCCTAATCGGACAAAAACTGGGCGTAGCTCCCATACACCGAAAAAAAAAGTAAAAATTTTTTATTGTTGTATTCGATTGGAAATGTTTAGAAACGTATTTTTGACATGGTCCGATGTTCCGAAGCCACATATATAAGGGTCTAAATGGGGTCTTGAGACCAATTTTTTTTTTTTGTGGATTTAATTGGAAATTTTTAGAAATGGATTTTGGACATGGTCCGGGCTCCAAAACCACCTATAATTGGCTCAAAATAGGGTTTTGAGACCACATTTTTATATGTTCGAGGTACTTCTTCCTACTGTGTGGGGGTATTTCAACTTCGGTATAGCCGAAGATAGTCCACTCTCTAGTTTCGTTTTCAGTTGTATTTCCGAACTGAAACAGTTTCAAATCCTTTCATAGTATATGTATGCAGTTAAAACATTGCAAAATACACACAGCGGTAGGCAAGCGTGCTAAGGGGAGCGTCTATGAATCCGAATGGCCAGGGTTCAAATCTCGGTAAGTAAACAAAAATTTATCAATTCATCAATGTGCCGTTTTAATTCATTAATGGGAAGTTTCAAAAAAATTTAAACGTTTTGTTGTCAAAATCAGAACATTCAGTTTTGGCTGGAAATTGACAACGGTTCGGAACGTTTTGACAACGTTTCGTTTTGATTTTTTTCTCAGTGTAAAATATTTTTTTAAAATTCTAATTAGCACGAGCAGCTAGGCCTTAGGCTATGTCTTAATTATTAGTATGATATTTGTTTATTAAAATTTAAATGTTGTAGAAAATCTGGGCTTCTTTTAACAGCTTTGAAAAGGCTATAATATTTTTGTGATTTACTGTTGTAACTAAATGTGTTAAGCTACTAATGTTTAAATTATTGCAAATGCATTTAATTGCTGGACATATAATAAGTTTAATTGAAAAAATTTTACTTTTAGCATAGGTTATATTAAAAGCTGGGCAATAACTAGTTAATTAGTAATTACGAAGTAAAATTTTTGGTTAACTCTTAACGTTTCAGTTAATTTTGAAAACCATTAACTTTTCCATTTAGTTAAGTTAAATTTATTCAATTAACTAGCATTAGTTAACTTTAAAACGAAAAAAATGTGTTTATTTTTAAATGTAAAAAAAGTAAAAATGGAGAATTCATACTATTTTTTAACTGATATTTAATTTAAAAATTATTTCACAAAACAATTAAATACAATTTATGACCATGGGCGATATGACCGGGCACCCAATGAGTCCATTAGTAATTCGGGTGTAGAAATTAAAGTGAGAAAAATTCAATATTTGGTATTGACTTCAACTATATAATCTGTTTAAAAACAGCAGTCATTTTCAACTTTAAAAAGAGTAAAAGAATTCCTAAGAGTGTCCATTGGCATTGGCCTTATTACCTATTGAAGCTAAAATTTTGTCAGCATCAAACTGTAACGATATAATTAACCACTTTGCACCATTAAAGGCTAGGAAAAAGGTATTTAAGTAACTTTTAAAATGTGAAATTCGTTAAAATAATTGACAGTGCCTACACTGTCAATGTAAACTTTTCTTTTGGCCAAATTTCGTTTTCGGTCGAAATTTCGATATTTCCGCCGAAAATGTCGGTTAGCTGAAAGGACGGTATGTACTTTTAAAGAAGCTTTTTCCAAAATCATTTCTGATTCAGACAACAGACAGTGGGCTTTGTATAAGTACTTAGCAACTTATAGATCGACGCCAAATCTTTTGTCGGGGAAATCACCGGCTGAGCTTTTACACGGTCGACAACCGCGAATTATTTTATCTGCATTATTTCTAATTTCAAAGTTGTTAAAAGAGCATCACAACTCGAAGTTTATCGTCGGTCATCATGTGTATGCGCGAAATTACGAAGGGAGAAAACGGTTGTTAAGCGGAGTTTGCGCCGAGTATAACTCAGTCAAAAAATGATCCTGCAGATATGGAAATTGAACTCCAGGTGAACACCAGGGACAGCATCGCGATAATGTCGATATTGAAATAGAACAACAACAAAATATCAGTGACAGCAATATGAAACAAAACAGTTTTTCTCCGCCACATTTGTCACCCGACTCACAACCAATTGGGGTTGCCAGATTTTAAATAGGGAAAAACAGTACATTGAGTAAAAAAAGCAGTACAATTCGAAAAAAAACAGTACACTTTTATTTTCATTTAATTTAGTACATATCAATAAAAAAATTTTAAAAATCAGATAAAAAACAAAGATACTCCCTTAGTGCCCGATTACACTACCGAGACAATGCCGCTTGAAAGTGTTGTTCAAATTTTCATTTACTATGGGCAGAAATTTTGTTTCGGTTTTTCGGCCAAAAAAAGCTGTTTCGGCCGTGTTTCGGATTCGGAAATAATAATGAAATTTTTACGCGCAATTTTTGTGACGTTTGCGGAAAAAAAAACCACCAAGTGGATAAAAGCGGTATGTAGCACAAATTTATGCATTGATCATAGTTTCGAAGAATCAGAAGCGACAAAGAAGACATGTCCTACTACTACTATCTCGTCGTAGCAAAAAGTGAAAACCCTGCCCCTTCAATTGATTTCAATGCATTTGATAGTTTGCTTCTAAATTCATCTAATTCATGATCTGAACGTAACATGATCAATTTCACCCTACTGATACGCTTAATTATGTACTACTTTATTACATTTAAATTCACAATTTGTTCTTTTATTTTTTCGGTTTCGGCCGAAAAACAAATAAAAAATTTCGGTTATTACGGTTTTGGCCGAAATTAAAAAAAGCGATTTTTCGGTTTTTATTCCAAAGTACTTAAAAAAGCAACTATTTCTTCGCTTATTCTGCATATGCCAGTCGAAATAAAATTGTTGTATGTTTTCTCTTTATTTTTTTTAAAGTGAGTGGCGCTTCAAATTTTATACCATAAATGTTTATATATTTATAGTTTGATATCATTGAAAACGTCAAACCAATACCTTCCCTGAATTTTGAGAATTTTATGGCTGATATTCAAATTTTGAAAAAATTCTCAATATTCGGAGAAAATTTTGATCACTAAACTTTCTTTTGCAAAGATTTCTTTACTATTTTTTTATATGAAAATTTGAGACTGAATATTCTTTCAGTGGCGACATTTGAATGCACTATAGAAAAAATAAAGTTGCATACTTTCTCAATGTACCACTTTTTGGAAACTCTTCAACTGGTTTTTCTTTTTGTACGGTTTTACCGATGTCCAAATATGACACTTGTACATGTGGTAATTTACATTTCTAATATTATCTATAATTATCGCTAGTAATAAAAAAATGTCAAAGAGAAGATGTCTCTCACACATCTATAGTTATCGCTAGTAATAAAAAATGTCAAACAGAAGATGTTTCTCACACATCATAATCTATGTTTAGTAACACTCAGTTTGAGTTGAGGCCGTGTGGCCATTTACAATTCTAATGTATTCTATTATTATCGCTATTTAGAAAAGTACACACACAAGTAATAAATAGTTTATAGCCTATGCGGGGACGCTTATCGTGCCTCTGCTGATAATATTCTAATTCTGTCTAGTTTTAAGTGCATTTTTGTGCCTATATATTTAGGTGTTTTATTAAAATAAAACCAGTACCTTAAAAATACTCAAACGACGCGAACATCAGTTCGCACATTGGTCCTTCGAGGAAATGAGCTAGTGCAATTGGAAACACAGTCGTTGTAAAATTTTTAAAATTGTCTAACTCGCTAAAGTGCGAACGAAATTTTAAAATTTTAAATAAGTGGCGTTTCTCACGGCCTAAACAGTGAGATAAGCGTAACCGAGGCTTAAACAGCGGTTGTATACAGTTAACTAATACAAGTTTTTATTTTCGAATACAAAATGTCGAATGAAAAGCGAAAATTGTTGAAACGCCAAAATGAGATTGGCGAGATGATCATCGTCATGAATGATAAGATGCAGCAGAAAAAGCTGCGTCAAACTACGTTGGATGAGACAACTTCCCACTTGGAAAAAATCTGGGATGAGTTCCAGAGGATCAACTTGAAACTGCTGTCGATGGGAATAACAAATGAAAGTTATTTTGAGAGCAGATATTTCGAAGAGATTGAGAAAATAGTGTACGGAATTCGTACACACATAAAAAATGCAGGTGTCGACCTTACTATGCCGAAGCAGGCAACTGAGGCAGCTGGGTCTAGTGAAGGACAGCAGCAAGAAGGGCACAAGAGGGAACATCTGGAAGGCAAGCCGGCAGACATTCTGATAAGAAAATTTTTCCGTCAAGTGAACAACATGAAATTATTGTTAGATGAAGGCATAGAAGATGATGCCGGCAGAGCGGAATTGGAATGCAGAAAATCTTGTTGGGAGCAGAAAATGCAACTCATAAATGCAATTTATACAAAATTGACATTTGATATAGGAGAAGACGATGACGATGTAGAAGAGCAAAAAGACCAAGTGGACAGGTCGTATAACGATGCTTCAATGGACTTAGCAAAGAAGATGCAGTCACTGGAGATAGTGAAAAGGCCATCAACTCTTAAGCTGGAGGATATCAAAATCCCAACATTTTTTGGTGATATAAACGAATGGTCCTCTTTTTACGATATTTTCAAAAAATTGGTACATGAGGTCAGCCATTATTCAAATGTTGAGAAAATGTACCGATTGAAGTCATTAGTAAAGGGAGAAGCTGGAAGGCTAATTCAACATTTCAATGTTGTTGATGCAAGTTATGATGCAGCGTGGGAAATGTTAACACATCGGTACGCTAACCGGCGGTTGCTGTTTACAAAGTTGGTGGAGAAAATGTTGGACCAGCCTGAAGTCAACAGCGAGGCAGCATCGAGTATAAAGCAGCTTCTCGATACAACAAATGAATGTGTTCATGCTCTGAAAAGGATGAATATCAAATTGGATGATGCGGAGCCACTAATTGCTCGTATCATCATAAGAAAGCTGGACAGAGACGGGCTGCGGTTATATGAGCAGAACGTGAAGAAAACTAGGGAGATACAAACTCTGAGCGATGTGATGCAGTTTTTGGAGCTCCAATATCAAGCGTTAGAAGCTGTAAAAGGAAAGAAGCTGATTGGAAATAGTGGAAGTAGTAGGCAACGAAGCAATCAGCAATCTACAAATTCATTTTATACGGGACAACTAAGCTGCGCATATTGTAACACAGTAGGACATAGTGTGAACAATTGCAGGAAATTCCTTGCGCTATCAGTGGCAGATCGACACAGCTGGGCAAAGAAAAGCAACGCGTGTTATGTATGTCTATACCATAAGATGGACAAGAAATGCAGCAATGGAGCTTCCAAATGCAAAAAGTGTGGTAAAAACCATCACATTCTGCTGCATTGGGAAACAACGTATGGTTTAAATAAAACAAAAAATGAACCAAGGCAGGAGTCAGCGACTTCAATGATGACAAAGGACGATGCATCACCGGCTGTACTTTTGGCAACGGCACAGGTACGAGTAAAAACAGCGCATGGAGAATTTCTGACCTTGAGAGCACTAATTGACCAAGGGTCACAAAAAACCGCATTGTCAGAAGAAGCTGCGCAAATATTGAATTTACCAAAGAAGAAAGTGAATTTAGAACTAGTTGGTCTTGGAAGCACGGTGGTTGGAGTAGCAAAGTCGAAAGTAAAGTTGGAAATCCGACCAAGGTTTATGAGCGACGAATTGTTCGTAATTGAGGCATTAGTATTGCCAAAGCTGGCCAAGGCGCATCCGGACACATCATTTAAGTATGATATCAATCAGTTGAAAAATCATACGTTGGCCGATCCTAATTTTAACAAATCAGACCGAATTGATATAGTAATCGGCGGCGACTTGTATCCAGAGATCTTAGAGGAAGGCATATTGAAATTGGATAAAATCCTGGGTCAATCAACAAAGCTTGGGTGGATATTATCCGGAGTACTCAACGTAGAAAGTAGGAGTAAGCAATTAACAGCAGCCGTGACAACTGGGTTGGAGCGATTTTGGGAGTTGGAGGAGATAAATGATTCGGTTATTCCTTCAGATGATGATGATTTATTTCTACGGCAATACAAAGCTACAACGAAACCAGATGGAAATGGCAGATTCATTGTTAACTTGCCGTTTAAAGAAGATAACGCCCTCGGAGATTCTCGAAAGCAAGCAATGGCGAGATTCCTGAATTTAGAGAAAAAGTTACAAGCAAATAATGCATTAAAAACGGAATATGTTAAATTCATGCGGGAGTACCAACACCTCGGTCATATGGAAGAAGTTAACGACAATCAGCGTGGAAAATATTATCTTCCTCATCAAGCGGTGGTTCGTGAGAGCAGTATTACGACTAAGGTTAGAGTTGTTTTTGATGCTTCGGCGAAAACATCAAATGGCAAAAGCCTCAACGATGAGTTACATGTGGGGCCAAGACTACAGAAAGATATATTTGATATCATGGTGTAGTGGCGAGTTTGGAAAAATATAATGATGGCAGACGTAGAGAAAATGTATCGTCAGGTAAAAATCGCGAAAGAAGATCAGAGTTACCAATACATACTTTGGAGAGAGAATAAGGCGGAACCGATAAAGCAGTATGAACTAACAACGGTCACATATGGAACAACTTCAGCACCATTCCTTGCCATTAGAACATTGCACGAGATAGCAAATCAATGCGACGATGCAGACATAGCTAAAATCATCAAGGAAGATTTTTATATGGACGATCTGATGACTGGAGCAGATACCATCGAAGAGTGCAGGCGAATTCGTAGTAAAATATCACATCAATTGGATAAATTTGGATTCCATTTGAGAAAATGGAGTTCTAATACCAAAGACATTATCGCTGACATTCCTAATACCAGTGAAAATGAAGTTCTGCAGATTCAAGAGGACGAGACGATAAAAACTCTGGGTTTACAATGGAGTCCAAAAACCGACGAGTTTATGTTTAGCATAGCTACTACCGAAGGAAGAACGGTGACAAAACGGCAAGCATTGTCATATCTTGCTCGAATATTTGATCCATTGGGCTGGTTGGCACCTATAACAATCGTTGCCAAGTTGTGGGATGACAAGTTAGACGACGTATTGACGAAGGAATGGAATAACTTCATACAACATTTGCCAGCAATAAAAACGATTAGAATTTCTCGATGGATGTTCCTGACGAAGAATGCAACGTTCCAGCTACACGGATTTGCAGACGCATCGGAGAAAGCATATGCAGCGGTGGTATATGTGAAGGCAGGTTCCTCGGTAGAAATTGTAGCAGCAAAAAGTAAAGTCAATCCAGTAAAAAATAAAAAGACGCTGCCAAAATTAGAACTGTGTGCTTGTGATTTGTTGGCAAGGTTGTTGAACAAAGTCACAGACATCATCAAACGAGACTGCCAGATTTACGCTTGGAGCGATTCGATGATAACATTGGGCTGGATTAGAAATAAAAGAAGTAAGGATAAATTCGTGAGAACAAGGACAACGGAAATTAGCGCTTTGATTCCCACAGCTAAATGGAATCATGTCAGTACAAAGGAGAACCCAGCTGACATCGCATCAAGAGGAATTTCACCATCTAAGTTAGAACAAAATATTTTATGGTGGAGAGGTCCGACATGGTTGGTGCAAGATGAATATGATTGGCCAAAAGAAGCAGTTGCAGAAAAGAGTGTATTAGTAGCAACTACAACACTGACAGAGCAGCCAAATATACTACTTCAGTTGCAAGAAAGGTGCTCATCATTAAGAAAATTGGAAAGAGTTGCAGCATATTTTCTGAGGTTTAAAGGAGTATTGAAAGGAGAAAAGTTTCCGGCATATTTAACGGCAGACGAACTGCGAGCAGCCGAAACAATGATAATAAAAAATCAGCAACTTGCAGAGTTTTCAAGCGAAATACGGTTATTGAAGAACAACAAACCTGTGGATCAAAAAAGTAAAATAGCGAATTTGAATCCACTGCTTGATAGCAAAGGAATTTTAAGAGTTGGAGGTCGACTGGAAAATTCGCATATTCCTTACTATCAAAAACATCCTATAATTCTTGGCAAATCCAGGTTGACGACTTTAATAATTCAAGACATTCACGTCAACACGTTACATGGCGGAAATCGTCTGATGGAGAGCTCGATTAGAAGAAAGTACTGGATTATTGGACTAAAACACATGATTAAGCAACGCGTGCGTGCATGTGTAAAATGCATTCGATACAGGAATGATACGGCTAAGCAAATCATGGGGAATTTGCCTGAGAGCCGTACATCTATTAATCACCCATTTACACATACTGGCGTCGATTATGCTGGTCCTATTCAAATAAGATGTTCTAAAGGAAGGGGACAAAAGTCATATAAAGGATATATAGCTGTATTTGTATGCATGGCAACTAAAGCTATTCATTTAGAAGCAGTAAGTGATCTAACGACGGATTCATTCTTAGCAGCATTGCGAAGGTTTTTCGCAAGAAGAGGCAAAAGTCAACATATATATTCAGATAATGGAACAAACTTCGTAGGAGCAGCGAGAAAGTTGGATGCCGATTTTAAGCAAGCAATTAAAAATAATTCGGAAGTGATTGCTGTTTTGGAAGCAGATAAAGTTCAATGGCATTTTATTCCCCCGGCAGGCCCTCACTTTGGAGGGATTTGGGAGGCTAGCGTGAAGTGGTTGAAGCACCATCTAAAAAGGGTGATTGGAGAAACTAAACTAACATACGAGGAACTGAGTACTCTTTTAGCTCAGATTGAAGCGGTTCTCAATTCAAGGCCACTTCATGCGATTGGCAATAATACAGACGAAGTTGACACGTTAACACCAGGACATTTTCTGATTGGCCAGCCGATTATTGAAACAGCAGAAGCGGTAGATGACCTTTCAATTGGATCTTTGGATCGTTGGAAATTAATACAAAAAATGAAAAAAGACTTTTGGAAAAGATGGAAGGAGGAATATCTTTCAACTTTACAACAGCGGTATAAATGGCAGAAACCGCAGCTAAATCTGGCTGAAGGCCAAATTGTCATTATCAAAAATGAAGATACGCATCCGGCAAGATGGCCCCTTGGTCGAATTATAGAAACTCATCCAGGATCTGACGGGAGGGTGCGAGTAGTCACAATGAAGATACAGGATGGAATCTTAAAACGCCCAATTCATAAAGTTTGTCCATTGGAAACAAAAGAAGAAGATACGAAAACTCCAGTGGAACGAAGCAAAAGCTATTTAACTATGCTCAGTTATGCCAAAGAGCCGAAAAAGTTAAAACTGATAAATATAATATGGCTTCTGATGCTGCTGCTAGCAAGAAAGGGAGTTTGTACACAACCATTAGGTGAACAGGATGCTTCTGGTGGATCGGTTCTAGAGTTGAAAAATAATGCAGCGATATATTTGGATCATATCGGGATAATGGAGGTCGTAGCTTCAACGTGGAATTTGATGATTTATTACGACATGCACGCATTCTTCAAAGTAGTGGATCATGCTGACACGTTTTCAAAGAAAATTAGAAAAAGTTGTGACAAATTGCAAGCGTTTGAAGAGCAATGCAACACAGTCATCGACAATATTGAAATCAAAATAAACAAGGTAAAGGACACAAATAAATATCTGTTTGTACGAAAGGATAAAAGGAGAAGGAGAGCCCCATTGGAATTTGTTGGATCTATGTCCCATATTCTTTTCGGAATGATGGATGCGGATAACCGTGAATATATGGAAAGCAATATGAAGAACTTGTTAGACAACCAACATGATCTGCAGCATTTGATAAAGAGCCAAACTTCTGTTGTCGATTCAACAGTTAATATTCTTAAACGCACTACGGACGAAGTAAATCTGCATCTTAAGGAGTTACAGATGAGAGTAGACAATATCACTTCAACCATGGAAGGGAACTACTACGTATACCAAGAATCTGTTAAGTTCTTTATGATGACCAAACAGCTGAGCAACATAGTCGAAGAGAGCGAAACAATTCAGTCAGAAGTTATCGAACTTTTAATTGACGTCAATCACGGAAAACTAAACCCAGACTTGATCACGCCTCCGCAGCTGAAATCAGAGATCCAAAAAATAAGAGAACATCTTCCAGAAAAACTGAAATTACCTGTAAGACAATCGAACGAGCTTCAAGCTATCTATAAATTGTTGAAAGCAAGAGGGGCGCTAATAGGAGATAAATTGGTAATCAGAGTTACGATACCGCTGCTTAACAGTTATTCGTCGCAACTATACAAAATTATTCCAATGCCGATTGAGAGAGTTGGTGAGAGAATGATCTCTGCTATACGAGCTGAATTCATAATCTACAATTTTGAAATTGACTCATATCATTTAATGTCGGAAGTCACTATCAATCAATGTAACAAATTTTCGGACCAACATCTCGTCTGCGAAAACAGCTGGGCATGGATTGAGGCTAACGACAATTCCTGCGAAATATCACCTTTAAAGCCGCTTAACCCGTACGACTGCACATTTATAGAAATGAAAACATCGCCATTCTGGAAAGAGCTTCACAGCAAAAACAAATGGCTGTTTAAGAACTTTAAAAGAACTGCAGCACAAATACAGTGTAGTTCTGCCCATCAGAAAATCATCGAATTACCGAATCAAGGAATTTTAACTCTGGAAGCACGATGTACTGTGCGCATTCCAGGAGCCACGCTAATCGCACCCCATAATGTCTTTTCGGGTATTAACAACACATTTTCCACATCTTTGACGAAGGAAATTGAAAACTTATCCGAGCATTCCATGAAACCTCTAGGATCGGTTGTCATCAATCACACCAAGGAAATTGATCAACTCAAGAAGCAAATTTCCCAACTGCATGCGGATAATCTACATCTCAAAGGTCTAAACTTCCATAACCTCAGCGGGCATACTTCTTTGATTCTGGTAGTTTTGCTTATTATTATATTAGCTATTTTTATCGTAAGAAAAATTATTGTCAAGAGATCGATTCCATCTATCGTCTTTTCTGCCCCCCGGCAGAATGTCCAAATATGACACTTGTACATGTGGTAATTTACATTTCTAATATTATCTATAATTATCGCTAGTAATAAAAAAATGTCAAAGAGAAGATGTCTCTCACACATCTATAGTTATCGCTAGTAATAAAAAATGTCAAACAGAAGATGTTTCTCACACATCATAATCTATGTTTAGTAACACTCAGTTTGAGTTGAGGCCGTGTGGCCATTTACAATTCTAATGTATTCTATTATTATCGCTATTTAGAAAAGTACACACACAAGTAATAAATAGTTTATAGCCTATGCGGGGACGCTTATCGTGCCTCTGCTGATAATATTCTAATTCTGTCTAGTTTTAAGTGCATTTTTGTGCCTATATATTTAGGTGTTTTATTAAAATAAAACCAGTACCTTAAAAATACTCAAACGACGCGAACATCAGTTCGCACAACCGAAACAGACTCATCAAAAAGTAAATCCATATCACTATTTTTAATAATATTTTAGATAGTTATGATACTAAGATACATACATATACATATTTTGGCACTACAACCCACGAGGGGTTTGGGCCGAGCTTCTTAAAGCAATTATCATGTGCAAGTGTATATGACAATTGTGGACCTACAAGTTCAATGCCGGTTCCGAACGGCGGACTCCCAAAGAAGAAGCTTATTCATGGCAAGTTACTCTCGCAAGATTGCCAGAACTTGGCGAGAGAGTAGCGGTCTACACAGAAAAACAGAAAACAAATTTCTGTCTTGCCCCAGGTGGGAGTCGAACCCGATACCTTCCGATCGTGAAGCAGGGGTCTTAACCACTGCAACACGGCCGCCACTAAATGATACTAAGATACGGCAGAAAAATTAAATATCGTTTTCGGACAGATTTCGTTTCTGGCCGAAATTTCAGCAGAAAACAAGATTTGTATCAATATTCAAAAAACCTTAAGCAAATTTTTGTACAATTATTTTGCAATTACTTTAGGTTTGTTAGGAGGAACTGCATGAAAATATATTTTCATTACAAAATAAATTATGACGTGCTGCAGAAAAACTGGGGACGTTATCGCACAGTGATTTGTCTCCATATAAGCTTTGGACAAAAATCGAAGGAGTTTTCTAGTTTTATAAACTTAAGCCTGGTTTTCATTATGTCATAATCAATGGCAATTGTTGTCATTTTTTGTGAGAACAGGTTGGCATTTCGTTGTCAATTTAACGGACTGGTGTAGAATATCGGAAAATGAATATGAGGTGACGTCACCGTTTGTCATATACGTCGGTATTTGCCAACATGCTGGAAAATTTATTTGCGTATGGCACAGGCCAGCAAATTCAGCACTTTGCTGAATCGTAGTCAGTTTGTGATGCCATTAATTATGACATAATGAAAACCAGGCATTATGGCTGGCTTGCATTATGTCAAAATCAATGGCGCTTATTGTCAGTTAAGGGAAAACAGGTTGGAATTTCATTGTAAATTTAACGAATTGATGTAAAATATGGCGAAATGAATATGAGGTGATGTCACCGTTTGTCATGTACTTCGATAATTGTTAACAGCAAAATGCTGAATTTGCATCAGTCGATGTCACTTTATGATGCCATTTATTTTAACATACCATAATGAAAACCAGGCATTATGTCTGGTTTTCATTATCGGTTCCGGTTCCTAGATTGTAAAAACCAGGCAAATGCAGCACTTTGTTGAATTTGCTGGCCCGTGCCATATGCAAATAAATTTGACAGCATGTTGGCAAATATAGACGTATATGAGAAACGTTGAAGTCACATATTAATTTTTCCATATTTTACGACAGTTTGTTAAATTTTTTTTTTTTTAATTTTTTTTTTATAAATTATTTTAGTATTTCTTGAATCTTCTAAATTTTATGCTTAGAACTAACAATAATTTTTCACAACCTAATAACGACATATATAAGGTTTTTGTTCCAATCCACCGATTGGGACAAAGAATGCTGGCACACCGATGACTTTGTGCGATGACATCATCTGTAGGGTATCGACTAGGGTGTAAGTGTCGACAGATATGTCGACATCGGTCTATTAAACCGCAATAGAGTAATTACGCTTCAAGCGTAAGGGTCGTGTGGGTATTAACAAATTTTTAGCGAGTGTATTTGGGTGTAGTTTTACTTTTTCCGTATACTTTCGGATATTGTCGCTATTTGTAGATCACGATGTATATTGGCATTTTTTATAAACCATGGGGCTCCCACGATTTGGCGCAAAATTTTGGACTGCGTTCTTTGCAGTTTCTCTACATTTGATGGAGATGCTGTTCCCCAGAGTTCGATCCCATATGTCCAAATGGGTTTTATTATACTATTATATAAGAGTATTTTGTGAGTGAGGTTGAGTCTGGATTGCTTTGAGAGGAGCCAATTGAGTTCAAGTTTTTTCAGTTTCATCTGTGTAATTTTTGCTTGTATGAGTTTGTTCCAAGTGAGTCTGCGATCGAGATGCATACCAAGGTATTTGGTTTCAAGACATTGTGGAATTACGCTATCATTTATTTTGAGCGGGGGGCAAGTGTCTCTCCTTAGGGTAAAGGTAAGATGGGCGCTCTTTGACTCATTGACTTTAATCCTCCACCTCGATAACGAATCTTTCAGATTATCCAAATGGTGTTTCACATGGTGGTGCCAGCCTTGGGTTGAGAGCACAATATTGCAGTGTCATCAGCAAATGTAGAGATGAAGGTCTGTTCAGTGGTGGGCATATCAGCTGTAAAGAGTAAATACAATAGAGGGCCCAGAACACTGCCCTGGGGTACACCGGCTAATATGTCAAATCTACGAGAGATGAAACTTTTATGTTTAACTACGAACCTCCTATGGGTCAGATAGTTTTCCAGTAGATTATGCATGTTAGCGGGTAATAGTCTCTGTAGTTTTGATATCAATCCTTTGTGCCACACCTTATCAAAAGCTTGGGTAATGTCGAGGAAAACTGCAGAACAATATTGCTTGTTTTCGAATGTACTTTTTATTGTGTCAACAATGCGGTGGACTTGTTCGATAGTGCCGTGTTTTTCTCTAAACCCAAATTGGTGATCGGGTAACAAATTTCTTTCAAGAATTGTGGGTAACATTAGCTTTATTAGGAGTTTTTCAAATAGCTTTGATAGGGTAGAAAGCAGACTTATTGGCCGATATGAGCTCACATTTGTGGGATTTTTTCCCGGTTTTGGGAAAACTTCCATTCACTAGGGTAGCGATCAATTCTCAATATCGCATTGTATACATGCAATAAATGGGTAATTGCGATTGCTTTCTTCGTGATGATTAATGGGTTACTGTTGATCTGAGTGGCGAAGCGTGGTAATGTGTAATTTGTACTGGAGGGGTTTGGGGTAAACACATTTTTTAAGTGACTTGCGAATGCAGCTCCTTTTTCTGCATCACTCCTGGCCCAGTCTCCGTTGGGTAATCGGATAGGAGATTCCACCATTGTCGGTCGTTTTTGGGTTTTTAGTGCACGCCAAAGGGAGTAATTTGATGACGCCGCACAGTGATTTGTCTCCATATGAGCTTTGGACAAAAATCGAAGGAGTATTCTGAATTAATTGAAACTAAGTTACTAAATGTGTTTTGGCCCGCTGATTTCAAAAATGTAATCGGTTTTTCTGTAACGCTTGTAGTTTTTGAATAAATCCAGAATTGTATGCTTGATTTTCTTATTTAATTATTATGCATATAATACAACTCTACAATTATATTTCGAAAAAGGTTTCATAGCTTTAATAACGGATTCTAGTGGTTCTTGATTAGCTGATTTCACATTTGGCAACCGTTTTTGGCTAGCAGTTGTAGCAGGTACATTAATGCAAAAACATTAACAAATCTTTTTAATAAATTTAATATTATAACTATTGAAAAGATCAATACATTTTTATAATCTTGAATACTTTGTAAAGAAAAATGTATATTATACTATATTATATTATGTATATTCTACTATTAGGGGTATTCACGGATTGGTGTACTTGATAGTGTACTTTTGTCGAAGTGAAGTATTCACTTTTACCATAAATTTTACCTGTATTCTCTATTTTAATAATTCTGGCACATCTTTTATTTTTTTATTTGTTTAACATGTGCATTGCTCCTGAAAAATCTGGAGCGGGTTCTCCAGATTTTTCAGGATTGCCAAAACCATTCGGTATTGACCGCCTTAGTCAATAGGAAGAAGAGAGAAGAGTAAAATAGAGAAAAAAAAATTGGATCAACAATATTTCAATTGAGCTTTTAGTTACTATACATGCATTAATATCAATATATTAATAAAAGTACATACATTCATCATATTTTACCATTTTATTTACATTATGAACTTTTTGAAAAGTTTTTTGGATATAAAATCGTAATTTTAGGCATTTACAAAATAACATTTTTTTCAAAAAGTTGGTGAAAAATGGTGAATTTTTTTTTTTTTCTGAAAGAAAACACGTTGAACTTTAAAACAAAAAAAAAAATTTTCACTAACTTTTACGCACTTTTTTTTTACAATCCATAATTTTTGGGGTTTTTTTTTGTTTTTTACTTGAAAAACTTTTTTTTTCATGGTACTCACAAATTTTTACATTGAAGTTTAATGACAACTATTTTATTTTTCATTTTTTAATACAATAATAACAATAAAAACAATAAAAAAAGGCAAGTTTGTATCATTCTTGCCAAAAATGCCTTTTGGGCAATTTTTTCCGCCAAGTTATCAAAAATACATTTTTTTGTTCCAGCATTTATTATCAAATTTCGCTAATTTGAAAATAGTCCACGGACGTCAAAAAAATTTTAATCAAATAAAAAAGTTCATATTCTTTTTAGTCAATGTATTACCTTTCCAAAAATACCATATTTTATATAATCGATGACATCAAACTTTCTGAATTTTGTCTATGGGACAAATCACTGTGCGCCGTGGGTGTGAGATTTTCCAGGTAACAATGGAAATCATTATCACTCTTCGCCTTTAGCTCTTTCTGGAGTTTTCGGGTAATAAGATTCAGTTCTGTTTTCAGATGGGGTGATGTGTACTTTTGCCATTCTCGTCTGATGTTTCATTTTTCTCTTAAAAGTGCAGCTATATTTTGGGGCATGCACTCCTTTTTTTGGGCAAAGTAATTCAATTTTGGTGTCGCTGCTGTTGCCGCCTGTGTTAGCAAAAGGGTAAAGTTACGCACTGCCATTTTAAGTTCCACTTCTGTTCTTAGTGACACATTTAGGGTTATTTGCGAACTTATATATTTTTTGAATTTCAGCCAATTCGTGTGTACATTGGTGAGCTTGTCGGCTGTGTTGACTTCGACACTTGGAGTATATTTTATAGTAATAATGGTTGGTCCGAAGAGAGTTCCAATGAAGGCTCAATGGTCAATTGAGTTCGTTTCAGAGTCTTAATTACTGCAAAGTCAATAACATCTGGAGTGTTTCTTCTGTTTGTTGGCCAGTATGTTGGCGTGCCTGATGAAACCACGTCAAGGCCGAGTCTGCTTGTAGTGTTCCAGAGAACATTCCCTTTGGGTGAAATCAGACGGGAGCCCCAGTAAGTGTGTTTGGCATTAAAATCTCCAGCTACGAGAAACTTTTGGCCAAGGGTCGCAAAAAATGTCTGAAACTGCTGTTCAGATATTTTGAATCTGGGTGGGCAGTAAATTGCTCAAATTGTTAATCCTTTTAAATATTCATTAAGGCATATGCTGGTGGCTTGCAAATATTCGGTGCAAAAATCCTGTAAAACATAGTGTTTGATTCTTTCCTTAATTAGAATCGCTGAACCGCCTCGTGCTTTACCTCCTGGGTGTTTGGTGTCATACAAATTGTAGCCGGGTATGTTAAGAAAATGTTTTTGGGTCAAATGAGTCTCGGAGATTAGCATAACATCTATACAGTGTGACTTAAGGAACTGTATAAGTTCTAATTTATGTTGGCAAAAGCCGTTCGCATTCCAGAAAGATATTTTAATCGCATTCATGGTCTATTTAAAAGGGTCTGGATTAGCAGGTTTTGACTGCGTATAAAATCCTGCATCATATTTTGCATATTGTTCAAGACTTGCGACATATTTTGCATAAACATCTGTAGACTATTTTCAAGGCCAGTATTTTGTTGTATTGGTTGGGTGATTTGGGGGCCTGGGGTATTGCCTTTAAGTACGTTTGAATAAGAGAACTGTTGTTGTTGTTGTAGTTGTGGGGCAGCTGTAGTATTATTCAATCTGTTGAGTAGTGGGTATGATGTAATCTGAGCAATGTTTGCTGGATTCGAGTTGATTACTACAATTACTACAATGTCTAACGGCTGTATCGTCTTTACTTTTCGTGCGTAATTCGGTCTGGTGCAAGTCACCGCAAATAACGCAAACACTGGGAAGTGTGCAATATTTTCTAGTGTGACCAAACTCTTGGCAATTTTGGCATTGTATCGGGCCACGGCGTTTATGCGGCTCCTCAATACTAACTTTCCTATGCAAAAGATAGCGCAGATTGTAAATCGGGTGGGTTTCGCCTTTCTTTAGGGTCAAATTCCAACTCGAGACGAAATAAAGGCTGGGGTATCTTATTCTTATTTTGAATATTACATACAGATTTAATTTTGAATTTTTGCTCAGTTAACGCAGCTTTGATTTCATCGCAATTGACGAAAGAATCAACTCCTCTTAATAGAACCGCAAGGCCTTTGCTGCTTTTTAGTTGGTATGTATAGTATTGTTTTTTCTCCTTCTCAAAACTATCAACGACTTTTCGGAAGTCAGCTTCATTGTAGACTTGAAACTGTTTTCACTTAACTGACAATATAAGGCTTAAATTTCTAAATGTATTTTAGGTCCGCTGAATGTAATCGTTCTTTCTATAACCGTTTTTATACCCTGCACACCATGCATGTAAAAGTAGGTGCAATTGTACCTTTTTCCATCCTATTTCACTGCGAAGGTACACCCATGCCATTTTAAGTACAATTTGAATATTTAAGCAATTTTTGTTTGAAATTTTTAAAATATTTTTTTAAAAAGATTTTCAAAACATTATTTATTTTGGTATTCAATTAAGAGAGTATTGCAATAAAGCGGAACTCAATAAAGCGACTAAATCCCTGAATATCGATACTTTAAAGCACAATCATCCTATGTCCGTTTTCATGAAAATCGAGTTTTTGACATCTTTGGATTCCTGAGAAGAAGCTGCATCAGACTGGCTATAGTGGTTTGTAATGAAAATTATTAAAAACTGAGGAAAAAAAATGTATTTCCATACAAAACATACCAATTGGAAAACATGTTTTTCATTTTCTAGAGTTTTGAAAAAATTGACATAGGATGGTTGTGCTTTAAGGTATCGATATCTATATCTGGATGGATATTTTCATTAAACATTTTTTGACTCTATTAAACGGAAAAATAAATTGAGGTTGGCTCAATTAAGCGGAATCAACTGTATAACTTTGCTGTTCCAGCGACCTACCCACATCAGGTTTTACTTTTGTTTAACAGGCCTATTCTAGCGTAGTCACAATAGCCACCACAGTCTCACTAGTGACTTTTGTCTCAATTTGATACAATTTGGTATTCTGAATGATTTGAAAAAGTTCTTTCAGTATCAATTGTCACAAAAGTTGTGATCTGCTAAATAGGTCATCACAAACGTAAATAGCTGTCACAAAACAATAAATTTTATGAAAAAAGTTAAAATTGCCCTGTCGGAAATATTGAGTCAATTGACTGGAAGAGAGTAGTCCTGAGACTAAATTTTTTGAAACAAGATTGTAAAATTGTTTAATAGATGGGTTTTAGACTAGTCCAATTAAAATGTTAAATCAGACCACTTGGCTGAATTGTGGTCCAATTGTAATTTAAAATTGGACCAGATTCAATGAATTGGTAATGTCCATGGACTACTCCTAGACTAGACCGATTTCCGACAGGGTGGTATTAAATTAAATTTTATCTTCTTATTTTTCATTTACTTTTACGATTTCCACAATAGTTCTTTCGATATAGCTTATTCATAGGAATAAAAAAAATACCAAAAATTTGATTTTCATAGAAATGCACATCGCAATTTTGTGTTTAGATATGGATATTTACCAAAAGAACTAAAAAATTGATTTCAGACCGTTTTAAAAAAGATTTATTGAAAGTAGAAATCCTACTTTTGGCACGGGTATTCTGCAATTCGTGAAAGGTAGATGCAGTCCAAACAAAGAACAAAGAAATGTTAAAAGAAAACAAAGTATGTTTAAATCCGATTCACAATTATAATTATAATTTTTGTTGTTGTATGTTGGGCTGAATCCACCTTTGGCCTCACAGCTAAATATTTTAAAATTTGTCCAGTTTATCGGATAACATCTCCAGCGCCTGACTGTGGCCGATCTGCTGCAATGCTCAGCCAAATGTGCCTGCTTGATTTTCTTATTTAATTATTATGCATATAATACAACTCTACAATTATATTTCGAAAAAGGTTTCATAGCTTTAATAACGGATTCTAGTGGTTCTTGATTAGCTGATTTCACATTTGGCAACCGTTTTTGGCTAGCAGTTGTAGCAGGTACATTAATGCAAAAACATTAACAAATCTTTTTAATAAATTTAATATTATAACTATTGAAAAGATCAATACATTTTTATAATCTTGAATACTTTGTAAAGAAAAATGTATATTATACTATATTATATTATGTATATTCTACTATTAGGGGTATTCACGGATTGGTGTACTTGATAGTGTACTTTTGTCGAAGTGAAGTATTCACTTTTACCATAAATTTTACCTGTATTCTCTATTTTAATAATTCTGGCACATCTTTTATTTTTTTATTTGTTTAACATGTGCATTGCTTGGTAAAGTAACAAACCCCAAGAAATCCTGAAAAATCTGGAGCGGGTTCTCCAGATTTTTCAGGATTGCCAAAACCATTCGGTATTGACCGCCTTAGTCAATAGGAAGAAGAGAGAAGAGTAAAATAGAGAAAAATTAAATCACATTGGATCAACAATATTTCAATTGAGCTTTTAGTTACTATACATGCATTAATATCAATATATTAATAAAAGTACATACATTCATCATATTTTACCATTTTATTTACATTATGAACTTTTTGAAAAGTTTTTTGGATATAAAATCGTAATTTTAGGCATTTACAAAATTACATTTTTTTCAAAAAGTTGGTGAAAAATGGTGAATTTTTTTTTTTTCTGAAAGAAAACACGTTGAACTTTAAAACAAAAAAAAAAAAATTTTCACTAACTTTTACGCACTTTTTTTTTACAATCCATAATTTTTGTGGTTTTTTTTTGTTTTTTACTTGAAAAACTTTTTTTTTCATGGTACTCACAAATTTTTACATTGAAGTTTAATGACAACTATTTTATTTTTCATTTTTTAATACAATAATAACAATAAAAACAATAAAAAAAGGCAAGTTTGTATCATTCTTGCCAAAAATGCCTTTTGGGCAATTTTTTCCGCCAAGTTATCAAAAATACATTTTTTTGTTCCAGCATTTATTATCAAATTTCGCTAATTTGAAAATAGTCCACGGACGTCAAAAAAATTTTAATCAAATAAAAAAGTTCATATTCTTTTTAGTCAATGTATTACCTTTCCAAAAATACCATATTTTATATAATCGATGACATCAAACTTTCTGAATTTTGTCTATGGGACAAATCACTGTGCGCCGTGGGTGTGAGATTTTCCAGGTAACAATGGAAATCATTATCACTCTTCGCCTTTAGCTCTTTCTGGAGTTTTCGGGTAATAAGATTCAGTTCTGTTTTCAGATGGGGTGATGTGTACTTTTGCCATTCTCGTCTGATGTTTCATTTTTCTCTTAAAAGTGCAGCTATATTTTGGGGCATGCACTCCTTTTTTTGGGCAAAGTAATTCAATTTTGGTGTCGCTGCTGTTGCCGCCTGTGTTAGCAAAAGGGTAAAGTTACGCACTGCCATTTTAAGTTCCACTTCTGTTCTTAGTGACACATTTAGGGTTATTTGCGAACTTATATATTTTTTGAATTTCAGCCAATTCGTGTGTACATTGGTGAGCTTGTCGGCTGTGTTGACTTCGACACTTGGAGTATATTTTATAGTAATAATGGTTGGTCCGAAGAGAGTTCCAATGAAGGCTCAATGGTCAATTGAGTTCGTTTCAGAGTCTTAATTACTGCAAAGTCAATAACATCTGGAGTGTTTCTTCTGTTTGTTGGCCAGTATGTTGGCGTGCCTGATGAAACCACGTCAAGGCCGAGTCTGCTTGTAGTGTTCCAGAGAACATTCCCTTTGGGTGAAATCAGACGGGAGCCCCAGTAAGTGTGTTTGGCATTAAAATCTCCAGCTACGAGAAACTTTTGGCCAAGGGTCGCAAAAAATGTCTGAAACTGCTGTTCAGATATTTTGAATCTGGGTGGGCAGTAAATTGCTCAAATTGTTAATCCTTTTAAATATTCATTAAGGCATATGCTGGTGGCTTGCAAATATTCGGTGCAAAAATCCTGTAAAACATAGTGTTTGATTCTTTCCTTAATTAGAATCGCTGAACCGCCTCGTGCTTTACCTCCTGGGTGTTTGGTGTCATACAAATTGTAGCCGGGTATGTTAAGAAAATGTTTTTGGGTCAAATGAGTCTCGGAGATTAGCATAACATCTATACAGTGTGACTTAAGGAACTGTATAAGTTCTAATTTATGTTGGCAAAAGCCGTTCGCATTCCAGAAAGATATTTTAATCGCATTCATGGTCTATTTAAAAGGGTCTGGATTAGCAGGTTTTGACTGCGTATAAAATCCTGCATCATATTTTGCATATTGTTCAAGACTTGCGACATATTTTGCATAAACATCTGTAGACTATTTTCAAGGCCAGTATTTTGTTGTATTGGTTGGGTGATTTGGGGGCCTGGGGTATTGCCTTTAAGTACGTTTGAATAAGAGAACTGTTGTTGTTGTAGTTGTGGGGCAGCTGTAGTATTATTCAATCTGTTGAGTAGTGGGTATGATGTAATCTGAGCAATGTTTGCTGGATTCGAGTTGATTACTACAATTACTACAATGTCTAACGGCTGTATCGTCTTTACTTTTCGTGCGTAATTCGGTCTGGTGCAAGTCACCGCAAATAACGCAAACACTGGGAAGTGTGCAATATTTTCTAGTGTGACCAAACTCTTGGCAATTTTGGCATTGTATCGGGCCACGGCGTTTATGCGGCTCCTCAATACTAACTTTCCTATGCAAAAGATAGCGCAGATTGTAAATCGGGTGGGTTTCGCCTTTCTTTAGGGTCAAATTCCAACTCGAGACGAAATAAAGGCTGGGGTATCTTATTCTTATTTTGAATATTACATACAGATTTAATTTTGAATTTTTGCTCAGTTAACGCAGCTTTGATTTCATCGCAATTGACGAAAGAATCAACTCCTCTTAATAGAACCGCAAGGCCTTTGCTGCTTTTTAGTTGGTATGTATAGTATTGTTTTTTCTCCTTCTCAAAACTATCAACGACTTTTCGGAAGTCAGCTTCATTGTAGACTTGAAACTGTTTTCACTTAACTGACAATATAAGGCTTAAATTTCTAAATGTATTTTAGGTCCGCTGAATGTAATCGTTCTTTCTATAACCGTTTTTATACCCTGCACACCATGCATGTAAAAGTAGGTGCAATTGTACCTTTTTCCATCCTATTTCACTGCGAAGGTACACCCATGCCATTTTAAGTACAATTTGAATATTTAAGCAATTTTTGTTTGAAATTTTTAAAATATTTTTTTAAAAAGATTTTCAAAACATTATTTATTTTGGTATTCAATTAAAAGAGTATTGCAATAAAGCGGAACTCAATAAAGCGACTAAATCCCTGAATATCGATACTTTAAAGCACAATCATCCTATGTCCGTTTTCATGAAAATCGAGTTTTTGACATCTTTGGATTCCTGAGAAGAAGCTGCATCAGACTGGCTATAGTGGTTTGTAATGAAAATTATTAAAAACTGAGGAAAAAAAATGTATTTCCATACAAAACATACCAATTGGAAAACATGTTTTTCATTTTCTAGAGTTTTGAAAAAATTGACATAGGATGGTTGTGCTTTAAGGTATCGATATCTATATCTGGATGGATATTTTCATTAAACATTTTTTGACTCTATTAAACGGAAAAATAAATTGAGGTTGGCTCAATTAAGCGGAATCAACTGTATAACTTTGCTGTTCCAGCGACCTACCCACATCAGGTTTTACTTTTGTTTAACAGGCCTATTCTAGCGTAGTCACAATAGCCACCACAGTCTCACTAGTGACTTTTGTCTCAATTTGATACAATTTGGTATTCTGAATGATTTGAAAAAGTTCTTTCAGTATCAATTGTCACAAAAGTTGTGATCTGCTAAATAGGTCATCACAAACGTAAATAGCTGTCACAAAACAATAAATTTTATGAAAAAAGTTAAAATTGCCCTGTCGGAAATATTGAGTCAATTGACTGGAAGAGAGTAGTCCTGAGACTAAATTTTTTGAAACAAGATTGTAAAATTGTTTAATAGATGGGTTTTAGACTAGTCCAATTAAAATGTTAAATCAGACCACTTGGCTGAATTGTGGTCCAATTGTAATTTAAAATTGGACCAGATTCAATGAATTGGTAATGTCCATGGACTACTCCTAGACTAGACCGATTTCCGACAGGGTGGTATTAAATTAAATTTTATCTTCTTATTTTTCATTTACTTTTACGATTTCCACAATAGTTCTTTCGATATAGCTTATTCATAGGAATAAAAAAAATACCAAAAATTTGATTTTCATAGAAATGCACATCGCAATTTTGTGTTTAGATATGGATATTTACCAAAAGAACTAAAAAATTGATTTCAGACCGTTTTAAAAAAGATTTATTGAAAGTAGAAATCCTACTTTTGGCACGGGTATTCTGCAATTCGTGAAAGGTAGATGCAGTCCAAACAAAGAACAAAGAAATGTTAAAAGAAAACAAAGTATGTTTAAATCCGATTCACAATTATAATTATAATTTTTGTTGTTGTATGTTGGGCTGAATCCACCTTTGGCCTCACAGCTAAATATTTTAAAATTTGTCCAGTTTATCGGATAACATCTCCAGCGCCTGACTGTGGCCGATCTGCTGCAATGCTCAGCCAAATGTGCCTGCTTGATTTTCTTATTTAATTATTATGCATATAATACAACTCTACAATTATATTTCGAAAAAGGTTTCATAGCTTTAATAACGGATTCTAGTGGTTCTTGATTAGCTGATTTCACATTTGGCAACCGTTTTTGGCTAGCAGTTGTAGCAGGTACATTAATGCAAAAACATTAACAAATCTTTTTAATAAATTTAATATTATAACTATTGAAAAGATCAATACATTTTTATAATCTTGAATACTTTGTAAAGAAAAATGTATATTATACTATATTATATTATGTATATTCTACTATTAGGGGTATTCACGGATTGGTGTACTTGATAGTGTACTTTTGTCGAAGTGAAGTATTCACTTTTACCATAAATTTTACCTGTATTCTCTATTTTAATAATTCTGGCACATCTTTTATTTTTTTATTTGTTTAACATGTGCATTGCTTGGTAAAGTAACAAACCCCAAGAAATCCTGAAAAATCTGGAGCGGGTTCTCCAGATTTTTCAGGATTGCCAAAACCATTCGGTATTGACCGCCTTAGTCAATAGGAAGAAGAGAGAAGAGTAAAATAGAGAAAAATTAAATCACATTGGATCAACAATATTTCAATTGAGCTTTTAGTTACTATACATGCATTAATATCAATATATTAATAAAAGTACATACATTCATCATATTTTACCATTTTATTTACATTATGAACTTTTTGAAAAGTTTTTTGGATATAAAATCGTAATTTTAGGCATTTACAAAATAACATTTTTTTCAAAAAGTTGGTGAAAAATGGTGAATTTTTTTTTTTTTCTGAAAGAAAACACGTTGAACTTTAAAACAAAAAAAAAAAATTTTCACTAACTTTTACGCACTTTTTTTTTACAATCCATAATTTTTGGGGTTTTTTTTTGTTTTTTACTTGAAAAACTTTTTTTTTCATGGTACTCACAAATTTTTACATTGAAGTTTAATGACAACTATTTTATTTTTCATTTTTTAATACAATAATAACAATAAAAACAATAAAAAAAGGCAAGTTTGTATCATTCTTGCCAAAAATGCCTTTTGGGCAATTTTTTCCGCCAAGTTATCAAAAATACATTTTTTTGTTCCAGCATTTATTATCAAATTTCGCTAATTTGAAAATAGTCCACGGACGTCAAAAAAATTTTAATCAAATAAAAAAGTTCATATTCTTTTTAGTCAATGTATTACCTTTCCAAAAATACCATATTTTATATAATCGATGACATCAAACTTTCTGAATTTTGTCTATGGGACAAATCACTGTGCGCCGTGGGTGTGAGATTTTCCAGGTAACAATGGAAATCATTATCACTCTTCGCCTTTAGCTCTTTCTGGAGTTTTCGGGTAATAAGATTCAGTTCTGTTTTCAGATGGGGTGATGTGTACTTTTGCCATTCTCGTCTGATGTTTCATTTTTCTCTTAAAAGTGCAGCTATATTTTGGGGCATGCACTCCTTTTTTTGGGCAAAGTAATTCAATTTTGGTGTCGCTGCTGTTGCCGCCTGTGTTAGCAAAAGGGTAAAGTTACGCACTGCCATTTTAAGTTCCACTTCTGTTCTTAGTGACACATTTAGGGTTATTTGCGAACTTATATATTTTTTGAATTTCAGCCAATTCGTGTGTACATTGGTGAGCTTGTCGGCTGTGTTGACTTCGACACTTGGAGTATATTTTATAGTAATAATGGTTGGTCCGAAGAGAGTTCCAATGAAGGCTCAATGGTCAATTGAGTTCGTTTCAGAGTCTTAATTACTGCAAAGTCAATAACATCTGGAGTGTTTCTTCTGTTTGTTGGCCAGTATGTTGGCGTGCCTGATGAAACCACGTCAAGGCCGAGTCTGCTTGTAGTGTTCCAGAGAACATTCCCTTTGGGTGAAATCAGACGGGAGCCCCAGTAAGTGTGTTTGGCATTAAAATCTCCAGCTACGAGAAACTTTTGGCCAAGGGTCGCAAAAAATGTCTGAAACTGCTGTTCAGATATTTTGAATCTGGGTGGGCAGTAAATTGCTCAAATTGTTAATCCTTTTAAATATTCATTAAGGCATATGCTGGTGGCTTGCAAATATTCGGTGCAAAAATCCTGTAAAACATAGTGTTTGATTCTTTCCTTAATTAGAATCGCTGAACCGCCTCGTGCTTTACCTCCTGGGTGTTTGGTGTCATACAAATTGTAGCCGGGTATGTTAAGAAAATGTTTTTGGGTCAAATGAGTCTCGGAGATTAGCATAACATCTATACAGTGTGACTTAAGGAACTGTATAAGTTCTAATTTATGTTGGCAAAAGCCGTTCGCATTCCAGAAAGATATTTTAATCGCATTCATGGTCTATTTAAAAGGGTCTGGATTAGCAGGTTTTGACTGCGTATAAAATCCTGCATCATATTTTGCATATTGTTCAAGACTTGCGACATATTTTGCATAAACATCTGTAGACTATTTTCAAGGCCAGTATTTTGTTGTATTGGTTGGGTGATTTGGGGGCCTGGGGTATTGCCTTTAAGTACGTTTGAATAAGAGAACTGTTGTTGTTGTTGTAGTTGTGGGGCAGCTGTAGTATTATTCAATCTGTTGAGTAGTGGGTATGATGTAATCTGAGCAATGTTTGCTGGATTCGAGTTGATTACTACAATTACTACAATGTCTAACGGCTGTATCGTCTTTACTTTTCGTGCGTAATTGGGTCTGGTGCAAGTCACCGCAAATAACGCAAACACTGGGAAGTGTGCAATATTTTCTAGTGTGACCAAACTCTTGGCAATTTTGGCATTGTATCGGGCCACGGCGTTTATGCGGCTCCTCAATACTAACTTTCCTATGCAAAAGATAGCGCAGATTGTAAATCGGGTGGGTTTCGCCTTTCTTTAGGGTCAAATTCCAACTCGAGACGAAATAAAGGCTGGGGTATCTTATTCTTATTTTGAATATTACATACAGATTTAATTTTGAATTTTTGCTCAGTTAACGCAGCTTTGATTTCATCGCAATTGACGAAAGAATCAACTCCTCTTAATAGAACCGCAAGGCCTTTGCTGCTTTTTAGTTGGTATGTATAGTATTGTTTTTTCTCCTTCTCAAAACTATCAACGACTTTTCGGAAGTCAGCTTCATTGTAGACTTGAAACTGTTTTCACTTAACTGACAATATAAGGCTTAAATTTCTAAATGTATTTTAGGTCCGCTGAATGTAATCGTTCTTTCTATAACCGTTTTTATACCCTGCACACCATGCATGTAAAAGTAGGTGCAATTGTACCTTTTTCCATCCTATTTCACTGCGAAGGTACACCCATGCCATTTTAAGTACAATTTGAATATTTAAGCAATTTTTGTTTGAAATTTTTAAAATATTTTTTTAAAAAGATTTTCAAAACATTATTTATTTTGGTATTCAATTAAGAGAGTATTGCAATAAAGCGGAACTCAATAAAGCGACTAAATCCCTGAATATCGATACTTTAAAGCACAATCATCCTATGTCCGTTTTCATGAAAATCGAGTTTTTGACATCTTTGGATTCCTGAGAAGAAGCTGCATCAGACTGGCTATAGTGGTTTGTAATGAAAATTATTAAAAACTGAGGAAAAAAAATGTATTTCCATACAAAACATACCAATTGGAAAACATGTTTTTCATTTTCTAGAGTTTTGAAAAAATTGACATAGGATGGTTGTGCTTTAAGGTATCGATATCTATATCTGGATGGATATTTTCATTAAACATTTTTTGACTCTATTAAACGGAAAAATAAATTGAGGTTGGCTCAATTAAGCGGAATCAACTGTATAACTTTGCTGTTCCAGCGACCTACCCACATCAGGTTTTACTTTTGTTTAACAGGCCTATTCTAGCGTAGTCACAATAGCCACCACAGTCTCACTAGTGACTTTTGTCTCAATTTGATACAATTTGGTATTCTGAATGATTTGAAAAAGTTCTTTCAGTATCAATTGTCACAAAAGTTGTGATCTGCTAAATAGGTCATCACAAACGTAAATAGCTGTCACAAAACAATAAATTTTATGAAAAAAGTTAAAATTGCCCTGTCGGAAATATTGAGTCAATTGACTGGAAGAGAGTAGTCCTGAGACTAAATTTTTTGAAACAAGATTGTAAAATTGTTTAATAGATGGGTTTTAGACTAGTCCAATTAAAATGTTAAATCAGACCACTTGGCTGAATTGTGGTCCAATTGTAATTTAAAATTGGACCAGATTCAATGAATTGGTAATGTCCATGGACTACTCCTTGACTAGACCGATTTCCGACAGGGTGGTATTAAATTAAATTTTATCTTCTTATTTTTCATTTACTTTTACGATTTTCACAATAGTTCTTTCGATATAGCTTATTCATAGGAATAAAAAAAATACCAAAAATTTGATTTTCATAGAAATGCACATCGCAATTTTGTGTTTAGATATGGATATTTACCAAAAGAACTAAAAAATTGATTTCAGACCGTTTTAAAAAAGATTTATTGAAAGTAGAAATCCTACTTTTGGCACGGGTATTCTGCAATTCGTGAAAGGTAGATGCAGTCCAAACAAAGAACAAAGAAATGTTAAAAGAAAACAAAGTATGTTTAAATCCGATTCACAATTATAATTATAATTTTTGTTGTTGTATGTTGGGCTGAATCCACCTTTGGCCTCACAGCTAAATATTTTAAAATTTGTCCAGTTTATCGGATAACATCTCCAGCGCCTGACTGTGGCCGATCTGCTGCAATGCTCAGCCAAATGTGCCTGCTGCTCAGTTGCGCTTCTGATCAAACTGACAAGGTCTAAGGATGAAAAGAAAACAATAAAATTATGAAATAATTACGAAAAATAATAAATTTTCCAAAAATATTTACGAGTATTTGCGAGTAAACGTATCAAGTATTCACAAAAAATATTCATGTAATTTCGAGTTTCGAAAGCTCTCGAACTTATACAACACTATCCTTTGTTTTGTTTGAAGAAGAAATAAACAGCCGATCATGTTTACACCTCAATGTGGTGAATTTGAGAGCTTTCTTTCTTGTGATCGCTGATTCAGAATCAGTCACAAAAATCCGATCACAAGAAAAGTCACAAAAAGCTAAGTCACAATCAACTGTGACTCAATGTCAGAATAGACCTGTAAATGCGGCACAGACCCAAGGTGCGATAATCAGAAATACAAATTATGATAGTTTTCTTGTATTTTTTAAAGTTTAAACCGTTTTTTTCTTTGTTGAAAATTTGATTTAAAAAAAATACTATTTATTGTTAAAAATTTGTGGAAAAAGTAAAAGTTTTTTTTCTCCCCCCTTTTTCCCCTTTTTTACTCTTTTTTCCAAATGCGAACCTAAGTAAAAAATTTCAGCCTTGTAGCTTACAAAATACGAGAGTTAGAACTTTAAATTAGCTCCATCCCGCTCCCCTTGCCCCCACATCCCCCTTTCCAAAGGGTACAAAATTTCATTTTGTCAATAAGAACTCACCTACCAAATCATCAATGTAGCTTGAAGGAATTGGAAGTTGTGCCATGTATAAAAAAAAAAGGTTTGAGTCCCCCCACGGCCCCCTACGCCTCTTATGGACCCCATTTAATAGAATGAATTGTCACCGGAGTTCTATCAGTGTTCCAAATTTCAGCTCTCTAGCTCATGTGGAAGTGTATGAAAAAGCTCGCCGCAGATTTGAGGATTATATATATATAGTCCGCCCAAACAAGTTAATATAAGGGTTATAAAAAAAAGACATTTTACATCCCTGCTGCACACTACTGTCCAAGGATATATTGCTCTTGTCTCACCGTTTGTAACGCCCATAAGGAGGCGTGTCCGGTATGTAAAAGTATATATATTTTTGATCAGCACCCTCCTGAGTCGATATAGCGATATGTAAAAAAAATTTCAAAGTTGGTTTTTTGGTAAAAGTGAAGTTGCTAGGAACCAGTGTTTCGATTTTAAAAAAAAATTGGGGGAGGAACCGGTATTATCGACCAGCCAATTCTTGACCAATTTTAATATTTCTTTTTTTTAAATGTTCGTCTCGTCGTCAGGAATCGATTGAGCTCCGAAATTTCTGATTCCGATCATTAATTGCTAAGATATTCAACAATGTATGCATTCAAATGCCTTCTGCGTGGCCGGCCTTCGGCCGGTGCTCAAGGATTAAAACCCTCAGTATGTCCAACGGCGGCTACGCTGTCAGAAGTACTTATGCATTCAGGTCTTTTCTGTGAGAGATCACATTTACGCGACCACATTTATTTAAATAAAATGAAAAGTGTGGCAACACTGGCCATAATTCTTATTTTCTGAATGTTTTGTATGGAAAGTGAAAATTTCATTGTTAAATATCTCTACAATTAATTATCGGAATCAGAAATTTCGGAGCTTAATCGATTCCTGACGACGAAACGAACATTTAAAAAAAATAAATATTAAAATCGGTCAAGAATTGGCTGGTCGATAATACAGGGACCGAACAAAAAATTGCAACCAACTTTTTGTACAAGAGCAAAAGAAACTACCAAAAGGAAATATAAGAATATAAAGTTCATAACTTTATATACATTTTTTTTTTAAATTCAAATTTAACAAACGTTTTTAAATGTATCGACAAGTTGTCATATGTAGAGTCATAAACGGGAACTTACCCAATAGACAATAATTTTCGACAAATTCCCGTTATTGACTACACTTATATATATGTTGACTTGTAAATACCTTTGTTGTCTTCGATCAGTGCACGTATATTACATTCGCTTCTTTTGAGTATTTGTAAGGTTCTGACTTTATTTTAATAAAACACTTAAATATATAGGCACAAAAAATCTCTTAAAACTAGACAGAATTAGAACATTATCAGCAGAGGCACGATAAGTGATCCCCGCTCAAGCTATAAACTATTTATTACTTGTGTCTGTACTTTTCTTAATAACGACAATAATAGAATACATTAGAATTGTAAATGGCCACACAGCCTCAACTCAAACTAAAGTGTTCATAAGTGTTTTGAACATTCTGCCGGGGAATAGAAAAGACGATAGATGCAATCGATCTCTAGACAATAATTTTTCTTACGATAACTATAGCTATTATAATAATAAGTAAAACTACCAGAACAAAAAAGTATGCCCGCTGATGTGATGGAATTTTAGACCTTTGAGATGTAGCAGTTTGCTTCTTCAGTTGATCAATTTCCTTGGTGTGATTGATGACAACCGATCCTAGAGGTTTTTATGGGATGCTCGGATAAGTTTTCAATTTCCTTCGTCAAAGATGTGGTGTTGATACGGATGTGGGATATGGTGTTGACCGTAGCTGCTTCCGACATCAAGATATTCGCTTTGACTGCTTGCTTTTTGCCGAAAATTATGCCAATTTTATCTTTCTAACGTTTCCACCATTTCCAACAGTGACTTTTAATTTGTGGAATTAATTTTCCTTCAGAATTTAAAATACGTATTTCATTATTTGTGCTGACTGGATCCAGATGCTTCGTCGATATTATTTATTTATTTATTTATTTATTTATTTATTTATTTATTTATTTATTTATTTATTTATTTATTTATTTATTTATTTATTTATTTATTTATTTATTTATTTATTTATTTATTTATTTATTTATTTATTTATTTATTTATTTATTTATTTATTTATTTATTTATTTATTTATTTATTTATTTATTTATTTATTTATTTATTTATTTATTTATTTATTTATTTATTTATTTATTTATTTATTTATTTATTTATTTATTTATTTATTTATTTATTTATTTATTTATTTATTTATTTATTTATTTATTTATTTATTTATTTATTTATTTATTTATTTATTTATTTATTTATTTATTTATTTATTTATTTATTTATTTATTTATTTATTTATTTATTTATTTATTTATTTATTTATTTATTTATTTATTTATTTATTTATTTATTTATTTATTTATTTATTTATTTATTTATTTATTTATTTATTTATTTATTTATTTATTTATTTATTTATTTATTTATTTATTTATTTATTTATTTATTTATTTATTTATTTATTTATTTATTTATTTATTTATTTATTTATTTATTTATTTATTTATTTATTTATTTATTTATTTATTTATTTATTTATTTATTTATTTATTTATTTATTTATTTATTTATTTATTTATTTATTTATTTATTTATTTATTTATTTATTTATTTATTTATTTATTTATTTATTTATTTATTTATTTATTTATTTATTTATTTATTTATTTTTTTATTTATTTATTTATTTATTTATTTATTTATTTATTTATTTATTTATTTATTTATTTATTTATTTATTTATTTATTTATTTATTTATTTATTTATTTATTTATTTATTTATTTATTTATTTATTTATTTATTTATTTATTTATTTATTTATTTATTTATTTATTTATTTATTTATTTATTTATTTATTTACGCTTATTACAAGCTTATATAACTACTTATAGATATAACAGTGGTGATCTAATATAAACTTAAAAAACTAAATTAAATATAATGGTGATTGGGATTTGGATTAGAGAGATTAAGAGATTGAATTTCTAAGGGTATATTTGTTTAAATGGAAATCAAAGCAATTGGACATATTATTAATCATGTGAAGCATTCTGGACATTGGTTCATTATAGCCATAATCAGTGCGGTGGAAGGTAATATTAAATAAAGGTACAGATCTAAGGTTACGTGGGTTAGTATTAAGGGAGATCAACTGCAGTAACGCGGGACAGTCAACGGTACCTGATAGAAGTTGATGGATAAAGAGTATATCGGCAGTTTGTCGACGAGTTTCCAGGGCTGGTAAATTTATTAATTTTAAGCAGTCAACATAAGGGGGCAAGTGGAAACGGTCGTCCCAGGGAAGACCGCGTAGGGCAAAACGAATGAATCTGCGCTGTATAGCCTCAATTCTCATGGAGTGAGTAGGTCTAAAAGGAGACCAAACTTGGCTAGCGTATTCAAGTATTGGTCTAACAAAGGTAAAGTAAAGTGATTTCGAAACATATGGATTAGTGAATTCCTTGGACCAATGCTTAACAAAACCCAAGGCAGAATTGTCTCTTTTTACTATATTATCAATATGGGAGCGAAAATTAAGTTCTCTGTCACAGATAACGCCCAAGTCACTCAATTCTGTCACTAGTGGTACAGGCTCGTTGCAAAGTAGGTACGTTCTGGGAGGTGGAGGAAGGCGTTTACGGGAATATGTTATAGTTTGGCACTTGGTGACATTGAGCATTAGGAAATTTTTCGTACACCAAGTTGAAAACCTATTTAAATCAGATTGTAATGGCGGAGAATCTGAAGTAGTTGACATAGTTCTAGAGATTTTCATGTCGTCAGCATAGACTGATAAATGAGAATTTCAGGACGAATATTAAAGGACCGAGATGGCCACCTTGGGGGACAGCAGATGTAGCGATAAAAGGATCGGATATAGAAGATCTGAAAGTAACCATATATTTTCGTCCTTCGAGATAAGATTTAATCCACATGATAAAACTTGGTTGGAAGCCATAGGCTTTAAGTTTAAGATAGATAATTTCATGCGAAATGGTATCGAAAGCCTTGCTGAAATCGGTAGCAATTACATCGACTTCTTTACCGTCTTCTAAAGCAGGTTTGTGGTGGTCGATCTTCCTTTCAGAAATCCGTGCTGAGCCGGGGAGACAATAGTTTTGCAATGGAAGAACATAGTATCATAAATAATGCTTTCGAATAATTTAGGTATACAAGAGAGTTTAGCTATAGGTCGATAATTTAGAATGTCATTCTTGAAGTTTTAGTGTGGACGGGAAACCATCTGATTTTCTCTTAGTATTGATAAAGTTGTAGAAACGCTTAGGGTCCGAAATTAAACAAGATTCCATTTTTCGTAGGTAATCGAGATATAGAGACTCGCAGAGATCAGAAAAACTGGTATAGACGCCTTGGTAGTTGGAAAAGTCAGAGTCAGACCGAGATTTTAGATATACAAGCCATAATTTGTTTCTTGTATTACGCAGTGAGCGCAATTCTTTGTTATACCAGGGTGGGGATGACGAATAACTTCTATTTGGCACAAATGGCACAAAGTTTGCAAAACACTTATAGATTTCGCTGTAGAAAAATTCAAGAGCATGATTGATATTATTGCGGCTAATATCAATAATATGGTTAAAATTTATGTTGCGAAGCAAATTGTTCAGAATTTCGAAATCAGTCTTACGAATGTGAGTTCGGTCGGTACCTTTTCGGAATCGTTATCGGAGGAAAATACAAGAGATAGGGGTGGATGATAACGGTCTAAAGTAGATAGGAGGTGACTGCTTTCTGAAACTATGAAGTTGTCAAAGTTAGAAGAAAAAACCAGATCGAGTAATCTGCCTAGGTTGTTAGTGGTTACGTTAAGTTGGAAGAATCCAGAGTCAGAAAGACAGTCAGTATAGAGGATTTCTTTACTTGAAGATGGATTTTCAGCGAGGAAATGCGTATCATCATCAGATGGTGCCCATTGAAGATTAGGCAGGTTGAAATCGCCCAAAATTACGATAGTATTGTGATGTATATGCATATACTACAGTGTAGCGCACCAGCCCACAAGAGTATACAAACGAAAAAGTACCGCTAGCAGCGAACACTTGAAACTGCATTAATAGCATACGCTGCTGGCCTGAATAGGAGCGCAGCATAATAGTACGTAAACCAACGTTTGTTTGCTTTTGTCACTTTTCCCTTCGCTTGCATTTCTGTCAGCGCGAGGCAGAATGAAATTTGAATCCTGGCTTTGGCAATAAATGCGATCGGCCAATGCCCTTCTGGCAACGGTAATAAAATATTGATCAGAATGTAGAAATGATTTTTGTATTATAGAATTGTAGATGTAAGCATATTTTTTAGGAATTGAATGTAATTGAAAGAAAATTGAAAAGAAATTGAAAGGGTCGCCAGGGTATAAAAGCCATGGCGATTCAGAAATAAAGCAGAGATACTTTTTGGCCTTAAAACCGAAAACATCTTTCATTTGACTAATTGCGGCGACTTCGCCAAGCATAAGTGTCAGCGGAGGACCGCTTTAAACATCCAACCAATAGAGTAGGGGCAACTGACCAAAACAGATTATATTGAAAATATTATATGGCGATCCTGCCAATTTCCAACCTTGGAATTGTTCTTTTGACAAACCGAAATTCAAATTGCGCTATGAGAATAAATACAGGCAGAATTTCATGTAACCAAATACATTTCCTCCAAGGAACTGATTTCGAGTATCGGCTATGATCGCATACAACTTGAGTCTGCTAAGCATAACTTTTAATTTGATAAATTCGACAACTATCGTTCAAAGCTGCACCGGTTGCATGATAAAACCCGTCGTCATCGCCCAAACATTGCGCCTTCTCCAATCCTTCGCTACCGAAAGTCCACCATTGGCATACTTCATGAAATTTCAGAGGCCTATTTAATCAATCTATTTGCGGACACCAATTTGTGCGCCATTCATCCATAGCAATAGACGACAACCAAGCAAACAAAAGACAAAAGGAAGCAGAATGGGAAAGCAACAAAGCAAGCCGCAGCTTCAGGAGACTGTAATAAATAACAACAATTCAGATACGATGACATCAACAGCAATTCCGGAGTACGCGATAACGCTGATTATAATAATTATTTTTTTAATAGCAGGTTATAAAATTAATAAGTATTTCAAAACTTACGTGCATAAACATAACGTTAGTAGGCCTTACGTCACAAACTTTTATTTAATTAAAAAATTTTTTTCTTTTTAATAAACCACAATATAAATGGAGAAATTAGTTCAGGAAATTGATAAGATTTTAAGTAATCTAAAAAAGAGTTCTAAAAGAGGTTACAAAGAAGCAACATTGCTGTCAAAATTGGTAGAAATAAATGAAATAAAAAATCAATTCGACCTTTTAGCTAGCGAAAACGAACAGGACGAAAAAGTAATTTCCCTAAAAATAGAATTCAACTCTTCTTACAAAAATTTAAAAAAACTAATAAATGAACAAATTGAATTAGCTAAGAGTAAAGACGACAGGGAGGAACCAGAAGAAGAAAAAGACGAACTTTTCGAGCTTTTAGAAGTTTTAGATCAAGGTACATCAAGTATATATTCGAAAACGTCTGCATTTAATATGGAAACTGCCATAAAGGCGATCCCTTTGTTTGATGGCAACAAGAAAGAGCTTGAGGCATTTTTGAAAATTGTTGAAATCATGAATAGCACTTTGTCAACTGAAGCAAGAGAACAACTTATAGATTTCGTTTACTACGTGAAATGCAGTGCATCTGTTAGGACAACCTTGGGCGCGGTATCGGTACGAAAAGATTTTGAGACGCTTAAGAAAAGGCTGTCGGAGGCGTATAAGAAAATTGTGACTATACAGCAGTTACACACTTCTTTGTCTGGCTTGACACAGAGAAGATTGTCAATTACTAACTTTAAGGATAAGTTGTTAGGACTTATTAATGACTTAAATGAATTGCAAATAAGTAATATAGGGGTGAACGCAACGGAAGCTCAGCGATTAACGATAGTGAGTTCAAATGATGTTTTTAAAAATGGGTTAGACGAAAATTATAAACAAACAATTTTTGCGGCACAACCAGATTCTTTAATTAAGGCTATAAACTTATCATTGGAGTTAGAACAGAGCAGGCAAATTGACCAGGTCTTGATGTTGAATAGGAACAACAACAATTTCAATAATAACAACAATTTTAGGAACAATAACAATGGTTACAGAAACAATAACAATTTTAGGAATTATAATAACAACAACCATTTCAATAACAACAATAATTTAGGGAACAATAACAATGGTTACAGAAACCATAACAACTTTAGAAATTACAATAATAACAATACTTTCAGAAATAATAACAATTTTAGAGGCAACAATTACAGAAATTATAACAATCAAAATAGGAATCAAAACGATAGTTATAATAGAAACCAAAACGATAACAGAAACCGGGGAAACGCAAGGGTGAATGTGTTAAGCAACCAGGGAAACGAAGTCAACCCGGGGGACAGTCAGCAAGGACCTTCGGGGGAAAAACAATAAAAAACAGAATTTTTAAAATCTCGGATAATTTGACCAATTATGTCACACTAAAATGTGTTCAATTTGGTCGTACGCGTACATTTTTAATAGACACAGGAGCAGATATATCCATCTGCAAAACATCATCTGAGATAGATTTGAATATTAATAGTAATAACAAATGTAAACTGACAGGCATTACTAAAGATGACATATCTTCGTTGGGTTCTGTGAATTTATCATTATGTTTTGGGAAAGATAGAGCGCACCATGAATTCCATCTGGTGGAAGAGGATTTTCCAATTTTAACTGATGGAATTTTAGGCAGGGATTTTCTAATTCATGTGTAAAATTGATTACGAGACTTTTACGATGTCGGTAATGTTTATTGAAGATGAATATATAGTCCCAGTGGCTATTAAAATTCCTACACAACATTGCTATATAATTCCACCTCGGTCTGAAATGATTGTGCCCATAAGGTTGCATTTGGAGGAGGATAGTGTTATTCTGAACCAAGAATTGGCAGAGGGGGTGTTTTTGGCAAATTCTATAGCACCAGCTAAGGGCGTCTGTCATGTAAAAGTAATTAATGTAAATGATAAAGAAGTTACACTGAAGGAAATTTTACCTAAAACAGAATGTTTGAGCGAATATAAAATTTTGAGATATAACGAAAAGGTTAAGGGAACCCATGATGAAGGACGTTTTAAGAATTTATTAGCAGAGTTGAAATTAGAAGACTTGGATGTGCAATCTGCAAAAGAATTAGAAACGATTGTTAGAAATTATCAATACGTATTCCATCTTGAGGGTGAAAATTTGTCTGTTAATAATTTTATACTCAGAATTTGAGGTTGGATGATGATACTCCTGTATATATTAAAAATTATAGACTACCGCATTCACAGAATGAGGAAATTGACAAACAAGTAAAGAAATTAATTGACGAGGATTTGATAGAGCCATCTGTTAGTGCGTACAATTCACCACTGTTAATAGTACCAAAAAAGAGTGAGGATGATGCGAAGAAATGGAGGCTAGTTGTTCATTACAGACAGTTAAATAAGAAACTAATTAACGATAAATTTCCGTTGACAAGGTTGGAAGACGTTTTGGACTAATTAGGTAGAGCGAAGTATTTTTCCACTTTGGACATGACTAGTTCCTTTCATCAGATTGGTCTAGACGAAGAATCAAGACCACTGACGGCGTTTTCAGCGTCGAGGGGGCATTTCCAATTTAAAAGATTACCATTTGGGTTGAAAATATCTTCCAATAGCTTTCAACGCATGTTAACTATTGCATTAAGTGGTTTGAGCTCAGGCGCATTTTTGTACGTTGATGATATCATCATTTTTGGGTGTAGTTTGCAACACCACAATAGTAATTTGGTAAAGGTTTTTGACAGACTGAGTAAATACAACCTGAAGTTGAATCCAAAAAAATGTTGTTTTTTGAAACCAGAAGTCATTTACCTTGGTCACCAGATTACTAGTGAGGGTGTAATAACCGATCCGAATAAACATAAAGCGATACACTCGTATCCTGTACCCAAGAATGCTGATGATGTACGTAGATTCGTCGCTTTCTGCAATTATTACTGAAAGTTCATACGAAATTTCGCGGAAATAGCAAAATGCTTAAATAACCTCCTTAAGAAAAAACAACCCTTTATTTGGACAGATGAATGTCAATTAGCTTTTGAACTTTTGAAAGAAAAATTAATAAACCCACCAATTTTAAAATATCCTGACTTTGACAAACCGTTTGTGTTGACAACAGACGCATCTGATTATGCGTTAGGTGCTGTACTTTCTCAAGGAGAAATCGGAGAAGATTTACCAATTTCATATGCCAGAAAATTTTTGAATAAGCATGAATTAAATAAGCCAGTTGTTGAAAAGGAACTTTTGGCGATACATTGGAGGATTAATTTCTTTAGACCATATTTATTTGGACGCAAATTTATTGCGGTTACTGATCACCGACCATTGGTTTCTTTATTCTCACACAAGAATCCATCTTCAAAGCTGACGAGAATACGAGTAGATCTGTCTGACTATGATTTTGAAATTGTTTACAAACAGGGAAAGATCAATACAAACGCTGACGCATTGTCAAGGTTAAAAACAGACTCAGATTTGTTAAGAACAATGATTCCGAAAACGGAAGATAAGTCCGCGAAGAAAACATTAGTAATGACAAGGGACATGACTGCAAAGGCTATTGCAGAGTAAAACGTAGATATAGAGAAAGGTAGCTCTCGATCGGAGTCTGTACAGTGCACGGTACAACTTCATTGTTGGGACTGCACGTCCATTTCTGACGTTAAAAATGTGAAAAAGTTGAAATTTATTATAGAGAGCGATTTGAATATTAGGGGTCCCCAAAGAATTGAAATATTAAATAATTTAATACTGGTACGATGTAGTGATAATCTGAACAAGTTCGATTTGTCTTTAGAGAAGCTATCATCGAGGATGAATACAGTAAATATTAAAGAGCTAGCGCTAGACGAAAATGACATGATATTTCGGTATATGTCAAAGGAAAAATTTAAGAATTTATATAATGTGTTGCAACACGATAGATTAAAGAATAAACGCTCAGGAGTCAAGATATCAATATATAAAAGTCCCCAAAGAATAGAAGATGAAGTAACAAAAAATAAATTGATAGAAGAATATCACAATTTTAAAAAACCATTTTAAAACTAAAACAAAGATTTGTTTGGAAGAATATGAGAATGGTAAAAAATTTTGTGTCAAGTTTCACAAAGTGTGCGTTAAATAAACAAATAAGACATACAAAGGAACAGTTGATAGTCCCAAAGACGCCAAGCACAAGTTTTGAAATCGTTCAAATTGATACTGTGGGACCATTGAGAATTTCTAATGGTTATCGCTATATTTTGACAGCCCAATGTGAATTAACAAAATTCGTTCTGGCATTTCCCATTGAAACCAAAGATGCAGACACTGTAGCACACACTCTCGTAAATCAATTTATTCTCAAGTACGGTTGTTTCAAAGTGCTAAAGTCCGACAAAGGAACCGAATTTTTAAATTAGCTCATGAGCAACATTTGTAAACATTTAAAAATGCAACAAGTATTTTCGGCACCATATCATCATGAAACTATCGGTGGTGTAGAAAGAAACCACAGGGTACTTAACGAATATATGCTTGCATTTGCCGATGACCAAGAATGGGACAAGTGGGTTTCATTTTACACTTTTGCGTATAACACTACTCCAAATGTTGATACGGAGTACACGCCGTTTGAATTAGTTTTTGGTAAATTACCGTATTTGCCGAGTGATGACATTATGAAAAGTGAGCCTGTGTATAACATGGAAAATTACACGAATGAAGTTTCAGGCTGAAGGCATCTATAGAAAAGGCAAAAAGAAATTATTAATAGAGTTAAATTGAAAAGAAGAAATGACAGCGAGACAAAAATAAATCCATTAGTCGTAGATGTAGGAGATTTAGTTATAGTAAAGTTAGGTGGTAGAAGGAAAAACCAGAGTCCTTACCATGGACCTTATAAAGTAGTAGAAGTAGATGGGGTAAATTGTCTTGCAGAGATTAAGGGACATATTAAGAAACTTCATAAAAATAACTTGAAAAAATATATCGTAGAAACATAGACTTATATATCCATGTATTAATTATTAAATTTTTTTAATTTTAAAGACTATATTTAACAATATTCAATTTTTAACATTATATATAATTTTTAAACCAAATATTATATATCATTATTTTTACAATACTTTTAATTATTCCTAGATGTTCATTTTTACTGAATTTGTAATATTTTTAAGGAATTCATTTATTTTTAAAATCAATTTTGTTAATTTTAATTAAATTAGTGTAAACATTTACATTATATATTTTTAAATTTCTTTTCATATTAATTAATTCAATCATACTACTATTTTATTTGATAACTTTTCTTATTTTTTTTTGAAAATTATTTCTACACAACTAAAATTTCATTTTTCGTTTTTCCAAATAATTTTCATCTAAAGGCTAAGGGTGTGGTGTATATGCATATACTGCAGTGTAGCTCACCAGCCCACAAGAGTATACAAACGAAAAAGTACCGCTAGCAGCGAACACTTGAAACTGCATTAATAGCATACGCTGCTGGCCTGAATAGGAGCGCAGCATAATAGTACGTAAACCAACGTTTGTTTGCTTTTGTCACTTTTCCCTTCGCTTGCATTTCTGTCAGCGCGAGGCAGAATGAAATTTGAATCCTGGCTTTGGCAATAAATGCGATCGGCCAATGCCCTTCTGGCAACGGTAATAAAATATTGATCAGAATGTAGAAATGATTTTTGTATTATAGAATTGTAGATGTAAGCATATTTTTTAGGAATTGAATGTAATTGAAAGAAAATTGAAAAGAAATTGAAAGGGTCGCCAGGGTATAAAAGCCATGGCGATTCAGAAATAAAGCAGAGATACTTTTTGGCTTTAAAACCGAACACATCTTTCATTTGACTAATTGCGGCGACTTCGCCAAGCATAAGTGTCAGCGGAGGACCGCTTTAAACATCCAAGCAATACAGTAGGGGCAACTGACCAAAACAGATTATATTGAAAATATTATAGTATCGCATGGGTTTACGTTATCTGATATAGAGTCGATGGAATCTATGGCCAATTGATAACCGTGTATTGGTTGTGAGGGACGAATGTAGCAGCAAAAAATGTATAGGTATCGTTTTGAGACAGCTATTTTGGCACAAATAAACTCAAAATCTGTAGTGTTCGACGATTTCACTAAAGTAGGGTCATAATGATTATTTATTGCTAGAAGAACTCCACGACCGTGTGAATTTACATCTTTGTCCCGACCATCGTCGCGAAACACTACAAAGTCGGATGCAAATAATTCTGCATCTTTATAGTCAGATGAAAGATTTGTTTCAGTGAGAGCAAAAATATCATAGGGAAGCTTTTGTGAATTGAGAAATACGGATGCAATTTTGGTTCGAAAGCCTCTTACATTTTGATAATATAAGGATACAAACTGGGGAGCAGGTCTATCAAGATTTATAGAGGGAGAATGAAGGTTAGGAGCAATAATAGTTTTTCAAGTTAGAGCGCGATTTTTGAAGATGCGAAATACGTTTGGAGCTTATATGCGAGGCGAATGTTGTTAGGTCATTTGTAACTTCTTGGGGTGAGATATTTAAACTTTCATGAAATCGAGTAAATAATTGACTCAATTCAAGCGGATTTGTGGGAAGGTCTTCTGAATGAATTGAGACCATGACGCTAGTTTTAGTAATACCATCGACACAGGTGGTATCTGATTTATTATGTAGGTAGGCAAGATATAGACGGACGTTATTATATATTCTACGATCCCTTAATCGAGATAATACATAGCGGCTATCATCACTGTGCTCGACTAGCTGTTTAGTTAATTTAACAGTGGGAGGGAGAAGAGGATCTAAAAAAGTTGGGGGTGTGTCAGACGAAAATTGAGGCTTCGACTTTGATGAGGATGGTGTAGGGTTGAGGACAGGGACGTAACCAGAAAAAAATTTCGGGGGGGGTTTTCACAAATTTTTTTTTATCTCTACTGAAGAATGAAACTAGAAAATGCAAACCAAATTAAAATCAACAACAGATCGCTTTTTTCAAAATAAATTTTTTTATTTTTCATAAAAAAAGTGTAATAAAACTAGAGAGTGGACTATCTTCGGCTATACCGAAGCTGAAATACCCCCACACAGTAGGAAGAAGTACCTTGAACATAAAAAATTGTGGTCTCAAGACCCTATTTTGAGCCAATTATAGGTGGTTTTGGAGCCCGGACCATGTCCAAAATCCATTTCTAAAAATTTCCAATTAAATCCACAAAAAAAAAAAAAAATTTGTCTCAAGACCCCATTTAGACCCTTATATATGTGGCTGCGGAACCTCGGACCATGTCAAAAATACGTTTCTAAACATTTCCAATCGAATACAACAATAAAAAATTTTTACCTTTTTTTTCGGTGTATGGGAGCCACGCCCAGTTTTTGTCCGATTTGGCTGATTCTCGAACTTGATCTCAGTATTCACGAGAAAAACATGTAAAAAAAGTTTCAAGTCGATATCTCCAAAACTGCGACCGCTATCGTGCGGACGGACAGACGGACAGACGGACGGACAGACAGACGGACATCGCTAAATCGACTCAGGAGGTGATACTGATCAAGAATATATATACTTTTCCATACCGGACACGCCTCCTTATGGGCGTTACAAACGTTGTGACAAAGTTAGTATACCCTGCCACAGTGAGTGTGGGGGTATAAAAATTTGAAAAAAATACCGAAGGGAAGTTTATGAGAAAAGGATTTATTCTAAAATCGACGAATTGTGTTCATATATTTCGGGTGGCCCAAAGCCCTCAAAACCCCCCTCCCCATCATGGGTACGTCCATGCTTTCTTTTTAAACACACTTTCATTTGATTCACAGAAAATTTTACAATATCCCGGAGATACGAAAGTTTCTCTTAAATTATTTTAAATTTCATAACTATTCCATACATTTTTCTATTACTTCATAGATTTCGGGGGGGGGGGGTTCGAACACCCCAAACCACCCCCCTGGTTACGTCCCTGGTTGAGGACATGGGAACGAATAAAATTTGGATATGCAGATGTGCATGGGGGAGTGGTGGCGATAGTTGCTTGAGCCGAGGGAGCAATAGGATCCGGTTCAAGATTGAATGATACTCTACCACGTTTAGGATTGGAAGAAGTTTGATTGGATGAAGTTAGTTTTTCTATAGTAACATAGTTTCGAAGAAAATTATTACAGATAGAGGAGGATGGCAATGTATTAGAAGTAGAGGGGAAAATGGACATTTGGTCTGCACTGGTACTGGATAAAGTCGAAATTTTGTTGGTAGGTTTTTTATTATTTTTGGTAGGTTTTTTGTTATTTTTGGGGTTTTGAAGAAAATTTTTATAATTTGAAGATGACGTAGAGGGAAAAGAAGACATTTGAGCTGAAGATGAAATTTTTTTTATTTGAGGAGAGAAAATTGGAAACGTATTTGTTTTAAAACTCCAATTAGAGTTTTGGGACGTGCTTTGCGTTATAGATTTTGTTTGAATGTTGCGTTTAAATATTGTTGGCTTATCAATCCATTTTGTGAAACTCATCCCATCCTTTTTGAAGACATCATTAGAGGAGACGCGAAATAGTTTTGTGCACACCATGCTTCACGGTACCGACGTCCTCCTTCATAGTTTCCACCTCGGTCACGGACATCCTGATAATGGCCGTTTCGGTGATGAACACTACCTCGTTCCTTGCTCTCACGATAACATCTGCGTTGTAGGATTTTACCAGAAAATGTCTTCTCAATTTGTGGTTGTTGCTGTTTGGTGAACCTCCTCATCTTAAACCCAGTTGGCCTATGTTCTACAAATGGAACGTCTTCCACAATAGCTTGAATGTCCATGTAGCTCTCACCCTCGCTAACCAACTTGTTGTCGCCATTGTCCTCTTCCGCTATACGACTCTCCCTCTCGACGCTGGCTCCTTCTTCGACACCGTATTTTTCTGGTATCAACTCGCGCTCTTCACAGCATTCGGTTTCATTCCACCGTTTGTCGCCTTCCGTAGCGGTTTCTCAGCTGCATTCACATCTTCCTGCTTTTCATCACCATTGTGAATGGTGTCTTCCGCCTCGCATTTGAATGATGATCCAATAGCATATGCGAGCTTTTCGCTTGTATCGAGCGAGTACAATTTTCTTGAAAAACCTTTGAAATATTCATCGATGACTTTTTTGTTGTCAGTTTCATCATGCGGCGGTAGCTCTTCAAATGCTGCCGTTACTGATTCGAACAGTTCGTTGAGTGATTGTTTTGCATTTAAAATGTCATAATCAGACGTGTGCTCCAGTTCATGCGACGTATTTGTGATTAACTTTCGGAGGTTCCCCATTCTCCTAAGGAATATCCTCATGTCTGGTATGTCACATTCAAACATCTTGTGTAGTTTAAATATGGTGGTGTAATAATAAATTAAAAAATTTTTCACTGTTCCATTGTTATGCCTTGGTTACGCTTATCTCACTGTTTAGGCCGTCAGAAACGCCACTTATATAACATTTTTAAATTTCCTTCGCACTTTAGCGACTTAAAAAATTTAAAAAATGTTACCACGACTGTGACTTTAATTTCACTAGATCGTTTTCTCGAAGGACCGTTTCGAAGGACCAATGCACGAATATTACATTCGCTTCTTTGTAAGTGTTGGCAACGCCGAAGAAGAATGAATGTCAAATGTCAAGTGTCAAATTAGTTTAATTCCTTCTTCCCATTTTCGTTCTGCCACCAAGAAGAAAGCATCGTAATACGCGATTAATTTACCCTTAACCAAGCGGGTTTACAACAGTGGCGACGAGGACAACGAATTTTTTTTTGACATCAAGCACCGGAGGCGTTGATTGGACGTTCGAGAGCATCCGAGAATTCATTTTCGAACCAAAGGATAACCGTACATTTGCTACGTGGTTTGCGCGATATGAAGATATTTTCCAGGTGGAAGCGGAACATCTGGATGATGCATCGAAGGTTAGGCTCCTGCTTAGGAAAGTGTGTACGAGCGTATTTGACAAGGGATTACATACTGCCACGCCAACCACGAGAAATAGATTTCAAGACTACGGTGGCGACTCTGAACAAACTCTTCGGAAAAAAGGAATCACAGTTCAGCGCGAGAGTGAAATGTATGCAAAATACACGCAAAGATGACACATAGTGTCGTATGCGGTAAAAGTTAATCGGCATTGCGAAAATTTTGCAATGCCGTACAATTTTAAATGCTTGATGTTTGTGCAAGGATTGCAGTCCCAGTGTGACGAAGATGTACGCACACGACTGTTGAGTATGCTTGACTCTGAAACAGAGCAAACTCCTTTAACAATTGATGGTTTAGTAGCGGAAGTACTGAGAATCAGAAATCTCAAACGCGACGCACTAGTGGATCAAAAGCAGCCAGCAATTAAGGTAATCAAAACGCATGAAAAAACGCACCCACAACGCAAATCTGCACACCCAGAGGTACCCAGAAAACCTTGCTGGCATTGCGGTGAAATGCACTATGCACGAGACTGCAAATATGCGAAGCACATGTGTGCCCAGTGTGGCAAAATTGGTCACAAGGAAGGATTTTGCGGATGTTTCCAAAAAAGCACAAGTAAAGAAAACAATGATGTTAAAAAGAAAAACTGGAAAGCGCGTTCTAGAGTAAAAAGCGTATTAACGATGAATAGTGTATCAAAGAATCGACGATTCTACACTCACCACGAGATGCTTCAGCCAATCGAATTAATCTGATAGGAGAATTCGAAACATGGGTGGAACTCAATGGAAATCAGTTAAAGACGGTAATCACAGTATCATCCCTGCCACACTTAAATTTGTTAATCTTTAATGCAGCAATTTCAACTGTGGAACAAACCAATATATGACTACACTAAAACATGCAACAATATTCGAATCAGCAGCGCAACGACAGAAGCTGATATACGACACATGTTTGTCGTAACGAGATCGGACACTGCACAGCGTTTAATGTTCATCTACAAATTAAACCACAGACTGTCCCAGTATTTCGTCCCAAAAGGCCAGTAGCATTCGCAGCAAGAGATCCAGTCGGCAACGAACTGAAACGATTAGAGCGTGAAGGTATTATCACACCTGTAAGCTATTCAAAATGGTCTGGTGGTTAAAAAAGCATACCTTAACGTAGCCACTAAGGCATTCAATCCCGGGATCCCGGAAGTTTTCTCAATCCCGGAAACCCGGGATTTTGAGTCCGGAATCCCGGGAATCAAAAATGAATTTTTTATGCATTGTTTAAGATATTTTTGACGTTTTTCCACAAAAATATTCCTTGCATTTACTTTCAATTTAATTGGTAAATCAAAAAAACCAACTTTTGTAGATTTAGTGCTACAAAAACACAAAAATTTACAACATTTTTGTCAAAAACGGTTAACAAACAATTCGATCTGAATAAAATTTTTTTAATTTAAACCATTTTTTTTTTACAAAAAAGATATTTGTTAAAATTATTTTGTTAACCGTATATTGAAAACCTTACGAATTGGATAAATGGTTTTGTGTGTGTTTTACTTTTGAATGGACATCAAATTCAATAGTTTTAAACAACAATTGTTCCCGCTATAATACTAAAATTACTGAAAGTAATTCGTGGTTTTCATTATGTCAAAATAATGGCAATTGTTGTCATATGTTGTGAGAACAGGTTGGCATTTCGTTGTCAATTTAACGAAATGATGTAAAATATCGAAAAATGAATATGAGGTGACGTCACCGTTTGTCATATACGTTGGTATTTGCCAACATGCTGGCAAATTTATTTGCATATGGCACGGGCCAGCAAATTCAGCACTTTGCTGAATCGTTGTCAGTTTGTGATGCCATTGTTTATGACATAATGAAAACCAGGCTTAAGTTTTTCGTTTTTACCATGTAATGGAGCTGGCAAAAATAATTTGTTCGATCAATCTAATTTAAAAAGAATTACTTTTTGTTTGACTATATTAACTATTGAATTTAATTGGAAAATCCCGAAAATCCCGAACAAATCCCGAGATCCCGGGATTGTAATTTCAAATCCCGAAATCCCGGGATTTTCAAAAACACTTCGGGATTGAATGCCTTAGTAGCCACGCGTACAAAAGAAGAAAATGTTCGCGCTGTCACGCAAGTATTCAATCGTTTACAATCACATAATATCACAGCCAATTTTGAGAAATGTTAATTTTTTCAAACAAATTGCACATACCTTGGGTATTATGTTGACAAATGTGGAATTCGTCCAGACAAAAACAAAATTTCTAAAATTTTGGGACTTTTACCACCGAAAGATATTTGCGAATTACGAGCTTTTCTAGGAGCAATCAATTACTAAGGGAAGTTTATCAACGAAATGCGAAATCTTCGAAATCCTCTTGATGCACTACTCAAGAAAGAAGAAAAATGGAATTGGACTCCCCAATGTCAGAGAAATTTTTTACGTTTTAAAGAATTGTTATCGTCCAATTTGCTGTTAACACACTTTAATCCTGCTATTCCAATAATTGTCGCAGCAGACGCATCCAATGTTGGATTGGGCGCATATATATGTCACAAATTTCCTGATGGCAGCGAAAAAGCGATTTATCATTGCTCGAGAGCGCTCACACCTGCTGAGAAAAATTATTCAGAAGGGTTAGCGAATACTAGTGGTATTCGCTGTTGTCAAATTTCATAAATTTCTGTATGGTAGAAAATAAAGTTGCAAACTGACCATAAGCCATTGCTTTCCATATTCGGTAACAAAAAGGGAATTCCTGCCAGGGTGGGAAAAGTTACTGAGTTCTACAATATCGCTACACCAAAGGCATATAAACTTTTCAATTTTTTTTGCCGATTTGTTCTTTGCACTTTTCCTTTTTTCGTAAAATACACATACCAGCGATTCAGCGGGGAAATTAATTTATATTAATTAACACTTATTGCTGTTGGTAATACAGTGGCGCATGTTTCCAGTAGTCTTTACTGCTGACATAGAAAAAATGTACCGTCAGATTGTAGTATATCCAAATGACAGGGATTTGCAGCGAATTTTTTGGAGTATGAACCCTAAGGAGCCTATCTTAAACACAGTCACATATGGAACAGCGTCAGCACCGTTTCTCGCCATCAAAACGTTGGTTCAATTAGCAGAAGACGCAAAACGGAATTATCCATTGGCATGTGATACACTATCCAAACGATTTTACGTAGATGACTGTTTGCGTGGTTCAAACTCGATCGAAGAATGTAAAACACTACAACATGAAATAATACAACTACTTCATAAAGGTGGATTTAAACTTTAAAAATGGACATCCAATTAACCAGAAGTTTTGCAGTCAATCTCCAAGGAGGACATTGAATTAAATTCAGACATCGATTTCGACAACGACAAGACAATCAAAATTTTAGGCATTAAATGGAGTCCTAGCACAGATCAATTTGAATTCAAAATAAATGCAACTCATTCAACCAAAAAAGTACAAAGAGAGCGATTCTTAGTGATGCGGGAAAATTGTTCGACCCCTTTGGAGTGTTGTCCCTTGTGACCAACAAGGCCAAAATGATGATCCAGACAGCGAAGTTCCATCAACACTACGTGCAGAATGGAATGAATTTAAAACACGACTGTATGCAATTCAACAAATAAGAATTCCAAGGTGGGTTCCATATTCCAATAACGGCAAAATAGAGTTGCATGGATTCGCAGATACATCAGAAGCGGCGTATGCAGCCGTCGTCTATGCAAGAGTGACCTTTGGAGAAAACGTTACAATATCATTGATAGCATCAAAAACAAAGGTAGCTCCGGTGAAACAAGTATCGCTGGCTCGATTAGAGTTGTGTGCAGTCGCACTCTTGACCAAATTAATCAATTACATCAAAAAAGACACCGAAATTGTGTATGACACAATTGTGATGTGGTCGGATTCAAAAATTGTATTAAGCTGGCTGAAACAACACCCAGTTAAATGGACCACATTTGTTGCTTATCGCGTGTCGTATGTCAAAGAAAATTACAAAGGACAAATACGATTTGTACCGGGGAAGCAAGATCCAGCAGACATTCCATAAAGGGGATCATTCGAGGACGAGCTCAGAAATTCCTTGTGGTGGAACGGACCGAAGTGGTTGGCAAATGAGGAAAGCACATGGCCGAATGAGTTTGACGCTGTCAGCCTGATCAACGTATTAGAACCTGTAAATCCAAACGAAAAAGTGGGTGCATAACTGCTGAAGAAATTGATGTAGCAGAAAAGGCACTCATAAAGCGAGCACAAAATGTTTTTAAGGAAGAAATTACAGATTTGACAAAAAACAAGATTGTAAAAAGAAATAGTCGGCTATTTTCTCTGGACCCCTTCATTGACGATGACGGCGTGCTTAGAGTAGGAGGCAGATTGGAACAAACAGCATTGTCTACTGATCAAATACATCCAATGATTTGATCTAATTCATGTCCACTGGCCAAACTTATCATCAACCAGGCGCATATTGATACATTGCACGGCGGAATAAAGTTGACTTCTAGCTAGGGTTACCAGACGTACTCTTTTAAAGAGTACAGTACTTTTTTTGAGGCCCTCCTCTTTTTTACTCTCACTTTTTTCCCGAAAGTACTATTAAGTACTCTTTTTTTTATTTCTGTGACTTTACCATATAACAACTGAATATATCGGCTCAGTAATGTTACCAATTTTTATTATTCGTTAGAATTAAAATAAAAAACTTCAAATATTATATTTATTAGCTTGAAGCTTCTTTCGTCACATTGCATTCAATAAGTTACACTAATTCTTAAATGCTAGGATTAAAACAAAAAGTTTAGTATGAAACCTATCACTTTTTAACCGCAATATTAAAAACAATCTTTATCGAAAAAAATTCCTTTTATCAGTTTAATTTGTTTGTCAGCTAGACCCTTAGGAGTCAAACGTCAGTTCAATCGGTTGTGCGAATAAAAAATCTGCTCTCATAAAATCCATTTTTTATATCGGAAGTTCTACTCTAAAAATATTGAAACAGCCCCGAGGCTTCGTGCGATAGTACAGTGACGCGTTTGCATAGGGCCCGCGATCACTTGCTTGGACACTTTTATGAAATTTAAAAACAAAACGAAAATTTTTGCCAAATAAAATCACAATTCGAATTCGCTTCATCAACAAAAACTTTATCCCGCGCAACATGTCTGTTAAAACATTACACATTCTTTATAAACAAAATATAATCAGCTGATCCACTGACAGCAAAGTCAACACAGCGTTGACGGTAAAATTTCCCTCGGAAAAAAATATCCCAAAAAACATCGCCAGCGATCAGCGAGTACACAAACCGCATCTATATCGCGCCATCTATGCGTCGCTTTTCTAATTAGGGTGACCAGAACCTTTAAAACGCGAAATTAGTACCAGTGTGACCGCTCGTCATGCAACGTACCCCTCCGTCATCAGCAGACAGTGGACGAAATGGTGCAGCTCATCAGCAGCTGCAACTACAACAACAACTTTTGCAACCCCTGCAGTAAAAGCTTCCACAGCAAGACGGTGCGCAGCAGCAGCTTCCGCAACAACAACAACATCCTATTCAAATTCCCTCGCCAGATATACAGTGGAGTTCCCATAGCGATACTGCACACGCAAACACAGGTAACTCTGTATCGTCAATTTCTTTGGTTGATACCCCTAGCAAATATATTGAAATCCCCGTAGGCCTTACCCCCATTCCTGACTCAAGTGAGACGAATAGCGGAATTTCTGAAATCGCTATTCGCTATTGAAATCGCATAACAAAGGTCGCTACTCGCTCCATTATTACAGGTCAAAAGAGCAAAATGCCGACAGTCAGGGACGTAACCAGGGGGGGGTTTGGGGTGTTCGAACCCCCCCCGAAATCTATGAAGTAATAGAAAAATGTATGGAATAGTTATGAAATTTAAAAGAATTTAAGAGAAAGTTCCGTATCTCCTGGATATTTTATTGTATTAAAAACTTTCGTGTACCAAAAACTGGAAAAATTACAGTTTTAGCATTCGTTATTAAGCTTCGAATATCACGGTTTACATTTACATCAAAGTGAAACAGCTTGTGAAAGTTTAAAGTTATTCGAAATTTCCTGTAAATCAAATGAAAGTGTGTTTAAAATGAAAGCAGGGACGTACCCATGAAGGGGGGGTTTTAAGGGGTTTAGGCCCCCCCCCCCCGAAATATATGAACACAATACGTCGATTTTAGAATAAATCCTTTTCTCATAAACTCCACTTCAGGATTTTTTTCAACTTTTTTTATTACATCTTTTTTTTATGAAAAATCAAAAAATTTGTTTTGAAAAAAGCGTTTTCTAGTTTCTTTCTTCAGTAGAGGTAAAAAAAATTTGTGAAAACCCCCCCCCGAAATTTTTTTCTGGTTACGTCCCTGCCGACAGTGCAGACAGGAATCAACATTTACTTCGCAAAGCGAGTACTATCGTCCCCCACTAATGGCAATAGGCATTCCGCAAAAATTCAAAAGACGAATCCCGTTAAACCATTCGGATCCCAAGCCGAAATCGCAAAAACCCCCACCTATCTACCTACGTGAGCGAAACTCTAATTCGCTCATCAAAGATAAAACTCAAAATAAAAAACTGCACTAAGCGATGAAGGCTTCCAAATAAAGTCAGTATTCAATATCCAGAATCAAAAAAAATCCCACAACCCCTTTTCCGTGTGGAACTAGAGTTCGACTCAAAATTGCTCAAAAAAGGTGAACCCCACCCGATATACTCGCTCAGATATCTGCTACATCGCAAAATCACAATTGAAGTGCCTCACAAGCGCAGTGGACCGATTCAGTGTCATAACTGCCAAGAATACGGCCACACAAAGTCTTACTGCACTCTTCCCAGCGTTTGCGTAATTTGTGGAGACCTGCACGAAACAGGTTCGTGCACAAAAACAAAAGAGGATTCCACTATTAAAAAATGTAGTAATTGCGGTGGCAATCACACTGCTAACTATAGAGGCTGTGCAGTCTATCAAAGCTTCATAAAAAAGACGGAAAATGTGACGCAACAACATGAAACATGGAAAACCCAAAAATTTCCTCCGCTATCCGCTGCACAATCCTTCGCAAACCCACTTACAAAACAAGACGTTTCTTACGCCAGTGCCTTAAAAAGCGGTCACTCTGCCACTGTGCACGCGCAACCTGCTCCTCCTAGTAGTAGCCTTGAACAAACTCTACAAATATTCATGCAAAATATGTCTCAATTTATGTCTGGTATGCAAAATATAATGATAAAGAAATGATAAAGAATCAAAGTCTTTTACTACAACATCTCATGTCTAAGCCATGAATGGTTTAAAAATATCATTCTGGAACGCAAACGGCCTGTGTCATCACAAACTAGAACTTATCGAGTTCTTGAAAGAGTCCAGCATAGACGTTATGCTAATTTCTGAAACACACTTCACTGAAAAACACTTTTTCAATTTACCAGGATACAGACTCTATGACACAAAGCATCCAAGCGGAAACGCTAGAGGTGGTACCGCCATTCTCATTAAAAGTCGTATAAAACATTACGCTCTCCAGAATTATTGCACAGAATATATCCAAGCGACAAGTATTTCTCTCGATGAATACTTAGAAGGCCTTAAATTAACAGCTATATCCTGCCCGCCCAGACACAAAATATCTGAGCAACAATTCCAGACTTTTTTCCATTCTCTTGGACAAAAGCATCTCGTTGCCGGCGATTTCAACGCCAAACATACATATTGGGGCTCTCGCCTTATATCGCCAAACGGCAGGCTCCTGTTGAACACTGTCAACAGACTCGGTCTTGACGTGATCTCTTCTGGCACGCCAACTTACTGGCCAACTGACAGTCGCAAAACCCCCGATGTCATTGACTTTGCAGTCTTCAAAACTGTAAAAAGGAGCCAATTGTTTATTGAATCCTCTCTAGATCTCTCATCAGATCATATTATCACAATAAAGTATGCGCCAAGTTCTGAGGCCAATCCACCAGATAATCTGACCAGCAAACTCACAAACTGGCTCAAATATCGAAAGTATATAAGCTCCCACATTATCCCTAATGTGTCACTAAAAACGAAAGTTGAAATACACACAGCTGTTAGTAACTTCACACTCTTGCTTTCCCAAGCAGCTACAGCGGCCACTCCCGCCCAAATCCCAAAAAGCTCAACTCGCAGCTATGCAAAGTGTACTCCAAAGGACATAGAGCAGTTAATAAAAAATAAAAGGAAAATACGTCGCGATTGGCAAAACAACAGATCCCCAAATCTGAAAAAACAGCTTAATGATGTCTCTCGAATTCTAAAAAAGCAGCTTGAGAGGAAATCCGAAAGAGAATTCCAGCTATTTGTTGAACATCTCGCACCCACAAAATCAACAAACTACTCGCTCTGGCGAGCTGCAAAAAATATGAAAAAACCAATACTGACAGAACCCCCTCTAAGGCTGCCAAATGGAAACTGGGCCAGAAGCGATGCAGAAAAGGGTGCAGCTTTTGCCAACCACCTAAAAACCGTGTTCACCCCGAACACGACAGCTGGTGATATCCCAATACCAACATTAATCCCACATAATACCTCTTGTACAATCGCGATTAAAAAAAACGAACTTATGGAGGCAATAAACAAAAGCTTGGACCCGAAAAAAGCACCAGGACCGTGTAGCGTCGCAAAGGCTGGGGTAAGGACTCGTCGAATGTCCAGGGCTTCGTACAGAAATAAATTTATAATTTACAGAGAATTTAGTATAACAGTGACTTTATTCAATAATAATGCAAAATAGGAAATTTTAACAAAATTTTCAATTAGAGATTGGGTTGGGCGAACAGTAGCGTTGGTCGTCGACTTTGTGGCGTTGCAGCTGGTCGGCGGCGTTGGCAATTTGTTGACTGATGCTTGACAGGATCACGGTGCGTAGATACGTAGCGATGGCGATGTAGGCGTTGCGATGCGTAGAGTGATTTGGGGAGCAATAGGCGCGGAGCGTGGCTAATGCGAGCGTAGGCGTAGCAAGGCGTGAACGTGGGGGTAGTAGAGCATGCAAGGTGGTCGAGGTGTTCCAGGATCTGCGTTGAAAGGTTCCACACCGAGATCTTCGTGATCTGAGCAGGGGTGTAGCACCGCCCAATGGCGTTGATGATATTTACAGATACGGCCACTTGATGGCCTCGACAAATTCCGCAACTTTCTGTCACTCGATGGCGTTGACAAAGCTTCTCCAAATTAGGCCACTTGGTGGCATTGACAAACTTTTCCAGATTTAGGCCACTCAATGGCGTTGATAAAACTTCTCCAAATTAGGCCACTTGATGGCGTTGACAAACTTCTCCAGATTTAGGCCACTCAATGGCGTTGATAAAACTTCTCCAAATTAGTCCACTTGATGGCGTTGACAAACTTCTCCAGATTTAGGCCACTCAATGGCGTTGATAAAACTTCTTCAAATTTGGCCACTTGATGGCGTTGACAAAACTTCTCCAAAATTAGGCTACCTGATGGCGTTGACAAACTTCTCCAGATTTAGGCCACTCAATGGCGTTGACAAAACTTTTCCAAATTAGGCCACTTGATGGCGTTGACAAAACTTCTTCAAAATTACAACCTTTACTTGGCTTCCAGGTCCTTGCTGAGCATGCTCCTCTACTTGCTATCCTTCATGTTGCCTCCACGCTTGATGATCTCGCAATTAGCCTGATTCGGAATACAAATCGCAATAGACCATTAAATAATAAGTAATAAAACTCTCAATAATTTATTAACATATACATGACAGTGTAAAATATAAAAAAAAGTGGTAAATTGAAATAATGAGAAATGGAGAAAAGGAGAAAAGGAAAAAATTAAAGTTTTGCTGAAAGGAATTTTAATTAAAATGTGAATTAATGGCTGAAATGTAATTTTTGGTTAACATTAGCAAATTTTGGAGGTGAGAATTTAATGAAAAGTTAATATAAGAAATGAAAGTCGCCCTTGGGCCGTATGGTGGAATTCTAGCTTTGGAAATAATGGTTGGGAACATGGCAGATATCGAATAAATCCGGCGGCCACTATCCCTACCATTATCCTTGTTCTCTTCTATAAAACGATGAATGATAGTTGGGAACATGGCAGGTATCGAATAAATCCGGCGGCCACTATCCCTACCATTATCCTTGTTCTTTTCTGTAAAACGCTGAATGATGGTTGGGAACATGGCAGGTATCGAATGAATCCGGCGGCCACTATCCCTACCATTATCCTTGTTCTTTTCTATAAAACGCTGAATGATGGTTGGGAACATGGCAGGTATCGAATAAATCCGGCGGCCACTATCCCTACCATTATCCTTGTTCTTTTCTGTAAAACGCTGAATGATGGTTGGGAACATGACAGGTATCGAATGAATCCGGCGGCCACTATCCCTACCATTATCCTTGTTTTTCCCTTCTATTATGTTCAAAGTGCTGGATGATGGTTGGGAACATGGCGGGTATCGAAAAAATCCGACGGCCACTATCCCTACCATCATCCGAGCTTCCATTCTTTTGTTCTACTTCTAAAGCTACCCTACAATACCACTCACCTGATTCGGAATACAAATCGCAATAGACCGAAATCAGTGTGAGGGCTCGCCTTTTATATTCGTTAGTTCACCAATTCTTGTTGGTAATTTGTTGCCATTGGTTTTTGTCGCGAAGTGTGGGGTATTGTCGCGTAGTGCCTATTGTCGTCTCCCTTTATCTCATGTGATTTCCGATCACTTTTCCTATCGGAGTGACCAGGTAGTTGTTTGGCCGTCTGCGGTGACCATTGTGCTATTTCCCATGATCGGTGTGACCACCGTGCCAATATCATGTCGGTGTGACCAGGTGTGACTGTCATGCCACTGTTCGCCCCTAAATTAAGTATTACAATAATTGAGGGTTGTTTTCAACATTAATTATTAAATAACTATCTTCATGACTTATTTTATTTTATCTAATGTGTTCGCATTTTCAAAATGCCATAAAAGTAAAAAATGAAAGCAAATCAAAAATCATTTGTTATTGTAACGACTCTTAATTTTTAGGGGTCGTCACAACCGGAATTGATAACGCCAACAATGATAAAAGAACTGCCAACAGTTGCAATAACCCACTTATTGCACATATTTAACGCGATTCTCAGAACATGTCACTACCCAGATGATTGGAAACTATCTCAAGTTACAATGATTCCCAAACCTGGAAAAGATGCCAGTAATGTGATGTAGGGCAAATAGTTCTAATCTGAATATTTAAAAAAAAATGCAGAATTTCTGAATTTTTGAAAAATTATTGTTAGATCTAAGTTATTATTAGGTGATTCAATTGAATAAAAATACTATTAAAAAAAAAAAAAAAGCTGGACCCTTTGGAGTTTCAAATTTAAATTAATTAACGCCTAAAGAAACCTAAGTAGTAAATTTTAATATTGAATCAGCGTATACGTTGGTACTTGGCGAGTTTTACAAAATTCTAAATGGATTTTTTTAGTACTTACGCCCAATAAACTTTGAGCATAAATTTTTGGTTTTTTGTTACTTATGCAAATACCAAAAACTAAATACTAAAAACTTTTTTTATATTTTTGAAAAATTTTTTTTTATTTAATTTTAACAAAGGTTGGATTCTAAAATTTTTTTCTAATTTTGTTTTCCCTTATAAAAAATATATGGTGTAAAACAGAGAAGTTTGAGACCCTGCAACTCTGTACTCTTTTTTACTCAAGAGAATCTGGTAACCCTACTCTTAACCATATTCGAAATAAATATTGGATTATACGAGGAACAAATAGTGTGAAAGCATGCGTGAACAAATGCATTTAATGTTTTCGCTTTAAAGCCAAAGGACAAACTCAATTGATGGGACAATTCCCACCGCCAAGAGTAAACTTTTCAACACCATTTACACACTGCGGTATTGACTACGCAGGACCAATACACATCAGATGCTCACAAATTCGCGTCAAAAAGTCACACAAGGCTTACATTGCAATATTTGTGTGTCTAGCAACCAAAGCTGTTCATATAGAGCTGACCATGGACCTCACAACAGAAGGATTCCCAACAGCACAAAAACGAATGATAAGCAGACATCACATTTACAGCGACAACGGTACAAACTTCGTCGGAGCGAGCAACCTACTTCAGAAGATCCGATCAGAAAATCAGTTATCAACTGAGGGAATTCGATGGCATTTCATCCCTCCTGCATCTCCACATTTCGACATTTTGGGAGTCAGGGGTTAAATCAATTAAATACCATCTACATCGCTGCTTAGAAGAACTAAAGTTAACCTATGAAGAAATTAATACCATCCTTGTACAAATAGAAGGATGTCTCAACTCACGTCCATTGTTTGCTTTATCAGATAACATAGAAGATCTCAACGCTCTCACTCCCGGACATTTTTTGGTAGGCTCGCCATTGATCGCACCGGCAATTGACTCCGTACTGAAAATTGCAGACAGCAGTCTCAAAAGATGGAGGTTAGTGATATCGACTCATTGGATCGAAATCAAAAAGAACTTATTAAAAATGCAAAAAACCAACTCCAAGATGTTTGGCAACCCTATTCAACTTGTTTCTAAGTGAATTTTTTGCTGCGATTTGAATGAATATTTTTAAATAGTTATACCGTGTTAATTATTTGGAAGATCTTTTAAATAAATTAAATTCTGGCAAAATGTTTTGTGCAAATAACATAGTTTTGTGCGATATTTCCGTGAATTCCTGTCAGCTAAGTATCATAACAACAAAAATTGCAAGCATTTTTTTTTTGTTTTTGCTTTTATTGTCTACTTTGACATTTCTTGTGTCACCAGCTTTATATAGATTCCACATTCTCAGACTGATCATATTTTCAGAGCATACTTTCAGGCACTTGTTTTAATATAATTTGAAAGTGCCTTTTCCCAGTCAACATATTGCAACATAATTTACACTTTTTTTTGCCCTTTTTTTTATTTTATTTTTTATAAATTTCGCATTTAAATATGATTTGCTCTTTCCGTATGTGTGCCATTAAAGTCGATAACGAACGCATGGTCTCTGGTTGGCTATGCGATGGTTTTTATCACGTCAAATGTGCATCCCTTACTGGTAGAGTAGTCGATCTGATCGAGGGTAAAAAAGGACTTCGTTGGTCCTGCGAAGATGGCCGCGATCCAGAGCTGATTACTAATTACTAATTTAAATTTTAATCATATTTTTTGTTTTGTGGGCCTCTTATGTCCCATTGGAAATTCCATCAATTACACAATTTTACATTCAAGTCTCAAGAAAATCAGTAAGACCGTTTAGATGTGATGTGGGCTAGAAAATCGTATCGTAAAAAATTAGTTTTGGTTTTCGGTGTCGCAAAAATAAGGAAAAAAATTGAAAAGCTTCGGACAAAACTTAGGCCATTTTTCGAAAAAACCGAAGCCGAATGTACATTTTCGGCCGATAACGGCCGAAGCCGATGCCGAAGCCGATTAATCGGTCGGGCTCTACTAGAAACATTTCATCTTTCAAATTATCTGTTCCTGCAGAATTGTTTGATGAGATTGTTAATAAAAATTTTTGGCCGGATAAAACTTTAGTTCGTGAATTTGTTTATAAAGAAAAATCAAATCTAGTAAATCCAGTTCAACTTCCTCAAAGAAAATTAAATTCTAATCAAAAAAACTAAATAAAATCCCGAATAATGTTGTTTGTCTTCTGTACCAAAATGTTCGAGGGCTAAATACAAAGTTGAACGATATTTATATTAAAAGTTTCGATTGTAGTCATAATGTCTTGGTATTTACCGAAACTTGGCTTAAACCAAATATTTTTGATTCGGAAATTCTGTGTGCTGGGTATCAAATTTTTCGGAGGGATCGTAAATGCAGGACTGGTGGTGGAGTCCTCATTGCAGTAAAAAACCTTTTTTCAGCTGAGGAAATCATACTTTCAGATGTCTCTGACTTGGAATTTATTTGTGTACGAATTCGAGTTTTTAGTATCGATATTTTCGTTACTTGCTCGTATATCCCACCGAATTCCGATATTACCGTTTATCTAAGACATGTGTCGCTTATATCATTGGTTTACTCAAATGTTAAACCTGCCGATTCCATTGTTGTTTTTGGAGACTTTAATTTACCGAATTTATCTTGGAATTTTTGTGGCGATTCAAACCAGTTTCTTCCGTATTCTTCTCGTGACTGTTTAAATGACTCTCTGGATTCATTTTCCGATATCAGTTTACAACAAGTAAAGGGGATTGAAAATAAGAATAGTAGAATTTTGGATGAATTTGGATGAAGAATGAAGAATTCGAATGAACTTGGTGTTGTATGGTTTACAAAACAATTGAGGAAACTTAAAACTTCGAAAACTCGGGCATTTAAAACATATAAAAGAACTTTAAACCTTCAAGATTATTCTAAATATTCGGTTCTGAGACATAAATATCAAGTACTTAATAAAAAATGCTATAATGAATATTTGAACGATTTGAAATCCAAAATGAAATACGATTCTAAAACTTTTTATAACTTTTTAAATTCAAAAAGAAAAAACACTGGTGTTCCAACTACAATGAAATGGAATGATCGTGAGTCCAACAATCCTACTGAGATTTCTAATATGTTTGATGATCTCTTCAAAACGACATATTCTGATAATACTTATGGCAACACATCATATACATATAACATCCCCACTTATAACTCCATTTTCAATCCTGTTATAGAATCTGAAGATTTCTTACCACACCTAAAATCGTTTAAATATTCATGTAGTACTGGTCCAGATAATATTCCTAGCCGTAATTTGAAAGTTTGTGCTGAACATTTATACATTCTACTTTCAAATATATTCAATGCCTCTTTTGAAAGAGGTTATTTTCCGAATTCATGGAAAGAGTCATACATTATTCCTCTTTATAAAAGTGGAACTAAATCATTCGTATCTAATTATATAGGTATTGCTAAACTTAGCACAATACCAAAGTTATTTGAACAAGTTGTCACAAAGCAATTGGTTCACTCGGTCACAACATTAATATCTCCTTCACAACATGGTTTTCTGAGAGGTAGATCAACATCTACAAATTTATGGGAATTTTCTACAATAGAATACAATAAATGGATTTTCAAAGAATCTTCAAACAGATGTCATATATACTGATTTTAGTAAAGCTTTTGATAAAGTTAATCATTTTCTGTTGATTGAAAATCTTAAAAGATATGGATTCCCAGATCTTCTTTTAAAATGGGTTGAATCGTATCTGACAAATCGGAAGCAATTCGAATCATCAACATCAAAAACAATAAATGTCACCTCTGGAGTTCCTCAAGGAAGTCACTTAGGTCCTATTCTGTTTAATCTTTTTATAAATGACCTACCTTCTGTCATTAAACATTCGAATGTACTGCTGATGACGTTAAATTGTTTCTATCCTATGACATCTTAGATCTTAGCTATCTGGTTTGATCATAACTTAATGGAACTGAACTTGAAAAAATGTAAATTTATGACATTTGCTAGAAGACACCAACTTTCATCGCTGTATCATATAAAGATATCATATAAAGATAGAGATATAGACTTGAAACTTTGGGTACATGTTTTTCTCGTGAATACTGATATCAAGTTCGAGAATCAGCCAAATCGGACAAAAACTGGACGTGGCTCCCATACATCGAAAAAAAGGTCAACATTTTTCAAGTCTTTTTTTATTGCTGCATTCGATTGGAAATGTTTAGAAACGTATTTTTGACATGGTTCGAGGTTCCGAAACCACATATATAAGGGTCAAAATGGGGTCTTGAGACCAAGTTTTTTTTTTGGTCGATTTGATTGGAAATTTTTAGAAACGGATTTTGGACATGGTCCGGGCTCCAAAACTATTTATAGGTGGATCAAAATGGGGTCTTGAGACCACATAATTTTATGTTCGAGGTACTTCTTCCTACTGTGTGGGGGTTTTTCAGCTTCGGTATAGCCGAAGATAGTCCACTCTCTAGTTATTATTTGCTTTAAGAAACCTTCGCTAGAATCCGCATCAGAACCTACCTCCATACGAAAATCGTTTAAAACTCTTGGACATCCCTACTCTAAAAAATAGAAGAACAATGCTTAATGTAACATTTTTGATTAAATTGATAAATGGCTCTCTGAATTCTACATTTTTGCTTCAAGAAATTGATTTTAATATTACAACCCGTCGTTCCAGATCTTTCCTTCCTTTGATATTAAGTATGTGCCGTTCTAATTACGCGCAGAATGAACCTTTTCGTTGTATTTGTAGCGTTTTTAATAGCCTGTTTTCTGTCATTGACCTGTCAGATTCACGTAATAAAACTAAAACTTTTATTTTGAATGCACTTGATCACACTTATGCCTTTGTTGCTCTTTGAGTTTTTGGACCGCTTAGGGTCTAACGAAATGACAGGGTTGCCAAACTCCACAAAGATCGGCATTGTCGATTTTTTAAAGTGTTGTATTTTTGTTGTATTTTATATTTATATTTCAGCAGAATTTTGTTTTTTACTGTATCTATATATATAAAAGATACGTGTATGTTTGTCACCAATAGACGCGAAAACTGCAGCACCTATTCTCACCAAAATTTATATATGTGTTCTAGGGATCGTGAGTCGTGACATAGGATAGGTTTTGACACGCCCATTTTTTCCGCCCAAAAGTTAGTAAAAACTGCTATATCTCAGACGTTTTTGATCACAAGAAAATTAAATTTGGCATGAACATACTATAAGGCCAGAATCGTACAAGTCAATATTTGAAAATGCTGTAATAACGCTCCCACACAATGTTTTCCAACGAAATTTGGCAAATGGCTTCATGGTTTCAACTCTAAGCTAAATGCAACATATCGGCGTAATTGGACAAAGGGGCGTGGCACCGCCCATACAATTCAATACTTCAGTGCCATTCTTGATCTCCCATTGAATATTCTTAAACGGGAAATGGTTATATGCCTTCAATGCAACATATTGGAATTGGACAGCGGGGCGTGGCACTTCCCATACAATTAAATATTTTAAAAAATGTTATACTTGGGCTCCCAATGAACATTTTTCAACGGGACATGGTTATATGCTTTCAATTCTAAGTTCAGTGTTACATAAGGTCGGAATTGGACAGCGGAGCGTGGCACTTTTCTTACAATTCAATATTTCAAAATGCTACACTTGGGCTACCAATAAAAATATTTGATAATTTTTTTTATTCATTTATTATGACTAAAGGCAAAAACAATTTTTTTGGGCCAGCAAAGCGGACCGGGCCCTGCTAGTATTGTATACAAATAAAACAAAATTTTTAGCTGAATTCACATTCGTTCCGTTACTGTTTACTTAACTGTTCTATTTGTATTTGATTTTTTATATTTCGTATAAAAAAATAAAATACTAAAATTAATATTTGTAATCTTTGTCGCGTAAATTAACTGTTTGGATTGTTGTGCCTTTTTTTTGTTTAAAATTATATTTGATCAAATTCATATTCGTCGCATGAATTTTGATGCTTCATAATATTTTCTTTTAATTCTATTGTTTATTATCAAGTTAATCTTATATTATGTTATGTTTGGACGAATTCTCTCTTGCATTCATAACCTAATTCGCGTTTTATTAATATGCGTTTTATCAGCTGATGATTTTAATCTGTAGCTGAAAGGAATTTCAAGATATTTTTACCCGCGATCGGTTGCACAGCGTAATCCGGATTACGGCTGTTCGGTCACCAAATCCGTGCGTCATGCGGGTGTGCCCCTCGGTCGGTTGGGCGGGTAAGTAAGACCGTTGGGACTCGTCATTAAAAAAAAATATCATGCTGTCAACGATTGTATCTGTGAAGGAAACTGATAAGATTAAGATAAAATTAAGAAATTTGCAAAAAAACTGAACAAAGGAATTCAGTGATGCCAACAAACTAAATATCCATATCCTCAACGCGTACTTAGTTGCAACTAGCTACAGTGGCTCAAAGTAATAATGGAACAAAAGTTGCAATAGCACTAAAATTAAAAAAAAATAACTAAGATGTTGTTGTAGCAAAAACTATTTTTTTTATTTAAAAGGCTCCAGGTCTATAGAATATAAAACAAGCAAAAAATTAAAGAAATCCATTAACTACATTTAAAAAAAAAAGTTTTTGTAACCTAACATCAAAATTGAACATCAAAGTAATAATGGAACAGAACACATTTCATATGAAAATATTATAGATAAATGAAAGTTATAATTAAATTAATATTTTGTGGGCAGCCCTTTTTGTTGAATAACTGCCTGCAGTCGTCGAGGCATTGATTCCACCAGTTTTTTTGCAATAAGATGGCTCCATATTGTTCCACTCCTGAATTAGGGCGGATTTGAGCTGATCACGAGTCGAAATGGTGTGATTTTTAAATTGTTCTTCGAGGTAACTCAATGCGTGCTCAATGACGTTTAGGTCCAGAGACTGTGGAGACGTTTCCAAAACATGTGGACAATTATAAAGGAGCCAACTTCGCACTTTATACGCCTTGTGCTTAGGGTCGTTGTCCTGGTAAAATGCGAATGTATTCTCAATTCCTAGTTTGCGCACACTTTCCTTCAGGTTTGACTTCAATATGCTAATGTACACTAACTGGTCCATAATACCTTCGATTATGCGAAGGTTTCCAGGACCTGCAGCCGACATAGCACCCCAAACCATTACGGAGCCCATACCCTTAATCAAAAAAAGCGGACCGAATTTGCCAAAAAATACCATTGCAAGGATTTTTCCTTTTGGGAGCACGTTTTATTCACGGATGAAAGCAAATTAAATGTTTTCCGATCAGATGGACGATCCTACGTGTGGCGACAGGCGAATACGGAGCTTAAAGAGAAAAACCTACGCCCGACAGTAAAACACGGTATGGGCTCCGTAATGGTTTGGGGTGCTATGTCGGCTGCAGGTCCTGGAAACCTTCGCATAATCGAAGGTATTATGGACCAGTTAGTGTACATTAGCATATTGAAGTTAAACCTGAAGGAAAGTGTGCGCAAACTAGGAATTGAGAATACATTCGCATTTTACCAGGACAACGACCCTAAGCACAAGGCGTATAAAGTGCGAAGTTGGCTCCTTTATAATTGTCCACACGTTTTGGAAACGCCTCCACAGTCTCTGGACCTAAACGTCATTGAGCACGCATGGAGTTACCTCGAAGAAAAATTAAAAAATCACACCATTTCGACTCGTGATCAGCTCAAATCCGCCCTAATTGAGGAATGGAACAATATGGAGCCATCTTATTGCAAAAAACTGGTGGAATCAATGCCTCGACGACTGCAGGCAGTTATTCAACAAAAAGGGCTGCCCACAAAATATTAATTTAATTATAACTTTCATTTATCTATAATATTTTAATATGAAATGTGTTCTGTTCCATTATTACTTTGATGTTCAATTTTGATGTTAGGTTACAAAAACTTTTTTTTTTAAATGTAGTTAATGGATTTCTTTAATTTTTTGCTTGTTTTATATTCTATAGACCTGGAGCCTTATAAATAAAAAAAATAGTTTTTGCTACAACAACATCTTAGTTATTTTTTTTTAATTTTAGTGCTATTGCAACTTTTGTTCCATTATTACTTTGAGCCACTGTATATGAAGGAAATCGAGTTGAAATACAATAAGCTACTGAAGGCCTATCTGAAATGGAGTCACCTGTACGAGTTCTTGTCACATCAGATGGTACGCGAGTTGACTACGAATTTCACGACAAATTTAGATGCTGAACCGACAAATTTGAAGTTTCAATTACGACAAACGAAATAATAATTTCTGGCTACTTTCTGATCACCGACAAGGATATCTATGAACTGATCCAGCTGAACACAATACCGAAAAAAATCGGAAACTACACGTTTCAAGAAGTTCAGATGACAACATCTCTTTTTGGAGTAAACTACAACCTGGAAAGATATTTTGAATCATCAGTGGACAACGTAATGACGGCATTAAAATGGAACGAAAGCACCTTTATTCTCCAACCATCTATATTCCTAGACATTGAGACGAGCGAAAACTGCATTATCCAGCAACTATATAAAAGGATGTCATTCAAAAAATGTAATAGAAGAATAATCACATCAAAAAGTACCATCTGGAAAGAGCTGTGGACTCATAATGCTTGGATCTTCGTGACTGCGGTCCAAACAACAGTCATTGTAACATGCTGTACTGAGTGCAACAAAACTGGAATCATTCACATCACTCCCGACTGCTGCATTCAATCCAAATATGTGCGGCTGGAAGCCAAGCTATTTGAGACAGTGCCGATTGTGACGCACTTCACCAAATCTTGTGACGCCCCAAAATCTAGAACGCCACACTGAATACGGCAACAACAAAATTTATATTTTTTTTTATAATGAAATTATACTTTGTATTATATAAATGTAAATTTTATATTTCTGTTTTATATTAAATGAATTTTTATACTCCTATTTTTATATGAAATGTAATTTTATATATTTTTTGTCTATAATGTAGTTTTTCCCTTTACGAAAAACTGAATTATAGGTTTTTCCCATTTACTCTACCCGAGGGGTTGGAATAAATGTGAAATTAAAGTAATTTTAAGTCAAATAGTCCTTTGAGTTTTGTAGCTAAATGATACTATTTTATTTCCAATAATATTAAGAGCAAACAGTGGCGATAGAAGGCAACCCTGACATTTCACCAACAGAAATCTAACGAAACGTGGCAACCCTACCATTCCACAACAGCTGGTTAATTTTAACGAAACGCGACACGAGCAAGAGACTGCGAGTGTGACGAAGGGCTGAAAGGTAAAGAGAACAACTACAGTATGATGGCTACAAAACACCAATAGAACTACACAAGAATGTGCTACAATGCACCAACGACTTAACGAGGGAAAAAGTATAAAAAAGGTATGTTCGCCTGATTCGGTCTCCTTTTATTTTCCGAATCAGGTGAGTGAACATTACAAAGTAGTTTTACAAAGGAATTTCGGTGCGCAACACTATTAACTTTTCTTTTAGCAAAGTATGGTGTCACCAGAGCGTGGTACCCCGATCCATAAAACTGCGTATAATGGTGGTGTGGTACGCGGGCCTTTCCCCAACTTATGACACTATGCAAAGAGAATGTCGCGATATAACTGTTGCAAACCGTTAGGACCGCTACTCATAGGGAAAATTTTATAAATTTATTTTATCATTATTGTCAAATTATACATATATACAAACAACCCATCTACTTTCCACAAAAGGTTAATCAAACCTAATTTTTTTTATATTCATATAATCCAACTGTAAATACTTTTATAAATTTAAAAAATTTTGAATCATGACCGGGTAATATAACAAAGACTCATAGCTCCTTTTATTTTCCGAATCAGAGTACAACGAATAGTGAAGTCAGCGTAGTACAGAGGGAACCAATCGCAAGGTACACCGTGAAAGCAACACCCAGTCAAGGTTCAAAGAGAAGAACAAAGGGAAATCCCAAGCAGGAGAAAGCACAACGCATCGTTCAAGCCACGTCCACGGGGCATCCGCGTCAAACATCTCAGCCACAATACGACATTAAAGAACGCGTTTACAAAATTAGCCCGTCGCATCGCGCCAGGTTCGTCACATCGCTCACATCATTGTCACACGCTCACCGCAGCCCCATCTCCCGCGAAGAATTTCCACGTCGAGTAGTACCGATTGCAGATATTGCCGAGAAGCTGTCCAAAAGCCATCACGACTATCACCACTGTTCGCTCTACCACCCATCGTTTGTATTATCTTAACTTTGAATTGTTGAATAAATATCTTTGATTACACAAAAATCTCTGCGCTTTACAAATTATTCTGTGTACGAAGCCCTGGACAACCGGTGAGTTTATACCCCAGCCTTTGCGAAGTTACAATCTATGGCGATTATCAACGCAACCATCAGCCCGGTTCAGATTCAACGAAACTGTGATTCCTTTAGAAAGTGTTTTGGCGGAGGTCCTGAGGGATAACGAGCAAGAGGCCTCAGACTCTATTCAACAGCTTCACGACGCGAATTGGAAGGCAATTTGGGCCCACCAACATTGGACGACCGGCGCTATTATCACACTTATTGTAGTTATTTTGTGTCTCGCAGCGCAACTTAGGAGAACTCGAGTGTTTCATAGGCAGAGGCGATCTAATAGCACAGAATTACGCGAAGTCAAAAGCAGTGACGATACAGCATTCAACATCAGATGGTGATCTAGATGCGACACCAATAATACCAATAACACCAATACTTGCCGCGTGTGCCAAAATGTTGATGAATCAACAGAATTGGCAACTTGGCTTTGGTTGCATATTTGCTGATATCAACGAAAGACGAGCAGTGAACATCTTGGCTGAACGACGTTCGTTCAACTTTGCAGCCAAAATACCATAATCTGCATAAATTGCAATGCAAACAGAATAAGTAATTTTGATTCTCACGCTATGCTGAAGCAATTTCTGTTTGCATAGCCGTTGCGAAGTCAGGCAGTATTGGCCTTGACTTCAAATTAGCTTAATAATCATTATTTCAGTATTTAAGAAATGTTTATATTAAATAAAATTCAGTTACCAAAATTAGCTCATCGTACATTGTATACACATTGTGACGACCACTAAAAATAGAGTCGTCACATCGAGATATTTTTCTTATTTTTATTTATTTGTATATTGTTTTGGTTGCATTAAAAATGCATCATGACTTGAATGAATATGTATTTGTTATTAAAAGTACCTTCCGTACAAACTGAAATGTAACATCTAATTTCGGGCGAACTGTGGCAAATGGCCACCCACAGTACAGCAGTATACGATGGTCACCCATATCACGGAACCGACTACCTGGTCACTCAGGTACCAGCGTTATTGGGAAAAACAACGAGAAGGAGAGAGACGGCGATAGGCACTACACGACAATACACCACGTGTAGCGACAAAAGTATGCGCAACAAATCACCAACGTTAATTGGTGAAAAAGCGAGATTTCAGTATATTGCGATTATATTCCGAATCCGGTGAATGTTGGCAAAAAAACGCTGGTATTTAAATTAGAATATTGTAAGAAAGGATGATGGTAGGGACGGGGGCCGCCTTAGTTTCTGGTACTCACCACTTGTCCCTGTCATACTTCTTTGGAATAGGAAACGAATTCAGGGAAGGATTAGGAATGATGGCCGGGACGGGGGCCGCCTAAGTTTCTGGTACTCACCACTTGTCCCAGTCATACTTTCTTTGGAATAGGAAACGAATTCAGGAAAGGATTAGGAATGATGGCAGGGACGGGGGCCGCCTAAGCCTCTGATACTCACCACTTGTCCCAGTCATACTTCCTTTGGAATAGGGAACCAATTCAGGAAAGGATTAGGAATGATGGCAGGGACGGGGGCCGCCTAAGTTTCTGGTACTCACCACTTGTCCCAGTCATACTTCCTTTGGAATAGGAAACAAATTCAGGAAAGGATTATGAATGATGACAGGGACGGGGGCCGCCTAAGTTTCTGGTACTCACCACTTGTCCCAGTCATACTTCCTTTGGAATAGGGAACAAATTCAGGAAAGGATTAGGAATGATGGCCGGGACGGGGGCCGCCTAAGTTTCTGGTACTCACCACTTGTCCCAGTCATACTTCCTTTGGAATAGGAAACAAATTCAGGAAAGGATTAGGAATGATGGCAGGGACGGGGGCCGCCTAAGTTTCTGGTACTCACCACTTGTCCCAGTCATACTTTCTTTGGAACAGAAAAATAACTCAGGAATAGGAAAATACAGTCACAGAAAACTAGCTAAATTCAATTAAAATTTCTTTTATAATTTCTGCATTTAACCAAATTTCTTTAAATAACCTTGGTTTCAGCATTTTTATTTGTTAACGATTTCTCTTAAATTACAGCTTCTAATAAAATCTTCATAAACTTTCTTTCCCTATTTTTTAAAAAAATTTATTTCCATTTATTATTCGGATATTTGTAATTTGTAAATAAAAATGTATTGTTGAGCTATTGCGATTATATTCCGAATCAGTTTCAAGCTAATTGCGAATCGACCAGCGTGGAGGCAACGTGAATAAAAGCAGGTAGAAAGCATGCTCAAGGAAGAATTGGAATTTATGGAACGCTGTTGAATATCAAATCATGGGAATTTTATCGAAGCCATTGTGTGGTGTTACACCGGAATTTTATTGAGTGGTACTACGTCTGAAGTTAAGTAAAGCCAGTTGGTGGTGCTCCACCCACCGCCACCGCTACGTATCCACGCATCGTGAACCACCCCAGCGATTGTTCAACGAATTGCCAGCATCGCCGACAACGCCACTGTTCGCCGAACCCAACATTCAATCGAAATTTTGTGAATACCTATATTGACAATTATTGAATTAAGTCTCTGTTTGAATATAATCTCTGTAAATTATAAATTTAATTCTGTGTACGAAGCCCTGGACATCCGACGAGTCCTTACCCCAGCCTTTGCGACGTTACAACATTGTACACAGTACGATTTCAGTGAAATTGGGTAACATAATATGTTATAAATATTATTTATGTTACAAAATATGACTTTTCACTTGCATGGCAGCTAGGCGAGGTAGTAGATCAATTTCATTTGCAATACCAACTTCTTCTAAGATATACAAATATGAATCCAAGGTATGGACCGCCTATTTTACTTCCAGCTATTTCAATCGATCTTACCAACAAGAAGGACCGACAGACGGAAGGGGCCAATTCAACTCAATTTTCCCTTAATGTATAACTCCTTGCTTAAACCGAGATATACTTTGATCATCAGCAAGATTTGGTTGGTGGACATTTGTTCTTGGCCTGGGTTGTGGTGGGCTGCCGACCATATGGTATAAACGATGCCCACGGCAGAAATGGTGAGTTTTGAAATTTCGGATTTGCATTGGAAGATTGATTTGATGTGCAAGTGCGGTTTGTAAGTAGCTCAGATTTTTTAGTTGATTGGCATAATGATTACTATCTGTTTCGTCCAAGATTGGCTGCAATTGGTTTGGCCTTGTGACGTCGCTTAAATTGCCGATGCTTGTGTACGAAAAATGAGCACTGCTAGTGTGAGACTGGTGTCCTTGGATTAGGATGTTATTATGTTTAATAACACATTGTGGTTGCAACTTGAGTATACCAGAGCCCTTGAGGATAAGTTGATGTACATCCCGTTCACAGACTGCATTTAACCTGGTGGGATTCTTTAACGTATACATCCAATGATTTTTATTTTCCATTTGAGTCCATGTTTCATTCCTTATTATTTTTTGCAGATCACAATTATCGCGTGGCTCATTATTGAATAGATGTATCTCGCATGAACAGATCTCGGCACCTTTGTTGTATCTTGATTGTATTTTGTAACACAAGTACGTATCCATACTCATCAGCGTACAAGATTGAAGAAGTTGGGCAGTCATTGGGAAATATTGGTCCCTGTGTGTATTGACTGCGATGATCTCGTTACAGGGTTTGACCGAAACCATACTATTGTTCACTACAGTAGGTATCGGGAACATTTTGTATAACTCGAAACGCTCTTCGTTGTATAGCGGTATTGTTACTCGAAATACTATATGGTTTTCAGTTACTCCTTCTTGGATCGTCATGATCTGATACAAATGTAAAGAGTCAGCTGGTAGTCGGAGAAGTGGTGGTAGGTGATTGCGGATTCTTACCAACTCTTCTTGCAATTGCAGTGGTGATAGCACACTTGGACTAATCTTGTCATGATGAGTGTCAGCGAGTACGTCCAATATTGAGGCTTGTATTCGTTGCAAATTTGAAGACATTATTGTAAGCTGGAGTGATAGCGAGATAAACCTTTCAAATATTGTATGTTGAGAAGTTTCGCCATGGATTCTGTTTATGATTTCAGTAATCTGGTTGTGAAGGTGATCGAATTTGGTTTGAATTGACAATTGGTCGCCTTTGATAATATTGATGGTCGAATCAATTGCTGACGTTTGATTTTTCAGTAACTGTTGAAGGTAGCTTTCGTTCTCCTTGACCATGTCGATCGTATCTGATAGTTGATCAGCGTATTTTGAGTCAAGGATTCCAAACAACGAATTGGCTATGTTTCCCACCAAGTCTATTGCTCCTCTTTTTTCCCGCTAGGCTGTTAGAAAACTATTATCCAGCTTCAGTTGATCTCTCACATGTTCAAGGTGGGTTACCACATTCGTGCAAGACTTTTTTGATTTATTTCTAGGCACAAATGTGGTAGAGCCGCTGTGCCATTGGAAAATGCTGATAGTTCATTCCAATATGGGCTTAATTCGTAGTAGATAATAAACTTCCATTCTGTGCGAGAGATTAATGCTGAACCGATGACTTCGAAATGTATACCAGGTTCAGGTTTGAATTCGATGATTTCAATATTTGTTGCCATTATAATGGGCAATGCCAGCATGATCACTAGTAGTCCGGTAGTCAAGTTGAACGATGACGTTTTCCGTCTTTTGCGTACTGATGTGGGCGATTGTCGTTGAGTTTGACGGCAGTAGTCCGAGGTTGTGCTGATATTTTTGCATTGTTGTCTTCCTCATGTTCATTGACTGGTAGTGGTGCCAGTCTATGAATTGCTCTTCGTGAGACGTTTTTTGCTGTACGAACGTCGGCAACTCTGGCATGACCATCCGCACCTCGAATTACATTAATTACTCGTCCCAATGGCCACTTTAATGGAGGCAGATTGTCTTCCTTTATTAGAACCATTGATGCAGAGCTGCATCACAAGCTTCCACCTCTTGATGGGGCATCGGGTGATGTCGCTGCTACCTTGATGAACTGTTTGTTTGCATTGCTTGTTGATGGTGCATCGTGTGACGTCACTGCTACCTTGACGAATGGTTTGTTTGCATTGCTTGTTGATGGTCGGCTTTCTTTGTTGGCATGTTCCTTTTCTACCAAATGCAATAATGTGTTATGTTTTTTGTTGCACTTGGTGCAGCCTCGGGACGAACAATCCTTTGAGGTGTGACTGCTTTTGACTCAGCTGATACTTTTGGATGGCCTGTCAGTCTTTCGATCAATGTTGATGCCAGCAATCTCCGGTTTGGTATCTGTCTTGCTGCAGCTTCCAAGCCGTCTCGTAGTTCTCTTTGGTTAGAGCTAGATGTTTGATTACCCGCTCAGCTTCACCGGTCAAATTGGCCTTCAAGTACCACAGCTTTTGTATTGCTGCGATTGGCGATTTGTGCACCATTTCGCTGAAGATGTCGAAAAACTGGTTCCACTGCAGATAGTCACCATTGAACATTGGAATAGTTATTTGTGACAACCGGAACGACGGTGGTGCAGCTGGCGGTGGAGCTTCTTTAGAGTGGCCTTCTCGGAAGTGGACTTCTTCTGACAGAGTATGCAACTCGATCATCTTGTGGTGGACCTGTTGTTCCATGTCAAGGTATGCATTGAAATCATACACATCTTCTAGTGATGAAACCTCCTGCCACAATATGTAGTTCGTGGCCTCAACTTCGCTCCATAGTCGCTGCAGTCTTGCAATATTTCCCTCGAAATATTGCCGTGATTGATCCTTGCCGCTTTCGATACCGGCTAACAGGCGTTTCATGGATGCCATTAATGCTTGTTGCTTGCGCAGCACTGACGCCACTCCAGAATATACGGTTTTTCCAGAACCAGCACTTTCCTTTTGCTCTACACTGTCATCATAATTAGCACTCGGCGCCACGGCAGGCATTATATTAAGTGCCTTAATGCACACTTGAATGTCCTCCATGACTTTGTTATATGTTTCGCCCAGTGACGCATGAATATCCTTTTCGAAGTACTGGTGATCTGCGGGTGCTGCTGGATCTCTGCGAATTTGATTGTCAGCTCTTTGAAATATTGTCCACAAATCTTTCAGTTCTGTTGACTTCTTGTTCAGGTAATCTTCAGTTTTTCGATCTTTAGACGTCTTTTTATAGTTGCTGATGATCCTCTGTATGTTGGTGGCATTTTCATCCTGCTGCTTTCGTCCAGATTACTCATAATGTGTTGGTTTGATTCGACTGGGTGTTATTGGGGTTATCTAGCTGCTTGCTGTCACGGGAGAACCTTACGTAGCTGATTTGTTTACTCGCTGTAGATGAGTAGACTCACACAGGTGTGCTTTTACCTTTGAGTCCTTTGTGTGATATGGTATTTGGATTTAAAGACGAACAGTCGCAACAGCGGTACATAAACCGAGTTTCGTTGCTGTGTCCTTTTTGCGTCACCAAACTGCAGCTTTTTACCAAATTCTATGGTATTTTAAGTTTTAAAGACGAACAGTCGCAACAGCGGTACATAAACCGAGTTGCGTTTGTTTGCTGTGTCCTTTCTGCGGGGTCACCAAAATTTATAACTCGGTGCTTAAGCCGAGATATACTTTGATTGAATTGGGTTTCAACAAAACACAAATTGTATAACTAGGTGCTTAAACCTAGATATACCTTCCTTTGAAATTATGAATTCAACGTTGAAGTTGTTGTTGTCCAATTGAATTTGATTTGCCGTTAATCGACCCTTTTATTGATTTTTCTTTTAAATATTTACATAAATTTGGATTTCAATATATCCACAATATGTGGACATATGCCAACAATACAGACTGCAGCATAAGCATTTAGCGGTGTTACTGAAGTGGTCATGGAGAGGGGAAGGGTACTTTGACGGTACCCGGCGGTCGAACCAGTGGCGAGGAATCTTCGGATTCAGACATGTAGGCCGGAATGTTTGGCCGTTATCAGGAGGACGAGCTGCTGGGCTCCTGTGATACTGAAGTCGAGGCCAAGAATACTTTGGTGGAGAAGTCTGCATGTTTTGAGGATGCTCAGAATACAGCAGATTAATCTTCACCACTCCAAACTGGCCTCGGCCTCACTTCTTCTTCGCCTGGCTACAGGAGGAGCAGATATTGTCCTTATCCAAGAGCAATGGGTCTTTGGGGACCGTATACTTGGACAATAAGGGCAAGCAACTACAGACTGTATGCTTCATCGGATAAAGGTACTCCAAGATCTTGTATCCTAGCGAAGAGCAGTCTTAATATTTGTATGCTCTTTAATTACAGCTATCGAGACATCGTCGTGGCAAACCTGGAGCTGGGCTCAACCAGCTACTGGGTCACCTCGGCCCATGACCATCAAGGGCCCCTCCCTCCAGGCCTACTGAGGGGGTGATCGATGAAGCTAGCAGACTGAGCCATGGGCTCATACTTGGATGTGATGCCAACGCACACCACACTGTCTGGTAGCACGGACATAAACGAAAGGGGTGAGTCACTTTTTGATTACGTTATATGCACTAACCTTCTCATCTGAAATAAGGGTACCGAAGCAACCTTTATTAATTCCAATAGGCAGGAAGTTTCGGACATAACCCTTGTCTCTGACTTCCTCCATGATAGGATTACGGATTGAAAGGTGTCCAACGAACACTCTTTTTCTGATCATCGATATCAGCAATTCAGTTTAGATGACCTTCCCTCAGTCCAACCACCTTTTAGGAATCTTAGAAGATCGGACTGGGAAGCATACAAATTAAAGGTCCCCACACACCGACGCGAAATTTCGCAGACGCCGCGATAGTGCGTCACTTTTAACAAAATTTATAAAGGATATACATTTTTATTTGATTTTAAGAAATTTTTTACCACAAACAAATCTTTTTTATTCGAATATCGCCTTTTCAAGAACAATTTTTGAGCTAGTTTCGCGTCGTCTGCGAAATTTCGCGTTGGTGTGTGGGGACCTTAATAGTGGGAGGTCATCATGCCCTGGCTTAAGATGATCTTCAGAGGCTGTATTGAACTCTCCTACATTCCCTTAAAATGACCCGAAGGCGGGAAAAATATCGCATACTGGTCCTAAGGACCTCCGACCAATTAGCCTGTCGGCGTTTCTTCTGAAAACTTTAGAGAGACTTATCGACACTCATCTTCGCCGCAGTATAGACACCAAAATTCTGTCGGCTTCGTAACATGCTGACTTCAAAGGAAAGAAACAGCTTTACATTCCTTAGTAGGCACCATTGAACAATCTCTTTTTAACAAGGAGTACACCATGGTAGCTTTCCTCGACATAGAAGGAGCATTCAACAATGGCATTCCCTAGCTATTACCAGAGCACTAACAAATCTAGGTGTCGATGCTTCACTCACAGAATTGATATTTCAGCTACTCACGAGCAGGACTGTGAGGGGTAAGTTCCTGGAAACCCTGAGAGATTTGTTACAACATGCTCTCTCAAAGCTCTCAACTTGGACCTGCAACTGCGGTCTGGGTGTTAATCCCCACAAGACCGAATTGGTTCTCTTCTCTAGAAAATTCAAAATTCCGCCGATAGACCCTCCAAATATACAAATCAATGGGGCAGCTCCACTAAGTGGCACTCTTCAATTTTAGTTGGTACTAAATCCATTCCTGGTACAGCCGACTACGTTCTTCCTGGAATCTCCTTCACAAGAGACTTCCGTACCACTATTCCGTCCCGGTTCGACTGGGAGGAGCAGTGGCCACGGAAGAGGGATCAAATTCACTTCTACACGGACGGCTCCGAACTCGACTCATAGTCGGTGGTGGAGTAATCTCTGACGAACTTAATGTAGGTATCTCATTTCGCCTTCCCGACCACTGCAGTGTATTTCAAGCAGAGGTGATTCCTTGGAATCTGTCCTCCTAACATCAAAGGTAGCCTTGGAGTGTCGCACATGTATTAATGAGATGGCTAAGCAGTTTAACATCCACTTCGTCTGGGTGTCGGGGCATAGAGACATTCCAGGGATCTGCAAAGCTGATGAATTCACAGGTCAGGGCACCACAATACAGATTCTACCAGATAAGGTAAAGCTAGGTATCCCGCTCAGCACGTGGAATATATTGCTTCGTCTGGATTCCATCGCCAAGACTAACAACAGATGGTCTTCTGGAACCACTTGTAACACAAAGGAAGATCTGGCCGTTGCTGGATCTGAAGCGTTCTAAGTGACTCATCGCACTGCTTAGGACCAGCATCTCGAGGGTGGTAGGTGTGATCACTGGTCACTGTTAGATTGGGCGCCATGCTGTATGGCTTGGGGTCTTCGCTAACGACTTCTGGAGGCGTTGTATGGATGAGGAGGAGGAGGAGCAGACTGTGATGAATCTCCTCTGCTCCTGCCAAAAAAACCGCAAATATGGGCAATGCCTGAAGTTGGGAGGTGGGACATCGAACCTCATTTTTAGAAAAATAATATATTTTATAGATATTTTTTTATATTATGTATTTGAGATGGTTTCAGACTACAAATGACATCCGTTTAGTTTTGCCGTCTTCGTGTCGTCTTCGACTAACACTCGTGCCGATCAGATCGTTGATCTCAGTGCTTACCGAATTCTCTTCTGTGATCATCTCGTGGTTTACCGTCTCAATCGCGCTCTGTGCTTACGAATCGTTTTTTCCTAATTCAACTCTTCTTAAAAGTTATTCTTGTGGTTTTTTATTATGCGTGGAATAACATGGCCCCAGGGCCACCCAATCTGAGGACTAATCGGTATGCTCTGTTATCTGATATTCCCTCTAAAAAGCGTAAATCTGCTACAAATTGATCTTACAATCCATTCCCTGATCATCCTTTAACAATAAAATCAGATCCCAAATTTGTAATACTCTCATATTGCGACGAAAGTAAACCTATGTCCCACTTTTCTTGCTTTTCAGTTCAAAAGTCTCTGAATTACGTGATGGCAATATTCTTTTATTAGTAAAAGACAGATTTACCGCTGAAAAATTTATCGCTGCAAAAGAACTTGTTGGTATTTGCTCCATCCAATCAAAATACCACGATAATTTAAATAATACAAAAGGTACTGTTTATGCGCTATGCTTCTGATAGCGAAATACTCCACAAATTAAAATCTCAAAGTGTTGTGTCAATCTATAAATTCCAAAAAAAATTTAATGGCATCATGAAACCAAGTGGTGTTGTTTTATTAACTTTCGATCTTTATCATAATCGAAAAAATTGATATTGCCTGGTACAGTGTCCATGTTAGGGAGTACATTCCAAATCCAATGCGTTGCCAAAATTGTTAGGACATACAGCAAAGTATTGCAAACGCCGCCCCTCTTGCGTTCAATGCAACTCGCCACCACACTCCCCCGAAAATTGCTTCCGCACTTTCTGTTCAAATTGTCAGGATGTTCATTTTGCTTCATCCAGAGATTGTTCAACAAACACGAGAAATATTAAAAATTAAAATTAAAAATAAGTGCTCTATGAGTGAAGCAACAAAAAAGTACAAAGCACAAATCCCCTCCTTGACTGATTCCTCCCCTTCTTTCTCTTCTACACTTACATCAAATAACACTGTTACTGCCATCAACCATAAAACACCAGCAAAAACCTTTCATTAGACAACAACATAGCACAACAAATGCACCGAAATGATAATATCTGACGACGACTCCTAATCACCCAACTCTCAATATTTCGTATATTCTCTCAACTCTCACTCTCGTAATTTTATAAATACAGCAAAACAATTATGACTACGCTCCTATAATGGAACATTAATGGTTATTGGAATATTTACCACGAAATGGAACTCCTATTAAAATTATACAAACCATCAATAATATCACTACAAGAAACACACGTTGCATTTAAATGTAACACCTTTACACCAAAAAATTATTCGGGTTATTTTCATAATCTCCCCCAAAATAGTACTAATTAACAAGGCATCTGTGTTTTAGTTTAATAAGACATTCCCCACAAAATACTACCAATAAATTCCAATATTGCAGCAATCGCCATTGAAATTAATATAGGCTTTACTATAACAATAATTTCAGTGTACATACCACCAAATCAAAATTTCAATACGTCCGATTTACTCTCGCTTTTTCAAAACATCAATACACCATACATGTTAATAGGTGATTGTAACTTATGGAGTCCCTTTGGGGCTCTCAAATTAACTCAAGAGGCAAAGTAATGGAAGATGTTATATTAGACTTTAACTTAATTGTATTGAATGATTGCTCTCCAACTCATTTTTCCACCCACCAAACTTTTACTCATGTGGACGTTACTCTTTGTTCGGCTACTCTAGCACCAAAATACTCATCATCAACGCTACCTGACCTAAATGGTAGCGATCACTATCCCATATTGACTAAAATTTTTTCTCAATTTAATTCAGAGAAAATAATTTCCAAACCTCAATTTTTGTGCAATAAAGCTGATTGAATCAAATTCAATGAACACTGCTCTAGTCACTCACTTAATTTCTGCTAAAACCAACCAAGAAGCCGCTCGAATACAAAAAATAATCCGCTCTGCAGCTCACTACCACATCTCTCAATCAAAATATTTCATTACAAACAAAACGGTTCCCTGGTGGAACTCAAATCTTGCTAGGCTTCGTTCAGATAAACAAAAAAACTGGTTCGCATTCAAATCTCTTCGTTCTGCGGAAAACTTTTTAAAATACAAAAAAGCTAACGCTACCTTTGAAACTCTCAGTGATTCAATAAATTGCTCCACCAGTCCAACTAAATTCTGGTCCGAAATAAAAAAGCTAGCTGGTTCCTACACGCAACAAAAAATTCCCATTTTAAAAACTCCAAACGGTTATTTATTTTCTTCCAACGATATTGCCAATTTGTTCAGCACTACCTCGTCTTTGTATTCATCAGATTCTAATTTCCCTTCAAATTTCAATTACGCAAATACTCCATTTTAAATACTCCCTATATTAATCCCATTCCTTTAAAAAAAGATGTTGGTTCACTAGAAAAGCCAATCTCAATGCTTGAATTCGATGTTGTACTCTCCAATGCTAAGGTTAAAACCCCCGGTTTTGATATGATCTCATATCCAATGCTGAAAATTATCCCCACCGATCTTAAATCCAGATTAATCAAACTATTTAATAATATATTCAATACCGGTATTTACCCTCAAGCCTGGAAATGTGCAGATATAATCCCAATCATAAAACCTAACAGAAGTTTCAAGTTACCGTCCTATATCATTACTACCATGCACTGGAAAAGTCCTAGAGAAAATAATCGCATCACGAATTATGTGGTTCGCGCTCAAAAACAAATTCATAACTCCTAATCAAGTCGCTTTCATAAAGGGACAAGGGACATACGACGTTATTTAAAATTTCGAGCATTTTATATCAGTTGCTATCTCCAATAAAAATCATGTCACTACATTAAGTTTAGATTTTGAAAAGGCATTTGACCGTATTGGTTCTAAGAAAATTACAAAAGTGGCGTGTTGGTAAGAGAATCTACAACTTTGTAAAAGCTTTCTTATCCAATAGAAAGTTTAGAATCAAGGTTAATACCATTTTCTCACAACGCAAAGCTTTACATAATGGCATACCACAGGGCTCACCAATATCTGTGATCATTTTCATTATTGCTTTTGACGAAATCAGTCACATTATTGCGAAATATAATATTAAACACTGTATATACGCTGATGACGTCATACTTTTTTCTAAAACTCACGATCAAATGGCAGTGAGGAATATGTTCAAAGATATACTCAATCACATATATGAATGGTCACTCGACTCTGGAGCGAGTATATCTTTTCAAAAATGCCATACACTTCACATATGCCGTAAGATATATGTAGAATCTCTCAAAATTTTAGGTATCATTTTTGATAAAAAAAACACTTAGTTTTAAGCAACATTGTACTTATCTTAAGACTAAATTAACGACTAGACTGAATATTATCAAATACTTATCATCGAAGCATAGCTACGCTCACGTCTCAACTCAAGGACTTTGACGTTCTCTCTTTTGATGCGGTCGCAAGTTTTTCGGCTCCACAAAAAAATCAAAAATAAACACGGAAAAAATACACCAAATTAAACACAAAGTCCGCGAAAAAAACGATACAGTGATCATCTCAATTTCGCACGCAGTCGGCATCGTCGGAGCCGCTGCAAACCACTAAAAACAATCAAAAAATAAAATATATTGCAAAAAATGGGAATAAAGCATTCCCCAAACAAATAGAACGCGTCTATCACGCCGAACTCAGCTTCCCCGCTCACACGAAAGTGTAACAGATAAAGAAAGTGCGAAAATGTAAAAACAGCAAGAAAGTGCGAGAGCCGCGAAAAATTATGTGTACCCGCTTGCCTCCAATAGCGATGACTCTCTTCATCAATCATCACAAAATACAACGCTCTCAAAGCACACTGTATCGATAGTGTTGCCAACTACTCCCGTTCAAGAAATTATACACGGTGGATCTCTCACGCATGTTCTCTCATGGAGTAAAGAATGTGCTACTCCAAACACACACACAGGTAACTCTGTTTCGCCTTTTGTTCTCGAAATTCCATTTCAGCACAATATGCAAATTCCCCTTTGCGTTACTCCCGCTCAGAACTGAAATGAGCAAAAAAAATTTGTCGATAAATTAAAAACAACAAAACTTCAAAGTAGCTCTATCTATAGAGCGCATAATATAAAGGCATCGGCAGCGCAGACAGGCATTGACGCCTACTTCAAACGAAGAGGTTCCCCTACCGGAAATATGAATTCCTCGAATATGCAAAAGACTAATCCCAAAAAGTCTATTGAGTTAGGGCAAAACCGATTTGCCATTCTTGCCGAAACAAAGAGTTCAGACCCGATTTTGAAAGTTCAAAAACCCCCACCTATTTACTTACGCGAAAAAAACTCAAATCCTCTCATAACAAAACTTTCTCAAATTATTGGTGATCACACATTTCATGTAATCCCCATTCTTAAGGGAAGAATTCATGAGACTAAAATTCAAAGCTAGGCAAACTATAGAAAAATTATCGAATCCTTCGATAATTCAAAAAAGAGCTATTACACATATCAGCTCAAAAGCTCCAAAGGTCTCTCCGTTGTCCTGAATGGCATTGACTCGTTTGTTGAATGCAATGAAATCAAAAGCGCTTTAATCGAAGAGCGCTTCCACGTTAAATCCGTTTTTAACATACAAAATCGAGAACCACTATTCCGAGTGGAACTGGAATTTGATCCGAAGTCCCTAAAAAAGGGGGAATCTCACCCAATTTACTCACTGCGGTATCTCCTCCATAGCAAAATCACAGTGGAAGAGCCTCATAAGCGCCGAGGACCAATTCAGTGCCAAAATTGCCAAGAATACGGTCACACAAAATCGTATTTCACACTTCCCAGTGTTTGCGTAATATGTGGCGATCTCCACCCCACAAAAAAATTAAGAGGATGCAAATGTTACAAAATGCAGCAATTGCATTGGCAACCATACAACAAACTATAGAGGCTGCCCCATCTACAAATCCTTAAAAAGCAAGGCTATTCCCAAAGCTGATGCTTTCCCCCTAAAACAGGATTTAAGAAAAATTTCAACAAATACCTCACAATCCAATGTACCTACTTATGTAAATCCCATTATAAATCAAGGCGTTTCCTACGCCAGCGCTTTAAAAGGACAAAACTCAGTATCCGAGTTCACGCAACCTGCTCCCCCTAGCAGTTCTCTTGAACAAACTCTGCAAGTGTTTATATAAAATATGTCACAATTTATGTCTGGTATGCAAAATATGATGCAAGAAATGATTAAAAATCAAAGTCTTTTACTACAACATCTCATGTCTAAACCATGAATGGTTTAAAAATATCATTTTGGAATGCAAACGCCCTATGTCTTCACAAACTAGAACTTCTCGAGTTCTTGAAAGAGTCCAGCATAGACGTTATGCTAATTTCTGAAACTCACTTCACTGAAAAACGCTTTTTCAATCTACCAGGATATAGACTCTATGACACAAAGCATCCAATCGGAAACGCTAGAGGTGGTTCCGCTATTCTCATAAAAAGCAGGATAAAACAATATGCTCTACAGAATTATTGCACAGAATATATTCAAGCGACAAGTATTTCTCTCGATGAATACTTAAAAGGCCTTACATTAACAGCTATATACTGCCCGCCCAGACACAAAATAACTGAGCAACAATTCCAGACTTTTTCCATTCTCTTGGGCCAAAGTTTCTTGTTGCCGGCGACTTCAACGCCAAACACACATATTGGGGCTCTCGCCTAATATCACCAAAGGGCAGGCTCGTGTTGAACTCTAGCAACAGACTCGGCCTTGACGTTGTCTCCTCTGGCACTCCAACTTATTGGCCAACGCCTACTATTATCACAACAAAGTACATCCCAAGCTCTGAGGTCAACCCACCAGATAAATTGACTAGTAAACTCAAAAACTGGCTCAAATATCGAAAGTATATAAGCTCTCACATTAACCCTAATGTGTCACTAAAAACGAAAAACGAAATAAACACAGCTGTTAGTAAATTCACACTTTTGAAAAATCAGTTAAAAGATATCACTCAAAATCTACAAAAACAGCTTAAGTGGAAAGTTGAAAGAGATTTTCAACAACTCGTTGAACATCTCGCACCCACAAAATCAACAAATTACTCTCTCTGGCGAGCTGCTAAAAATATGGAAACTGGGCCAGAAGCGATGCAGAAAAAGGTGCTGCTTTTGCCAACCACCTAAAAACCGTATTCACCCCGAACGAGACAACTGGTGATATCCCATTACTAACATTAATTCGACTCAATAACTCCTGTACAGTCGCAATTAAAAAAAATTAACCTTTGGAGGCAAGAAATAAATGCCTATATCCAAAAAAAGCACTAGGACCAGACTTGATAACGCCCACAATGATAAAAGAACTGCCATCAGTGGCAATAACCCATTTATTGCACATATTTAACGCAATCCTTAGCACATGTCACTACCCAGATGATTGGAAACTTTCTCAAGTTACAATGATTCCCTAACCTGGAAAAAATCCCAACAATGTGACTTCATACCGCCCCATAATTTTGCTCTCTGTGTTATCGAAACTCTTCGAAAAACTTCTAATTAAATTGATTTTACCCAAAATTACAGAAAAACAAGTGATTCCCGATCACCAGTTTGGCTTCCGCGAAAAGCATGGCACAATCGAACAAGTGCACCGTATTGCAGACTCAATAAGAAGCACTTTCGAAAAGAAACAGTACTGCTACGCTGTTTTTCTCGATATCACCCAGGCCTTCGATTAAGTCTGGCACGATAAAGTCCCCGCTAATATGCACTGCCTACTTAAAAACTATCTCATGAATAGAAAATTTCTAGTAAAATATAAAAGCTTTGTCTCCCGAAAATACTGGCCGGAGTACCACAAGGTAGTGTCCTCGCGTCCCTGCTTTATATTCTCTATACTGCAGATATGCCCAAAAGCGATAGAACTCTTATATCGACTTTTGCTGACGACACTGCTATCCTGTGCTCTCACTCAAACCCAGACATGGCAACTCTCTACGTGCAAAAACATTTGGACACTCTAAGTAATTGGCTATCACGATGGAAAATCAAAGTCAACGAATCCAAAAGCTGCCACCCAACCTTCACCCTAAGAAGGGGCACCTGTCCTGCTCTGAAGATAAACGGCCAAGTTGTCCCCGAAAGTACCGAAACCAAGTACCTTGGAATGCATCTCGATCGCCGTCTCACATGGCGCAAGCACATCCAATCTAAAATCAGTCAGATTAAGTTAAAACAATTGGAGCTAAACTGGCTAATCTCACGGGCATCTAAGCTAAATATCACATACAAAGTCCAAATATACAAAAGTATAATAAAACCCATATGGACATAAGGAATTGAACTCTGGAGTACAGCCTCTCCCTCTAACGTGGAAAAACTCCAGAGAGCCCAATCAAAAATCCTGCGACAAATTACCAGAGCCCCTTGGTATATAAGATCCAAACATTCTAGCTAGAAATTTACTGAGACCTCTGAATCCCTCACGTCTTAAACGAAGTTAATATATTTCTCATATATTAGATACGCTAACCCCACATTGCCTAAATCAATGGATGTAGGGCAATTTAAACACCTCACAGCATAGTTTAAGCTGCATTTTTTTTTAAATTAAGTTGAATTTGTGAATTTATGAATAATCATTGTTAGACCTAAGTTAATATTAGGTGATTCAAATGAATGAAAATAAATTTAAAAAAAAAAAAAAACAAACAAACAAATAAAATTAAAATAATGTGGATACCAAGCAGTTGCCACAGCGGTTAATTATGCTCCATCATTCCTCTTCCCAACATCAGAACGATATGATATCCTACCTGCAGCCAAAAAACAACATCAACAACAGCTCGCTGACCAATGGCAGCGATTTCAACATTACTACAAGTCAGTCAAGCCAGACAAAAATAAGGCTATCTATCGAACAACGAATACATGCTGGGAAATACAAATATTTACAAGACTTCGAATTGGTCACACGGAGCTCACTCACGAACACTTGCTTTGTAGGCAGGGCGTGCACGGTTGCGAATTTTGCGAATTTTGTCCGAAATTCACCAATTCCAGGAGTAATATCTTTAGTACCACATTACCAACAGAGTTACTGAACACAATAACAACTGATAATATAAAAAAATTTATAAATTCATCTTTCAGTGTAAACTAAAAAACCGAATTTGATATTGTTTTGAATTGCCGTAGTAACTAGTGCTTATTTCCTGTATGTATTATAGTTATTTATAAGTATAATTCATTGTTTAAAATAAAAAAAAAACTAGAGAGTGGACTATCTTCGGCTATACCGAAGCTGAAATACCCCCACACAGTAGGAAGAAGTACCTTGAACATAAAAAATTGTGGTCTCAAGACCCTATTTTGAGCCAATTATATGTGGTTTTGGAGCCCGGACCATGTCCAAAATCCATTTCTAAAAATTTCCAATTAAATCCACAAAAAAAAAAAAAAATTGGTCTCAAGACCCCATTTTAGACCCTTATATATGTGGCTGCGGAACCTCGGACCATGTCAAAAATACGTTTCTAAACATTTCCAATCGAATACAACAATAAAAAATTTTTACCTTTTTTTTCGGTGTATGGGAGCCACGCCCAGTTTTTGTCCGATTTGGCTGATTCTCGAACTTGATCTCAGTATTCACGAGAAAAACATGTAAAAAAAGTTTCAAGTCGATATCTCCAAAACTGCGACCGCTATCGTGCGGACGGACAGACGGACAGACGGACAGACGGACAGACGGACGGACAGACAGACGGACATCGCTAAATCGACTCAGGAGGTGATACTGATCAAGAATATATATACTTTTCCATACCGGACACGCCTCCTTATGGGCGTTACAAACGTTGTGACAAAGTTAGTATACCCTGCCACAGTGAGTGTGGGGGTATAAAAATAGTTTTTCTACATCAAGCCAAATACTTGGGTCAAATTTTGGATAGGAAACTTAGCTGGAAACCAAACATAATCGAACGAGCTAGGAAGGTCGCAGTTGCCCTCTACTCATGCCAAAAAGCTATTGGGAAAACGTGGGGTATGTCACTTCGGGTAGTTCATTGCCTCTATACGGCTATTGTCCGGCCTATCCAATTATATGGAAGTCTCGTGTGGTGGCCAGCTTTGGATAAAATTATATATTGAAAGGTGTTGACGAAAGTCCAGCGTATGGCCTCCATATCAATCAGTGGGGTGTTGATATCTACTCCCTCAGACGCATTAGATATTTTACTACATCTAATACCCTTGGATCTTCTGGCCAAACAAATGGCTGCGATGGTGGCGGTTAGGCTTAGATCCACAAATCAATGGGGCAGCTCCACTAAGTGGCACTCTTCAATTTAAGTTGGTACTAAATCCATTCCTGGTACAGCCGACTACATTCTTCCTGGAATCTCCTTCACAAGGGACTTCCGTACCACTATTCCGTCCCGGTCCGACTGGGTGGAGCAGTGGCCACGGAAGAGGGATCAAATTCACTTCTACACGGACGGCTCCAAACTCGACAACAAAGTCGGTGGTGGAGTAATCTCTGACGAACTTAATGTAGGTCTCTCATTTCGCCTTCCCGACCACTGCAGTGTATTTCAAGCAGAGGTGATGGCTGTAATATATGTTATGAACTGGCTGCGGCGGAACGTAATATCGGCTCAGGAATCTGTCCTCCTAACATCAAAGGTAGCCTTGGACTGTCGCACATGTATTAATGAGATGGCTAAGCAGTTTAACATCCACCTCGTCTGGGTGTCGGGGCATAGAGACATTCCAGGGAACTGCAAAGCTGATGAATTCGCAGGTCAGGGCACCACAATACAGCTTCTACCAGATAAGGTAAAGCTAGGTATCCCGCTCAGCACGTGCAAGATATTGCTTCGTCTGGATTCCATCGCCCAGACTAACAACAGATGGTCTTCTGAAACCACTTGTAACACAAAGGCAGATCTGCCCGTTGCTGGATCTGAAGCGTTCTAAGTGACTCATCGCACTGCCTAGGACCAGCATCTCGAGGGTGGTAGGTTTGATCACTGGCCTTACCGCGTCAGGCGGTAAGGCTTGGGGTCTTCGCTAACGACTTCTATATGAGTTGTATGGCACTGTCTCGATCAAGAAGGATCCTGTTGGGGTCATTCTTCCTGGACAATCTCTGTGATCTCTCTACGGCTAGCATTTCAGTCCTTCATAGGTTCATCTTGAACTCCAAATGGTTTCGGGCATAGGGGGAAGGATTATGGATCCTATGGTATCAGAATGGACCTCTTTTGGTCTAAGTGTGTTGTCGTGCCGACAGCCACTTTAACCTAACCTAACCATCATCTAATTTATAACACTGTTCGACAAAAAAAAATATTTGGTAACGCACATGATCGGGACCGACAGATTCTGTTAGAGGGGGCTAAAAAAAAGTACCCGTGTCTCCCAGTTTAGATCAATTCTTAAAACCATTTAAATCGCATTTATGACATATGGAATTGAACTCTGGGGCACTGCCTCTCCCTCGAACGTGGAAAAACTCCAGAGAGTCCAATCTAAAATCCTGAGACAAATTGCCAGAGCCCCTTGCTATATAAAAAATACTAACATCCACAGAGACCTCGAAGTACAAGCAGAAGCTCATGTTTCACCCAAACATTCTAGCTAGAAATTTACTGAGACCTCTGAATCCCTCACGTCTCAAACTAAACTAATATATTCCCCATATATTAGTTACGATAACTCTACATTGCCTAAATCAATGGATATAGGGCAAATAGTTTTAATCTGAATATTATAAAAATAAGCTGAATGTCTGAATTTTTGAAAAATCATTGTTAGACCTAAGTTATTATTAGGTGATTCAATTCAATAAAATTACTATTAAAAAAAAAAAAAAAAAAAAATTATGCATTTTGCATTTTTCTCATGTACATAATAATTCTTCAAAAATACAGTTATGATTGGATTTTAAATATTAAATTTTGATAGGGGAAAAACATACCTTTAAAAAACATGTAAACTTTTTACAATCGGATGAAAACTCATTGCGCTAGACTAGAAACAATTCCCGATAGTGTATTGAGTAGGCTATTTAATACAATTTTCAATATTAATCGGGCATTTTCTGACATTAAGTTCAATTGCGAACTTTCAACGGCAGATATTCACATATTTTGCTACGTGCAGCAGTCAATATTTACTTTCGGCAAACAGCCAAATTCTTTGCATGTTTCTGGGCCGCTTGATCTTTCACCCCAAACGTGTATACTTCCGGGGTCACTTCTTCATTATTTATGTCGCACAACACTCCATACTTCCTGGAGTTACCAATATTATTCGTACATTTTCGTATATTCACTTTAAATGAAGGCATTCAATCCCGGGACGTCGGGATGCTACACACACAAAGAAATTAACAAAATTTTTGTCAATAACGGTTAACAAAAAATGTTTATCGATCTGAATAAATTTTTTCCAATTTGAACAACATTTTTTTTATTCGACAAAAAACATAGTTGATAAAATTATTTTGTTGACCGTATATTGACAAAAATTCAATCAATTGGTATAATGGTTTTGCGTGTGTTTTACTTTTGAATGGGCTGGTATGTCCATTCAATTTCAAAAATTTTGAACAACTTTTAACATTGGTGTATCCGCTAAAGGTCGTGCGTCGTGAGGTGGGATAGGTTTTGAAACGACCATTTTTACCGCCCACAACACAGAGAGAACAGTTTGCAGTAATTGTGTATTATAGTCATAATGAATGAAAAAAAACATAATTTTTAATTTTTAGTCAAGAATACTGATTTTTGTTTTATATTCAGTCTTGGTATTTATGACTAAAATCAATTCAATTATGATTTTATATTAATGGATCAATATTGTGAATATAAAACACAATTCCTGCAAACAGTTCTCTCTGTGAAGTTAAAAAATAAGTATTTCTCTCACATTTTCACAGTTTTTATAGCAAATACCAAATGAACAACAATTTACTTGGTTGCGGTTGCTAATCTACGAAGTGTTACCCAAACAATGTTACCATATCTGCGGGTTTCAACTTCGGTGAAATTTTTAACTTTCGGTTTCAGGGAAAAAATTTGCTTATGGAATAAGTTTAACAATGGAATTATAAGAGTTTTTTAGGCCCAGAAAAGCGAGTCGGACCCAGCTAGTATTTTTATAATGTAAGAAAATTTTTTTATACCCTACACCTCACGAGGTATGGGTATACACTTTGGTCTGATGTTTGTAACACCAAGAAGGACCCGTTCCCGGTATAGAAAACTATATACATTCTCGATCAGCTAGGATTTAGCCCTATCCGTCTGTCCGTCCTCTTTTATTGTAAACACGATTGCAGGAGCTAGAAGAAAGATAGTTATCCCAAATTTTGGATTTATCCTTTTTAGGCCCTAGAAGGAAATTTCCTCGTTTAGATACTCGTAATTTTCGAACATAAGGTCTTCGCTTAGCGTGACTATATTAGTCCAACAGTCTTTGAGTTGCTCAGCTTTAAACTTTAATACACTTAATCCCTTTCTCAAATCGACGCTTTCTATGATGCGTACTGATTTGTTGTTGAGTAATGTCAACCGCTTAAAACGTTTATCTTCAGCTGAACCATCTGTCCTCATTGACGTTGGCATTGTTGGTGAAACGCTTAGTTTTGTACCTTTGGTTTGTCCCTTGCTTGCTGAAGCTGGATTTGTTTCCGTTTCTTCCGTGTCTGTGTACATTTTTTTTTTAAAGATGCATTTTTTTGTTTTAACACTGTACCGATATCAAAGCTTCGGGACGCTTAAACCGCTGTCTGGCCGTGATTTACGCCTTTTTTTATGTAAAACCTTTATTAAAGTTTCCTGCCCTTGGTGGAGGAATCTAAAGGAAAACTGCTGTTTTTGTAAACCTTTGATAAGTCTCTGACTCAAATTTTAGGTTCGAAGGACCATGTGTACAATGTACGATGAGCTAATTTATGCAAACAGAAATTGCCACTTGATCCTGCTATGCTTGAGCATAGCGTGAGAATCAAAATTGCATATTCTGTTTGCATTGCAATTTATGCAGACTATGGTATTTTGGCTGCAAAATTGAACGTACGTCGTTCAGCCAAGGTGTTCACTGCTCGTCTTTCGTTGATATCAGCAAATATGCAACAAAAGCAAAGTTGTCACTTCTGTTGATTCATCAACACCGTCATATTTCGGCCAACATTCACGAAGTATGAAGACGATGGTTTTCTGAAATATATGCTCTCAAAGTGGTCTTAATTATTTGGTTGATCCGGTCGGCCAAATAAGCCTGCGGATGATAGTGTGCAGTGCAGCACATCTGCGACGCGCATGAATTCAGCAGTTCCTTGCTGCGAACCTGTCGCCCATTGTAGCATACAATGGACCTAGGCACTCCAAAGAGCAAGAATGCGTTGTCCTCCAACTCTTTGGAAACGTTCTTCGCCGTTGCATTCCACAACGGAAACCACAAGTGAAACTTGGTGAAGTAGTCCACCACCGTTAAAATATAACAAAATCCCCGACTAGACTACTCCAAGGGTCCCACAAGATCTGCGCAGATCATTTCCCAAGGCTCTAACTTCTTTGTCCTCCTTTGTCTGTACCATACAACCAGCTGGCTTATTGTTGTCAGGTTTCACCATATATGTAATATTTCTATATTGCCAGTATCCTATCTCTGCAATGTATTTTGAGCTCACTGTAAGAGCAAAAAAGCAAGCATTGAATTTTGTATTAGTTTGACAGATAAATTCGAACTGCGAATGTACTTTTTCATATATTTTGTCTCTTGATACACTAGTTAACAGCCAAAATATAACATTGTGCAAACTATATTTTCTAAACTAATTTGGGATCGCTGAACACGAAAATCACAATTATTTTTTTTCCTTGGGGCCGTTCGCGAAATATTGCCAATTTTCGAAATTTGGGGTTATGGCTCCACTTACTTGAAAACATTTCAAGAACTTGAATATTGAAGGTAACCTTTTACCGATAACTCAGTCATTTTTTATCCGATCTTTATCACCTTATATTCGTTGGATGCGTATTTTTATTATCTTTGCAATGGTAAATCAAAATTATCGTTCTTGAAATATTTTCAAGTAAGTGGAGCCATAACCCCAAATTTCGAAAATTGGCAATATTTCGCGAACGGCCCCAAGGAAAATAAAATAATTGTGATTTTCGTGTTCAGCGACCCCAAATTAATTTAGAAACCATAGTTTGCACAATGGTATAAAGATTATTTGTAAACTAGTGATATCAGTGAATGTACTTACACTATACTGGATATAGAAGTATGACATATATGGGTTTCACCCTCTGGCAAACCTGACAACCTTTAATATATCTAGCTTCTCTGCCTTCATTTACAGCCAATAATATATCTCAATTACCCTAGCGTATGTTTTCCTAACCCCAATGTGCCCCGATAATGGGTTATCACGACACTCGTATAAAATGTACACCCAGAGAAAAAATCGTGTTAAATTAACCAATTTTTAACCAATTTTGTGGTTAATATTTTTCAAACCGATCTTTCAGCTTGTTTTAACAAGATGCTATTGTTAAAAATGACACTCTCCTATATGTGTACGTGTACGTGTGAAGAGGTTTGTGATTAAACTGGGAAAACTGGTAAATATGCGTTCATTCAAATCATTGCCGGTAGCTCAGGGGTTAGGCAGTCGGCCTCATAAACGGAAGTACGGGGATCGAATCCCCGTTCCGGAAAAAGTTTTTTTAATTTAATTTTTTTTTATAAAATTGTGAACACAGTTCCTCCAAGTAACTTTTTTACCATTCTTTACCTTATTTTCAAATGAACATTACCATTTCAAATAGATACCTTTCCACACTGAACTGGATTTGAACGCCGGACCTTCGCATCTTGAGTTCATCACTTTACCCTCTGTGCTACTGCGCTTCATAAATTCATGTCGTCCAAAGACCAATCTGAATTTGAAATCTAAAAATTTCTATTTAAAAAAACTTTTCAACTCAGACGAGATTTGAACACGGGACCTAATGTTTATAAGTTCCGCATCTACACGCTGTGCCACTGAGCTTCTTTCGTTCAGGTCGACAAAAACAAATTTGTTTTGAAATTCAAAAATTTCTTCTGTTTATTTTCAAATTTTCCATTTGACAGAATGGTCGAATATATTTTGATTTTCGAAAAAAAAATTTCTCATTTGTGTGAATGTGTGCGTTTTGCTTCGATTTTTGTCAATGTAGTTGTAGTTTTTTGGAATTGTTTTTGTTTTGCGTACAAATGTTTTTCATGTTAATATAACATGAATAGTGTTAATTAAAATACATGAAGATTTCTCTGGGTGTAGCTCCAATCACTTTTGCCTACAACTCTCTTCCACTAGTACCCAGCGCTAAACAAACTATTTGGCCCTGCATTTATGTGATTATATAACACCCCATTCTCAACTCTCCAAGCTGGGTAATCGAGTGGTTTATTCTCCACTTTCCTAACCATGACATCCACCCATGGGTCCCTAACACGCCCATCTACCTCCCTTACGACTGGGACATTTCTTTTTATGATGTATGACTTCATAATCATACTGCTAGAGCTTTAAAGCCCACCTAGCCAACCTACCGAAAGGATCTTTCAAATTGTTGAGCCATACCAACTAATAATGATCGGTCACCCCTGTAAATCTGACCCCTTCGATGTATGGCCTCAACTTCTCAACTGCCAACAAAACAGCCAAACACTCCTTCTCGGTAGCGCAAGCTGCAAAGACCTATCAATACTGTAATTGTAATTGAAATTTTTTCAATTACATTTCTCGAAAAATTTCAATTACATAATAAAAAACGAAACAGCTGCAATCTCAACCTGCATAATTCACCCCAAAAAAGTCCAAGGACATGTCCAACTGACAATAATCATCCAAAAAAGTCCAGGGACGCACTTGAAGGGAGCTCTAATCCCAACTGCCATTAATCACCCAAAAAAGTCCAAGGACGCACTTGGTGGCAACTACAATCCCACCTGGTATGATTCACCCATGAAAAGTCCAAGTGTTTTATTCTAAAAGTTTCAATTGTTTCAAATTGTTTCCTTAATTTTCCTGTAATCCGTGATTTTTCATGTAATTAATTACAAAAAATGTAATTATTACTTTTTAAAAGTAATGATTACTTTTTTTCGCTCAATTACTTTCTTTCAATTACATTTTTCAATTACAAATGTTCTCAAAACTAGAGAGAGAAATATCTTCGGCTATGTCGAAGCTGAAATACCCCCACAAATTTTGTCTCAGAACACCATTTTGACCCATTTATATAAGGTTTAAACAGAGTTTCATGATTAAACACAAAATTTCACAAAAAAATAAAATTTTTTGACTTGGCAATAAATTACCGCTCTTTATGTTTATCGGATTTTGGCGTATTTTATACCGTTGTTTTCTTTATCGAATTAGCTTTTCAACCCGCCCAAGTAGGGTAAGCAGGGGTAGCTGTGACAATGGGACACAATTTGAGATTTTTGGTGTGTTCTCACCAGAATTTGTGAAACTTTTAAATGACAAAGTTAGCAAGGCTCTAGACCCTCTGCTGAGCTACACGTGTTTTTCGATTTTTGAGGACGCTGATGTAATTTTCCGATACAGGTGCGTAAGAAGCTAGTGAAGTGAATTGAATTGTAAATTTGAAGTGCTAGTTAAAAAAGGTAACATAACTATTTAGTTTTCATAACTTTGACTTAAATTTGAATTTAATTAAATATAAAAGCCGATCTTAAAAAAAAATGTCGTCAAGAGCAAATGGGGTAGAATTGACATTACATACAAACTTTGTTTTTTTTTTTTGTTATAAGAGCTAAAGTTGGCTGCAAACGTTAATTTGTAATGCCAAATCGTTGTTACATACATATTGTTACAAACTGTGAACTCATCTTGCTCAATTATGCACTTTAGTTTTTTTCATTATAAATATGTGATTTATAAATTTTTTCAGACCTTTTTTTGATTACAATTGTATAATTTGTTTTAAATAATATATATTTGATAAATTAACAATTGAAATGCTATTTTCGTCATCCTACACAAAAAATAGCTGTTGAAAATATCCTTGTCAAATGCTCCCCTTATTGAAAAAAATATATTTTTGGATTCCAGAACAGAATGAAAATTTAAGGGGTTACAGTCAAATATTAATTCTTTATAGAGTACCAACAATCGGTCCACAAGTTTCGAAGTAATGGGACTTTTCAAGAAAGGTGTCACAGCTACCCCAGCTTACCCTACAGACGATTCTGTTCGAGCAGTGCCACCCTGGCATTCACGGTACACTTCCATTGTATTCATGGTGGGCCACACGTATAAGAGCATTTTGTGCAATGTTAAATTGCCGGCACTGAACTCAGCCTCCAGTTGGGTCAGGAGCAAGTATTCATTTCTTTTACATTTTTTTTAATGTTACCACCACGTACATCCTCTTCAGATCTTTTAAGGTGTTCATAACGTGCGTGAATTGACGGCATAGAGCCGGCCTGAAACTGACCTGCGACCTGCCCTCAATTGTGTTGCTCACTTCGATTTTATTCCCTGTCATCGGCTTTGAATAATTTAACTGCATAAATGTTTTATCCCCAAGGGCCAGCAACTCTTTTGAGCCGTAGAAATTCGCATTTTCAAAAAATTATTTGCAATTTACAAATTGTTTACATTTTTTACTTCACCACCTTTTTAACATTTTTACCACATGTTTTACACTTTTGTATCCGTTTTGTCTCATACTTCTACATTATTACATGCGAAACAACAACAATTCGTTGTGAACTCACATATACCATATGAACACCCAGAGAAAAAATCGTGTTAAGTTAACCAATTTTTAGCCAATTTTGTGGTTATTATTTTTCAAAACGATCTTTCAGGTTTTTTTAACATGATGCTATTGTTCAACATGACACTTTCCTATATGTGTACGTGTACATGTGAAGAGGATTGTCATTAAACTGGGAAAACTGGTAAATAGGCGTTCACTCTAGTCATTGCCTGTAGCTCAGGTTTTAGGCAGTCGGCCTCATAAACGGAAGTACGGGGCAATGCTTTTTTATTATTTAATTTTTTTTCATAAAATTTAAGATTTTGCAAAACAGTTCTTCTAACTACCTCATTTACCATTCTTTAACTTATTTTCAAATTAACATTAACATTTCAAATAGATACCTTTCACACTGAACTGGAGTTGAACGCCGGACCTTCGGATCTTGAGTTCATCATTACACCCCATATATGTAATACCTTTATATTGCTAGTATCCTATCTTTGCAATGTGTTTTGAGATCACTGTAAGAGCGGAATAGCAAGCATTGAATTTTGTATTAGTTTGACAGAGAAATCCGAACTGCGAATGTACTTTTTCATATATTTTGTCTCTTGATATCAGTGAATGTACTTTCACTATACCGGCAATTTAGAGTATTACATATAGATTCCTGTCGTCAAAAGACCAATCTGAATTTGTAATCTAAAAATTTCTATTTAAAAAAATTTTTTTCAACTCAAACGAGATTCGAACACGGGACCTAAAGTTTATAATTTCCGCACCTACTCGCTGTGCCACTGAGCTTCTTTTTCTCATTTCTGTGAATGTGTGCGTTTTTCTTCGATTTTTGTCAATGTATTTGTAGTTTTTTGGAATTGATTTTGTTTTGCGCACAAATGTTTTTCATATAAATATAACATGAATCGTGTTAATTAAAATACATGAAAATTTCTCTGGGTGAAGCGAACACGAAAAATAAAAAAAATGGTTGGCAATATTAAATTTTAATGAATTCAGTGGCCTCTGTATCATATATGTAAAGACCTGCGCACACAGAGGCGATATTCGCTATCTACTAAGGCATTCAATCCCGGGATCCCGAATCCCGAAATCCCGGGATCCCGGAAGTTTTCTCAATCCCGGAAACCCGGGATTTTCAGTCCGGAATCCCGGGATTCAAAAATGCATTTTTTTATGAATTGATTAAGATATTTTAAACGTTTTTCCAAAAAAATACTTTAGTGCATTTACTTTCAATCTAACTGGTAAATTAAAAAAACACACTTTTGTAGATTGAGTGCTACAAACACACAAAAATTTACAACATTTTTGTGAAAAACGGTTAACAAACAATTTTTATCGATCTGAATAAAATTTTTTTAATTTAAACCATTTTTTTTTTACAAAAAAGATATATGTTAAAATTATTTTGTTATCCGTATATTGAAAACTTTACGAATTGGATAAATGGTTTTGTGTGTGTTTTACTTTTGAATGGACCCCAATTTCAATAGTTTTAAACAACAATTGGTGTATTTGTTCCCGCTATAATACTAAAACTACTGAAAGTAATGCGTGGTTTTCATTATGTCAAAATAATGGCAATTGTTGTCATATGTTGTCAGAACAGGTTGGCATTTCGTTGTCAATTTAACGAACTGATGTAAAATATCGAAAAATGAATATGAGGTGACGTCACCGTTTGTCATATACGTTGGTATTTGCCAACATGCTGGAAAATTTATTTGCATATGGCACGGGCCAGCAAATTCAGCACTTTGCTGAATCGTTGTCAGTTTGTGATGCCATTGATTATGACATAATGAAAACCAGGCTTAAGTTTTTCGTTTTTAGCATGAAATGGAGCTGGCAAAAATAATTTGTTCGATCAATCTAATTTAAAATGAATTACTTTTTGACTATATTTATTTAAATATTAGTTTTGTTTAATGTAATATTTATTAAATATGTTTTCTTTGTCGAATTAAACTTAAAATATTGTTGCAACAATTTGTTCTTTAATTTTATATTAACTATTGTATTTAATTGGAAAATCCCGAAAATCCCGAACAAATCCCGGGATCCCGGGATTGTAATTTCAAATCCCGAAATACCGGGATTTTCAAAAACACTTCGGGATTGAATGCCTTACTATCTACCCTGCAAGAAATGGGTCTAGTTCCAAAATGGTTCCGATCTAGTTATGCAGTAGGGGGTACTGGGCGCACCCAAATCTCTTTCACATGTGGTGAAGTGGCGAATTTAACATTGCGTTGTCATTGCGATCTAGCTCCTTCCTAGCTGAGGAAAATTGGCGCCTATACAATACTTGTAGCCAGTTAAGAACAAGTTACTACGACTTAGCTACATACTAGCTTTCGGTAAATCTAAAAACTATTTTCGCAAAAAAAACCAAATCTTAATTTTTTTAAGTAGCGTTTTATTATTATAAATAGTTTTGTATAAATGTAATTATGCTAATACTTTTTAATAACATCGGTCAATGAATGCATTCATTTGTCGTGCTTTGGTTGCAATCGAAATCTTGTCGAAACTTGTCGTTTATTTTTTTATTCGTTTGCAAACAAAACACGACTACTGTGTAGAGAAATGTGTTTTGTGTATTTGAAGATTTTAAGCTTCTTCAAGCATATTAGGGATTGGCGCTAGGCACCACAATTGAATGAGAAAGTAGAAGAACAGAGTTCCAATTCAATCTGGTTTTATTAGTGGCCAACGCGGCTCTTTTATATCTTTACTTATAACTGTTATACATTAGTTCTTAATCTATCCTACTTACTTACACTACAATAATATAATTGTACTTATGTTCTGCATTTCATTTGCACCCGTTGCCCTGAGTACGCTAATTTAGTCTTGACGAATGGTGTCGAAGGACGGTCACCGAAGTTGAGTGCATTTCAATATACACTCAATTGTTGTTGACAACGTCCAGAACCATTTGTGTATATTGGGTCAGCGTACTCAAAAGTGCAGCGTTAGCATGTCGATACATTGTCGGTGCATTTGTACTAATGAAATGAAGGGGTAGGTAATGTAGACTTGTATGTATACACTACACCCTTACCCTTAAGATGAAAATTATTTGAAGAATAATGATTATTAAAAGAATTTTCAGAGAAGATTGTAGTTATAAAATTGTTAGGTGATATGATTAAAAATAATATTTTTATAGAATATTGATTTATATTATGAAATTCTTAAATAAGCAAATATATGATTATAATTAATAATTTACAGTAAAATACAATTAAAATTTATTTTTGTGTTTTTTTAAATTTGTTTTTAAGTGGAAAATTATTATTTTTATGAAATAAACTAGTATGATTTATAATAAAATATATGTAAAAAAGTTTTTAAATTTAATAGTTATTTTCTTATTGCTATATTGCTGCCTTGTCGGGTATCAACTGATTGTTATGAATAATTTTTGGTTTCCCATTATATTCTATTTTTGTATTAACTCCTAATTTATCTAGTACTATAAATGGTCCCTTATATGGTTTTTCATATTTCTTTCTATTTTCTACTTTTAATAACACTAGGTCTCCTATTTCTATATTAAGTTTTTGTATATTATTTAAATTTTTGTCAGTTCGTTTCTCCTTAGCCTTAATTAACATTTCTTTGGCTTTATTTAGTGAAAAATTTAGTTTCGTACGCATCTCGCTTCGATAGCTGTCGAGATCATAAGTTTTGGTTTCAGTTTCAAAAATTTGGTTAAGTAAACATGGTAATTTTCCGTATACAAGTTCAAAGGGTGTGTATCCAGTGTCAACGTGTGGAGTCGTGTTGTAAGCAAAAGTAAAGTACGGTATCCTCTTGTCCCATTCATGGTCATTTGTTGATGTTAAGAGAAATTCATTAAGAACTCTTTGGTTTCTTTCAAGTGACCATATCGTTTGATGATGGTATGGAGTAGAAAATGTTTGTTTTATTTTTAATAGTTCACATATGCAGTGCATTAACTCATTTTTGAATTCACTACCATTATCAGATTTTAGTACTTGAAAATGGCCGTACTTTAAAATTATTTGTTCTACGAGTGTTCTTGCGACAGTGTCGGCGTCTTTTGTTGACATAGGGTATGATATTACAAATTTTGTGAGATCACATTGCATTGTTAGTATGTACCGAAATCCATTGGATATACGTAACGGTCCTACGGTGTCGATTGACAATGTTTGGAAACTATTACTAGGCGTGTCTGTTATCGGTAGTGGTTCAATAGTGTGGCGTGTTTGTTTACTTTTCGCGCACATGTCACATTGCGATACAAATTTCTTTACCATTTTGTACATGTTTTATCACTGTCCTTCTAACTCCTAAGTGTCCTGTTGTGTGGTATTCGTCAATGAGTTTAAATTTCGTAATGTCATCTTGTATTCTTTTTGGTGGGTCATAAATTAAAATTTTTAGTTGAGGACTTTTTCTATTTTGAGGGCTTTGTTGTATGTTTATAAATATGTTTTTAAATTCTTCTTTTGAGATTCTTTGGAATATTTTATCATTGTTGGCTAGCGCTAGCTCTTCTATACTCTCATTTTTCATTTTGGATATCAGTTTCTTCATAATCGAATCTAGATTCGTTGAATTATCACTGTATCTCGCATGCGTATTTAAATTATTTTGTTGGGTTAGCTTCTTCGAATACGAAACTGGTTTCGTTGAATTATCGCTAAATCCCACGTGCACAATATTATTTTCAATATATATTTTAATTTCTTTGGCCATATAAAATTTTAAATTCTTCATATTCCTGACGTCACTAACGGATGTGCAATCCCATATCGGAAGTTGATCAGACTTCTGGGTTTTGTCACTATCCACAATGTCTTCTTCATCATTGTTTGCCTCTTTATTTTTAATGGCTTCTTTATTTGCCATGCCTCTTGTAATTATAAGTGTTTTCTTCGCATTTTTATCATCTTCTTGCGGTATCATATTTTTTTAAATTTCTGAATTAATTTGTATTCTGGATAATGCATCGGCATTAGTGTTCATACTACCCTTTTTGTAAATTATGTCATAGTCGTAATCACTCAAATCTAGACGAATTCTAGTCATTTTTGATGAAGGATTTTTGTGCGAAAATAATGAGACTAGTGGTCTGTGGTCTGTTACAACTGTAAATTGTCTACCGTATAGGTATGGTTTGAAAAAATGTATCCCCCAGTGAATAGCTAACAGTTTCTTTTCTATTACTGGTTTATTCAAATCATGCTTCTGCAGCGATTTACTTGCATACGATATAGGTAAGTCATTGCCTATGTCGCCTTGTGACAGTACTGCGCCTAAAGCATAATTTGAAGCATCAGTCGTTAAAATGAAAGTTTGCTAAGATCTGGATATTGTAGCAAAGGCGGAGTAATTAATTTTTCTTTCAGTGTATCAAAAGCATGTTGACATTCTTCCGTCCAAACAAATTTACAAGATTTCTTCAAAAGTGCATTTAAATTTTTCGCAATATCTGCAAAATTTGGAATAAATTTTCTATAGTAATTACAAAATGCAACAAATCTTCTAACTTCGTCCGCATTTTTCGGGATGGGGTAATTTTTTATAGTGTCATATTTGGCAGGGTCAGTTTTAACACCATCGCCAGTAATTAGGTGTCCCAAATATACTACTTCTGGACGCAAAAAACAACATTTGGCAGCATTTAATTTTAAATTATACCGTTGCAGCCTGTCTAATACTTTAATCAAATTTTCATTATGGTGATTTATGCTACAACCATGGATGATTATGTCATCCACGTAAAGAAATGCATTTGAATCTAAACCCGCAAGTGCGGTGTAGAGAAAGCTGTCAAATTTCGTGACTTTTTGTCAAGTTTAATTTGATGAAATGAACTGGTCATATCAAGTGTTGAGAACCATTTTGCTCTTCCCAACTTGTCTAGAATGTCTTCTAGTCGAGTTAGAGGAAATTTATCATTAACAATTTTATCATTCAGTTTTCTGTAATCCACTACAAGTCTCAATTTTCTTTTGTCATCAATGTTCTTTTTAGGTACTAAAAGTAATGGGGAATTGTAAGGACTAACTGATGGTTCAATAATATCGTCCTCAAGCATTTTCTTGACTTGTTCATTCATTACGTCAGTGTGTGTGTGTGGTAGTCTATAGTTTTTAATGTAAACTGGTGTGTTGTCTGTCGTCGTTATGTTTTGAGTGTAAAAATTATTTGTTGTCAAGGGTTCGTTATCCAAGTGGAATACGTCCTGGTATTTTTGGAAAATGTTTGTCAAGTCGTTTTCAATTTTTGTGTCATTACACTGTATGTTTAATGTTTCTAAAATCTTATTCAATCGTTTTTGCGAGTGTTTTGGTTTTGTGTTGTGGTAGGTCAAAATGTCGTAATTGTTCAAAGAATCAGTTTCCAACTGAATACCATTTAAAATTATTTCCTTATCCGTTGAGTTTAAAATTTTTATATGTGTCATGCCGTTTTTTGGTGAATTACTCAAAAAAATGCCTTCTTGTATTTCTTTATTTAGAATAACTGTATCTTCTGTTAGTTTGATACGAATTGGTTGTACGATTTCAGTTCTTGGTGGAACTTTTATTGTCATTGTATTAAAGGATTTTGAATGCATAGGTAAAATGATTAGTGATTCGTTTATCAATACTGAAATTGTAAAAGTTTCGTAATCTATTTTACAAAGAAATTTCTTCAAAAAGTCTCTACCTAATATACCATCAGTTTCAATTGGAAATTTCGAACTGACCAGTTGAAACTCATGTTTGCTGGATTCCTCCCCAAAATTAAGTGTTAGGCTTATACTACCTAGTGAAAAAATTTCTTCGTTTGTAATGCCCGTTAATTTGCATTTTTCATCTGGATTATAAAAATCGTTATCTACATGTTTATTATTTTACAGAGTGAAATGTCTGCGCCAGTGTCGATTAAAAAAGTCATAAAGTTGTTTTTGTACTTAATTTTTATGAAATTGTAATTGTTATCCGAGATTTTATAAATTTTTAGTTTTGGCTGTCCGGAATAACTTTGTTTTCCGAGCCCTGATCGTTTCCCTGATCATTTCCTTCATTGTTTATGATTCTTACATTTCGATTTGCGTTGTTGTTGTTGTATCTGTTTGTTGCTGTTTTGGTTTTGGTTTCTGTTGAAACTGTTGTTGTTGTATTGGTTTTGGTTTCTGTTGAAACTGTTGTTGTTGTTTTGGTTTCGGTTGAAACTGTTGTTGTGATTTTGGGTTCTATTGTTGTTATTATATCTGTTAGTGTTATTTCTGTTTTGGTTAAAAGTGTGAGTGTTTTGAGTGGATTCATTGTATCTGTTGTTAAAATTGCGTTGTGTGTTTTGTCTGTAATTGTATGGGGTATTGGCATTTCGCTGAAAGTGCATAATTGCATTTGGAGAAGTCATTGACTCGTTTTCAAGTTCGATAGCCAATTCTGTTGCTTCCAACAAGTCTTTAGGTCGTGCAGCATATATTGTGGTTTTCAAGTGGTCGTTTAAACCTTTTTTGAATGCGTCAAGCGCAATTTTGTTGTTTCTTTTAATGATCACTTTTTTTTCTGCTTTCGTGGGTTGTTGTCCTAGGCTTTCTATTCCAAGTCTGTTCAATCCCTCTATAATATTTATCAATTGTTCTTTGTACGTATGTACTCGTGAATTTCGTTGTTGTAAATTGGTCAGTTTGATTTGTAACTGTGCCTCGGTCGTATTGTCTTTATATAAGTTGTTCTACAAGAGTTTCGAAATTCGATGGTTTTGAATCGCAACCTAACGAGGTGCGTACGATTGCTGTTAACTTTGCGTGGAATACATATTGTAAAAAGTCAGTTTTGCCTTCTTCATTTAAATTTTAGTTAATTAATTCGGCTGTGATAATGAAACTGTCTAAATCTCTGAAATTGCCAGTGAATGTAGTTAATGCCTTTGAGGCAGTTTCTAAACTAAAAGACGACATTGTGTTTATTTCTGTTGAGTTATTAGCTTCTTCTAATTGTGCCATTAATAGCTGTCTAGTTAGTCGGAGTGTGCTATGAAATTCTATTCTAATGCCCTTATGGCTGTCTATATCTTCTAATTGATTTTCTAAAATTTTAAAGTCTTTGTCCAAATTGTCTATTTTTTGTAATTTTTCCACTATGGTATCTTCTTTGTAAGGTCTGTTGGAACTTTTCCTAATGTTTATATGTATTTTATCTAGTTTTTTTTTCAAATTTTCCATTAGGATTTATTTAAGTACATATTTTTGAAATTTTATACATTAGTGACATAAGGTCTGCTAGTGGTGTGCTTGTGCACATATGATTTGAAATATTTAGTTATTTTATAAAATAGAAATATTATAATTATTATGAGTACTATAGTTAATATGTCCTGGGGAATTGCTGGGATGATTATGGTCTCGTTGATGGCGTTGTTGTTGACGGCTGTCTGTTGTTGTTGCGGCTTGCTTTGTGTTTTGCCCATTCTGCTTCCTTTTGTCTTTTGTTTGCTTGGTTGTTGTCTATTGCTATGGATGAATGGCGCACAAATTGGTGTGATGGACTTTCGGTAGCGAAGGATTGGAGAAGGCATAATATTTGGGCGATGACGACGGTTTTTATCATGCAACCGGTGCTGATTGGAACGATAGTTGTCGAATTTATTAAATTAAAAGTTATGCTTAGTAGATTCAAGTTTTATGCGATCATTGTCGATACTCGAAATCAGTTCCTTGGAGGAAATGTATTTGGTTACATGAAATTCTGCCTGTATTTATTCTCATAGCGCAATTTGAATTCCGGTTTTGTCAAAAGAAAAATTCCAAGGTTGGAAACTGGCAAGATCGCCATGTAGAGAAATGTGTTTTGTGTATTTGAAGATTTTACGCTTCTTCAAGCATATTAGGGATTGGCGCTAGGCACCACAATTGAATGAGAAAGTAGAAGAACAGAGTTCCAATTAAGGCATTCAATCCCGGGATACCGAATCCCGAAATCCCGGGATCCCGGAAGTTTTCTCAATCCCGGAATCCCGGGATTTTGAGTCCGGAATCCCGGGATTCAAAAATGCATTTTTTTTTGCATTGTTTAAGATATTTTTGACGTTTTTCCACAAAAAATTTAGTGCTCAAACACACAAAAATTTACAAGTTTTTTGTCAATAACGGTTAACAAACAATTTTTATCGATTTGAATAAAATTTTTTCAATTTAAACTATTTTTTTTTCAAAAAAGATATATGTTAAAATTATTTTGTTGACCGTATATTGTTGACCGTTTAGCATGAAATGGAGCTGGCAGAATTTTATAATTATATTCGGATTCAGCGTGGCAAAAAAAAAAAATTTGTTCGATCAATCTAATTTAAAAAGAATTACTTTTTGTTTGACTATATTTATTTAAATATAATTTGTTTTGTTTAATGTAATATTTATTAAATATGTTTTCATTGTCGAATTAAACTTAAAATATTGTTGCAACAATTTTTTCTTTAATTTTATATTAACTATTGTATTTAATTGGAAAATCCCGAAAATCCCGAACAAATCCCGGGATCCCGGGATTGTAATTTCAAATCCCGAAATCCCGGGATTTTCAAAAACACTTCGGGATTGAATGCCTTAGTTCCAATTCAATCTGGTTTTATTAGTGGCCAACGCGGCTCTTTTATATCTTTACTTATAACTGTTATACATTAGTTCTTAATCTATCCTACTTACTTACACTACAATAATATAATTATACTTATGTTCTGCATTTCATTTGCACCCGTTGCCCTGAGTACGCCAATTTGGTCTTGACGAATGGTGTCGAAGGACGGTCACCGAAATTGAGTGCATTTCAATATACACTCAATTGTTGTTGACAACGTCCAGAACCATTTGTGTATATTGGGTCAGCGTACTCAAAAGTGCAGCGTTACCATGTCGATACATTGTCGGTGCATTTGTACTAATGAAATGCAGGGGTAGGTAATGTAGACTTGTATGTATACACTACAACTGGTTTCAAAGGTATTACCTGAAAACATAAAAATAAAAAATTGTAAAAATATAAAACTGTAAAAAAAAATAGAAAGAAAAAAAATATATAAATTTTAAATACAAATTACATAATGAAAAATTTGAAATCTGCAAAAAAAAGAAAGGAAGAAACGGTAAAAATCAAAAAAATAGATAAACGTAAAAATAAAAATATGGAATTATGTAAAAATAAATATAAAAACCATTCTCAACAAAATTAATTTTTTACCCTTTTATGCATTTCACTCTTTGACCATACTGTACGCACTAATTTTAATAATCGAATGCCAAAACCACAATCTTTTGTATTTATGTCGCGCATCGGTGTGCTTAAAAATATAGGTAGTTTTGAAAAAAATTTCTATTAGCATTAAATCACTCACAATCACTATTTTTCACATTTTTGTTTATTTTTTGCCATTTTTATTAAATTTTATTTAGAAAATTCAAAATTTTTACAAACATTTTCAATTATCAGAAAATATTTCACTTTACACAAAACTAATGCCATTTCTCCCAAAAAATATTTTTTTTCATATGCAAACCGGCCTTATGACAAAAAACACGCTTTCGAGATATTAACCATTTTTATACCCCCACACTCACTGTGGCAGGGTATACTAACTTTGTCACAACGTTTGTAACGCCCATAAGGAGGCGTGTCCGGTATGGAAAAGTATATATATTCTTGATCAGTATCACCTCCTGAGTCGATTTAGCGATGTCCGTCTGTCTGTCCGTCCGTCTGTCCGTCTGTCCGTCTGTCCGTCTGTCCGTCTGTCCGTCCGCACGATAGCGGTCGCAGTTTTGGAGATATCGACTTGAAACTTTGGGTACATGTTTTTCTCGTGAATACTGAGATCAAGTTCGAGAATCAGCCAAATCGGACAAAAACTGGGCGTGGCTCCCATACACCGAAAAAAAAGGTAAAAATTTTTTATTGTTGTATTCGATTGGAAATGTTTAGAAACGTATTTTTGACATGGTCCGAGGTTCCGCAGCCACATATATAAGGGTCTAAATGGGGTCTTGAGACCAATTTTTTTTTCTTTTTGTGGATTTAATTGGAAATTTTTAGAAATGGATTTTGGACATGGTCCGGGCTCCAAAACCACCTATAATTGGCTCAAAATAGGGTCTTGAGACCACAATTTTTTATGTTCAAGGTACTTCTTCCTACTGTGTGGGGGTATTTCAGCTTCGGTATAGCCGAAGATAGTCCACTCTCTAGTTTTAACTTTATTTAATTTTTTTGAATTATTCCTTTTTTATACGAAAACCAAACAAAAATTGGAGCGCCACCTTCTAATTCACTTCACAAATGGCAACTGATTAGAAAAACTGGTTTCCTCACAGATTACTCGGTTTTTGTTCGGTAATCTTCTCTCAAAGATAAACGAAACAAAGCCAAGCGCAAATCACTGAGTTTGGTTTGAACACACTACCCCTGCATTACCTAAGATTAGTTCGGAACCAATCTACAGCTCTACAAGTTCTTGATTTACCGATTGTAACTATGAAATAACTATATACCCTATAGATCCAGTAAATTGGGGGTCAGTTTTTTCTTGCAAGGTATACACTGCAAGAAACAACTGACTCCCATTTTGCGGAATCAATTGGGTATACAGCTATTTTATAATTACAATGGGTGAATCAAGCACTTTTAGAGATGTAGATTGGTTTGAAACTAAACATAGGTAATGCAGAGGTAGTGTGTTTCAAACAAAACTCAGTGATTTGTGCTTGGCTTTGTTTCGTTTATCTATGAGAGAAAATTGCCGAAGAAAAACCGAGTAATCTATGAGTAAACCAGTTTTTCTAATCAGTTGTGGTTTGTGAAGCGAATTAAAAAGTGACTTCGAATAAAAAAAATCTAAAAAATTAAACCAAGTAACAAAAAATGTGGAAATAAATTGAATAATATTCTTTTGGAGAAATGACATTCGTTTTGTGTAAAGTGATATATTTTCTTATAATTGAAAATGTTAGAAAATATTGGAATTTTGTAAATAAAATTTAATAAAAATGTGAAAAATAAGAAAAAATGTGGTTGTGAGTGATTTAATGCTAATAGAAATTATTTTCAAAGCAACCTTTATTTTTGTTAAGCACGCCTGTGCGACATAAATACAAAAGCCACGACTTCGATTTTTGCATTCTAGTATTAAAATCAGTGCGTACAGTATGGTCAATGAGTGAAGTATAAGGGTACACAAATGCATTTTTTTCGGAATGATTTTATATTAATTTTAACAATTTTACATTTTTTATATTTTTTTTTTTAATTTTTTACATTTTTTCCTTTTTTTGTACAGATTTCAAATCTTTTATTTTGTGATTTTTTTTTTAAATTTGCAGTTTTATATTTCTACAATTTTCTATTTTCAGATAATACTTTTGAAATCAATAGTGTTTCGGTTACAAAAAAAATATATTTATACAAAATAATTTTTAATAATAAAGTGCTACTTAAAAAAAACTAAGATTGAGTTTTTTTTACGAACAAATTTTTAAAATTACTGAAAGCTAGTATGTAGCTAAGTTGTAGTGACTGGTTATTAACAAGTTACAAGTATTGTATAGGAGACAATTTTCCACCGATTGGAAAGAGCTACAGCGTAGTGGCTACTTCCAAGCTGACCGGAGGTAATGCAGAGGTGGCAGCTGGTAGCTTCTTCCAATGACAACGCCATGTTAAAATGGCCACTTCACCACATGTGAATGAGATTTGGGTGGAACCAGTACACCCTACTGCAGAATTAGTTTGGAACTATTTTGGAACAAGACCGGTTTCTTGCAGGGTAATTTCAGAACCATTTCGATATTTAAAAAATCTAGCTTCGAAAACGCAAAGTGCCTCGCACAGGCAACGATTTCGCAGCAGTAGATTTTTATTGTTACTTATTATATTGCTATCGAAACAATCAAAAAGCCTGACTGAAATGGTTCTGAAACTAACTATTTTGTTTCTTACTTATTAGATTACTATTGAAACAGTCAAAAAGTTTATTTTCAAATTGATTCGAATTGGTGTTGAAACTGCCTTTTTGTGTTTGTTATTTATTATATTGCTATGGAAACAGGCTGTATAAAAACGCTCTATTTTCGAAAAAAACAATGATTTTTGACAAAATCAATTTCGAGACCGCCTGCGGCACGAATTACGCCTCTGTGTGCGCAGGCCTTAATACTTCTATATTGCCAGTATCTTATCTTTGCAATGTGTTTTGAGCTCACTTTAAGAGCGAAATGGCAAGCATTGAATTTTGTATTAGTTTGACAGAAAAATCCGAACTGCGAATGTACTTTTTCATATATTTTGTCTCTTGATATCAGTGAATGTACTTTCACTATACAGGCAATATAGAAGTATTAAGAGTATTCATTTTAAATGGGAAACCCCTCGAAAACGCGCAGTTGCTTAAAAGAACTGTCAAATTTCATATATTTTGATTGCTCATCTGCACAAAAGAAGGGTTTCCCACCACAGAGTATACAGAGGGGACACTCTGCTTGAGCGAGATGGAATATGCGTGAAGTGACAGCAAATTTGTTTACTGGTGTGCGTGAAAAAGTGAAATTTCTTTATTGGTGTGTGTGAAAATTCCAAATTTTTTTCACCACCAGAGCTCAGCTGTTGGCAGAAACTCAACACCAGAGTTCAGCTGAATGCATAACTCCCCACCAATTTTTTTCTTCTGTTTTGATTCTTTTTCGTATTCACCACCAGTTTGCAAATAATTTTTCTTGGCGTCTAAATTTTTGGAAAAGTGAAATCGTGAAAAGTGAACTGTGAAAAAAAATAAAAAAAACAATTATAAAATATACCAATATTTTATATTTTTATGCAGTGATCTTCATTAGTGTTTTTTCAATTTGCTGAATAGTGAGTGAATATATTAGTGTAAATAAATTTAACTTTACTAATGGCATTTTGCATTTTGTAATATATTTGCAGACATAAAAAAATGCATTATGAGAGAATGCGTCATGAAATGTCCAGGAGCAGTTCGACTTTATTCCTTCCCCAATGCTGTGAAAGATGCCGAACGGTTAGTGAATCTTTTATATACTTTTATAAAGGGTTTATATGAAGAAATAAAGGGTTTTTCGAAGAGTCTGAGTCCTGAATCTGTCTGCTGTGTGAGTCGGTTTTCTTAGTGTTGTTTTTGTAGCAACAATTCCGTCTGATTACAGTCCGTGTTCCTCCTCGTCCGTAAGGTTTGTCGAAAGTAAAATTATTTTCATTGGTTGGTTGGGCAGGGTGCGCCACAGTCCGAGCTCACTTCCTCGATGATCCTAGCCATGTAGCTGGAAGCGGATCAAGAGTGGACCTTGTAGATCTCGGCAAGAGCTTCTTCATCTTAGCCCTCTCAGGTGGAGATCCTCCAACGCCGGGGCTCTAATTTTGTGTCGCTGAAACTACTGCCTATTAGTGAAGTTATTTGAGGGCGGTCTCGGTTCAGTGGATGTTTAGTTGGGTGTTCCTTCTGATAGCTCGCCACAATGAACTTTGCGGGTTAATATTAAATTCTGTTTACTTTGCCAATTGATATGAAAAATCCTTGAAACTAAGAAAAAAAAGTGAGTTTATGTTGACATATTTTAAAAATTCAAAATGTAGAACATGGTACAGTCATTAGGTTAATACTGCATTACAGTATTAAGCCAAACTTTAGAATGTGTTGGGTCATTGTTTGATTTGAACTTTGAGATAGTCGCTTTCGAGAGGACTTTTAATTTGGGTTAGATTATTAAGGGTATTCACAAGTAATCATATGTAGAGCCATAAGCAATATTTGGTCAAACATTTTTATTTGTCATTAAATTTTGTATGAAAAATTCAATGCTTAATAATAATTTATGGCAAATCTTTATATGACGACATGTGAATATCGTTATGGTTTAATAAATGAGTAATCAATACTTTTTTAATTTTCTTATTCAAAGGACTGCAGTTTTGCTTAGAAGAGAAAGGCAACTGAATCATCAATTCAAAATACCTCTCCAACCAACCTTCGGCATAAGTCACTGCGGACAGCAAATCCTTAGATTCACTTGCACGAGCCTGGTGTTATCCTTCAGACACACTGAACAAAGTTGGGCAAATTGCAACTGATTTAAAGGAGGAACAGTCAAGCCCGTAGTAATCGCAGCACGTCCATTACGGCCCACAAAATTCAAACTTTGCCGGATTAGATCGACTTTCCCAATGTGGTTCAGTTGGATTTCATTCACTTTTATCGTATTTGGATAACTGAACGGATATTATATCGAATATTAAATTTACTTTTATTTATTATCTTTTAATCCGTAGAAATAAACGTTTTCAAACAATTATTTTTTGCAATTTATAGAAATTAGTTACATTTTTTACTTTTTCACCACATTTTTTACACTTTTCTATTCATTCTCTCATACTTCTTCGTAGCAGGGATGTTTTTTTCAGTATAGTACTACTTTTTTACTTTCCTACTATTGAGACATTTTCGGTACAATTTAGAAAATTTCTAAATTTAATAAAATACTTAACTAAACATATTGGCCCATATTCATTGCAACAATTTGACCATTTCTGAATTTTGGCAACAAATACATAAATTTCCCAAAAAATTACCACAATTCCACGTAGAAAGAATATTTTAAGCTAAAAAAATAAATTACTACAATTGCAATTAACATTCCACAGAATAAAATACATAAGGTCTTTTCATTTCGGTTTTCCTCCAAAAAGTAAATTTTACAGGATAAAGCATTTTTTTTGTTTCCCTACAAATTGAACCCAAGTTTTGCTTGAGTTCATTATGCGGATAGGGTTCGCAATGTGTGTTTCAGTTTAAACACAAAAAAAAAATGTCCATTTTAAATAGATTTCGAAGTGAATGGAAAATAGTCGTCTTATAATAAACCCCCGTGTTAGTAAATTTGTCCCCAAAAAATTTATAAAATTGGTTTGGAATTCATAAAAAAATTGTTAATTTTCTTTGAAATCGTATCAAAAGTAGTATATAATTGTACGAAATCACATACAATTGTAGCGAAATATTTGTGTACCGAAAATATAACTATTTCATTTGTTTAAAACAATTCTTATATAAAACAGTAAACAATAGTTGAATTTCAAAGAAAATTAGCAATATTTTTTAAATTACATATTTTGTTTAAAAGAATTTTTATAAACAAATGAAATAGTTATATTTTCGGTATACAAATATTTCGGTACAATTGTATGTAATTTCGTACAATTATATACTACTTTTCATACGAAATCGAATCATCCCTGCGAAAAATCGGAATAATTCGTGGTGAACTCACGTATAGTGTGTGAGACAAAGAAAGAAAAATCAAAAAAAATGGTCCGCCATATTGGATTTCAGGGAATTTAAAGAGAGTGTCCCCTCTGTATACTCTGTGTTTCCCACTTTAACTGAATCGCCCTATTACATATATACGTCTGTATACTCTGTGCTCATGTTACAAGTGGAACGTGTGGCCATGAGTGAGTCACCCTGTTCTTAGTGTTGGTCCGATACCACTAAAGTATTGATGCTTTTATTAATTACTTGTATCGAATGGAAAATTCGATACTTGCAAAAATATCGAATAAAAGTATAGAGTATTTGGTATCGAGTACTTTTTCTTAAAAAGATTTAAAATCTTGTATATTTTTGGAAAAATAATTTTTATTAAACTTTTTTTTGATAAAAAATTTTTAATTCTATTGAAAAATGTTTTTTTTTATTGTTTTTGATAAAAAAAATTATAAAAAACAAGTAAAGTAATTATCTTCGGTTTGACCGAACCTCTTGAAGCAAAAATAAAGGTATCGATACCAAATATTTGATCGATACCAAGTAAAATACTCGCTAGAGGTATCGAGGAAAAAATACCCGGAAAAAAAATAAAAGTATCGAGTATGTACTTGTGAGTACTAGTATCGGAACAACACTACCTGTTATTTCATATGTCTTCCCGTTTTCTAGCTACGTTGCTAACTGGAAGCAGGCTAAAAATGGCGGAGGCTCCCGAAAATGTTCCATTAATTATAAAAAAAACGACGCCGATGACACCGGAAAAATCATACAATATAAAGGAGCGCCTGAATCTGCATGTAAAACGACGCCAACAGCAAGAGCCAACAGTTGTTGATCTAGATGAAACAAGCAAGCGCAAGGAAAAACAAAAAGAAACTCAAAAAGTACGAAGGTATCAGAAGCGAACCGAAAAAGCAATTTTGCAAGCATGTGTTGATAGTGAAACAAATCGCAAATACAAACGTAACAAAATCAAGGAGTTAGGTGGTACTAAGGCTACCACCTGTCACAACAGTGGTGCTCTAAGCGACGACAGTTTTATAATAGCAACGCCTTTACCTCCTAATGGTGATGATGAGGGCAGTCATGATGGAGCAGAAACGAAAGGAGTATCTGGACGAGATAAGGATAAGTGTGCTGATATACTTGGAATGGTGATGAATGTAAAGAAAAAAACTCTGATGCAAACCGCTGAGGTCCAAGAGTTTTTGTGTAAGGTTATGAATGCAATCAAAAGTTGAACGTGTTGCAGTATAGGTGGTAATTGCTTTTGAAATTCACTGAAACGCGAGACATAAAGTCACACTCCATATTTCCTTGTAAACCAGGAAAAATTTTAAGTGGATTCAGGATTCCAAATGTATCTCAAATGAAAGAATGTACCGGAATGTTTTTTTGACGTACAAAAAAACTGACGTTATGTACTGTGTTCCAAAATACATCATGTCGTTTTTCTTATTTAATTATATTTCCAAATTGGGTAAGATTATTCTTCTAACTCAAGTAACTCTGTAGGTATAAGCTAAAAAGGTGTGACACCATTTTTGACATGCTATAGTTTGCTCAAACCAAAGAGAAAACTAAATATATTTAAAGTTTGTGCGAAAGTAAAAAATAACTGCAAATACAAATTGAAAAACAACCAAGAACATATGTCTTGTCTGGTCACTCTTCTGCTGGCAGAAGTAAAAAGTGTTTAGTCAATACGTGTGAAATCTTTATGTGTTCACTTGTTTATCGTCTTATTTATTTCCGTTCATTCAATATTGTCTTATTTTTAATAGGTTGATCCTTACTTTAACTTTAATTTATATTTTATATTTTCCAAATTAAACAATGTTCAATTATCAGCAATTGTTGTACTAGCCTTTTGATTTAATAAATAAATTAAAAAATAAAAATATTGATTTCACCAAAGTCATCTCTAAGATTATATGACATCAAAAAGAAATCATTCGCAGAAAATGTGAACAAAAAAGCAATACTCACAAGTAATTTTAAGTAAATTACATAAATAACATAAAAAATACATAATTAAATAACATAATACAAATAACTAGAGACCGGCCGAAATCGCTTTTTTTAATTTCGGCCAAAACCGAAATGGCCGAAATTTTTTATTTTTTTTTTTCGGTCGAAACCGAAATGGCCGAATTTTAATTTTTTTAATTTCGGCCGAAACCGAAAAAATAAAAGAAACAATTGAGATATTTAATGTAATAAAGTGGGACATAATTAAGATTATAAGTAGGCTGAAATCGATCGCATATTCATAGTCAAATTTAGTAGCTGCTAAACCAGCTTAGTAGCTGCCAGTTCAGTGTATTATCTGTCAACTTAGTAGATTACTAAAGTTAAGTTGGAGCTTAATTTGACTATGAATATGGGCCGATCATTTTAAGTTCAGATCATGAATTAGATGAATTTAGAAGCAAACTATCAAATGCGTGGAAATCAAGAGTAGTAGAAATTACTGTCAGGGTAGTAGATTTCAAGAGAGGGGAGTAGATATGGGTTTATGCGTAGAGGACTAGAAATTCTACGAGAGTAGTAGAAATTTCTGTCGGGGAAGCAGATTTGTAGAAAGAATAGTACTTTTGCATTGTATGAAACTCACATAATATTTTGAGGAGTAGATTTCTTACCATAGTAGTAGGAAATATCTTGAGGGAATTAGAAAAATCTGCTACCGTAGTAGAGGAGTAGAAATTTTTAAATCATTGCGAGAGTATTAGATCTACTCCGATAGGACATGTCTTCTTTGTCGCTTCTGATTCTTCGAAACTATGATCAATGCTTAAATTTGTGTTACATACCGCTTTTATCCACTTGGTTGTTCCTTATGTATTTTGATACGCTAAATCCGAAAATAAACTTTAAATTTTTCCAGCACGCACCATTTTTCTGCAAACGCCACAAAAGTTGCATTTTTGGTGCTGTAAAAATTTCATTATTATTATTTTCGTATCCAGCATGGCAAAATACATAAGAATTTGTCTATAAAGTAATTTGTCAATTGGCAAGCTATTACTTCGGCCGACGCCGAAGTCCTATACCGAAGTCGATACTTTATTAAAAAACCATTAGTAACTTTTTTTTTCTTTTTTTTTTAATTCAAATTCGAGTGTATAAATACATATTTAGTTTTTTAAGGATCGAAGTTTTAATTTTAACAAAAAATAAAAGTAACCTAAAGAATTCACAAACAAATTTGGGGCGCCTAGGTCAAAACTAACACGAGCCTTGAATTATTCCATATCCGTATAAGAAAAATTGGATTTTTTAAAAATCACTCCTCTAGTTAAAATTGAACTGGACAATTTCATTTCATTTTGTTGTTTTCTGCTTACTTAAAAAATTTTAACTTTAATTTGAGGTGGTGCATTTTTATTTCAAAATTTAATATTTTTATTTTGAGGTTCAATCTCAATTTGAGATTGTTCATTCTTATTGGCAGAGAAAATGAACCACCAAAAATAAAGCTTTTTTGAAGTGGGGAATGTTCAATTCGAGATTGTTAATTTTAATTCAAAGTTGACGACTTTAGTTTGACGTATTTCAACTTCATTTTACCGTTATTTTATTTTTTTGTTTTTAATGCAGTTGCTTTAACGTAGAAATTAGAGACCGACCGAAATCACTTTATTTAATTTCGGCGAAACCGAAATTTTTTTTTCGGCCGAAACCGAAATTTTCTTTCAAAACCGAAAAAATGAAAGAAAAAATTGTGAATGTAAATGTAATAAAGTAGTACATAATTAAGCGTATCAGTAGGGTGAAATCGATCATTTTAGGTTCTGATCATGAATTAGATGAATTTAGAAGCAAAGTATCAAATGCTTTGAAATCAATTGAAGGTTCAGGGTTCTAACTTTTTACTACTACGAGAGTAGTAGATATTCGATTTTTGGGGAGTATATTTGAAGAAAGGAGAGTAGATTTAAGCTTTTTTGCGTAGAGTAGTAGAAATTCTGTCAGGGTAGTAGATTTTAAGAGAGGGTAGTAGACATGCGTTTCTGCGTAGAGTACTAGAAATTTCTGTCGGGGAAGCAGATTTGTAGAAAGAATAGTAGTTTTGCATTGTATGTAACTCACATAATATTTTGAGGAGTAGATTTTTTACAACAGTACACTGAAATAAATAACATGTTTTAAAATTAAACATTTTTTTTTCTTAATTTGCATTTTAAAACATAGTTTTTTCTGCAGTACATTTAGGTTTTTTTTATTTTTAAAACAACTATTTTTAATTTCAATCGTCTTGCTCTTTCGTTAGTCGTTTGAAATTGATAATACTGTTGTTCTTTTCTATTTCAAAAAATTTTAGTATATTTCAAAAAATCATAGTATATTTCAAAAAATCAAAGCATAGTTTTAGGGCGTTTTTTTAAAAAAACCAAAGTATGCTTTTATTACAACATATGTATATATACACTTAGGCTCTGTTAAATAATGTTAACAGTAGACCAACCTGTTAAGCGTTTAGCGAGCCATCTAAACTCCTTAGGCGTGGGTTCGAATCCGGGTCTCGAATTTGAGAATATAAAAAGTCCTTCTTACCCGCCCAACCGACCGAGGGGCACATCCGCATGACGCACGGATTTGGTGACCGAACAGCCGTAATCTGGATTACGCTGTGCAACCGATCGCGGGTAAACAGCTACAGATTAAAATCATCAGCTGATAAAACGCATATTAATAAAACAAGAATTAGGTTATGAATGCAAAAGAGAATTCTTCCAAACATAACATAATATAAGATTAACATGATAATAAACAATAGAATTAAAAGAAAATATTATAAAGAATTCATGCGACGAATATGAATTTGATCAAATAAAATTTTTCTCTACTATACGATATCAAAAAATCAAAAAAAATTAATTTACGCGACAAAGATTGCAAATATTAATTTAAGTATTTTATTTTTTATACGAAATATAAAAATTCAAATACAAATAGAACAGTTAAGTAAACAGTAACGGAACGATCGTGAATTCAGCTAAAAATTTTGTTTTATTTGTATACAATATTCAGTAAAAAACCAAATTCTGCAGAAATATAAATACAAAATACAACAAAAATACAACACTTTCAAAAATCGACAATGCCGATCTTCGTGGAGTTTGGCAACCCTGTCATTTCGTTAGACCCTAAGCTAAGTTAAAACATTTTCCTCTCAGTGTAGTAGAAAATATTTTGAGGGCAGTAGAAAAATCTAGTAACCGTAATAGAGGAGTAGAAATCTTCGCGAGAGTAGTAGATCTACTCTGATGTGAGTAGAGTGAGAACGCCTTAATGGATAAAGGCGGTATGTAACATACAAATTATTTCAAGAAAAAAATTTTCAAAGTTTTCCATTTTTCTTTTTTTGATACTATTTGGGCAAAATACATAAGAATTTGTCTATCAAGTCTATTTACCACACATAAAGTTCAGTTTTGTCGATCAGTGTAATCTTTGTTATTTATTTTTTACATTTTTCGTATTAAACCGTAATTTTCGGCGGAAATATCGAAATTTCGACCGAAAACGAAATTTTTCCGAAAACGATATTTTTTTTTCGGCCAAATCCGAAACACCGCTGAAAAACCGAATTTTGGCTGGTCTCTAGTAGAAATAAGTGCGATCGGAGTTATTTCTACATCACCTCCTGAGAGTCGATTAGGCCATGTCCGTCTGTCCGTCTATCTGTCATTGCGCACGATAAATGTCGTAGCTTTTGAGCTATCGACTCCAAATTTTGGCATTCCTCTTCTTTTGGCGAATGGTTGGACGGTATTGAAAATGTGCAACATCGGATAAGAACCACGCCTACCTCCCATACAAAATGGCCGCCAAATTTGTATTATTTTCGTTTATCTTGAGCATACATGGGCATTTTCAATTACAAAATTTTTTAATTACAAATTACAGTAATCGCAATTGAAATTATTTTTCCAATTACAATTACTGTAATTGTAATTGAAATTTTTCCAATTACAATTACAATTACATTTCTCAAAAAATTTCAATAATATTAACATTTTTTGTAATTAATTACATGAAAAATCAAGGATTAAAGGAAAATTAAGGGAACAATTTGAAACAATTGAAACTTTTAGAATAAAACACTTGGATTTTTCATGGGTTAATCATACCTGGTGGGATTGTAGCTGCTACCAAGTGCGTCCTTGGACTTTTTTGGGTGATTCATGGCAGTTGGGATAAGAGCACTGCTTTGTTTTGTCAGCAGATACTTCTTGTCACACTAACAGCTGTTCTTTGTTTACGTTTTTCTGACAGCCAACGTTGCCAGAAAAATCTGATTAATCAACTTCAAAGCTAAAAAAAAAACCGCTTCAACTTATTAAATTGTTGTCTTTATTAAGCAACTCAAATTCGTAAGTCAATAATTTTGATTTGTTTGACTATTTTTAATAATTTCGAATCGTATTTCTACTAACGACTAATTAATACAGTATAAAATATGGTAGCACTATTGCGAAACCAATTAAGCTAAATTTGTGGCAACGGTTACATTTTTCTGCCAAAGTGACAAGAAGTATCTGCTGACTTCATGCTAGTTAATAGTCTTACTCTTCACTAATAGTCTTATTCTACCAACAAAAGTGACAACAAAAATTGTTATAAACTAAATAGAAGGTGACAAGGCTTGTCATGTCTATTATTGCTAGAATAAGGCTCTAAACAACAAATATCAACAGATTTAAAAAAAAAAATCCAAGCAGAATGCACAATACGAAATAAAATGTTCGTTTTGTTTTGTCCGTGATCAAAACAATTGAATAAAAAAGTAAAGTTTAAATATTTCAAAGTGAGCGAAATGAATAGTCCCGCTGAATCGTCCCTGTGTGTATTTTAAGAATGAAGGAAAAGTGCAAAGGACAAATCGGGAAAAAAATTTGAAAATTTTATTTGCCTGTGGTGTAGCGATATTTTAGAACTAGTAACTTTTCCCCACCCTGGTTAAAAATAGCGCGATAAGCTCGACAGAAGCGAAAGAAAGTTTTCCTTTCTTTCGCAAGAGAACATTGACAGCTCAAACAAGATATTCAGTTGTCCTTTTCCACGCTCCGGCTGCAGTCGCGAGTGGCGACTTTGTTTTGCTTAACAAATTAAGCAAAACAAATGTAAAATAAAATAATTACAATTAATAAAATTGTTCCGTGCGTTGTCTCGGTTAGTGCGTGTGTAATTTCCTCCGATTTTGTTCTCCCGTCACCCAGAACAAAAGGGATACATAAAAGCAAGAACAAACAAACAATAAAAACAATAACAATTGTGTCGCGATTTTATACCGCGACAAATTTATACTATCGTTTTTAATATCATTGGAAAGGTCTAATCATAACCTTTTGAATGACTCCTTTGTGTACCTACCGAGAAATAACCCACTGGTTTCCTGGGGGTGTAGCATTTTTATTGGATGCAAAAAGTTGCGCTGGTCAAAAAATATGTGTCCTCACTATAACTATGGAGTTACTGTAGATAGAAGAATAATTTTTACCAATTTGGAAAGATAATTAAATAAGAAAAACGACATTATATATTTTGAAAGAATGTCTTGAATATATATAAATCGAGTAAATTTCTCATCCAATTCCCACAAAAAATAACCATTTTAAAAAATTTTATTTAAACTCATTATTTTGGGGAAAATATTTATGTAACGGTAAAAATGTAATGACGCAGATTTGTTCCCTGATAAATTCTCAAGAAAAGTTACATTTTCTATAACTAACGGTTGATCCAACGGACCCGATTATGAGAACACAGAATTGGCTGTGACTGTAAGTCACACCCTGGTACGAATAGGGTTACAAAATCAGATGTTCAAAGAATTGTCAAACAAATTTTAATTCAAATGTAAAATGCGATTTGCTGTCAAAGCATTTGATTTCAAAAGATTGGTTTTTATTGAATTTTTAAATGGAAAATAAAAAACATGTCTGGCAGTGTTGGCATTTGAGAATCTCATTTTCGTATCGAATCGACTCTAAAAGTGTATTAAATCGATTCAAAGTGTACTGAACGATAATAAAGTTATGTAAAAAACAACGAAGCGAAAACCAAAAGGAATTGCCATTTCTGTTGGCATTCTGTTTTTGAGGTTGATATTTTGACATTATTAGGGCAGAATCACTCACAATCACTTTTTTTTTACCATTTTTCACATTTTTATTAAAGTTTATTTCCAAATTTCCAAATTGAAATTGCCAGAAAATATTATGTAATTTTTCCACGAAATTATTTTTCATCTGCATACCGGGCTGTAACAGGAAAACTAATTTAAATTCGTATTTAATAGTATTAATGAAATTATATATCAATGGGATGCAAATTCAATAATTTTTATAGTATTTGTATAGGATTGCTGAAAAGGGAGCCAGTGTACTGACGTACTTTCAAAAATGAAAGTGTACTAAAAACAGTGCAATTTTATCGGAAATGCCAACACTGATGTTTGTACGTTTTTTTTTTTTGTTGAAAAAAACTTTTTTTTTTATCTATATCAGTAATGGCTAGGGTTCGGACTGAGCAAATTCAATTCCGGAGTAAATGAAACAAAAAAGCGTAGTAGAATCTATTTTTGCGGAACGACTCAGCCAAAATTTGTCTTGAGTCGTTCCTTTCGAGTTGCAAACGAAGCTTTGAGCCCGGTATGCAGATGCGGCGGAATTCCGTTTTGGAGAAATAACATATTTCTCGTTTTGTGTAGAGCAAAATATTTTTCGACAATTCAGTTTTGTAAATGTAATTAAATGAAAATATAAAAAAAATTTTGTGAGTGAGTGTGTGGCTGATAGAAATTGTTTTCAAAGCAACATAAAGGTCATTCTAACATAAAAGCAACTCTTTTTTATTCTAGCCGTAGTGGAAATTTCGTTTGTTTTTCGATTCATTATACCCTACCCATCACCTCCTGAGTCGATTAGGCCATGTCCGTTTGTCTGTCGTTTCGCACGATAACTGTCCCATACAAAATGGACGGTTTTTTGCATTGGGTTGGAAATGAGGTCGGGAACGAAATGGGAATGAAACTGGAACGAACTGGAATTGGACCGGAAGAAAATGGAATTGGATCAAAATTTTTAAATTGATCAGAAAATTAAAATTATTGATAAATATTGGAATTTTTGATAAAATATAGATAAATTACACTGCGTTACAGTCGCCCAGAATTTGGGGCTCCACCTAATACACGTTGTAGATCTGTCCAAAAAAATGAAAACTGCATACCAGGTATTTTGATTACACCCCCAAAATCTGAAGTTAGAAGAGAAAAACCAATTTTTGTCGGTGTTGCCCTTTTTTTAATGATAACTTTAGAAGCGTAGAATAGATGTACTATAGCTTGTTGAAAATAATATAAACAGACGCTTCAATCGGTGTATAACTTTCATTTATATGATGAAAAACACAGATGTTATTACTGTAAACATCGCGCAGACACCATTTTTCGAGATTTTTTTAAAGGTTTTTTTTAATTTAAGAATTTTTTTTATTGCGTATTGTGTTATCGAAAAATTATTGTCAATAAAAAAAGAGTAAAAAACAAGTTTATTAAAATATAAATAAAAAAAAGAAATTTCCTTTAAATTAATTTCAGCAATTTCGATTTAAAATTAAGGGTTTTTCGGTACTTTCCTCCGAATGTCATTGCAGATTTTAAAGACGCCAAAAACCCTTAATTTTAAATCGAAATTGCTGAAATTAATTTATTTTCTGCTTTTTAGTCGGTTAAAGGGTTATATTTTAAAAAAATCGTTTTTTACTCTTTTTTTATTTTCTTGTTTTTAAAAAAAAATTTTTTTCTCCCCCCTTTCCCCCCTCTTTTTTTCCCCTTCTTTACTCTTTTTCCCGAATGCGAACCTAAGTAAAAAATTTCAGCCTTGTAGCTTACAAAATACGAAAGTTAGAACTTTAAATTGACTCCATCCCGCTCCCCTTTGCCCCCACACCCCCCAAAGGGTACAAAATTTCAGTTTGTCAATAAGAACTCATCATTGTAGCTTGAAGGAATTGAAAGTTATGCCATGTTTAAAAAAAGGTTTGAGTCCCCCCACGGCCTCCTACGCCTCTGATGGAGTTCTATAAAATTTCAGCTCTCTAGCTCATGTGGAAGTGTATGAAAAAGCTCGCGCAGATTTGAGGATATATATATATATATATATATATATATATATATAGTCCACCCAAAGCAAGTTAAAATAAGGGTTATAAAAAATAGATAAATTTTCGTAAAATTATCGATAAAATAGCGGAATTTTTTTGTATCTGCATACCGGCATTTAAAGAATAAAATCGAAACATTGCAGCTGTCATTGTCGACTGAGAAAACATTCCTTAACTGACATATGACTCGCTCATTTTCGCACTTCCCAAATGTGTCGGACCGCCCTGCCGCACCATCCCGACCATAAATTCTGGCCGGCGATCGCACTGCGCTGGACGATCCGGCACCTCCGGCTTCACTGGCATCCCCCCTACTCGGCGCGGGTACTTTCCCCGCCACCCCTTTTTGGTGAGCCACCCCAGATTCGTCGGGCCGCCCTGCAGCACGACCCGTACCGGACGAACACCTCCGGCAGCGATGTCCGTGGCAGATACACTCCCAGCCGGTACATCCTGGCCCCTCCTATTCCATCCACTCGAACCGTTGCTGGAGCCTTGCGGACCAAACACCCAGTCGACCGGACCCCTCACCAGCGCCGGCGGCGCTCGCTTGGGACTCTTGTGGCGATGGCCACCCCTACCTCCTAGACTAATGTTCCAATCGGTTAGCCGCCTCCGTTGCGGTAACATCCCGCCATACAATTTTACCTGTTTCTTTACCCGTAAATGATCCCACAAGTACGGGGGACAGAAAGTCAACAGGGGCATAGCCCCCGCTACCCCGGCAAGGCTAGTTAAAACCAGAGGTCGCCTGTTATCGGGAGTACAGCGTAGACAGACACACTAACACAGTGCCATTCGTCCCTCTGCATGGCCGGTCTTAGGAAGCACTGTCCCACGACACGCACTTTCTCTGACTTAACAACCTTAATGGCCTTGATCAGTAAGCCTTAGCACCCAAAAAGACGGTTAAAACGCTCCAACCCTTCTGCGTCGGTTAATCTAACCGATGAGAAGTGGTTGGTGCACTTCATTGGAGGTGTAATTACAAAAAGAGTACGTAATTTAACCGATGATGGAGGCAAGTTTGCTTTCCCATACAACTGATGAAATTTTCAGGTGCGATGTGCAACGTCTTCCCGTTGACAGATCGACCCAAATTTTTTTAATATTTTTTTTTTCATTATATAAAAGTATTAGTTGCGGCGCGAAAGAAAATCGAAATGTATCAAAATACGGTCTACTCTAATTTACATATGTATTTAATTTATTACAACAAAAAATATAAAAAAATATTTGTAAAAAAAAAACCTTAAACCGACTAAAAAGCAGAAAATAAATTTTAAGTGGCCAAAAACCCTTAATTTTAAATCAAAAATTGCTAATATTAATTTAAATATAATATTTTTTTCTGCTTTAATTCGGTTTAAGAATTATATTAAACAAAATTTTTTTACGAACTTACCACCAACTATTATCATTGTATCAAAGAATAGGTTCTTCACTTAAAAAAATATATGACAAAAAGAGATCAACATTGAAGTTAAAATTTAAGAGCTCAATGCAATGCTCCACAAATATTCAAAACATATGATGGGCAGTGTTGACACATTTTCTCATTAAATGTTGGCAGACATTTTTTAGGGATACTTATTTCAAATAACAATTAACCGACATTTTTTATAACAGAATTACAAAGAATTTTATATTATTCTACTCAAATAAGAGAGTATTGCAATTAGGGAATTCAATCCCGGGATCCCGAATCCCGGACCTTTTTTGGTCCCGAAAATTCCCGGGATTCTCTCTAGAAAATCCCGGGATTTTAAACCCTCTTAAATGTGAAAAACTCAAAATTCTCAAATATTTATTTCGAATTTTTTTATTTAACATTCTTAAAATTTCGGAAGTGATTCAAAATGACTAGAAAAGCCACTGTATTTATTTAAACATGATTTTTAGTTACAAAAATTAGCTCATCGTACATTGTAAACACAATTTACACATGGTCCTTCGAACTTAAAATTTGAGGCAGAGACTTATCAAAGGTCTACAAAAACAGCAGTTTTCCTTTAGATTTGCAGCGAATTTTTGGAGAATGAACCCTAAGGAGCCTATCAAGGAGTACACATGAAACACAGTCATATATGGAACAGCGTCAGCACCGTTTCTCGCCATCAAAACATTGGTACAATTAGCAGAAGACGAAAAACGGAATTATCCATTGGCATGTGCTACACTATCCAAACGATTTTACGTAGATGACTGTTTGGGTGGTTCAAACTCGATTGAAGAATGTAAAAAACTACAACATGAGTTAATACAACTACTTCATAAAGGTGGATTTAAACTAAGAAAATTGACATCAAATCAACCATAAGTTTTGCAGTCAATCTCCAAGGAGGACATTGAATTAAATTCAGACATCGATTTCGACAACGACAAGACAATACAAATTTTAGGCATTAAATGGAGTCCTAGCACAGATCAATTTGAATTCAAAATAAATGCAAGCTCATTCAACCAAAAAAGTACAAAGAGAGCAATTCTTAGTGATGCGGGAAAATTGTTCAACCCCTTTGGATGGTTGTCCCCTGTGACCATCAAGGCCAAAATGATGATCTAGAAAATGTGGCTCTTAGGAATTGACTGGGACAGCAACACTACATGTAGAATGGAATGAATTTAAAACACGACTGCTAGCAATTCAACAAATAAGAATTCCAAGGTGGGTTCCATATTCCAATAAAGGCAAAATAGAGTTGCATGGATTCGCAGATGCATCAGAAGCGGCGTATTCAGCCGTCGTCTATGCAAGAGTGACCTTTGGAGAAAACGTTACAATATCATTGATAGCATCGAAAACAAAGGTAGCTCCGGTGAAACAAGTATCGCTGGCTCGATTAGAGTTGTGTGCAGTCGCACTCTTGACCAAATTAATCAATTACATCAAAAAAGACACCGAAATTGTGTATGACACAATTGTGATGTGGTCGGATTCAAAAATTGTATTAAGCTGGCTGAAACAACACCCAGTTAAATGGACCACATTTGTTGCTAATCGCGTGTCGTATGTTCAAGAAAATTACAAAGGACAAATACGATTTGATTGGAAATGATGTAGGGAACGAAATGGGAATAAAACTGGAACAAAATTGTTAAATGAATCGGGAATGAAGTGGAAATGGAAATTATCGACAATCAATCGAAAAATTTCGATAAAATATCGAAAAATTATGAATAAAATACCGAATACCACTTTTCGATAAAATTACTAACAAATGGTCTCAGAATGTATCGTACTCGCATGTGCAGATTATTTTAGCTTCGGTCAGACCGAAGATAATTCTCTTACTAGTTTTTTTTTTACATGGGTTTGCTTCTGGGAGCGGAATTTATTTGTATCTGCATACCGGCATTTAAAGAATAAAATCGAAACATTGCAGCTGTCATTGTCGACTGAGAAAACATTCCTTAACTGACATATGACTCGCTCATTTTCGCACTTAGAATGCATTTTTGCATAAATATAAATATTGTCTCTTTTCCTCGGCAAAAGAAAGGCAAAGAAGTGACACTTTCATGCAATGATTCAGTGTCGCAGCGCTATTTTGGTCTGAAAAAAATCGTAGTAGATCTTAGCTCGAGCGGATATCAAAAGAAATTGAAATTGTATGTGTAGTTGGTGACTAGCGCATTTTTACCCGGTCAGGTTCATGAACGCACCAGAAAATTATTTGTGCACTTCTTTTGATTCTTCTTTTTCTTCGAATTTTTGACAGCTGTTGTTTAAAAAAAAATGCCTAAAATAAGCGAAAAAGAAAATTAATCAAACTATTTGAAGAAATAGCTTTCGTTGACGGCGGTAAGTAAATTTGTTTACTTAGCGCCATTTTCGAAGAAACTATATTAATGTTGTGAGCATACTCACTTAGACAATAAAAGAGTACCCACTTACAAGTACTCGATATTCTGCACAGCTTTTACAATTATAAATTCAATTAACTTTTATTTTGCAAACAATAGTTACCTATAGTTCTTTTTTAAACTTATATATAAAATTATACATTTTTCTTTTTAATTTGCAGCTGAATTTTCTCATGTTATAGTCCCTTGGACGATAACTAGTTCTTTTGACCCACGCAACGGCCCCATAGGTGATGATTGGTCTCACCATTCCTATGTACATCCACCGCATTATGCATGGACTACAACCCCAAGATTTACCAGCTATGCTCCTACACATCATGAGAGGTCTAATGGCCTTCTTTGTTACTAACTCCGTGTGTATCTTCCACGTGAGCTTACTATCTAGTGTTATTCCCAGATATTTCACTTCCGTTTGTTTCTCTATAACTTGCCCGGACAGCCGAATTGGCCCCCAGTACTGTAGTTTCCTCTTCAATCTAAACGGTACAATCGTGGTTTTTGCTGGATTAATGTTCAGCCCCACAGATTTGCACCATTCCAGCGTGACCTCGAGACCTCTCTGTATTATATCACATAAGGCCTCCTCGTACTTACCCCTAGCCATTATGACGATGTCATCAGCATACCCCTGACACGTAAATCCCATATCAGTAAGTTTGCTGAGGAGCTCGTCCACCATCAGACTCCACAGGAGAGGCGAAAGCACGCCCACCTGGGGACAACCCCTCGTGGTGACTGCTTCAGTGGTCTTAAGGCCAGTTTGATATTCGACAGACCTGGTCCCTAACATCTCCCCGACCCAATGGCACAGAGCAAGGCATGTCTAACGCCCTCATGGGAGGTGTTGTCAAACGCACCCTGTATGTCGAGGAATGCACACACTACTATTTCCTTTGTGTCCAAGGCCCTCTGTATGTACCCAGACAACTGGAATAGAGCAGTTTCAGTAGACATGCTCGCTCTATACGCATGTTGACAGCGGTGAGGGGGCCTCCTGACCAGGACTTCTTCTCGAAGATAGTTATCTATTACTTTTTCCATCGATTTTGGTAGAGTAGGATCCTTCTTCCCCACCTTCGGGATAAAAATAACTTTAGCCGTACGCCAGTTGCTAGGTATGTACCCTAAGGACAGGCTGCTTGTAGAAATCCTTCAGGCCCTCCCTTCTGAAATCATTTCAGGCCCTCCCTTCTGGAGAAGGGCCGGAAATATGCCATCTACACCTGAAGATTTGTAGGGGTGAAAGGTTCCAATTGCCCACTCAATCCTTCTTCTATCACAGATTTCTTTGGCGACTTCCCAGTCTACTCTACTAGCTCTCCGACCCATATGCAAGTTCAGTGAGTCCGCCTTAGGTACGCTGCCTGGGAAGTGAGTCTCAAGAAGCAATTCGGCCCGTTGAGACTCACCTTCTGTAAAGGTGCCATCTGCCCTTTTGAGAGCCAAGGTAGCTACGTTCCCTGCTTTGGCTACAGCCTTGTACAGCCTCACCGCTACAGGAGTATCCAATATGGTCTCACAGAAGTCCCTAAAGCTTTTCCTTTTTGCGCTCCTAATTTCTTTACTGTACATGGTTAGGGTCGTGGTGTAACTCTGCCAGTCCCCGGTTCTCGTAGCTCGGTTAAAGAGCTTCCTCGTCGAAGCCCAAAGATTTGACAACTCGTTGTTCCACCACGGCGCATACTTAGTACTACCAGTCCTACTGGGACAACTGAGGTTATATCCCTCGATCATAACGTTCGTTAATTCTACTACCTCCTGCTCCAGTTGAGGCGATTGCCCGGCGGTCTGCCGGTACTGAATGCCCCAGAACTAGAATTCATAAAGTCTTTATACTTGTCCCAGTTCGTACGCCTGGGGTTCCTTGATGGTAATATATTTGGTCTACTGCCTACAATGTCAAATACCACTATCCGATGGTCTGACATTGAGGGTTCGTCCGATACCCTCCAATTTCTAATCTGTCCACTGATGCTTTGACTGCACAGTGTTATGTCTAACACTTCCTGCCTAACTCTTGTCACAAAAGTGGGGCTATCCGCAACATTGAGAATTTCTAATTTAGTGTTATAGATATACTCAAGAAGGTACTAACCCCTGCCGTTGCAATTAGTGCTACCCCATATCGTGTTATGGGCATTTGCATCGCACCCTAGGAGTAGTGGTATGTGCAGCTTAGTGCAATGCTCCACACGCCGCTGAGCCTCCAGTGGTGGAACTTCCTTCTCATCACCCGGGAAGTACGCCGACGCTATGACCACCGTCCGATCAGTTCCGCCTATATTGAGCAGAGTCTGAATCGGCACTAGGTCCCTGGTCAGGAATTCTGAAAGACAAAAGTAGTTATTTTTATCCCTCAGTAAGATGCAAGCTCTAGGGTCTTTGACCCTGGTATCCCATAATACCTGGGCCCCTACACCCGTCAATCCTCTCACCTGTCCGCCATAGATCCAAGGTTCCTGGATCAGTGCCGCCACAAGATGTTGTTTGGCAAACATCCTCGCAATTACAGCCGAAGCTGCTTTGGCGTGGTGGATGTTCACCTGGGCGAACCTGGCACTGACCCCCGCTGCTGTCGTCCATCATGACGACTCCGGAGCCGACACCCTGGATAGCAGCAATCCCTCCTCCTCTTCCTCTGCCGAATCCAAGACGCTGAGGACAGTGATATTACCAACACTGCCCTCCTCATCAGAATCCGACCCTTCCTCCATCGGAGGGGCAGGGGTCGCTCCAGCGTCAACCACCACAGGTGACGCTGGTTCTGCTGACACTGTAGGTGCCGCGCTAACCTCTTGCCGCTCACGAACTTCGGAAGGAACATCATCCATTGGAGCCTCCGCTCCCACCTACTCCACAGGTCTCCTCTGCAGATGAGCCGAGACCTTCCCGAAGCGGTAGTTCATCTGCCCGCCACTCTTCAGGATGGCCTCGTACGACGCCTCCTAGATGCTCACCCTCAGGAGCTGGCCACCACCATCCTCCCGACAGCTGAGCGTCTTCAATACGTTTGTATGAAGGCCCTCATTTTGAGCATCGATGAGCGCCATCTTCACCTGCAGCGCCTGCCCCGCACTCCTTGGTAGGAACACCGTGACGATCCGCTCTTTCGGGATTTCTCCCCCAGACCGGACCGTCAGTTCTACCCCTTCCACGTCCCCAGCTTAGACACCACCATCATGCCGGGTCTGAAGTAGATGCCCTGGAACTTGAGTTTGAACTCGTATCTCGGCGACAATGGCATCCTCAAGCGCAGTCAGCTCTTTTCGAGCCAATCCTACTTGAGGATGGCAGTATGGCCACCCGCTCAGACAGGAGTACCTTGGCGTAGGAGATACCCGGCGCCGCGATTGGTCCTGCCGTGACCGGGTCGGCAACCGCCCGTGCCCCGCTCACCTCACTCGACGAGACTGCCTTGCTCTTCTTCGGCGCAGTACTCGTCTGAGGAGGAGTCAGCGTTTTGTTGCCCCTTTTGTGGGGCCCATCCGCTGGGGGCGCAATACCAGGCTGAGCCCGATGCTGAACCGCCAACTTCCTGGCTTCACTCGGCGCCAAGCCCCTCTGGAGATATCGGATGTACCACCTCGTGCCGCACCCGCTAAGGCCTTCACGAAATGGGTCATCTTTACCAGCAGGTTGACCCGGCTCCGGAGCAATAGGAGTAAAACGCCGCCTCCCCCTCCTAGCTTCAGTGGGTGCTAGCCCCACCCTCCCTACCTGTCGTGCCATACCAGCCGTGTCAGGTCTGCCAGCCTCACGGATAGGCTCAAGCGACCCGGCACCTCCGGCATCTTTGACCGTGGCAGCTCTCCCTTCTGTGGGTACTAGCCCCAACCCTCCTGCCTGACGAGCCCTCCCAAATGTGTCGGACCGCCCTGCCGCACCATCCCGACCATAAATTCTGGCCGGCGATCGCACTGCGCTGGACGATCCGGCACCTCCGGCTTCACTGGCATCCCCCCTACTCGGCGCGGGTACTTTCCCCGCCACCCCTTTTTGGTGAGCCACCCCAGATTCGTCGGGCCGCCCTGCAGCACGACCCGTACCGGACGAACACCTCCGGCAGCGATGTCCGAGGCAGATACACTCCCAGCCGGTACATCCTGGCCCCTCCTATTCCATCCACTCGAACCGTTGCTGGAGCCTTGCGGACCAAACACCCAGTCGACCGGACCCCTCACCAGCGCCGGTGGCGCTCGCTTGGGACTCTTGTGGCGATGGCCACCCCTACCTCCTAGACTAATGTTCCAATCGGTTAGCCGCCTCCGTTGCGGTAACATCCCGCCATACAATTTTACCTGTTTCTTTACCCGTAAATGATCCCACAAGTACGGGGGAAAGAAAGTCAACAGGGGCATAGCCCCCGCTACCCCGGCAAGGCTAGTTAAAACCAGAGGTCGCCTGTTATCGGGAGTACACCGTAGACAGACACACTAACGCAGTGCCATTCGTCCCTCTGCATGGCCGGTCTTAGGAAGCACTGTCCCACGACACGCACTTTCTCTGACTTACCAACCTCAGCTTAATGGCCTTGATCAGTAAGCCTTAGCACCCAAAAAGACGGTTAAATGCTCCAACCCTTCTGCGTCGGTTAATCTAACCGATGAGAAGTGGTTGGTGCACTTCATTGGAGGTATAATTACAAAAAGAGTACGTAATTTAACCGATGATGGAGGCAAGTTTGCTTTCCCATACAACTGATGAAATTTTCAGGTGCGATGTGCAACGTCTTCCCAAATGACAGATCGACCCAAATTTTTTTAATATTTTTTTTTTCATTATCCAAAAGTATTAGTTGCGGCGCGAAAGAAAATCGAAATGTATCAAAATACGGTCTACTCTAATTTACATATGTATTTAATTTATTACAACAAAAAATATAAAAAATATTTGTAAAAAAAAACCTTAAACCGACTAAAAAGCAGAAAATAAATTTTAAGTGGCCAAAAACCCTTAATTTTAAATCAAAAATTGCTAATATTAATTTAAATATAATATTTTTTTCTGCTTTAATTCGGTTTAAGAATTATATTAAAAAAAATTTTTTTACGAACTTACCACCAACTTTTATCATTGTATCAAAGAATAGGTTTTTCACTTAAAAAAATATATGACAAAAAGAGATCAACATTGAAGTTAAAATTTAAGAGCTCAATGCAATGCTCCACAAATATTCAAAACATATGATGGGCAGTGTTGACACATTTTCTCATTAAATGTTGGCAGACATTTTTTAGGGATACTTATTTCAAATGACAATTAACCGACATTTTTTATAACAGAATTACAAAGAATTTTATATTATTCTACTCAAATAAGAGAGTATTGCAATTAGGGAATTCAATCCCGGGATCCCGAATCCCGGACCTTTTTTGGTCCCGAAAATTCCCGGGATTCTCTCTAGAAAATCCCGGGATTTTAAACCCTCTTAAATGTGAAAAGCTCAAAATTCTCAAATATTTATTTCGAATTTTTTTATTTAACATTCTTAAAATTTCGGAAGTGATTCAAAATGACTAGAAAAGCCACTGTATTTATTTAAACATGATTTTTAGTTACAAAAATTAGCTCATCGTACATTGTAAACACAATGTACACATGGTCCTTCGAACTTAAAATTTGAGGCAGAGACTTATCAAAGGTCTACAAAAACAGCAGTTTTCCTTTAGATTTGCAGCGAATTTTTTGGAGAATGAACCCTAAGGAGCCTATCAAGGAGTACACATTAAACACAGTCATATATGGAACAGCGTCAGCACCGTTTCTCGCCATCAAAACATTGGTACAATTAGCAGAAGACGAAAAACGGAATTATCCATTGGCATGTGCTACACTATCCAAACGATTTTACGTAGATGTCTGTTTGGGTGGTTCAAACTCGATTGAAGAATGTAAAAAACTACAACATGAGTTAATACAACTACTTCATAAAGGTGGATTTAAACTAAGAAAATTGACATCAAATCAACCAGAAGTTTTGCAGTCAATCTCCAAGGAGGACATTGAATTAAATTCAGACATCGATTTCGACAACGACAAGACAATACAAATTTTAGGCATTAAATGGAGTCCTAGCACAGATCAATTTGAATTCAAAATAAATGCAAGCTCATTCAACCAAAAAAGTACAAAGAGAGCAATTCTTAGTGATGCGGGAAAATTGTTCAACCCCTTTGGATGGTTGTCCCCTGTGACCATCAAGGCCAAAATGATGATCTAGAAAATGTAGCTCTTAGGAATTAACTGGGACAGCAACACTACATGTAGAATGGAATGAATTTAAAACACGACTGCCAGCAATTCAACAAATAAGAATTCCAAGGTGGGTTCCATATCCCAATAAAGGCAAAATAGAGTTGCATGGATTCGCAGATGCATCAGAAGCGGCGTATGCAGCCGTCGTCTATGCAAGAGTGACCGTTGGAGAAAACGTTACAATATCATTGATAGCATCGAAAACAAAGGTAGCTCCGGTGAAACAAGTATCGCTGGCTCGATTAGAGTTGTGTGCAGTCGCACTCTTGATCAAATTAATCAATTACATCAAAAAAGACACCGAAATTGTGTATGACACAATTGTGATGTGGTCGGATTCAAAAATTGTATTAAGCTGGCTGAAACAACACCCAGTTAAATGGACCACATTTGTTGCTAATCGCGTGTCGTATCTTCAAGAAAATTACAAAGGACAAATACGATTTGATTGGAAATGATGTAGGGAACGAAATGGGAATAAAACTGGAACAAAATTGTTAAATGAATCGGGAATGAAGTGGAAATGGAAATTATCGACAATCAATCGAAAAATTTCGATAAAATATCGAAAAATTATGAATAAAATACCGAATACCACTTTTCGATAAAATTACTAACAAATGGTCTCAGAATGTATCGTACTCGCATGTGCAGATTATTTTAGCTTCGGTCAGACCGAAGATAATTCTCTTACTAGTTTTTTTTTTACATGGGTTTGCTTCTGGGAGCGGAATTTATTTGTATCTGCATACCGGCATTTAAAGAATAAAATCGAAACATTGCAGCTGTCATTGTCGACTGAGAAAACATTCCTTAACTGACATATGACTCGCTCATTTTCGCACTTAGAATGCATTTTTGCATAAATATAAATATTGTCTCTTTTCCTCGGCAAAAGAAAGGCAAAGAAGTGACACTTTCATGCAATGATTCAGTGTCGCAGCGCTATTTTGGTCTGAAAAAAATCGTAGTAGATCTTAGCTCGAGCGGATATCAAAAGAAATTGAAATTTGCCATGAACATACTAAGGGTATTCATTTATAAGTAGAAGTTGTGTAGTTGGTGACTAGCGCAGTTTTCCCCGGTCAGGTTCATGAACGCACCAGAAAATTATTTGTGCACTTCTTTTGATTCTTCTTTTTCTTCGAATTTTTGACAGCTGTTGTTTAAAAAAAAATGCCTAAAATAAGCGAAAAAGAAAATTAATCAAACTATTTGAAGAAATAGCTTTCGTTGACGGCGGTAAGTAAATTTGTTTACTTAGCGCCATTTTCGAAGAAACTATATTAATGTTGTGAGCATACTCACTTAGACAATAAAAGAGTACCCACTTACAAGTACTCGATATTCTGCACAGCTTTTACAATTATAAATTCAATTAACTTTTATTTTGCAAACAATTGTTACCTATAGTTCTTTTTTAAACTTATATATAAAGTTATACATTTTTCTTTTTAATTTGCAGCTGAATTTTCTCATGTTATAGTCCCTTGGACGATAACTAGTTCTTTTGACCCACGCAACGGCCCCATAGGTGATGATTGGTCTCACCATTCCTATGTACATCCACCGCATTATGCGTGGACTACAACCCCAAGATTTACCAGCTATGCTCCTACACATCATGAGAGGTCTAATGGCCTTCTTTGTTACTAACTCCGTGTGTATCTTCCACGTGAGCTTACTATCTAGTGTTATTCCCAGATATTTCACTTCCGTTTGTTTCTCTATAACTTGCCCGGACAGCCGAATTGGCCCCCAGTACTGTAGTTTCCTCTTCAATCTAAACGGTACAATCGTGGTTTTTGCTGGATTAATGTTCAGCCCCACAGATTTGCACCATTCCAGCGTGACCTCGAGACCTCTCTGTATTATATCACATAAGGCCTCCTCGTACTTACCCCTAGCCATTATGACGATGTCATCAGCATACCCCTGACACGTAAATCCCATATCAGTAAGTTTGCTGAGGAGCTCGTCCACCATCAGACTCCACAGGAGAGGCGAAAGCACGCCCACCTGGGGACAACCCCTCGTGGTGACTGCCTCAGTGGTCTTAAGGCCAGTTTGATATTCGACAGACCTGGTGCCTAACATCTCCCCGACCCAATGGCACAGAGCAAGGCATGTCTAACGCCCTCATGGGAGGTGTTGTCAAACGCACCCTGTATGTCGAGGAATGCACACACTACTATTTCCTTTGTGTCCAAGGCCCTCTGTATGTACCCAGACAACTGGAATAGAGCAGTTTCAGTAGACATGCTCGCTCTATACGCATGTTGACAGCGGTGAGGGGGCCTCCTGACCAGGACTTCTTCTCGAAGATAGTTATCTATTACTTTTTCCATCGATTTTGGTAGAGTAGGATCCTTCTTCCCCACCTTCGGGATAAAAATAACTTGAACCGTACGCCAGTTGCTAGGTATGTACCCTAAGGACAGGCTGCTTGTAGAAATCCTTCAGGCTCTCCCTTCTGAAATCATTTCAGGCCCTCCCTTCTGGAGAAGGGCCGGAAATATGCCATCTACACCTGAAGATTTGTAGGGGTGAAAGGTTCCAATTGCCCACTCAATCCTTCTTCTATCACAGATTTCTTTGGCGACTTCCCAGTCTACTCTACTAGCTCTCCGACCCATATGCAAGTTCAGTGAGTCCGCCTTAGGTACGCTGCCTGGGAAGTGAGTCTCAAGAAGCAATTCGGCCCGTTGAGACTCACCTTCTGTAAAGGTGCCATCTGCCCTTTTGAGAGCCAAGGTAGCTACGTTCCCTGCTTTGGCTACAGCCTTGTACAGCCTCACCGCTACAGGAGTATCCAATATGGTCTCACAGAAGTCCCTAAAGCTTTTCCTTTTTGCGCTCCTAATTTCTTTACTGTACATGGTTAGGGTCGTGGTGTAACTCTGCCAGTCCCCGGTTCTCTTAGCTCGGTTAAAGAGCTTCCTCGTCGAAGCCCAAAGATTTGACAACTCGTTGTTCCACCACGGCGCATACTTAGTACTACCAGTCCTACTGGGACAACTGAGGTTATATCCCTCGATCATAACGTTCGTTAATTCTACTACCTCCTGCTCCAGTTGAGGCGATTGCCCGGCGGTCTGCCGGTACTGAATGCCCCAGAACTAGAATTCATAAAGTCTTTATACTTGTCCCAGTTCGTACGCCTGGGGTTCCTTGATGGTAATATATTTGGTCTACTGCCTACAATGTCAAATACCACTATCCGATGGTCTGACATTGAGGGTTCGTCCGATACCCTCCAATTTCTAATCTGTCCACTGATGCTTTGACTGCACAGTGTTATGTCTAACACTTCCTGCCTAACTCTTGTCACAAAAGTGGGGCTATCCGCAACATTGAGAATTTCTAATTTAGTGTTATAGATATACTCAAGAAGGTACTAACCCCTGCCGTTGCAATTAGTGCTACCCCATATCGTGTTATGGGCATTTGCATCGCACCCTAGGAGTAGTGGTATGTGCAGCTTAGTGCAATGCTCCACACGCCGCTGAGCCTCCAGTGGTGGAACTTCCTTCTCATCACCCGGGAAGTACGCCGACGTTATGACCACCGTCCGATCAGTTCCGCCTATATTGAGCAGAGTCTGAATCGGCACTAGGTCCCTGGTCAGGAATTCTGAAAGACAAAAGTAGTTATTTTTATCCCTCAGTAACATGCAAGCTCTAGGGTCTTTGACCCTGGTATCCCATAATACCTGGGCCCCTACACCCGTCAATCCTCTCACCTGTCCGCCATAGATCCAAGGTTCCTGGATCAGTGCCGCCACAAGATGTTGTTTGGCAAACATCCTCGCAATTACAGCCGAAGCTGCTTTGGCGTGGTGGATGTTCACCTGGGCGAACCTGGCACTGACCCCCCGCTGCTGTCGTCCATCATGACGACTCCGGAGCCGACGCCCTGGATAGCAGCAATCTCTCCTCCTCTTCCTCTGCCGAATCCAAGACGCTTAGGACAGTGATATTACCAACACTGCCCTCCTCATCAGAATCCGGCCCTTCCTCCATCGGAGGGGCAGGGGTCGCTCCAGCGTCAACCACCACAGGTGACGCTGGTTCTGATGACACTGTAGGTGCCGCGATAACCTCTTGCCCCTCACGAACTTCGGAAGGAAATCATCCATTGGAGCCTCCGCTCCCACCTACTCCACAGGTCTCCTCTGCAGATGTGCCGAGACCTTCCCGAAGCGGTAGTTCATCTGCCCGCCACTCTTCAGGATGGCCTCGTACGACGCCTCCTAGATGCTCACCCTCAGGAGCTGGCCACCACCATCCTCCCGACAGCTGAGCGTCTTCAATACGTTTGTATGAAGGCCCTCATTTTGAGCATCGATGAGCGCCATCTTCACCTGCAGCGCCTGCCCCGCACTCCTTGGTAGGAACACCGTGACGATCCGCTCTTTCGGGATTTCTCCCCCAGACCGGACCGTCAGTTCTACCCCCTTCCACGTCCCCAGCTTAGACACCACCATCATGCCGGGTCTGAAGTAGATGCCCTGGAACTTGAGTTTGAACTCGTATCTCGGCGACAATGGCATCCTCAAGCGCAGTCAGCTCTTTTCGAGCCAATCCTACTTGAGGATGGCAGTATGGCCACCCGCTCAGACATGACCACCTTGGCGTAGGAGATACCCGGCGCCGCGATGGGTCCTGCCGTGACCGGGTCGGCAACCGCCCGTGCCCCGCTCACCTCACTCGACGAGACTGCCTTGCTCTTCTTCGGCGCAGTACTCGTCTGAGGAGGAGTCAGCGTTTTGTTGCCCCTTTTGTGGGGCCCATCCGCTGGGGGCGCAATACCAGGCTGAGCCCGATGCTGAACCGCCAACTTCCTGGCTTCACTCGGCGCCAAGCCCCTCTGGAGATATCGGATGTACCACCTCGTGCCGCACCCGCTAAGGCCTTCACGAAATGGGTCATCTTTACCAGCAGGTTGACCCGGCTCCGGAGCAATAGGAGTAAAACGCCGCCTCCCCCTCCTAGCTTCAGTGGGTGCTAGCCCCACCCACCCTACCTGTCGTGCCATACCAGCCGTGTCAGGTCTGCCAGCCTCACGGATAGGCTCAAGCGACCCGGCACCTCCGGCATCTTTGACCGTGGCAGCTCTCCCTTCTGTGGGTACTAGCCCCAACCCTCCTGCCTGACGAGCCCTCCCAAATGTGTCGGACCGCCCTGCCGCACCATCCCGACCATAAATTCTGGCCGGCGATCGAACTGCGCTGGACGATCCGGCACCTCCGGCTTCACTGGCATCCCCCCTACTCGGCGCGGGTACTTTCCCCGCCACCCCTTTTTGGTGAGCCACCCCAGATTCGTCGGGCCGCCCTGCAGCACGACCCGTACCGGACGAACACCTCCGGCAGCGATGTCCGTGGCAGATACACTCCCAGCCGGTACATCCTGGCCCCTCCTATTCCATCCACTCGAACCGTTGCTGGAGCCTTGCGGACCAAACACCCAGTCGACCGGACCCCTCACCAGCGCCGGCGGCGCTCGCTTGGGACTCTTGTGGCGATGGCCACCCCTACCTCCTCGACTAATATTCCAATCGGTTAGCCGCCTCCGTTGCGGTAACATCCCGCCATACAATTTTACCTGTTTCTTTACCCGTAAATGATCCCACAAGTACGGGGGACAGAAAGTCAACAGGGGCATAGCCCCCGCTACCCCGGCAAGGCTAGTTAAAACCAGAGGTCGCCTGTTATCGGGAGTACACCGTAGACAGACACACTAACGCAGTGCCATTCGTCCCTCTGCATGGCCGGTCTTAGGAAGCACTGTCCCACGACACGCACTTTCTCTGACTTACCAACCTCAGCTTAATGGCCTTGATCAGTAAGCCTTAGCACCCAAAAAGACGGTTAAAACGCTCCAACCCTTCTGCGTCGGTTAATCTAACCGATGAGAAGTGGTTGGTGCACTTCATTGGAGGTATAATTACAAAAAGAGTACGTAATTTAACCGATTATGGAGGCAAGTTTGCTTTCCCATACAACTGATGAAATTTTCAGGTGCGATGTGCAACGTCTTCCCGTTGACAGATCGACCCAAATTTTTTTAATATTTTTTTTTTCATTATCCAAAAGTATTAGTTGCGGCGCGAAAGAAAATCGAAATGTATCAAAATACGGTCTACTCTAATTTACATATGTGTTTAATTTATTACAACAAAAAATATAAAAAAATATTTGTAAAAAAAAAACCCTTAACCGACTAAAAAGCAGAAAATAAATTTTAAGTGGCCAAAAACCCTTAATTTTAAATCAAAAATTGCTAATATTAATTTAAATATAATATTTTTTTCTGCTTTAATTCGGTTTAAGAATTATATTAAAAAAAATTATTTTACGAACTTACCACCAACTTTTATCATTGTATCAAAGAAAAGGTTCTTCACTTAAAAAAATATATGACAAAAAGAGATCAACATTGAAGTTAAAATTTAAGAGCTCAATGCAATGCTCCACAAATATTCAAAACATATGATGGGCAGTGTTGACACATTTTCTCATTAAATGTTGGCAGACATTTTTTAGGGATACTTATTTCAAATAACAATTAACCGACATTTTTTATAACAGAATTACAAAGAATTTTATATTATTCTACTCAAATAAGAGAGTATTGCAATTAGGGAATTCAATCCTGGGATCCCGAATCCCGGACCTTTTTTGGTCCCGAAAATTCCCGGGATTCTCTCTAGAAAATCCCGGGATTTTAAACCCTCTTAAATGTGAAAAACTCAAAATTCTCAAATATTTATTTCGAATTTTTTTATTTAACATTCTTAAAATTTCGGAAGTGATTCAAAATGACTAGAAAAGCCACTGTATTTATTTAAACATGATTTTTAGTTACAAAAATTAGCTCATCGTACATTGTAAACACAATGTACACATGGTCCTTCGAACTTAAAATTTGAGGCAGAGACTTATCAAAGGTCTACAAAAACAGCAGTTTTCCTTTAGATTTGCAGCGAATTTTTTGGAGAATGAACCCTAAGGAGCCTATCAAGGAGTACACATTAAACACAGTCATATATGGAACAGCGTCAGCACCGTTTCTCGCCATCAAAACATTGGTACAATTAGCAGAAGACGAAAAACGGAATTATCCATTGGCATGTGATACACTATCCAAACGATTTTACGTAGATGACTGTTTGGGTGGTTCAAACTCGATTGAAGAATGTAAAAAACTACAACATGAGTTAATACAACTACTTCATAAAGGTGGATTTAAACTAAGAAAATTGACATCAAATCAACCAGAAGTTTTGCAGTCAATCTCCAAGGAGGACATTGAATTAAATTCAGACATCGATTTCGACAACGACAAGACAATACAAATTTTAGGCATTAAATGGAGTCCTAGCACAGATCAATTTGAATTCAAAATAAATGCAAGCTCATTCAACCAAAAAAGTACAAAGAGAGCAATTCTTAGTGATGCGGGAAAATTGTTCGACCCCTTTGGATGGTTGTCCCCTGTGACCATCAAGGCCAAAATGATGATCTAGAAAATGTGGCTCTTAGGAATAGACTGGGACAGCAACACTACATGTAGAATGGAATGAATTTAAAACACGACTGCCAGCAATTCAACAAATAAGAATTCCAAGGTGGGTTCCATATTCCAATAAAGGCAAAATAGAGTTGCATGGATTCGCAGATGCATCAGAAGCGGCGTATGCAGCCGACGTCTATGCAAGAGTGACCGTTGGAGAAAACGTTACAATATCATTGATAGCATCGAAAACAAAGGTAGCTCCGGTGAAACAAGTATCGCTGGCTCGATTAGAGTTGTGTGCAGTCGCACTCTTGACCAAATTAATCAATTACATCAAAAAAGACACCGAAATTGTGTATGACACAATTGTGATGTGGTCGGATTCAAAAATTGTATTAAGCTGGCTGAAACAACACCCAGTTAAATGGACCACATTTGTTGCTAATCGCGTGTCGTATGTTCAAGAAAATTACAAAGGACAAATACGATTTGTTCCGGGGAAGCAAAATCCAGCAGACATTCCATCAAGGGGATCAAATAAAGTCACACAAGGCTTACATTGCAATATTTGTGTGACTAGCAACCAAAGCCGTTCATATAGAGCTGACCTCGGACCTCACAACAGAAGGATTCCTAGCAGCACTAAACCGAATGATAAGCAGACGAGGTGCAGTACATCACATTTACAGCGACAACGGTACAAACTTCGTCGGAGCGAGCAACCTACTTCAGAAGATCCGATCAGAAAATCAGTTATCAACTGAGGGAATTCGATGGCATTTCATCCCTCCTGCATCTCCACATTTCGGCGGGATTGGGGAGTCAGGGGTTAAATCAATTAAATACCATCTACATCGCTGCTTAGGAGAACAAAAGTTAACCAATGAGTAAATGAGTACTATCCTTGTACAAATAGAAGGATGTCTCAACTCACGTCCATTGTGTGCTTTATCAGATAACATGGAAGATCTCAACGCTCTCACTCCCGGACATTTTTTGGAAGGCTCGCCATTGATCGCACCGGCACATGACACCGTACTGAACCTTGCAGACAGCAGTCTCAAAAGATGGAAGTTGGTGCAAAAAATCAAGCAAGACATTTGTAATCGGTGGTATCAAGATTACATCAAGCACATCCGCCAACAAAGATATAAATGGACAAAACAAATGGTTAATGTGGAATTAGGCCAACTAGTTCTTCTGAAAGATGAAGCTTTATCTCCTTCAAAGTGGCCTTTAGGCAGAGTAGTGGAGGTTCACAAGGGAACTGACAGCCTCACTCGAGTCGCTACTGTCAAAACATTAAAAGGACTAGTCAAACGGTCAATACAAAAATATGTTTGTTACCGACGGACGATAATAACAATGGCAATCCGGAAGGGGAACTTCCATCAACAAGTCATACTCTACCAACCGATCCAGCCACAACAATCAAGCCCCGAAGGATTCTGAAAAATAACACAAACATGTCAACAGTTCTAACGATAATGTTACTTATGTCCACGTTCAAATCGGGAAGTGGCACATATACAATCACACATCCTGAATCTGGAATATTTATTGAAAACGTAGGAGTCGCCAAGGTTCAAAGGGGAATACTACGCACAAAGACTGTATTTCCAATTACTGATATTAAGCTAGATCAGTTCAACCTGAATCGAACCAAGAACGAAGTAGCAAGGTTGTGTGAAAGGGCAAAATCTCTAACCCAAGACAGCCAACGTGATGAACTGGTGCACCATTTGAATGACGAATGGAGTAACATATTCTCGATATGTAATCGTTTAACCATAATTCCAAGGCGGCAAAAGAGAGGACTCCTTGGGACTTTGATGACATCGTTATTTGGAGTAAATGATGAAGTATACCATGATATCGACTCATTGGATCGAAATCAAAAAGAACTTATTAAAAATGCAAAAACCATGGAACAGTTCAATCAGCTGAGAGACAAACAACTAGAGTTGGAGGCCGACATCCAAAAATTATGGAATAATTATAAAAAAGACGGCGGGCACAGGCGCACAATTCACTATTTGCAAAAACGGCTGAAGGCGTTTGAAGCTTACTGGAGCAACTTTGAAGTCAACAACAACAGTTTGGCTGATATAAAGGAACAGCACGAAGATCATGCTTACTTCACCAACAACTTTTTTGAACAGCTAAAGAAGAAATATCTGGAGATAAAGTCAACATGGAAAAGTGAGTTAAAAGTGCGCCAAGATGACGTTGATAAGTCAGACACGGAAGAAACGGAAACAAATCCAGCTTCAACAAGCAAGGGACAAACCAAAGGTACAAAAGGAAGCGTTGCACCAACAATGCCAACGTCAATGAGGACAGATGGTTCAGCTGAAGATAAACGTTTTAAGCGGTTGACCTTACTCAACAATAAATTAGTACGCATCATAGAAAGCGTCGATTTGAGTAAGGGATTAAGTGTATTAAAGTTTAAAGCTGAGCAACTCCAAGACTGTTGGACTAATATAGTCACGCTAAGCGAAGACCTTATGTGCGAAAATTTCGAGTATCTAAACGAGGAAATTTCCGAATTGGAGGATGGATACCAGCGTACATTCAACTGCAAGAGGCAATTGAAATGAACTCATCTTCAGTACAAGGGCGGTCAACCAGCAGAGCTGTTCCTTTGCCACCAATAGCAATTCCAATATTTAGCGGAAAATACGACGAATGGACAACCTTTTGGGAGCTGTTCGATCGATTAATACACCAAAATAGAAACTTGAGCGACATTGAAAAAATGCAGTATCTGAAAATCAAAGTACGAGGCGAAGCTGCAAGGCTAATGAGCCATTTGTCATCAACGTCCGACAACTATAAAACCGCCATTCAGTTGCTGAAGAAAAGATTCCCAAATCCTGCAGCTCTGGTCAACAATTACATCTAAAAATTGTTGAACCTAAAGGCAGTGCAAATGAGCACAGTAGGGAGAACATTCGTGACAATAAGGAAAAGGCAGCCGTAAGCACCAAAAGTCACTTGGCAACAGTAGCTACGGTAAAATGTGTCGTCTGTGGAGAAAGCCATCAAATTTTCCAGTGCAAAAAATTTGTGGGCATGCCAGTGCAGGAACGTCGTGAAAAGGTTCAGCGCGCCCATTTGTGTTTCAATTGCCTCAAAGGTGGACATGCGGTGAAAGATTGCACCAGCAAAGGAAGATGCACAGAGTATAACAAGAAGCACAATTTATTACTTCATGTCAGTAAAACAGGACCAAAAGCACCATCAGCCAAAACCAACGACGGGGCCAACTCGAATCTGACAGAGAACTTAACAGAAGTAGCAACAAAAACGAACTGTTGAACTTGGATGATCAAAAACGAACTGTTTTGCTGGCAACTGTCATGGTAAATATCAGCGTCAGAGGGCAAACCAAACCGGTAAGGGCTCTACTCGACCAACTAGCAAAAAGCCTAAAGATACCATTAACGAAGTACGAAACGAATGTCCAAGGAGTTAATGGTCACTCTTCAAAGGTAATGGCAAAGTGCAAATTTACAGTTGAATCCACACATGATGACAGACTAAGCTGTCAAATCGAGGCGATCGTAATGCCGATGATTACATCAAAGCTACCAAGCAAAAAATTCAGTGCAAAGGACTGGCCGCACATTATGGGCTTACAATTAGCAGACCCGTGGTATACAGAGCCAAGGGAAATAGGGCTACTGATAGGATCAAATATTCTACCAGAGATCATTGGATGTGGACTTATCAAGGGTCCTATTAACACTCCAATGGCTCAGAACACCATGTTTGGGTGGGTCTTATCAGGACCATTATTGACAACATCCATATCGGACCACCAAGTTTCTAAGGTACAGGAAATATGAAGTAATGAATTGTGCTTCTTGTTACACTCTGTGCATCTTCCTTTGCTGGTGCAATCATATCAGTTTCCTTCACAGATACAATCGTCGACAGATCCCAAAAGGTTGTCCATTCGTCGTATTTTCCGCTATATACTGGAATTGCTATTGGTGGCAAAGGAACAGCTCTGCTGGTTGACCGCCCTTGTACTGAAGATGAGTTCATTTCAATTGCCTCTTGCAGTTGAATGTACGCTTCCTGGTATCCATCCTCCAATTCGGAAATTTCCTCGTTTAGATACTCGAAATTTTCGCACATAAGGTCTTCGCTTAGCGTGACTATATTAGTCCAACAGTTTTTAAGTTTAATACACTTAATCCCTTACTCAAATCGACGCTTTCTATGATGCGTACTAATTGGTTGTTGAAGCTGGATTTGTTTCCGTTTCTTCCGTGTCTGACTTATCAACTTCATCATGAAGTATACTATGATATCGACTCATTAGATCGAAATCAAAAAGAATTTATTAAAAATGCAAAAACCAACTCCAAGATCATGCTGTCGACGATTGTATCTGTGAAGGAAACTGATAAGCGGATTACAGATAAAATTAACAAATTTGCAAAAAAAACTGAACGAAGGAATTCAGGCTATCAACAACATGGAAAATAACCGATTCAGTGATGCAAACAAACTAAATATCCATATCCTCAACGCGTATTTAGTTGCAACTAGCTATATGAAGGAAATCGAGTTGAAATACAATAAGCTACTGAAGGCCTACCTGAAACGGAGTCACCTGTACGAGTTCTTGTCACATCAGATGGTACGCGAGTTGACTACGAATTTCACGACAAATTTAGATGCTGGACTGGAAGTGCTGCCTTAACCAACCGACAAATTTGAAGTTTCAATTACGACAAACGAAATAATAATTTCTGGCTACTTTCTGATCACCGACAAGGATATCTATGAACTGATATAGCTGAACACAATACCGGAAAAAATCGGAAACTACACGTTTCAAGAAGTTCAGATGACAACATCTCTTTTTGGAGTAAATTACAACCTGGAAAGATATTTTGAATCATCAGTGGACAACATAATGACAGCATTAAAATGGAACGAAAGCACCTTTATTCTCCAACCATCTATATTCCTAGACATTGAGACGAGCGAAAACTGTATTATCCAGCAACTATATAAAAAGATGTCATTCAAAAAATGTAATAGAAGAATAATCACATCAAAAGGTACACACAAAAAAAAAAGTAGGTAAATCTAACCAAAAAAGACGGTTAAAAATGCAGCAACCAAAAAACGTGGTAAATGGAACCAACTCAAAGTTGTTCTCGTACAATGAAAAATTGTTAGCGTACAATGAAAAATTGTTAGCGTACAATGAAAAATTGTTAGCGTACAATGAAAAAATGTTCGCGTACAATGAAAAATTGTTCGCGTACAATGAAAAATTGTTCGAGTACAATGAAAAATTGTTCGAGTACAATGAAAAATTGTTCGCGTACAATGAATGCATTCATTAGTAGTGTTTTGGTTGCAATCTTGTCGAAACTTGACGCTTTTTTATTTATTTGTTTGCAACCAAAACACAATTGATGTCGCATGTATTGCCTGAAAATATAAAATTTTAAAAATAAAAATCTGTAAAAAAGAAAAATAGAAAAAAAGAAAAATAGAAAGAAAATTTAATATTACAAAATTGAAATCTAAAATGCGTAAAATAAAAAAAGAGATAAACGAAAATCTGTAAAAACAAAAGAATAAATAAATGTAAAAATATATAATAAAAACCATTCTCAATATAATATTACATTTACTTACCCTTTTATGCATTTCACCCTTTGACCATACTGAACGCACTGATCGTATACTCGAATGACAAAACAAAAATCGTTGCTGTTGTAGTATGACAGACACGAAAGCACGCCGCTGAGCATGTATGAGCATGTGCTCATACATCGCAAGCAACCAAACTCAGCTGAGTTGCGTACCGCAATTGGGTCTTTACAATTTTTTTGGTTGGCGAACAAACAAAAATTTTTAAGGAACAACTTGATTTGTTTGCTTTACAAAGTTTTTGGTTAAAATTTGAGATTTACAATTTTTTTCGATTAGCTAACCTGTTTTTGTAGTTAAAAATCATTTAACAATTTTTCTACGATTAGATTAACCACAAAAATTGTAGTTGTTGTTAGTGTTTTCCATATAAAATAAAAAATTGTTTTTTTACAACGTTTTTCGGTTAGATTAACCCATCTTTTTTTTTTTTTTCTGTGTACCATCTGGAAAGAGCTGTGGACTCATAATGCTTGGATCTTCGTGACTGCGGTTCAGTCATTGTAACAAATATGTGCGGCTGGAAGCCAAGCTATTTGAAACAGTGCCGATTGTGACGCACTTCACCAAATCTATGGCGATTATCAACGCAACCATCAGCCCGGTTCCGATTCAAATATTGAACGAAACTGTGATTCCTTTAGAAAGTGATTTGGCAGAGGTCCTGAGGGATAACGAGCAAGAGGCCTCACACTCTATTCAAAAGCTTCACGACGCGAATTGGAAGGCAATTTGAGCCCACCAACATTGGACGACCGGCGCTATTATCACACTTATTGTAGTTATTTTGTGTCTCGCCGCGCTACTTAGGAGAACTCGAGTGTTTCATAGGCAGAGGCGATCTAATAGCACAGAATTACGCGAAGTCAAACGCAGTGACGATACATCATTCAACATCAGATGGTGATTTGGATGCGACACCAATAATACCAATAACACCAATACTTGCCGCGTGTGGCAAAATGTTGATGAATCAACAGAATTGACAACTTGGCTTTGGCTGCATATTTGCTGATATCAACGAGTCGACATATTTGCTGATATCAACGAAAGACGAGCAGTGAACACCTTGGCTGAACGACGTTCGTTCAACTTTGCTGCCAAAATACCATAGTCTGCATAAATTGCAATGCAAACAGAATATGCAATTTTGACTCTCACGCTATGCTGAAGCATAGCAGGATCAAGTTGCAATTTATGTTTGCATACCCGTTGCGAAGTCAGGCAGTATTGGCCCTGACTTCACATTAGTTTAAGCGGAAAAATCAATTCAGCTGGGCGAAATGAGATACCTACATTAAGTTCGTCAGAGATTACTTCACCACCGACTATGAGTCGAGTTCGGAGCCGTCCGTGTAGAAGTGAATTTGATCCCTCTTCCGTGGCCACTGCTCCACCCAGTCGGACCGGGACGGAATAGTGGTACGGAAGTCCCTTGTGAAGGAGATTCCAGGAAGAATGTAGTCGGCTGTACCAGGAATGGATTTAGTACCAACTTAAATTGAAGAGTGCCACTTAGTGGAGCTGCCCCATTGATTTGTGGATCTAAGCCTAACCGCCACCATCGCAGCCATTTGTTTGGCCAGAAGATCCAAGGGTATTAGATGTAGTAAAATATGTAATGCGTCTGAGGGAGTGGATATCAACACCCCACTGATTGATATGGAGGCCATACGCTGGACTTTCGTCAACACCTTTCAATATATAATTTTATCCAAAGCTGGCCACCACACGAGACTTCCATATAATTGGATAGGCCTGACAATAGCCGTATAGAGGCAATGAACTACCCGAAGTGACATACCCCACGTTTTCCCAATAGCTTTTTGGCATGAGTAGAGGGCAACTGCGACCTTCCTAGCTCGTTCGATTATGTTTGGTTTCCAGCTAAGTTTCCTATCCAAAATTTGACCCAAGTATTTGGCTTGATCTAGAAAAACTATTTTTTTTTTTTTATTTTAAACAATGAATTATACTTATAAATAACTATAATACATACAGGAAATAAGCACTAGTTACTACGGCAATTCAAAACAATATCCAATTCGGTTTTTTAGTTTACACTGAAAGATGAATTTATAAATTTTTTTATATTATCAGTTGTTATTGTGTTCAGTAACTCTGTTGGTAATGTGGTACCAAAGATATTACTCCTGGAATTGGTGAATTTCGGACAAAATTCGCAAAATTCGCAACCGTGCACGCCCTGCCTACAAAGCAAGTGTTCGTGAGTGAGCTCCGTGTGACCAATTCGAAGTCTTGTAAATATTTGTATTTCCCAGCATGTATTCGTTGTTCGATAGATAGCCTTATTTTTGTCTGGCTTGACTGACTTGTAGTAATGTTGAAATCGCTGCCATTGGTCAGCGAGCTGTTGTTGATGTTGTTTTTTGGCTGCAGGTAGGATATCATATCGTTCTGATGTTGGGAAGAGGAATGATGGAGCATAATTAACCGCTGTGGCAACTGCTTGGTATCCACATTATTTTAATTTTATTTGTTTGTTTGTTTTTTTTTTTTTTTTAATTTATTTTCATTCATTTGAATCACCTAATATTAACTTAGGTCTAACAATGATTATTCATAAATTCACAAATTCAACTTAATTTAAAAAAAAATGCAGCTTAAACTATGCTGTGAGGTGTTTAAATTGCCCTACATCCATTGATTTAGGCAATGTGGGGTTAGCGTATCTAATATATGAGAAATATATTAACTTCGTTTAAGACGTGAGGGATTCAGAGGTCTCAGTAAATTTCTAGCTAGAATGTTTGGATCTTATATACCAAGGGGCTCTGGTAATTTGTCGCAGGATTTTTGATTGGGCTCTCTGGAGTTTTTCCACGTTAGAGGGAGAGGCTGTACTCCAGAGTTCAATTCCTTATGTCCATATGGGTTTTATTATACTTTTGTATATTTGGACTTTGTATGTGATATTTAGCTTAGATGCCCGTGAGATTAGCCAGTTTAGCTCCAATTGTTTTAACTTAATCTGACTGATTTTAGATTGGATGTGCTTGCGCCATGTGAGACGGCGATCGAAGTGCATTCCAATACTTTGTTTCGGAACTTTCAGGGACAACCTGGCCATTTATCTTCAGAGCAGTACGCGTACCTCTTCTTATGGTGAAGGTTAAGTGACTGCTTTTGGATTCGTTGACTTGGATTTTCCATCGTGATTGTTAATTACTTAGAGTGTCCAAATATTTTTGCATGTAAAGAGTTCGTGGTGTCTGGGTGTGAGTGAGAGCACAGGATAGCAGTGTCGTCAGCAAAAGTCGATATAAGAGTTATATCGCGTTGGGGCAGATCTGCAGTATACAGAATGCATAGCAGGGGCGCGAGGACACTGCCTTGTGGTACTTCGTATTTTCGCGACACAAAGCTTTCCTATTTTATTACAAACTAACAGGGCCCGGTACGCCCTGCTAGTTGTTTTTGCCTTTGGTCATAATAAATGAATAAAACAGTTATCAAATATTTTTTTTGGAAGCCCAAGTGTAGCCTTTTGAAATATTGAATTGTAAAAAAAGTGACACGCTCCGCTGTCCAATTCCGACCTTATGTAACATTGAACTTAGAATTGAAAGCATATAACCATGTCCCACTGAAAAATGTTCATTGGGAGCCCAAGTATAACATTTTTTAAAATATTGAATTGTATGGGAAGTGCCACGCCCCGCTGTCCAATTCCAATATGTTGCATTGAAGGCATATAACCATTTCCCGTTTGAGAATATTCAATGGGAGCCCAAGAATGGCACTTTGAAGTATTGAATTGTATGGGCGGTGGCACGCCCCTTTGTCCAATTACGTCGATATGTTGCATTTAGCTTAAAGTTGAAAACATGAAACCATTTCCCAAATTTTGTTGGAAAACATTAAATGAGAGGCCAGTTACAGCAATTTTAGATATTGGTTTGTATGGGCGGTGCCACGCCCCGTTGTCCAATTACGCCGATATGTTGCATTTAGCTTAGAGTTGAAACCATGAAGCCATTTGCCAAATTTCGTTGGAAAACATTGTGTGGGAGCGCTAGTACAGCATTTTCAAATATTGACTTGTATAGGCGGTGCCACGCCCCATTGTCTAATCCCGACCATTTGTAGCCCAGATTATGGCTGGGGTCTTATAGTATGTTCATGGCAAATTTCATTTTCTTGTGATCAAAAACGTCTGAGATATAGCAGTTTTTACTAACTCGTGGGCGGTAAAAGTGGGCGTGTTAAAACCTATCCTATGTCACGACTCACGACCCCTAGAACACATATATAAATTTTGGTGAGAATCGGTGCTGTAGTTTTCGCGTCTACTGGTGACAAACATACACGTCTCTTTTATATATATAGATTTTCTATTCGTGAGATAGTTTTTAAGTAGGCAGTGCAGTTTATCGAAGGCTTGGGTGGTATCGAGGAAAACAGCGGAGCAGTACGGTTTGTTTTCAAAAGTGTTTTTTAATGAGTCTACAATACGGTGCACTTATTCGATAGTGCCGTGCTTTTCGCGGAAGCCAAACTGGTGATCGGGAATCACTTGTTTTTCTGTAATTTTGGAGTTCTTTTATCATTGTGGGCGTTATCAAGTCCGATCCTGATTTTTTTTTTGTATCCAAGCCTCCACAAGTTATTTTGTTTTAATCGCGACTGCACAAGAGTTATTGGGTGGGATTAATGTTGGTAATGGGATATCACCAGTTGTCGGGTTCGGGGTGAAAATGGTTTCAGGTCGTTTGCATTGCAAAATGATATTTTTAAACCATTCATAGTATAGGCAATAGATGTTGTAGTAAAAGACTTTGTTTTGGAAGTGCATTTTCTGCTACAATTTAATTGAATATTTTTGAACAGTTCTATTGTTCTATTAAATTCAAAGTGATTTTTGTGATATTTTAACTCATTTCTTTGGTGGTTAAGTATAACAACAACCAAATGTACAACTTTCTTGTTTGTATCAATATATTTTTTCCGTGAGCTTTAAGCTGTACTGTCTGACGTTTCTGATTTTATCAGTGTTTTCCACTGCGTCTCAAGCATTTACCATTGCAAGTGTGCTTCCTTAAAGACACGTGTGACTGATCACCTTGAAGACAGAAAGTGCGGTTTGCATTGCTAAATCAACTGCCGCTAATCAAGAAAACGACAGTCCTAAAAACAAAGTTGACTTCATAATTTCCTCGGCTAAAACAACTTCAATTACAGCTGCCTTTATTCCTAATACTGCTCCAAAACTGGCTTCTACTCCTAATGCTGTCCCAATACCTAAAAAGCTTGTTGTTGTCCCACCGAAAAAGAAAACGATTTTTATTTCACGGTTTGCGAGTGACACTACAGATGAAGATGTGTTGGATCATATATCTGTACAGCTAAAAAATACCCCCGACAACATAAAAATTTTTAAATTGAATTACTATTATGCCCGCATAAATGCATCCTTTAAAATATTGATTCCTGAAGATCTATCTAATAATGCATTCAATCATAGTTTTTGGCCTCCAAATGCGTTCAACCGTGAGTTTAGACCACGTGAAAATCCTCGAGCACCTAAAACGGCACGTTTGCCTAGTGCACCCAAGGCAATTTTCAAAAAAATAAATTCTTCAAATTTTTGTTCTAGTTTGTATCAAAACGTTCGCCGTCTTAACACCAAAGTTAAAGACCTGTTTGTAACTAGTTTGGATTTAGAATATGATATATTAATTTTTATTGAAACTTGGTTGAAACACGTAAAACTAAGCACTGAAATTTTATGTCTTTCTGTCTGTCTATCTGTCTGTCTGTCTGTCCCTAACGCTAACCGATTCAAAATTTACAACCTAAAAAAATTTGTTAACCTTTTTTTTTTTTTAATGTTAGCCTATCTTCTGGTGGTTTGTCCACACGACGCTGCGGTCGTGAGAAGGAACCAGAGTCACTTACAATATATTCACAAATATATTTTTTTTATAAGTGTTAGCCGCCCTGGTGAGAAATCGAACCCACAACGCAGCTGAAGTAAGATGAAGAAGCCAACGAAACGCTTACTCACCAAAGCCACTTTGACTTATACAATACCTGATGGTCAGGGTGTTGACTCATAAGGCAAAGTGACTGATTGCTCCACCTGGGGAAGCCAGAAACGATCCTTATCGAGTAGCAAACCACGAAGACTTACTGCCTCCTAGCGGCGACCATCGGGCAATGGTATATCGACATCTGTCGATTGCTAGCTAAAGTAAGCAACGCGCCCCCAATCCAGGGTGTCACGCGACCCGTGCCCATGGTTAGTTTGCAGTCGGGGTAACTGACTGTATTTTAACGGAGCCTCACGGATACCAGGTCATCTCTGTGAGTAACCGTGACCTTACCGTGTTAATGGGGGCTATGACACGGCGGACCTACTATCCCCTACACTCGTGGGAACAAGTATGAATAGTCTTAAAAAGATTAACAAATCAGCGGGCGATTATACCGCATCACAACTGGCAGATCGGGCGGAACGTGTCTTCACGAATACTGACCGAACGATTGCGACACGGAGAAGTAGGAAATCGGACTTTAGGAAGGAGGGCCAACAAACGGGACCGTTGCCAATTATACAGAAACGGAAGGAAAGTCGTGGGTTAGTGGGCTCCACCGGAGATCAACCACACCCATCGACGAGTACTGGACTGACATCCGGACAGGCCACACGTGGGGACATACGGAAGTCAACCGGCTTAAGTGGCGCGGGTGCCAAATGGTATTTGCGCTACATTAAGGAGGGCTTATCGCCGGAAGCTCATCAAAAGACGTACCATGGTGGAACAAAGATTTATCTAAACTGAGAACCAAGGTTCGCAGGTTGTTCAATCGGAGATTGGTCGAACTATAGGAATACTCTTACAAACTATAGTAACGAAATCAGAAGAGCAAAGCGTTCGAGTTTCAGAAGTTTCTGTGAAAACATTGAGCATACCACTGAGGCGTCAAGACTCTATAAAGCGGTGGCCAAGAACAAACGCATATCTTCGGTTAGTCTTAAAGAGGACGATGGAAGATTCACGGAAAATGAGGAAGATAAGGCCCAACTACTTCTAGACACTCATTTCCCAGGGTCCTCAGGGACAACAACTGTACACCATATGGAATACATAGGTAAATCGAAGAAAGAGAACTGGAAGGTAGCGACCGGAATATGTACAGAAGCACGCATAAGATGGGCGGTGGGCACCTTCAAACCATTCAAATATCCTGGTGCAGACAACATTTTTCCAGGACTACTTCAGAAAGTCATAGAGATTCTCCTATGCCCACTAATGAAAATTGCGAAAGGCAGTATCGCTTTGGGTTACATACCAAAGATGTGGAGGCGAGCAAGAGTGGTATTTATACCGAAGGTAGGGAAGAAGGATCCTCTTCACCCGAAATCCTTCAGACCAATCAGCTTAACTTCCTTTGTACTGAAAACTCTAGAGAAAATTGTAGAAAATTATGTGAGAACAACGAAACCAATTGAAACCAATTATGTTAGACGGAACGGAAGTGAAGCTTCAAACAGAGGTAAAATTCCTGGGCATTACCCTGGATCAGAAACTACTCTGGAAAAAGCATGTCGATAATGTATCAAAGAAAGCCAAGAGGGCACTTATGGTTTGCAGGTCCATCGCAGGGAAAAACTGGGGCTGTACACCAAAAATACTACGATGGATGTATACTGCAATCGTACGACCAATGATCGCATATGGAGCGATAACATGGGTAGGAAGAACAAATCAGCAAACGGTTATCAATGAATTAACCAAAATGCAAAGATTAGCGTGCGTGCGTATAACTGGGGCTATGAGAAGCTGTCCTACAGCATCATTAGAAGTCCTTTTAGAATTAACACCTCTTCACATCTACGTTCAGACGCAGGCGAAGAGGGCTATACTAAGAATAACTGGAGGAAGCGTCGGGTCTTGTTGCTTGTTGCATAAGTCGGAAGATTGATATTCTTACGAAGCAATACCCTGAAATCTCACTACCAAGAGATAACATGATACCGAAGTTCAGCTTCATTAAACGATTTGCAACACAACTTAGCAATAAAAAGGAGTGGGAAGGTGTACATGAAAATTACACAATAAACCAAAGTACGATAACCTGGTATACAGACGGGTCTCTTACGGAAGAAGGTACAGGAGCAGGAGTGTTTGGGCCAAGGATAAAATACTCTGAGCCCATGGGTAAATACACCAGCATATTTTAGGCAGAAATATATGCCAGCGCACCGCTCACTTCAACCTCAAACGGAAATACCGGAACCAAACCATTGCGATCCTATCCGACAGTCAAGCGGCAATCAAAGCACTAAAATCATACCAGGTAAGCTCTAAACTGGTGTGGGAGTGCCTTGATAAACTGAATACGCTTGGCCTGCACAATCGGGTTTGTATCTACTGGGTGCCGGGTCACAGAGGGATAGAAGGTAATGAAATGGCAGACGAACTAGCAAAGAAAGGAGTGGAAACACCCTTCGTAGGGCCAGAACCATTCTGTGGAATGGGAAAAGGGACCATCTCTATTATATTAAAAGAAGAAGAAGATAAACTACGGAAATTATACTGGGACAATCTACCAGGCCTGAAGCAATCAAAAACACTACTAGGGACTTACTACCTAAAGCGACATAAAGAATGTATGAACTTACCAAAAAAGAATATAAGAATAATAACAGGGATTTTGACAGGACACTGTAGGTTAAACTACCACCTATCAAAACTGAGAATAGTATCGGACGACAAATGCAGGTTTTGCACGGAGGACACTGAAACTTCAAAACATATCTTAGGAGAGTGCCCCGCACTCATGCAAAAACGGAAAAGATATCTGGGCGACCACCAAATAATAATAATAATAATAATATACAATACCTTTAGCTAATATCGATTACCTTCAGCAAGCTGTATACAAATCGCTTTCATGTATATACACACTAAGGCATTCAATCCCGGGATCCCGGACGTTTTCTCAATCCCGGAAACCCGGGATTTTGAGTCCAGAATCCCGGGATTCAAAAAATGCATTTTTGTATGCATTGCTTAAGATATTTTTGAAGTTTTTCCACAAAAATACAGCCGTGCATTTACATTCAATCTAATTGGTAAATTAAAAAAACCCGCTTTTGGAGATTTAGTGCTACACACACACAAAAATTGACAAAATTTTTGTCAATACCTGTTAACAAACCATTTTTATCGATCTGAATCAAATTTTTTCAATTTATACAATTTTTTTTTTACAAAAAAGATATATGTTAAAATTAATTGTTAAGCAATTATTGAAAACTTTACGAATTGGATAAATGGTTTTGTGTGTGTTTTACTTTTGAATGGACACCAATTTCAATAGTTTTAAACAACAATTCGTGTATCTGTTCCCGCTATAATACTAAAACTACTGAAAATAAGTTTTTCGTGTGTAGCATGAAATGGAGCTGGCAGAATTTTATGATTATATTCGGATTCAGGTGGCAAAAAAATGACTTGTTCGATCAATGTAATTTAAAAAGAATTACTTTTTGTTCCACTATATTTATTTTAAATATTATTTGTTTTGTTTAATGTAATATTTAATAAATATTATTTGCAACAATTTTTTCTTTAAATTTATATTAATTATTGTATTTAATTGGAAAATCCCGAACAAATCCCGGGATCCCGGGATTGTAATTTAAAATCCCGAAATCCCGGGATTTTCAAAAACACTTCGGGATTGAATGCCTTAATACACGCACAAAAAATCATGTTTCACATATATGTAATCAAAAATACCTTCGACCTAAAGCCACCTTTAAGAAAATAACACTGCAACAAGACTACCGTTGCCACCTAGCACTATTTTCAACTATTACGGTGGTATTATTTAAAGTGGGTATTCATTTAAAGTGGGAAACCACTGGGAAACGGTGCAGTTGTGCAGATGTGCAGTCAAAACATATGAAATTTGACAGTTATTTTAAGCAACTGCGCGTTTCCGAAGGCTTTCATACTTTAAATGAATCCCCTTATTATATTTTTATATTACACTTTCCTATTGCATTACATTTGATATTTTCATATATTCCCAGTTCCTACCTGGCCATACCCTGCCAACCAGACAGCTGTCCAAAGCAAATCACAAAAAAAATATATATTCCCAGTACAACATTAAGGTCCGCACACACCAGCGCGAAATATCGCATCCGCAGCGAAACTTACTCAAAAATGTTTCTTGTAAATGAGATATTCGAATAAAAAATATTTGTTTGAGGTGAGAAATTTCATAAAAACAAATAAGAATGTGAATCATTTATAAATTAAAATTCCCCCAAAAAATACTACAAAATGAACACCTTTCTTAGAAGTCACTAAAGAAATTGTAAAAGGGGAAATCAAAACATAAAAAAACGTATATATCGGAAAGCAGATTTTTGCTACAAAAAAAGATTCAGATTCGGTTTTAGTACGTCAAAATACATAATACGAAAATAAAAATTGAAAAAATCCAATAAAAATAATCGACAATCGGAAATAATGTTTAGCCGTAACAGGTGAAAACTTTGGTAGTTGGCAACGCTAGCCTTTTGGCAGTATTTTTTCCTTAAAGGTGGCAATGGTAAATCAAAGGTATATTTGTTACTTTTTGTGTGTATGTACCATACAGCTTGCTGAACTATATCGCCATTAGCTGAAGTTATTATGCCTGTGGTCTGTTGGCTAGAGCTTCGGCCTATAACTGCGGCAGTCATAGGTTCAAGCCCGGTGCCGCAGTAGTTTTTGTTTTTTTAATTCCATTGCTTCATATTTTTTTCATTTTTTTAATCTTTCTTTTTTTAATTCTTTTGAGGAGATTAATTGCTGTAGGAATGGGAATTGAAGAATTCGTTTAACAAGCAGTATCCAGTGACGTCACGACACAACGTCGATTACAACAGTTGTTGGTAAGGCGATATGTTTGTGTTGCACCACCGAAGATTTTTGTTAATAATTCTCTGAAAGCTAAAATTTCTTTCAGAACTATGCAAATTGTGTATGAAAAACATTGAAATATTTCCGAATAAAGCCCGAAATACAATATTTTTACTTTTGCACTTTTTTTTCACTTTTTTTGTAAGACTTTTTACGAGTTGCGCTTTTTAAGTTGCACTTTCACGAGAATGCGGAAAAATTAGGATTACTTTTTTTTCTCAGATTCAACTTTTGAATCAGAGCCTACTTGATCGATTTTAAATTTTTTTAACAAGAGATACTCATTGAAACTTAATTGTTTTATGTAAATTTACTTGAGTTTCTTAATATTGATGGTATATTAATAAGTGGTGTTGCAAGTTTGATGTTGTGAATTGATAATGGAGTGTAAAACGTGATAATATCAATTTATTGTTTTTCTCATCAAATTAACAAATTTTGTTATGAAATTAAAATTGAAAGGCAGGCAATTTCATTTTTACATGATTTTTTTATTTTATACGAAAATCGTTTAAAACTAATTTCTCTTCCGTCGCTAAAAAACCGTAGACTACTGCTTAATTCAATATTCATTTTCAAAATTATACAAGGCAATGTTAATAGTGAATGTCTGCTGAGCAAATTAAACATTTAAGTAAAAATAGCAAAATTCGAAATTTGAACCGTTTGGAGCAGCGTGCGACGATTTCAATAATATTTACAATGCAATTATTTTCAACAATTCAATTCAAAAGACAAAATCGGAAATTCTTCTTTTCCTAACAAATAATAATTCAAATACCTCAAATTTAATAAAAGTTATCATATCTATAACATCTAACTACTCCGCTATAGCCCTAATGCTTAGCAGAATCAACACAGCTAATAGTTCCTTTTGCTTAGCTTAATATTCGATCTTTGGAATCACTTGCGATATAGCCTTCATGCTTAGCGAAACAAGGAATATTAAATGTTCGAAGCTCTCACACAAGCCCCACCTATTGCATCGGCAAAATACGCTGCGTTCAAAGTAACCTCGCAATACTTTGACGGAACGCTAAAAACTGCCATCGAAAATCTGTCAATTCAAATCATTATTCGCTTAATCAATATGTTCTAATCAACGGTGACGACATCAGTAGTTGTCATACAAGAAGAGCTGCGTCACACTTTGAATAGCAATTCAAATTTAAATCAAGAAATATTTTCACCGTGGTTAATTTTTTTTGCTTTTTTTTTTGATTTGACAATTATTTTCTTTTTTCAACGTTTGTTTTTTTATACCCCTGCACCCTAGAGCTGGCCACTAGAGTTGCCCGATCGATTCCGAAAGTGGCTTAAATAACGCTAATACACCCAAAACTCATAAGTTAGAAATTTCAACCCGTTCCGATAACGGCAACTTGGCCGGCAAAGGCCCTAAAACGTGCTAACACTTGTATGGGGAGAAAAAAAACACAAATTTGAAGTTCGTTTTAGATCAAAAAAAATACGAGGAAAAAACCATAATTACCCTCCTGGAGTTAATTAAAAAAAATTTCGTAAACATTTTATTTTTTGGACAGTTCAACTGCACACTAGTGCCCAAGGGTGTCACACCGTTTGTAACGCCCATAAAGAGCCGTGTCCGGTATGGAAAAGTATATATATTCTTGATCAGCATCAGCTCCTGAGTCGCTTAGGCCATGTCCGCCTGACCGTCTATTTATTTATTTTTATTTATTTACGCTTATTACAAGCTTATATAACTACTTATAGATATAACAGTGGTGATCTAATATAAACTTAAAAAACTAAATTAAATATAATGGTATAATGATTGGGAGTTGGATTAGAGAGATTAAGAGATTGAATTTCTAAGGGTATATTTGTTTAAATGGAAATCAAAGCAATTGGACATATTAATCATGTGAAGCATTCTGGACATTGGTTCATTATAGCCATAATCAGTGCGGTGGAAGGTAATATTAAATAAAGGTACAGATCTAAGGTTACGTGGGTTAGTATTAAGGGAGATCAACTGCAGTAACGCGGGACAGTCAACGGTACCTGATAGAAGTTGATAGATAAAGAGTATATCGGCAGTTTGTCGACGAGTTTCCAGGGCTGGTAAATTTATTAATTTTAAGCAGTCAACATAAGGGGGCAAGTGGAAACGGTCGTCCCAGGGAAGACCGCGTAGGGCAAAACGAATGAATCTGCGCTGTATAGCCTCAATTCTCATGGAGTGAGTAGCTCTAAAAGGAGACCAAACTTGGCTAGCGTATTCAAGTATTGGTCTAACAAAGGTGAAGTAAAGTGATTTCGTAACATATGGATTAGTGAATTCCTTGGACCAATGCTTAACAAAACCCAAGGCAGAATTTTCTCTTTTTACTATATTATCATTATGGGAGCGAAAATTAAGTTCTCTGTCACAGATAACGCCCAAGTCACTCAATTCTGTCACTAGTGGTACAGGCTCGTTGCAAAGTAGGTACGTTCTGGGAGGTGGAGGAAGGCGTTTACGGGAATATGTTATAGTTTGGCACTTGGTGACATTGAGCATTAGGAAATTTTTCGTACACCAAGTTGAAAACCTATTTAAATCAGATTGTAATGGCGGAGAATCTGAAGTAGTTGACATAGTTCTAGAGATTTTCATGTCGTCAGCATAGACTGATAAATGAGAATTTCAGGACGAATATTAAAGGACCGAGATGGCCACCTTGGGGGACAGCAGATGTAGCGATAAAAGGATCGGATATAGAAGATCTGAAAGTAACCATATATTTTCGTCCTTCGAGATAAGATTTAATCCACATGATAAAACTTGGTTGGAAGCCATAGGCTTTAAGTTTAAGATAGATAATTTCATGCGAAATGGTATCGAAAGCCTTGCTGAAATCGGTAGCAATTACATCGACTTCTTTACCGTCTTCTAAAGCAGGTTTGTGGTGGTCGATCTTCCTTTCAGAAATCCGTGCTGAGCCGGGGAGACAATAGTTTTGCAATGGAAGAACATAGTATCATAAATAATGCTTTCGAATAATTTAGGTATACAAGAGAGTTTAGCTATAGGTCGATAATTTAGAATGTCATTCTTGCATACTTTGTGAAGAGGAGTAATGTAAGAATTCTTCCACATTGTAGGGAAAACTCCTTGTGCGACAGAAGACTGAAAGAGAGCGGTGAGGGGAGCTGCCAGGGCATTGGAACATTTCTTCAAGACAATTGACGTAAGGCCATCAGGGCCAGGAGAGTATTCATTCTTAAGTTTTTCTATCTTTTCTTCTACCGATGTAATTGATATGTTAGCCGAATACATTGAAGTTTGAGAACATGTGGACATATAAGAAAAATAATCAGTATCAGGTACTGAATTATGGCAGGCGAATGACTGGCTGAAGAATTTAGCAAACATGTTTGCAATTGATTTGGGGTCGGCTGAGGATATATCAGAAAGTTTTAGTGTGGACGGGAAACCATCTGATTTTCTCTTAGTATTGATAAAGTTGTAGAAACGCTTAGGGTCCGAAATTAAACAAGATTCCATTTTTCGTAGGTAATCGAGATATAGAGACTCGCAGAGATCAGAAAAACTGGTATAGACGCCTTAGTAGTTGGAAAAGTCAGAGTCAGACCGAGATTTTAGATATACAAGCCATAATTTGTTTCATGTATTACGCAGGGAGCGCAATTCTTTGTTATACCAGGGTGGGGATGACGAATAACTTCTATTTGGTACAAATGGCACACAGTTGCATGATTGATATTATTGCGGCTAATATCAATAATATGGTTAAAATTTATGTTGCGAAGCAAATTGTTAAGTATTTCGAAATCAGTCTTACGAAAATTAAAACTGAATGTGAGTTCGGTCGGTACCTTTTCGGAATCGTTATCGTAGGAAAATACAAGAGATAGGGGTGGATGATAACGGTCTAAAGTAGATAGGAGGTGACTGCTTTCTGAAACTATGCAGTTGTCAAAGTTAGAAGAAAAAACCAGATCGAGTAATCTGCCTAGGTTGTTAGTGGTTCCGTTAAGTTGGAAGAATCTAGAGTCAGACAGACAGTCAGTAAAGAGGATTTCTTTACTTGAAGATGGATTTTCAGCGAGGAAATGCGTATCATCATCAGATGGTGCCCATTGAAGATTAGGCAGGTTGAAATCGCCCAAAATTACAATAGTATCGCATGGGTTTACGTTGTCTGATATAGAGTCGATGGCATCTATGGCCAATTGATAACCGTGTATTGGTTGTGAGGGACGAATGTAGCAGCAAAAAATGTATAGGTATCGTTTTGAGACAGCTATTTTGGCACAAATAAACTCAAAATCTGTAGTGTTCGACGATTTTACTAAAGTAGGGTCATAATGATTATTTATTGCTAGAAGAACTCAACGACCGTGTGAATTTACATCTTTGTCCCGACCATCGTCGCGAAACACTACAAAGTCGGATGCAAATAATTCTGCATCTTTATAGTCAGATGAAAGATTTGTTTCAGTGAGAGCAAAAATATCATAGGGAAGCTTTTGTGAATTGAGAAATACGGATGCAATTTTGGTTCGAAGGCCTCTTACATTTTGATAATATAAGGATACAAACTGGGGAGCAGGTCTATCAAGATTTATAGAGGGAGAATGAAGGTTAGGAGCAATAATAGTTTTTCAAGTTAGAGCGCGATTTTTGAAGATGCGAAATACGTTTGGAGCTTATATGCGAGGCGAATGTTGTTAGGTCATTTGTAACTTCTTGGGGTGAGATATTTAAACTTTCATGAAATCGAGTAAATAATTGACTCAATTCAAGCGGATTTGTGGGAAGGTCTTCTGAATGAATTGAGACCATGACGCTAGTTTTAGTAATACCATCGACACAGGTGGTATCTGATTTATTATGTAGGTAGGCAAGATATAGACGGACGTTATTATATATTCTACGATCCCTTAATCGAGATAATACATAGCGGCTATCATCACTGTGCTCGACTAGCTGTTTAGTTAATTTAACAGTGGGAGGGAGAAGAGGATCTAAAAAAGTTGGGGGTGTGACAGACGAAATTTGAGACTTCGACTTTGATGAGGATGGTGTATTACAGATAGAGGAGGATGGCAATGTATTAGAAGTAGAGGGGAAAATGGACATTTGGTCTGCACTGGTACTGGATAAAGTCGAAATTTTTTTGGTAGGTTTTTTATTATTTTTGGTAGGTTTTTTGTTTTTTTTGGGGTTTTGAAGAAAATTTTTGTAATTTGAAGATGACGTAGAGGGAAAAGAAGACATTTGAGCTGAAGATGAAATTTTTTTTATTTGAGGGGAGAAAATTGGAAACGTATTTGTTTTAAAACTTCAATTAGAGTTTTGGGACGTGCTTTGCGTTATAGGCTTAGATTTTGTTTGAATGTTGCGTTTAAATGTTGTTGGCTTATCAATCCATTTTGTGAAACTCATCCCATCCTTTTTGAAGACATCATTAGAGGAGACGCGAAATAGCCATTCGTATTTAGTGGGAATTTTGAGTTTGAAACTGCAGTGCTTTTTGGATGAAAACTTTTGACAGTCGATTATGGCAATTTTAAAAGTCTTCTGGAAAAAATTTCTCATCCAAAGTATGTCCGAATGTTGTGGAGCGCCTTTAACGAAAAGCGTTGTAAACTGCGTTAGGTTTTCTCTGGCAAGTTTGTTTATCCTATTGTCCCATTCAAAAGGTGTCCAAGACGTTCCGAAACAGTTGATAAGTCTAATAGGGGAGTGTGTGTGGTTAGCCGGAGTCTCCCAAATTTCAGGAGCCGTTGGAGTTACAGCTGGCACGGAGGTTTGAGCCGGTATGTTGGATGTAGTCAAAGGATCCTCAGTTTCCATTAATTCAGCAAGAGTTAATTCTTCGTGAATTGTTACGTCGTGAATTGTTGCGTTATGTGGGGATGGTGAGTGGTGAATTACATTGATAATTTCTGACAGTGTGGAACGAGTTGCAGTAAGCTCGTCGCTGATGTCGTTGATTTTGTGAAACAATACTTCCAACAAAGGGTCTGTGGTTGGCATTCATTTTTTCGTTTTCCAGGAAAAGTTTTGCTTGCCGGCTATCAAGTGATGTTTAGTGTTTTTCAATCTTATCTAATACACTTGCCTTTTCAGGATTTAATTTTGACAACGATGATGTTAGGTTGTCGAACGACCTGGCCATATCATTGAAGCTTTCATCATTTGTCATCACTTGATTTTTAAGTTTTGAAAGAAAATCATCCTTTTCTTTATTCAGGCTAGCGATGTATCCGACAATGTTGTCATACATACACTTGAGTAGCTGTTCCATACTCTTGCAATCACTGCATATGAAGTGCTTCTCCATGTACGGGTTGTACCAGTCTCTAGGAGCATCCATGCAAGCACCATGTAGTTTCCTATTGCAGAAAGCTTTGCAGATAACCCATTTCGAAGTATTATCAAAAGCGCAACAATTTGCCAAACTGCACTTGAAATTGAAACTCATTGTGAATCACCAAAAAATTGTTTCAAAAATCGTCGATGACCGGTAAAATTGTCGAATTGCTCTTTTTAGTTTATTGACTTATTCAGTTTATTGGGTCAGCAGCGCACGTCGGTGAACGGTAAAATTGTCCAATTGCACTTTTCAGTCTATTGACTCAAATGGTTTTTTTAATTGACGCGAAACAAATTTCATAAATTTCAAATTGCGGTTATTGCACTTTTTCAAGTCGCATCAGATAGGTACCACCCCTAACTCCCATACAAAATGGCCGCCAAATTCGTATTATTTTCGTTTGTCTTGAGAAATACTGAACCGATTTGGACGCGGGAATGAAACTGGAACGAAATGGAGTTGGAACAAAACTGTAAAATGAATCGGGAATGAAGTGGAAATGGAAATTATCGACAATCCATCGAAAAATTTCGATAAAATATCGAAAAATTATGAATAAAATATCGAAAAACTATTAATAAAATACAGAATACCGATTTTCGATAAAAATTACTAACACATGGACTCAGAATGTATCGTACTCGCATGTGCAGGGTATTTTAGCTTCGGTCAGACCAAAGATAATTCTCTTACTAGTTTTGTTACATTCACTCTCATTTAAAATTATTAAAATTCTTATTCATTCATTCAATAATTTTATTTAAAAAGTATTCAATATATTATAACCATTGCAATGATGTATTTGAGTTTTTATAAAAATTTGTCGAAAATATAAATTGAAAATTTAAAAAAAAATTATAAAATATAGATGAATAAAAAAGAGTAAAAAACAAGTTTTTTAAAATATAACCCTTTAACCGACTAAAAAGCAGAAAATAAATTTCCTTTAAATTAATTTCAGTAATTTCGATTTAAAATTAAGGGTTTTTGGCGACTTCAAAATCTGCAATGATATTAGGAACAAAGCACACAAAAACCCTTAATTTTAAATCAAAATTGCTGAAATTAATTTAAAGGAAATTTATTTTCTGCTTTTTAGTCGGTTAAAGGGTTATATTTTAAAAAACTTGTTTATTACTCTTTTTGATGGAAAATTAGAATTAGAATAGAATGCATTGTCACCGGAGTTCTATCAGTGTTCCAAATTTCAGCTCTCTAGCTCATGTGGAAGTGTATGAAAAAGCTCGCAGCAGATTTGTATATATATATATATATATATATATATATATATATAAAAAGGAAAAAATGCAATTCAAACAAATTTTGACGTAGCAAATTGAAGGTGTACAAGGTGCTACAGTTGTATGGACCAAGGGTTCCTTCGTGGTTATCGAATCCGGAAATGTTGGGTGCTCCTAGCAGGTCAATACATTATGAAAAATTATGAAACATTTTAAAAGCAATTTCTATTAATACAGTTCAGTTCTTTTGTGATATTTTAATGGTTTTTTGTTTCGGATCAAATAAGTAATTTTTTAAGTTACTAAGTATCAAGAATATCCCGATTTCAAAAATAATACTGGTTTTTATTTGAATGCACAGTTTGATAAATTTGATCGAAAATATTCCATTAAAACTATTATAAAAACTACAGGCATATTTTTGCATCCTAGATATTTCTAGTATTTATTATAACAAAACCTAAAAATGTAGTGAAAAAAGAAAATAAGTTTCAAAGTATTTTATTATTCTTTTTTTAATACAAAATTGGTGACATGTCTTCTTTGTCGCTTCTGATTCTTCGAAACTATCATCTATACTTAAATTAGCGAGGGATTATGGGGAAGAGATGACCATTGCCACTTCAATTTTGCAAGAAAGTCAATTTTGAAGTTTGTGTAACATACAGCTTTTATCCACTCGCCCCTACAATTAAATTTATATTATTTGCCAATTTATCTATCTAAAAGTAGCGTAACGAAAATGTTTTGCATGAAATTTTGACTTATATTCAAGGAAACCCCGTTTTTTTTATTTGAAATCAATACATTGAAATAATACTAAGGTGTGTCGGACAGTGTTGTAAAATTCACCATGGTTAACTTTTGGTAAACTCCAACGTATAACCAAATATAAAAATTAAGTTTTGAAAAAATGTCAATTTATATAAAACCCCCCCAGAGAAAATTCCTGCGCACGGGCCTGATCCACATTATCTAACATAGTAACAAATTGAGGGTTTATTGTCCCATAAAATGCTGACAGAAAAGTTTATTAACTGTATTATTTGATTATTATCTTTTAAAATATTAATATAAAAAAATGTTTCCAAAATAGATGAAAACTTGTGAAACCCGGAGAAAATTCTGCCACACCCGGAGCCCGGAGATTGAATTCCAAACCCGGAGTCTCCTAGTCAAAAAGACCCTGTTGGCTAACCTGCTTTGATTTGATTTTTTTTGTCGTTATATAAATTTTTCTTTTGTCATATGTTTATTATAATATTTTACTATTGTTAAAATAATGTCATTTATACTCATTTTTGTTTCAATTGCACTACTTTATTAAAATATAAACCAATATGTTCAACATGATTAACTAAATTGGTAAATTATTTAACATGAAAAGTGAAGCAACGGGATAAGTGGTGATGACATACAGTGGGCTAACATATCAAAACTTTTATAACATGTTACCATGGTTGGACGGGTATAGACTGTTAGGGAATAACATCATCCGATTTCCTTTGAAATGGGTGCAATGAAGGATTGCTCATAAGCAGTGAAGTGTATCAAACTATTTATTAATTATCTCTGCAATATGATATCTACATAAATAAAAACCGGTCTAGTATTAACATCAACCACTGCATACATTTTTTTCTTGTAACATTTCTCAAGTTTGTCCAAGAAGTTCATATACCCACCCCATGTATGGTATCAGGTCTTTTTGAAACCTATATGCATATTTAGCTATGGCTGCGGAGCCTTAGATACATATAAACCACATTGTTCGAAATGTTCAAATAAATCGGAAAACTTCAATTGTCAAACGGACGTCCGCACCAGAGTCTTCGGAAGTAAAACATATCATTAATCCAACATTCACACCTAATCAAAAATCACCCAGTCGCTCTACATTGCGTATGCATAACTTTTGGAGTAAAATTAAATCATTTAATAAAATGATAATTTCCTCACTAGTTCACAAATGCTTAGACATCCGTCCGTATATTAATATAGAAATTTTTGATAAGCCTTATTTATGTTTGTTGGACAGTGGAGCAAATAAAAGCTGCATAGGTTTCAACTTCGATCAAAAGATATTGGCGCATATTCATAGTCAAATTTAGTAGCTGCTAAACTTTAGAACCAGCTTAGTAGCTGCCAGTTCAGTGTATTATCTGTCAACTTAGTAGATTACTAAAGTTAAGTTGGAGCTCAATTTGACTATGAATATGGGCCATTGAGTAATCCTCTCTTTCGTAAATGCATGAGAAACGTAACAACTGCCGATGGGCAGAAACAACAGGTCGTGGGCTCGATTATGGTGCCTGTGTGTTTCGGAAATCAAATTAAACCAGTCGATTTTCTAGTAGTTCCAGGGTTACCAACTTTCGAAGAGTTCAGACCCAGAGATTCGAAAAACAAAATATTTTGGGAGGACAGTGAAGGTCCTACATATGATAGTACATTTTGAGAATTTCTAGGAGATCGAGTACACTCAGATAAAAAATCTTCCTAAATTAAACAAAATTCAACCAATTTTGTAAGTAACATTTTTTAAAACGATCGGTAGTCGTATTCGTTTATGTTATTTTTATTTTGCACCATTCTATCGTAAATTTCCAAAATGATCATATCAGAACGATTCACGTCAAAGTCAATTTTGTCACTTAGATACACGAAAAATTCTTCATGTTATTTTAACATGAATCTCGGCCATATCCATATATCCATATATTTTATAAATTATTGCTGTTATGTGTGCAATACAATCCATGGTGTCGATAAAATATTTCTAAATATTTCTAGTATTTCTCATAACAAAATACAAAAAAGTAATGAAAAAATAGTATGAAAGAACTTATGTTAGGTAATATAATTAAAGGGGTGAATAGATGAAGGAGATATGTAACATACAAATTTTTTCAAGAAAATAAGTTTCAAAGTTTTTCATTTTCCTTTTTTTAATTCAAAATCGCTCTATTTTTAACTAAATTTAAAAAAAACTAAAATCCAAAAATTCCCACGCGATAATTTAAATCCCTAATTTCCCGGTAGCACAATCGCGACGCGTGGGATTGGGGGCCGACCCTCGCGGTATGGTATCCCCGGCCCAACGAACAACACGAACGCGTGAAAACTCGATAACTAAACTTTTTAAAAACCTACACCGAAACTGCTGCACTATATATATAGGTATATATATATATATATATATATATATATATATATATATATATATATATATATATATATATATATCTATATATATATATATATATAAAAAGAAACTGAACCTTCGATAAAATCGGTGTCCAGCAACCACTCGGATCTGGTGCGGGACGCCACAACAAAAATGGGAAAGGAAGAAAGGCAAGGAAAACGGCCAAACAAAATTCCCGGAAACCACAACTTGAAATTTCCAGAAAGGAAAACACTTCACCAAAATTCAAAATTCAAAATTGACCGAACACAACCTGACCAACTTTATTAATTTTGATACGAATCTAAAGGTGCCGACTGCCGCAATAAAACACTAAAAACCACTCGCTGGTAGAAAACACCACCATAGAAAAATACTCCCTTTGACAAATTGCTCCTTAGCCAAGATCCAACGAAGGTTCCACCGCTGCCACCAAACACAATTCGAAAAATCACAAAACTCCAGAAAATTTAAATTTTAAATTAAACACTGGCTTAACACAAAACCAAGAAAATTCCAATTTAAAAATTATTTTTGAAAACACAGCTAAAACTTTTTGCTATTCCTGTCCAAAAAAGAACTCCAAGAATCAGAATATGTAAGCGCCTATGGCGCTCACTTTCCATTTTCTGCTATCCCCCCACACATCAGTCGAGTCGAGTTTTCTCCGAGTTCAGACGTGTTTTTCTTAATCTCAAAATGAATTTCGTTTGTGGTGAATGTAAAGCGGAAATTACGGCCGATTTGGATCCGTTCAACTTCAAAACTTATGACTATATTTGATGTGCTTCGATTTGTGGCCGTGTTTTTCACTGTGATTGCACAGATATATCAAAAAACAATATAAATCTTTTAATTAATTCGCCTAATTTGCTATGGCAGTGCAACTCGTGTGTGTCGTTACGGGCGGCGCATCTCTACTCAAATTGAAGAGATGCAACGAAAGTTCATCGAATACGATAAGAAGTTGGCCGAAGTAACTCAACAGTGCAACAAGTCAACGAACCGTATAGGATTTCCGAAGTATTGCACTGAAATTCCACCACCTCTCGCTGCTCCCTCTTCCACAGTACAGTCGGAAGAGACTGAGCAATTTCAAGATGACATCAACGATGTTGCTGTTCCAATAAAGGTGCGTGAAGAGAATTGGGTTACCATTAGAAAGAAGCCGAAAAGCAAACCGCGCTCTAAAAATAACAAGAACAAGCGCTTGGTTGGTGAGGTTCCGACGTGTAATAACTTCAATGTTATACACAGCTTCAAGTACATTCATCTCTCCAATACGGAACCAGGTGCGGTTCTGGAGTATGCTGCTGAACATTTGAAAGTGGCCCCGGAGACGCTTACCTGCACGAAACTTATCAAAAAAGATGCTGATGTTACCAAGCTGCAGTTTATTAATTTTAAACTAGGTGTGCCTGCACCTCTTTTCGAAAAGGCTTTCGACAAGTCGATGTGGCCACTTTCGCTTAAGTTTACCCGCTTTATCACCAAACCAAAAAACTTGGAAGGCGGTCTTACAACTATACCGCCCTCAACGCAAACTTCATCGGCACCGAATATAATGCCGACTACATTGGAGCCGGTACAGGAATTGGTTACTCCCCCAAACCCTCCAATTTCAAAGCCAACACCATAAGCGCTACTGTTCTTAATTCGCACCTGTATCCTACAAGTACGTCACATCTCGAAACCCTCTTGGCTGCGCGCTCGTTTTTACGAATTTCGTCACCTTCTTCACTGGCTCTCTCACCGATCGCAAGGCCACTGCCATCCTCATCAAGACAATTGTTGTTGTCTCCATCGGAGGATTTTTCTTCATTGCGCTTCTCGTTTTTGTCAACCTTTTCTCCGCATGATGAATTGCATTCGCCGTCGTCGCTTTCGCTGCCTTCAAACTCGCACGCTGATACGGTAACGGAGCTCGCACAGCGAGCCCTACCGTCAGTCTTCTCTTGTTCTCGTACACAATCTTCGCCTGCCACAACTCCTGTGGTAATACCTACAAATCCGCGTTCTCAAGTGCGTAACTATGCACTGTACTATCACAATGCTGGTGGTCTTCGCACTAAAACAAACAATTTGCTCGCCGCTGCAGCTACACATGACTATGACGTCATTGCAATAGCAGAGACTTGGCTGACGTCACACTTTTATTCAGCTGAGTTGTTTGATTCTCAATTTGAAGTTTATCGAAGATATCGGTCGCTGTGCTCTGGTGTTACCAGAGGTGACGGCGTTTTGATTGCAGTTTCATCAATTTATGCAAGCAAAGAAATTCAACTACCCAGGTGTTCAGATGACATAGAACAGCAGCTATAATGTTTCTAATGACCATATTGTCAATATTAATCATATTATTAATTTGCTAAAATCGCAGCAAACTATTTGCGTTCTAGGCGATTTCAATTTGGGAAACAATGAATGGAAATTTTGCAATGATGACAAAATTTTTATTCCTGTAAATTTAGATGTGGAGTCTTTGGTGTGGAACTCTTTATATTCCCATGATCTCTTTCAGATCAACAATATCAAAAATGATATTAACAGAATTTTGGATTTAATTTTTGTAAATAATGATCTGAAGTATTCGATTTCAAAATGTGATGTACCACAGCTCTTGTAGTGAATTTCACCTTTTATGAATATGTTGCTGTTGAAACTTTTCCGGATGTGTCCTTTAATTTCAACAATGCCAATTATGAAGCTCTGAACAATTATTTCGATTCTGTGAATTGGGAAGTTGTTTTGGGCTCTTTAGATGTACCAAATATGTACTTCAAATTTAAAGAAATTCTTCAAGAGGGCCTAGATTTATATGTGCGTGTTAAAAAAATTAAACGTAAATTTATTCTGCCATGGTATAATCGTAGTTTAAGGCGTCTCAAAAACTTGAGAAACAAAGCTCATAAGAAATTCAAGCAATCCAAGTTGGAAGTTGATAAGGCAGCTTTCATTCTGCGTAGGAAGGAATTTGATTTTTTGTCGAATTTCTTATATAAAAAATATTTAAGCTCTATTGAAGTAGACATTAAAGCCAATCCCAAATCATTTTGGGTATTTTTTAATTCGAAACGCAAAAACGCCGACTTCCCTAAGTCAATGAAGAACAAGGAAACCGAAGCAAATAATACTCAAAATATTTGTGAATTGTTTGGTAAATTTTTTGGATCTGTTTTTAATAATTCTGATAACACAAATAATTTAAACAATTTTTCGCATATCGAACAAATTTGTGACATTGGCCACTTACAAATTTCTGAAGAGGAAGTTTATGAAAATCTAATGGCACTTGATTCTAATAAAGGGGCTGGCTACGATCTGTTGCCACCATAATTTCTAAAAAGGTGTGCTCAATCGCTATACATAGCTTTAACCTTAATTTTCAACAAATTGCTTTCAAATGGAATTTTTCTTGATGAATGGAAAATTGCTTACATTTCTCGTACACTGATTGTCTTGTACACTGATTTTGTGAAATCGTTCGATAGCTTAAATCACAAGTTTTTGATGGCTAAGCTTGAAAAATTAGGACTTCATTCTGATTTTTTGAGATGGATGAACTCTTACCTTTCAGGCAGGAAATTATTTGTTAGAATTGATGGTTCATTTTCAAAAGCAATAAATGTAAAATCTGGAGTTCCGCAAGGGAGTCATTTAGGCCCTCTTCTGTTTATTTTGTTTATAAATGATTTATCAAAAATATTCACTTCATGTAAATTTTTGCTTTATGCAGATGATTTAAAAATGTTCATGATTATAAAAAATTTGTATGATTGTATAAATTTTCAAAATGATATCAATTCACTTGTTGCCTGGTGCAACTTTAATGGAATGAGTTTAAACTTTTCTAAGTGTCATATTTTAACATATTCCCATAAGCATTTGCCATTAATTCATAACTATTCTTATGATCTTGACAAAAATTTCACTCGTGTTGAATTGGTCAAAGAGATGGGCATCTACTTTGATGCGAAGTTATTATTTAACGCTCATAGAGATTATATGATATCGAGAGCAAACTCGCAATTCGGTTTTTTAAAGCGAAATGCAAAGGAATTTTTAGACCCTTTTACGTCTAAATCTATTTTCGTGAGTCTTGTCAGATCCCTTCTGGAATATGCGAGCTTAATTTGGAATCCTTTCTATGATTGTGACATAAATCGCGTCGAAAGAATACAAAATCGATTTTCCAGATTTGCTCTTCGACGACTATTCTCTTTTGAAAATATGCCTGCGAACAACGCTCGCTGCCATTTTCTTGGCTTGCAAAGTTTAGTTGTTCTCCGTAATATTCAGTGCGTTATGTTTGTAAAAGATATTATCGACAATAAAATTGATTGTCCTGATTTGCTTATTCTAATTCCATTTTACGCTCCAACGAGATCTCTTAGAGAAAGATGTTTGTTTAATATTTTTAGTCATAAAACTAATTATGGATTGAATGAACCAGTCTCTAAGTGTCTATCTCTATGTAATTTAGTATCTAAGTATGTAGACTTTAGTGCTAATAGAGCTGAATTAAAACAACTTGTTATTGATTATTTTAAGGATTAGGTTAAGTATATCTGTAAGGGCAATAGCCCAGTAGATAAATAAATAAATAAATAAATAAGCGCGACTTAACGCAGAAGCCAGTATTCGCGGTTGGGGCTTTACCCACAACTATATGTGAAAAATCTCTTCGGATTTATCTAGAGTTTACATATATCCCCCCGCACCCACCAAAATGTTCTCAAATTCCCCTCCCAAACAGGTTCAAAGAGTACAAAAAGCTTTAGTCTAAATTATATTATTTATGTTATTTCTTCGTAATGGCTACGCTGGAACCCCATTGGAATGTGGCCGCTCAGTAAGCAAACTCAACGAAAGCAAAAGAAAAGAAAAGAGGAGAAAGACAACTTGACAGCATAAATGCAGTTGTCAATTCCCCCCGTGCCGGCTGCATTCCACCCGCGAGTGGCGAATTTGTTTTGCTTTCAAATTAAGCAAAACAAATAATGTAAAAATAGTAACAATTAATAAAATTGTTCAGTGCGTTCGTTCGGTTAGTGCGTGTGTGATTTCCTCCAATTTTGTTCGCCCGTCGCCCCGAACAAAAGGGAAACATAAAAAACGAAAACAAACAATAAAAACAACAACAATAGTGTCGCGATTTTATACCGCGACAACATGTCTTCTTTGTCGCTTCTTATTCTTCGAAACTATCATCCATACTTAAATTAGCGCGGGGTAATGGGGAAGAGATGACCATTTTTGCAAAAAAGTCAATTTTGAATTAATGGTATTCATTTAAAGTGGGAAACCCCTCTAAAACGCTTAGTTTCTTAAAATAACTGTCAAATTTCATATAAAAAAAACCATGTAAAATTGAAATTGCCTGCCTTTCAATTTTAATTTCATGTCAAAATTTGTTAATTTGATGAGAATTATATCATCCCATTCGTTTTTCATATCATATTGATACTTTTTTTGTTAAATTGGTATGAAAAACAATAAACTGATAGTATCACGTTTTACACTGCATTATCAATTTACAACATCAAACTTGCAGCACTACTTATCAATTAATATCCTATCAATACTACTTAACTCCCGTAATTTTATAGAAAATAAAGATCAGAATTCACATACTTCCACATGCGACCGCAGTCGGCTCAGCCGTGCCACCATAAAAAACGGGCGTTGAATAATTTTAGACGCCTTAGAACTCAGCCAATTTTTCTGTGCCAAAACAATTACACAAATACAGAAAATGTGAAAAAAACATTTTGTAATGAAAATAATGCCTTTATGAATGAAAATATGTGATCACTAAGATAAATTATGCATGCGAAAGTGATTATTTAGTTTTTCGATGCTCAATTTCATCAAATTCTAGTGTAGTGACGTAATTGCAGTAAATTAAAGTTCAGTAAATTCTATTAAATATCCAAAATTATTGAAGGGCGTAAATTTTACAAGGGGTAGATTGAAATATTAGCCGGTGAAATGCAATTCGCATCTATTTTCCTTTCTTTTGCGACATTTTCAGGCATCATAATAAGCATCACATATTTGACATCATACATAAATTGAAACACATTTCATTTTTATGTGTTCGTTTTTTTGTCGTTTCTAAAACGAATACATTTCTCATTTTCTTTTTCTCAATTTTCGTAATTATTTTTTTGGAGCGAATTTCTCATGTAAATTGTGGGTTCGTTTCCGAGGGGTTTCCCACTTTACATGAATCGCCCTATTATTTGCCAATTTATCTATCCAAAAGTAGCGTACTAAAAATGCATGATGTTTGGACTTCAAGGAACACCCCTTTCATAAAATTTCGAAATCAATACATTAAGGGTATTCATTTAAAAGTGGAAGTTGTGTAGTTAGTGACTAGCGAATTTTCCAAGGTCTGTTTCATGAACGCTCCAGAAAATTTTTTGTGCACTTCTCTTGATTCTTCTTCGAATTTTTGACAGCTGTTGTTTAATTTATGTTAAATAAATTAAATAAAGTTAAATAAATGCCTAAAATATGCGAAAAAGAAAATTAATCAAACTATTTGAAGAAATAGTTTTCGTTGTTTACTTACCGCCATTTTCGAAGCAAACTACATTAGTGTTGTGAGCATACTCACTTAGACAATAAACGAGTATTTTGAAAACAATTATTTTGAAACGTGTGAAAACACGAGCATATGGGTAGGAAACAAAAATGCGAAAACTGTATTAATGTAATGGTTTCTGAATAATACATAGGTTTAAATAACGAAACCAATTCATATATTTCGAATTTACAAAACACCGTTATGATAGTGATTATCCGAACTGAAAATTTACATTTTTAAAACATTTTTTTCTAATATTTGATAGGTTCACTAAAACAGCTGCCAAATAATCGATTTTTATAGCACAGCCTACAAAATTTTACCATATGTTACAGATAACACTAGTTTACAGCAAAATGTTTCTTCGACTTTTGATAATCATTTCCTATGTAAAAACCCACGCTGAATCCGAATGTGAAGTCGAAAAAAATATAAGTAGAACAGTTTTTGAGAAATTGATATTATACACAAAATAATGATAAATGTAACTTACGTAATGTTTAGTACCTACAATTTGCAATAAAACTGAAAAAATCGTGAAAAAGAGAAAAAATGTAACTACTCAAATGCTTAAAACTTTCATTTTTTCCAACCGATTTTAATAAATAAGTGCTCTTTTTCTTTGAAATAGATGGGCTTTCAACATCCAAAAATGAAACTTCGATGAAAAATTTTTGTTCTACTTAAAATTAACGATAACAGCAGAATTTATTTTTAAAATTTTGAAAAATTGTCGTTAAATCCATAATTGTTGTCTAAACCGAAATTCTTGTCTTGTATTAGAGATAAGTAGTCAATACAATTACCTTTAATTCGATATTAAACTTTTTGTGATTGGACAATCAAAACCGGAGATATTTCCAATAATGTGTTTCAAAATGCAAAATATGCAAATAGTGCAATATCTCAAAAACTGTTATACTTATATTTTTTTTGACTTCATATTTGGATTCAGCGTGGCTTTTTACATAGGAAATGACTATCAAAAGTTGAGGATAACGAAATTTTTAATAATTTGTAAGCTAGTGTAATTAAATTAAATTAAATCCTTTGTTTGGTATAGAATTGTATTGACCTGGTCATAGTTAACAAAATATTTTACAACAATTATTTGAAAAAAAAGAAGGATATTTTGAGTTTTTTGGTCTGGCATTTAGTTGGAACATCGGGGATCGCTTCGAAACCGTTTTTATCTGAAAGTATGATTCAATTCGAAGAGAATGCATTGAAACACAGATGCTGATGCTGCTGATGAGCCGCATCACTTCGTCCACTGCATACTATAGACGGAGGGGTTCGATGCATGACGATAAATGGGAAAATCTACCACAGCGGTCACACTGGTACTGATTTCGCGTTTTTAAAAGTCTGGCCACCCTACTCAAATCACGACCCAAACACAAAAACAATTAACGTCAGTGCGCGGGCTTGTTTACATAAAAATTCCCGGTGACGAACTAGCAAAGCGCATCGACAGCATTAATCAGCTGACACGTATAATTCATTCATCTCTTGGGGATGATGAGTCTGTTATCTTTAATTCGTTAATTGTTGACAAATTTCATTTGTCATGCTGATTTTTTAAATTTACGTATTATTTAATGTATAGGTGCTTTTAAACAAAACCAATACAGAATCAAAACTCAAATCAGCATTTATTCAAATGCAAAAATGCAATAATTGGCGCATAATCATAGTCAAAAAAAAAGTATGCTTTAAGTTCCTTAAATCACACTTTCTGATAAAGTATGCTTTATGCTAATCAGAGTCGACTTCGAACATACTTTATCTCTTAAAGTATGTACTAATTTTAAATACAGCTGAAGTTGTTACTTTTGAAGTTAGCAGTAGCTTTTTGTCAAATGTGAAATAAACAAATTGGAAAATGTCAAAAAATTATAAACTAAAAAATGAATAATATAAACAGAGATTTATCCATTTTGTTGGATGCGCGAAATACAGAAAGCCAAAAGTGTACAAAGACAGATATGACCCCTTTTAATTAGACGACGGTGATTTCTATTCCCGGTATCGGTTCGATAAGGAAGCAGCGAAGTTCCTAATTGATTTATTGGGCATCGAGCAACCAATCAATAGTAGAGGACTTCCAATTCCAGTGGATTTGCAGGTGCTTGCAACGTTGCGTTTTCTTGGAAGGAATGTGCACCAAAGCGACATTGGTTAGTAGCATAAAATTGACAATAAAATGTTAAAAGTCAACTCATATTTTAGGTGACCTTCGTGGGATGACTCAAACAACGGTTGGAAAAGTAATCAAAAACATTTCGAAAAGAATCGCTTTGTTGCTTCCCCATTTCATTCGTTTCCCAAAGCACAATGTACTAAGTGCAGTGAAAAATAGTTTTTTACCGAATAGCCCATTTCCCGACAGTAATAGGTGCAATCGACTGCACACATATTCGAATAAAACGTCCCACAAGAAATGTTGGCCCATTGATGTCAGGACATTATTTAAATAGGAAGGGATTTTATTCTCTGAATGTACAGGTAGTTTTCCATTTTAATCACAGAAAGATTCTCCGGTATAATTATTGATTTATTTAGATTGTGTGCGATGCAGAATGCCAAATTCTTGATATTGTGGCAAGATCTCTTGGGACGAGGCACGATTCTCGAATTTGGAACAACTGTCAGCTAAAAATCAAACTAGAAACTACAAAAAATGAGAATGGAGTTTTACTTGGAGATGCATGTTATCCTCTCTCACCAATATTATTAACGCCAGTGAGAAATCCTTCCACAACTATAGAAGGAAGGTTAGTGATTCTAAAGTGAACATAAAGTTATAGAACATGAGCTCATAGAACTGCCTTTATAAATACACATTTTTAAAAAAGATGTTTTTGTAATATATTGTTTTTTAAACAAGTAACTAAGTTACGTTTAGTTCAGTCTAACATTTCATTTTGTACATTTTCACTGTTCTAGAAAAAACGTAAAAGTAAAAGCGTAAACAAAAAAAATGGCATCAATGCTATCATAAAAATTAACACAAAAAGAGATCAATGAAAATCAGTAGAAAGCGGATTTACATGCAAATAAGAATTTGAAGCAAAATCCCACTAATTATGATTCAAATTCTGATTTGCATATATGTAAACCGCTATCTAAAATAAAAATAAGAAATAATTCACTGCTTATTATTTATGCAGGCGTATTTCGGTTGTCGAATTTGCTCAAGCAGAAGTTCCTTTTTAAGCTCTTGCTTTATTTGCATGTGCTGATGCCGAATTTGTTCTCGTACCAGCTCAACTCGCAATTCGTGCATTTGGTCAGACTGCAATGTCTCTTTGGCTATTTGGTGCTGCCTCTCCTCCAACACGCCTTTTTTTGTACAGCTCACTTTCCGCGGGAGCTTTCTTAAGCGTTGAAGGGGTGTGTCTTTGACATTTTCTTTGCCTCTTTCAGGCGTTGAAAAACCGTCGCGCACCACCTCTGACTCCACTGGCTCTACTCGCTCCACTGTGTCGCTGTCCATCAATATTTCGTCCTCTAAAAACTCCGCCTCGATCATGCCCTGCACAATATTGTGGTCTTCGGACAAAGCCGGTATAGGCATGAAGTTTCCAGTGGCCGAAGTAGCTTTACGCACTTCCACAATAGCCTTCCTAGCACCAACCTTCATTCGCATCCATTGCTGCTTTAGATTAAGGACGTCTCGGTCGTATCCTCCCGCCAACATGCTTTCGCGAATTGTATTCCAGGTTTTTTTTTTCTTTGCGATCATCCTGGTGTCGTTGGCTTTTGTCTTCAATGATGTCTAAGTCTACGTTTATCAAATCCCTGAGGCATTCCTTTTCAGCGGTAGTCCAGTTGGACTCTCGTCCTCTTTTGGAAGCCTACATAATTGAAAAAGCATTAAATAACAAATATATAACATGTTATTTAATATTACCTTCAGGGAATCCGTCATATCGCAAATAAAATAAAATGACACATAAAAAATAACAAATAAAATCAGCTGACGCGGGGTTGATTTAATTACGAGTATTGTACTAGATCAAATGCAATTATTTGTCAATTTATTTGGTGAACCCTGTTAATGCCAGTATTAACTAACAACGGCTACTTTTTTGACTATGATTAGCAAAAAAGTAAAGCATACTTTAAAATTTAAATGACCGATTAACTAAAGTATGCTTTTTTTTTTGACTATGATTATGCGCCATTCTTTTTAGTTAATTTCTAGGCATAAAGAATACACAAAATTAACGAATTGAAGATAACAGACTGAAACCGTTTTTGTTGCACATTTCGTTAGCAAGCAGCTTTCTGTTGTTGCTTTGCTAAAAAATGCGCTGGCATGTCCGTTCAAAAATACCACTACGATGAAATTTATGAAATAGCTTATGATTTTTTTTGGCATTGACCTTCATTGGATACATATTTTTTATAATTTTGGGGTAATATACGAGAAATTTATAAAGTTCGCCATATAGTGAGTTATGGTTCCAGTTCAGAATATTAATATTTTCGAGAAATATGGAGCATAATTTATGCAATATATTTTTGAAATACTATGGCTGAAAACGCAACATTCCAAATCAGTTCTGATTTATATTTGTATTTTATTCGACATATTTTTCAAATATTAAAAATTTTCTAATATTTTAGAAAATAAGGGTGATTGTTTTTTTTTAATGCAATATGATAGAAAATTTATGAACCTAAAGTCCTCATCATTATTTGTCCATTTAAAATTTTTTGCTGATTTTTGAAAGAATTTTTTGTAAGAATTCTATTAATTGGGTAGAATATATAAAAAAAAAGTTATACAAAAAAATAAGCAAACATCTATGTAGGTACAAAGCAGATAATTTCCATAATTTATCATGTGATTCCAAAAATTCCAAAACCATCAAAATACTTGGTCGCGAATCCAAACAAATCATAGAAAAATATAGATGCATATAAGAAAACAGCAGCAGGAGGGATGAAAATCGCCAACAACAACCTGCGTCGCCAATCATAGTAAAAAAATAGGGTAATTTTTTATAGTGTCATATTTGGCAGGGTCAGTTTTGACACCATCACCAGTAATCAGGTGTCCTAAGTATACTACTTCTGGACGCAAAAAACAACATTTCGCTGCATTCAATTTTAAATTATAACGTTGCAGCCTGTCTAAGTCTTTGATCAAATTTTCGTTTACTTTTTACTTTCGTGGTGATTTATGCTACAACCATGGATGATTATGTCATCCACGTAAAGGAACGCATTCGAATCTAAACCTGCAAGTGCAAGTGTTAGCATACGTTGCAAACTGTTTGATTAGATTTTTAGTCCGAAAGGTAATCGTTTGAAGTGATAATGTCCGTTCGGTGTGGAAAAAGCTGTCAAATTTCGAGAATTTTTGTCAAGTTTGATTTGATGAAATGAACTGGTCATATCAAGTGTTGAGAACCATTTTGCTCTTCCTACCTTGTCTAGAATGTCTTCCAGTCGAGTTAGAGGAAATCCATCATTAACAATTTTATCATTCAGTTTTCTGTAATCCACAACAAGTCTCCATTTCTTTTTGTCATTAACGTTCTTTTTAGGAACTAAAAGGATTGGTAAGGACTAACTGATGGTTCGATAATATCGTCCTCAAGCATTTTCTTGATCTGTTCATTTATTACTTCCGTGTGTGTGTGTGGTCATCTATAATTTTTTATGTAAATCGGAGTGTTGTCTGTTGTCGTTATATTTTGGTTGTAGAGAAATTGTTTGTAGTTAAAGGTTCGTTATCAAAATGGAATACGTCCTGCAGACTTGTAAATTTTATTTCATTACCATTACCATTACTGCAATGGTAATTGTAATGGTAATGGTAATGAAGTAATGAAAATTTCATTGCAATGGTAATGAAATTACCATTATTTCATTGCGATAGTAATGATAATGAAGTAATGAAATTTCTATTACTTCATTACTTCATTACCTATCTGCTCCAATTGCGTTTTTGCCCTTTTTTGGGCGAATCATGCCAAGTTTAATTGTAGCTTGTATGATTCATGTCAGTTGGGATTAGGACAGTTTCTGAGTGCGTCCTTGGACATTTGATGGAAGAATCACGTCAGGTGGGATTAGGACAGCTTCTGAGTGCGTCCTTGGACATTTATTGGATGAATCACGTCAGGTGGAATTAGGACAGCTTCTGAGTGCGTCCTTGGACATTTTTTGGATGAATCACGTCAGGTGAGATTAGGCCAGCTTCTGAGTGCGTCCTTGGACATTTTTTTGGTGAATCATGTCAGGTGGGATTAGGACAGCTTCTAAGTGCGTCCTTGGACATTTTATGGATGATTCATATCAGGTGGGATTAGGACAGCTTCTGAGTGCGTCCTTGGACATTATTTGGGTGAATCATGTCAGTTGGGATTATAACAGCTTCTGAGTGCGTCCTTGGACATTTTATGGAAGAATCATGTCAGTTGGGATTATAACAGCTTCTGAGTGCGTCCTTGGACTTGGTGGGATTAGGATAACAACTTATACATTTGCTATAACTTTTATTTGATATATTGCTGTTAAAAGTATTGCCTGACATGATGCATCCATAAAATGTCCAAGGACGCATTTAGAAGCTGGCCTAATCCCACCTGACATGATTCGTTCAAAAAATGTCCAAGGACGCACTTAGAAGCTGTCCTAATCCCACCTGACATGATTCACCAAAAAAATGTCCAAGGACGCAATTGCGTTTTTGCCACTTTTTGGGCAATCATGCCAAGTTTAATTGTAGCTACCATCAAGTGTGTCCATGGTCATTTTATGGATGATTAATGTCAGTTGCGATTAGGACAGCTTCTGAGTGCGTCCTTGGACATTTTTTGGATGAATCATGTCAGGTGGGATTAGGCCAGCTTCTGGCCTAATCCCATTACCTGTAATGATAATGATAATGTTAATGGTAATGGTCGCTTAATTTCCCAAGTCCTGGTATTTGTTGAAAATGTTCGTAATCTATTTTGCAAAGAAATTTCTTCAAAAAGTCTCTACCTAATATACCATCAGTCTCAATTAGAAATTTCGAACTGACCAGTTGAAACTCATGTTTGCTGGATTCCTCCCCAAAATTAAGTGTTAGGCTTATGCTACCTAAAGAACAAATTTCCTCGTTTGTAATGCCAGTTAATTTGCATTTTTCATCAGGATTATAAAAATTGTTATCTACATTTTTGCTAATTTTGCAAAGTGAAATGTCTGCTCCAGTGTCAATTAAAAAAGTCATTAAGTTGTTCTTTTTATAAAATTGGAATTGTTGTCTGATATTTTAAAAATCTTTAATTTTGGCTCTCCGGAATAACTGTGTTTTCCGAGCCCTGATCGTTTCCCTGATCATTTTCTTCATTGTTTACGATTCTTACGTTTCGATTTGTGTTGTTGTTAGTGTATCTGTTTCTGTTGTTAGTGTTATTTCTGTTTTGGTTTCGGGTGAAACTGTTGTTGTTGTCATTTCGGTTTTGTAATTATATCTGTTAGTGTTATTTCTGTTTTGGTTAAAAGAGTGATTGTTTTGTGTATTTCGATTTTCATTGTACCTGTTGTTAAAATTTCGTTGTGTGTTTTGTCTGGAATTGTATGGAGTATTGACATTTCGCTGAAAATGCATAATTGTATTTGCTGAAGTCATTGACTCGTTTTCAAGCTCAAGGGCTAATTCTGTGGCTTCCAACAAGTCTTTTGGTGGCGCAGCGTATAGTGTTGTTTTTAGATTGTCATTTAGACCTCTTTTAAATGCTTTAAGAGCGACTTCGTTGTTTCTTTTAACTATCACATTTTGTTCGGCTGGTGTGGATTCTGATCCCAGACTTTCAATTCCTAGTCTATTCAGTCCTTCTATTATGTGTAGTAGCTGTTCTTTGTAAGTATGTACCTTTAAATTGCGTTGTTGTAGGTTGTTTGGTCCTATTTGTAGTTGTGCTTCTGTGGTATTGTCTTTGTATATAACGCGTAATTGTTCTTTTAGAATTTCAAAACTTGCTGGTTTCGAATTGCTACCTAACGAGGTGCGCACGGTTTCTGACAATTTTGCGTGAAATAGGTATTGTAGGAAATCTATTTTTCCTACGGGGTTTAATGGTTTGTTCACTAGTTCTGCTGTAATAATAAAGCTGTCTAGATCCCTAAAATTTCCTGTGAACGTTGTTAGTGCCTTTGAGGCAGTTTCTAGGTTAAAAGATGCCATTGTGTGGTTTCTTGATTCATTTATTTCGATTGAGTTATTTTTTTCTTCTAATTGTGCCATTAGTAGCTGTCTAGTTAGTCGGAGTGTACTATGAAATTCTATTCTAATTCCCTAATGGCTGTCTATATCTTCTAATTGGTTTTCCAAAATTTTAAAGTCTTTGTCCAAATTTTCTATTTCTTGTAATTTTTCCAATATAGTTTCTTCCTTATATGTTCTGTTGGAACTCTTCCTGATGTTTATATGTATTTTATCTAAGTAATTTTTTAAATTTTCCATTAGGATTTTTTTAAGTACATTTATTTCAGATTTTTATATATTAGTGACATAAGGTCTGCTAACATTGTGCTTATGCACGTAATTTTTAAAGTATTTGTTTAATTTGTATGCAATGAAAAGTAATACAATTATTATAAATAATGTAATTGCTGACTCTGGGGTTTGAAGGTATTGCTATTGTTTCCACAATGTAGTTTTTTACTGTTGTTAGTTGTTCTTGCGGCTTGTTCTGTGTTTTGCCCATTTGGCTTCCTTTTGTCTTTTGTTTGCTTGGTTGTTGTCTATTGCTATGGATGAATGGCGCACAAATTGGTGTCCGCAAATAGATTGATTAAAAAGGCCTCTGAAATTTCATGAAGTGTGCCAATGGTGGACTTTCGGTAGCGAAGGATTGGAGAAGGCATAATATTTGGGCGATGACGACGGGTTTTATCATGCAACCGGTGCAGATTTGAACGATAGTTGTCGAATTTATCAAATTAAATTATTCTCATAGCGCAATTTGAATTTCGGTTTGTCACAAGAACAATTCCAAGGTTGGAAACTGGCAAGATCGCCATGTAATATTTTAAGGTGAACTTTGGATGTTTAAAGCGGTCCTCCGCTGTAATTTAAGCTTGGGCGAAGTCGCCGCAAAAAGTGAATGAAAGATGTTTTCAGTTTTAAAGCCAAAATTAATCTCTGATTTATTAGTGGCCATCGCGGCTCTTTTATATCTTTTTCATATTGGTTCTTAGTCTATCATACTTACTTACACTACAGTAATATTAGGTACTGGGGTAAGGACTCGTCGGATGTCCAGGGCTTCGGCCACAGAAATAAATTTATAATTTACAGAGATTATAATAAAACAGAGACTTTATTCAATAAGAGCTCAAAATAAAAATTACAAATTTCGATTGGAATTGATTGGGCGAACAGTGGCAATAGTCGTCGATGTTTTGGCGTTATAGCTGATCGGCGACGTTGGCAATTTGTTGAGTGACGACGTTGATACGTGGCGATAGTTGATGGTATCGTAGGCGTTGCGATGCGTAGTGCGATTTCGAAAATGATAGGCCGGAGCGTGGCTAGTGCGAGCGAAGGCGTAGCAAGGCTTGAACGTGTGTGTGGCGAGCATGAACGCAGACCAAAATGTCTCCAAGGATATTTGCGCAATAACACAAAATGACGTCAGTGGTTCAAAAATCCTTTTGTCCTTCGGGGACCTTCGTATTATTCATAAACTTCGTTGGCTTCGATAGTTTCACCAAGTATTCTTCCAGAAATTCTTCACTGCTCTTCACACGTTTGCCTCCACGTTGATAGTCTCGCCTGATTTCGGAATATTCGCAATAGCATTAGTACAATTTTAATATATAAGTCGGTAAAATGGGGTAATAGAAAAACGACGAACGGAAATAATTTATTTGATTATTTTATACAGTTTTGAGAAATGAAATTAATTAAGTAAAAATGTGGAAAAAGAAAGATAAATTTTAATTAGTCGGCTGTAAGAAGACGTTAGATTTTTTATTAAATTTAGTAAAAAATTCAGATTTTTATTGAGCTTTTCATAATTTATGTATTAATTATGGGTTTTAGCTCATTTTCCAAAAAATTATTCTTGGAAAGGGAGTACAACAACTAAGCAAAAACTCAGTATGGCAGAGTGTACAGCTGTTTCGGATCCAGCCACGGATCCTCGTCAGCACTCTTTATGCATTTTATTTTATCCAAGCTACGCTATAAGTAAGTATTGGTATGACGCACAAGAGAATTGTTTCTCCTTTGCATCACACGCCAACTCACTGAAGCAGCGAATGGTAAAATGCAGCAAAATGAATTTTTACTTGTTGTTGTATAGCAACCTACTACTATGCCTGGTTGAAGAATTTCCTCAAAGTCCCAGCAAGCAAGTTGCATGGCAAATGAATTTTTACATTGTGTGTTCTCTGATACACACACAACAAATTCACTTGCCAGAAAATACAAAAACAAAATTGTTTTTGGTTGGATTGGCGTACCCTCCATATGTTTATTTAGTAAAAAATTCAGATTTTTATTGAGCAACTTGCTTGCTGGGACTTTGAGGAACCGGAATAATTAAATTTATGGTTATTAAGACAGAACATCAACGAAACCAAAAAAAACTCAAAAAAAAATGCGGATTTCAAGTTTAATAAGTTTGGATATTGTCAGGAAATTGAATTCGCTTACTTTTTTCTCCCAGTGCAGTTCTCTCTCTTGCTCACTAATACAACTACAAATCAATTTTGCGCATCCCTGCTGTACACTCACTGTTCAAACTCCGCAGTCTGCTTACGCACCAGAATTGCACGAGCTCCGAGTTAGCAAAAAGGAAGAGGAAGAGCTTATGACGCTTCTCTATGAATATAAGTTCTCTGATAATATCAACACCTATGATGACAACAATGATGCCACCTACAATTAATTTATTATGTTTATATATTTTAACCAATTTTATTTTTAAATTTTACTTCAAATTTTTATTTTTATTTATTACCAATTTTAAAATTTTCAGTCAAATGATTGCGGAATTATCGCACAAAACTTTGCGTCGCTACAAAAATTTCTCCCAAAAATAAATATGATAAATAATTGTCGTTGTCGTTCCAAAGACAATACGTATAGTCTACTACGGATACTAAACAAACAAAAAGAGGGCATTAAAATCTGCCATATTAATGCACAAAGCCTGACTAAAAAAATTGATGAGTTTCGTTAAATTTTTGAGGGTTCTAATGTTGATGTTATTTGTGTTTCTGAAACCTGGTTTCGACCTTGTGTTCATGATAATTGTTTTATAGATAATTGTTACCAAATTTTTCGTTTTGATATGCAGAGCCATGCTGGCGGTGTTGCCATATTTGTAAAAGAAGGTATTGATTGCAAGTTGAATTGCAAATCAAATTCTGATGACAAAATCGAATACTTGTTTATCGATGTGAAGTACGAAAAATACTTATTGGTAGCATATACAGGCCGAATCGAAATGTAGATATCTCAAATTTCTTGGAAAAAGTTGAAACTCTCACCCTATCATTTTCGGATATGGTTATTGCATATCGAGGAGCATTGGCTATCATTTTGAGCGTTTTTGAATGAAATCTTTGTATAATGTCTATATTGGATTTCGATCCCCATAGCTGAATCGCGTAGGTCCATACTGGCATCAGGATCGTTTTATATATTATTAGCTTATTTTCTCGTGACAGTTGAGAGTTGCCACACATTAACCAGTGCAAGTTGCGTAACTGTAGTCCTAGTTGCTTTCGTTTTGTTTTTGCCAGGTAAGGCGCCGATCAAGATATACCCCAAGATACTTCGCCTCCCTTTTTTTGTGGTATTGTCTTATTATTAAGAGTGACTGGAGGACATGACTCCCTACGCAATATGAATGTTATTTGGACTGATTTTGTTTCATTCGCCTTTATACGCCATTTTTGAATTTGATTCAGATTGTTTTGCAAGTGTTGTGATGCGATTGATGAATTTTCATGTACTGCCATGACTACTGTGTCATCTGCAAAGGTCGCTGTAAATGTGTTTTGGGTAAGTCTAAGGTCCGCAGTAAAGATTGTGTAGAGTACTGGTCCTAGCACACTACCTTGCGGAACACCTGAGTTGATAACGCATAGATTGGTTACTTCTTCGTTGAATTTCACCATGAGGTATCGGTCTTATAGATATGATTTCAGTATCTCGTAAAATCCATAAGGTAATTGCTTTTTTAACTTGTACAACAACCCAGCGTGCCATACCTTATCAAATGCTTGTGAAATGTCTAGTAGTGCTGCAGTGCAATATTTTTTGTTTTCCATTGCGTTTCTTGCTATTTCATAGACTCTGTGTATTTGTTCGATGGTTGCATGTTGTCGCCTAAATCCGGATTGGTGGTCGGGTACAAGCTTTCTTGCTTACAGGATTGATAGAAGTTTATTAAGTAATAGCTTTTCAAATAATTTTGATACAATTGGGAGCAGACTAATTGGCCTATATGAAGTTACTTCGTTTATTGGCTTACCAGGCTTATTGAGGATGATTATTTGCGCGACTTTCCATTGAGAAGGAAAGTACCCTATTCGCAGTATTGCATTAAATATTTGTAATAGGAACTTGAGTACCTTATTGGGAAGTTCTTTCAAGATTTTTCCTGTTATGAGATCATACGCCTTTTTAGGATTTACATTTGTATTTATTTCTCTTTTAACTTCAGTAATTGAGAGTTTTTGAATCGGCAGTTCCATTTGTCCTGGAGAATCCAGAAAATGGAAAATTTGTTCATCTTGTTGTTGTTGTGAAGAAGAAGGAGGGAACGGTGTGAATACCCCCGAGAGGTGTTTTGCGAACGTATTGGCCTTTTCCTTGTCAGTTTTAGCCCAATCACCGTTTGCCTTCATGATTGGTGGGATATGAATTTGGGGATGTTTAATATTTTTCGTAGCTTGCCATAGTGAGTACTCTGTTGCCTTTGTACATGTTAGTTTTGACAGGTAGTTCTGTATTTCTTCATTTCTCGCTTCGTGAATGGCTCGCTTAAGATCTTTAGATGCTTTATTTAGTTTCATCTTGTCACTCGGATTTCGTGTATGTTGCCATATTTTTCTTAATCGCCGTTTGTTAGTAATTTGCGGCTGGATTTCCCATTTTATGATTGGAAACTTTGTTTTAATTTTGGTGTGGGGGTTGCGTTCCATGCAGCTTGCTGTATGGTATGATTGAATAATTCAACTGCGTTGTCCAAATCGATATTTGATTTGAGAGGCACTTTCAGCGTTAGCGTGTCATTTACACTTGATCTAAATTAAGCCCAGTTTGTTTTGTGGCTGTGAAGTGCAGGATGCCTCTGCTTGAGTACAATTTTTGAATGTGGTTAGTCGAGACCCCCATTGTAAGTGTTTGGCATTATAATCGCCTCCAGCAATAAATTTTGACCCAAGAGTCCCATAAAAATGTTCAAATTGGTGTTGTTTAATTGCGTGTCTAGGTGGGCAGTACACAGAAGAGACTGACAAGGACTCATTTCCATCTTTGGTGGTTGCTTGTGGGTTTCAGACAATAGCATTATGTCAATATGTTTATTGTCTAGGAATGTTTTTAGTTCAAGACTATGTTGGCTGAGCCCATTACAGTTCCAAATGGATATTTTTATTGAGCCTATTTACACAGTCATTCCCATGACGCATGGGCATGCCGTTTTTAGAATTTACACTGACATGGGCATGACGAAATTTGACAGTTTTTATATGAAAATGAAAATAAACGAAGCATGGAGCTGCCACCTTTTACGTTTTTTGTATGGATTTTCGGTGCAAAATGTTCTATCCCGTTTTCACTACCGCAGTTCTTATTAGCTCTTTGTCAGATTTTTCGTCATGGAATTGATAGTGTAAATAGGCTCATTGGTACCTTTTATGTCTTGGGGGTTCCAATTTAATTTTAGTGTGCATTAGAACATCACATTTGTAGATATCTTTATTGTTTAGATTAGGTTTTAAGTTTACAAAGAACAGCGGTAGTGATGTTTTTGTAACTCTCTGTTTGATATTGCTGACATTTACTACCTCATGACCAAGGATTTCTATTTCCTCTTTGATTTCTTCTATTGGCGTGTTAGAGTGTATTTCTCTTAATACAACATTGAATAATTTATCATTTTTCATTTTGCATGTATGGAACTCTGTATTTTTTGCAATCAATGATTTTGTAACAGCTATAGAGTTTTCATCGGACCTTGTTTGAATTCTTACTTCATTGTCTTTTAGTATTTTTAATTCCTACTCATTTGCAGCAATAGTTTGTAGGAGCTGCCTCAAAGGCTGTATATTAGACACCACCGATATAAATATAGGGGGAGGCTTTGCTGTTTTTTGAATTTGTGAGGGCATATCTTCTACATTTTCTGTTTCTGATAGTAATTCGAATCGATTCGATCTGTCTTCTGCAACTGGGCCTAACCAGTAATCATGAATTTTTGACTGCTTTGGCTTCCGTTGTGAAGTTGACCCCTTTTTGGGGTTTTTTGAACAGCATGTGGCGTATTTTTATTTGTATGTGTTAACAATTGTCAACTGATTCCAGGAGCGGAGCACGATATTTTGGGCGTAAATTAAACCACAAAGTCAATTGTCTCATTATATTTATTCACGTCTTATTTGTACAACTTGTTCGTATCGAATGAATTGATCTCCCTGTGCGAGTTGCCAGAGAGTTACAGTTAGAGTGTATGGCGTTGCCAGATTAATACAATATGGTTAGAGTGTATGGCGTTGCCATACACTATTACATTAATATACTTAGAGTTTAGCTTACAGTCCTGCCACAACTCGGCCGTCCTGACATGTAATCGTCCCGATTATCTTTCATACCAAAAAACCAAGGTTTAATGTTTGCTACTTCCCATATACCCTCGTATGGAAGTATCTATCGTTATCTAGTACTTTCTATCGTTATCTAGTACTTTCTTTATTCTGTAAGGCCCCTAGAATTTTGGTGCGATTTTCTTTGATACTCCCGGTGTACTGATAAAATTTTTAATCATAACATAATCTCCTACTTTGTACTTTCTTGCCACTTTCCGATTTCCATCTACTAATTTCTTATTGTAAGTTTGTACTTTGTCTTGTTTTTCAACCGCTCTGGACCTCAAATTATATAAATCCTTCTCAGTTGTGTTATCAATGTCTTCATTTAAAAATTCGCTAACGAAATCAATGATTTTTCCTCGCTGTCGCACTCCAAATAAAAGCTGACTAGGTGTAGTGCCTATACTACGATGTATTGTATCATTCATGGAAAATTCAATATCCGGTAATACGCTGTCTAAACTTGCAAAGGTATTGCCGCTAGATAACTTAGCTATCATATTACCCAGGCTTCTGTTTATTCTTTCTACTTGACCGTTAGCCTGTGGAGACCCTGTTGCTATTTTAATGTGTCTTACGTTATTTGCTTCAAGAAATATTCTAAAATCGTCTGACGTAAAACTGCTGCCCCTATCGGAGATAATTATTTTCGGTCGACTGTATTCGTGAAAGTATGATTTCAATTTGCCCATCACCTCTTTAGTATATGTAGTACGCACATGAAATAATTTTACAAATTTCGTAAATGCATCCACCACCAATAAGACGTATTTCTTTTTCGAGTTGGCCAATGAAACCGGATCATAATGGTCTATATGCACCGTATCAAATGGTGCGTCACCCTTAGGTATGCTATGCAACAATCCTTCTCTTTTACCGAACTTAGGGGAAATTGCTATACACTTCAGGCAATTATCTATGTAAATACAAATTTTAGCCTTCATTTTCGGAAACCAATATGATTTAGAAATGGCTTCTAGTACTTTGTCACGACCTATATGGCCCAATTCGTCGTGATATTTATGTAACACCTGGTTTTCCATATCAGACGGTACGTAGAAGAAAATATTATTTTTTATTTTTCTGTACACCAAACCATTTCGCATTTCGTAAAATTTGTTTTCAGAAACTTCGAGCTGTTTGCGAATACCACATATGTTTTTATCCCTATGTTGACAGATCGAAAGGTTCTGTTCGAATGTGTTCTCCTCTAAAACCAAAATGTTTGTCGTGCGGCTCAAAGCATCTACATGCTGCATTTTTTCACCTTTTCGATGCTCTAAAGTGTAATCGTAGTTTTGCAACTGCAACACCCAACGGGCAATTCGAGGATTTATGTCTTTCTTATTCACTGTTAAAGTCAAGGAGTTACAATCAGTAACTATTTTAAACTTAATTCCTTGTAAGTATATTCTAAATCTTTCAAGAGCATATATGATTGCTAAAGTCTCTAACTCGAAACTGTGGAACTTGCCTTCGCACTCAGTTGTCCTTTTTGAAAAATAAAATACTGGGTGAAACTTTCCATCAGACTTCTTTTGCATCAATATTGGACCATACCCTATTGCACTAGCATCGCAGTGCAGTTCGGTTTCGTCGCGATGGTCATAAATAGATAGGATAGGTGACTCCACCAATTTCCGCTTAAGGAGTTCAAAACAATTCAACTCCAGCTCACCAAAATGGAATTTCGTCGTATTTTTTATTAAATTATACAAAGGTTTAGCAATTACCGAAAAATTCTCAACAAATCTTCTGAAGTACGAACATAAACCTAAAAAAACTGTGTACAGCTTTAACGTTGCGCGGTACCGGAAAATCAACTATTGACTCAATACCTTTATTATCTGGACAAATTCCTTCTTTAGATACTTTATAGCCTAAATACTTAACTTCTGACTGCATGAATTTACATTAATCCAACCTTAATTCAAGATTATTTTTAACCAGTCTACGCAACACTTCTTCCAAAACACTCAAGTGCTCATCCACAGTAGAAGTCGCGATCATTATGTCGTCCAAATAGACAGTCATTTTCCCAGTATCAATTAGGTCATGAAAAATTTTGGTCACATACCGTTGAAACGCTGACGGTGCGTTTTTTAACCCGAAAGGCATCCTTATAAACTCATATTGACCTGATGGTGTTACAAAGGAGGTATACTTAAACGAATTTTCATTCATATTTACGTGATAAAATGCACTCTTCAGATCCAATAACGTAAATATACTTTTATTGGCCAACTGATCCAGAAGATCATCCATTAATGGTAGTGGATAATTATCCCTGCGCGTAACTTTGTTCAATGACCGATAGTCAACACATAATCTTAATTCTCCTGTTTTTTTTTACGAATACAATCGGGGTCGCGTACTCCGATTCACTAGGCCTAATAATCTTTTTATCCAATAAATCTTCTATAATTTCCTTTAATTTATCCTTTTCAAAATACGACAATCTCCTCGGGGTACAATGGAAGGGCTTTTCATTATTCAACAACAATTTCATTTCATATTTAACATCAGGTAATTCGGGGCGATCACAATTTACATAACAACGCGCAAACATTTTAGTTAACTTTTCTTTAGTTTCAAAATTCAACTCTTCATTTACATTTGGTTCCAATTTCTCTTGGTCAATTTCCATTAAATTAAATTTACAAAATTCGTTTTCCCACAATTTATCATTTTTAACATCATCGATTTTCTTTATGTGAACAGTTCTATCATATTCTTTCTCATCATACTTCTCATTAAATTTCACTCTCTTTTGTAAATTCAACTTAGTTTTTGATAAAAAATCCCTTCCTAGCACTACAGGATGCGCCATCGTTTCATCCGGCACAACAAACATATTTAACAGGACATCCTCATTCTCAAAAACAATTTGTATTTCAATTTTTCCAAAACAAATCAACTTGGTTCTATTAATACCAAAGTAATTCATAACATTTTTGTTTAATTGTAAAAAGTTCGGTACAAACTTCCGACGGATGAAACTGATGGGGCTTCCTGTGTCAATCAAGAATTCTACATAAAGGGTTTTGTTATAGTCAAATAGATTAAATTTTATATACAATATTCTTACAAATTCGTTGTCCATGTCGTTGGTTAAATGGTGAATGGTAGCCTTCTCCTTATATTGGGGACATTGAGCAGCATGATGTCCTGTTTGTGCACATACGTGGCACGCTCCAAATTCTCTTTTTGGTTTACGGCATGCTGCTGCTGCTATGTGCCCAAAAGAATTACAATTGTAGCAGCGAATGGCACTCTTTTGATCTCCCTCGGTGAGCACAGCGTTCGTTTGGCGGAACACAGCCGTTGACGGCTTCTTCAAAGATACATCAGAAAATGCATCCAACAACTGGTTTTTATTATTAAAACGATGAATCTTAGCTTGCAACCGGAGTTGGCGATCAGGTATTCCTTCGATGACATATTCTACCAATTCTTCGTCGTTGAATTCGATTTTGTTTGCCAAAATAATTTTGTCGTGGAAGTAGTTTTGGAAACTTTCATTTGACACCCACTTACGTGCTTCGAACTGGCGGCGAACAGCTAACTTGCTAGTACGGTTGTCGAAGAGCAGTCTCATTTCGTTCAGGAAAACTTTAATGTGAACTACTGCAACGTCCGCTCTAGAATGAAGCCATTTCAATGCTTTTCCATGAAGTTTTGTGGCTATTAAGGCACGTACATTGTTGTCGTCCAATCGATATGACGTCCTGACACTCATTAGTTGGGACTCCCATAGTTGAAAATTATCTGCATCACCTGTATAGTCAGCAACCAATTCTCTGATCATTGGTATTTTGTTGATATAACACTCATTTGACATTTCCTCTGACATCTTACTATCATCTTAATTCTTCGCATCGTTTTATTTTTTGCCGGTCTTCTTTATACACTCGTTTTCTCTCTTCAGTAGTTGAATTTCTTTTCGTTGTAGCTCCATTTCTCTTCTCATCATTTGCATATCTCTCATCATAAGTCTGAAATCATTTGTTCTGGATCACTCGTTTGTGCGTCTTTTGTTTGAGCTGTTTTGTCGTTTTGATTCACCAACACACTTTCATCATCGCTTTCCTCAATATTATCGTTGTTATTTTCTTCATTTCGTTCTTTGTGGTTGCTGCTGCTACGCATTTCGTTCGTAGCATCGCCCGTTGCTATTGACGCCTTCTGGGTGCATTGTTCGTTGTTGTTGCGCATTTCGTCTGCACTATCGTCCGTTGTCACAGCTGCCTTCGCGGCGCCACTGCCGATGCCAATACTGTTCTTGTTGCTACCTTCTATTGATTCTGCGGTGGCGTGTTCGATCATGTCGGAAAAAAGATCTGCATTTTCAACAACTAGCAACGGACACTCGCCTCGTTTTCCTTCTGGAATTTGTCTCAATCGCATGATTAGTGCGGCCTTATTGCCGTTAGATTTTTCGCCAATAGCATTCAACCAAGTTTTTAGGTGCGCGACCGTCAAATCATTGTAATTGTCCATTGTCGAATACAAATTAAACGCTTCACTATTTTCTATTTATTTATTTTTTAATGTTTATGTGGTTGGCCGATAGCTCAATCCCACTTCTGATTACTTTGGGCGTAAATTAAACCACAAAGTCAATTGTCTCATTATATTTATTCACGTCTTATTTGTACAACTTGTTCGTATCGAATGAATTGATCTCCCTGTGCGAGTTGCCAGAGAGTTACAATATAGTTAGAGTGTATGGCGTTGCCAGATTAATACAATATGGTTAGAGTGTATGGCGTTGCCATACACTATTACATTAATATACTTAGAGTTTAGCTTACAGTCCTGCCACAATATTATTTGATTTATTCCTTTTGTTCACTTTGAAAGAATCCACGGGTCATTTGTGTTAAATATTTTCACAGCTCAAATTCTAAAACAGCACACAAATATATAAAATTTTAAAAGTTTTGGTTTTTTGTTTTAACTCAAAAAATTATTCAGCCGCCCCTTTGTTTTCTTCAAACTGATATCTCACTTTTTGACACATACGCAATAGGGTTTCTTGCTCAGATAGCTATATATCTGTACTGTAATGCCAGTGAATTGAATTTGAATATACTAGCAATATAGAAGTATTACATATATGGGTTGATTCAATAAATAAAATTACTTATTTTATTACTTATAAAATTATATGCTTTTGAATTTAAGTAGTTTTATTAAGTAGATTTATTGAATATAATAGAAAAGAACGAAAGTTGATGCGCACTTGCAGCTAATATTGAAAAAGTACAAAAAAGAATACCATATCATAAACGTCAGAATAAAAGGGTTGCCAACTTTAATTAAATATTTAGCTCAACATATGCATATTTGTGTAGCAAATGAACACAACGTCACTAGTCCTCTCGCAGTGTCAAAGTTGGCAGATATTCAAGAGTCCAACTTTTCCAGAAATGATCACGTAACTGCCAATTTGCCACTGCTTGAGTAACCCACACGTCTTTTCAACGGCGTCTGCGCCGTGTTAGCAGTTCCAATCTAAAAATGATTCGGTGTAAGGACTCCTCTTGATCGATAGTAACTGGCAAGTGCGTCAGTGGACGAGAATTTGTATACCGAACGGCTTCTTTGCAGATTCTCGCCATTTTCCAATTGATTAAATGCCGCAGAATATACTTCACGTTGAACCTGTCGGCATAGAATTAATAAACAAAGAAAAACGATTAAAATTAAAAATATTTCGATTAGCGACAACAAACACAGGTTTTGGCCGTAGGTCCACAGCAAACACAGGCTTTCGTGTTGAATATGGGTTACAACAATATTTTGCGGCCACATTTCCGCTTTTTGCAACAAAAAAGCAGGGCCGTTAAACCAGCCCATCTCCAAACTGCTGGAACGGTAGTTGTGAGAATTTCTGCAATTCGATGTGTCACAAATGGCTTGTAGGGTCGGTGCTCCGACCTTATCCATTTAATGACCGTTGCGGAGTCACTCTATATGACGTAAGACAAAATTTTGAAGCTATGTTCGTCAAGAAGAACTTGTAGCAGACGCCAGCCAAGAACAGCTGCTTGCAGCTCTAGCCTTGGATTGGTCATTGGCCTCATCTGTGCGCATTTAGTTTTAGCACATACAAGTGTTGTATCGACATCTCCATTGGCGTTTGTGTACCTTCAATATGAAGCTGCTGATATCGATGCCTTTTTTCCAAGAGGCATCGATATCACTCGGCAACGGCTCATCCCAAGCCATATTACGCCGCCATACTTCACGCATCAATAATTTAACTGTAATCAATAAATGACTTAAAAATCGTAATGGATCAAATATGGACATAATAATACTTAGTAGCTTTCTCTTCGGTGGTGCCCTACAACCATTGATTACGTCTTTATCTACACCGTGAAACTTAAGCTCGTATCTGAAGATATCATCTTGCGGCTGCCAGAACATTGCAAGCCCTTTTTCAGACGTTGCGTTCTGCGCGTTAAAATGGCCACATCTCATTGTGACTCCATCAGCGTTTCTGTCTAATGCGTTGGTTACTTCGGCGACTTTGGACATAAATTTGTGCATTGGAAATCCGGCTTCTTTGTGGATGTTCTGTTCTTGTTCCGCTATTGCCATTGTTTGTTGGACCGACTCAAAACTGTCCACAAAGTCGACATAGTGGTGCTCTTCGATCGCTTCTACCTCTCGGGGGCAACTTTTTTTGTATTTAATTGCATTTAAAGTTTAAAGTAGGGGAGCATGCGGCTCTGAAGGTCATAACTTGCATATCATAAACGTCTGGTGGTAATTAGTCATCAAATCTCCAAAGGAATCTTTGGGAACCTCTGTCTTCCTGTTGAATCAAGATTTGGTGGAACATCTCCTTGATGTCTCCACAAACTGCGACGGCTCCAACGCGGAAATTGAATAAGACAGAAGGCATCGGTTGATAATCTTGTGCGCCTTTCATTAAGCATGAGTTGAGCGGTATGGCGGCATCGCACACCAAGCGAATTTAATTTGGTTTATTAGGATTCATAACGGCGAAATGCGGTAAGTACCACACTGTCGGACCAGTTATGACGACTTCAGCTGGCAGTAGCTTTCGCCCGTAATTCTTTGAAATGTAATTCTTTATAATCTAATGGTAGGCCGCTCAATTCCGATTAGCTTTTTTTCATCCATTTTATAGCTATCTGGTAATTTAATGTCGTCTCTTTTCCGTAAAAGACGGGTTTGAACTTTTCGAACTTTTATCGATAGTTTTTCGATATTTTGTAGATAATTTATATATAGTTTTTCGATATTTTATCCATAATTTATCGACAATTTTTTGACATTTCATCGATAATTTTTTAATATTTTATAATAATCTTTCGATCTATTTCAAAATTTTTTTCCGATTCCATTTTATTCCGGACTACTTCCATTTCGATTGGACAGACATTTAAATGCGATCTGAAGAAGATCGGCCCCACCCATTTTGAGCATACATTTTTTGGGAGATCATAGTGACTAAACATACTTATTTTCATGCAGATTCTACCATTTATTGCAGTCTATAAGCATAACAAAAAACCAAATTATTTCACAATAGTAGGGTGTTTTCACTCATTTTTTCCCAACGTGCGGCGGCGCAGTTGAAGCAGAGGTCCCACCGTTACTTACATCACTAGTCAATGACGTCACTGTATATGTAACGGTGGGCAAACATCGATAGAAATAAAACGAAGAGTTGGTTTCGCAGCGACTTTTTCAAAATTACGATTGCTACAATCGTAATCTAAATGTCTTCAATGAATGATTACTTTAATTGTAATCGATTGTTTTTAAGGATTACTGCAATCGTAATCATGTGGTAATCGTAATCCTTATTGGCGCGCGTGATCCTTTAGAACGCACCGTTTCTTCCAATGATTAACGCTGCATATTGCTTTGCCGTAACTGCAGTTGTGTGTCCCGTAACTGAGACTCCAGGGCTCTTAATTGCCCTTCCATGGTTAGCATAAGACTCACCTCTTGTGTTCCGGAGGCGTAATCCTAGTTTGTGGCTGAGATGAACAAAGAGGACATATTGGCAATGGGTGCTGCGGCGATAATTGCAGCTATTTTGTTGACAATGCGTGCTACGGCGATAGTTGCAGAGGTTGTGGTGACGGTGTGTGCTGCGTCGACGAAATCAGCTGTTGAGACGACGATGGGTGCTGGGGCGACGAATTCAGCTGTTGAGGCGATGATGGGTGCTGCGGCGATGAATTCAACTGTTGTGGCGACGATGGGTGAATTTCTCCAAATGTTCGTACTTGTGACACCTATGTTGTAACTGACGATGTTATTACTGTTTTTAAGCTAACGTTCCATATGAATTAGAACGAAGAACTCCTACTGAATAAGGACTGTACCGAAACGAAACTGCACACCTTGTTTTGCTTATAAAATAAAGGTTTTGAATTTGTTTCGTGAAATGTTTTTTTTTTTTCAAAAAGCAATTAAATTATTTTGGCCAAATTTATTAATATCCCGCACAACTGCTACAGTAACGGTACTGCTTGCCTTACTCAAGGTTTTTTCACGTCACTAGCAACTCGACAATTCTTCATCAAGTTTCACTTGACAATAGCTCAATAGCTCTCTATTGGGAGAAGTTACAAATAATTTAGTGGGCTCTCATATATTGCGTTATTTTACGTTATTCAGTTCTATTAAAGCCAGTGTTGAACGAGAGTGGCTTGTAGTAGCTAAATCGGGTCAAGAAATTGTCTAAGGCGGCTCTATAGAAACTCCTTCTGGTAAATTTCAGAAGATATAGTGTTCATTTTGAAAAATTTCTAATGATAAGGTCGTCAGTGCAAAAATCCTTCCGGATAAGATCTTTCCTGCCACATTTTTCTATTCCAATTATTAATATTGACTGGTCGACAGTAGGCATGTCAATCCCGGGATCCCGGGACCCCGGGATCCCACTTCTTCGCACTGACTAATCCCGGGATTTTCGGGACAAGTTTTATGAGCAATGTGGATCAAACGACACATTTTTAAAATGATCTTATTCTGACCGGAAACCCAAGATTCCAAAGACCAAATCTATTCCAATCAGTATTTTATTCTACATATTTTAAAGTTATTCAATCTTTTTTCTAATATTCCAAATCATAGGTGTGATAAATTCAATTTAAAAAAAATCCAATAAAAATCTTTAATATTGTTAGATTATTTGCACAATTTCCAAAATATTATAGTATGGGTATATTAAAAGCCATTCAATTCGATTTAATTTAACATTTTTTTACTGAATTTTGGTTGAATTGAAAAAAATCCAAATCTCGGGACTAATCCCGGGATCCCGGGATTGCATTTTTCAATCCCGAAAATCCCGGGATTGGCAAAGGTCTCGAAAATTGACATCCCTAGTTGACAGTACACCTCTCTCTGTTATGTAAAATTGGGAACCTGGTAATGTTCTTGAGTCCATTTCAACATAAGTTTCGTCATTCATTAACATGCATTCACCTGCATCTCGAATGGTTCAATTTTCGAAGCCTTTCACTTGTCTCTCACTTTTCCTTGGTACTTTTGGTCGGACCCTAGAGGCATTGGTTCCACGTTTTTTGTGAAATCTCGAATTGATATTAATTTATTTTTGATTATAATTTCTGATCTCTTGAACTCTTTTCTCTACCAAATTTCGGCATATATATTAGAGAAGAGGTATCTTTGAACTTATTGTAATATTTTTGACACCGTTTAAATTAACTTTGTAGCGTTTCCTCAAATATCTGTCCGAAATTCCTCTTTTTGTATAGTAATTGTGCAGAATTTAATAAAGGTGCCTAGTAGGGCTTTCGAATCCCGGGATCCCGGTCCATTTTTAGTCCCGAAGATCCCGGGATATTTTTTTCAAAATTCCGGGATTGACAAAATTTTGACCACCCAGAAAAGAGAAAGTTGAAAAAATCCAAAATAATTGGAATGTAAAATAAAAATTACGGAATATTTTGAATAATACAAAACAAATAATAGTTCCAATAATATTTATTGTGTCCAGAAATTTTTCTTTAAGAAAAAATAAAGTATATATATATTTCAGAAGAAAATTGGCCTTTTCAGTCTTAATTAATTTATAAAAATAATTAACTGGAAGCTTTTTTCACAAATCTTACTTACAGGTCTATTCTGACATTGAGTAACAGTTGATTGTGACTTAGCTTTTTGTGACTTTTCTTGTGATCGGATTTTTGTGACTGATTCTGAATCAGCGATCACAAGAAAGAAAGCTCTGAAATTCACCACATTGAGGTGTAAACATGATCAGCTATTGTTTCTTCTTCAAACAAAACAAAGGATAGTGTTGTATAAGTTCGAGAGCTTTCGAAACTCGAAATTATATTTTTTACGAATACTTGATATGTTTACTCGATGCATTGATATATTTCTATAAAATGTACGAAACATATTTGTTCCCTAAACTAACCATTTAAAAAAATTGCACTTAAGTCACCTGATACATCTCAAAAAATTAGTAATAACTTCTGATTACCGAATACTTTTGGAAACAAGTATTCGTTCTGTACCCAAAAAGTAAAAAAAAAATACTAAACTATTCGAAGATGGCGCAAAAAACTAAAAAGTAAATATTTTTGAAAAGTTTATTATTTTTCGAAATTATTTAAAATTTGTATTGTTTTCTTTTCATCCTTAAACCTTGTCAGTTTGATCAGAAGCGCCACTGAGCAGCAGGCACATTTGGCTGAGCATTGCAGCATATCGGCCAAAGTCAGGCGCTGGAGAAGTTAGCCGATAAACTGGACAAATTTTAAAATATTTAGCTGTGAATCAAGGCCAAAGGTGGATTCTGCCCAACATAAAACAACAAAAATTATAATTATAATTGTGAATCGGTTTTAAACATATTTTGTTTTCTTTTAACATTTCTTTGTTCTTTGTTTGGACTGCATCTACCTTTCACGAATTTCAGAATACCCGTGCCAAAAGTAGAATTTCTACTTTCAATAAATCTTTTTTAAAACGAACTGAAATAAATTTTTTAATTCTTTTGGTAAATATCTATATCTAAACACAATTTTATGGAAATCCAATTTTCGGTATTTTTTTATTCCTACGAATAAGCTATATCGAAAGAACTATTGTGGAAATCGTAAAAGGAATTGAAAAATAAGAAGATAAAATTAATTTAATACCAATTTTAACTTTTTTCATAAAATTTATTGTTTTGTGACAGCTATTTACGTTTGTGATGACCTATTTAGCAGATCACAACTTTTATGACAATTGATACTGAAAGAGCTTTTTCATATCGTTCAGAATACCAAATTGTATCAAATTGAGACAAAAGTCACTAGTGAGACTGTGGTGGCTATTGTGACTACGCTAGACCTGTTAAGCATATTTTAAATTGAATTTTGTCTTTTCTAAAGAAACGGAAAATGAATTATTTCATTCATTTGCACCTTTATTAAATTGAAATTAATGTCTATGGTTTTTTATTTAAGCAAAAACTATATTTTATATACATATATTAAAACTTGTAAAAAATAATTTTAAATTAAAGTAACGCATCCCGAAAAATCCCGAAAATTGCAGTTAGCAGTCCCGAAAACCCCGGTATTGCGAAAAGGCTTTGGGATCGAAAGCCCTGGTACCAACACAAATGTTAATGAAAAGTAAATTAAAATAGATTGCTATTAAATACAAAAAAAAATTTCACGAAAAAAATTAAAAACCTTAATTTTATAAGCTAATTAAAGTGTGCAGTTTCTTTTCGGTACAGTCCTTATGTGTATACCAAGGCGAAAATTGTTGTACAAAAAATATCTTTTTGATAATTTTTCCATCATTGTAAGTCGCAGAATTTAAATACATCTTTTAATGTAATTGCTTCCAATGTGTCGTCCATTCAGTGTATTTTCATTACGTGAAAGAGTAATTTTTTTACTGTAATTTGTTCTTATGTTATACTTAACCTATTTCTGAGCCCCAACTGGATATATAAAATGTTATTTTCGAACACACTTTCGATAATACTTTCAATATGCAAAAACTGCGAGTGATATCATCAAAAAACATTCTAATTTTAATAATACCATGCACTTTTACTTTATATTTGGCTTATTCATATTTTTGACCAACTGGTGGTCAACGATTTTTGACCAGGACCTAATAATTTCTTCAACAACATGATTGACTAGCTGGTGGTCAACAGCTCTTAACCAGGACCTAAATGTGTCTTTGACTATATTTGGGTCCAATCTTAATAATAACATGCAGTTTTACTTGATATTTAGCTTATTTTTCAAATTTTAGAAAGTGTCCCAACTTATACGAACTTTTTTTTTCGTGAAAAAAATGTGTGTTCATTTATTGAGCTGTAACTGTTGGCTTAATCACGAAGTTGAAGCCAATGACTGCAGCTTCAAATCGGTCTATAGAGGTTGAAATTATTCGTATTCGTTCCAAAGTTACACACCAAAAACGAAACCCGTCCCAACCTTGACGACATTCCGTTACAATTTTAATTTCGAATACAATACAAAGCTCACCGTAGTTTGCGCCTTCGTCCAATTTCACGATACTAATGATTTTAAAATTGCGTTAAGCAACTCCAATTTTGCGAAAGGGAAATGGAAATGGCAAACAGAGATAAATGTAAAAGAATGAAGAAAGCGCAAATGTGGTGGAAATACAAAAGTGTTGCCAGAGGCAAATTCAAATACGGAGAACCAATTCACAATGTTTATAATGCATTAAACAGAATTGGAGCAGTTGACACAATAGGCCTGTTTTATTTGTGTTGTGTATACAATTAGTAGTTGACAATTAACTATGTTTTTTTACCAATAAGATCGCCATACACAATTTTAGATACTTCTAAACTTCTGGGGTGCAATCGGGTATCTTGATATCAAACGAAATCTACAGTATTCCATCATTCAAGTTTCGTTTTTGGTTTCGTATCTGGTCGGAACATTGTCGAAACACATTCGACACCATATTAGCTGTCGAAGCCAAGTCGAAAAACATGGTTACACCTCTGAAATAAAAAGACCAATTGAAATTTTTTTACATCTTTATTACTTTACAACATTTCAAATACTATTGTAATTAATTAAATAATAAAGAACAGCAAACAAAACAAAAAAATATAATCAGATTAAAATTAAATTTCGGCGATTTTCATGACCTGGCAATCCTACCGTGTAATACATAACATCATTACATCAATGCACCAACTGCCAAATTATTTTTTGAGGGTATTTACAAAAATTTGACAAAAATCTATCACTTGTGGTGATCATCCATAAGAACAAATCATAATTAAAACAAAATCAAACCAAAAAACAAAACAGTTCAGAAAATAAGAATAAAATATAAAAATACAGAAATTAAAAATTCATTCTGAAAAACAGTTACAATTCAGAGTCACAATAAGTACTCTAAATTTTTTCCCTCTACCCCTATCCTCTCACCCACCAATCGGTTTTCAATCCATAAATCCAACTTCAGCATCCATGACTGTCACACTTGGGTGCTATATAAGTCTCTTTGTCACGCCTAGATGGTCAGACAATCGGATCTCCCACCAAATGGGTGAGCTGTTTCCATTATACTTGCCATTCTCCATCTCTCCACCCACCACTCAGATCCTTCGATCCAAAAATCCAACTTCGCATCCATGGTTGTTACACTTGGTTACTTCATAAGCTTCTTTGTCACACCCAGATAGTCAGACAGACAAATGGGTCTCACATCAAACTGGTGAGTTACATTTTAGGCTCAGCTCAAACACCAGACCTTAGCATCCGAGACTGTCACAATTGGCGATATTTCTCTTTGTCGCACTCAGATGTTCCAGCATTTCAAACCACATACCCAATCAGTAAACTACAAACCGCAAATTCCTCCTTTTTTACCAATATATATTGGTTTATTTATTGTTTTATGTGGGGATTGATAGTTTTTTATATATCTAATCCTTGTCACAAGTTATCTATTTCCGTTGGATAATTGTGGCTAGGACCTCACCCTATTGTTTTCAATTTAATACTTCAATGAATAACCCCCACACAAAAAATGCATGTCCAGTTCATACTTTAATTCCGTGAGCATCTCATATATAGCGGCAACCCACATGTTTCACATTTGCCTCTTATTGTGTAAAAAAACCGCACTTAGAAATTAATCTCTTGACATCATTGCCCGCTTCCAATGATGTCACGAAAATAATTGATGTCACGAAAACATCAGACGTGGATCTTCATACCCTCAATATTACGTAAAACATTGGTGCCATTTAGGCTCAACCATCACATCCTTTATTTTTGTTATGAGTTATGACAAGAACATTACAGACATATTTCCCCATATATATATTTCACTACGTGGTGTTCATACTTAGATTATACTAGTAAATTTGCCCGTGCCATGCACGGGAAAATAAAACACTAATTTGAAAAATTAAATGTTTTCAAAATATATTGTGTATAATTAGATGCGAAAATATTTTCTATGTTTTTATATGTAATTTTTTTTTATAGAAATTTGTGAACTTTTATTAAATTTTGTTTGATGATGTAATTGTCTCCTAATGTGTAAAGTTAAACTGTTACATTAAAAAAGAATTAAAAAAAAAGAAAAAAATATGAAGCAATGGAATTAAAAAAACAAAAACTACGTCCGGCGCCGGGCTTGAACCTATGACTGCCGCAGTTATAGGTCGAAGCTCTAACCAACACACCACAGCTAGCTATAAGATGATTTTAACTAATGGCGATTAGGTGAACTCCATAATCTATATATACATATAAAAATCATTTGTGAAATATGTGAACTTTTATTAACTTTTGTAAAGAATAGAAATAAATTTTGTTTGATGATGTAATTGTCGGCTAATGTCTAAAGTTGAACTGTTTATTCGAATATCGCATTTGCAAGAAACATTTTTGAGTAAGTTTCGCTGCGGCTCGGCATACAGCTTGCTGAACCCTGCAAGAAACAACTGACTCCCATTTTACTGGATATATAGGGTATACATCCATTTAATAGTTACAATGGGTGAATCAAGCACTTTTAGAGCTGTAGATTGGTTCCGAACCATACACAGGTATTGCAGAGGTAGTGACTTTCAAACAAAACTCAGTAATTTGTGCTTGGCTTTGTTTCGTTATCTTTCAGAGAAGATTGCCGAACAAAAACCGAGTAATCTGTGAGTAAACCAGTTTTTCAAATTAGTTGTGATTTGTGAAGCGAATTAGAAGGTGGTTTCGTATAAAAATAATGTCAGACAAAATTAAATACAGTAACAAAAAATATTTAAATAACTTGAATAATATTCTTTTGGAGATATGATATTCGTTTTGTGTAAAGTGATATATTTTCTTATACCTAAAAATGTTTAAAAAAATTTAATAAAAATGTGAAAAATAAGCAGAAATGTGAACAAATATATCGTGAGTGATTTAATGCTAATATAAATTATTTTCAAGGAAAACTATATTTTTGTTAAGCACACCTTGCGACATAAATACAAAAGCAACGACTTCGGTTTTGGCGTTCGAGTATTAAAATCAATGCGTACAGTATGGGCAATGAGTAAAGTACATAAAAGGGTAGATTTTTATATTTATTTTAACAACTAGTAAATTTGCCCGTGCCATGCACGGGAAAATAAAACACTAATTTCAAAAATTAAATGTTTACTAAATATATTGTGTAATAATAATAATAGTAATAAAGGGGGGGATTTGCACTGCGACCTTTGGTCTTTTGTGCCCCCACTACGAGTCCGTGTTAGGTGGCGATGCCCCAAGTATCACGAACCATATCTCTGCCAACCTTTAGAGGACATCCACCAACCCCAATTCCGTTAGGAATTTCAAGATTAGCAGAGGATCCAGATTCGGCCAATCATGCTCTGGTACCAGGTACTTTCCCAGTACGCGCCTCCTTGTGTGGATGATTGCCCCACAGGACTCCAGTAAATGACCCGGACTTTCTTCTTCCTCATTGCAGAATCTGCAAGAATCGTCGTTTAGAATGCCCAGCTTCGTGAGATGCCCCCTCAGTCTGCAGTGACCAGTGAGAAACCCCGTTAGGATTCGAAGCCGGTTCTTTCTCAGCCCGATACAAGCTTCAAACCTCCTCTTGTTATATTTACCAAGGAGTGATTTGGCCTGCCGTAGCCCAGGTAGATCGAACCAATAGTTCGATCTGTCCACCCGTACTCTTTCTCTGAGCATTTCCCGGATAGTGTGTGCACCTATACCACAGAATGGCTCTGGCCCTGTAAGGGGCGTAGCCGCTCCTTTTCTCGCAAGCTCGTCTGCCGCCTCGTTCCCCTCCACACCGACGTGTCCTGGCACCCAGCAGAGCGTAACTTTATTGGTTCCGCCCAGCCGGTTTAATTTTGCAAGACAGTCCCCCACTAGCCTGGAGCTAATGATGTGAGAGTCTAGAGCTTTAAGAGCCGCCTGACTGTCAGATAGTATTACGATTTCCCGTCTACAGTATTTTCTATCGAGGTTGAATTGCACACATCTTTCAATTGCATGAACTTCTGCTTGGAAGATGCTGGTCAGTGTGCCCATTGGTTCGGAGTATTTGGTACGTGGCCCGAATACCCCAGCACCAGTGCCCTCGTCTGTTCTGGATCCATCTGTAAACCACATTATAGCATGGTCGCGGATACCATACTGTGAGTGTATATTGGACCATTCTTTCTTACTACTGAGCTTCACATCAAAGTTTTTTGTGAAGTTAAATTTTCTCATGTTATCGTCCCTTGGAGCTAATAGAAGCGGATACTTATTGGAAAGAGTGAAGTGATCCGCGCGCTCAAAACACCTTCCGTACCCTATACCCTCCTTAGAAAATCTCGCAAGTGTACTGTCAGCTACCTCCCCAATAACAATGTGTAGGGGAGTTAGTTCTAATATTACTTCCAGTGCCGCAGTTGGACAGGTTTTCATTGCCCCGGTTATGCAGACACATGCTAGCCTTTGAACACGTTCTAGTAACTTCCTAGTGGTGCCCAGACTAGTTCTTCTGGCCCACGCAACGGCCCCATAGGTGATGATTGGTCTCACCATTCCTATGTACATCCACCGCATTATGCGTGGACTACAACCCCAAGATTTACCAGCTATGCTCCTACACATCATGAGAGCTCTAATGGCCTTCTTTGTTACTAACTCCGTGTGTACCTTCCACGTGAGCTTACTATCTAGTGTTAATCCCAGATATTTCACTTCCGTTTGTTTCTCTATAACTTGCCCGGACAGCCGAATCGGCCTCCAGTACTGTATTTTCCTCTTCAATGTAAACGGTACAATCGTGGTTTTTGCTGAATTAATGTTCAGCCCCACAGATTTGCACCATTCGAGCGTGACCTCGAGACCTCTCTGTATTATATCACATAAAGCCTCCTCGTACTTACCCCTAGCCATTATGACGATGTCATCAGCATACCCCTGACACGTAAATCCCATATCAGTAAGTGTGCTGAGGAGCTCGTCCACCACCAGACTCCACAGAAGAGGCGAAAGCACGCCCCCCTGGGGACAACCCCTCGTGGTGACTGCCTCAGTGGTGTTAAGGCCAGTTTGATATTCGACAGACCGGGTGCCTAACATATCCCCAACCCAATGGCACAGAGTAGTGTCCACCCCTTTACACAGCAAGGCATGTCTAACGCCCTCATGTGTTGTCAAACGCACCCTCTATGTCGAGGAATGCATACACTACTATTTCCTTTGTGTCCAAGGCCCTCTGTATGTACCCAGACAACTGGAATAGAGCAGTTTCAGTAGACCTGCCCGCTCTATACGCATGTTGACAGTGGTGAAGGGGCCTCCTGACCATGACTTCTTCTCGAAGATAGTTATCTATTACTTTTTCCATCGTTTTTAAAAGAACCGACGTCAAGCAAATTGGTCTAAAGGATTTTGGTAGAGTAGGATCCTTCTTCCCAACCTTCGGGATAAAAATAACTTTAGCCCTACGCCAGCTGCTAGGTATGTACCCTAAGGCCAGGCTGCTTGTAGAAATCCTTCTAATCTGATGAATCATTTCAGGCCCTCCCTTCTGGAGAAGGGCCGGAAATATGCCATCTACACCTGAAGATTTGTAGGGGTGAAAGGTTCCAATTGCCCATTCAATCCTTCTTCTATCACAAATTTTTTTGGCGACTTCCCAATCTACTCTACTAGCTCTCCGACCCATAGACAAGTTCAATGAGTCCGCCTTAGGTACGCTGCCTGGGAAGTGGGTCTCAAGAAGCAATTCGGCTCGTTGAGACTCACCTTCTGTAAAGGTGCCATCTGCCCTTTTGAGAGCCAAGGTAGCTACGTTCCCTGTTTTGTCTACCGCCTTGTACAGCCTCGCCGCTACAGGAGTATCCACTATTGTCTCACAGAAGTCCCTAAAGCTTTTCCTTTTTGTGCTCCTAATTTCTTTACTGTACATAGTTAGGGTCGTGGTGTAACTCTGCCAGTCCCCGGTTCTCTTAGCTCGGTTAAAGAGCTTCCTCGTCGAAGCCCGAAGATTTGACAACTCGTTGTTCCACCACGGCGCATACTTAGTACTACAAGTCCTACTCGGACAACTGAGGTTATATCCCTCGATCATAACGTTCGTTAGTTCTACTACCTCCTGCTCCAGTTGAGGCAGCCGGTCTGCCGGTACTGAATACCCCAGAACTAGAATTCATAAAGTCTTTATACTTGTCCCAGTTCGTACGCCTGGGGTTCCTTGATGGTAATAAATTTGGTCTACTGCCTACAATGTCAAATACCACTATCCGATGGTCTGACATTGAGGGTTCGTCCGATACCCTCCAATGTGCAGTCCAAACTGATGCTGTGACTGCACAGTGTTATGTCTAATACTTCCTGCCTAACCCTTGTCACAAAAGTGGGGCTATCCCCAACATTGAGAATTTCTAGGTTAGTATAGATATACTCAAGAAGGTACTCACCCCTGCCGTTGCAATTAGTGCTACCCCATATCGTGTTATGGGCATTTGCATCGCACCCTAGGAGTAGTGGTATGTGCAGCTTAGTGCAATGCTCCACAAGCCGCTGAACCTCCAGTGGTGGAACTTCCTTCTCATCACCCGGGAAGTACGCCGACGCTATGACCACCGTCCGATCAGTTCCGCCTATATTGAGCAGAGTCTGAATCGGCACTAGGTCCCTGGTCAGGAATTCTGAAAGACAAAAGTAGTTATTTTTATCCCTCAGTAACATGCAGGCTCTAGGGTCTTAGACCCTGGTATCCCATAGTACCTGGGCCCCTACACCTGTCAATCCTCTCACCTGTCCGCCATAGGTCCAAGGTTCCTGGATCAGTGCCGCCACAAGATGATGTTTGGCAAACATCCTCGCAATTACAGCCGAAGCTGCTTTGGCGTGGTGGATGTTCACCTGGGCGAACCTGGCACTGACCCCCCCCGCTGCTGTCGTCCATCATGATGACTCCGGAGCCGACGCCCCGGATAGCAGCAATCTCTCCTCCTCTTCCTCTGTCGGATCCAAGACGCTGAGGACAGTGATATTACCATCACTGCCCTCCTCATCAGAATCCGACCCTTCCTCCATCGGAGGGGCAGGGGTCGCTCCAGCATCAACCACCACAGGTGACGCTGGTTCTGCTGACACTGTAGGTGCCGCGCCCCTCACGAACTTCGGAAGGAACATCCTCCATTGAAGCCTCCGCTCCCACCTCCTCCACAGGTCTCCTCTGCAGATGAGCCGAGACCTTCCCGAAGCGGTAGTTCATCTGCCCGCCACTCTTCAGGATGGCCTCGTACGACGCCTCATCGATGCTCACCCTCAGGAGCTGGCCACCACCATCCTCCCGACAGCTGAGCGTCTTCCATACGTTTGTATGAAGGTCCTCATTTTGAGCATCGATGAGCGCCATCGTCACCTGCAGCGCCTGTTCCGCACTCCTTGGTAGGAACACCGTGACGATCCGCTCTTTCGCGATTTCTCCCCCAGACCGGACCGTCAGTTCCACCCCCTTCCTCGTCCCCAGCTTAGACACCACCTTCCTGATCCACTCCGCGGTTTGCGGAGTCTCACAGTCCATCAGCATCATGCCGGGTCTAAAGTAGATGCCCTGGAACTTGAGTTTGAACTCGTATCCCAGGGCCATCTCGGCGACAATGGCATCCTCAAGCGCAGTCAGCTCTTTTGGAGCCAACCCCACTTGAGGATAGTCCTTCGGCAGTATGGCCACCCGCTCAGACATGACCACCTTGGCGTAGGAGATGCCCGGCGCCGCGGTGGGTCCTGTCGTGACCGGGTCGACAACCGCCCGTGCCCCGCTCACCTCACACGACGAGACTGCCTTGCTCTTCTGCGGCGCAGAACTCGCCTGAGGAGGAGTCAGCGTTTTGTTGCCCCTTTTGTGGGGCCCATCCGCTGGGGGCGCAATACTAGGCTGAGCCCGATGCTGAACCGCCAACTTCCTGGCCTCACTCGGCGCCAAGACCCTCTGGAGATATCGGATGTACCACCTCGTGCCGCACCCGCTAAGGCCTTCACGAAATGGGTCATCTTTACCACCGGCTCCGGAGCAATGGGAGTAAAACGCCGCCTCCCCGTCCTAGCTTCGGTGGGTGCTAGCCCCACCCTCCCTACCTGTCGTGCCATACCAGCCGTGTCAGATCTCCCAGCCTCACGGATAGGCTCGGGCGACCCGGCACCTCCGGCATCTTTAACAGTGGCAGCTCTCCCTTCTGTGGGTACAAGCCCCAACCCTCCTGCCTGACGTGCCCTCCCAAATGTGTCGGACCGCCCTGCCGCACCATCCCGACCAGAAATGCTGGCCGGCGATCGCACTGCGCTGGACGATCCGACACCCCCGGCTTCACTGGCATCCCCCCTACTCGGCGCGGGTACTTTCCCCGCCACCCCTTTTTGGTGAGCCACTCCAAAATTCGTCGGGCCGCCCTGCAGCACGACCCGTACCAGACTTGTCGATACGCAATCTCGCTGCTACAGGCGAGCCGACACCTCCGGCAGCGATGTCCGTGACAGATACACTCCCAGTCGGTACATCCTGGCCCCTCCTATTCCATCCAGTCGAACCGTTGCTGGAGCCTTGCGGACCAAACACCCAGTCGACCGGACCCCTCACCAGCACCGGCGGCGCTCGCTTGGGACTCTTGTGGCGATGGCCACCCCTACCTCCTCGACTAATGTTCCAATCGGTTAGCCGCCTCCGTTGCGGTAACATCCCGCCATACAGTTTTACCTGCTTTCCTACTCATAATTGATCCCACGAGTACGGGGGACAGAAAGTCGACCGGGGCATAGCCCCCGCTACCCCGGCAAGGCTAGTTAAAACCAGAGGTCTCCTGTTATCTGGAGTACACCGTAGACAGACACACTAACGCAGTGCCATTCGTCCCTCGGCACGGTACGTATGACACCTAGGATTGCGGGTTTTATCGAGTCTGCCTCTCTAGATCCGCCATCTTTAGTTTTAAGCAGGGGCACCTTGAGCAGGATGTGACTCTACGTCACGCATGGCCGGTCTTAGGAAGCACTGTCCCACGACACGCACTTTCTCTGACTTACCAACCTTAGCAAATTGGTCTCAAGACCTAATTTTGACCCTTATATATGTGGTTTCGGAACCTCGGAACATGTCAAAAATCCAATGATTAAATCGCTTTGCAATAAAAATAATGATAAATCAAAGTTATATTTCGTTACAAAAAGAGTTATGTATTTTTCATCAAATTTTCATGAGAGCATAAAAACTGATTCTTTGTGTCCTTACGCATTATTTTAAAATTTTCATATTTTTAAAAAATTCCATTAACTACTAAAAATTGCTGTATGAAAAAAAAAATTCAGTTATTTGACCGATTCTGACATGCAACACGTTGACCCTTAAATCACATAACTCTTTTTGATAAAGAATTTTAATTCGATTTCGGCACAACGGAATTGCATGAAATTTAGATCCAAGATATATGTATGGCCTTGCCACAATATGAGAAGATGTGGGCTTAATTAGTTAACTGGGCGTGGCTCCTCCCATTAATGGAATTTCGCGGAAACGTTTTCTTGGGCTTATCAGATATATAATGATGCAAATTAGGTCTTGGGCATACTTACATTAGCACTAAAAATCATATAATTGAAGTGGAAGTTTAACGATCGGTTTTATTGGTCAACATGTTAAGTTGACCAAATGGACTTTATTTTATTCAAAACCATTTATGGATATATTTTGATCGGGAATATATTGTATCACATATTAAATCGGTTTGAATGTCGATTTTTATACCCTACACCTCATGAGGTAGGGTATATTCATTTTGGTCTGAAGTTTGTAACACCAAGAAGGAGGAGTGATAGGTATTGAAAACTATATATTCTTGACCAGCGTCACCTACTGAGTTGATTTAGAACTATACGTCTGTCCATCTGTCCGTCTGCCTGTACGTCCATGTAAACACGATTGCAGGAGCTAGAAGAAATGTAGAGGGCCCAACCTTTGGATATATCCTGTTTTGGCCCTCGAAGGAGTTGGTATTGAAAATGGGCGTTATAGGTCGACTCCCACGCCTACCTTCCATATAAGTGAAAATCTTCTTTTCTAAAATATGTAACCTAATTCCGCTGAAATAGTTCCAAACTTGCTACATAGGGGTTTTTGAGGTCGCTGATTTTCAATTTGGTGTTGAAATTTCCAAATTCAAGATGGCGGATCCAATATTGCCCAGTAGGTTAGGGGTAAGTTGGCTTTGACCGACTGAAACTTATTCACTTGTTTTACTGAGCGTAATGGCCGTTTTCGGGAGGTCATAACGCCCATTTAATTTTGGGCCTTAAGATGCTGGCAAGACGTTCAAATACACCTGTGAGTTCATTCAAATCTTCCATGATTAGAATAAGATTAAAAAATATATTATGAGACAAAGGATATAATAAATGTATCCTGCAATTACATCAATCAAAAACATTCATGTGCAAATGAATACATAACTTTTTTTTTAGAAACTTTTTAGTACTGAAAATTCATAGCTGTATTTGATAACTTCTGAACCAATTGAGATATCAAAAAACCAATGATGAGGGAAGGTGGGCGATGGATAATATAGTTAAAAGGGTCAATAAAAAAATTCGAAAAAAATCACATAACTCTTTTTGTAAGCCCAGCGACAATTTGTTACTTTTTGTGTGTATATACACATTCACCATACAGCTTGCTGAACTATATCGACATTAGCTTAAGTTATTTTATAGCTGCATGTGGGCTGTTGGTTAGAGCTTCGGCCTATAACTGCGGTAGTCATAGGTTCAAGCCCGCCGTCGGATTTAGTTTTTGTTTTTTAATTCCATTGCTTAATATTTTTTCTTTTTTTTAATTTTTTTTTAATTTCTTTTTTAACGTAACAGTTTAACTTTACACATTAGGCGACAATTACATCATCAAACAAAATTTCTTTCTATTCTTTACAAAAGATCACATATTTCACAAATGATTTTTATATGTATATATAGATTATGGAGTTCATCTAATCGCCATCATATAGCTAGCTGTGGTGTGTTGGTTAGAGCTTCGGCCTATAACTGCGGCAGTCATAGGTTCAAGCCCAGCGCCGGAAGTAGTTTTTGTTTTTTTAATTCCATTGCTTCATATTTTTTTCTTTTTTTTTTTTAATTCTTTTTTAATGTAACAGTTCAACTTTACACATTAGGCGACAATTACATCATCAAACAAAATTTAATAAAAGTTTACATATTTCACAAATTTCTAGAAATAAAATTTACATATAAAAACATAGAATATATTTTTGCATCTTAAAATACACAATATATTTAGAAAACATTTAATTTTTCAAATTAGTGTTTTATTTTCCCGTGCATGGCACGGCCAAATTTACTAGTATAATCTAAGTATGAACACCACGTGGTGAAATATATATATGGGGAAATATGTCTGTAATGTTCTTGTCATAACTCATAACAAAAATAAAGGATGTGATGGTTGAGCCTAAATGTTTTAAGTAATATTGAGGGTATGAAGATCCACGTCTGATGTTTTCGTGACATCAATTGTTTTCGTGACATCATTGGAAGCGGGCAATGATGTCAAGAGATTAATTTCTAAGTGCGGTTTTTTTACACAATAAGAGGCAAATGTGAAACATGTGGGTTGCCGCTATATATGAGATGCTCACGGAATTAAAGTATGAACTGGACATGCTTTTTTTGAGTGGGTGTTATTCATTGAAGTATTAAATTGAAAACAATAGGGGGAGGTCCTAGCCACAATTGTCCAACGGAAATAGATAACTTGTGACAAGGATCAGATATATAAAAAACTATCAATCCCCACATAAAACAATAAATAAACCAATATATATTGGTAAAAAAGGAGGAATTTGCGGTTTGTAGTTTACTGATTGGGTATGTGGTTTGAAATGCTGGAACATCTGAGTGTGACAAAGAGAAATATCGCCAATTGTGACAGTCTCGGATGCTAAGGTCTGGTGTTTGAACTGAGCCTAAAATGTAACTCACCAGTTTGATATGAGACCCATTTGTCTGTCTGACTATCTGGGTGTGACAACGAAACTTATGAAGTAACCAAGTGTGACAACCCTGGATGTGAAGTTGGATTTTTGGATCGAATGATCTGATTGGTGGGTGGAGAGATCCGATTGTCTGACCATCTAGGCGTGACAAAGAGACTTATATAGCACCCAGGTGTGACAGTCCTGGATGCTGAAGTTGGATTTTTGGATTGAAAACCGATTGGTGGGTGAGAGGACAGGGGTAGAGGAAAAAATTTGGAGTACTTATTGTGACTCTGGATTGTAATTGTTTTTCAGAATGTATTTTTAATTTTTGTATTTTTATATTTTATTTTTATTTTCTGAATTCTTGAATTCATGTCTTATACAAGGCAAAGGTTTGTGGAATTGAATCCAACTGATGAGACCAGGTTGGCAATGGTCGAAAACGTTCTTGGAAAGCCTAATAGGATTGCCTACACGGCGATATGTGTATTTTTGTTGTAGTGAGGGTAATTAAAGTGATTTTGTGCTGTTTGTTTTGTTTTTTGGTTTGATTTTGTTTTAATTGTGATTTGTTCTTGTGGATAGTCACCATAAGTGATAGATTTTTGTCAAATTTTTGTAAATACCCTAAAAAAATGATTTGGCAATTGGTGAATTGATGTAATGATGTATTGTCACAGAGTATACAGAGGCGTCACTCTGCTTGAGCGAGAGGGAATATGAGTGAAGTGACAGCAAATTTGTTTACTGGTGTGCGTGAAAAAATGAAATTTCTTTATTAGTGTGCGTGAAAATTCCCAATTTTTTTCACCACCAGAGCTCAGCTGTTGTCGGAAACTCAACACCAGAGCTCAGCTGTTTTTACAACTCCCCACCAGATTTTTTTTCTTTTGTTTTGATTCTGCTTTCGTGTTCACCACTAATTTCACATAATTTGCATATGATATCACGCGCCAAACAGCGAAAAATGCAAAACTGGTATATTTTAATAAATAAAAAGTTATAACTTCAACTAATATTTTATATTTTTATATAATTTTCTTCATCGGTCATTTTTTAATAAGCTGAGTACAAAATTCTACATTCCATTGCAGAAGTGATTGATAATATTGGTGTAAATAAATTTAGTTTTACTAATTGCATTTTGCAATATATTTGCAGACATCAAATTATTTATAACGAGAGAATGCGTCATGAAATGCCAATTCTAGTTGCGCCATTTCAAGACTTATGAAAAGGGTCCGTAGGGTAGTTACAAAAAGAAGTTCTTGTCATGTTCATTGGTTTGGCTGGGCAGCTGTGGGATTGCCACACGTCATGTGTGGCCAGCCTCAGGTGGTAATCTTCCGATCAGGACAGGGGTTGTGATTTTGTGTCTTTGAAACAACCGCACCCTAGTAGAGTTCACAAAAAACCCAATGCTTACACTCACTAGAACTCAATCTTAAAAAACAATGCAAAAAAACATTTCCGAGATAGTTTCATAAATTTCAATTTTATTAACTTTACTGTTTCAAAATAACTAAAAATGGAAATTTCTAACAATTACAGAATACACTTAGCATTTTGGAAGTTTTTCATCTCCCATTTCTCAAAATTCATTGTGCTCAGCATCCAAAAATATATAAAAATACTTTGTCCTTTTGTTGGGTAGTGTAATTTGAAATTTTAACTCCTGCCTGGTTTACGGGAGCGTCATCCCCTTGTCGCAGGCGTATGCCCGAATGCATCTGCGCGAAAGAGAGTTTCATTGAATCCCCAAAAGTTCAGTGTAATAAAGAATATGCGTAGTACATTCGTAATTGCCACATATACGCTGTGTTGAATTATCACCGCAACTTTGACGGTTAATGCACTGTAGTCGATTGGCCTTGGCCATGAATTCACTACAATGCATTGAACAAATGCACAGTTAGCATAATTGGCGCACAAGTTTTGTCGCTCTAGACGGGAACATGAAACTCCCGTTTGTACTACTGAAAAATGCAAGCGCTGCCGATTATGCTGACTGCAAAATAAGCGGTCAAGGTTGCGAAAATTAAATTAATCAAATTATAAGTATAAAAGAAGCCACAAATCAATAAAGAAACGAGTTGTTTCTTGACTGGAAACAGTTTAAGGTGTTTTTGTTACAAACGCAAGTTGGCGTAGTAGAATCAGTTCATTAAACATTCCGTTCGAGTGGTTCAAGTGCCATATCGAACAAATCCTGAATAAGTTGCCCAGGTTTAAGTGCCTGTGCAACATCATATTCTCGGGATTAAACATTGGCGCCCCCGGGTGGACGTAACCACCAAACCACATACAAGGAAGTCCTTGAACGTATCCATCAAACCACATTGAAGGAAGTTCTCGGCACATCGCAACAAACCACATAGAAGGAAGTCCTTGAACGTATCTATCAAACCACATTGAAGGAAGTTCTCTGCACATCGCAACAAACCACATAGACGGAAGTCCTTGCACACAACCACTAAATCATGACGACAATCGATGAACTGGCGCTTGAGCAAGATGACAACGCTATCAATCAGCAGAAGGCGGAATCGAAGGATCGGAAGACACTCGAATACGTCGAGAAAATGGCCGAAGAAATCGATGAGCTGTGGCGAGCATTCCAGCATATGGACAATGTCATACGAAGGGACCCTGCAGCTAAAGACGATCACCCGTACTTCAAGAAAGACCTTCACACATCAATGGGGGAAAAATACAGCGAAGTTCGGGAATAGATCAAGGGCACAATCAAAGTCCTGAATCAACAAAAGGTGGGCAATGGGCCAAACAACAAAAAACCACACAGCCACACCCAAAGCCAGTGGTTCAAGCATAAAAATCTACCTTGCCAATTGTCCTAAAACAAAAAAGGATAATTGACATTAAGGAACGGATGATGATAGACGTACTGAACGACAGCACAGAACACCAGATGCAATACTATAAGGCTAAGGTAAAAATCATTGAACACCATTGGAGTACTGTGCAAGGATGGCATGACCAAATAATGGATTCCATCGACGACCTGGATTCAAACGACTACAACTTTAAAGGATACCTGGAAACGGAAGCACGGATCAGCGATGGAGTAATGAGAATCCAAGAGAAGGGATCAAAGATGGTACCAGAAATGCAAGGTGAAGCAGTAGCCCTTTATTCGGTTGCAAATCATCATTTGCCGAAGGTGGATCTGCCAAAATTCGATGGGGACTACCTGAAGTGGCGTCAGTTCTACGATGTATTCAACGAGATGATCCACTAGTCCACACTTCCGGTAGTGACGAAGATGTTGTACCTAAAAAGAAACCTGGTCGGAGAAGAGGAAAAACTGATTGGACACTTAACAACAACGACAGAAAACTATAGCACAGCCTGGACCATTCAGCAGGATCGCTATAACAATAAGCGAGTAGTTACTGCAGCTCTGATGGACAAGTTACTAGAACAAACAAAGCACCCAGCAGACAATCCATCAGTGGCAGCTTTGAAAGGTCTTCATGACACCACGAATGAAACTCTAAGGGCATTGGAAAACTTGGGCGTGGACACAACATCATGGGATATAATAATACTACATATCTTGGTCAAAAAACTTGACAGGTGTACTCATATACTTTATGAACAATCCTTGGCCAATCCTAGAGAGCAGCAGTCTCTTCAACATTTTTTGAAGTTTCTGAAAACAACATTCCAATCGCTGGAGGCGGTACGGCAAAAGAACAAACCTTCCTCCACCAAAGCACTGACGTCAATGGCAACCTCAGAATATAAGAAGAAGTGCAAATGTTGCAACGAAGATGTACACCAGCTGTTTGCATGCCAGAAGTTTCAGAAGCTGTCAGTTAATCAGCGGATACAATTCCTTCAATCAAACAGATCATGCATAAACTGCATGACACTAGGCCACTTCGCAAGGGATTGTTCTTCAGGAAAATGTTCCAAGTGTGGACGCAAACGTAACACTTTCGTACATTTAGAAAACTCAAAAAATCGTGCACCGGCTCAGGAAAACACTTGAAAAGGGTCTGAAGATGATACAGCTAAACAATCCACAACCTTGGCAGCCTCGAAAGATTCTCATCAAAATGGATACGTCCTTCTCAGCACCGCAGTTGTAACGCTTACCGCTAACAATGGTCAAGCGGTAGATTGTAGAGCGATCTTGGACTCAGGGTCTCAGGTCAATTTAATGACTGAAAGAATGGCCAAAAGGCTCGGACTGTCATTGAAACCCACTGTAATGCGAATTGAAGGCATAGGTACTGGAAAAAGGGAAGCCCGCAGTCGCGTAAATGTCGAACTCCAATCAAGAATCAACAAATACTCAATGCGACTGGAAGCGTACATTCTTCCTCATATTGTATCACAACAACCATTGGTGGAGTTGGACTCACCATCTTGGGCAATACCAAAAAATGTTACCTTAGCAGACCCATACTTCAATTGTCCTGGAAAGATCGATATACTCATCGGTGCTGAGTTTTACCAAATTCTGTTGTCCACTGGAAAAATCCACCTGGATGAAGGACTCCCAACTCTACAAAACACAGTATTTGGTTGAATTTTGGTCGGAAAGATACGCGAAGCAAATTCAAATTGGGATACATGCGGAATATGTATTGAAGACGACAGCCTAAACCAGGATCACAAGGTGCTAACAACTGCCGAAAAACTTTGTGAATCTCATTTTGCGATGAACACTACTCGGAGCAATGAAGGACGATTCTTAGTTAAGATTCCATTTGCAGAACTCACGGCATCACTGGGGGAATCAAGACAAATTGCAATTAATCGATTTTACTCATTGGAAAGACGTCTGGCCAAAGACAGCAAATTGAAAATTCAATACGCAGCATTCATGAATGAGTAAGAATCATTAGGCCACATGACCAAGGTTGATATCAGCAAAATATCAACGCCATACTATGTGATCCCACACCATTGCGTCACCAGACCTGAAAGCAGTACTACAAAACTAAGAGTAGTATTTGATGCATCATCGAAATCGTCGGCAGGTTTATCACTCAACGACCTCATGTATACAGGTCCAACCATTCAAAGCGAATTATTTTCATTACTTCTTCGTTTCCGCTGCCCAATATTTGTTTTTACTTCCGACATACAAAAAATGTACCGCCAAATCCTGATTAGCAAAGAAGACCGAAAGTACCAGCTCATCGTATGGCGTAAGGACGAAAAGGAAGACTTGCAGTACTATCAATTAAACACAGTGACATATGGGACGCGCTCAGCACCATACTTGGCTATAACGTGCTTACAACAGTTAAGCAAAGAGTACAGTGCCAAATATCCTCTTGGCACTGAAGCAGTGCTGAATGATTTCTATGTAGACGATTGTTTAACTGGCTCGCACAGTTTGGCCACTGCAATGGAAATTCCAGCTGAAGATCAGGAAGTCGACCTCGACTTTAGCAGTGATGTCAACAATGCCATAAAAACATTGGGACTGACATGGATGCCTAAAACAGACCAGTTATGCATCAAGGTGGATCTGAAGTCAGTCACTCACAATACAAAGCGAACAATTGTGTCCGACGTAGCCAGCATTTTCGATCCATTAGGAATTCTCGCTCCAGTGGTGGTCACAGCGAAAATTCTGATTCAGCAGCTGTGGCAAACCAAGTTATCATGGGACGAAGAGCTGCCCGCGGAACTAAATGACAAATGGATGAAGTTTAACCCATTTTTGGCCGCTCCTAAACGGCTTGGAATTTTTTGATAAAATTCATAGGGGAAGCTTCTGGTAACATTACTATTACAAATTTAGTAATAAAAACATTTTAAAATTTTTCAACTTGATTTCTCATTTACTGGTATAACTTTTTTCCTGGGGGTTATACACAAATTTTTTTTATGCAAAAAACAACTACTTTGCAAAAGAAATTTTTATTATAAATTACTTTCCTGAATTGTGAGAAATTTTTAAAAGATTTTTTGTCCAATTATTTATTATCAAATTTTGTTTACAAATAATTTTTTCTTTTTTTTAAAAATGTCACAATTTTTGATGTAAAGTTGTACTTTGAACTTTTTTTAAATACAATTTATTACATTTCAGAAATTTTACGAAATTTTTTCGAATTTTTCCAAATTTTTCAAAAGGTGTCCAAAATAGGTGTGTTTTTTGAAACACACCTGACCACAGGTTAAAGGTCCCCATATCGTACTGATAATTTTTTTTTTATTGTCAAGGAACCAAACCATCATTAACCAAAAACCGATCTGAAATCGGTCCATTAGTTTCGTCACTAGAATTTTTTGATTTTAGGTCGACCAGTCGACCGCTTTTGCCAAAAACGGGTTAAGGATAACCTAAAAAAACTTAATAACGCACACGTACCCAGACACATCTTTCAACAAGGCGTAAAAGATACACTACAACTTCATGCATTCACAGACGCTTCACAGAAGGCATACGGTGCTGCAATTTATGTCAGATCTATTACCAAGAACGGAGTAGTAGTGGTGCGACTTTTATGTGCAAAATCTCGCGTGGCGCCTCTAAAATCACAAACAATACCTCGGCTAGAACTTTGTCCAGCGCTTCTTAGCGCACAGTTAATGGCTCGTGTGAAGGAAGTTTTACATATCCAAGATGCCACCGCATACTTCTGGACGGATTCGAAAGTCGTTCTAGCCTGGATCAACTAAAGCTCGAGATCATTCCAGACATTCATAGCCAACAGGACTGCAAGAATTCAAGAACTGTCCTTTGCCAGCCAATGGCGACACGTACAATCAAAGGACAATCCCGCAGACATCCTATCGAGAGGTTTGTTGCCTTCAGAAATAATATGGCTCTACGGGCCCAGGTTCCTCCATGGACAAATGAATATATGGCCAAGGATCTACGACCCGGAAGAAGCTAGTGGAAACACCATGGAGAGAAAGCTAAAAGTAGTCCATGCAAATATAGTCATCAAGAACGATTTAGAAGCTTTAATTTACCAAATCAACCACGGAAACTCATTCAGAACATTACTACATATCGTGGCATACATGCTTAGGTTCATAGAGCAAGCCAAAAAGGGAGCAGGTGATCGAAGGCAACATATTTCAATCACAACTGATGAACTAAAAGCAGCCCTTAATGTCATAATTAGGGCCATGCAGCTGTCAGACTTTAAAGGCGAAATACAGTCTCTCCGCAAACACAAATGCGTAAGTCAAACAAGCCAAATCAGTGGGTTCAACCCTTTTCTCGATGATAACGGAATTATTCGTGTTGGCGGAAGGCTGGAGGCGGCAAACGTGACATACGATGCCAAACATCCAATGGTTATTCCATACAATGACCCATTGTCCAAACTGTTGTTGAAATGGTTTCATGAAGAGCACCTTCACTGTGGACCACAAACTCTTTTGGCTCACATTCGACAAAGATTTTGGCCCATCAAAGGGAAATCTATGTCTCGATCAGTCGTACAACACTGTGTTCGATGCTCCAAGGCGAAGCCAAAATTATGTCAACAAATAATGGGTGGATTGCCATTCATTTATTTCATTTATAAATCGTCAGTGATCTCACGACAGAAGCGTTCATTGGATTCCTAAAGCGGTTCATCGGACGACGGGGACGATGTCAGAACCTATATTGTGACAATGCGACAAATTTTGTTGGCGCCAGAAACCAGCTGATCGACCTAAAAAACACGCTTCACACGGAGAAAGCACAAGAAGTCATTATGAGGACATGCAGCGACAAAGGCATTCAATTCCATTTCATCCCTCCAAGAGCTCCTCATTTTGGCGGCTTATGGGAAGCAGCTGTAAAATTTGCCAAGAATCTATTTGTCAAAAGTGTTTCAAACGCCTCATTGACTTACGAAGAGTTGGAGACAGTGATGGTGAACCGCCAACGGCACAAATTGATACAACTGCAACATCCACCAAGGGGTCGTTGCTCACAAGATGGAAATTAGTGGCGCAACTAAAGCACGAATTTTGGAAGCAGTGGTCGCGAGATTACAAACGACACAAATCCACAAACTATCCATTTCTCTTAACAATCCTTGTCTCCCTACTGCTACTTCCGGCAGTACTGGGTAGTACAGTTCTGGTTGAGAAATTTGGTGCAGATCCTGGAATATACTTTGAAGGAATGGGGACTGCAAAAATCGTGACAGCAGAATGGAAAATGATAGTCTACTACAATTTGGATCCATTTTGGGAGGAAATGAGAACATTTTCAATTGGAGTAGCCACTCTTCAACAGTTGTGCTCAAAACTCCAGCAAAATGCAACCTGCGACGTCCTGACAAAAAACTTTGAGGATACAAGAAACGAGCTTCTTCAGGATAGAGACATGCTTCCGCATAATCGGAAAACGAGATCAGCCCTTAATATCGTTGGAAATATCGCTTGCACCTTGTTCGGTGTTCTAGACCCTGAATATGCTGAGCAGATGTCAGAAGTAATTAGCCAGGTTAAAATAGACGAAGGTCACATTATAAATCTACTGCGAAAACAAACCTCCATCATCGACTCCACTATAAATGTCATCAAGCAAAACGAACGGACCACAGAATCAAAATTATTAGAACTGCAGCAGAGGATAACCTTAGTGATGAAACAAGTGACAACAAATGAAGAGCAACTGAAGTACTCCCAACTCTTTGCACCATTGTCAACACAACTAACATTGATGGCTGCAAATCTACAACGAATGCAGACAGAAATTATTACTGTACTAACCGACACACACCACGGAAAAATCAGTTCATAGTTACTCACGCCTCAACAAAGGTCCAAAATTTGGAAAACAATCATCGGTACACTCCTGCGAAATTCACATATTCAACGACAAACCTACCACACAGTGCAAACTGACACGAATACAAGAAAACCTTGCATGGATGCAAATGAACAATAGAAATCAATGGATCTTTGCAACAACATTAGACTTGGAAATATCCGCAGTTTGTGGCACAAAGCTGACGCAATTAACACTAACTGGATCCGGCATAATCCCAATAGAACCGAATCGCGTAATCGAATTGAATCAGAAACTGCACTTTGCCAAACTTATCTTCGATATTTTTTTGGAATTTCTCAGCACATCATTGCTTTTCTTCTCCATAATTCGCGCGTTTGCTTTTAACTGTTAACGGCGGTCAGATCCTTTTCATTGTCTGCATTCTCATCCTCCGCGGAAGGAGTCCTAATCATTTTGTAAACCTCCTCAAAACGATCCGCCTCCAGCTCTTCCAGTATATCACCCAACGCCGGAGCACGATATTCAGGCCCACCTCATTTTTCTTTGTACGACAATGTTCCAAATGCCGTTTCCTTAGTATGACTTTCGGATGCTTTAAAGGAGCAAGCCTGTAATGATCTCAGCTCGTCCAATGCGGTCCGAAAAATCCAAATCCTCCGAGACTTCGCCGGATCAGATCTGCTTTCTCAACGAAGAAACGTTATTTAGTTCGATTTTATTCACTTTTATCGCATTTGTATAATTTAACGACATAAATATTATTATTTATTATCTTTTGAGCTGTAGAAATTAGAGACCGACCGAAATTCGGTTTCGGCTTTTCAGCCAAAAAAAGCTGTTTCGGCCGTGTTTCGGATTCGGCCGAAAAATAAAAAATCGTTTTCGGCCAAATTTCGATATTTCTGCCGAAAATTTCGGTTTGATACGAAAAATGTAACAAATAAATAACAAAGATTACACTGATCGGCAAAACTGAACTTTTTGTGTGTTAACTAGATTTGATAGACAAATTCTTATGTATTTTGCCACGCTGAATGATATTTTTACAGCACGCACCAAAAATGCAACTTTTGTGCAATTTTAATTATTATTTTCGGATTTGGCGTGACAAAATACATAAGGAAAAACCAAGTGGATAAAAGCGGTATGTAACACAAATTTTAGTACTGATCATAGTTTCGAAGAATCAGAAGCGACATGTACCTAATTTGTATATTAGCAGCACAATCAAAAACAATAATTATACCCCCACACTCACTGTGGCAGGCTATACTAGCTTTGACACAACGTTTGTAACGCCCATAAGGGGGCGTGTCCGGTATGGAAAAGTATATATATTCTTGATCAGCATCACCGCCGGAGTCAATTTGTCTGTCCGTCTGTCTGTCCGTCCGCACGATAGCGGTCGCAGTTTTGGAGATATCGACTTGAAACTTTGGGTACATGTTTTTCGTGTGAATACTCAGATCAAAATACATAAGGAAAAACCAAGTGGATAAAAGCGGTATGTAACACAAATTTTAGTACTGATCATAGTTTCGAAGAATCAGAAGCGACATGTACCTAATTTGTATTGAAAAAAGAAAAATTAAAAACTTTGAAACTTATTTTCTTGAAAGAATTTGTATGTTACATCTTTCATCCATTGTCCTCTTAACAGCGCGTTTCCTGCACTCCTATCGGAGTAGATCTACTACTCTCTCGATAATTTTTAAATTTGTACTCCTCTACTACGGAGTAGATTTTTCTACTTCCCTCAATATATTTTCTACTACTGTTGTAAGAAATCTTCTCCTCAAAATATTATGTGAGTTCAATGCAAAACTACTACTCTACTACTCCCCTCTCTTGAAATCTTTTCCCCTAAAATGGAATATCTTCTACTCTCGCCGTGGCAAAAAGTGAGAACCCTGCTTTTCAATTGATTTCCACGCATTTGATAGTTTGCTTCTAAATTCATCTAATTCTTGATCTGAACTTAAAATGATTGATTTTAGCCTACTGATACGCTTAATTATGTACAACTTTATTACATTTAAGTTCACAATTTTTATTTTATTTTTTTCGGTTTCGGCTTCGGTTTTGACCGAAATTTAAAAAATAATAATTCGGTTATTTCGTTTTCGGCCGAAAGAAATAATACAAAATTTCGGTTTCGGCCGAAATTTAAAACAAGCGATTTCGGTCGGTCTCTAGTAGAAATGCACATTTTTAACTAATTATTTTGCAATTTGTAGAAATTGTTTACATTTTTTACTTTTTGACCACATTTTTTAAACTTTTTTATTCATTCTCTCATACTTTTTCGTAGCAGGGATGATTTTTTTCAGTACAGTAATACTTTTTTACTTTCCTACTACTGAGGCATTTTCAGTACAATTTTGTAAATTTTAAAAATTTAATAAATATCGTTTTTCCTCCAAAAAGTAAATTTTACAGGATAATGTTTCCCTATAAATTCTTTAAGTTTACTTTCGCTTACGGTAAAATGTATAAAATGAAAAGTAGTATATAATTGTACTACATAACATACAATTGTACCGAAATATTTGTATACCCAAAATATAATTATTACAATTGTTTAAAACAATTCTTATATACAAATGTTGAATTTCAAAGAAAAATTAGCAATATTTTTATAAATTCCATTTTTGGTTTATTAGTATATTGCTTCTTAAAAGAATTTTTTAAAACAAATGAAATAGTTATATTTTCGGTATACAAATATTTCGGTTCAATTGTATGTAATTTCGTACAATTATATACTACTTTTCATACGATATCGAATCATTCCTGCGAAAAATCGGAATAATTCGTGTTGAACTGACGTATAGTGTGTGAATTTTTAGTTGGATTTTGCCAAAAGCCAGGTATGCAGATAGGAAAAAATTTCGTTCCCATAAGCAAACCTTTAAGGCCTGCGCACACAGAGGCGTTATTCGTGCCGCAGGCGGTTTCGAAATTAATTTTGTCAAAATTCATTGTTTTTTCGAAAATAGAGCGTTTTTATAAAGCCTGTTTCCATAGCAATACTTTTTGATTGTTTTCATAGCAATATAATAAATAACAAACAAAATCTACTGCTGCGAAATCGCTGCCTGTGTGAGGCACTTTGCGTTTTCGAAGCTAGATTTTTTAAATATCGAAATGGTTCTGAAATTAGATGGCGAATATCGCCTCTGTGTGCACAGGCCTTTATATAAAAACGAAGCGAAAAAGAAACAAAATATCCATTCCAAATGCAGAGAAAGCGAAAAATGGGTTTTTTGAATACTTTGGAGTGATTTATTGACAACCCGCACAGCAAAATCAATGGAATAAACCTTTATGTTGCATTAAAAAAAAATGTATATTAGCAACACAATCACCAACAATAATTATACCACCACACTCACTGTGGCAGGGTATACTAGCTTTGACACAACGTTTGTAACGCCCATAAGGGGGCGTGTCCGGTATGGAAAAGTATATATATTCTTGATCAGCATCACCGCCGGAGTCAATTTGTCTGTCCGTCTGTCTGTCCGTCCGCACGATAGCGGTCGCAGTTTTGGAGATATCGACTTGAAACTTTGGGTACATGTTTTTCGTGTGAATACTCAGATCAAGCCAAATCGAACAAAAACTGGGAGTGGCTCCCATACACCGAAAAAAAAGGTCAAGTCTTTTTTATTGCTGCATTCGATTGGAAATGTTTAGAAACGTATTTTTGACTTGGTCCTAGGTTCCGAAACCACATATATAAGGGTCAAAATGGGGTCTTGAGACCAATTTTTTTTTTCGTCGATTTGATTGGTAATTTTTAGAAACGGATTTTGGACATGGTCCGGGCTCCAAAACTATTTATAGGTGGCTCAAAATGGGGTCTTGAGACCACATAATTTTATGTTCGAGGTACTTCTTCCTACTGTGTGGGGGTATTTCAGCTTCGGTATAGCCGAAGATAGTCCACTCTCTAGTTTTTTTACATTTTCATTCCAAAATTTGAATGTTAAGCCCGGTATGCCTATGTAAAAAAAACGAAGCGAAAAACAAACAAAATTTTCATTCCGGCTAGCGTACGCAGAGAAGGCAAAAAAAGAGTTGCATTTTTGAGTACTTTGGAGAGATTTTTTGGAAACCTGCATAGTAAAATTAATGGAATGACCTTTATGTTGCTTCGAAGACCATTTTTATTAGCCGCACAATCACCCACAATAATTTTTTCACATTTTTATTAAACTTTATTTACCAAATTTAAAAATTTAAATGTCAAAAAATATTTCGCTCTACACAAAACAAAATATATGTCAATTCTCCAAAACGGAATTTTGTCGCATCTGCATATTTACTTTTTTATCAATCTGAAGAAAAGAGGGCAATTTTTTAACTTCCATTCTTTTATATATATTTATATAAAACAACAATTTTCATACGCAAATGTACTCAAAGGCAATATCCAAGACCCTCCAGTTACCTAACCTGCTCAACAGAACATTGGCCTTGAACAAACACTCCAGATGTTTACGCAAAATATGTCGCAGTTCATGAACGGCATGCAAACTATGATGCAAATGATGATACACAATCAATACCTGCTAATCCAGACCCTTTTAAAAAATAAAACTGGAACGCGAACGGCTTATGCCAACATAAATTGGAACTAATTCAATTCCTCAATTCATTCTGTATAGATGTAATGCTAATTTCAGAGACCCATTTGACCAAAAAACATTTTTTTAATATACCCGGATACTAGCTCTATGACACCAAACACCCAGGTGGAAAAGCACGAGGCGGATCAGCGATTCTAATTAGGAATAGAATCAAACACTATGTTCTGCAGGATTTTTGCTCCGAATATTTGCAAGCCACCAGCATATGCCTTGATGAATACATAAAAGGATTAACAATATCTGCAATTTACTGTCCACCCAGTTCCAAAATAACTGAACAGCAGTTTCAGACATTTTTTGCAACCCTTGGCCCAAAATATCTCGTAGCTGGAGATTTTAATGCCAAACACACTTATTGGGGCTCTCGTCTGATTTCGCCCAAAGGAAGACTACTATGGAATACTTTAGTGGTATCGGGACCACTCAAAGTTGACCTTTCTTTAAAACCAATAAAAAAACAAAAAGGTGTAGGTCTATTAATATGTCTTAAAAAATATGGTGCACGAAATCGGTTTGTTTTTAATTGGCGGCAAGTGTTGAAAATATGTACTATATTAAGAAAAAAAATAATTAAAAATTCATCTCACAATATTTTTTTAAAAATCATAGAAAAAGTAGTAAATTTGCATGTAAAAAAAAAGTTTGTTTAGACTTTTTCTTATATGTCGCTTTTCTGCATCCACTAATACCTTAGCAAGTACTACAGAGAATTACATGTAGTATCAGCATGCATCGGGTGTTTTGAATTTGGTAAGAAATGATGTCTGGAATGAAATGGGAATAGAACGGGACGAAATGGAAATGGACCGGAAAAAGTGGAATTGGAACAAAATTTTGAAATGGATCGGGAATGAAGTGGAAGTGAAAAAGGAACGGGAACGCGATGGAAATGGAGAGAAACAAAATGAAAATGGAATATTGGGGAAAAAATTTAAAAATTACCGAAAATTGCATTTTATTTCGGTCCATTTCCATTTTGTTCCGTTCCGTTCCATTCCCATTTCATTCTAGACATCATTTATAACCAAATACAAAAAACCGGGTCCAAATCGGTTTAGTATTGCTAAAGAAAAACGAAAAAAGAATTTATAGCGGCCATTTTGTATGGCGGCGTGATTTTTGTCCGATGTTGTCCATTTTCAATACCATCCAAATAAAAGAAAAATGAAGAGGAAATATGGAGTCGATAGCTCAAAAACTACGGCATTTGAATATTGCTATGAGTGAGTTGGCGGTGCCACGCCTACTTGTCCAATCAAAAATTATAATAACGATGCTTATTTATGCTTAAAAAGTAGAAACAACCATTTAATGTAGTAAAACTAGCTTCTAATAAACGAAAGTCAGTAAATGACTGCTCTCGAAATTTGAGCATATAGAGCAGAATTGTAATTTTTGGTATTTTTTTTTAAAAAGTGTAACAAAGACATTAAAAATTTGATTCGAGTTTAGGTCAATTTGTAATTTATTTTTTTGTAGATTCTTTTTACAAATTGCAATAAAACTTAAAAAACACAGAAAAATACATATTATTTTTGATGTACCAAAAAAAATAACCGTGCGCATTTATATAAGCCACAGCTTTTGACAGCTTTTGACTGACATCACCTTCTTATTGTATCATGGATCAATGGTTAAATTTGTGTTACATACCGAAAAAAATAATAAACTTTTTCCAGCACTCACCATTTTTTCGCAAACGTCACAAAAAGGGCATTTTTGGTGCGTGCTGGAAAAATTGCATTGTTATTTTCGTATTCAGCGTGGCAAAATACCTAAGAAATGTCGAAATTTCAGCCAGAAACGAAATTTGGCCGAAAACGATATTTTATTTTTCGGCCGAATCCGAAAAAGCTTTTTTTGGCCGAAGACCGAATCCGAATTTCCGACGGCCTCTAATTAATACCTTGATAATTTAAAACTTGCATTTATTGAACAGTAACAAACCAAAATGCAGCAATATAAAATGCTGACAGAAAAGTTTATTAAATGCATTATTTGATTTATATCTTTTAAAATATAAATATAAAAAATGTTTCCAAAATAGATTAAAACTTGAGAACCCGGAAATTAGTTCTGCTGTTGGCAAGCCTGTCACCATGTAATTTATTTGAAAGCTTTATTTTCCCATGTATGACAAAGCTCACTTTCAAAAATGGCATTTAGCGCTCTCGTTATCAATTAGCGCTCTCGTTATCAATTAGCGCAAAGTGTAACAATATGTCACTCCTTTTTCGGCATTCAAAACAATGAGTGTAACAATATTTCACTCCTTTTTCGGCATTCAAAACAATGAGTGATATATACAACTTTGAGTACTAAGTATCGAATACTTTTAGAAGTATTCAATAAGTATTTAAAAGTCAAGTATCGAATACAAAGTATACAAAGTATTCGATGAGTACTGTTTGGCCCATCACTAAATTTGATACTATTTCGGAATTGGTTTGGTACATTAAGTAAATCGCTAAGACAACCCTGGTCAAAACTAAAAAAAAACTATTTGCTTTCTAGGGATAGATAGCGAAAGCAAAAAGTCGACTTTTTAAATTTTTTAAAAAAGTCCTGTAGTCAGTTTTTCGACTAGTCCACTATTTCTCTATCAAAAGTCGACTAAAATCGACTTTTCTGAGAAAAATGCAAGAGATACCTTTAATTCAATATCCAATTTTATTTGGAAAAAACAAAAAAAATACATATAATTTTTCAAAGTCATTAAATTCACATTAAGGGTATTCATTTAAAGTAGGAAACCCCTCGAAAACGCGCAGTTGCTTAAAAGAACTGTCAAATTTCATATATTATGACTGCTCATCTGCACAACTGAATCGTTTCCGAGGGGTTTCCAACTTTACATGAATCGCCCTCTTGTTTTAAACTTTTTGATATTATTTAATAATATCGAAAACAACACACCCCCCCCCAAATCGACGAAGTAATAAAAACAGAACAGAATATGACGCCAATAATTCATAAAGGTTTTATCCTCAATTGGATATCAACTGTCGTTCTCAAATCCAAAAAGACATGTATTACAATAATATACAGTCGAACTTCCCTACAATGAATTCGCACGGGATCAGGAAATCCCTTCATTATATAGAAGTTCACTATAGAGAAGTTCGACTGTATTTCAATACAGTTTGAGGTTTATTTGAAAAACAATAAGTAAACAATTCGGTTTAGTTTTTAAAAAATGTTCTTTAGTAATTTGATATGCAATAAAACCAAAAATAATGAACACAATACGTCGATTTTAGAATGAATCCTTTTTTTAACTTTCAAGTACAAAAGTCGACTTAAAAAGAGTCGAAAATTTCGATAAAAAGTCGACTAGTCGACTTAGCCATCCCTATTGCTTTCTATTTAAGATTTGACAATCGACCCTCGGACTCGGTCAAATTATATTTTTGTAAATGCAGGCAACGCATAATAAAAAAGATAAAAATTTAAAAGAAAAAATATATAACATAAGATATGTTAAAAACACAAAATTTGTAAATATTATTGCTCAAACTGGCAATTTAAAGAAATCGATAAATTGTATGAATAATTAATTCTCCCATCGTAATATACTCAACGAAACTGAAAGAATTGTACTAGCTGCAATACATTTTACGTGAACATAAATAGTAAGTATGTGATGACGATTCTCAATAATTTGCAAAAGATTCAACATGGTAGAATTCCTAATATCTTTTGATTGTTGTGAATATTTTGTCCGACGCTACGCCGCTGAATCTGTTATCTAGACAAAAGAAGTGAGTAAGTTCCAGTTGGGCAAGTCGACTTATAGGTGTAGGGTATATCTACACCTACTAAGCCATATTGAATCCGCCATATTGAGTTTTAAAAATGCGACATCAAATTCGAAATCAGCGACCCCAAAACCCCCCTAAACCAAATTTCATACTGTTTTGATGAAATCTTAAAATTTCGGCCGCCATATTATAGGTTCCGCCATCTTGAATTTTTAAATTCCGACATCAAATTCGAAATCAGCGACCCCTAAAACCCCACCATACAAAATTTCATACTCTTTTGATGAAATCTTAAAATTACGGTAAAAACACGATTTTCACTTATATGGGAGGTAGGCGTGGCCCATTTGCAATACCAATTCCCTCTAGGGCCTAAAAAGAATAAATCAGGGTTGGCAACCGAATCGAATAAAAGTTTCGGTTTCGGTTTTACTCCCACTTGCCAATCGGTTTTGGTTATCGGTTTCGCTCCTTGATTTTGAAAAGGTTTCGGTTGGTTGGAGCGATTGAAAAGGTTTCGGTTTAGGTTGTAAAAGGTTTCTAGATGGCCCAATATTAGGAAATTTGATATCAATTCAATATAAATCAAGGGTGCTGAATCTAACTACATTTACCGAATTTCCTTATCTAATCGCATTTTCAAACAAATTTCTGCTTAAATTTTTAGTTTTTATACCCTACACAACGTTTGAAACGTCCATAAGGACGCATGTCCGGTATGGATAAGTATATATATTCATGATCAGCATCGAAAACAGATTTAGCCATATCCCCGTCTGTCTGTCACCATTAAGGCATTCAATCCCGGGATCCCGGAAGTTTTCTTAATCCCGGAAACACGGGATTTTGAGTCCGGAATCCCGGGATTCAAAAATGCATTTTTTATGCATTGCCTAAGATATTTTTGACGTTTTTCCACAAAAATAATTTCGTGCATTTACTTTCAATCTAATTGGTAAATTTAAAAAACCCACTTTTGTAGATTTTTATAGATCTAAATAAAATTTGTTCAATTTAAAAAATTTTTTGTTTAAAAAAAAGATATATGGTAAAACTATTTTGTTGACCGCATGTTGAAAACTTTACGAATTGGATAAATAGTTTTGTGTGTGTTTTACTTTTGAATGGACATCAATTTAAACAACAATTGGTGTATCCGTTCCCGCTATAATACTAAAACTACTGAAAGTAAGTTTTTCGTGTTTAGTATGAAATGGAGCTGGCAGAATTTTATGATTATATTCGGATTCAGCGTGGCAAAAAAAATAAGTTGTTCGATCAATCTAATTTAAAAAGAATTTCTTTTTGTTTGACTATATTTATTTAAATATTATTTGTTTTGTTAAATGTAATATTTATTAAATATGTTTTCTTTGTCGAATTAAACTTAAAATATTGTTGTAACAGTTTTTTCTTTAATTTTATATTAACTATTGTATTTAATTGGAAAATCCCGAAAATCCCGAACAAATCCCGGGATCCAGGGATTGTGATTTCAAATCCCGAAATCCCGGGATTTTCAAAAACACTTCGGGATTGAATGCCTTAGTCACCATTTTCAGGATTTTCCAATTAAATACAATAATTAATATAAAATTAAAGAAAAATTGTTGCAACAATATTTTAAGTTTAATTTCATTTTAATTCGACAAAGAAATAATATTTATTAAATATAACATTAAACAAAACAAAAAATATTTAAAATAAATAAGTCGAACGAAAAGTAATTCTTTTTAAATTACATTGATCGAACAAATCAGTTTTTTTTGTCACCTGAATCTGAATATAATCATAAAATTCTGCCAGCTCCATTTCATGCTACACACGAAAAAGTTACTTTCAGTAGTTTTAGTATTATAGCTGGAACGGATACACGAATTGTTGTTTAAAACATATATCTTTTTTGCAAAAAAAAAATTGTTTAAATTCAAAAAATTTTATTCAGATCGATAAAAATTGTTTGTTAACCGTTATTGACAAAAATTTGGTAATTTTTGTATGTGTGTAGCACTAAATCTGCAAAAGTGGGTTTTTGAATTTACCAATTAGATTGGATGTAAATGCACGGCTGTATTTTTGTAGAAAACCGTCAAAAATATCTTCAACAATGCATAAAAAAGGCCTTTTTTGAATCCCGGGATTCCGGACTGAAAATCCCGGGTTTCCGGGATTGAGAAAACGTCCGGGATCTCGGGATCCCGGGATTGAATGCCTTAGTCACCATACAGGCTGGAATGTTTTTTTTTTTTTGAGACATCGATGTGAAACTTTGGGTTTACGTTTTTATCTCCGAATTGAGATCAAGTTCGAGAATCAGCTAAATCGGACGAAAAATACTGCCATATAAAACTACGAAAAAATAGCGAAAATTTTCGAAGTCTTTTCAAAAACCATAAAAATGCCTGCGCACACAGAGGCGTTATTTGTGCCTCCTGGGTTTCAAAATTAATTTTGTCACAAATAATTGTGTTTTTAAAATATAGCGTTTTTTATACAGCTTGTTTCCATAGCAATACAATAAATAACAAACACAAAAAGCCAGTTTCAAAACCAATTCGAATCAGTTTGAAAATAAACCTTTTGACTGTTTCCATAGTAGTCTAATAAATAACAAACAAAATAGTCATTTTCAGAACCATTTCAGTCAGACTTTTTTATTGTTTCCATAGCAATATAATAAATAACAAACAAAATCTTCTGCGGTGAAATCGCTGCCTGTGTGAGGCACTTTGCGTTTTCGAAGCTAGATTTTTTTAAATATGGAAATGGTTCTGAAATTATATAGCGAATATCGCTTCTGTGTGCGCCGGCCTTATAAAAAGATTTATTAAATATTTAAAAAAAATATTTCCTATATATTAAAAATATATAATATCTTAGGAAAAAAAAACTTCAAGTCAATTTTGTGTACGAAAACCTTTTGAAAACCGATTAAAAACCCGTAACCTTTTCAATTGGTTTTGGTTGAACCCATTCAATCGGCTACGACGAATCGGTTTCGGTTTAGCTCCCTAAAATGAATCGGTTTCATTCGGTTTCGGTTACGGTTTCGGTTGCCAACCCTGGAATAAATCCAGAATTTGGGATCCCTAGCTTTCTTCCTGCAATCGTGTTTACAAGAAAATAGGACGGTCAGACGGACAGACGGATATTGCTACATCAACTCAGGAGGTGACGCTGACGCCGGACACGTCTCCTTCTTGGTGTTACAAACATCAGACCAAAGTGAATATACCCATACCTCATGAGGTGTAGGGTATAACGAGTGTTAAGGGATTAGTGTTCCGATACTTTAGTATACATAATAATCGTAATGCCGCCAATACACGTTGCGATTTGATCCATTCAGTTCTCAATAGAGACCGACCGAAATCGCTTTTTTAATTTCGGCCGAAACCGAAATGGCCGAAATTGTTTATGGCCGAATTTTTATTTTTTTAATTTTGGTTGAAATTGAAGCCGAAACCGTACATAATTAAGCTTATCAGTAGGCTGAAATCTATCATTTCAAGTTCAGATCATGAATTAGATGAATTTAGAAGCAAACTATCAAATGTGTGGAAATCAAGAGTAGTACAAATTACTTTCAGGGTAGTAGATATCAAGAGAGGTGAGTAGATATGGGTTTATGCGTAGAATACTAGAAATTCTACGAGAGTAGTAGAAATTTCTGTCGGGGAAGCAGATTTGTAGAAAGAATAGTACTTTTTCATTGTATGAAACTCACATAATATATTGAGGAGTATATTTCCTAACAATAGTAGTAGAAAATATCTTGAGGGAAGTAGAAAAATCTGCTACCGTAGTAGAGTAGTAGAAATTTTTAAATCATTGCGAGAGTATTAGATCTGCTCCGATAGGACATGTCTTCTTTGTCGCTTCTGATTTTTCGAAACTATGATCAATGCTTAAATTTGCGTTACATACCGCTTTTATCCACTTGGTTGTTCCTTATGCCTTGTTTTCATTATGTCAAAATAATGGCAATTGTTGTCATTTGTTGTGAGAACTTAACGAACTGTTGTAAAATATCGGAAAATGAATATGAGGTGACGTCACCGTTCTTCATATACATCGGTATTTGCCAACATGCTGGCAAATTTATTTGCAAATGGCACGGGCCAGAAAATTCAGCACTTCGCTGAATCGTTGTCAGTTTGTGTTGTCATTGATTATGACATAATGAAAACCAGGCTTTATGTATTTTGATACGCTAAATCCGAAAACAAAAATTGCATTTTTGGTGCTGTAAAAATTTCATTATTATTATTTTCGTATCCAGTGTAATCTTTGTTATTTATTTGTTACATTTTTCTATCAAACCGAAATTTTCGGCTAAAATATAGAAATTTCGACCGAAAACGAAATTTGTTTTATTTTTCGGCCGAGTCCGAAACACGGCCGAAATAGCTTTTTTTGGCCGAAAAACCGAAACCGAATTTTGGTCGGTCTCTAGTTCTCAATTCGATGAACTCCAGTTTTCTGAAATTTTGATATTATTGTGTAAAAATTGTCGGAAAATCCCATAAAAGTTTATATTCCGAACAACTTTCAATTTAGACCATATCGACAGATATCGCGGCGATATAGCTCCATTCAATCAGAAGAAATGTGTCATACATAATATTTCAATAGGAATGACCCTTCATAAAGTTTTTCGTGATTTAGAAATACCATTTTTGGAAATTTGCGAGTCTTTTATTTTAATTGTTTTTATTTTTTAAGGGGGTGAGAGTAGAAAAGGTTAAAAGTTATATGGATTGCCCCATATGTTATAAAAATAATAATGAAACTTTCTCAAAATTTAACCTGATTCAGTGAACAATATAGTTAACAGATAAATTAAAATTTTTAGCGATACATAACTTTTTTAGTTAACATCAGGAAGTAATGGGACACAAACTTTATCATTAAAGCATTGTTGCCAGTATATTCGTACTGAAATTTCCACAAAAAGCTTCTAAAAATCATTTTTTTTTTATCAGAACCAATGTTTGGAAAGTAAAATTTTCTTGTCAGCCTTCTTGTTTGTGACAAACGATTCAGTATTACTCTTCCGTTGTCGGGTTTTCTTCAAGAAAACCCGACAACAACACCGCTTAAAAATTCATTTGACAACACCGCTTAAAAATTCATTATATTTGTGGATAAAGGCATTCAATCCCGAAGTGTTTTTGAAAATCCCGGGATTTGAAATTACAATCCCGGGATTTTCGGGATTAAAGAAAAAACTGTTGCAACAATATTTTAAACTTAATTTTATTTTAATTCAACGTAGACATAAAAAATTGTTTCAATTTGAAAAAATTTTATTCAGATCGATAAAAATTTTTTGTGTGTGTAGCACTAAGTCTACAAAAGTGAGCTTTTTGTGTTTACCAATTGGATTGAAAGTAAACGCATTGCAATATTTTTGTGGAAAAGCGGCGTAAAAATTAAATTAAAAATGCATAAAAATTAAATTTTTTGAATCCCGGTATTCCGGACCCAAAATCCTGGGTTTCCGGGATTATGTACGAAACCGTACATAATTAAGCTTATCAGTAGGCTGAAATCTATCATTTCAAGTTCAGATCATGAATTAGATGAATTTAGAAGCAAACTATCAAATGTGTGGAAATCAAGAGTAGTACAAATTACTTTCAGGGTAGTAGATATCAAGAGAGGTGAGTAGATATGGGTTTATGCGTAGAATACTAGAAATTCTACGAGAGTAGTAGAAATTTCTGTCGGGGAAGCAGATTTGTAGAAAGAATAGTACTTTTTCATTGTATGAAACTCACATAATATATTGAGGAGTATATTTCCTAACAATAGTAGTAGAAAATATCTTGAGGGAAGTAGAAAAATCTGCTACCGTAGTAGAGTAGTAGAAATTTTTAAATCATTGCGAGAGTATTAGATCTGCTCCGATAGGACATGTCTTCTTTGTCGCTTCTGATTTTTCGAAACTATGATCAATGCTTAAATTTGCGTTACATACCGCTTTTATCCACTTGGTTGTTCCTTATGCCTTGTTTTCATTATGTCAAAATAATGGCAATTGTTGTCATTTGTTGTGAGAACTTAACGAACTGTTGTAAAATATCGGAAAATGAATATGAGGTGACGTCACCGTTCTTCATATACATCGGTATTTGCCAACATGCTGGCAAATTTATTTGCAAATGGCACGGGCCAGAAAATTCAGCACTTCGCTGAATCGTTGTCAGTTTGTGTTGTCATTGATTATGACATAATGAAAACCAGGCTTTATGTATTTTGATACGCTAAATCCGAAAACAAAAATTGCATTTTTGGTGCTGTAAAAATTTCATTATTATTATTTTCGTATCCAGTGTAATCTTTGTTATTTATTTGTTACATTTTTCTATCAAACCGAAATTTTCGGCTGAAATATAGAAATTTCGACCGAAAACGAAATTTGTTTTATTTTTCGGCCGAGTCCGAAACACGGCCGAAATAGCTTTTTTTGGCCGAAAAACCGAAACCGAATTTTGGTCGGTCTCTAGTTCTCAATTCGATGAACTCCAGTTTTCTGAAATTTTGATATTATTGTGTAAAAATTGTCGGAAAATCCCATAAAAGTTTATATTCCGAACAACTTTCAATTTAGACCATATCGACAGATATCGCGGCGATATAGCTCCATTCAATCAGAAGAAATGTGTCATACATAATATTTCAATAGGAATGACCCTTCATAAAGTTTTTCGTGATTTAGAAATACCATTTTTGGAAATTTGCGAGTCTTTTATTTTAATTGTTTTTATTTTTTAAGGGGGTGAGAGTAGAAAAGGTTAAAAGTTATATGGATTGCCCCATATGTTATAAAAATAATAATGAAACTTTCTCAAAATTTAACCTGATTCAGTGAACAATATAGTTAACAGATAAATTAAAATTTTTAGCGATACATAACTTTTTTAGTGAACATCAGGAAGTAATGGGACACAAACTTTATCATTAAAGCATTGTTGCCAGTATATTCGTACTGAAATTTCCACAAAAAGCTTCTAAAAATCATTTTTTTTTTATCAGAACCAATGTTTGGAAAGTAAAATTTTCTTGTCAGCCTTCTTGTTTGTGACAAACGATTCAGTATTACTCTTCCGTTGTCGGGTTTTCTTCAAGAAAACCCGACAACAACACCGCTTAAAAATTCATTTGACAACACCGCTTAAAAATTCATTATATTTGTGGATAAAGGCATTCAATCCCGAAGTGTTTTTGAAAATCCCGGGATTTGAAATTACAATCCCGGGATTTTCGGGATTAAAGAAAAAACTGTTGCAACAATATTTTAAACTTAATTTTATTTTAATTCAACGTAGACATAAAAAATTGTTTCAATTTGAAAAAATTTTATTCAGATCGATAAAAATTTTTTGTGTGTGTAGCACTAAGTCTACAAAAGTGAGCTTTTTGTGTTTACCAATTGGATTGAAAGTAAACGCATTGCAATATTTTTGTGGAAAAGCGGCGTAAAAATTAAATTAAAAATGCATAAAAATTAAATTTTTTGAATCCCGGTATTCCGGACCCAAAATCCTGGGTTTCCGGGATTTAGAAAACGTTCGGGATCCCGGGATTGAATGCCTTAGTGGATACCCTACAAAAGTATCGGCAAAATGCCGAAGAAAGTCATTTTTTAAGTCTGCTTCGAAACTGGGCGTAAATGTTTTTCAAACGGACTTACAGCTTCCAAAACTTCCTAAGCAGACATCACGTAAACATCCTGGCACTTCATCCGTTGACGAATATTTTATATCTTGCATTGAGGTTTAATTCAAAATATATCATAGCCAAATATCGGTTCTAAAGTCAAAAAAGTTGGAATTTTAATGTAAAAGTAAAAGAAAATTTAACTAAAATTTATTTTTTAAAATTGTTATTTCACTTATGAAAATATAAGCTTTCTTCAAAATGAGTGCTCGATTACCCGATTGGGTTAGTTTGGTTGTATGGGGAGAAAGAAGTGCATTCCGCGCCGACTTTTCTTTATCTGATTGGCTCCAAACTTCACATAAGTAATTTTTATATACAAAGGAACCGGTCCAATGTGCATATATCGCTTATTCCCTGCAATAAAGACACAACTCAAAATTCGGGTTTTTGTAGTTATGAATGCCACTAGGATCCTCAGATATTTATCGGCATGCTGTCAAAAAACGGAATTCATATCTTTAATTTTTGATGCATTTTAACCTTTTTTAAAAACATTCCAAGTGCTGAAATCCAAATAAAAAACTGAAATTTTAAGTTTCAAATCATGATTTCCCAACAATATGATTTGTTTAGTTGTACCGTTATTGCAGGGAATGAGCGATATATCGAATTACCAACATTTTCAGATACTTCTTCTTGGCTTTGCTTCACCTAACCATGGTTATAATTAGAGACCGACCGAAATTAGGTTTCGGTTTCGGTTTTTCGGCTTTTCGGCCAAAAAAAGCTGTTTCGGCCGTGTTTCGGATTCGGCCGAAAAATAAAATATCGCTTTCGGCCAAATTTCGTTTTCGGCCGAAATTTCTATATTTCCGCCGAAAATTTCGGTTTGATAGAAAAGTGTAACAAATAAATAACAAATATTACACTGATCGACAAAACTAACTTTTTGTGTGTTAAATATACTTGATAGACAAATTCTTATGTATTTTGCCATGCTGGATACGAAAATAATAATAATGAAATTGTTACAGCGCCATAAATGAAATTTTTGTGGCGTTTGCAGAAAAATGGTGCGTGCTGGAAAAATTGAATTATTATTTTCGGATTTAGCGTATCAAAATACATAAGGAACAACCAAGTGGATAAAAGCGGTATGTAACACAAATTTAAACATTGATCATAGTTTCGAAGAATCAGAAGCGACAAAGAAGGCATGTCCTATCGGAGTAGATCTAATACTCTCGCAGCGATTTATAAATTTTTCTACTTCCCTCAAGGTATTTTCTACTACTATGGTAAGAAATCTACTCCTCAAAATATTATGTGAGTTTCATACAATGCAAAAGTACTATACTTTCTACAAATCTGCTTCCCCGACAGAAATTTCTACTACTTTCGTAGAATTTCTAGTATTCTACGCATAAACCCATATCTACTCACCTCTCTTGATATCTACTACCCTGAAAGTAATTTGTACTACTCTTGATTTCCACGCATTTGATAGTTTGCTTCTAAATTCATCTAATTCATGATCTGAATTTAAAATGATCGGCCATAGTCAAATTAAGCTCCAACTTAACTTTAGTAATCTACTAAGTTGACAGATAATACAATGAACTGGCAGCTACTAAGCTGGTTCTAAAGTTTAGCAGCTACTACATTTGACTATGAATATGCGCCATCGATTTCAGCCTACTGATAAGCTTAATTATGTACCACTTTATTACATTAAAACTCACAATTGTTTCTTTTATTTTTTCGGTTTCGGCTTCGGTTTCGGCCGAAATTAAAAAAATTAAAATTCGGCCATTTCGGTTTCGGCCGAAAAAAAAATTAAAAATTTCGGCCATTTCGGTTTTGGCCGAAATTAAAAAAAGCGATTTCGGTCGGTCTCTAGTTATAATAATAAAAGGGGATTTACACTGCAACCGTTGGTCTTTTGTGACCTAACCATGTTAATAAATTGGAAAATCTTCATGAATATCTGGACGATAAAATATCAATGTCTGCAGTAGGGATTGGAATCCCGGCCTTATTTCAGTCCCGATTGTTTCATGTACAATTTGCATATTTTAAGTATGTGGAAAGATCCAGCAGATATTCTTTTGTAATATGATTTTCGACCACTTACGAGATATTGGATAAATGGCCAATATTTTGTTAATTTGTTTAAGTTTAAAAATCTACTTTTTATTAAAAAAAAATAGAAGGAAACTGCGATTTTTTTGACAATGATTTTAATAACAGACTGATTGCATTATCCATGATCTCATTTCACTGGGATGTTACGATTGATCCTCCATAAGGTTATCAATATAATAGCTGGGGTCAAAACTATATATACCCTACACCTACTGGGCCATATTGTATCCGCCATCTTGAATTTTAAAAATGCGACATCAAATTCGAAATCAGCGACCCCAAAAACCCCCCTATACAAAATTTCATACTGTTTTGATGAAATCTTTAAATTTCGCCCGCCATATTGGTTCCGCCATCTTGAATTTTTTAATTCCGACATCAAATTTGAAATCAGCGACCCCGAAAACCCCACTATACAAAATTTCATACTGTTTTGATGAAATCTTTACATTTCGGTAAAAACACAATTTTCACTTATATGGGAGGTAGGCGTGGCAGTCGACCGATTCCGCCCATTTTCAATACCTCCTTCTAGGGCCTAAGAAGGATAAATACAAAATTTGGGATCCCTAGCTTTCTTCTAGCTCCTGCAATCGTGTTTACAAGAAAAGAGGACGGACAGACGGATAGGGCTAAATCAACTCAGATAGGGCTAAATCACTCCGGTAGAGTGTCAGGCTTCTGGCCTGACACTCTACCGGACAGAGTTTTTGCTTAGTTGTCATACATGTTATTGAAATGTTTTTCAATTACAATTACTGTAATTCAAATTTCCAGATATACAGTGGAGTTCCCATAGCGATACTGCACACGCAAACACAGGTAACTCTGTATCGTCAATTTCTTTGGTTGATACCCCTAGCAAATATATTGAAATCCCCGTAGGCCTTACCCCCATTCCTGACTCAAGTGAGACGAATAGCGGATTTTCTGAAATCGCTAATCGCATAACAAAGGTCGCTACTCGCTCCATTAATACAGGTCAAAAGAGCAAAATGCCGACAGTGCAGACAGGAATCAACATTTACTTCGCAAAGCGAGTACTATCGTCCCCCCCTAATGGGAATAGGCATTCCGCAAAAATTCAAAAGACGAATCCCGTTAAACCATCTCTCGAGCTTGGGCAAAATCGATATGCGATTCTTGCTGAAGAAAATGATTCGGATCCCAAGCCGAAATCGCAAAACCCCCACCTATCTACCTGCGTGAGCGAAACTCTAATTCGCTCATCAAAGATATAACTCAAAATATTGGTCCTAATAATTTCCACGTGATTTCTATTCTCAGGGGACAAGTACACGAAACAAAAATCCAAATTTACAGCGAATCCAATTATAGAAAAATTGTCAATCTCTTTGATAAACTCAAAAAGAGCTACTACACCTACCAGCTCAAAAGTTACAAAGGCCTCTCAGTCGTACTGAAAGGTATCGAGCCTTTCGTAGAATGCGACGAAATCAAAACTGCACTAAGCGATGAAGGCTTCCAAATAAAGTCCGTATTCAATATCCAGAATCAAAAAAAAATCCCACAACCCCTTTTTCGAGTGGAACTAGAGTTCGACTCAAAATTGCTCAAAAAAGGTGAACCCCACCCGATATACTCTCTCAGATATCTGCTACATCGCAAAATCACAATTGAAGTGCCTCACAAGCGCAGTGGACCGATTCAGTGTCATAACTGCCAAGAATACGGCCACACAAAGTCTTACTGCACTCTTCCCAGCGTGTGCGTAATTTGTGGAGACCTGCACGAAACAGGTTCGTGCACAAAAACAAAAGAGGATTCCACTATTAAAAAATGTAGTAATTGCGGTGGCAATCACACTGCTAACTATAGAGGCTGTTGAGTCTATCAAAGCTTCATAAAAAAGACGGAAAATGTGACGCAACAACATGAAACATGGAAAACCCAAAAATTTCCTCCGCTATCCGCTGCACAATCCTTCGCAAACCCACTTACAAAACAAGGCGTTTCCTACGCTAGTGCCTTAAAAAGCGGTCACTCTGCCACTGTGCACGCGCAACCTGCTCCTCCTAGTAGTAGCCTTGAACAAACTCTACAAATATTCATGCAAAATATGTCTCAATTTATGTCTGGTATGCAAAATATAATGATAAAGAAATGATAAAGAATCAAAGTCTTTTACTACAACATCTCATGTCTAAGCCATGAATGGTTTAAAAATATCATTCTGGAATGCGAACGGCCTGTGTCATCACAAACTAGAACTTATCGAGTTCTTGAAAGAGTCCAGCATAGACGTTATGCTAATTTCTGAAACACACTTCACTGAAAAACACTTTTTCAATTTACCAGGATACAGACTCTATGACACAAAGCATCCAAGCGGAAACGCTAGAGGTGGTACCGCCATTCTCATTAAAAGTCGTATAAAACATTACGCTCTCCAGAATTATTGCACAGAATATATCCAAGCGACAAGTATTTCTCTCGATGAATACTTAGAAGGCCTAACATTAACAGCTATATCCTGCCCGCCCAGACACAAAATATCTGAGCAACAATTCCAGACTTTTTTCCATTCTCTTGGACAAAAGTATCTCGTTGCCGGCTATTTCAACGCCAAACATACATATTGGGGCTCTCGCCTTATATCGCCAAAGGGCAGGCTCCTGTTGAACACTGTCAGCAGACTCGGTCTTGACGTGATCTCTTCTGGCACGCCAACTTACTGGCCAACTGACAGTCGCAAAACCCCCGATGTCATTGACTTTGCAGTCTTCAAAACTGTAAAAAGGAGCCAATTGTTTATTGAATCCTCTCTAGATCTCTCATCAGATCATACGCCTACTATTATCACAATAAAGTATGCGCCAATTTCTGAGGCCAATCCACCAGATAATCTGACCAGCAAACTCACAAACTGGCTCAAATATCGAAAGTATATAAGCTCCCACATTATCCCTAATGTGTCACTAAAAACGAAAGTTGAAATACACACAGCTGTTAGTAACTTCACACTCTTGCTTTCCCAAGCAGCTACAGCGGCCACTCCCGCCCAAATCCCAAAAAGCTCAACTCGCAGCTATGCAAAGTGTACTCCAAAGGACATAGAGCAGTTAATAAAAAATAAAAGGAAAATACGTCGCGATTGGCAAAACAACAGATCCCCAAATCTGAAAAAACAGCTTAATGATGTCTCTCGAATTCTAAAAAAGCAGCTTGAGAGGAAATCCGAAAGAGAATTCCAGCTATTTGTTGAACATCTCGCACCCACAAAATCAACAAACTACTCGCTCTGGCGAGCTGCAAAAAATATGAAAAAACCAATACTGACAGAACCCCCTCTAAGGCTGCCAAATGGAAACTGGGCCAGAAGCGATGCAGAAAAGGGTGCAGCTTTTTCCAACCACCTAAAAACCGTGTTCACCCCGAACACGACATCTGGTGATATCACAATACCAACATTAATCCCACATAATACCTCTTGTACTATCGCGATTAAAAAAAACGAACTTATGGAGGCAATAAACAAAAGCTTGGACCCGAAAAAAGCACCAGGACCGGACTTGATAACGCCAACAGTGATAAAAGAACTGCCAACAGTTGCAATAACCCACTTATTGCACATATTTAACGCGATTCTCAGAACATGTCACTACCCAGATGATTGGAAACTATCTCAAGTTACAATGATTCCCAAACCTGGAAAAGATCCCAGTAATGTGACGTCATACCGGCCTATAAGTTTGCTCTCTGTAATATCGAAACTCTTCGAAAAACTTTTAATAAAATTGATTCTACCGAAAATTCTAGAAAAACAAGTGATTCCCGATCACCAGTTTGGCTTCCGCGAAAAGCATGGCACTATTGAGCAAGTGCACCGCATTGTTGACTCAATAAAAGGCACTTTCGAAAATAAACAGTATTGCTCCGCTGTTTTCCTCGATATCACCCAGGCCTTCGATAAAGTCTGGCACGAAGGACTTATTTACAAACTACAGCATATTCTTCCCGCTAATATGCACTGTCTACTCAAAAACTACCTCACGAATAGAAAATTTGTAGTAAAATACAAAAGCTTTGTCTCCCGAAAATACGAAATACTGGCCGGAGTACCACAAGGCAGTGTCCTCGCGCCCCTGCTATATATTCTCTATACTGCAGATATGCCTAAAAGTGATAGAACTCTCATATCGACTTTTGCTGATGACACTGCTATCATGTGCTCTCACTCAAACCCAGACATGGCATCTCTATACGTGCAAAAACACTTGGAAACTCTAAGTAATTGGCTACATCGATGGAAAATCAAGGTCAATGAATCCAAAAGCTGTCACTTAACCTTCACTCTAAAAAGAGGCACGTGTCCAGCTCTAAAGATAAACGGCCAAGTCGTCCCTGAAAGTTCCGAAACCAAGTATCTTGGAATGCATCTCGATCGCTGACTCACACGGCATAAACATATTGAATCCAAAATCACTAAGATCAAATTAAAGCAATTGGAACTAAATTGGCTAATCTCAAGGGCATCAAAGCTAAATCTCACATACAAAGTCCAAATATACAAAGGTATAATAAAACCCATATGGACATATGGAATTGAACTCTGGGGCACTGCCTCTCCCTCGAACGTGGAAAAACTCCAGAGAGTCCAATCTAAAATCCTGAGAAAAATTGCCAGAGCCCCTTGGTATATAAAAAATACTAACATCCACAGAGACCTGAATATACCTGCAGTAAAAGACGAAATTCCGAAATTTACCTCGAAGTACAAGCAGAAGCTCATGTTTCACCCAAACATTCTAGCTAGAAATTTACTGAGACCTCTGAATCCCTCACGTCTCAAACGAAACTAATATATTCCCCATATATTAGTTACGATAACTCTACATTGCCTATATCAATGGATATAGGGCAAATAGTTTTAATCTGAATATTATAAAAATAAGCTGAATTTCTGAATTTTTGAAAAATCATTGTTAGACCTAAGTTATTATTAGGTGATTCAATTGAATAAAATTACTATAACAAAAAAAAAAAAAAATTGTCAAAAAAATCGCAGTTTCTTTCTATTTTTTTTTAATAAAAAGTGGATTTTTATACTTCAAAACAAATTAACAAAATATTGGCCATTTATCCAATATCTCGTAAGTGGTCGAAAATCATATTACAAAAGAATATCTGCTGGATCTTTCCACATACTTAAAATATGCAAATTGTACATGAAACAATCGGGACTGAAATAAGGCCGGGATTCCAATCCCTACTGCAGACATTGATATTTTATCGTCCAGATATTCATGAAGATTTTCCAATTTATTAACATGGTTAGGTCACAAAAGACCAACGGTTGCAGTGTAAATCCCCTTTTATTATTATAACCATGGTTAGGTGAAGCAAAGCCAAGAAGAAGTATCTGAAAATGTTGGTAATTCGATATATCGCTCATTCCCTGCAATAACGGTACAACTAAACAAATCATATTGTTGGGAAATCATGATTTGAAACTTAAAATTTCAGTTTTTTATTTGGATTTCAGCACTTGGAATGTTTTTAAAAAAGGTTAAAATACATCAAAAATTAAAGATATGAATTCCGTTTTTTGACAGCATGCCGATAAATATCTGAGGATCCTAGTGGCATTCATAACTACAAAAACCCGAATTTTGAGTTGTGTCTTTATTGCAGGGAATAAGCGATATATGCACATTGGACCGGTTCCTTTGTATATAAAAATTACTTATGTGAAGTTTGGAGCCAATCAGATAAAGAAAAGTCGGCGCGGAATGCACTTCTTTTTCCCCATACAAAAATTAAAAACATTGGAAATAGTGCTCGGATTTTGATGACACTTTGTACTTTATCCGATTGGCTCCAAACTTCACATAAGTCATTTTTATATAAAAAGGAACCAAACTAACCCAATCGGGTAATCGAGCACTCATTTTGAAGAAAGCTTATATTTTCATAAGTGAAATAACAATTTTAAAAAATAAATTTTAGTTAAATTTTCTTTTACTTTTACATTAAAATTCCAACTTTTTTGACTTTAGAACCGATATTTGGCTATGATATATTTTGAATTAAACCTCAATGCAAGATATAAAATATTCGTCAACGGATGAAGTGCCAGGATGTTTACGTGATGTCTGCTTAGGAAGTTTTGGAAGCTGTAAGTCCGTTTGAAAAACATTTACGCCCAGTTTCGAAGCAGACTTAAAAAATGACTTTCTTCGGCATTTTGCCGATACTTTTGTAGGGTATCCACTAAGGCATTCAATCCCGGGATCCCGAACGTTTTCTAAATCCCGGAAACCCAGGATTTTGGGTCCGGAATACCGGGATTCAAAAAATTTAATTTTTATGCATTGTTTAAGATATTTTCGCCGCTTTTCCACAAAAATATTGCAATGCGTTTACTTTCAATCCAATTGGTAAACACAAAAAGCTCACTTTTGTAGACTTAGTGCTACACACACAAAAAATTTTTATCGATCTGAATAAAATTTTTTCAAATTGAAACAATTTTTTATGTCTACGTTGAATTAAAATAAAATTAAGTTTAAAATATTGTTGCAACAGTTTTTTCTTTAATCCCGAAAATCCCGGGATTGTAATTTCAAATCCCGGGATTTTCAAAAACACTTCGGGATTGAATGCCTTTATCCACAAATATAATGAATTTTTAAGCGGTGTTGTCAAATGAATTTTTAAGCGGTGTTGTTGTCGGGTTTTCTTGAAGAAAACCCGACAACGGAAGAGTAATACTGAATCGTTTGTCACAAACAAGAAGGCTGACAAGAAAATTTTACTTTCCAAACATTGGTTCTGATAAAAAAAAAATGATTTTTAGAAGCTTTTTGTGGAAATTTCAGTACGAATATACTGGCAACAATGCTTTAATGATAAAGTTTGTGTCCCATTACTTCCTGATGTTCACTAAAAAAGTTATGTATCGCTAAAAATTTTAATTTATCTGTTAACTATATTGTTCACTGAATCAGGTTAAATTTTGAGAAAGTTTCATTATTATTTTTATAACATATGGGGCAATCCATATAACTTTTAACCTTTTCTACTCTCACCCCCTTAAAAAATAAAAACAATTAAAATAAAAGACTCGCAAATTTCCAAAAATGGTATTTCTAAATCACGAAAAACTTTATGAAGGGTCATTCCTATTGAAATATTATGTATGACACATTTCTTCTGATTGAATGGAGCTATATCGCCGCGATATCTGTCGATATGGTCTAAATTGAAAGTTGTTCGGAATATAAACTTTTATGGGATTTTCCGACAATTTTTACACAATAATATCAAAATTTCAGAAAACTGGAGTTCATCGAATTGAGAACTAGAGACCGACCAAAATTCGGTTTCGGTTTTTCGGCCAAAAAAAGCTATTTCGGCCGTGTTTCGGACTCGGCCGAAAAATAAAACAAATTTCGTTTTCGGTCGAAATTTCTATATTTCAGCCGAAAATTTCGGTTTGATAGAAAAATGTAACAAATAAATAACAAAGATTACACTGGATACGAAAATAATAATAATGAAATTTTTACAGCACCAAAAATGCAATTTTTGTTTTCGGATTTAGCGTATCAAAATACATAAAGCCTGGTTTTCATTATGTCATAATCAATGACAACACAAACTGACAACGATTCAGCGAAGTGCTGAATTTTCTGGCCCGTGCCATTTGCAAATAAATTTGCCAGCATGTTGGCAAATACCGATGTATATGAAGAACGGTGACGTCACCTCATATTCATTTTCCGATATTTTACAACAGTTCGTTAAGTTCTCACAACAAATGACAACAATTGCCATTATTTTGACATAATGAAAACAAGGCATAAGGAACAACCAAGTGGATAAAAGCGGTATGTAACGCAAATTTAAGCATAGATCATAGTTTCGAAAAATCAGAAGCGACAAAGAAGACATGTCCTATCGGAGCAGATCTAATACTCTCGCAATGATTTAAAAATTTCTACTACTCTACTACGGTAGCAGATTTTTCTACTTCCCTCAAGATATTTTCTACTACTATTGTTAGGAAATATACTCCTCAATATATTATGTGAGTTTCATACAATGAAAAAGTACTATTCTTTCTACAAATCTGCTTCCCCGACAGAAATTTCTACTACTGTCGTAGATTTCAGCCTACTGATAAGCTTAATTATGTACCACTTTATTACATTAAAACTCACAATTGTTTCTTTTATATTTTCGGTTTCGGCTTCGGTTTCAACCAAAATTAAAAAAATTAAAATTCGGCCATTTCGGTCATACATGGGCATTTTCAATTACAAAATTTTTAAATTACAGTAATTGCAATTGAAATTTTTTCAATTACAATTACTGTAACATTTCAATTACAATTACATTCCTCGAAAAATTTCAATTACATTTTTCAATTACAAAACATTAATCATCCAAAAAAAAAGTCCAGTGACGCACTTGAAGGCAGCTCTAATCCCAACTGCCATGAATCACCCAAAAAGTGCAGTGACACACTTGATGGCAGCTCTAATCCCAACTGCCATGAATCACCCCAAAAAAGTACAGGGATGGACTTGATGGTAGCTCTAATGCCAAATGCAGCTCACCCAAAAAAGCCAAACATTTTTTCACAATAAGGCTATAAGGAGAAACGCGTTTCCACGAATATCTCGTAAACGGTGCAATGGGAAATCTCCTGGTATCTTTTTAAAGAGAATTGCACCGCCTACTTTTTAAGCTAAATACGTTTTTCGTATACAGCTATAATACAAGCTATACAAACAGGTCAAAGTTAAGTAAATCTGTTTTTTTGTGTAATATCTTGCAAACGGATAGATGCACGTTAACGAGACTTATTAGAGTGTAGAGCCAAACAAAAAAACACGGGTCTTGATTTCAATTATTAGCTTTCGCCAACATTTTGTTTTCATTTTTGAAGGGGGTGAGGATTAAAAAAAGGTAAATTTCATATGGAAAGTTCTAGAATCAGCCCAATCGGAAAAAAGAAGGCGACAGTAGTTCTGTTAAATGATAAAATTTGGTTGCTTCTTATGTATTTTGCAACGCTGAATCCGAAAATAGTAATGCAATTTTTCCAGCATGCACCAAAAATGCCGCTTTTGTAGCGTTTGCGGATAAATGGTGCGTGCTGCAAAAATTTCCTTTTTTTTCGGATTTAGCGTATCAAAATACATAAGAAGCAAATGTTCTGTTAATTGTACTAAAATATTTTTACAAAATTAAGCGTATTTTAAAACAATATTTGTAAATGTAAGCGATAATCGCTACTTAGCACAGAAGTGGATGTAACATAAATTTCAAAATTGACTCTTGGCTATAACTCTTGGCTATATCTTTGAATATTGATGGTAGTTTCGAATTTGGTATTGAAAAAAGATAAATGCAAAACTTTGAAACGGCGAAAATTGACTTATCAAATACGATTGTCTACCGATTTCATTAGTCATTTAAAAAAAAACAAATAAGCTTTGTTTGAAATGTACAATTTTTTAAAAAATACAATTTTTTTTGGTAATTTGTGGTTCCGAAATTAAACTAACAAATACAATTTATTCAAAATGAAATGTCAAAATGTGATTAAAAAAACATGAAAAAATAAAAATGTTTTTATTTACCTTATATTAATACATTGAAGCACAACCATCCTATGTTCTTTTTTTTAAAACTCTGGCTTTATCTCGTTACTGAAGCTCCATCTTGCTTCAGTAACGAGATATAGCCATTCGAAGTCAAAGACCTTAACATTTTTTTATTTTTTATAATACCCCACACACACCGTAGCAGGATATACTAACGTTGTCACAACTTTTGTAACGCCCATAAGGAGGCGTGTCCGGTATGGAAAAGTATATGTATTCTTGATCAGCATCACCTCCTAGTCGATTTAGAATTTCCGTCTGTCCGTCCGCACGATAGCGGTCGCAGTTTTGGAGATATCGACTTGAAACTTTGGGTACATCTTTTTCTCGTTAATACTGATCAAGTTCGAGAATCAGCCAAATCGGACAAAAACTGGGCGTGACTCCCATGTAACAGAAAAAATGGTCAACATTTTCCAAGTCTTTTTTATTGGTCTATTCGATTGGTAATGTTTGGAAATGGATTTTTAACATGTTCAGAGCTTCCGAGCCCAAGGTCAAAAAGGGTCTTGAGATAAAAACTTCTTTTTTGGTGGATTGGATTGGAAATTTTTAGAAACGGATTTTAAACGTCTTAGTTTCCGAAACCACCTATAAATGGCTCAAAATGGGGTCTTGAGACAACATTTTTGTATGTTCGAGGTATTTCAGCTTCGGCATAGTCGAAGATAGTTTACTCTCTAGTTTTTTGATCATGTCAACAATGCGATGAACCTGTTCAATTGTGCAATGCTTTTCTCTAAATCCGAATTGGAGATTGGGTACTTCACCTTTAGCCTTTTATTGTTGCATCAAAGAAGCTCCACAACACGATGACCAGAAAGGGCACCAAAAAACACGCATGTACATACATACATATCAGCGACATTTTGTCTATGTTGTGTAAAATACATTTTTTACTACAAATTTGAGTTGAGGAAATTGATGAATTAGTTTTTCACGTTTAACTTAAAAAATAAATTCATTAACTGTCGAAATGAACAAATATTTTTTACATTCATTTCATTTTCTTTCGCCGCAATTACACTTGGTAATTTCAAGGCCAAGCGAACTTAAGTTGCCCTCCACATATTTTGCCAATTGAACTTAGGGTAATTTTAGAAGCGGTTGCCCGCACCATATTTTGAGAATAAAACCATTCCAACCAAACCTTTTTGTAGAAATTCTTTGCGGATAACAAATCACGTCATAGCGCGTCCTTGTTGCGCGCTCGACGAGTCAGACAGGCGGCGCGGGCTAGCTCGCAGTCTACGAGAATGCGCGCGCCCGCTGCCGGCCCTCAACATTAATCTGCGAATGTGGTATATGCCATTGTTCGCTTGTCGAGACAGACAGACGGCGCAGGCTACCACACAATCCACGAGGTTTGTGGGTTTTATGGGTTTTCCCATAGACCGCGCAACATGCAAACGAGATTTGACCAACACGTGCCAAGTCGCTGAAGTTGTTCATAAGCACAGCACTTGTCAAATTTTAAACCCAACTTCACGCAACGACGGGGGGGGGGGGGGGGGGGGGGGGTTGCTGAAAAGAAATGCAGACTGCATTTCTTTGTAGTAACATGGGGCTGCCCACCCGGAGCTTTTCCGATCTCTGGTAAAAAAAACAAATAAATCGTTGTTTCAGTTCGAAAACAAACAAAACTAGAGAGTGGACTATCTTCGGCTATACCGAAGTTGAAATACCCCCACACAGTAGGAAGAAGTACCTCGAACATATAAAAATGTGGTCTCAAGATCCTATTTTGAGCCAATTATAGGTGGTTTTGGAGCCCGGACCATGTCCAAAATCCATTTCTAAAAATTTTCAATTAAATCCACAAAAAAAAAAAATTGGTCTCAAGACCCCATTTAGACCCTTATATATGTGGCTTCGGAACCTCGGACCATGTCAAAAATACGTTTCTAAACATTTCCAATCAAATACAACAATAAAAAATTTTTACATTTTTTTCGGTGTATGGGAGCCACGCCCAGTTTTTGTCCGATTTGGCTGATTCTCGAACTTGATCTCAGTATTCACGAGAAAAACATGTACCCAAAGTTTCAAGTCGATATCTCCAAAACTGCGACAGCTATCGTGCGGACGGACGGACGGACAGACGGACATCGCTAAATCGACTCAGGAGGTGATACTGATCAAGAATATATATACTTTTCCATACCGGACACGCCTCCTTATGGGCGTTACAAACGTTGTGACAAAGTGAGTATACCCTGCCACAGTGAGTGTGTGGGTATAAAAATTGGTCTCAGGACCCCATTTAGACCCTTACATATGTGGCTTCGGAACCTCGGACCATGTCAAAAATACGTTTCTAAACATTTCCAATGGAATACAACAATAAAAAAGACTTGCAAAATTTTTACTTTTTTTCGGTGTATGGGAGTAACGCCCAGTTTTTGTCCGATTTGGCTGATTCTCGAACTTGATCTCAGTATTCACGAGAAAAACATGTAAAAAAAGTTTCAAGTCGATATCTCCAAAACTGCGACCGCTATCGTGCGGACGGACAGACGGACGGACAGACAGACGGACATCGCTAAATCGACTCAGGAGGTGATACTGATCAAGAATATATATACTTTTCCATACCGGACACGCCTCCTTATGGGCGTTACAAACGTTGTGACAAAGTTAGTATACCCTGCCACAGTGAGTGTGGGGGTATAAAAATTAATTAATTGGTTTGAAAGTGTTCACTTTTTTTTAGAGACCGACCGAAATTCGGATTCGCGTTTCGGATTCGGCCGGAAAATAAAATATCGCTTTCGGCCAAATCTCGTTTTCGGCCGAAATTTCTATATTTCCGCCGAAAATTTCGGTTTGATAGAAAAATGTAACAAATAAATAACAAAGATTACACTGATCGACAAAACTGAACTTTTTGTGTGTTAGATATACTTGATAGACAAAGTCTTACGTATTTTGCCACGCTGGATACGAAAATAATAATAATGAAATTTTTGCAGCGCCAAAAATGCTATTTTTGTGGCGTTTGAAGAAAAATGGTGCGTGCTGGAAAAATTTAATTATTATTTTCGGACTTAGCGTATCAAAATAGGGAACAACCAAGTGGATAAAAGCGGTATGTAACAAAAATTTAAGCATTGATCATAGTTTCGAAGAATCTGAAGCGACGAAGAAGACATGTCCTATCGGAGTAGATCTAATACTCTCGCAATGATTTATAAATTTCTACTCCTCTACTACGGTAGCAGATTTTTCTACTTCCCTCAAGATATTTTCTACTACTATGGTAAGAAATTCCTCAAAATATTATGTGAGCTTCATACAATGCAAAAGTACTATTCTTTCTACAAATCTGCTTCCCCGACAGAAATTTCTACTACTGTCGTAAAATTTCTAGTACTTTACGCATAATCCCATATCTACTCCCCTCTCTTGAAATCTACTACCATGACAGTAATTTCTACTACTCTTGATTTCCACGCATTTGATAGTTTGCTTCTAAATTCATCTAATTCATGATCCGAACTTAAAATGATCGATTTCAGCCTACTGATAAGCTTAATTATGTACCACTTCATTACATTAAAACTCACAATTGTTTCTTTTATTTTTTCGGTTTCGGCTTCGGTTTCAACCAAAATTAAAACAATTAAAATTCGGCCATTTTGGTTTCGGCCGAAATTAAAAAAGCGATTTCGGTCGATCTCGACTTTTTTGATACACACAAAAAATGAGCCTTTTTTAATTAATATTCAAAGTGTTTACTTTAATGAAAAACAATTCAAATTGTAAACTTTGAAATTAACAATGGTTCAAAAAATCGGAATCATACGTGTAAATTTTTAAATTTAAAGTACCTTGTACTGTGTTTAAACTTTAAGGTGCTTCCAATGTTTTTGTTTTCTGAGTGTATATTTAAATTAAAGCAAACTGAAACAAAAATTTCGGTCTCGGACTATTTAAAAAAAAATCGGGTTGAGTCTGTTTCTAGTAATTACTAAAAAAAGATACCCTAACAATCATACTCGCCAAGTATAATAAAAGCTAAAAAATTAAAATTAATAATTGTTTTTTCCCACTTCTTAGCGCAAACCAGCTTCGGACATATTGAAAAACCGTCATTGGAGACACTTGACATAATTCTCACACCCCATGATCATAATTTGACTAAATTTTCATACCCCGTGATCAAAACTCAGGAAAATATGCTGTTCCCATTACGCGATTTCATCACGCGTCATCGCAGGAAACTTATTGCTAGTGGCATAGTTTTTGGTGGGGCTTTCGTTGCCGTCAAATACGCTCAAAAGAAATTGATTGAGTTTCAAGAACGTCAAGCACGTGAGTTTCTCGAGAAAACGCGTCGTGTTCAGCACTTTGAATCTACAGAACGAACATGCAATCAAGTAATCATTGGCATGGGCTCCGAACTCTGTCAGGCCGTTATACGGGAGTGCAGTACGGACGATCTCCTAGAGCAGCTGCGTGAAAATCCACCAAATAAACTTGATCTTTGGGAGGAGATAAAGATCGTTGCTTTCACGCGTCTTACCACCTTCATCTATGCTTCGTCAATGTTGGTAATTGCGCTACGCGTACAATTGAATCTACTCGGCGGGTACCTATACCGCGATATTACCACAGAGCAGAAACAAATCTCTGACGAATTGAAGCAGCAGTACTTATCGCTCATACGCCACTTCATACATGATGGCGGTCTAATTTCGCTGGTGCACCTGATACGCTCAAAAGTAATTGCAATAACGAAGCAATTGCCATTGAGCAAACGACTTAGCCTGGCTGATATGGAGCAGCTCTTCTGGTCGCTACAAATGGCTATCAACAGCGATGTGGGCGATCCCAATTCAAAAATGTCGAAGTATTTGTTGCCAGCTCATGTGCCCGATTACAATGCTGGCGGTCGTCTGTTTCAGCGTATGTACAGTGACACGCTTGATTTGCTTGAAAGTGATGATGCAGCCACTGTTTGTTCGAACAATATCTGCCGCGGCTTTTCGCTAGCTGTTGACAACATTGCTGAGAATCTGGGTGAGACTATTAAGTTTGCACAGAGCCAGCAGGCTGGTATCGCAGTAGAACATGCCTTAGATGTCAACAATGGAATGGACGATTCCTCAAGTCAAAACAATAGCAACTATATGCTGAATATTAACAACGTACAGATTGCACTCGCCAAGGTAATTCCGATCGTGAGCGGTTTGACGTCGCAGGGTTTCGATAGTACAACGCGTCCTCAAAACTTAGCTACATCACTTGTCACATTCTACGTTGTTGCTGAGAAGGGCAAATTGCTAGGTGCAAATGTTTACGAGACTTTCAGCTCATCGTAAGTTGGCTCGTAGCAAAGTGGTATTTTTGTAAAATAAGTTGTTATTTTATTTTATGTGAATTTTATTTAATTTTCAATAATATCGACCAATTAGAACTAAAAACATTTATAACGCTTGTTGCTTACGGGCGAATACTATTATTAAATGTATTTTAATTCTGTTCAAGCCATTTTTTTGCGAAAAAAAACTGCGACCACTACGTGCGGACGGTTAGACAGACTGACGGACATGGCTAAATCGGTTCAGTTTTCGATGGTGATTAAGAATATATATACTTTTCCACACCGGACACGCCTCCTTATGGACGTTGCAAACGTTGTGTCAAAGTTAATACATCCTGCCGCAGTGTGTTTGAGGGTTTAATTACAAAAAGGAACAACAACAAAAATAATAATACTTCACACAAAAAAACTTCACAAATTTCCAAAATCTATTTTTCACAAAATTTTGCTCCCAAAAAGTTATTTTTGTAAAATAAAAACATATTTGACGTGTACTTTATAGTGGCCAAAATGAGTCAAACAAAGTATTTATTTGAGAAATGGTTGCCTAAAATGTTAATTTCATCAGTATTTGCATTGGTTTGAGCATCAGCAGCAGCATGTCCAAAATGGGTCACCACTTTTTAGCTTATAACTATGGAGTTACAATAGCTAATAGAATAATCCTAAGGAATTTGTGAAGATAATTAAATAATAAAAACAACATTATGTATTTTTAAAGAATGTCTTGAACAGAAATAGTGTGAGCTGCTTATCAAACTAGCAAACAAATTTTCATTAAATAATTTTTTTTTAACTAACCGTTTTTGCCAAATGGAATTTTTGCGGCGACAAAAGATATTTTTATAGTTCTGCGATAAGTTCTGTCACTATTGAGGTGAATACTAAACATCAAAATTTCCGCTAGCTCTGGGGCTACAATAAATTTTGACAAGTAGAAATTATGAACTTTTTGAATTCGCATTCGAGGTTGCATTTTTTGTGAAAAAAAAATTATGTTATCTTAGAAATAATTAAAATTTTTGTTGATCACTGTATATTTGGGTAATTCCATGCCAAAGGTCATTTTAAAAAAAACCAATTTTTAAATTTAAAAAAAAAAGATATTAAAAACTGTGACTTTTGTACAAATTTTGCATATAAGAATGTGAGGGAGTTATATAAATGTGGAAGACACAAAATCTTTGGTGGTTATCGCATAATTTTTTATGCTGTTAAAAACGAAAGTTTAAAAAAATGTGTTTCAAAACCACAAAAACGCTAAATATTATTTTTCTTTGAGAGTGAAAAAAGACAACAGTTAACAAAACAGGATTTTCCAATTTAATGAGCTTAAACTTATTTCGTGTTTATCGCGATTCACCTCACAAAATCCCTCAAACCGAAATTTCAGTCAAATCGTTTAAGTTGTTTTCGAAATATTTTTAAACCAAAAATCAAAAAAGCAAAAATATTCAATTAATTGAAATCCAAAAATTTGTTTTTAATTCATTTTGAAATATGTAGGTATGTATGTAGTCCAGTCATTCTGTGATTTTCCTCATACAAAAATTACAAAAATTAAAGTAAGTGATTTTTTTTTGCATTCATTAAGGGGCGTGTCCTCCGTTTAGTTCCAAAATGCCTGGACTGTAGAGGTTGTGCTTCAGTTACTATAAGGAGAAACGCTTTTCCACGAATATCTCGTAAACAGGAAATCTTCTGGTATAATTTTAAAGAGAACTTTTAACAAAAGTTGTTAGCTTGTATTAAATAACGGTTCAAAGTTGAATCGGTTGTTTGTTTAATATCTTGTAACGGTTGGACGTACGTGTGGTATCATTTGTTTGAAAGTTATAGCAAATATATTTTAAATATGTTAACTTTTGAGTTTATTTATTAACTTTTGAGTTTATTTTTAAATGATTATCAAACCATTTTTAAACGTTTGACATTTGAGAAATTCTATGATATCAAATCATATAACAGAAAGCTAATTATGGGTTTTTCAAAAATGTAAACTCACATAACTGTAATATGCCCGTTATAATGGACGGTGACGATCGTAAAAACTGTCACATAAGCATCTGTTGTGTGAAAAACAATGGAGGCAGTTTTAATGTTCGGGACCAGTGTTGCCAGCTGAACAGGATAAAATCTACCCTTTTCATTACAAAATTTACAATTTTTTCACAAAATTCCCCCTTTTACTGCAGCTTAAAAAAATTAGTCACACTTTTAAAAATTTTTCAGTTCATTTTGGGCTTATATCTCGATTTCGAATAGTTTTTATGGTAGCTTGTTTAATTTTATGAAAAAATAAAAAAAACCAAAATAAACAATCTTTCAAATAATCACAAATATGTCCAAAAGTATTTCTGTGATACAGCAATTTTAGGTCAAATATCACAGTTTTTGTTATTTTTTTTGTCGACTAATTTTGTATGAAAACAATGGGATACGATAAAAAGTACCGCTTATTTTTATACTGTTTCGTGTACATTTTACATAGTCTAAGTATGTGGAAAGATGCAGCACATGCAGTACCACTTAAGATAAAATCGCGATTAGGGGACGATACAATTCTTATTATACAAAAATATAATTTTTAACAATTTTATGTAAAAAGTTGCAGTTTACCTTTTGTTCTCATTCTCAAAATAAGGACTCAAAAATTACCCTTTTTGGGAAATTTCCTTCAATCTGGCAACAGCGGTCGTGACCGGTCGTTGTCGTTCCATTAATATCTGGGGTGCAATCGTGTGACTCGAACACGATTCACGTTTTCAAATATAATTTACAACTTAAATCTTTCATTTTTTGGAGCGATCACTTTTTTTGCTTGAAAAAGTCTTAAAACAAGTGAAAACGACATTACAACCACTATACCAAAATGAGCGTATTAAAATTCTATATTTATAATTAAAATCCTAGAAAATTGTTGTATCCCGGGAGAAGTGGTTTTGTCAAATGTCCGCAAAGATTTTTTTTTCAAGAGTTATTTAAAATTTTTTAAAAAGACACCTTTTTTTTTTTGAATTGAGTTAAACTGCATTATTTTAGCGTAATTTTTTTCGGTGACGGTCTATCATAGTTTACATATTTTTTTTTTGAAAAAGCTAAATTTAATAAAAATGTTTAAAAAAAAAAGATTTTAATTTAAAAAAAATTGGTTTTGCCATTTTGGGGGCAGTGATGTTGATTCCAAGAAATCTAGATGTAGCAGAGCAAAATGCACTGGATTTGTGATCTGCGACTCCGAATTGCCCCTATAGCACTACCAAAACCGCAGAATTATTCCAAAAGTTTTCATTTGTTGAACAGTGTAATTTTTTACACTGGCATAAAAAAAGCTCATATTAAGGATTTCTTCATTAGTCATTCTCGTCTCGCAAATCGGAGAAATCACGCCGGAGTCACGGCTGATTTGGCATGGAATTACCAATTTACAAGGAATTCCCGTGAATCAAGATCATTCCTCCTGGACCTTTAGTATTTATTTTTAAGCACTTTAACATATTAATAATATGCTAAAAATGTATGCGTGTAATTGCAATTTATTTCAATTAAATTTAATAAACATTCAATAAATTGTTTAAATTGTGAAATAACCGTTATATTAATATAATATCGATATCTCAAAGGAAATGGAAAAGATGTTTTAAATTGCTATGTTTTGTAGGGATGTCGCGGTATAAATTCGCGGCACAGTTGTTGTTGTTTTGTTTTTTTTATGTTTCCCTTTTGTTCGGGGCGACGGGTGAACAAAATCGGAGGAACAAAATCACACACGCACTGACCGAAGGAACGCACTGCACAATTTTATTGATTGTTTTTTAAATATATTTGTTTTGCTTAATTTGTTAAGAGCTTTTGTACTCTTTGAACCTGTTTGAGGGAGGGGAACCTGTCGACATTTATGCTTTCGCCTATACAGACATGAGTGCCGCCAAAGTGAGTATTTTCATTTTGGTGGGTGCGGGGGTGTATATGTAAATTTGCCAAACACACTCTAGAAAATCTGAGAAGATCTTCCACATATAGGTGTGGGTAAAGCCCCGACTGCGAATACTGGCCTCTGCGTAGGTCGCGCTCATGTGTGGGGGGGGGGGGGGGGAAGATGTTGGAGAAATGGAAAGGGAGCGCCATATATGCGTCCATATAGACAGGTTCTTTAGTTCGTTTTGAGCAGGGAAGAAGGAAAGTGATAAAGCTTTAGATTTTTCATTTAATCTTAAATAATTTGTTTGGAAAATTTTGATAATTTTCTTTCCTTTTTTCTAAATTGTATTTTTGGAGTGGTGAAGTGGAGCTGTTGCCATCGTCGGACTGTGGCTGGAGGACAAGTGTTCCAAAGGGAGTATTTTTGCGCGCTGGTTTAGTTTTGCCAGCTAGTGTTTTTTTGGCTTTATTTTATTTGTGGCAGTCGGCCATTTAGTGTTTTGAATTTGAGGAATTTAATAGAGTTGGACAGGTTGTGTTCGGTCGTTGTTGTTGTTGTAACAGGTGAAACAAGAATTTATGTATGTATGTGATGTATGTGATAGGATTAGGTGATAGATTTGGGAGCCCTGTGTCCAGCTCCAGGAAAGTGGCGGCCTCGGTTGGATGTGTTCAAAGATCACAGGGTAGAAGCGTGGTTGGACGCTGCGGACAGTTGAATAGGTGCGTTGTGTCGTGAGGTGTTTGACGACACACGGGGCAGGTGTTCGGGAAACTGCCACTGTTTATTCTGGCCATGTAGCTGTTAAGAAGTCTGCAGTGGCCAGAGCGTAGTTGTGAAAGCGTAGGTCTTGTAGAACGTGGTAGATGTTTCTCTTCCGCAATGACATGGGAACTTGCACCGAGTTTTGATGAATCGCATCGAGAGCGGCTTTATATTCGTCCCAACTCAGTGGGTTGTTGGCGACGAAAGGGGCGACTTCCGGCAAACAGTCGGTTATGATTTTTCGGATGTTTCGCGGCGGGCAAGTCCGGTGCAATAGGTGATTGTTTGCATGATCCGGTAGGTGGCAGGAAAGTAGAAATTGGTCCGTGAGGAGCATATTGTGCTCCTTTACCATCAGGGATTTAGACTCCTCGTGTAGATGGTGTTCATGTGCCATGAGGTGGCAGCCCGTGACGATTCTGAGGGCACTGTTTTGCGCTGTTTGCAGGTGATGCCATTGTGTTGAGCAAAGTTGAGGAGTCCAAACTGGCGCTGCGTAGTTGATAAAGGATCTGCCGACTGCCTTATATGTAGTGAGCAGAGTTTCGTGGTCTTTGCCCCAATTCGTGCCTGCAAGGGCTTTTAATGCGTTATTGCGACTTCTTAGGCGATCTCTTATGTCTGTAGCGTGAGTGGAGAACGGCAAGAGGCTTCCAGCGTGACTCCAAGGATTTTTGGCTTCTTTACGGTGGGGATGATTCTTCCATCTACGACGATGTTTAGGACAGTGTCCACTTCCTGCGTCCAGGTGGTAAAGAGCGTGCTGGTCGACTTGGTGGGAGAGAGAGTGAAATTCCTTGCGCTGAAAACGTTTGCAACTACCTCCAGGAAGGAATTTATTGTTTCTGTCATCTCCAGAATGTTTGTGCCAGTGGCCAATATGGAGCAATCATCCGCATATGAAATTAATTCAATACCAGGTGGTGGAGCTGGAAGTAACGCCAGGTAGAAATTAAAGAGAATTTCCTTAATTTTCCTGGATTTAGACCTCGTTGCTCTAAACTCCACGTACGCTTGTCTGCCACATAGGTATAAGTCCAGCCACCTCTTTAATTCCTTAGGGAGACGTGAGTTTAGAATGTCTGCGAGCAGGATGCTGTGGTCAACCGTATCGAACGCTTTGCTTAGGTCGAGTCTGAAATTTTACACACCACTTCATTCAGGGCCGTTGTGGTCAACCGTATCGAACGCTTTGCTTAGGTCGAGTGCGACGAGGATCGTTCGTTTGCAAGGTTTTTCCTGGTTTAGGCCATCTGAAATTTTACACACCACTTCATTCAGGGCCGTTGTGGTCAACCGTATCGAACGCTTTGCTTAGGTCGAGTGCGACGAGGATCGTGCGTTTGCAAGGTTTTTCCTGGTTTAGGCCATCTGAAATTTTACACACCACTTCATTCAGGGCCGTTGTGGTGCTTCTACCTTTCCGAAAACCATGCTGGTGGTTTGCAAGGTCAAATGCCTCATTCATCTCAGGTAGGATTAGGGTTTCCAGAATTTTTATTACTGGAGACAGGATGGTGATAGGGCGGTAAGAACTACCTTTATCAGCTGGTTTGCCAGGCTTCAACAGAGGAATGATTCTCCCCACCTTCCAAATATCAGGAATTTTCTTGGAGTTCAGCGACGCGTTGAAGATTTCTGTCAAATATTCTACTCCTCGATCATCCAGGTGTTTGAGCATGGGCATAGAAAGACCATCTGGGCCAACTGCTTTTGATGGTTTTGCTGATTTAATGGCCAAAGACACCTGGCTCGTTGTAATAGATGGTTCTAACCACTTCAGCTTCTTGCAAATTCTCCTCGTTGCTCTTTTAGCTTTGGGCATCTGTGTTGGATGTTCCACAAATTGGTGACAGAAAGCATTCGCTATTTTCTTTCTTGCGAATTGTGGTTGATTGTTGTCGAACGAAACGGCAATATGGTCACGCCTCTGAGAAGGTTTAGTGAGAGATTTGATTGTTGCCCAAAGTTTCTGCGGATTTGTGGTGAAATCGCAGGTATCAAGGTGTTCAATCCATTTTTGGCGGCAGTGTTCATTTACCAAACGATTTATTTCACGATTCATCTCGTGAAGCCTACTGTCGTTTGGATCTGCACGACGAGCACTGTCGCGTTCAATTGCGAGTCTTGCAGCTTCTGCTGGGAAATTCGGGCGAAGAGTGGCAAGTTGCCTGCAGGAATGAAGCGAGCAGCGGCTTTGGCCACAATCTTTCGAAAAATCTTTTAGCCTGCGACTGGGTCTGTAGGAGGAGATAAGATGTCGAATTCATGGTGGCAGAAGGTTTCGAAACCTGGCCAGTTCGGTTTGCTGTGATTAAGGTAGGTCTTTCTGTCAGCAGAGCGATAAATGTCTGTGCCTTCCATCGAGACTATGATGGGTAGGTGATCTGACCCAAAAGTGACTTGTGTTGACCAGGTGATGGAGGAAAGAAGTGAGGAGCAGGCGATAGTTAGATCAGGTGCAGTTGAATGAGTGCCAAACACCCTTGTGGGGGCATCTTCATTTATTATTCCAAAATCTGAGTCTTCAATTTGGTCAGCGAGTTGAGTACCACGGAGATCTGATGAGTGGCCGGAGTACCAGGAAGAGTGATGAGCATTCAGGATTGGGTAGTGAGGCCAGGGAGTATGAGATCGATCTATGAAGAATGAAGGCCAATCCTCCTCCGTGATTTCTATTTCTGTCTTTCCTGATGATGTGAAAATGCCCGGTGTTTGGAATGGTGGAATTTTCGCTGGTGAAATTTCATGTTGAGACACGGATGCGAGGCTGGAATTTCCGTTCAGGGACGTAGAGTTTAGAGTGCGGTGAGACGAGGCGCGACTGCATGTTCCAGATGAGACCCGTGAGTCAGCCCTTTGAAGGGAGGGGCTCATAGAGAGCGAGGGTAGATTGCAGCATGGGGCGATAAAATTTGATGACCATTCACGGTGAGAGTTGAGGGTGGAGCATCTCGCAAGATGGCACCAGTTCTGGCAAATGTTGCATCTGACCGATATACATCTGCGCGTGATTCTGTTCTGACATACAGAGCAGCTCCAAACAGGTCTCGAGATAGGATGGCGTGGCGGAGAAGGCAACGGCTGCATGGCCACCGGTTAAACACGGTAGCTAGGGGTCGGTGTGTTGGTTGCAACAGGTTGTGAAGGTATTGAGTGCTGTTGAGCATTTTGTGATATTACTCCCCACTATAATTACAGTAAAATATGTATCAAATTCAGAAGTCAACCCACCCCACAAACTCACCAGTATGTATACGAATTGGCTTAAATTCAGAAAATATATAAGTTCACACATTACCCTGCATGTGTCACTGAAAACTGAGGAACAACTGAATGCGGCAGAGCGTAACTTTACCCTTCTACTTACAAACGCAGCACTGGCAGCTACCCCACAAATCAATAACACTACCCAAAAAAAGGAATTTGTGCCACAAATTATAGCTGCGCTCTTAACAGAAAAGAGATCAATAAGGCGTGATTGGCAAAAGTTCAGTTCACCCTATCTGAAAAAAAAGCTGACCTTCATTACACGAAAACTCCAAAATGAGCTGAAGGCGAAAAACGAGAATGATCTGCAACAATTCATGGAAAAGCTTACACCGACGAGCTCAACAAATTACTCTCTTTGGCGTGCCACAAAAAATTTAAAAAGACCCATTATTGCAGAATCGCCAATTCGTTTACCCAACGGAGACTGGGCGAGAAGTGATGCCGAAAAAGGTACTGCTTTTGCAAGTCACCTAAAAAATGTATTTACTCCAAACCCCCCAAATGCAAATTACCCGTTACCACAGCTCGCAATCAGGTCAAATTTTAACCCACTACTCATCAGAAGAAAAGCACTTATGGACGATATTGCCAAGTTGAACCCAAAAAAGCTCCAGGACATGACTTAATAACGGCTAAAATGGTGAAAGAACTGCCATCAATTGCTGTTACTCACTTATTGCATATACATAATGCTATATTAAGAAAAGGTCACCCAACTGACTGGAAGCTGTCGCAGATCACGATGATCCCAAAACCGGGAAAAGACCCTACAAACGTGAGTTCATATCGCCCAATAAGCTTACTCTCTACCCTATCAAAACTTTTTGAGAAAATTCTGATAAAAATGATGTTACCCACAATACTCGCTAAAGGTGAAATACTCTATCACCAATTCGGATTTAGAGAAAAGCATGGCACAATTGAACAGGTTCATCGCATTGTTGAATTGATCAAAAAAACATTCGAGAAAAAGCAATACTGCTCAGCAGTATTCCTCGACATCACCCAAGCCTTTGACAAGGTATGGCATAGAGGATCGATATCCAAACTACAGAAACAATTACCCGCAAGCATGCACATTTTGCTTGACAACTACTTGACCCACAGAAAATTTGTAGTTAAACATAAATAGTTTCGTTTCTCGTAGATTTGATATTCTTGCCGGTGTACCCCAAGGCAGCGTCCTCGGACCCCTGCTGTATATACTCTATACAGCTGATATGCCCACTTATGATCAGACCCTCATCTCAACATTTGCCGACGACACCGCAATACTCACACTCAGACCCCAAAATGGCATCACAACACGTGCAACTACATTTGAACACTTTACAGAATTGGCTATCAAAGTGGAGAATTAGAGTCAACGAGTCTAAGAGTGCACATATAACCTTCATCCTAAGGAAAGACACTTGCTCCATGCTTACAATAAATAATAGTGAAATACCACACTATACTGAAACCAAATATCTTGGTATGCATCTCGATCACAGACTAACATGAAAAAAGCACATCGAAGCTAAAATTACACAAATCAAATTAAAAAAACTCGAATTAAATTGGCTCCTCTCGAAACAATCAAAACTCAACACCAAGTACAAAATCCTTTTATATAAAAGCGTAATTAAACCCATATGGACATATGGGATTGAGCTCTGGGGAACAGCATCTCCATCAAATGTTGAGAAACTATAAAGAATGCAGTCGAAAGTTCTGCGTCAAATCGTTGCAGCTCCATGGTTTATAAGAAATGCACAAATCCATCGAGATTTACAAATACCGACAATTTCCGATGAGATCCCTAAGCGCACATCAAAGTACAAAGATAAGCTTAAGCTGCATCCAAATATTCTAGCTAGAAATTTGTTTAGACCTACCCCACCCCTACGTCTAAAGCGTAACTATTCTATAGCTTTTTAATAGATAGCCCCGTAACCCTCAGCAACTCCAACCGCATATGACGCCATCAGGACGATGCCAACATCTATCGATGTCAACATCGCCTTGATGACGCCCCTATGAATGATAACTACATAGGTTGTCCAAATCGTTGGATTAGGTCAACTAGTAAATTATAATGTAAAATTTGTATTTAATGTGAAATTTGTACCGTTAAAAATTATTGTTAGTTCTAAGTTTTAGAAGATCCAATAAATAAAAAATTAATTTATAAAAAAAAAAAAAAAAATTACTCGGCAACATGGGGCCACAAAGTTGGTGACCCAGGCTCGAGTAGATGTGAGACCCGAGCACTCTCTAAAATGGCACCAATTCGAGCAATTATTGCATCTCACAGAGGTGACATTACGATGGATGCGATTTTGACAAACCGAGCAAATCCAAATAGGACCTGGATTTTGCTCAATTCCGGCGCGAAGTAAAAGGATGCGGAGCAGGTAGGCCGGCAGTGACTGCTGCGAAAACGAAAAAACATACATACATACATACTTGTTTGCTTGATATAGCTGATTTTGGCAATCCTTGGCCGGACATAAAGTGTCCGGGTGGATTCCGGTTCGAAGACCCGATTGCCATGAGAATCCAATGTTCGGTCGTAATTTGTTTTGGTGAAGTGTTTCCGTCCTGGGAATTTCAAGTAGTTTGCTTGGAATTTGTTTTTCCGTTTCCCCCCTCTTCCTTATTCCTTTTTTTTGTTTGTGTCGTCCCGCATCTGAGCCAAGTTGTTGCTGGACATCGAATTTTATCGAAGTCCAGCTTGTGAATAGATTCTGCAAAGAATCGTGCGAGAGATTTCAGACAGGTCGGTCTGGTCCCGCAAATCAATTGCGTTTTAAAAAAATATAATTTTTTGGTATATAAATAATTTCTTTTGGGTATTTGTCGTTTTGTGTCAATTTTGAAAAGGGTTTGTGTTCGATATTATTTTCTTTGTGTCGGGAAAATTTCCGTTTCTTTTATATATATACATATATATATTTATATATATATATATTGCGTCAGTTTCGGTGTAGGGTTTTAAAAGTTTAGTTATTAGGTTTTCGCGTGTTCGTGTTGTTCGTTCGGCCGGGGATACCATACAGCGAGGGTCGGCTTAAATCCCACGCTTCGCGACTGTGCTATCCGGCAAATATTGAATTTTATTATCGCGTGGGGATTTTTGGTTTTAGACTTTTAAATAAAGTTTTAGTTAAAAATAGCGCGATAGGGAACGGATTATTATTTCATCATATTTCCAATTACTTTCATTACGATTACCACAAGAGCCGATGCAGTAATCCATGATTGTGCTTTAAGGTACCGTTATTACAAATATTTTAATTTTAATAGAACAATGGATTGAAAATTTAAAAAACTATCCCTATATATATTATAAAATCATTTGTGAATCTGTTGTCTGTTTTTCCATCAATCACGGCTAAACGGCTGAACTGATTCTCTTGAAATTTGGAGGATATATTTTATAGGTATCGACATGTAACATAGGCTATATGAGGCTGAGATTGGACAAAGGGGCGTGGGACCTCCCATACAACACATAACTTAAATACCAGCTAATTAAGCAACGATTGAATATATTCTAATGAAATTATGTTTTCCCAGCTAGGCGTCGAATATGGGAATAATTGGACAAAGGGGCGTGGCACCGCCCATACAATTTTCTAAACCATATCACGGTTAAACGGCTTTACTGATTTTATGTAAATTTGAAGGTGAAATTGTGTAAGTAATGGAATTTGCAATAGGACATAAGAGGTTGGATTTGGACAACGGGGAGTGGCACCTCACATACAACCAAAAATATTTTTAAAATGTAACATAGTAACCATCGAATATTGAGTGGACCATGCCACCAACTGCGTCCTTGCACATTTTTTGAGTGAACCATAACGGGAGGGATTACAGCTGCCGCCAAGGGCGTCTTTGGCCATTTTTTGGGTGAATCATGACTGGTGGGATTACAGCTGCCACCAAGCGAGTCCTTGGACATTTTTTGGGTGAATCATACCGGGTGGGATTACAGCTGCCACCAAGTACTTCATTGGTCATTTTTTGGGTGAATCAGACCCGGTAGAATTACAGCTGCCTCCAAGTGCGTCCTTGGACTATTTTTGACGGGTGGGATTACCAGAGAACATAGACGAGTAGAGAAGCACCACTCGGGAAGTCAGACTCGAAAACTTTTCCCGCAACATTTAACCAGAGGACCGATACAAGAAAGCATTTTTACAGAGCTTAATTTTTAACATTAACGAATAAAGGGAATTTTGTTCGCTGTTACTTTTTCTGTTTTCTTGTGGTTATTGCGTTTTTTTGTGATCTTGTGTTTCTCTTGTTTTTTTTGCATACCTTGCGGTTTTTTTCTAATTTCTAATTTGCCAAATTTCTGTGACGTCATGACGTCTTTGGTTGTTTTGCATATTTCTGCAATTCTTTTGTGTATTGAATGAAATTGAGATGCATTAGGTTTCTTATTCTGTGTCATGCTCAGCTGTTTTGATTATGCCTACAAACCGGTTTTGGTTTTTTAGGCAATTTGCAATTATTGTCTTTCAACAATTTCATCACATTTCTATTGTACGAAAGTTCATTAACCTCGCATATGATCGCTGCTCTAGTTTTTGGCTATCATTTTCTTTCGCTCTTATTCGCTTATTTATATTTTGAGCATTTCTGCAATGACACTACTATCATGTGCCCAGACATGGCATCTCTATACGTGCAAAAACACTTGGACACTCTAAGTAATTGGCTACATCGATGGAAAATCAAGGTCAATGAATCCAAAAGCTGTGACTTAACCTTCACTCTAAGAAGGGGCACGTGTCCTGCTCTGAAGATAAACGGCCAAGTCGTCCCTGAAAGTTCCGAAACCAAGTATCTTGGAATGCATCTCGATCGCCGACTCACATGGCATAAACATATTGAATCCAAAATCACTCAGATCAAATTAAAGCAATTGGAACTAAATTGGCTAATCTCAAGGGCATCAAAGCTAAATCTCACATACAAAGTCCAAATATACAAAGGTATAATAAAACCCATATGGACATATGGAATTGAACTCTGGGGCACTGCCTCTCCCTCGAACGTGGAAAAACTCCAGAGAGTCCAATCTAAAATCCTGAGAAAAATTGCCAGAGCCCCTTGGTATATAAAAAATACTAACATCCACAGAGACCTGAATATACCTGCAGTAAAAGACGAAATTCCGAAATTTACCTCGAAGTACAAGCAGAAGCTCATGTTTCACCCAAACATTCTAGCTAGAAATTTACTGAGACCTCTGAATCCCTCACGTCTCAAACGAAACTAATATATTCTCCCCATATATTAGTTACGATAACTCCACATTGCATAAATCAATGGATATAGGGCAAATAGTTTTAATCTGAATATTATAATAATAAGCTGAATTTCTGAATTTTTTAAAAATCATTGTTAGACCTAAGTTAATATTAGGTGATTCAATTGAATAAAATTGTTGTATAATCCCAACATTGCATATTTGCGAAAATGCGCGCTTATGACAACAACACGTTTAGCCTTGGCTAAAGTCACAGAGTATTGCACTGTGGCGATCACATTTCACGCTACTGCAATGTGTCGCTAAATGCTTATGCTGCAGTCTGTATTGTTGGCATATGTGCACATTTTGTGGATATATTAAAATCAAAATTTATGTTAATATTAAAATGAAAATCAATAAAAGGGCCGATTAACGGCAAATCCAATTCAATTGGACAACAACCACTTCCACGTTGAATACATTATTTCAAGGGAAAGAATATCTAGGTTCAAGCACCTAGTTATTCAATTTGTGTTTGTTGGAACCAGTTCAAGTAAGGTATATCTCGGTTCAAGCACCGAGTTATACATTTTGGTGACCCCGACAAAGGACGCAGCAACCAAACACAACTCGGTTTATGTACCGCTGTTGCGACTGTTTGTCTGTAATTTAAAATACCACAAAATTTGGTGAGAAGCACCAGTTTGAATTTGGTGTAAAGCACCAGTTTGGTAACGCAAAAGGATACAGCAACGCAACTCGGTTTATGTACCGCTGTTGCGACTGTTCGTCTTTAAATCCAAATTCCAAAGTACCTTTGTGGCGCACACAAAGGACTCAAAGGCAAAAGCACACCTGTGTGAGCCTACTCATCTCCAGCGAGTAAACAAATCAGCTAAGCAAGGTTCTCCCGTGACAGCACGCAGCTAGATAACCCCAATAACACCCAGTCGAATCAAACCAATACATTATGAGTAATCTGGACGACCTAATAAATCAGCAGGATGAAAATGCCACCAACATACAGAGGATCATCAGCAACTATAAAAAGACGTCTAAAGATAGAAAAACTTTAGAGTACCTTAACAGGAAGGCAACAGAACTGCAAGATTTGTGGACAATATTTCAAAGAGCTGACAACCAAATTCGCAGAGATCCAGCCACACCCGCAGATCACCAGTATTTCGAAAAGGATATTCATGCGTCACTGGGCGAAACATATAACAAAGTCATGGAGGACATTCAAGAGTGCATTAAGGCATTTAATATAAAGCCTGCCGTTGCGCCCAGGGCTAAGGATGATGGCAGTGTAGAGCAAAAGGAAGGTGCTCATTCTGAAAAAACCGTACACTATGGAGTGGCGTCAGTGCTGCGCAAGCAACAAGCATTAATGGCATCCATGAAACGCCTGTTAGCCGGTATCGAAAGCGGAAAGGATCAATCACGGCAATATTTCGAGGGAAATATTGCAAGACTGCAGCGACTATGGAGCGAAGTTGAGAACACGAACTACAGATTATGGGAGGAGGCTTCATCACCAGAAGATGAAGGATATGATTTCAATGCATACCTTGACATGGAACAACAGGTCCACCACAAGATGATCGAGTTACAGACTCTGGCAGAAGAAGTCCACTCCCGAGAAGGCCACTCTAAAGAAGCTCCACCGCCAGCTGCACCACCATCGTTCCGGTTGCCACAAATAACTATTCCGATGTTCAATGGTGACTATCTGCAGTGGAACCAGTTTTTCGACATCTTCAGCGAAATGGTGCACAAATCGCCAATAGCAGCAGTACAAAAGCTGTGGTATTTGAAGGCCAATTTGACCGGTGAAGCTGAGCGAGTGATAAGGCATCTAGCTCTAACCAAAGAGAACTACGAGACGGCTTGGAAGCTGCTGCAGGACAGATACCAAAACAGAAGATTGCTGGCATCAACGTTGATAGAAAGATTGACAGGACATCCAAAAATGTCAGCTGAGTCAACTTCTTCAACTGCTCTAAAAGGCTTACACGACGTCATTCGTGAAAGTCTGTTAGCATTGGAGAATCTTGAAATATCGACGGAATCTTGGGATCCACTACTGCTGCATTTGTTAATCAAAAAACTAGATCGGCAGAGCCACATTCTTTATGAACAGTCATTGAAGAATCCCAAAGAGCTACAATCAATGAAGAGCTTATTGGACTTCATTGAAAATCGTTTCCAATCCCTGGAGGTCCTCGGTGGTCGAGAACGGACAAACACTCCAAAGGCCACAACAAACACATATAGGGTAGCAACAGCGGTAGCAGCATCTGCAACCTGTAGTTATTGTACCGGTAAAAATCACCCCCTATACTTTTGCAAGGAGTTCCTGAAAGTGTCGGCGCAAGATCGACTAAACTGGGCTAAAATGCAAAAAATATGCTTCAATTGTCTCAAAAGCAGTCACACCTCAAAGGATTGTCCGTCCCGAGGCTGCACCAAGTGCAACAAAAAACATAACACATTGTTGCATTTGGGAGAAAAGGAACATGCCAACAAAGAAAGCCGACCATCAACAAGCAATGCAAACAAATCATTCGCCAAGGTAGCAGTGACGTCACACGATGCACCATCAACAAGCAATGCAAACAAACAGGTCATCAAGGTAGCAGCGACATCACCCGATGCCCCATCAAGAGCCAATGATGTTCCAGTGTCACTTCCAGCTGTTGGAGAAAGTGTAAGACTGTCAAAAACCACATTGCTTAGCACAGCCATCGTGTCCGTTACAAATAATTGGGGCCAACGAATCCATTGTCGAGCTACGTTGGACAGCGGTTCACAAACCAACTTCATCACAAAACGATTTGTGAACAAATTAGGACTACAAAGGGTTCCATGCCTCATTGGAGTCGAGGGTATCGGCCTGGTAAAAAGCCGTACCGCCGAAAGAGTTAATCTGCAACTCCATTCAAATGTGACCGATTTCACGAGCCGACTTGAAGCTCACGTTTTGTAAGAAATTGTTTCAAGACAACCATCAAAAACTATCAAGATCAATAATTGGAACATCCCTGATGGTATCCACTTAGCCGACCCGAAGTTCCACGAGTCCAATGAAATCGATCTTCTTCTTTGAGGCGGGATCTTCTATTCATCGTTTGGCACTGGCCAACTAACAATTGGAGTTGGACAGCCGATATTACAGAATACACGGTTCGGCTGGATAGCTGGGGGTGAATACAACAATCAAGACATTCCCAATGCAGCTATCACCTGCGGAATTTCCACTGAAGATGGTTCCCTTAATACAACACTCGAAAAATGTTGGCTACTTGAAGCATGTGACACACGCAAAAACAACTTTACATCTGCCGAACGTCATTGTGAAGAACACTTTCTGCAGAATGTTCATCGAGACAACACCGGGCGATTCATAGTAAAATTGCCATTTCAACTCAGTCCGGATCAACTTGGAGAGTCACGGGATATAGCTCTGCAGCGCTTTATGGCTACCGAAAGGAAAATGACCAAAAATCCTGAATTTAAATCCCTATACACAGCCTTCATGCGTGAGTACGTGCAGTTTGGTCACATGGAAGAGATCGATGCCACAGATGTGAAGAGGCCAAATTATTTTCTGCCACATCATGCAGTGTTCAAGCCAGACAGCTCAACAACAAAACTAAGAGTTGTTTTCGATGCTTCCGCTAAAACTTCAACCAACGTTTCGTTGAACAATCTTCTGGCCACAGGACCCACCATCCAAGAAGATGTCGTTACCATTTTAATTCGTTTTCGTCTCCCTCGATTTGTCTTTACAGCAGATAATGAAAAAATGTACCGACAAGTAAAGTTAGATAAAGACGATCAAAGGTTCCAGCTCATTTGGTGGCGAGAAGACCCATCACATCCCATGAAGTGCTACAAGCTTACAACAATAACATATGGCACAACATCTGCACCCTACTTGGCTATACGCACACTTCAAGCGTTGGCTGAGGGTCAAGCCGACAAATATAAATTCGCGGCGGATATTGTGAAATCAAATTTTTATGTCGACGACGTGCTGAGTGGATCTGATCATCTACTCACTGCACGTGAAATGCAGCAACAACTACGCTTCATGTTACAGTCTGCAGGTTTCAAGTTGAGAAAGTGGTGCGCGAACCACCCAAAGTTACTTGAAGACATCCCACTAGCTGATCGCGAAGTCAAAGTGGAAATTGGGGAGACGCACAACGACACCATCAAGACAATGGGATTGACATGGAATCCCTCGAACGACGATTTTAAAATCAAAATTGGAGAAATAAGTACTGGGAAGATCACCAAACGTACAGCGTTAGCCGATATATCCAGAATTTTTGATCCCCTTGGTTTCATCGCTCCAGTCACGACTACTGCGAAAATATTTCTGCAAGAACTATGCAAACTAAAAATCGACTGGGATACGGAACTCCCATCTCCATTGCACAACACCTGGTTGGCCTTCAAGAAAGACTTACTACTGTTACAAAATATCAGCGTACCTCGACATGTCTTTGGCCACACCAAGCCCAACAATCCACAAGTCCATATTTTTGCCGATGCATCAGAGCACGCTTACGGAGCCGTGGCTTACATGAGGACGACACAAGCTCACGATATCGTGATAATTCGGTTTCTTTGTGCAAAATCACGTGTTGCCCCCACAAAGCAAATAACGTTGCCAAGATTAGAGTTATGCGCTGCAAAACTCGCAGTAGACCTGATGCTGAAGCTCAACGATAGTGCGATATACAAAGGAGTGACCACATATTTTTGGACCGATTCCACGGCAGTGTTGGGATGGATCCACGCGAAGTCATCGAATTATCACACCTTCATTGCCAATCGGATATCCGCAATTCAGCAGGTGACTACTCCACAACAATGGCGCCATGTACCATCTCAAGACAATCCAGCCGACCTCATATCAAGAGGTTTACAACCAGCCAAGCTAGTGGACAATATGTTTTGGCTATTCGGTCCGAGATACCTATACAAAGCTGTGACAAGTTGGCCACTCCAACCTCCTCGTGACCAATGCCTTTTGGAAGTTAGGCAACAGAAAACGTCAACTACAGCATTGCAACCTACATGCCTACACAAAACTGCGACAAATGGGCACCTCCAACCTCCTAGTGACCAATGTATCTTAGAAGTGATGCAGCAGACAACTGCAGCTGCATCATCTACATCTGTATCTGTTGAAAACCGCCAATCCAAAGACATATTTGAAAAAATAAACCACAAAAATTCATTTCGACGGCTCCAAAGAATAATAACATATGTGATTCGCGGCGTGAAACACTTCAAACGCGATGCTTCTCACGTCGAAACTGCACCAACCGCAGCAGAAGTAGAGGAGTCATTGATACACATTGTCAAATATTTACAACAGGATGCCTTTGCTGATGACATTAACCATTTGAAGCGTCATTCAAGTGTGAACAATGGAAGCCCCATCAGCAATCTATCGCCATTCATAGATGCCCAAGGCATTTTAAGGGTTGGGGGTCGCTTAGAAGCTTCCAGCCTTAGTTTTGATGCAAAACACCAAATGTTGTTGCCGTACGCCCATCCATGGACAAAACTGCTAATGACTGATTTGCATAGGGAGCACCTGCATGCTGGTCCTCAAACACTCACAGCGATCGTGAGACAAAGATTTTGGCCAATCAAAATAAAAACCTTGGCTCGCTCCGTCACTCAAAATTGCGTTGAATGCTTCCGAGCGCGACCAAAGTTGCTAAACCAAGTGATGGGTAATTTACCAGAAACAAGGGTACAACCAGCCAGACCGTTTGTCATCTCGGGAGTGGACTTCTTTGGCCCTGTGTGGACACATTTCAAAATCCGAGGAAAACAACCGATGAAAGCATATGTAGCCGTATTTTGCTGTTTTGCCACCAAGGCCGTGCACATGGAGCTAGTAAGTGATCTGACAACTGAAGCCTTCATAGGAGCTCTTAAACGTTTCATTGCTCGCCGTGGACATTGCAAGACCCTATACTGCGACAATGCCACCAATTTTGTGGGAGCGAAGAACCAGTTGAAGGAAATTCACCACATAATTCACGATGACCATGCAACAGAGAAAATTGTCAACGAATGCAGCAAAAGGGACATCGAATTCGCGTTTATTCCACCACGAGCACCACACTTTGGTGGGTTATGGGAAGCGGCAGTAAAGTCAGCAAAGGGATTGCTACAAAAATCTTTGGCATCAGCTAATCTTACTTACGAAGAAATGGGGACAGTTCTTGCCGAAGCAGAAGGCATTTTAAACTCCAGACCTCTCACGCCCATGTCGTCTGACCCAAATGACCTCCAAGTGCTCACACCTGGTCACTTCCTCATCGGTGAGCCATTAACATCTTCAATAGATAGTCATGCGCAACAACCGAACATTAAACTCCCCACGAGGTGGAAGCTTGTGATGCAGCTCAGAACGGAATTTTGGAGGAGATGGTCCATGGAATATTTGAATACCTTACAGCACCGCTACAAATGGAAGGAAGAATCACAAAATGTCAAGCCAGGAACAATGGTTCTAATAAAGGAAGACAATCTGCCTCCATTAAAGTGGCCATTGGGACGAGTAATTAATGTAATTCGAGGTGCGGATGGTCATGTCAGAGTTGCCGACGTTCGTACAGCAAAAAACGTCTCGCGAAGGGCAATTCATAGACTGGCACCATTATCAAAATGTATAACTCGGTGCTTGAACCGAGATATACCTTACTTGAACTGGTTCCAACAAACACAAATTGAATAACTAGGTGCTTGAACCTAGATATTCTTTCCCTTGAAATAATGTATTCAACGTGGAAGTGGTTGTTGTCCAATTGAATTGGATTTGCCGTTAATCGGCCCTTTTATTGATTTTCATTTTAATATTAACATAAATTTTGATTTTAATATATCCACAAAATGTGCACATATGCCAACACAGACTGCAGCATAAGCATTTAGCGACACATTGCAGTAGCGTGAAATGTGATCGCCACAGTGCAATACTCTGTGACTTTAGCCAAGGCTAAACGTGTTGTTGTCATAAGCGCGCATTTTCGCAAATATGCAATGTTGGGATTATACATTCTCCCCGGCGTTGAACAGTTGTTCAACAAACGCTGATCTCATCTGATGTCTCGTGTGGGTGCTCATGAACTTGATGTTGAAATTGAATGTCATCAGCAAGATTTGGTTGGTGGACATTTGTTCTTGGCCTGGGTTGTGGTGGGCTGCCGATATCGATGCGGTGGAGTATAGCCAAACTCCTTGCCCTCCATATGGTATAAACGATGCCCACGGCAGCTAAGATAAGTGCCGTATAACCCACAGCGAAATGGTGAGTTTTGAAATTTTGGATTTGCATTGGAAGATTGGTTTGATGTGCAAGTGTGGTTAGTAAGTAGCTCAGATTTTTTAGTTGATTGGCATAATGATAACTATCTGTTTCGTCCAAGATTGGCTGCAATTGGGTTGGCTTTGTGACGTCGCTTAAATTGCCGATGCTTGTATACGAAAAATGAGCACTGCTAGTGTGAGACTGGTGTCATTGGATTAGGATGTTATTATGTTTAATAACGCATTGTGGTTGCAACTTGAGTATACCAGAGCCCTTGAGGATAAGTTGATGTACATCCCGTTCACAGACTGCATTTAACCTGGTGGGATTCTTTAACGTATACATCCAATGATTTTTATTTTCCATTTGAGTCCATGTTTCATTCCTTATTATTTTTTGCAGATCACAATTATCGCGTGGCTCATTATTGAATAGATGTATCTCGCATGAACAGATCTCGGCACCTTTGTTGTATCTTGATTGTATTTTGTAACACAAGTACGTATCCATACTCATCAGCGTACAAGATTGAAGAAGTTGTGCAGTCATTGGAAAATATTGGTCCCTGTGTGTATTGACTGCGATGATCTCGTTACAGGGTTTGACCGAAACCATACTATTGTTCACTACTGTAGGTATCGGGAACATCTTGTACAACTCGAAACGCTCTTCGTTGCATAGCGGTATTGTTACTCGAAATACTATATGGTTTTCAGTTACTCCTCCTTGGATCGTCATGATCTGATACAAATGTAAAGAGTCAGCTGGTAGTCGGAGAAGTGGTGGTAGGTGATTGCGTATTCTTACCAACTCTTCTTGCAATTGCTGTGGTGATAGCACACTTGGACTGATCTTGCCATGATGAGTGTCAGCGAGAACGTCCAATATTGAGGCTTGTATTCGTTGCAAATTTGAAGACATTATCGTGAGCTGGAGTGATAGCGAGATAAACCTTTCAAATATTGCGTGTTGAGAAGTTTCGCCATGGATTCTGTTTATGATTTCTGTAATCTGGTTGTCAAGGTGATTGAATTTGGTTTGAATTGACAATTGATCGCCTTTGATAATGTTGATGGTCGAATCAATTGCTGACGTTTGATTTTTCAGTAACTGTTGGAGGTAGCTTTCGTTCTCCTTGACCATGTCGATCGTATCTGATAGTTGGTCAGCGTATTTTGAGTCAAGGATTCCAAATAACGAATTGGCTATGTTTCCCACCAAGTCTATTGCTCCTCTTTTTTCCCGCTTCGCTGTTAGAAAACTATTGTCCAGCTTCAGTTGATCTCTCACATGTTCAAGGTGGGTTACCACATTCGTGCAAGTACTTTTTTGATTTATTTCTAGGCACAAATGTCGTAGAGCCGCTGTGCCATTGGAAAATGCTGATAGTTCATTCCAATATGGGCCCAATTCGTAGTAGATAATCAACTTCCATTCTGAGCGAGATATTAATGCTGAACCGATGCCTGCGAAATGTATACCAGGTTCAGGTTTGAATTCGAGGGTTTCAATATTTTTTGCCATTATAATTGGCAATGCCAGCATGAGCACTAGGAGTCCGGTAGTTAAGTTGAACGATGAGGTTTTCCGCCTTTTGCGTACTGTTTCTTCTGACTGATGTGGCCGATTGTCGTTGAGTCTGATGGGAGTAGTCCGAGGTTGTGCTGATGTTTTTGCATTGTTGTCTTCCTCATGTTCATTGACTGGTAATGGTGCCAGTCTATGAATTGCCCTTCGCGAGACGTTTTTTGCTGTACGAACGTCGGCAACTCTGACATGACCATCCGCACCTCGAATTACATTAATTACTCGTCCCAATGGCCACTTTAATGGAGGCAGATTGTCTTCCTTTATTAGAACCATTGTTCCTGGCTTGACATTTTGTGATTCTTCCTTCCATTTGTAGCGGTGCTGTAAGGTATTCAAATATTCCATGGACCATCTCCTCCAAAATTCCGTTCTGAGCTGCATCACAAGCTTCCACCTCGTGGGGAGTTTAATGTTCGGTTGTTGCGCATGACTATCTATTGAAGATGTTAATGGCTCACCGATGAGGAAGTGACCAGGTGTGAGCACTTGGAGGTCATTTGGGTCAGACGACATGGGCGTGAGAGGTCTGGAGTTTAAAATGCCTTCTGCTTCGGCAAGAACTGTCCCCATTTCTTCGTAAGTAAGATTAGCTGATGCCAAAGATTTTTGTAGCAATCCCTTTGCTGACTTTACTGCCGCTTCCCATAACCCACCAAAGTGTGGTGCTCGTGGTGGAATAAACGCGAATTCGATGTCCCTTTTGCTGCATTCGTATAATGTTGGGATTATACAATTGTTATTTAAAAAAAAAAAAAAAACTAGAGAGTGGACTATCTTTGGCTATACCGAAGTTGAAATACCCCCACACAGTAGGAAGAAGTACCTCGAACATATAAAAATATGGTCTCAGGACCCTATTTTGAGCTAATTATAGGTGGTTTTAGAGCCCGGACCATGTCCAAAATCCATTTCTAAAAATTTCCAATTAAATCCACAAAAAAAAAAAATTGGTCTCAAGACCCCATTTAGACCCTTATATATGTGGCTTCGGAACCTCGGACCATGTCAAAAATACGTTTCTAAACATTTCCAATCGAATACAACAATAACAAATTTTTACCTTTTTTTTCGGTGTATGGGAGCCACGCCCAGTTTTTGTCCGATTTGGCCCAAAGTTTCAAGTCGATATCTCCAAAACTGCGACCGCTATCGTGCGGACGGACAGACGGACAGACAGACGGACATCGCGAAATCGACTCAGGAGGTGATACTGATCAAGAATATATATACTTTTCCATACCGGACACGCCTCCTTATGGGCGTTACAAACGTTGTGACAAAGTGAGTATACCCTGCCACAGTGAGTGTGGGGGTATAAAAAAAAAATTCTGCAGTTGCCGATTTTTCCATATGAATACATTTATATTTCAGGAAATAGTACTTTATTAAAATATTGTTGGTGGTTGATATTTATTTTAGTATACAAAATTTACATTAATTACATTACTAAGAATTACAATAATATAAAATAAAAAAGTTATAAAAGTTACAAAATAAAAAAGTTACAAATACTTTGACTACACATTATGTTTAAATATTTTTTAATTTAGCCTCCTTTTTGCGGTTCCGTTGCATTTTCAATCTTTCTTGCTCATCAAGGATTTTTCGTTGGGCTAGCCAGTTTGAATTTTTGTACAACAAAACAGTGGACATTCCTGAAAACCATGCAACAGCTGAGCATAACACAGAATAAGGAACCTAATGCATCTCAATTTCAATACACAAAAGAATTGTAGAAATATGCAAAACAACCAAAGACGTCATGACGTCACAGAAATTTGGCAACAGACCGGAGGGGTACCAAAAACATGACAAGTAGAAAAAAACCACAAGGAATGCAAAAAAAAAACAAGAGAAACACAAGATCACAAAAAATAACTACAAGAAAACAGAAAAAGTAACAGCGAACAAAGGGAAAAATGTTAAAAATTGAACATTTTTTGGGTGGGATTACAGCTGCCACCAAGTACTTCCTTGGTTATTTTTTGGGTGAATCACACCCGGTAGGATTACAGCTGCCACCGAGTGCGTCCTTGGACTATTTTAGGGTGAATCATGACGGGTGGGATTGCAACTGCCACCAAGTGCGTCCTTGAACATTTTTTGGGTGAATCAGGTGGGATTACAGCTGCCACCAAGTGCGCCTTTGGACTATTTTTGAGTGAATCATGACGGGTGGGATTACAACTGCCACCAAGTGCGTCCTTGGACATTTTTTGGGTGAATCATAACGGGTGGGATTACAGGGAATTAACCATCAACTACAGCGTCCATTGAAGTTTGCGCAAATTCCTATATATATTTATTTTAAAATTTTATACAACCCGAAAAACAACTGCTAGTATCTTAATATATAAAAACGCTGGTGCGTATGTATGAGTGAACATCACGGGTGAGCTCGGGAAGGTTTACGTACTACTTTGGACTTGATTGGTCAAAGCAGCGTCCCAGGTAACACAAGTAGTTCGAGGCGCTGACTTGTAGTCCGCAGACAGTGCGATAGAAAGAGTTTGGTAACATGAGCTGACAAAAAATCTTAGTTTTGAGTCGCTACTATTTCTTGATCAGAGCAATTCACTGCTTACAATAAACATACAACCAATGGTTTAAGTAGCGGCTACTTACTTGTTAGTAGTTTTCGCAACTAACTATCAAACGAAATAAAGAGGAAATATGTTTTCTCTTTCTGTTGCATTACTTTTGATACAGCGAAATTTTGATAGTAACAGTGATGTTCCATGTATGAATCAAAAGACCACAGTGTTGCAAATACACTTTTAATTTAACTTTTGTGCTATTATTTCTCTACCCGTTAGCGATTACATCTTAAGTCTGTTCTTCAACTTTTTCAGGAGAGCAAAAAAATCGGAAAAATCGAAATTCTAAAAACATCAAAAAATTGGCTATCAAATTGACAAAGTCTTATCTGAACATTTTTTTTATTACAACTTTATACCATTTTTTATATTAATTGGACGAAAAAATTCAATGTATTTAAAGGTTTTAGTGACTTAAGATGTTATTCAAAATTGAAAATACTAAGCAATTAATTGCAATAGGAGCAAACCGATGACACAGAATTGTAGGTATCCTAAATGCGAAAGTATTGCCATAAAAATCTCGATTTTTTCTTATGTCGACATAAGATGTTATCGCTAACGGGTAGAGATTTATTCTTCCCTTTATTCAAAAATAATTTTTTATAATCAAAATTCACAAAATTAAACATTTGACGAACCATTGTAAAGACAGCAAACTAGTTCCGAAAAATGGTTGAATGCTTAAAGTATAAAATGAATATCAATTTATTAGGGCATGCGCGAAACAAATACTGTTGGTACAAACAATTTTATTTTTTCAGTCACCAAATTTTTTTTTCAAAAACGTGTTACTATTATCTTTTTAAATGATGAAGTTTTTTTTCTTGGACAGTAATTCTTCTTATAATTTGGATTTTGTAAACTTTTTGTATGAGATAATCGGAGGAGAGTTTACAATCTACTCCGATAGGACATGTCTTCTTTGTCGCTTAAGATTCTTCGAAACTATGATCAATGCTTAAATTTTTGTTAGATAACGCTTTCATCCACTTGGTTGATACGCAAAATCCGAAAATAATAATTAAATTTTTCCAGCACTCACCATTTTTCAGCAAACGCCAAAGAAAATTTAATTTTTGGTGCGTGCTGTAAAAATTTCATTATTATTTTCGTATTCAGCGTGGCAAAATACATAAGAATTTGTCTATCAAGTATATTTAACACACAAAAAGTTCAGTTTTGTCGATGTTATTTATTTGTTAAATTTTTCGTATCAAACCGAAATTTTCGGCAGAAATGTCGAAATTTCGGCCGAAAACGAAATTTGGCCGAAAGCGATATTTTATTTTTCGGCTGAATCCGAAACACGGCAGAAACAGCTTTTTTTTGGCCGAAACCGAATTTCGGTCGATCTCTAATTTTTAGTGTCAGGCTGTTTTTAGTATATAATTTTGTTCACTTGAACACGCAAACAGGAAAGTAGTATTTTTATTAAAGAAAATAATTTGAACGTTTAAAAATTAAAACGAAAAACAAATGTTTAAAAAAAAATGAAAATGCTTGAACTAAATAGTTAGGCGATTTCATTTTTTTGCACATATCGCTAACGGCAAGGGATGGAAGCTCCAAAGGATTCTAAGTAAGATATGTTATTAGGACTTTTTCGATATTTTGACGTTTTGTAGTGACACAAGGCAGTTGAAGTTGGGAAAATTCTGCAACATTTCCATACATTGAAAAAAAATAAAAATGAAATAAAAATGCGTTTTATAATCAGAAAAATACTAGAAAAAAACCAAAATTATCCATTTTAGGAAGCTTGGGCAAAATCGATTTGCGATTCTTGCTGAAGAAAACAATTCAGATCCCAAGCTGAAAACGCGAAAACCCCCACCTATATATCTAAGCGAGCGATATTCTAATTCGCTCATAAAAGAAATTACCAAACACATTGGTGATAATTAAGGCATTCAATCCCGAAGTGTTTTTGAAAATCCCGGGATTTCGGGATTTGAAATTCCAATCCCGGGATTTGTTCGGGATTTTCCAATTAAATACAATAATTAATATAAAATTAAAGAAAAAATTGTTGCAACAATATTTTAAGTTTAATTTCATTTTAATTCGACAAAGAAATAATAATTATTAAATATTACATTAAACAAAAGAAATAATATTTTAAATAAATATAGTGGAACAAAAAGTAATTCTTTTTAAATTACATTGATGGAACAAGTCATTTTTTTTTGCCACCTGAATCCGATTATAATCATAAAATTCTACCAGCTCCATTTCATGCTACACACGAGAAACTTATTTTTGGGCAAAATCGATTTGCGATTCTTGCTGAAGAAAACAATTCAGATCCCAAGCCGAAAACGCGAAAACCCCCACCTATATATCTAAGCGAGCGATACTCTAATTCGCTCATAAAAGAAATTACCAAACACATTGGTGATAATTAAGGCATTCAATCCCGAAGTGTTTTTGAAAATCCCGGGATTTCGGGATTTGAAATTCCAATCCCGGGATCCCGGGATTTGTTCGGGATTTTCGGGATTTTCCAATTAAATACAATAATTAATATAAAATTAAAGAAAAAATTGTTGCAACAATATTTTAAGTTTAATTTCATTTTAATTCGACAAAGAAATAATATTTATTAAATATTACATTAAACCAAAGAAATAATATTTAAAATAAATATAGTGGAACAAAAAGTAATTCTTTTTAAATTACGTTGATGGAACAAGTCATTTTTTTTGCCACCTGAATCCGATTTTGTTGTTTAAAACTATTGAAATTGGAATTTAAAAGTAAAACACACACAAAACCATTCATCCAATTCGTAAAGTTTTCAATATACGGTCAACAAAATAATTTTAACAAATATCTTTTTTGTAAAAAAAAATGGTTTAAATTGACAAAATTTGGTTCAGATCGATAAAAATTGTTTGTTCACCGTTATTGACAAACATTTTGTAAATTTTTGTGTGTGTGTAGCATTAAATCTGTTTTTTTAATTTACCAATTAGATTGAATGTAAATGCACGGCTGTATTTTTGTGGAAAAACTTCAAAAATATCTTAAGCAATGCATAAAAAATGCATTTTTTGAATCCCGGGATTCCGGACTCGAAATCCCGGGTTTCCGGGATCCCGGGATTCGGGATTCCGGGATTGAATGCCTTAGTGATAATAGCTTCCACGTGATTTCCATCCTAAAGGTACAAATAAAGGAAACGAAAATACAGTGAGCCAAACTTTAGGGAAATTATCAATCTCTTTGATAAACTCAAAAAAGCTACTACACTTACAAGCTCAAAAGCTCCAAAGGCCTCTCAGTCGTACTGAAAGGTACTGAATCATTCGTAGAACGTGACGAAATCAAAAATGCTCTAACCCATGAAAGCTTTGTAGTAAAGTCAGTATTCAATATAAAATATCGAAATAAAGTGCCACAACCCATATTCAAACTGCTCCTCCTAGTAGTAGCCTTGAACAAACTCTACAAATGTTCATGCAAAATATTTATGTCTAGTATGCAAAATATGATGCAAGAAATGATTAAAAATCAAAGTTTTTACTACAACATCTCATGTCTAAACCATGAAAGGTTTAAAAATATCATTCTCGAATGCAACGGCCTGTGTCTTCACAAACTAGAACTTCTCGAGTTCTTGAAAGATCCAGCATAGACGTTGTTTGGCTCACTCGTAAAGTGGCCAAACGATATAAAAGAGAAAAAAGGTTGAATTCGAGAATTAGTAAGAATATAATTAAAGGCGTGTAGTTTTATGTGTTTTAAGTATGTTTTGTTAGAAAATGAGCAAAAAGGTTGCTTACTTTCGACGGATGTCGTACGATATACAAGGTAGCTTATGTAAATAAAAAGCTCTGCAGCACGGGATGTTGCAGGAGCGTAAAAAGATACGTTGATGACTCGTTCGATGCTGATGCAAGAAGAAGGAAGGCTTTCATATTGAATTAAACCAGTTTTGGGAAACAGCTTGGCAGAATGTTATGCGGTGTTCCAGTAGGTGTAATGGTAGAAAGTTGGTTGCCGTACAATTCCGCATACAGGGTGGCAAACAGGGTGTTTTTGCGTAAACATTCCGCCCACCTTGCAGTAACTAACGCTGCAAAAAATAAAATTTAAAAATTAAAAATAATTAAAAAAATTTTGTTTAATTGGCACTTGTATTCAATGTTAACATTTGAAAAAGATATTGAAAGCCAATTTCAATTTAATTTGTACCCAAGGAGGGATTGGAAAAATAGGGCCGTGTGCACAGAATGTTTGAACAAATATTAAAAACGTATAAAAGCTTCGAAAATGTTCACAGAAGCGATGAAAGCAATTGCACACTAAAGTAATGTACATGAACTAATACGATCACTTAACCGTCAGAAGCAAAACAATCAAACAATCATTGGCCAAACTTTAAAAACAATAAAAACTCTAAAAAATAAGTCACTTGTTATTGTCGTTTTTCCTTTTGGTTTAGTTGTTTGTATATTCCATTCTGTTTTGTTTAGTTTTTGTGTTTCACTTTCGATTCTTATTTGTGCTTCACTAGCTAATGTAAGTTTGTTTCCCCTCACTTTTTTTTTTCACTATTTATTTGTATATAGTTTATATTTATAATTTATGTGCTTAATGTTCGTACCAAAAACTAAAAAGAAAGGAATAATTTCAACTGTCAAACTATGTAGTGGAAGGGCTGAGAGCCAAAAGCTTTTGGCAATAAGGGGCAATAAGAGGCAATAAGGGTTACCAACAGATTTTCCAACTTTAAAGTAAAAGTTATTTTCTAATTGAAAATTATAGTATTTTTAAAGATTTAAAAACGATTTAAATCAACTTTGCTATGTTAAGGTTCGGTTTTAACGACGAATTAGGGACGATGCACAATCGGAATATTGTGTCGTTATTTAAGTTTTATGCTGCGTTTGTTCACTTTGTGGTAATTTTATTTCTCGTGGGTGCTTTAGGCCTTTCTTTTGTTGTTTTCCGCACGTTCCACGAAAGTGAACAAATTATTGCAGAGAAAGATTATTGTATTATTATTGTTGTTGTATTTCTCGACTAAGTGTCGGAAGAATTGCTCTTTTTTTGTACATACAAAAAAACTATGCTTTTATACAAACTACACGTACCTTTAATTTTTGTTGTAATGTTGAATGATGTGTTTTGCCGTCGGCTTTTCCACCGTTCCTTCGCTTTAAAAGTTGAACCCTTGGCGGAACTTGGAGCGTCGAAGATGTTGCCAAAATATGCAGAAGTGCTGAAGCTAATTTGTGCGACGGATGTCGTTCTCAAAATCCGAATCCGGTTCGAATGGATCAAATGTTTGCAGAAAAGTGGCCAAACGATATAAAAGAGATAAAAGGGTGGAATTCGAAAATTAGTAAGAATATAATTAAAGGCATGTAGTTTTATGTGTTTTAAGTATGTTTTATTAGAAAAGGAGCAAAAAGGTTGCTTACTTTCAACGGATGTCGTACGATATACAAGGTAGCTTATGTAAATAAAAAGCTCTGCAGCACGGGATGTTGCAGGAGCGTATAAAGATACGTTGATGACTCGTTCGATGCTGATGCAAGAAGAAGGAAGGCCTTCATATTGAATTAAACCAGTTTTGGGAAACAGCTTGGCAGAATGTTATGCGGTGTTCCAGTAGGTGTAATGGTAGAAAGTTGGTTGCCGTACAATTCCGCATACAGGGTGGCAAACAGGGTGTTTTTGCGTAAACATTCCGCCCACCTTGCAGTAACTAACGCTGCAAAAAATTGTAGATTAGTACATGTAGTTTGAATGGTATAAAAACATAGTGACATCGAGCATATAAAAAAAAATATTTTAATTAATTCATTTTACAAGTTTATTTATTTAGAAAAAGTAATTTATTTGTAGAATTATCGCTAAAAAGGTAGCGAGGGCCAAATAGAGGCCGCAACGGATTTTTCACACGACGTGGGTCAGAAAGGACCCCGGATCTCTCATGCGAGATCTGAGCCAGAAAGGACCCTGCCGGAGGCTGTGCTTGGGTAAAAAGGAACCCCAGGATTTCAAATAAATCCAACCAGCACAGTCTCCGAATACGCGTCGAAACCGAACAGGAGCGCGGCGATATATTAAGCGTAGCATTAATACCAGATTATGTATTTTTAATTCCAAATGTGTATTGAAGTTATGTTGGAGAAAAAGTCTAGGTGCTAAATTGCGTAAAGAGTTATGTCGAATATCTAATTGAAATTTCGATTTAATGATAAGAGCTATGACGTAAAATTTGAATTCGTCACGCTGGGTAGAATTGTCGAAACGGTGGTCAAAAAACTTAGCCGCAGCAGTCATAAACTTTTTCTTATGTAATTTACGGGAAATTTGACTAAAAATATCACATTGAATTTTATCTAATAAAAGGTTTCGATGAAAAGCGACGCCGATAGGGATATACATCGGCGAGCTTTGCCAGTAAGTGGCATATGCATTCAATCCCGAAGTGTTTTTGAAAATCCCGGGATTTCGGGCTTTGCCAGTAAGTGGCATATGCCAATGCATTGTATGGCCTTTGATGATCACGAAGTGATGCAATTGTAAATTGTGGAAAATTGGTTGGCAGTACGAGGGTCGCTGCCTCGCTGTTTCTCTGCGGATCGATATGAGAATCGAGAGTAATGCAACCCTGCTTGCTAGGCGTAGCAGCACCAGATTGAATACTCTCTAAAATTCTTGACTCAGTCGGTATCGAAGGAAGCTTCAATAACTTCCTCGTGCGATCAGAACTAAACGTAGTTTCTGACGCAGAGTCTATCAGCGCGCTTGCTGAGTAGACAGTGCCTAAGTGGTAAATATTCACATCGGCTGTACCGAAGAGTACATACGCAGCGCTAAAAGTGAAGCATTTCTGAATACCAAGAATTGGCTGAGCTTGGAGAGAAGTGACTGTATTGATTGTTGAAATGTATGACAGTTTTCAGTAGGGCGGGACCCTGAAAGAAAACTTCCATCGGAGAATGGCAAAGTTGCTTGGAAATCATTAATTTCAATAGGGCGTAACCCTGAAGGAAAAGTTCCATTGACTAAAGGTTGTGCACATGGAGAAAGAATATGTTCATGGGAACTTTTCCCTTAGGGCCCCGCCTTCAACCAAGGAAAAGATTCCTTGGTTGAAGGCTGAAATTGTGAAACATTATTTTCTATAGGACGGGGCCCTAAAGGAAAATGTTCACTGGAGGTTGGCTGCGGAGCAGGCATATCTCTATGTAGAAGCGTATGATGATGTTTCTGACAGCTGGAGCAAACAGAAGTGCTCTTACAACCTTCAACTTCATGATGTTTGCTCAAATAATTGATGCAATATTTAAGGCGATTTAAATTCGAGTAACGATCGGCGACACTCATGTTCAGAAAACGCTGACAGGTGCGCAACGAATGCTGCCGTCGGGGACAAAGCCCGCAATGGTAAGAAGACGCATTGATGTTATATGTGCTAATTGGTTTCAAATCATTGGTAGAAAACTGAAAAGTCGGAGGTGAAGCTGTACTGCCAATATCGTGCAGTAGTTCATTAATTTTAGCCAAAGTCTTTACAAAGCTGTAATAAGTACGCTTGTATTTGGACTTGATGAAAGCGATGTCCGCGTTGACATCCTGGCCCTCACCTGTAAATAAAAAAGCAATAATTTGCTCGAGTTGAGAGGTGAAAGAAGCATCGAAGATGAATACCCGAGACACATAGGGGTGACACTCAAGGTTGTGGAGAACCACAGTATATGTAGAACTTAGATCAAACTAGAGAGTGGACTATCTTCGGCTATACCGAAGCTGAAATACCCCCACACTGTAGGAAGAAGTACCTCGATCATAAAAAAATGTGGTCTCAAGACCCTATTTTGAGCCAATTATAGGTGGTTTTGGAGCCCTGACCATGTCCAAAATCCATTTCTAAAAATTTCCAATTAAATCCACCAAAAAAAAATTGGTCTCAAGACCCCATTTAGACCCTTATATATGTGGCTTCGGAACCTCGGACCATGTCCAAAATCCATTTCTAAAAATTTCCAATTAAATCCACCAAAAAAAATTGGTCTCAAGACCCCATTTAGACCTTATATATGTGGCTTCGGAACCTCGGACCATGTCAAAAATACGTTTCTAAACATTTCCAATCGAATACAACAATAAAAAAGACTTGAAAAATGTTTACCTTTTTTTTCGGTGTATGGGAGCCACGCCCAGTTTTTGTCCGATTTGGCTGATTCTCGAACTTGATCTCAGTATTCACGAGAAAAACATGTAAAAAAAGTTTCAAGTCGATATCTCCAAAACTGCGACCGCTATCGTGCGGACGGACAGACGGACAGACGGACGGACAGACAGACGGACATCGCTAAATCGACTCAGGAGGTGATACTGATCAAGAATATATATACTTTTCCATACCGGACACGCCTCCTTATGGGCGTTACAAACGTTGTGACAAAGTTAGTATACCCTGCCACAGTGAGTGTGGGGGTATAAAAATGTTAATTAAATAAAAATGTTCAATGCAAAAGTACCCTCGGCATAGGTACTTGAGATTGTGCCCTGACGTGAATATTAAGAATTCAAAAAAGGAATTTGACGTAGAGTACTAGTGTGTACAATTTGTACAGTACAAACGACAAAAATAAAATTTAAAAATTAAAAATAATTTAAAAAATTTTATTTAATTGGCACTTGTATTCAATGTTAACATTTGAAAAAGATATTGAAAGCCAATTTCAATTTAATTTGTACCCAAGGAGTGATTGGAAAAATAGGGCCTTGTGCACAGAATGTTTGAACAAATATTAAAAACGTATAAAAGCTTCGAAAATGTTCACAGAAGCGATGAAAGCAATTGCACACTAAAGTAATGTACATGAACTAATACGATCACTTAAACAATAAAAACTTTAAAAAATAACTCACTTGTTATTGTCGTTTTTCCTTTTGGTTTAGTTGCTTGTATATTCCATTCTGTTTTGTTTAGTTTTTGTGTTTCACTTTCGATTCTTATTTGTGCTTCACTAGCTAAGTTTTTTTCCCCTCACTTTTTTTTTCACTATTTATTTGTATATAGTTTATATTTATAATTTATGTGCTTAATGTTCGTACCAAAAACTAAAAAGAAAGGAATAATTTCAACTGTCAAACTATGTAGTGGAAGGGCTGAGAGCCAAAAGCTTTTGTCAATAAGGGGCAATAAGAGGCAATAAGGGTTACCAACAGATTTTCCAACTTTAAAGTAAAAGTTATTTTCTAATTGAAAATTATAGTATTTTTAAAGATTTAAAAACGATTTAAATCTACTTTGCTATGTTAAGGTTCGGTTTTAACGACGAATTAGGGACGATGCACAATCGGAATATTGTGTCGTTATTTAAGTTTTATGCTGCGTTTGTTCACTTTGTGGTAATTTTATTTCTCGTGGGCCTTTCTTTTGTTGCTTTCCGCACGTTCCACGAAAGTGAACAAATTATTGCAGAGAAAGATTATTGTATTATTATTGTTGTTGTATTTCTCGACTAAGTGTCGGAAGAATTGCTCTTTTTTTGTACATACAAAAAAAAACTATGCTTTTATACAAACTACACGTACCTTTAATTTTTGTTGTAATGTTGAATGATGTGTTTTGCCGTCGGCTTTTCCACCGTTCCTTCGCTTTAAAAGTTGAACCCTCGGCGGAACTTGGAGCGTCGAAGATGTTGCCAAAATATGCAGAAGTGCTGAAGCTAATTTGTGCGACGGATGTCGTTCTCAAAATCCGAATCCGGTTCGAATGGATCAAATGTTTGCAGAAAAGTGGCCAAACGATATAAAAGAGATAAAAGGGTGGAATTCGAAAATTAGTAAGAATATAATTAAAGGCATGTAGTTTTATGTGTTTTAAGTATATTTTATTAGAAAAGGAGCAAAAAGGTTGCTTACTTTCGACGGTTGTCGTACGATATAGAAGGTAGCTTATGTAAATAAAAAGCTCTGCAGCACGGAATGTTGCAGGAGTGTAAAAAGATACGTTGATGACTCGTTCGATGCTGATACAAGAAGAAGGAAGTTAAAGTTACGGAAATGGCAGAAGGCCTTCATATTGAATTAAACCATTTTGGGATACAGCTTGACAGAATGTTAAGCGGTGTTCCAGTAGGTTTAATGGTATAAAGTTGGTTGGTGTACAATTCCGTATACAGGGTGGCAAACAGGGTGTTTTGGCGTAAACAGACGTTATGCTAATTTCTTAAACTCACTTCACTGAAAAACACTTTTTCAATTTACCAGGATACAGACTCTATGACACAAAGCATCCAAGCGGAAACGCTATAGGAGGTTCCGCCATTCTCATTAAAAGTCGGATAAAACATTATGTTCCCCAGAATTATTGCACAGAATTTATTCAAGCGACAAGTATTTCTCTCGATGAATACTTAAAAGGCCTAACATTACCAGCTATATACTGCCCGTCCAGACACAAAATAACTGAGCACCATTTCCAGACTTTTTTCCATTCTCTTGGACAAAAGTTTCTCGCTGCCGGCGACTTCAACGCCAAACATACATATTGGGACTCTCCCTAATATCACTAAAGGGCTGGCTCTTGTTGAACACTGTCAACAGACTCGGCCTAGACGTAGTCTCCTCTGGCACGCCAACTCATTGACCAACTTACAGTCGAAAAACACCCGACGTCATTGACTTTGCAGAAAAAATAGAAAATAAAGTAAAGTGAAAGTAAAGCAAAAAAGATAGCTCCACAAATTTAGACAAATTTAAGTATAAACAATAACAAAAAAATAAAAATTTGTTGCAAAAAGTGTGCATTAATAGTGCATATTCTTTGAATCGTAAAAGTTTCGTCAATTCACTTTGAACAATTGAAATAAGTGAATTTGGCGGCAAAACTTGAATGCACGGCAAAACTTCTGCAAATAGACGAAATAGAACTTGTTTTGGTGGATGTGGTCAAACTTATTGTTTGAAATGTAGCAACATTAAAAGAGCAGATGTTAAAATATTAAATGAAAATTTAAACTTAAAATGGTTTTGTAATCAGTGCAGCCTGTCTAATACAAATACAAAATTTGTTGAGATAAAACACCTAATCGAAAAAAATGAACAAAAACAATTGAAGAGAAGTGATGTGAAGGAAATAATAGAATAGATAATTGCAATTAGATGTAAGAAAGTAAAAGATGAATTAATAAAAGATATTTAAACAATAATTGAACAGAATATGGAAACTACAATTAACGAAATGAAAAAACAAATATTAAATGATTTATCTATAGACATCAAAAGTAGCAACGAGAAAATAAGCGAAATGATCTCACAACAAAATATGTCAAAGAACACAAACAAGCAAATGTCATACGCACAAACATTAAAAAATAAAGAAAATCGAATTGTCATCAAACCGAAAAACAAAGAGAAAAAAAATATAGAAACAAAAGAAGCTTTTGCAGCAACAATTATTCTGCAGATATGCCCAAAAGTGATAGAACTCTTATATCGACTTTTGCTGACGACTCTGCTATCCTGTGCTCTCACTCAAACCCAGACATGGCAACCCTTTACGTGCAAAAACATTTGGACACTCTAAGTAACTGGCTATCACGATGGAAAATAAAAGTCAACGAATCCAAAAGCTGTCACTTAACTTTCACCTTAAGAAGGGGCACGTGTCCTGCTCTGATAATAAACGGCAAAGCTGTTCCCGAAAGTACCGAAACCAAGTACCTTGGAATGCATCTCGACCGCCGTCTCACATGGCACAAGCACATCCAATCTAAAATCGCTCAGATTAAGTTAAAACAATTGGAGCTAAATTGGCTAATCTCAAGGCCATCAAAGCTAAATCTCACATATAAAGTCCAAATATACAAAAGTATAATAAAACCCATATGGACATATTGAACTCTGGGGTACAGCCTCTCCCTCCAACGCGGAAAAACTCCAGAGAGCCCAATCAAAAATCCTCCACAAATTACCAGAGCCCCTTGGTATATAAGAAATGCAAACGTCCACAGAGATCTGAATATACCCACAGTAAAGGACGAAATTCTGAAACTTACCTCGAAGTACAAGAAGAAGCTAATGTCTCACTCAAATCTAATAAGACCTCTGAATCCCTCACGTCTTAAACGAAACTAATATATCCCCTAATATATTAGTACGACAACGTCACACTGCCAAATTCAATGGAGTTTAGGCAATAGAATTAAGTGATATATGTAGAATTAAGTGAATTGTTAGGTCTACTTATATACATCTAGATGATCCAATATATAATCAAATCTCCTACACACAAAAAAAAAATCGATAGATTTAACCGAAAAAGACGGTTAAAAACGCTCCAACCCTTCTTCGTCGGTTAATCTAACCGACGAGAAGTGGTTGATTTACATTAATAATTTGTTGGTTTACAATTCGAAAATTGTTTCGATACATATTTTTTAGTAAGAAAACCATTAAAATTTATTGGCTTACAATTTTAATTGTCAACATACAACAAAAATTTGTTTCGATACATATTTTTTAGTAAGAAAACTTTATTTGTTGAATTTGAAAACAAAAAAACATTAAACTCAAAAATAAATTTCAAAAATGCAAGATTGCATGTTTAAAAAAAAATAAATATTAGCTTGAGCGCATAACTGACACAAGCTTTTATTTTCCACAAAAACTCTGCAAAAAAACTCTGTTTGGCTCTGCTCAAGCTGCGTCTAGAAAGCATAACATTCATAACACGATTGGGAATTCTTCTTTCTTTGAATCCCAACGATTCAACTGAAGATGCGCGAATGGTAAATTGCACAAGTTGGTGAAAATTCAAATTTAATCAACAATTGCTGTAAAAGATCCAAAAATTTCTGTATAACAACAATTTTTTTTGGTTATTTCAACTATTTTTTTTACGTAACAAATATATTTACAATTGTTGTAACTTTGCAAATTACAACGGCATCAAATGAGCGTTTTTTTCTGTATTAAAGAGAATAAAAACTTTTTTATGTCATTTAATGTTAATGACAACAGAGTCTGAATTAATGAATTCAATAAAATTAGAAGATGGTGTGAATGATTTTGCAAAACTTAAAAAAATACGCTTCCCATTGGAATAACCTAAACATATACATATCGCTATGAATGCCACTAGGATCTTCAGATATTTATCTACATGCTGCCAAAAGACAGAATTCATATCTTTAATTTTGTATGTATTTTAACCTTTTTGAAAAATATTTTAAGAGCTAAAATAGTGAAATTTTAAATTTAAAATCGTATTTTCCTAACAATTTGATTTTTTGAGTTGTGTCTTTATTGCAGGCAATGAGCGATATGTATTTACCTATGTACTTAAAAAGTAAAATTGTTTGAACAAAAACAGTATATATCAATAATTTTGTTATTTTCTTGTATTTTTTTCATTATAAAACGTATTTTTATTTATTTTTTTTTTTTGGAAATATTTTTTTTGTAAAGGCCCCAAAAAGTAAATTTTTGATTTATTGGTCTGTGGGAGGCGACCGTTCAAAACGGATAATTTTGGTTTTTTTGTCGTATTTTTCTGATTATAAAACACATTTTTATTTAACTTTTATTTTTTTTCAATGTATGGAAATATTGCCCAATTTTTCCAACTTCAACTGGGTTGTGTGCGAAAAAATCCTAATAACATATCTTACTTAGAATCCTTTAGAGCTTCCATCCCGCACTTGCCGTTAGCGATATCAGCAAAAAAATTCTCCCATACAAGCTCGCTCCACCTTACTAAATAGTTTTATTACATTAAATGGTTAATGTCGATTTTTTAAGCATAAATAAGTATCGTTGTCATGATTTTAGATTGGATCAGTGGACGTGGCACTATGGGATAGAATAAAATTCTAGGTGGACAAAAATTGTACCCGAGACTTTTTTGGAGTATAAGGGCTTATTCCGAATTCTCCAATTAACATGTTATCATATTAAAATGACCCATGGGTTCCAGGGTTTCAAGTATTATTATGCTATTTATTATTTTGGCATATTTAATCTCTAATTTTAAAAGTTTTTTTGTAAAAACCAAAGCTGGGCATTAACTAGTTAATTAGTTAATAGTTGATTAACAAAGTAAAATTTTTGGTTAACTTTTAACGTTTCAGTTAATTTCGAAAACCATTAACTTTTTCATTTAGTTAAGTAAAATTTCTTCGATTAACTAGCATTAGTTAACTTTAAAACAAAAAATGTTTTTTATAAATTATTTCACAAAATAATTAAATACACAGGCCGATATATATCGAAATGTTCCATATTCTATAGAACATTCTAAACACAATGGCGTTCTCAGCCTTTACGTGAGGTTTACATCGTCAGGATGTTTACATCTTATTTTCCATTTCTCAAGTTTCTCAAAATGGCGAAAAACTGAGAACGCCATTGTGTTTAGAATAGCCTGTGCTATTTGTTCTTACCAAACTTCATTAATTTCATTACTATTATTTAATATTCTAATATAACTTGCATGCCTTCATATTAGAACCCGACCGATAACCATTTTCAGGCCGAAGCCGATGCCGAAGGTCAATTGGCAGCCTATTACTTCGGCCGACGCCGAAGGCCTATACCGAAGCCGATACTTAAATAAAAAAACCATTTAAAACTTGTTTTTTCGTGTATTTTCATTCAAATTCGAGTGTATAAATACACATTTAGTTTTTTAAGGAACTCAAATTTTATTTAAACAAATAATAAAAGTAACCAAAAGAATTCACAAACAAATTTGGACCTCCTAGGTCAAAACCAACAGAAGCCTCGGATTATCCCATATATCCCGTGAAAAAAATTAAGTTTTTTTTAAATCATTTTTAAAAATTTGGAGTAAAGCATAAAATAATGGGAATTTAGTAGAAATGGTAGAGAATTCTTCAAAGAATAATTCCATCTAAGTAGCTGTTTTTTAAGGACTCCCCAAATCCATCAGGTGCTGGGCAAAGGATGTTCTAGTTGATGGTAAATACCACCTGTGAAGCTTTGAACTTTAAATGTAAAATTTTACCAAAATCGGTCTCGGATTTGAGCACCAAAACTACTTTTCATATATGTTGGCGCAGCAATTTGGGCTACATTTCTTTCCGTGAGCCTCCTACCCCTATATTTGAAATTTCATTCAGTTTACCAGGACTCCTTTTAAATCTATATTTAAAATTCAGTAATCCACCCAGAAAATGTCCAAGGATGTAATTTGTTTCAGCTGTAACCCCGTGCCACGCAATTTGAGGCGAGATCCACTCAATATTCGATGATTACTAAGTTAAATTTTAATCATATTTTTTGTTTTGTGGGCCTCTTATGTCCCATTGGAAATTCCAATGGTTTTCGGTGTCGCAAAAATAAGAAAAAAATTTGAAAAGCATCGGCGAAAACTTCGGAAATTTTTTGGAAAAACCGAAGCCGAAGCCAAATGTGCATTTTTAGCCGATAACGGCCGAAGCCGATGCCGAAGCCGATTAATCGGTCGGGCTCTACTTCATATGAATATAAATAAATTGTTTCATAGACGAAATTTTGCTTTTATTTTTAAAGCAAATTTGCATTGCTGAAACCGATTGGAAAAAGGGTCTATGAGTGCAGGCATTCAATTGAATAGAGTTAAAAAGGATTTTTTTTGTATTTTTTTTTTTTAAAAAGATATTTTTTTTTGTTTTCTATAGGAAATTTAACTATTTAATTTAACTTTTAACGAAGTTTACTTTTCAACGAAATTAACTTTTTAATTTAACGAAGTTAAATTTTTGATTAACTATTACCGGGTTAACGAAGTTAAATTCTCTATTAACTATGCCCAGCTTTGGTAAAAACCATAAAGAATGAAGTTTATACATTAATATAGCACGTTCTAACGACTCAAAGGCTGGGGTATGAACTCGTCGGATGTCCAGTAGAGCTGTCTCGAAAGTGGCTTAAATAACGCAAATACACCAAAAACTCTTAAGTTTGAAATTTCAAGCCGATCCGATAACGGCAACCCGGCCCGCAAAGGCCCTGAAGTTGGCCAAAACGGGCTAACACTTGTATGGGGGAAAAAAATAAAACACAAACTTTAAGTTCGTTTTAGATCAAGAAAAATACGAGAAAAAAACCATACTTTAGCATTTTTGGCGGAAACCACCCTAGAATTAATTAAAAAACATTTTCGTAAATATTAAAAAAAAAAATCGATAATAAAAATAAATTGGACAGCTCTAATGTCCAGGGCTTCGTACACAGAAAATTTGTAAATTTCAGAGACTTTTGGTTAAACAGATATTTAATTTAACAAATTTCAAAAGAGAGTTACAGATGTTATATATATATATTAGGGCAAACAGTGGCGGTTGGTCGTCGACCGTTGGCTATATGGCTTCTTGGCGACTTGGGCGACTTAGTGGACGTTGACGGGTACTTGATGACTTGACTGCTGGATACGGGCGATGCGATATCGACGAGCGATGCGTGGATATGATCGATGCGCGAAATATGCGTAACTGTAACTGATGCGTAGGATAAATGCAATCGTACTCGATGCGAGAAATAGGCGTGGACGAGGATAATGCGACACAGGCGCAGCAAGGCATGAACGTGGGTGTATCAGAGCGTGAACCTTCAGCAAACTTGGATGTTGCCGTGACTTGAATATGAGGGAATCGCAGACCACCAGCGGGCACTATTCAACCGCTTTCCGTGGAATCGATTCGGCACTATAAATAGATACTCGCAGATCAGGAAGCGGGCTACAATCTACCGCTCTTCTTTACTCGACGTAACGCAAAATTACGATTTCAATGAGACAGTGTAGGGACACTCGCAGACCAAGTAACGGGTTGCAATCTACCGATCTCCTTGACTCGACGTGTCGCAAAACTTCGACTTTCCTTGACTTGACGTGGTGGTTCACTCGCAGACCAGTAATGATGGAATCGACGTGACGCGCACCCAATGACTCCAACTTAACACCTCTCAACTGACTTCAATCTTAAATTCTCTCGACTGACTTCAGCTTAACTTCTCTCGACTGACTTCAATTTAACTTCTCCCAATGTGGTGTTCACTTGCTCTGTACTCCTCACTGCTTTGCCGCTGCGTCTGAAAAGATATCCGGATTCGAGTGTTCGTAAAAGATCACTGATTCGGAATTTCGCAAGAGCATTAAAATTTAAAATATTACAATTTTATCAAATAGATGATTTCCAAAATATAGCTAATTTCCCTGCAATACAATTGCTGCAAGAAAAACTGATTAGCATAGATTAATAAATTTAATTTATTTTCCCTGCAACATAAGATTATTAAAACCATTATTTTCCTGCAATTCAATTGATTAAGAAAACAAATTAAGAAACTGCGGGCATGTTGCGGCTGCCTCGATCGGTGGGTCTACCTGCTCCTAGTGGTGCAGTGCCAGGTACGGCGTGCAGTCGTCGCCTTCTGGGGCACCTCATAGGTGGTGTCCATGTCGCATTCGACTACTCGGAATAAGGATAGCCCTGCTATCTCTTCTGTTGGGATGGCAATGATAGTGCCGAGTCCTTCCGGTGACGTCATTGGCACGTCCGTATGTTCTTCGCTGAGTATAGGCGCCGTTGCGGTGGGGTTGCCCGTGCCTTCTCCTTCCTCTTGTTCCTTCTTGTCGGCCTGGTGTACTCCATGGGTGTCGTCTTCACTTCACTCTTGTCGGCCTGGATTGGCCGTTGCTGGCCCATGAGTCTCGTTGTTGATGCGCTGTTGTCAGGCTGGATTGGCCATTACTGCCCCATGGGTGTCGTACCATGATGCATGGCTTCGCTGTCGGTTCGGCCTGTCGTCGGCCGGCGACCACGTCCGGAAAACAGACTATACCCAGATACCAATGCAATGAAGATGTCCACTTTCTTTGTCCATCGGCATACGCGCTGGTGTCGCTGCTGTGCTGTGTCGGCGGTGCTGTCTTAGAGCTTCTTGAATAGGAAGCTACTGAACACATGCGTGTGTGCGTTGCTCGGTGGTGACCACCTCTTGTTGTAGGTGTGCCATTCCAACGTCAATGATCATATCGTTTAGCCATTGCCCTCGTGCCAGGCGCCTGTAGTCGGCGGTGGTGATATTCCACCCGCCGGGGTAGGTGCACAGCGTTGTCGTCTTCGTGTAGTCGGGTGGAGGTGCTATCGTTGCCCGCAGTAGCTCGTTTGCAGGTGCTGCAGGGGTTTGTCGGCGGTATTTCTGCCGGATGTCTGCATGAATGAGCCTTGGTGCTGCGCTTGCGCGTGCGGCAGCGCTCGTTGATGGTCCATCGTCCACGCCTGGTGGCTGGATTGTTGCGCGTGCCGTGATCGGAGTTTACACGTGGCTTACCCCTTTTTCCTGTACAAGGGCACTTCGGCTTCGTGTTGTGGCCCCTACGATGTGCCTCATGGGTGGCTGCTTCACTTTGGCCTTTGTGCCACGTCTCTGCCCCCGAAGTCGATTCGTGTGGTCCAGTCGTCGCTGAGTCGACGGATCTTCCGTTGCCCTTCTCGTAGGGCGCGATACTTTTCGCGAGCCTTTTGGATGCTCGCTTCCCAATGATCGGCGTCGTCCATCTTTACTTTAATTATCTTAAGTCACTTTTAAATTCGCTTAAATTCAATCGCCGATGTAATCGCTTTGATGTCTGCGCATTGAATGACATTTTCCTCTGCCGTCGCGAATATTGTGTCGGCGACTGACACTAGTTGTCTCCCTCTTACATATGATTAAGGCATTCAATCCCGAAGTGTTTTTGAAAATCCCGGGATTTCGGGATTTGAAATTCCAATCCCGGGATCCCGGGATTTGTTCGGGATTTTCGGGATTTTCCAATTAAATACAATAATTAATATAAAATTAAAGAAAAAATTGTTGCAACAATATTTTAAGTTTAATTTCATTTTAATTCGACAAAGAAATAATATTTATTAAATATAGCATTAAACAAAACAAATAATATTTAAAATTAATAAGTCGAACAAGAAGTAATTCTTTTTTTAAATTACGTTGATCGAACAATTTTTTTTTGCCACCTGAATCTGAATATTATCATAAAATTCAGCCAGCTCCATTTCATGCTACACACGAAAAAGTTACTTTCAGTAGTTTTAGTATTATAGCTAGAACGGATACACGAATTGTTGTTTAAAACATATATCTTTTTTGTAAAAAAAAATTTTTTTTAAATTCACAAAATTTTATTCAGATCGATAAAAATGGTTTGTTAACCGTTATTGACAAAAATGTTGTCAATTTTTATGTGTGTGTAGCACTAAATCTGCAAAAGTGGGTTTTTTTAATTTACCAATTAGATTGGATGTAAATGCACGGCTGTATTTTTGTAGAAAACCGTCAAAAATATCTTAAACAATGCATAAAAAAATGCATTTTTGAATCCCGGGATTCCGGACTCAAAATCCCGGGATTCCGGGATTGAGAAAACTTCCGGGATCCCGGGATTTCGGGATTCGGGATCCCGGGATTGAATGCCTTACATATGATTCTGCTGTGTGGCCAGTATGCCGTTGCTTTTCATCGCCTATTGCGACGTTCGCTAAAATTCAAATATTTTAAATTCAAATATTCTACGGGTGAAGAATTATTCTTTCGAATTATTTGCTAGTTTCTACTATGCTCTATATAAACTGTATATATATATATTTTATATGTATGTTTTCAGCGACACGCATTTTCCTCTGCCGCTGATATCTTACCCTGTTCACGCCATTACCTTACCTACGCCGATGCCTCTGCCTCCGACGCACTATATCGCTCCTTGAATTCTCTTAACTCGCTTATGTGCGCATTCCGCTCCTGCGAATCGCATTGTCTCCTTACCCTTACAATTACTGGTGAGATAAAGTCTATTACCTGGTACGGCCCGTCGTACTTCGGAGCCAATTCAGCTGCGAATCCCTCTACCGCCTTTGATGCTTCACCAAAACGCGCTGGCCAACCACTGTGGCCTCGTCATAGAGAGATTTGGGTAACAATGGCTCACGGCCCTGCACCAGGAAAGCTGGACTATATCCAGTCGTTTCTGATACTCCAGTATTTATCGCTAAAGTCACTTCTGGCAGGAGTTCGTCCTGATTATTTCTGGCCAACTGCGCCACCATCGTCTTTATTGTCCGATTTGACCTCTCTGTCGCGTTTTCCTGCGGGGTGTAAGGTGCCGTGAACTGGTGCCTTACACCGAGACTATCCAAATGGCTCCTGCACGCCTTACTCGTAAATTGGGTACCATTGTCTGTAACCACGACTTTACGCACCCCAAATCTCGCCGAAATCCTTTAGCGGAACGCCTTCTTCAATGTGTCCGTTGTCGCCTTCCGCATTGGTACAATTTCCACCCACTTGGTGAATTTGCACACACTATTGGCCAGGATTCTTCCGTAGTAGCGATTCGCCAATCGGGCTATGGTCTTTCGAATGCCCAAGTGACCAGCGGTGGGGTTGTCGTGATTTTTTGCAAGGACTCGTTTCCTCAAATGCGTCGCTACACACAACTTCCATGGAGCGCAGTCTTCATCTCCTACTCGTCGCGGAATATGCCGATATAGTTGATCCCCTTGGATGAGGTAATCGGCAAACTTCTCCGGATTCTTTGCTACCTCTGCTTTGCGCGTCGCCAACCAGCGGCATTCTTGTGTGTCAACCGTTGTTGTTTATGTGACCAGGAGTACATCCCGGGGCTGTAGTGACAAGGCGTCCGCAATCCTTCCAGACGGGCTCTCAATTGAATTCAACCTCTTCAAGGACATGTGGTCGGTAATAATTGTAAATTCGTAGCCTTCCAAATACTCACGCATTTTCCGCACGCCCCAAACGATGTCGAGGCACTCCTTCTCCGTGGGCGAATAATTGATCTCCGCCGTCGTCGATCGCCTGCTAGTAAGGCATTCAATCCCGGGATCCCGAAATCCCAGGATCCCGAACGTTTTCTAAATCCCGGAAACCCGGGATTTTGAGTCCGGAATCCCGGGATTCAAAAAATTCATTTTTTATGCATTGTTTAAGATATTTTCGACTCTTTTCCACAAAAATACTGCAGTGCGTTTACTTTCAATCTAATTGGTAAACAAAAAAAGCTCACTTTCGTGTAGCACTAAGTACACACACAAAAAATTAAGACAATTTTTGTCAATAACAGTGAACAAAACATTTTTATCGATCTGAATAAAATTTTTTCAAATTGAAACAATTTTTGTATTTGACAAAAGAGTAGATATATTTAATAAAATTATTTTGTGACAGCGTGGCAAAATAAATAATAAAGCAACTCAATTTAACACATAAAATATCAAACTTATTCGATCAGAGTAATTTAAAATTAATAACTTTTGGTTTTATTTATTTTGAATTTTGTTTTGTTTAATGCAATATTTATTAAATAGTATTTCTACGTTGAATTAAAATAAAATTAAGCTTAAAATATTGTTGCAACAGTTTTTTCTTTAATCCCGAAAATCCCGAATAAATCCCGGGATCCCGGGATTGTAATTTCAAATCCCGAAATCCCGGGATTTTCAAAAACACTTCGGGATTGAATGCCTTACCTGCTAGCATAGGCTACCACTCGTTCTTGCTCCTCAATCGTTTGTGTCAGCACCACTCCCAATCCTTGGTCGCTGGCGTCGGTCTGCAATGTGAATTTCTCTGAAAAATCTGGACATATGAGTACCGGGGCTTCTGTGAGGAGGAGTTTCAGCTGCTCGAATGCCTCTTGCAGCTCCTGCTCCCACTTTCACCGTCGACTCTTCTTTAACAATGCTGTAAGTGGCTGCACCACCTTCGAAAAATCTGGAACAAATCGCCGATACCGTGATGCTATTCCTAAGCATTGTCGTAATTCTCGCTGATTTGTTGGCGGCTTCAATTCCTGAATGGTTGCTATCTTTTCTGGGTCCGTATGTATCTCGTCCGGCGTGACGATATGTCCCAATTATCGAATCTCTTTCTTGAAGAATTCGCACTTCTCCGCGTTGATCCTCAAATTTGCGGCACGCAGCCGTCTAAATACCTCTCGTAAATTTACCATGTGCTCCTGCAATGATGTTCCTGTGACGATGATGTCGTCTAAGTACGCAAACGCGTATGGCTCCATGTCCGGTCCAATGACTCCGTCCAAGGCACGTTAGAATGTCGCCGGTGCTGATACAATTGATACAACCACCGTCCTCCATGTGCACCTGCCAGTATCCGTTTTTAAGATCCAATGTACTGATGACTTTCGCGTTACGTAGGCGATCCAGGATATGTTGAATACGTGGCATCGGATATGCATCCGGCACCGATTTGGCATTCAATTGCCTGTAGTCCACGCACAAGCTCCATTTTCCGTTCTTCTTCTTCACGAGTACTATTGGAGCACTATGGGGACTCCTTGCTGGCTCTATGGATCCTTGGGTGATGAGTTCATCTATCTGCTCGTTTATAATTCCCATCATCGCAGGATTTTTGGGATAATACCTTTGTTTGATGGGACTTTCGTACTTCATAATTATCCGATGGCTGGTGATGTTCGTTGTTCCCTGCAATGCCTCAAATGGAGGCAGCTCCTCCTCTAAAAACCTGTCAATCAATTCCTGCTGTGCCACCTGCTGACACCAGCGTTCCTCTTCCACTTGTGTGCCTTCTCCCATACCGCTCTCTCGTTAACTCGCCTCCTGAGTGTCTTGTGCAACCTGATTCTGTAAAAACTTGTGATCTACCTCAGGCGGTCTGCCAACTGCTCCTTGTTTCTCTGGGCTTTAAACCTGTGTGCGTCGCTTTGGTATCGGTTCTGTGTATACCGCTTCCTGCCTTTCCTGTTGTGGACTTTGCTCCTGAACTATTTCCTCTCGTATTTCCTCCGTTGTGACACCTCCGTGTTTCCTATTTTCCTCTCTTTTCGCAGCTTCATCCCCACTGTTTCCAAATCGCATATTTCTCTCCCCTCGCTCGTGGTCCCTAAGGGTCCTTGAATCCTCCGTTGGCTGCAGTAGTGTTATTGAATGCGTCCCCCGCGTAAGTGTTGCGTTGATGTGACCAAGGTAATCCTGTCCCAAAATGAGTGGATCCGTGGAATAAATTAAAAGGAGAATCACATCTGCGGCCTCCCATGGTGACCTTGACTACCAACGCGTTTTCAATCGTAACCACCGAACCACCTCTCGTTCTCGGCGGGGCCCTCCATCGTTTCCCGAACGTCTCATGCAACATTCCGCTGTCGTTACTCCTCGTGCGCCACAATCCCAACAATGCGTTATGGCCGCGTTGCATCTGTTTGAGAAATGCCCTGTTTCACCTCACCGATGACATATTCCTCGTGAGTGCGGGCGTTGATTCACACCTTGCACCAGCCGGTGCCTTTCCTCTGGCATCTTCGCTTGTTGCCTCTCTGTCGTGTTGCAGGCCTTCCAAATCTTATGCCAGCGCCAACAACTCATCTAAATCTTTAAAATCTTGCCGTTTGATATACAACCTGAAATCTACTTGGCAATTTCTGAATATCCGGTCTAGCTTGTCCTCCTCCGTATAGCTAGCATGGCGCCTCCGTATGGCGTCATCCAGCTGCTCAAAATAGCGTCCAGGCAGGAAACATGCTTTGAATTCGCTCCACGCTGTCCACTGCCGATTATTATTTCTATACCATGTGAGCGCCTTGTCCTTTAATAGCTCCGGCATCATTCGTGTCATCTCATTGATAGTGATGTTGTAGGTCAGCACCAGTTTTTCAATCCTTGCGATGAACGCTAAAGGGTCGCGTCCTCCGTCATATTTGGCCGACCATCTTCTCACCTGCTCGATCACAGTAAGGCGAGCTGGCCTGTAATGCCACTGGTCTCCTCGTGGTGCTCCTGCATACATGCGTTATCCTTCTTATGTGGCTTTGCCTCTGTGGCCTCCACCTTCTCCTCGACGTTGGGGTTTGCAGTTTCCGGGTTTCGTGCGTATTTCGCTTCCAATTCCAGCATGCGGTCTGAGTGTGCCAAACTGGCGTTTTCGTCCTTCACAAAGGCAACAAACCTTTTCCGCAGCTCTTCCACAGCTCCGCTTTCGTCGAATCCGAATTCCGCTGCGTATTTCCGTAGCTCGTCCTTTCGTAGAAAATTAATCCAGCTTGTCTTTACCATATTTGTATTCTCCGTTGTTTCCGCTCGTGCTTCTGCGTCCTGACTCTCTATTGATTGTTAGGTGTTGATGTTTTTATGTTTTACTTCTGCTTAGAGTCCCTGCTCGGGCGCCATATGTAACGACGTAAAGGCTGAAGTATGAACTCGTCGGATGTCCAGGGCTTCGTACACAGAAAATTTGTAAATTTCAGAGACTTTTGGTTAAACAGATATTTTATGATGTGATTTTAACACAAGGCGTAGCTTTCGATTAAATAAATTATAGAATATTGAAATATAAGTAAAAAATTAAGATTACAAAAATGAAATTAATATATGAAAAACAACTTGTGCTCTTGGCGATGTAAAAAACAAGAAGAAGTGAAGGAAGAAAAAGAATTTAAGCAAGTAGAGAAAATTAGTTGTTGTTGCGAATGACGTTTACATAGATAGAAGATGATGACGGTGCATTCACAATGATCTGTCGTTTGAAAGTATGAAAGCGTAATTCTTAACACTCCCTCTAGCTTTCATTAAGCATCAGTTATCGTACAATCCATATTGCTCCATCAAGAACTTGAATTTCTCTTTTGGCAAAGCTTTAGTGAGCGCGTCTGCAAGTTGATGATTAGTTGATATATATTCAACATCGATATCTCCATTTCGCTGCATGTCACAAGTATAAAAATAATGTACATCAATATGTTTGGTTCTCTTTGACGATTCCGGATTCTTAACAAGAGTGATTGCTCGTTGGTTGTCACATCGGATCTCCGTTGGTTGTTTTTGATTTATGTCGGACATCAGTTTTCGTAACCAAATTACTGCTTTTGTTTGAGCTCCACGCGATTGGTCCTCCATTTAAAAATGATATCTATCCAGTTGTGCTTCGCCTCGTATCCACGTCTCCTGCCCAGTCTGCTGTCAAATGAATGCGACTCAATTAACAGTTCCTTTTAAAAACTTTAATACTCGTTAACTCCTTGCCAGTGCATGTTTGTTGGCTTCTCCATATATCGACTAAGAACACCAACTATATAGGCAATATCAGGTCTTGTACATACCATAAGATTCATAAACGAACCAATTGCTTCTCTATATGGAAATATTTTTGTTTCTTGTGATAATTCTTCATACCTTGAAAATTTGATTCCTGGCTCTGCAGGTGTAGACTTTCTCCAAAATTTTCAGCGTATACACGCTGTGATAGATTTTGAGTTTTCGATTCTCCCGGTCTCTCTTGATCTGGATTCCAACGAAAAATTCGGCCTCTTTAAAAGTTATCTCGAAAGCTTTGTGTAGATCGTTCAATATTTTCTTGATGAATTGCAAATCGTTTCCGTATATAAGTCCATCATCAACATAGAGAGCTAAATACATAATAGATTTTTCAGATTGTAAAACAAAAATGCATGCTGCTGATTGTTTAAGACCATAATTAAGTAAAAATTCAACTATCTTTTTATTCCACTGCCTAGAGGCTTGTTTAAGACCATACAACCCCTTTTTCAGCAAACATACTCGGTCATCTTCAGCAAAACCATGTGGCTGCTCCATATAGATATTATCTTCGATGTTGCCATGAAGGAAAGCTGTCTTGACGTCAAATTGGTAAATCTCCATGTCGTGCGCTGCAGCAATCGCTAATATCGTTCTGACCGATTCGTATCTTACCACCAGTGCAAAAATGTCTCCATAGTCTATGCCAAACTTCTGCGAACAACCTCGTGCGACGAGTCTTGCTTTATACTTATCGATGTCACCATCAGCTTTTTATTTCTTCTTGAAAATCCAACGATTTGTGAGAACGTGCTTAGCTTCAGTTCGTGGAACTAGATCCCAGGTTTCAATTTTATAGAGAGAATCGATTTCACCATTAATTGCTGCCAAACAATTTCGCGAATCCTGTCTTTTCATGGCATCTTCAAGACTTGTAGGCTCTAATTCACCCACGCAGACTTCAGCCAATATAACAGCCTCCTCCGAGTCATCTTCAATCGATTTTGAAACTTTTCTGGTATGGTACGGACTTCGTGGTATGGGCAAACGTGGATTCTTGTACACTCGCTTAAGTTTGTCACTCTCAAAAGTTTCTTGTTCTTTCTCTGGTGTGCTAGGCTCCTCTTCAAATACCTCGTCACTCTGGAGATCATTCGGGATTTTTGTTTCTATCACCTCATGAAGACTTTCGCGTACTTCATTGAAAATCACAACTCTTCTGATTAATATTTTTCTACCGCTCAAGTCGTAGATTCTGTAGGCCTTGCTGTCATCATTATATCCGTTCATGATACATTTCATAGAATTTTTTTGCCATTTGGTGCGTTGCTCTTTCGGAATGTGGACGTAAGCATCACTTCCGAAAATTCGAAGATGTCCAACTGAAGGCCTCCTGCCAAACAGTTTCTCGTAAGGAGTGACGCCATCAATCACATTGAACGCAGTTCGATTCTTCAGATAAACAGCTGTGTGGGTGGCTTCTGCCCATAGAAACAACGGTAATTGTAAATTCGATGAAACCATTCTGCTCAGGCGCTTTTGGTGTCGTAACTTCGTGTTTGATTCCTTTCGATAAAAGAAAACGCCTTACAGATTCATTGCAAAATTCTAGGCCGCCATCAGATCTCAATCTTTTAACTTTGTGACCATCAGCTTCCACCTCAGCATATAATTTCATAAGACTTTCCAATACGTCAGTTTTATTCTTCAAGAAATAAACAAAACAGTATCTGGAAAAATCATCTTTGAGTATCATAAAATAAATTGCACCGCCAATAGACGATGTACTCATTTTACCACACAGTTCTACATGAAACGTCTCACCCGCTGACAATGCTCGCTTTGCTCCAGACTTGGGTAAACTTAGACGATGTTGCTTACCATACCCACATCCCTCGCAAAATGGAATCTCCTCAGACGACTTATCGATTCGGTTTGCTGCAATAATTACATTTACCAGTTCGTTTGCCACTGTCGCTTTTGTTATTCGGCCCCCTTGATTTATTGCTATATAGATGCGACGTTGTTGTTGGTGTGAATTTCATTTGTTCGAAAGCTAATCAATGCTTCTTCGTTGACTAAATGGTCTGTCAAACGTTCGATGTTTTGATCGGCTCGGGGTACCGCGTACCATGCTGTTCGTACGTGATCGAATTTGGCAGGCAGGCTACTTAAAATCTTTGCTATAATCGTTGGCTCCTTTTGCTCGAGATTCATGTCTTTTAGCCTCTGTGCCAGTGATATCACTTTCGCAATAAAATTTGCCATGCTTTCATCTTCATCTAGTTTACAGTTTATAAATTTCTCCAAAAGCACCTGCGCGGATTGCTCACTTTTTTCAGAGTGAACAGTCTTCAGCCTTGACCACATTTGGGCTGCAGTCGGTTAAATACTTTAGCTGATCCAACTCCAAGCCCCGCATGATAAAAGCTTGTGCCTCTGCATCCTTATCATCCCACGATTCAACATTTGAAGATGGCCTAAGAATAGTCCCAAGAATATACGGCTTAAGTTTGTTCTCCGTCATATAAATCTCCATTTGACGACGCCATAGCTGATAGTTCTGCCCATTGAAACGATGCAGTTGATATACTCTTGATTCGGACATCCTCAGTACAGAAGGCCTTTCAACGACAATCTCGGAGTTATCTTGAGCCGTATACGTTTCGTCCACAATTGCAGAATCATCCACAATATTATCAGCAGCAGTTTTAGATTCGTCCATGCAATACAATTATGCAATTATTCCATTAACCTTTATAATCGCGCATGTGCCTGGGCCCACAAACTGATGTGATTTTAACACAAGGCGTAGCTTTCGATTAAATAAATTATAGAATATTGAAATATATTGCTATAATGCAGTAATTACGTTTATTGAAAGAAAGATGCTTGAAATAAGATTTAAGTAAAAAATTAAGATTACAAAAATGAAACTAATATATGAAAAACAACTTGTGCTCTTGGCGATGTAAAAAACAAGAAAGTGAAGGAAGAAAAAGAATTTAAGCAAGTAGAGAAAATTAGTAGTTGCGAATGACGTTTACATAGATATAAGATGATGACGGTGCATTCACAATGATCTGTCGTTTGAAAGTATGAAAGCGTAATTCTTAACATTTTATTTAACAAATTTCAAAAGAGAGTTACAGATGTTATATATATATATTAGGGCGAACAGTGGCAGACCACCAGCGGGCACTATTCAACCGCTTTCGGTGGAATCGATTCGGCTCGATAAATCGCAGATCAGGAAGCGGGCTACAATCTACCGGTCTCCTTGACACGACGTATCGCAAAACTACGATTTCAATGAGACAGTGTAGGATCACTCGCAGACCAAGTAACGGGTTGCAATCTACCGTTCTCCTTGACTCGACGTGTCGCAAAACTACGACTTTCCTTGACTTGACGTGGTGGTTCACTAGCAGACCAGTAATTATGGAATCGACGTGACGCGCACCCAATGACTCCAATTTAACTCCTCTCAACTGACTTCAATCTAATAAATTCTCTCGACTGACTTCAGCTTAACTTCTCTCGACTGACTTCAACTTAACTTCTCCCAATTCGGTGTTCACTTGCTCTGTACTCCTCACTGCCTTGCCGCTGCGTCTGAAAAGATATCCGGATTTGAGTGTTCGTAAAAGATCGCTGATTCGGAATTTCGCAAGAGCATTCAAAATCTTTATTTAAAATTAGAGACCGACCGAAATCGTTTTTTAATTTCGGCCGAAGTTTTTTATTTTTTTTTTTCGGCCGAAACCGAAATTGCCGAATTTTTATTATTTTAATTTTGACCGAAACCGAAACCGAAAAAATAAAAGAACAGTTGTGAGTTTTAATGTATTAAAGTGGTACATAATTAAGCTTATCAGTAGGCTGAAATCGATGGCGCATATTCATAGTCAAATTTAGTAGCTGTTAAAATTTAGAACCAGCTTAGTAGCTGCCAGTTCAGTGTATTATTTGTCAACTTAGTAGATTACTAAAGTTAAGTTGGAGCTTAATTTGGCTATGAATATGGGCCGATCATTTTAAGTTCAGATCATGAATTAGATGAATTTAGAAGCAAACTATCAAATGCGTGGAAATCAAGAGTAGTAGAAATTACTGTCAGGGTAGTAGATTTCTAGAGAGGGGAGTAGATATGGGTGTATGCGTAGAGTACTAGAAATTCTACGAGAGTAGTAGAAATTTAGTAGTAGAATGTAGAAAGAGTTGTAGTTTTGCATTGTATGAAACTCACATAACAGACTTGGGAAATTAAGCGACCAGTAGTAGATATGGGTTTCTGCGTAGAGTACTAAAAATTCTACGAGAGTAGTAGAAATTTCTGTCCGGGAAGCAGATTTGTAGAAAGAATAGTACTTTTGCATTGTATGAAAGTCACATAATATTTTGAGGAGTAGATTTCTTCCATAGTAGTAGAAAATATCTTGAGGGAAGTAGAAAAATCTGCTACCGTAGTAGAGGAGTAGAAATTTATAAATCATTGCGAGAGTATTAGATCTACTCCGATAGGACATGTCTTCTTTGTTGCTTCTGATTCTTCGAAACTATGATCAATGCTTAAATTTGTGTTACATACCGCTTTTATCCACTTGGTTGCTCCTTATGTATTTGTTACATTTTTCTATCAAACCGAAATTTTCGGCGGAAATATAGAAATTTCGGCCGAAAACGAAATTTAGCCGAAAGCGATATTTTATTTTTCTGCCGAAATTAAGAATCTGTATATTTTTAATTTTCCTGCAATTGAATTGATTATTTATATTTTCTGTTTAATTGAGAGTATGGTATGGCAACCAGCATTCCTGCTTATGGGACGCGTGTGCTGCCTGACCATCATCCTTCGGTACAACATAATATTCCTATTCCGGAGTATGGTGTGGCAACCAGCATTCCCGCTTATGGGACGCGTGATCTGCCTGACCATCATCCTTCGGTACAGCGATATAATCTTACTTCAGAGTATGGTATGGCAACCAGCAGTCCCGCTTATGGGACGCGTGATCTGCCTGACCATCATCCTTCGGTACAGCGATATAATCTTACTTCAGAGTATGGTATGGCAACCAGCATTACCGCTTGTGGGACGCGTGATCAGCCTGACCATCATCCTTACATCATAATTCTATTCCAGATAATGGTATGGCAACCAGCATTCCCGCTTGTGGGACGCGTGATCTGCTTGACCATTATCTACTTTATACTCTACTATAAGTTGTAACTCACCTGATTCGGAATTTCGCAAGAGACCGAGTCACGGTGTGTACACTGCTTTTATACTTGTTTTTACACCAATGCTCGTTGGTGCAATGTAGCATCGATTTCTGTAGTTTCACGTGGTGATTTGTTGCCGTGTTACTACTGTTGTCTCTCTCTCTCTCTTGTATTATCGTACCAACGTAGTTTATGTCGCGAGTTGGTGTATGCCATTGTTATATTGTTGAACCTGGGTGGACATTTCACCACTGTTCGGCCCTATTAAATACTACTATTTTAGGTTTAAAGGTATTAACTTATTATTTATGAATTCATGGTACCTATGAATGTAAACAGTGAAATGAATGAAATGAATGAATAGAAAGTATGTATAAAATAAATGAGATATTTGGTATTTCTGGCATCGATGGATGCTGACATTTTAATGTGTCGACTTAATAATTTTGGGGTCGTCACAACGTGCAATGCGGTCCTTTAATTACAACAATGGATGGTTATACCATATTAATGAAAGTATAATTAAGTTGTCGCATTTTAGACCTGGAAAAAAATTTACCACGACTGTGCAAGATTCAAACCTCAGAATTTGTTCTTCGGTTCATTAACAACAACATATCAAAAAATTAGAGTGCACTTTTTGAGAAATCACGGTTTTTGCAAAATAACTCGGGGAAATAAAGGTTTATAATAACAGATAAATAATACATTTTTGTGTGTTAAATGGAGTTGAAAGACTATTTCGTGTGTATTTTTCACGCTGAATATCGGATTTTGTAAATAACTCAAGGAAATACAAATTTTTGAATATTAATTATTTTTGATTTTTTAACAACATCTTGAGCAAAAATATAACACTTGTATTTTTGAGATTACACTGTAGAACAGAAGTTATTGGGCCTCAACCAAATTTTTGTGGGATGATAGTATTGTATGTGGGAGTTTTGCTCCACCTCATCACAATTTTTGTTAGACGTCATAATGTTTTTTTACAGCTTTTCATTAATATGAACTGTTTAGCGGTTGAAGTGATTTAGATAATTGTTTGAAAGGTAATTTCTTGATCTTTCCTCCAGTTTTAAGGAATTGAAAATCGAACTAGTAGTTGTTGAGAAATCGGAATTCCATATTCCGGTAAGTAAAATAGCGCTTATTTCATAAGTTCTTTGCAGAGCGAAAATGAATGTTAGTAATAGGTTTTTATACGAAAATCTTAAGGAAAAATTCCCAAAATTTTGGAATAAACGAATTGATGAACAGAAATCGGTGTATTTACGTTACCTACAAACGCTAACGGAACGTTCTGGAGGAACAACTGGAGCACACGAACAATTGAGACGAGTTACCATCAGTAATAACGGAAGAGAAAATAGCCTGGGCAGTAAAATCCTTCAGGCCCTACAAATCTGCGGGGCCCGATGGTATTTTCCCAGCCATGCTACACTACTCTTTAGAGCATATAGTACCACTTCTATTAGATATTTTCACGGAATGTCTGCAAGTAGGGTACGTACCGATATTATGGAGGGAGGTTAGGGTAGCTTTCATTCCCAAAGCGGGGAAAGCGAGCCACACCGCTGCGAAAGATTTCAGACCGATCAGCCTCTCATCGTTCCTATTAAAAACGATGGAGACACTGATTGATCTTTACCTGAGAGGTTCCATAAACCCACAACTTCTAAGCAAATCACAACATGCATACCAGAAAGGTAAATCTGTTGAGACCGCTCTCCATGAAGTTGTCGGTCATGTGGAACGTATACTACACATAAAAAAGTACACGTTAGCCGCATTCTTAGATATCGAAGGTGCTTTTAACAACGTAACAACAGAGGCCATTTTAAATGGTCTAGATGACGTATCTGTGCCACGTCCTATCCAACATTGGGTTCACAACATGCTAGAGACTAGAGTTATCAACTCAATGTGGGGTACGGGCACCGCCAGAAAATCCGTAACTAGAGGGACCCCACAGGGAGAAGTAATTTCCCCTATCCTGTGGGTTCTTGTAGTAAATAAAATCCTAAAATCATTTAACTCAAAGGGTATTAGAATTACTGCTTACGCTGATGACGTGTGCATACTGATTTCAGGCAAATTTTTGCCCACAATATCAGAACTCATGCAATCGGCCTTAAAAGAGATTTCAGACTGGACGAAACTAAACGGACTTGGAGTTAATCCCTCTAAGACAGAATTAGTACTGTTTACGAGAAAGACGAAAATTCCCTACTTCAGGTTACCACAACTAGAGGGAATTGAACTGAAACTATCTAATGAAGCTAAATACCTCGGCGTAATTCTGGACCACAAACTTACGTGGAAAAGAAACACAGAGGAGAGAATGAGAAAAGGACTCAACGCGTTCTACATTTGTAAAAGGACCTTTGGGAAAAGATGGGGGTTGCAACCACGAATCCTTCACTGGATGTATGCTGCAATAATACGCCCTATCCTCACCTATGGGTCGTTGGTGTGGTGGACCACTACTAATGTTGGAAGCCGCCTCGGACTCCTCACGAAAGTGCAATCGCTAGCCGGTAGATCGATTGCTGGAGCCGCAAGAAGCACACCAAGGGCGGGCTAATGCTAGGCCTGCCATCGGTAGACCTGTACATACAAAGCTGCGCCGCAAAAGGCGCCCTCCGACTGAGGGAGGCCGGCATGTGGAGACAAGCATCGTATGGACATGCCTCGATAATTAACGAAATCTGTAAGCTAGGAACAAGACACGAATCTGAAAGCCTAAGGGCACCGACAGACTACATCTGCCCTAGTTATGCATTTGATAGGTTCCAAAAATTATTCCCGGAAAGGGAAGATTGGGGCAACAGAACGGTGACGAACGTTGACGACACTGTCGTTTTCACGGATGGATCCAAAATGGATATAGGAACAGGTGCGGGTTCTTACTGTGAAGCGCTTGGCCTCCAAAAGTCCTTCAGACTGCCGGACGCTAGCAGCGTCTTCCAAGCTGAAATCTACGCGATAGAGAAAGCTGCTAGAGCCTTAGCCGATCAAAACATACGCACACAAAATGTAATGATCTGCATAGACAATAGGGCGGCCATACAAGCAATCACGTCGTACACTGTCAACTCGAAAGCAGTAAAGAGGTGTAGGGAAGCACTGCGAATCGTGCAGGGCCACCTTCGGGTTACTCTCTGCTGGGTTCCCGGACATAGCGATATAGAAGGGAATGATAAGGCGGACGAGATGGCCAGGGGAGGCTCTGCTATGGAGATCAGTGCGGCCGACAACTCAATTCTGCAACCGATACGCAACCAATACGGAATAATTGACAGTATGGTAAATAGGGAAATAAACGATAAATGGGCCAATAGACAAGACTGCAAAACGTCTCGACTTCTATGGCCTAAATTGAACTCGAAAAGAACAGAGGAATTGCTATCCCTGGATAGGAAATCTCTTAGCATACTGACGGGGGTTATCACCGGACACTGTGCCATAGGATCCATGCTGGGGAAATGGCATATAGTAACCACAGATATATGTAGGAGCTGCGGAGATGAGTATGAACTAGAAACCATACAACATTTCCTCTGCCACTGTCCCGCTCTACAAACAAAGCGCCAACGAGCATTGGGCTCCCGGTTCTTTGAGAGCACAACAGAGCTGTCAGAGCATACAGTATCGGACCTTCTAAAGTTCATTCGAAGCACAAAATGGATCCTTGATGGACCAAACGTGCGCTGACACTATAGGAGGGAAATTGAGAAAGGGTCTCACATATACGCACACAAAATGTTAAAAATTAAAAGGGATTCACAATGGGCCACAGATGGCCTCCGAGTGGAAATGGTACTCTTCTGTACCACACACCCTTATAACTAAGGCATTCAATCCCGAAGTGTTTTTGAAAATCCCGGGATTTCGGGATTTGAAATTACAATCCCGGGATCCCGGGATTTGTTCGGGATTTTCGGGATTTAAGAAAAAACTGTTGCAACAATATTTTAAGCTTAATTTTTTTTTAATTCAACGTAAATATTATTTTAATAAATATTGCATTAAACAAAAATCGAACAATCGAACTAGAAGTTGTTGAGAAATCGGAATTTGAACGTTGCAACTTTAAATTTAAAAAAAAATAAATAAAAATATAAAAAAATTAAAACGTTCAAATTCCGATTTGTAAACAACTACTAGTACGATTTTCAATTCCTTAAAAAAGGAGGAAAGATCAAGAAATTACCTTTCCAACTAAAAAAAAGAGTACGGGATTATCTAAATCAGTTCAACCGCTAAACACTTTTTACAAATGAAAAGCTGTGACAATGCATTATGACGTCTAAAAAAAAATTGTGATGAGGTGGAGCAAAACCCAGCTAGGGTTTTACTGTCACATACAATACTATCATCCCACAAAAATTTCGTAGAGGCCCTAAAAAATTTGCCTTAAATTGTTGCACAGTGTAATTTATGTGTTAAATTGAGTTGCTTTATTATTTATTTTGCCACGCTGAATCCATTCAAAAGTACAACACTCAAACGGTCAACAACCTTTTTGTCGAATAAAAAAAATTGTTTCAATTTGAAAAAATTTTATTCAGATCGATAAAAATGTTTTGTTCACTGTTATTGACAAAAATTGTCTTAATTTTTTGTGTGTGCAGCACTAAGTCTACGAAAGTGAGCTTTTTGTGTTTACCAATTGGATTGAAAGTAAACGCACTGCAGTATTTTTGTGGAAAAGCGTCAAAAATATCTTAAACAATGCATAAAAATTCAATTTTTTTAATCCCGGGATTCCGGACTCAAAATCCCGGGTTTCCGGGATTTAGAAAACGTTCGGGATCCCGGGATTTCGGGATCCCGGGATTGAATGCCTTACTTATAACCTAACCTAACCTAATGGTAATGGTAATGAAATAGAATTTCATTACCTGTAATGGTAATGGTAATGGTAATTCGTAGTGAAAATTTCATTAAAGGTATTCATTTAAAAGTAGAAGTTGTGCAGTTTGTGACTAGAACAGTTTTCCCCGGTCTGTTTCATGAACACACCAGAAAATTATTTGTGCACTTCTTTTGATTCTTCTTCTTCTTCGAATTTTTGACAGCTGTTGTTTAAAGGGGAAAAAATGCCTAAAATAAGCGCAAAAAGAAAATTAATCAAACTATTTGAAGAAATAGCTTTCGTTGACGGCGGTAAGTAAATTTGTTTACTTACCGACATTTTCGAAGCAAACTATATTAGTGTTGTGAGCATACTCACTTAGACAATAAACGAGACCCCACTTAGAAGTACTCGATATTCTGCACAGCTTTGACAATTATAAATTCAATTAACTTTTATTTTGCAAACAATTGTTACCTATACATAATTCTTTTTTAAACTTATATATCGTCGCTGGGCTTACAAAAAGAGTTATGTATTTTTCATAAACTTTTCAGGAGAGCAAAAAAACTGATTCTTTGTGTCCTTACGCATTATTTTGAAATTGTCATATTTTTAAAAAATTCCATTAACTACTAAAAATTACTGTATGAAAAAAAAAATTCAGTTTTTTGACCGATTCTGACGTACAACACTTTAGGGCCTTAAATCATCACATAACTCTTTTTGATAAAGAATTTTAATTCGATTTCGGCACAACGGAATTGCATGAAATTTAGATCCAAGACATATGTATGGCCTAGCCACAATATGAGAAGATATGGGCTTAATATGGGCGTGGCTCCTCCCATTAATGGAATTTCGCGGAAACGTTTTCTTGGGCTTATCAGATATATAATGAAGGAAATTGGGTCTTGTTCATACTAAAAATCATATAATTGAAGTGGAAGTTTAACGATCGGTTTTATTGGTCAACATGTTAAGTTGACCAAATGGACTTTATTTTATTCAAAACCATTTATGGATACATTTTGATCGGGAATATATTGTATCACATATTAAATCGGTTTGAATGTCGCTTTTTATACCCTACACCTCATGAGGTAGGGTATATGTACTGTGGTCTGAAGTTTGTTAAACCAAGAAGGAAGAGTGATAGGTATGGAAAACTATATATTCTTGACCAGCGTCACCTCCTGAGTTGTTTTAGAACTATACGTCTGTCCATCTGTCCGTCTGTAGAGGGCCCAACCTTTGGATATATCCTGTTTTGGCCCTCGAAGGAGTTGGTATTGAAAATGGGCGTTATAGGTCGACTCCCACGCCTACCTTCCATATAAGTGAAAATCTTCTTTTCTAAAATATGTAACCTAATTCCGCTGAAATAGTTCCAAACTTGCTACATAGGGGTTTTTGAGGTCGCTGATTTTCAATTTGGTGTTGAAATTTCCAAATTCAAGATGGCGGATCCAATATTGCCCAGTAGGTTAGTTGTAAGTTGGCTTTGACCGACTGAAACTTACTCACTTGTTTTACTGAGCGTAATGGCCGTTTTCGGGAGGTCATACGCCCATTTAATTTTGGGCCTATCGATGCTGGCAAGACGTCATACCTTCAAATACGCCCGTGAGTTCATTTAGAATAAAATTAAAAAATGTATTATGAGACAAAGGATATAATAAATGTATCATATTACCTTTGCAAATGGTAAAAATTCTATTGGATCTTCAAATTAAATATAAGCAAACCCTGTATTACTTTTTCCAATTTTATTTTGGCAATTACATCAATACTCGCGTTCTAGTTTCGGCTTTGATCAAAAACAATTATGTGCAAATGAATACATAACTTATTTTTTAGAAACTTTTTAGTACTGAAAATACATAGCTGTATTTGGTAACTTCTGAACCAATTGAGATATCAAAAAACCAATGATGAGGGAAGGATGGCTAATATAGTTAAAAGGGCCAATAAAAAAAATTCGAAAAAAATTTCATAACTCTTTTTGTAAGCCCAGCGACGATGTATAATTATACATTTTTCTTTTTAATTTGCAGCCGCATTTTATTACTTTTGATAATTACTTTTTTAATTAATCGAATATCAATTTTATTGTTCGACATAACTACAATCGCACAACATTTGTGCAGTTCTTTCCGCACCAAAATCGAAGCGCAAAGTTTTCCACTTTGTGCAATTCTCTTCTCATATAATTTTTGACTGTTCTCGCAGAGAACTTATATTTATAGAGAAGCGTCATAAGCTCTTCCTCTTCCTTTTTGTTAACTCGGAGCTCGTGCAATTCTCGTGAGTAAGCAGACTGCGGAGTTTGGACAGTGCGTGTACAGACTGCGGCATTTGGCTAACATTTTTTAATTTTTTGTAGTCTGCTAGAAATGTTTTTGTTGTTGGTTCGCTTTTGTTTTTGCTTTTCTTTACATTTTTGTTTTGTCCCTTTTCTTATTTCGATCGTTTTCTTTGACTAGATCTTGATTCGTTTGTTTTGATTCTTTTTTTTATTCATCTTGCAATTTTTTGCCGTTTGGTTTTTTTACTATGATTGGCGGCGCAGGTTGTTGTTGGCGATTTTCATCCCTCCTGCTGCTGTTTTCTTATATGCATGTATATTTTTCTATGATTTGTTTGGATTCGCGACAAAGTATTTTGATGGTTTTGGCATTTTTGGAATCACATGATAAATTATGGAAGTTATCTGCTTTGTTCCTACATATATGTTTTCTTATTTTTATAACCCTTACATTAACTTGCTTTGGGCGGACTATATATATATCTGCTTTGTTCCTACATATATGTTTTCTTATTTTTATAACCCTTACATTAACTTGCTTTGGGCGGACTATATATATATATATATATATATATTAGATCACCCATGAGCTATATGGGAATTGCAAAAGTGCTTTTTTGTTCGCTCCCCGCGCATTTTTGGAAAGGTGGGGGCTCAAAAAAAACATCTGCAAAAAAAACTGGACTTCGGTAGTGGAAAAAAGCCAGGCCGGCTGGACTTTTGTCTTAAAAATAGTATATAACTTTATCTATCTGTAACTTTTAAAATAGGAGATTTAGGCGATAGGACTATATAACAATTTTTTTGCAGAATGAGAGGATAAACATTTTCCCCATAAACACTCTTAGCCTCCGTGGAACCGTTCATGGTGTTTTAAGCGGTCAACCTAAAAATATTTTGTAAAGCGTTTTTTTAAATTGATCTCATGCATATTTGGATGGAGGTAAAATGTTATGCTTATCGCCATTAAATTGGGCATTGAATCTAGTGTATCTCAGCATTTTAAATTTTGGAAAAATTTTGATTTTTAAGGAAAATTTAGATTTTTAAAGAAAAAAAAATTGGTTTATTTTTTTTATTAGTATTGAAAAATATGTGCAGATTCAAGATACCTCCTCCTCCTTCATGAGAATATTTCAGGGATACTCGGAGAGTGTTTTAAGACCGAATACACAGCAACTGTTGATACATTTGTAGTATATACCCACACTAGCAATATGAAGTCTACGTATAAAGCTATTTCTTGTGCAGTGGCTCACAGACACATTTTATAGTATCGATATTGGTATCATTGGAAAGGTCTAATCAATACCTTTCGAATGAATACTAGGACGCTTTAATCCGTTATGTACCTATTTGGAAAATTACATTTAAAATTAACCTACTTTTCGAACTTTTTTCCTGGGGTTTACAAAACTGTTTTTGGTATGCAAAAAGGAGCTCTGGTCAAAATAAAGCAACTTTGAAAAAGAAGGCTTAACAATAAAACCATTTCCTGAATTTTGACACATTTTTTTTAGATTTAGTTTTTGGAAAATTTGTTTGAAAGCAAATAAATTTGTATCCAAATCTTAAAAAATTTGTCAAAATTCAGGAAATGGGTTTATTGTTAAGCCTTAGTTTTTGGAAAATTTGTTTGAAAGCAAATAAATTTGTATCCAAATCTTAAAAAATTTGTCAAAATTCAGTATTTAGTCGAAAGGTATTGATTAGACCTTTCCAATGATACCAATATCGATACTATAAAATGTGTCTGTGAGCCACTGCACAAGAAATAGCTTTATACGTAGACTTCATATTGCTCGTGTGGGTATCTATATATATAAAAGAGACCTGTATGTCACCAGTAGACGCGAAAACTACGGCACCGATTCTCACCAAAATTTATATGTGAGTTCTAGGGGTCGTGAGTCGTGACATAGGATAGGTTTTGACACGCCCACTTTTACCGCCCACAAGTTAGAAAATACGTATTTCTCTCACATTTGTGAATCTTTTAAAGCAAATACCATATGATCAGCAATCAACTTGCTTGCCACCTAGGACTTAATTTTTCCCCACCCAAGCAGTGTTACCATATCTGCGGGTTAAAAAACCCTTTCGGTTTCTTTCAAAGTATGAAATCGATTTGCTAAAGTATTTCAAGTCGATGTACCGATCACAAATTTCAACAACTTCGAGTATTTTCAACATTAAATGCAGCAGGGAGTAATAATGAAGGTTATTTCCATTTGATTGCATGTGACTTTTCAACAATGGAAAAAACCTAAGACAATTCCAAAATAACGCGGCTTCTCCTTGAGTATTACATATTCGCAATTCCATAATTTGCCCCAATCTCCCAGTGCACATTTTATGCCCACTTTAACAGTACTTCATTTCCACTTAAATGCATTTGCCATTTACATTCCAAATAACTACGGAAAAATGTCTATTGTGAATGGAAATTAAATTATACCCTTAAAGCTCCCACACACTGAAATTTCCCCAAAAATTGCTTAAAAATTGCAAGGCGATATTCGGCTCGGACAAATTTTTTCGTGCTGAAAAATTTCACAAAAACAAAAACAAATGCATATCATTCTAGAGCGCACTATCGTATTTTCAAAAAAGTACCACGACACCAACGAAATTTTGCATTCATGTGTGGCGACCTTAAATGCTCACGGCGAAAGTCGCCCACTTTCACAGTAATCCTACACACAGTACTTCATTACAACTTAAAATACCCAAAATTCCGCGGTACTTTCTCGAAAATTCTTCCAGCAAAGATATTGGAATAAAAAAAATTGTTTGCGGTGAAAAATTTCAAAGCTACAACTAAAAATGTGTATCATTTATACATTTTTTTTAAAAAAACGCAGTATCGCATATTCAAGCAACATTTTTGTTCAAGTTCCGTACCGGCAGCGGAATTTCGCGTTATCTTATGGGGACCTAAATGCAGGCAAACCGCCATTAATATTACGAGAAGACGTCCATTGCGAATGAAAATTAAATTAAACTTGACACACTGCAATTGGCCTTTTCGGCAAATAAGCACTGCAAAATTGTCCCAACAAGTTAAAGAAATCACTTTCTTCCCACAAGAAAAATTTACAAAAACACAACAGAACGTTTCTCAATGTGGCAACACTCCTCACAGACGGGGCGCTCAACCAGTGCAGCCAACTTTAGGCAAATTTCCCTTCCTAAGGGAATTTTTGGTTTAATTTTGTCTAAAAGGGATAAAGGTACTTATTTTTACTTAATTTGAAGGTGCACTTAGACCGTAGGAGCGAACCCAACTTTTGTCGCGAACTCCAATCGTAAACGAAATTCCGTTCGTGCAACCGTTTACACTGACTGAATATTCCCTCCCACACCAGCATCGGAATCTACAGATTTGTTCGTTTTCAAGTGTTTACACTGCCGGGCTATTTTGTGCGAGCACTCGGCTACGCACCAAAGCTCAAAGATCGTATTCCAGTCGTTTGCACCGGCCGAATTAACGGCATTTGTTTCAAATACTTATACCACATGTCATTTAATTTAATTTCTTCCAAACATACTTTACTGCGCTACATACTGTAGAGTAAAGTGTTTTGTGTATTTGAAGATTTTAAGCTTCTTCAAGCATACAAGGGATTGGCGGTAGGCACCACAATTAGATGAGAAGGTAGAAGAACAGAGTTCCAATTCAATCTGGTTTTATTAGTGGCGAACGCGGCTCTTTTATATCTTTACTTATAACTGTTATAAATTAGTTCTTAATCTATCCTACTTACTTACACTACAATAATATAATTATACTTATGTTCTGCATTTCATTTGCACCTGTTGCCCTGAGTACGCTAATTTAGTCTTGACGATTGGTGTCGAAGGACGGTCATCGAAATTGAGTGCATTTCAATATACACTCAATTGTTGTTGACAACATCCAGAACCATTTGTGTATATTGGGTCAGCGTACTCAAAAGTGCAGCGTTAGCATGTCGACACATTGTCGGTGCATTTGTACTAATGAAATGCAGGGGTAGGTAATGTAGACTTGTATGTATACACTACACCCTTACCCTTAAGATGAAAATTATTTGAAGAATAATGATTTTTAAAAGAATTTTCAGAGAAGATTGTAGTTATAAAATTGTTAGGTGATATTATTAAAAATAATATTTTTATAGAATATTGATTTATATTATGAAATTCTTAAATAAGCAAATATATGATTATAATTAATAATTTACAGTAAAATACAATTAAAATTTATTTTTGTGTTTTTTTAAATTTGTAAAAAAGTGTAAAATTATTATTTTTACGAAATAAACTAGTATGATTTATAATAAAATATATGTAAAAAAGTTTTTAAATTTAATAGTTATTTTCTTATTGCTATATTGCTGCCTTGTAAGGTATCAGCTGATTGTTATGAATAATTTTTGGGTTCCCATTATATTCTATTTTTGTATTAACTCCTAATTTATCTAGTACTATAAATGGTCCCTTATATGGTTTTTCATATTTCTTTCTATTTTCTACTTTTAATAACACTAGGTCTCCTATTTCTATATTAACTTTTTGTATATTATTTAAATTTTTGTCAGTTCGTTTCTCCTTAGCCTTAATTAACATTTCTTTGGCTTTATTTAGTGAAAAATTTAGTTTCGTACGCATCTCGCTTCGATAGCTGTCGAGATCATAAGTTTTGGTTTCAGTTTCAAAAATTTGTTTGGGTAAACATGGTAATTTTCCGTATACAAGTTCAAAGGGTGTGTATCCAGTGTCAACGTGTGGAGTCGTGTTGTAAGCAAAAGTAAAATACGGTATCCACTTGTCCCATTCATGGTCATTTGTTGATGTTAAGAGAAATTCATTAAGAACTCTGTGGTTCCTTTCAAGTGACCCTATCGTTTGATGATGGTATGGAGTAGAAAATGTTTGTTTTATTTTTAATAGTTCACATATGCTGTGCATTAACTCATTTTTGAATTCAGTACCATTATCAGATTTTAGTACTTGAAAATGACCATACTTTAAAATTATTTGTTCTACGAGTGTTCTTGCGAAAGTGTCGGCGTCTTTTGTTGACATAGGGTATGATTATACAAATTTTGTGAGATCACATTGCATTGTTAGTATGTACCGAAATCCATTGGATATACGTAACGGTCCTACGGTGTCGATTGACAATGTTTGGAAACTATTACTAGGCGTGTCTGTTATCGTTAGTGGTTCAATAGTGTGGCGTGTTTGTTTACTTTTCGCGCATATGTCACATTGCGATACAAATTTCTTTACCATTTTGTACATGTTTTTCCACACGTACCTTTGTTTTAGTTTTATCACTGTCCTTCTAACTCCTAAGTGTCCTGTTGTGTGGTATTCGTACATGAGTTTAAATTTCGTAATGTCATCTTGTATTCTTTTTGGTGGGTTATAAATTAAAATTTTTAGTTGAGGACTTTTTCTATTTTGAGGGCTTTGTTGTATGTTTATAAATATGTTCTTAAATTCTTCTTTTGAGATTCTTTGGAATATTTTATCATTGTTGGCTAGCGCTAGCTCTTCTATACTCTCATTTTTCATTTTGGATATCAGTTTCTTCATAATCGAATCTAGATTCGTTGAATTATCACTGTATCTCGCATGCGTATTTAAATTATTTTGTTGGGTTAGCTTCTTCGAATACGAAACTGGTTTCGTTGAATTATCGCTAAATCCCACGTGCACAATATTATTTTCAATATATATTTTATTTTCTTTGGCCATATCAAATTTTAAATTCTTCATATTCCTGACGTCACTAACGGATGTGCAATCCCATATCGGAAGTTGATCAGACTTCTGGGTTTTGTCACTATCCACAATGATTTCTTCATCATTGTTTGCCTCTTTATTTTTAATGGCTTCTTTATTTGCCATGCCTCTTGAAACTCATGATGTGTGACTCGTTTATCAACACTGAAATTGTAAAAGTTTCGTAATCTATTGGCAAAGAAATTTCTTCAAAAAGTCTCCACCTAATATACCATCAGTCTCAATTGGAAATTTCGAACTGACCAGTTGAAACTCATGTTTGCTGGATTCCTCCCCAAAATTAAGTGTTAGGCTTATACTACCTAGTGAAAAAATTTCTTCGTTTGTAATGCCCGTTAATTTGCATTTTTCATCTGGATTATAAAAATCGTTATCTACATGTTTATTAATTTTACAGAGTGAAATGTCTGCGCCAGTGTCGATTAAAAAAGTCATAAAGTTGTTTTTGTACTTAATTTTTATGAAATTGGAATTGTTATCCGAGATTTTATAAATTTTTAGTTTTGGCTGTCCGGAATAACTTTGTTTTCCGAGCCCTGATCGTTTCCCTGATCATTTCCTTCATTGTTTATGATTCTTACATTTCGATTTGTGTAATTGGAGTAGCGTTTCTGTTGTTGTTATTGCTATTTTTCATATACAATAATAATATGGTAATATATATATATATTTTTTGTTTGTTTATTGTTTGCAACAAAATTAATTTATGTATTAATTATGGGTTTTAGCTCATTTTCCAAAAAATTCATTTTGGAAAGAGGAGTACAACAACTAAGCAAAAACTCAGTCTGGCAGAGTGTACAGCTGTTTCGGATCCCGCCACGGATCCTCGTCAGCACTCTTTATGCATTTTATTTTATCCAAGCGACGCTATAAGTAAGTATTGGTATGACGCACAAGAGAATTGTTTCTCCTTTGCATCACACGCCAACTCACTGAAGCAGCGAATGGTAAAATGCAGCAAACTGAATTTTTACTTGTTGTTGTATAGCAACCTACTACTATGCCTGGTTGAAGAATTTCCTCAAAGTCCCAGCAAGCAAGTTGCATGGCAAATGAATTTTTACATTGTGTGTGCATCAGAGCCAGAGTACCATTCGCTGCTTCAGTGAGTTGGCATGTGATGCAAAGGAGAAACAATTCTCTTGTGCGTCATACCAATACTTACTTATAGCGTCGCTGGGATAAAATAAAATGCATAAAGAGTGCTGACGAGGATCCGTGGCGGGATCCGAAACAGCTGTACACTCTGCCATACTGAGTTTTTGCTTAGTTGTTGTACTCCTCTTTCCAAAATGAATTTTTTGGAAAATGAGCTAAAACCCATAATTAATACATAAATTATGAAAAGCTCAATAAAAATCTGAATTTTTTACTAAACAAAATTAATTTAGTTAATATTTAGTTAACATTTTGTGAATATTTCAAATGCTTTAATTTTTTATTTTTTTTGTTATTTAACAATTAAATTAGCCTATTACTTAATTTAGCGCGTAAAATTTATTTAGAAATTGTAACTTTAAAAATGAAAATTTAATCAATTCGGGTTTATTTACAAATTTTTTTTTTTTGAAATAAAATATTTTGACAAATGCAAATTTAGTAAAAATCGTAAAATATAAAAAAAATTTATAATAGATAGTAGTTTCAGAGGATGTTGATGGCAAAACAAGCAATTTAATATGGAACGTTAAAAAAATGATAAAAGACATTTTTGCCATTGTGTGTGCTCCTAACTGCTTCGGCGAACATCATTGACATATCAATGCAGTGATCATGACAATCATCATCATAATCAAATTGATCGGCGCCAATTGTTGGTGCTTCCTCGGCGTTCACGGGTACTTCAACCCTTTGCATCGCTGTGGTTTCAATGCTTCCCAATGATACTGGCTCAGAGATAGAAAATGGTTTCGAGATGCACACCGGTGGTGATGCCAACGTTATAAAACCCAGAATTTCGTAAGAATCGTTTTCCGAGTCACTGAGCAGATGAATGATTTCTCCGTTTCGTAGCGGTTCATTGGCTTTTGCCACTTTTGGGTTCGTTGGCCACCTCCTCTGCTACGGACATGGTGGCCTTTGCCATTGCCGCATCTTGTTCATCATTAAACTCGAAAATTTTCATTTTGCTTGGTTCGTGTTCAGTAAAATAATAGTCCATGTTGATGATTTTTATCTTAACCTAACTATGCCCATTACAATGGACTCGCTACGCTGGATCGTCTCAGTAAAACTCCAAGGTTGGAGTGGCAAGATCGCCATGTAGAGTAAAGTGTTTTGTGTATTTGAAGATTTTAAGCTTCTTCAAGCATACAAGGGATTGGTGCTAGGCACCACAATTAGATGAGAAGGTAGAAGAACAGAGTTCCAATTCAATCTGGTTTTATTAGTGGCCAACGCGGCTCTTTTATATCTTTACTTATAACTGTTATACATTAGTTCTTAATCTATCCTACTTACTTACACTACAATAATATAATTATACTTATGTTCTGCATTTCATTTGCACCTGTTGCCCTGAGTACGCTAATTTAGTCTTGACGAATGGTGTCGAAGGACGGTCACCGAAATTGAGTGCATTTCAATATACACTCAATTGTTGTTGACAACATCCAGAACCATTTGTGTATATTGGGTCAGCGTACTCAAAAGTGCAGCGTTAGCATGTCGACACATTGTCGGTGCATTTGTACTAATGAAATGCAGGGGTAGGTAATGTAGACTTGTATGTATACACTACAATACATACATACAATACGAATCATTCATTCATTCATCAAAACCTATTTCAATACCGATCGCTACATCAATTTTCACTCTCTATAAAATTGTACAAAATTAACTCCACAGTATAAACACCAATTAAACAAAATTACTTTCATCCATTCATCCATTACATTGCAGACAATGCAACAACAAAAAATTATTTAGCCCCAGCGAAGCGGACCGGGCCCAGCTAGTATACTATAAATGTATCAACAGTTGCTGTGTATTCGATCTTAAAACACTCTCCGAGTATCCCTGAAATATTTTCATGAAAGAGGAGGAGGTATCTTGAATCTGCACATATTTTTCAATACTAATAAAAAAAATAAACAAATTTTTTTTTTCTTTAAAAATCTAAATTTTCCTTAAAAATCAAAATTTTTCCAAAATTTTAAATGCTGAGATACACTACATTCAATGCCCTATTTAATGGCGATAAGCATAACATTTTACCTCCATCCAAATATGCATGAGATCAATTTAAAAAAACGCTTTACAAAATATTTTTAGGTTGACCGCTTAAAACACCATGAACGGTTCCACGGAGGCTAAGAGTGTTTATGGGGAAAATGTTTATCCTCTCATTCTGCAAAAAAATTGTTATATAGTCCTATCGCCTAAATCTCCTATTTTAAAAGTTACAGATAGATAAAGCTATGTACTATTTTTTAGTCAATTTTTCAGTTTCGAAACGTCAGTTCAATCGGTTGTGCGAATAAAAAATCTGCTCTCATAAAATTAATTTTTTATATCGGAAGTTCTACTCTAAATATATTGAAACAGCCCCTAGACTTCGTGCGATAGTACAGTGACGCGTTTGCATAGGGCCCGCGATCACTTGCTTGGACACTTTTGTGAAATTTAAAAACAAAACGAAAATTTTTGCCAAATAAAATCATAATTCGAATTCGCTTCATCAACAAAAACTTTATCCCGCGCAACATATCTGCTAAAACATTACACATTCTTTATAAACAAAATATAATCAGCTGATCCACTGACAGCAAAGTCAACACAGCGTTGACGTTAAAATTTCCCTCGGAAAAAAATATCCCAAAAAACATCTTTTTGCAGCGATCAGCGATTACACAAACCGCATCGCGCCATCTATGCGTCGTTTTTCTAATTAGGGTGACCAGAACCTTAAAAACGCGAAATTAGTACCAGTGTGACCGCTCGTCATGCAACGTACCCCTCCGTCATCAGTAGACAGTGGACGAAATGGTACAGCTCATCAGCAGCTGCAACTACAACAACAACTTTTGCAACCCTTGCAGCAAAAGCTTCCACAGCAAGACGGTGCGCAGCAACAGCTTCCGCAACAACAACAACAACCTATTCAAATTCCCTCGCCATATATACAGTGGAGTTCCCATAGCGATACTTCACACGCAAACACAGGTAACTCTGTATCGTCAATTTCTTTGGTTGATACTCCTAGCAAATATATTGAAATCCCCGTAGGCCTTACCCCCATTCCTGACTCAAGTGAGACGAATAGCGGATTTTCTGAAATCGCTAATCGCATAACAAAGGTCGCTACTCGCTCCATTATTACAGGTCAAAAGAGCAAAATGCCGACAGTGCAGACAGGAATCAACATTTACTTCGCAAAGCGAGTACTATCGTCACCCTCTAATGGGAATAGGCATACCGCAAAAATTCAAAAGACGAATCCCGTTAAACCATCTCTCGAGCTTGGGCAAAATCGATATGCGATTCTTGCTGAAGAAAATGATTCGGATCCCACCCTACCTGCGTGAGCGAAACTCTAATTCGCTCATCAAAGATATAACTCAAAATATTGGTCCTAATAATTTCCACGTGATTTCTATTCTCAGGGGACAAGTACACGAAACAAAAATCCAAATTTACAGCGAATCCAATTATAGAAAAATTGTCAATCTCTTTGATAAACTCAAAAAGAGCTACTACACCTACCAGCTCAAAAGTTCCAAAGGCCTCTCAGTCGTACTGAAAGGTATCGAGCCTTTCGTAGAATGCGACGAAATCAAAACTGCACTAAGCGATGAAGGCTTCCAAATAAAGTCCGTATTCAATATCCAGAATCAAAAAAAAATCCCACAACCCCTTTTTTGTGTGGAACTAGAGTTCGACTCAAAATTGCTCATAAAAGGTGAACCCCACCCGATATACTCGCTCAGATATCTGCTACATCGCAAAATCACAATTGAAGTGCCTCACAAGCGTAGTGGACCGATTCAGTGTCATAACTGCCAAGAATACGGCCACACAAAGTCTTACTGCACTCTTCTCAGCGTGTGCGCAATTTGTGGAGACCTGCACGAAACAGGTTCGTGCACAAAAACAAAAGAGGATTCCACTATTAAAAAATGTAGTAATTGCGGTGGCAATCACACTGCTAACTATAGGGGCTGTGCAGTCTATCAAAGCTTCATAAAAAAGACGGAAAATGTGACGCAAAAACATGAAACATGGAAAACCCAAAAATTTCCTCCGCTATCCGCTGCACAATCCTTCGCAAACCCACTTACAAAACAAGGTGTTTCCTACGCCAGTGCCTTAAAAAGCGGTCACTCTGCCACTGTGCACGCTCAACCTGCTCCTCCTAGTAGTAGCCTTGAACAAACTCTACAAATTTTCATGCAAAATATGTCTCAACTTATGTCTGGTATGCAAAATATGATGCAAGAAATGATAAAGAATCAAAGTCTTTTACTACAACATCTCATGTCTAAGCCATGAATGGTTTAAAAATATCATTCTGGAATGTAAACGGCCTGTGTCATCACAAACTAGAACTTCTCGAGTTCTTGAAAGAGTCCAGCATAGACGTTATGCTAATTTCTGAAACACACTTCACTGAAAAACACTTTTTCAATTTACCAGGATACAGACTCTATGACACAAAGCATCCAAGCGGAAACGCTAGAGGTGGAACCGCCATTCTCATTAAAAGTCGTATAAAACATTACGCTCTCCAGAATTATTGCACAGAATATATCCAAGCGACAAGTATTTCTCTCGATGAATACTTTCGTCCCCTACTAACGGAAATAAGAATTCCGCAAAAATTCAAAAGACGAATCCCGACAAACCGTCTCTTGAGCTTGGGCAAAACCGATTTTCTATTCTTGCAGCAGAAATCAATTCGGATCCCAAACCGAAATCGCAAAAACCCCCACCTATCTATCTGCGTGAGTGAAACTCTAATTCGCTCATCAAAGAACTAACCGAAAATATTGGTCCTAATAATTTCCACGTGATTTCTATCCTCAGGGGACTTATACATGAAACAAAAATCCAAATTTACAGCGAGCCCAACTATAGAAAAATTCTCAAACTCTTTGAAAATCTCACAAAGAGCTATTACACTTACCAGCTCAAAAGTTCTAAAGGCCTCTCAGTCGTATTGGTGAACCCCACCCGATATACTCGGTCAGATATCTGCTACATCGCAAAATCACAATTTAGGTGCCTCACAAGCGAAGTGGACCGATTCAGTGTCATAACTGCCAAGAATACGGCCACACAAAGTCTTAGTGGTGACCTACGCAAAACAGGTTTATGCACAAAAACAAAAGAAGATTCCACTATTAAAAAATGTAGTATACTGAGAGGAAAATGTTTTAAAATTAAACGAAAAGGTTTTAAAATTGAACGATTTCGTTTTTAAAATAAAAAATAGCTAAAAACAAATTTTAAAACAGAAATGTTTAAATTTAAAAAAAAATTTTTCAAAATAATAAACATTTTTTTAAGAAAAACTGTTTTTTTTGTTGCTTTTTTTTGTTTGCTTTTGTTTTATTTATTTATATTTAGTTAACTTTTTATTTTCTCAAATTCGAGACCGGGAATCGAACCCAAGCCTACGTAGTTTGGATGGCGCGCTAAACGTTCAACAGGTTGGTCTACTGTTAACATTATTTAACAGAGTCTAATGTATTATATATACATATGTTGTACTAAAAGCACACTTTGAATTTTTAAAAAAAAAACGCCCTAAAACTATGCTTTTTTGAAATATACTATGATTTTTTGAAATAGAAAAGAACAACAGTATTATCAATTTCAAACGACTAACGAAAGAGCAAGAAGATTGAAATTGAAAGAATTTGTTTTAAAAATTAAAACATGTACTGCAGATAAAACGATGTTTTAAAACGCAAATTGAAAAAAAAAATGTTTAATTTTAAAGCATGTTTTTTCTTTCAGTGTAATTGCGGTGGCAATCACGGCCTGTGCCTTCACAAACTAGAACTTCTCCAGTTCTTGAAAGAGTCCAGCAAAGACGTTATGTTAATCCCTGAAACTCACTTCACTGAAAAACACTTTTTCAATCTCCCAGGATATAGACTCTATGACACAAAGCATCCAAGCGGAAACGCTAAAGGTGGTTCCTCTATTCCCATAAAAAGCCGGATAATGCATTATGCTCTCCAGAATTATTGCACAGAATATATTCAAGCAACAAGTATTTCTCTCGATGAATGCTTAAAAGACCTAACATTAACAGCTATATATTGCCCGTCCAGACACAAAATAACTGAGCAACAATACCAGAACTTTTTCCATTCTCTTGGACCAAAGTTTCTCGTTGCCGGCGACTTCAACTCCAAACATACATATTAGGGCTCTCGCCTAATATCACCAAAGGGCAGGCTCCTGTTCAACACTGTCAACAGACTCGGTCTTAACGTTGTCTCTTCTAGCACTCCAACTTATAGGCCAACTGACAGTCGCAAAACTCCAATTGACTATTGACTATAGAATCTTCTCTAGATCTCTCATCATACCATACGCCTACCATCATCACAATAAAGTACGCGCTAAGTCCTGAGGTCAATTCACCAGATAAATTGACCAGTAAACTCACAAACTGGCTCAAATATGGAAAGTATATAAGCTCCCACATTATCCCTAATGTGTCACTAAAAACGAAAGTTGAAATACACACAGCTGTTAGTAATTTCACACTCTTACTTTCCCAAGCAGCTGCAGCGGCCACTCCCGCCCAAATCCCAAAAAGCTCAACTCGCAGCTATGCAAAGTGTACTCCAAAGGACATAGAGCAGTTAATAAAAAATAAAAGGAAAATACGTCGCTATTGGCAAAACAACAGATCCCCAAATTTGAAAAAACAGCTTAATGATGTCTCTCGAATTCTAAAAAAGCAGCTTGAGAGGAAATCCGAAAGAGAATTCCAGCTATTTGTTGAACATCTCGCACCCACAAAATCAACAAACTACTCGCTCTGGCGAGCTGCAAAAAATATGAAAAAACCAATACTGACAGAACCCCCTCTAAGGCTGCCAAATGGAAACTGGGCCAGAAGCGATGCAGAAAAGGGTGCAGCTTTTGCCAACCACCTAAAAACCGTGTTCACCCCGAACACGACAGCTGGTGATATCCCAATACCAACATTAATCCCACATAATACCTCTTGTACAATCGCGATTAAAAAAAACGAACTTATGGAGGCAATAAACAAAAGCTTGGACCCGAAAAAATCACCAGGACCGGACTTGATAACGCCAACAATGATAAAAGAACTGCCAACAGTTGCAATAACCCACTTATTGCACATATTTAACGCGATTCTCAGAACATGTCACTACCCAGATGATTGGAAACTATCTCAAGTTACAATGATTCCCAAACCTGGAAAAGATCCCAGTAATGTGACGTTATACCGGCCTATAAGTTTGCTCTCTGTAATATCGAAACTCTTCGAAAAACTTTTAATAAAATTGATTCTACCGAAAATTCTAGAAAAACAAGTGATTCCCGATCACCAGTTTGGCTTCCGCGAAAAGCATGGCCCTATTGAGCAAGTGCACCGCATTGTTGACTCAATAAAAGGCACTTTCGAAAATAAACCGTATTGCTCCGCTGTTTTCCTCGTTATCACCCAGGCCTTCGATAAAGTCTGGCACGAAGGACTTATTTACAAACTACAGCATATTCTTCCCGCTAATATGCACTGTCTACTCAAAAACTACCTCACGAATAGAAAATTTGTAGTAAAATACAAAAGCTTTGTCTCCCGAAAATACGAAATACTGGCCGGAGTACCACAAGGCAGTGTCCTCGCGCCCCTGCTATATATTCTCTATACTGCAGATATGCCCAAAAGTGATAGAACTCTCATATCGACTTTTACTGATGACACTGCTATCATGTGCTCTCACTCAAACATAGACATGGCATCTCTATACGTGCAAAAACACTTGGACACTCTAAGTAATTGGCTACATCGATGGAAAATCAAGTTCAATGAATCCAAAAGCTGTCACTTAACCTTCACTCTAAGAAGGGGCACGTGTCCTGCTCTTAAGATAAACGGCCAAGTCGTCCCTGAAAGTTCCGAAACCAAGTATCTTGGAATGCATCTCGATCGCCGACTCACATGGCATAAACATATTGAATCCAAAATCACTCAGATCAAATTAAAGCAATTGGAACTACATTGGCTAATCTCAAGGGCATCAAAGCTAAATCTCACATACAAAGTCCAAATATACAAAAGTATAATAAAACCCATATGGACATATGGAATTGAACTCTGGGGCACTGCCTCTCCCTCGAACGTGGAAAAACTCCAGAGAGTCCAATCTAAAATCCTGAGACAAATTTCTGAATTTCTGAATTTTTGAAAAATCATTGTTAGACCTAAGTTATTATTAGGTGATTCAATTGAATAAAATTACTATAAAAAAAAAATAAAAAAAATTTTTCAGACAAAAGTCCAGCCGGCCTGGCTTTTTTCCACTACCGAAGTCCAGTTTTTTTTGCAGATGTTTTTTTTGAGCCCCCACCTTTCCGAAAATGCGCGGGGAACGAACAAAAAAACACTTTTGCATTTATGGGTGCTCGAATATATATATATATCCTCAAATCTGCGGCGAGCTTTTTCATACACTTCTACATGAGCTAGAGAGCTGAAATTTGGAACACTGATAGAACTCCGGTGACAATGCATTCTATTAAGTATTTTTGAAATACTATGGCTGGAAGCGCAACATTCCAAACCAGTTCAGTTTTATATTTGTATTTTATTCGATATATTTTTCAAATATTAAAAATTTTCTAATATTTTAGAAAATAAGGGTGATTGTCTTTTTTTTTTAATGCAATATGATAGAAAATACATGAACCTAAGAGTCCTCAGCATTATTTGTCCATTTAAAATTTTTGCTGATTTTTGAATGAATTTTTTGTAACAAATCTATTAATTAAGTAGAATATATAAAAAAAAAGTTATACAAAAAAATAAGAAAACATATATGTAGGTACAAAGCAGAACATTTCCATAATTTATCATGTGATTCCAAAAATGCCAAAACCATCAAAATACTTTGTCGCGAATCCAAACAAATCATAGAAAAATATACATGCATATAAGAAAACAGCAGCAGGAGGGACGAAAATCGCCAACAACAACCTGCGCCGCCAATCATAGTAAAAAAACCAAACGTCAAAAAATTGCAAGATGAATAAAAAAAAGAATCAAAACAAACGAATCAAGATCTAGTCAAAGAAAACGATCGAAATAAGAAAAGGGACAAAAACACAAATGTTAAGAAAAGCAAAAACAAAAGCGAACCAACAACAAAAACATTTCTAACAGACTACAAAAAATTAAAAAATGTTAGCCAAATGCCGCAGTCTGTACATTCACTGTCCAAACTCCGCAGTCTGCTTACTCACGAGAATTGCACGAGCTCCGAGTTAGCAAAAAGGAAGAGGAAGAGCTTATGACGCTTCTCTATGAATACAAGTTCTCTGGTTCTCGTCAACAACTGAACCACTGCGCGTTTCCCAGGGTTTTCCCACTTCAAATGAATACCCCTATTACTTAACAAGTCTGTCACATAATTTTTTGAGGAGTACATTTCTTGAGGGAAGTAGAAAAATCTACTACCGTAGTAGAAGAGTAGAAATTTAAAAATCAACGCGATAGTTGTAGATTTACTTAATGGATGAAGGCGGTATGTAACATACAAATTCTTTCAAGAAAATAAGTTTGAAAGTTTTTCTTTTTTCAATACAATTTGGGGACATGTCTTCTCAATGCTTAAATTTGTGTTGCATACCGAAAAGGGTTCATTTTTAATGTGTGCTGGATATTTCATTATTATTTTCGTATTAAGCGTGGCAAAATACATAAGAATTTGTCTATCAAGTCTAGTTAATATACAAAAAGTTCAGTTTTGTCGATCAGTGTAATCTTTGTTATTTAGTTTTTACATTTTCAAACCGAAATTTTCGACGAAATTTTCAGCTTTTTGTGGCCGAAAAGCCGAAACCGAATTTCGGTCGGTCTCTACTCATAACGCTATAATCGAAACAATTCCAAAACTCACAAGCATTCCAAGCATTTAAAAAAAAAAAATTTTATTAGCGAAATCAATAGGGGTATTCACCAAACTCAAGTATTTCGCCTTGTATTCGGTATTTTTGATAAATTTAGTATTTGGAGTAAATTTGACAGATTTACAAAAACAAAATACGTACAATTTGCAAGTACTAGAAATACTCCATTTGCAACAGTCCGAACCTATTGTATATTTGGTATTGTATTTGTCCATTTGCATAAATCAGCTGTCAAGAAAATGCGACACTGCCACTTAATTTTTTTTGTTAGGATTTTTACATTTTTGATTTGAAGGCAAGCATTTTTCTGATACGGTAACGTCGAAATATACAAAATACTAAAATTTATTACAAGTGTGTTCACGATCTGTAGTAAAAATTTACAAAATTTGCTACAAATACTCCAAATTCTCAAGATCGTGAATACCCCTAAATTAACTTTGTACCACGAAACTACTCTCAAAATCTTATGGGTCAGAGATTTACCGTAACGAAGTTAAAGAGAAAACCAATTTAGTGCAAGAAATTGTTTACTCTTTTGCAATTAACGAATTGATGTATATGCCACATGCTTTTTTGGTGCAAGCATCAGGTTTTCGTGAATAACTTTTAGGACATGCATGATACAAATAAGGTAATACAATTTCCTTTTGAATATTGTATAACTTCAATTTACATTCGTTCATTTAACAGGCACAATTGTGTCTTAAAATGGAATTTTCTGTATTTAGAGATACAGTTTTCTTCTTATATTTTTTCTCCTAATACCATCATACTAACACTAGTTATTACACCCCCACACACTTCAGTGGCATGGTATATTAACTTTGAAACAACGTTTGTAACGGCCATAAGAATTCGTATCCGGTATGGAAAGAATATATATTCTTAATCTGCATCGAAAACTGATTTAGCTATGACTCTGTCCGCACTATTGCGGTAACATTTTTAGAGAAATCGAGTTGAAATGTTCGGTACACGTTTTCCTCCTCAAAACTGAGACCAAGATGAAATTTTCCAAATCTTTTTAAAATATCTTTATTGCTGTATTCGAAGTGTGGTGGTATTTCTGCGAAGATAGTTCCCTCAGTTGTTTGTAAGAAGAATTATTGTTTGGTAATTACCATTATTTTGATTCTCTGAGTTGTCATGATAGGACACACAACTATATATTTAAAATTAAAATATAAAAAGCTTCGCTATTGGTCACTAAAAATATCCAATTTCAAACAACATTATTAATATATATATTTGTCCAGGCCTGTCTGTCTTTCTGTCTGTCTTTCTGTCTGTCTTTCTGTCTGTCTTTCTGTCTGTCTTTCTGTCTGTCTTTCTGTCTGTCTGTCTTTCTGTCTGTCTTTCTGTCTTTCTGTCTTTCTGTCTTTCAGTCTGTCTTTCTGTCTGTCTTTCTGTCTGTCGGTCTTTCTGTCTGTCTTTCTGTCTGTCTGTCTTTCTGTCTGTCTTTCTGTCTTTCTGTCTGTCTTTCTGTATGTCTTTCTGTCTGTCTTTCTGTCTGTCTTTCTGTCTGTCTTTCTGTTTGTCTGTCTGTCTGTCTGTCCCTAACACTAACCGATTCAAAACTTACAACTTCACTTAAAAAATATTTTTAAGTTGTTACCCTTCCTTTTTTTAATGTTAGCCATTCTGGTGGTTTGTCCACACGACTCTGCGGTCGTGAGAAGGAACCAGAGTCACTTACAATATATTCACACATATATTTTTTTTTTTATAAATGTTAGCCGCCCTGGTGAGGTATCGAACCCACAACGCAGCGATTGTAAGTAAGATGAAGTAGCGAACTAAGCGCCTTCTCACCAGAGCCACTAATGCTCATACAATACCTTTACCTAATATCGAATAACTTCAGCAAGCTGTATGCAAAACGCTTTCATGTATATACACACACAAAAAATCATTTCACATATAAACAAAAATAGCTTCGACCTAAAGCTGCCACCTTTAAGAAAATAACACAATCATTTATAAATAAAAATTCCCGAAAAAAAATACTACAAAATGAACACCTCTCTTAGAAATCACTCAAAAAATTGTAAAAGGGGAAATCAAAACTTAAAAAAATTTGTATCTCGGAAAGAAGATTTTTGCTACAAAAAAAAATTCATATTCGGTTTTAGTACGTCAAAATACATAATACGAAAATAAGTATTGAAAAAATCCAATGATTAAATCGCTTTGCAATAAAAAAAATCGACAATCGGAAATAATATTTAGCCGTACCAGGTGAAAACATTGTTAGGTGGCAACGCTAGCCTTTTGGCAGTATTATTTCCTTAAAGGTGGCAATGGTAAATCAAAGCTACATATATATTTGTTACTTTTTGTGTGTATATACACATTCACCATACAGCTTGCTGAACTATATCGCCATTAGCTGAAGTTATTTTATAGCTGGCTGTGGTCTGTTGGTTAGAGCTTCGGCCTATGACTGCGGCAGTCTTGGGTTCAAGCCCGCCACCAGTCGTATTTTTTTTTATCCATTGTTTGATATTCTTATTTTAATCTTTCTTTTTGAATTCTTTTTTAATGTAACAGTTCAACTTTACACAATTACATCATGAAACAAAATTTCTTTCTATTCTTTACAAAATTTAATAAAAGTTCACATATTTCCCAAAGAATTTTTTATATGCATATATAAATTATGGAGTTCACCATTCGGCTTGGTCTACCTAACCGCCAGCTGAAATTATTTTATAGCTGGCTGTGGTCAGTTGGGTAGAGCTTCCGCTTTGTCTGCGGCAGTCTTGGGTTCAAGCCCGCCACCGGTCATATTTATTTTTTAATCCATTGCTTGATATTCTTTTTTTAATCTTTCTTTTTTAATTCTTTTTTAATGTAACAGTTCAACTTTATACATTGGGCGACAATTACATCATCCAATAAAATTTAATAAAAGTTCACATATTTCACAAATTTCTATAAAAAAAATTACATATGAAAACATAGAAAATATTTTTGCATCTAAATTACACAATAAAGTAAACATTAATTTTTTCAAATTAATGTTTTATTTCCCGTGCATGGCACGGGCAAATTTACTAGTTAGTTAATAGTTAATTAACGAAGTTAAATTTTTGGTTAACTTTTAACGTTTCAGGTTTTCGAAAACCATTAACTTTTTCATTTAGTTAAATTACATTTCTTCGATATAAAATTTTGATAATTTATTTTAAAGCAAATTTACATATAGAAACCGGGAAAAATGTTCTCTGAGTGCAGGCATTCAATTGAATATAGTTAAAATGTTTTTTTAATGTGTTTTTTTAAAAAAATTTTTTTTTTTTATAGAAAATTTGACTATTTAATTTAACTTTTAACGAAGTTAACTTTTCAACGAAATTAACTTTTTAATTTGACGAAATTAAATTTTGGATTCACTTTTTTCGGATTAACGAAGTTAAATTCTCGATTAGCTATGTCCAGCTTTGCTAATCACGTGATGGCGTTGTCAGCCATCATCCCGTGCTGCAGTGCTTTTTATTTATATAAAGCTTACTTTTTGGTATCCTACGACATCCGTCTCAAGTAAGCAACCTTTGTGCTCCTTTATCAATAAAACATACTTAAAAACCTACATCCTACACGCCTTTAATTATATTTTGGTAATTCTCGATATTCATCCTTTTTTCTTTTTTATATCGTTTGGCCACTTTACGAGTGAGCCAAACATTTGATCCAATCGAACCGGATTCGGATTTTGAGAACGACATCCGTCGTAAAAATTAGCTTCAGCACTTCTGCATATTTTGGCAGCATCTTCCGCTCCAAGCTCCGCCGAGGTTTCAACTTTTCCAGCGTTTTTAGCGTTTTACGAGCGCATCTTCTCCGAAGGAACGGTGGAAAAGCCGACGGCAAACAGCAAAAATACAACATTCAACATTACAACAAAAATTCAAGGTACGTGTAGTTTGTATAAAAGCATAGTTTTTTTTGTATGTACAAAAAAAAAAACAATTCTTCCGACACTTAGTCGAGAAATACAATAACAATAAAAACACAATAATCTTTCTCTGCGTTAATTTGTTCACTTTCGTGGAACGTGCGGAAAGCCACAAAAGAAAGGCCCAAAGCACCAATGAGAAATAAAATTACCACAAAGTGAACAAAAGCAGAATAAAATACAAAAACGACACAATACTCCGATTGTGCATCGTCCCTGATTCGTCGTTAAAACCGAACCTTAACATATCAAAGTAGATTTAAATCGTTTTTAAATCTATTAAAATTCTCTAATTTTCAATTAGAAAATAACTTTTACTTTAAAGTTGGAAAATTTGTTGGCAACCCTTATTGCCTCTTCTCGTTGTAATACGATCCACAACCAAAAGCTTTTGGCTCTCAGTCCTTCCATTACCTACTTTGACAGTTGTCATTATCTCTTCTTTGTGTTTTTGGTTTTTAGTTTTGTTTTAAATAAAGCATAAATCATAAACATTAACAACCTAAATTCTAAATAAATAAAACCAGAATAGTGCAGAAATTAGAAATTCAGTGAGACAATCAATATTCACAAGCACAGATTAAACGAAAGTGGAAATAAAACAAAATACACAAACACAAAACTAACAACAAGTGCACTGCTACAACAACAAGTGAGTGCCTTTCTTGAGACTGACTCTCAATTTTAATAATTTTTAAATTTCATGTGATATTTCTTTAATATTTGAACTTATTGTTTTGTGATCAGCATATACATAAAAGCTAAATTTTGTGCATACTAGTTTTTGGTATTCAAAATTGTGCACTTTTTGTTTATTTGTGCTCCCTTTCAATGCGCTCCTTTTGAATTACTTTGCCACCATAGCTTGGCCAATATTTTTTTGTTTATTTTGCTTCTGCCAGTTAAGTGAGTGAATTATTTATTATTCACTACTTTAGTGTGGCAATATTTTCATCGCTTTTGTGAAAATTTTCGAAGCTTTTATACTTTTTTAATAATTGTTTCAACAAATTCTATGCACACGGCCCTATTTTACAAAACCCACCTTGGGTAAATATAAAATTGAAATTAATTTTCACATTCCAATTGAATAAAATCAACATTAAATTAAATTCAGTTTTTAAAATTTAGTTTATTTTGTTGGTTTTACACATTAGTGCTCAACGCAAATTCCTTCTTTGAATTCTTAATATTCACATCAGGGCACAATCTCAAGTACTTATACCGAGGGTACTTTTGCATTGAACATTTTTATTGAATTAAAATTTTTATTCAAGTGATCTTTTGATCTAAGTTCTTCAAAACCTTGAGTGTCACCCCTAAGTGTCTCGGGTATTCATCTTCGATGATTTTTGCACCTCTCAACTCGAGCAAATTATTGCTTTTTTATTTACAGTTTTTTGATTTTTCATTAAATACATGACTGTTTTTGAGACTTTTATTCTCGCTGCTGACCAATTGGTCAAATTTGAAGCAGCTTTTGCGGACCTACCGCCAGTAAAACACACCCAAGTCAATTTGTGCACTCAAAGTGAAAAAATAAAATCACTTTGGGCTGCAGTTAAGGCTTCATATCAGCCATGTTTAACCTACCTTGTTCAAGGTGAGGGCCCGGATGTCAACGCGGACATCGCTTTCGTCAAGTCCAAATACAAGCGTTCTTATTACAACTTTGTAAAGTGTTTGGCAACCATTAACGAACTAGTGCACCATAGTGCCAGTACACATTCTTTGACTTTTCAGTCTTTCAACAAAGATTCCACAACAATAAATACTTATAACACCAATGTGTCATCGAATCTTTGTGGACTTTGTCCTCGCCGACAACATTCATTGCGCACCTGTCAGCGTTTTCTGACCATGAGTGTCGCCGATCGTTTTTCCAATTTACGACTTAAGTTCTGCTTCAATTGTTTAAGCCAAAATCATCAGGTTGAAGGTTGTAAGAGCACCTCTGTTTGCTCCAGCTGTCAGAAGCGTCATCATACGCTTCTACATAGAGATGTGCCTGCTCCGCAGCCATCACCCAGTGAACATTTTCCTTTAGGGCCCCGTCCTATAGAAAATAATGTTTCACATTTTCAGCCTTCAACCAAGGAAACTTTTCCTTTAGCGCCCCGCCATCTTGAACATATTCTTTCTCCATGTGCACAATCTTTAGTCAATGGAACTTTTCCTTCAGGGTTACGCCCTATAGAAATTAATGATTTGCAATCAACTTTCCCATTCTACGATGGAAGTTTTCCTCCAGGGTCCTGCCCTCCTGGAAACTGTCATCGACAAACACGTCACCAATCAATACAGTCCACTTCTTTCCAAGCTGAGCCAATTCTTGGTATTCAGAAACTTTAACTTTTAGCGCCATTTATGTACTCTTCGGTACAGCCGATGTGAACATTTGCCATTTGGGCACCGTCTACTCAGCAAGTGCGCTGATAGACTCTGCGTCAGAAACTACTTTTATTTCTGATCGCACGAGGAAGTTATTGAAACTTCCTTCGATACCGACTGAAATTTTAGAGATTATTCAATCTGATTCTGCTACTCCTAGCAAGCAGGGTTGCATTACTCTCGATTCTCCTATCGATTCACAGATAAAAAGCGAGGCAGCGTCTCTCGTACTACCAACCAATTTTCCAAAATTTACAATTGCATCACTTCGTGATCATCAAAGGCCATACAATGCATTGGCATATGCCACTTACTGGCAAAGCTCGCCGATCTATATCCCTATCGGCGTCGCTTTTCATCGAAACCTTTTATTAGATAAAATTCAATGTGATATTTTTAGTCAAATTTCCCGTAAATTACATAAGAAAAAGTTTATGACTGATGCGGCTAAGTTTTTTGACAACCGCTTCGTCAATTCTACCCAGCGTGACCAATTCAAATTTTACGTCATAGCTCTTGCCATTAAATCGAAATTTCAATTAGATATTCGACATAACTCTTTACACAAATTAGCACCTAGACTTTTTCTCAAACATAACTTCAATACATATTTGGAATTGAAAATACATAATCTGGTATTAATGCTACGCTTAATATATCGCCGCGCTCGTGTTCGGTTTCGACGTGTATTCGAAGACTGTGCTGGTTGGATTTATTTGAAATCCTTGGGTTCCTTTTTACCCAAGCACAGCCTTCGGCAGGGTCCTTTCTGGCTCAGATCTCGCATGAGAGATCCGGGGTCCCTTATGACCCACGTCGTGTGAAAGATCTGTTGCGGCCCCTATTTGGCCCTCGCTACCTTTTTAGCGATAATTCTACGAATAAATTACTTTTTCTAAATAAATAAACTTTTAAAATAATTTTTTTTTTTTTATATGCTCGATGTCACTATGCTTTTATACCATACAAACTACATGTACTAATCTACAATTTTTTTGCAGCGTTAGTTACTGCAAGGTGGGCGGAATGTTTACGTCAAAACACCCTGTTTGCCACCCTGTATACGGAATTGTACGGCAACCAACTTTATACCATTAAACTTACTGGAACACCGCTTAACATTCTGTTAAGCTGTGTCCCAAAACTGGTTTAATTCAATATGACGGCCTTCTGTCACTTTCATAACTTTAACTTCCTTCTTCTTGTATCAGCATCGAACGAGTCAACCACGTATATTTTTACGCTCCTGCATCATCCCGTGCTGCAGTGCTTTTTATTTACATAAGCTTACTTTTGTATCCTACGACATCCGTCGCAAGTAAGCAACCTTTGTGCTCCTTTATCAATAAAACATACTCCTACACGCCTTTAATTATATTTTGCTAATTCTCCATTTCCACCCCTTTTCTCTTTTTTATATCGTTTGGTCACTTTACGAGTGAGCCAAACAATGGGTTTTCGCGATTTCGCGTTTTAGAACGCAACAGGTTCACACTCAGCCGCAAAAAAGTAAAAAAAAAAGCGTGTACAAGTTTCTAACGACGCTCTCCTTATATCGCGCGTAATTTTGGCGGTGGATCCCATATGGTGTGAGTTGTTGAAAGGACCCCGATTTGTTTTTTTTCGACCAAAATGTCTACTTGATGAAGTTCTTTTGAGTTTGGGCGATGAAACGGCTGCAGTCGAGATAATGCTGCAATTCATTTATCCAAGGCAACAAAACGGTTCTTGAGGCTGGCCCGCTTGCAGCCCCGGTTTAAACCCCATTAGGGGAAAAATTCATGAAACAAGACAGAATTATTCATTCCTTGCATCAAACCGATTCCACTGAAGAAGCGCGAATGGCAAAAATTACAAACTGGCTTTTGCTTGTTATTGTAAAATATAGCATTTCTACTTAAGCATTTTTAACATTTTGATGTTGGTCTTATCTAGGGTTACCAGACGTACTCTTTTAAAGAATACAGTACTCTTTTTTTGGCCCTCCACTTTTTTACTCCCACTTTTTCCCCAAATATACTGCGATGTCGTCTTCGTTTGAAGCCATCTTTGTATGATTTTGTCGAAGGCTGAGGTATGACTCACGGTTATCCAGAATTCGCCGAAGGACCAATTACCTTTGGCAGGAAAAGAATGCGGTATACGGGTTTATGTATAATAGATATATGTATTTATTCAGATTTCTTTTCCTTACACACTAGTTAGCTGATAGATATATAGATATAAGTAAAAGTAGATGGATAAGCGACTGCTGCGCTGGTGGGATGTATTCGGATGCTGTCGTTCGGGTTGACTTTGTAAGGCACAAATGGTATACTTTGATGCGACGATGGTAGACGATGACGATAAATAGCCGAAGTTATTGGCATACAAGCGTCGGCGAATGGTTTCCTGCTGTCGATTATGGCTGTTGATAAAGCCTCGGTGGTTTGAGTATTCGGGATACCTCGGGGGATTAAGCGTGGCTAACGATGAAGCTTCGGTGATTTGGATATGCGGCTGATTTTGGCTATTGATGAAGCCTCGGTGAGTTAGATATACGGTCGATTATGGCCATTGATAAGCCTCGGTGATTTGAGTATTCGGGATACCTTGGTGAATTAAGCGGTGGCTAATGATGAAGCCTCGGTGATTTGGATATGCGGCTGATTATGGCTATTGATGAAGCCTCGGTGAGTTAGATATACGGTCGATTATGGCCATGGATAAAGCCTCGGTGATTTGAGTATTCGTGATACCTTGGTGAATTAAGCGGTGGCAAATGCTGGTGCCTTGGTGATTTAGATATGCGGCTGATTATGGCGATTGATGAAGCCTCGGTGATTTGGATATGCGGCTGATTATGGCTATTGATGAAGCCTCGGTGAGTTAGATATACGGTCGATTATGGCCATTGATAAAGCCTGTTGATTTGAGTATTCGGGATACCTTGGTGAATTAAGCGGTGGCTTGGCGATTTATTATCGACTATTCGGTTTATATTCGTTGCTTTATCTTATTATTTTGTCTTCGGCTGACTTCGGCTACATTCAGGTTTTCGGCAATCGTGTTGTCGTACTCGACTGACTTCAGCTATAGTTCGGCTATTGGCAATCGTATTCAGCGTTCGGCTGACTTCGGTGTTCGTAGTAATCGTTCGGCTGACTTCGGAGACTTATAATTCATAATACTTAGCGATTACTACTATACTCAGAGTACTTATATATACAATGAAGCACAAAGCCCGAAGGCCAGTTGAAGCACAATTCCCGAAGGACAGTTGAAGCACAATGCCCGAAGGTCAGTTGAAGCATAATGCCCGAAGGCTAGTTAATGTATAAAACAAGGGCTTTTCGTACATCTAGGGTTACGACTTACTTTTCATACGAATCACAACAGATATCACTGATCGTATTACTACGTAAGTGGCAGAAGGTAACAACACCTTACTACCTAGTCGGCTTGATGGAAGAAATGAACTTCCACCAAATCTCATGTTTCTTCTGCCAAACAGTGACTTCTTATGTGGCGCCTACCATAATCTTATTGAGAATCGCATCACCCTCAACTATTCAAATTGACGCATTCAAGTCACTGAACGACAATTATTATTATTTGTATTCCTTATAGGCACGCTTTGGCCAATCAGCGTTCAGTATGCAAATGTAAGGCAGGTGCGTGTTGGGAGCAGTGGTGGGACTTAAAAATATTTATAATATTAATAATATAATTATTTATTCAACGGATATTAGGGGTGTTCGCGGGTTATATAAAAATATGAATTGAATATAGAATTAAGGTTATTAGGGGTATTCACGGTATTTACCTATGAATATAAAATAGTATTATTGTAACTTTTGCAACGATACAATACTATTAAGCAGGGTTGGTTTCCGAATCGAATAAAGGTTTCGGTTCCACTCCCACTTGGCAATCGGTTTCGGTTATCGGTTTCGCTCTTTGATTTTGAAAAGGTTTCGATTGGTTGGAGCTATTGAAAAGGTTTCGGTTTAGGTTTTAAAAGGTTTCTAGATGGCCCAATATTAGGAAATTTTATATCAATTCAATATAAATCAAGGGTGCTGAATCTAACAACATTTACCGAATATCCTTATCTAACGCATTTTCAAACAAATTTCTGCTTACATTTTTGTTTTTTTTACCCCGCAAAGGGGTTGTTACAAGGGCTCTTGAAATTATTCGAATAATAAAAAAACCGGTTAACCGAACGTCCGATTAGTAACCGTTTGTACGAATACTATTCGGTTAATGATATTCGATTAGTCGCTCAGCTTCGACTATTCGATTATCCGTCCACTGTCGGCTAGTCGGTTAACCGTTCATATTCGGTTAACCGAATAAGAGTTCAGATCGAAATCAAAGTAAAAGTTTCAACTGCCAAAACGAAAATTACAAGAGAAATTAAATTTGCTAAGCGTCGCACATTGCATATAATTTCTCTTTTGAGCGTGTCATTGAAGATTTCGATTTTAAATTCATAATATTCGACTAACCGAATATCAACGGTTAACCGACTAGTCGACAATGAACGGTTAATCGAATAGTCGAATACTTCTAATCGAATAGTTAGGTATCCGGTCTATTCGGGTAATCGATTGTTCGAATAACAAGAGGCCTAGTTATTACCAATGTCACAACGTTTGTAACGTCCATAAGGACGCGTGTACGGTTTGGATAAGTATATATATTCATGATCAGCATCGACAACCGATTTAGCCATATTCCCGTCTGTCTGTCACTATTGCGGTTGGAATGTTTTTTTTTGAGACATTAACGTGAAATTTTGGGTTTACGTTTTTTTCTCCGAACTGAGATGAAGTTCGGTAATCAGCTTATTCGGACAAAAAAGGCTGCTATATAAAACTACGAAAAAAAACGAACATTTTCCAAGTGTTTTCCTAAACCATATAAACGCGTCAAAATGGGGTCTTTAGGCAAAATTTTTTGTTGAAAATTAAAAAAAAATATTTTCCTATATTTTAAAAATATATGAAATAAATAAATGAAATACGATGAATTTTCTATTAGAAAAAAAAAACTTCAAGTCAATTTTGTGTACGAAAACCTTTTAAAAACCGATTAAAAACCCATAACCTTTTCAATTGTGTTTGGTGTAACCCATTCAATCGGTTACGACGAATCGGTTCGGTTTATAAGTCTTTTTAAAAGTGGAAAAAATCCATGAAGAGGCGAAAATAATAATGATCTTATGATTGAAAATTATTAATAATATGTTAGATTTAAGGACTGTATACCAGGATTATAATTTAACGGCAAAATGTATCAATTATGAACCTGCAAAGTTAGCACAAAAAATGCATCTACATAATTGCATTTTTTGACCAAACCACTGAACAGATTGGAACCGGACCCTCTTAAGTGCACATGGGAAAGATGATAGAATTTTTTGATACCGACATCAAGATTAAGAAATGTTGCAGAAAGCCGCAGATGCGTTCAAAAGTATTGCAAAAAAACATATTTTCCAATATTTAAGGTCAGTTTTCTCAGAAAACATAAACTTGAGACCCTCTTGGTACCTTGTGATCTTTCAAAAGAGCCATCAATGACGTTGTTACCACAGCTGTGAGCAGCGCTATTGCTTTTGAAAGATTGGCCTGATAACGAAATACACCCTTAAAAGAAATTTTTGTATGTGACCTGTCACCTTTTTAACCGAAATATTAGAAATAATTTTTAATATCTTTATCGAAAACAATGCAAATCTTAATATATAAAAACGCTGGTGCGTATGTATGAGTGAACATCACGGCTAACATCACCAAACGTATCAGAACTAGATATGGGCGCGTGAGTGAATTTTGCTCCACGATCACGTACGCTCACGAGAGAAAAAAGAAATCAATCACGAACACTCACGCACGACTAAGAACCACTATTAATTTTTTTTTGGTTACAGCTCCTAATTTCATAAGTTATAAATGCAATTTTTAAAAATACATTTAAAAAAATTTTCTCGTCATCCAGTTTTTGTTAGTTAACTTTTGTCTTTTTCACTTTAACATTAAACTTTTTTGACTTTATGGAACCGAAACCGATATTTGGAAAAGTCTGGGACCAGGAACCGAAACCGATATTTTTTAAATCTGAGAACCGGAACCGATATTATTATGGAAAATATTCTTTCTATGTTAGCTGGAGAATGCGGAAATGGAAAAATTCCTTGGGCTATTTTATAAACATTGGTAAAGAGGAGTTCGTTTTGTTAATTTTTAATTAACTGTATATTTTACCACATTTCCAAAATTGTAAAATTTGTTAGTCTTTTAATTCTAGTGTAGAAAGAATGCAACATAAAAACGTTTGATATAGCATGATTTTTTCTGAACTATCTTTCATACATTTCTAAGCGCAAATCATGGAGAAAAATGTTTGAAATGGCATTCGCTTGGAAGAAATAATAAAAATACTCACTCTCACGCACGAACGTAATCACGAACTGCCGCTCACGATCACGCACACTCACAAACAAATTTTAAATTTCAATCACGGTCACGCGTGACTCACGACACGCGCCCATCTCTAATCAGAACCATACAAACACCATACGTTTATTTAAGAGCTCCGATTACTTTGGACTCGATTGGTCAAAGGAGCGTGGTACCAATCATAGAATTTAGGGTATTACTTCAAAATATATCTGGGACACTTTCCAGCACACATGGCCAAGAGAAAGGTCAAGCATTGGCACAAAAAAAACTAAACTAAACAAACGAATTTTGTTTAGTAGAAGTTAGCTAGACAAAATGGTTTTATGACATTAAATGACTGTTTTCGACTGTTTAAGAATAAATAAGTATCTTTGTCATGATTTTAGATTGGATAAGTGGACGTGGCTCCGCATATTCACTCATAACAATATTCAAATGCCGCTATTTTCAAGCTATCGTCTCCATATTTTGGAATTCCTCTTCTTTTTGCTTTTATTTGAATGGTATTGAAAATATACAACATCGGGCAAAAAGCACCGTTTTTCATATTTGGTTAGAAATTATGTCTGGAAATAAATGGGAATGGCACGAAACAAATTGGAAATGAACGGGAACAAAATGGAATTGGAATCAAATGTTTCGATTTTTTTCGATACTCCATTTTTATTTTGCTTTTGCCCGATCCCATTTTGTTCCTGTTCCTGTTCCTGTTACACTTCCATTGCATTCTAAATTTTGTTCCAATTAAATTTGGTTCTGCCCCATTTCCATTTCGTTTCATTTCCAAAAGCAATAACGGGCAAGGGCAATTCAACACCACATCAATAAGCAATTTGAAGAGAGCGGACAGGAGCACAAATTGCAGCCACACGTGCATCGGAAACTGACGCTCACAGAACCAATCGACTTTCACAAATGAGAACTTCCAATCAAGCGTCACGTAATTACAAATATAAAGGTGTTTGTCCCGATTGATTGAATGATAGATATACTGACGTGGTTGACGTAGAGAATTTCAAAATGTATGGAAATTGTAAATTTTTCAACCGAGCTCGAAGATTTAACCGACAAAAAATTTAAAAAAAATAACCGAAAATAATTGTTGTTTTACAGAAATTGTATGTTCTTTTACCGCAATTGGTGGTTAAATTTGAATTTTCACCAACTTGTTCATTTTACCATTCGCGTTGAATCGTTGGGATTCAAAGAAAGAAGAATTCCCAATAGTGCTATGAATGTTGTGTCTTATAGAGGCAGCATCAGCAGAGCTAAACAGAGTTTTTTTGCTTGTAATACTGCATTTGTAATACTAATTTTGGAAAAAAAGAGCTTGTGTCAGTTATGCGCTCAAGCTAATATTTATTTTGTTAAACATGCAATCTTGCATTTTCGAAATATATTTTTGTGTTTAATATGTTTTTTTTGATTGTTGGGGTTTGTTTTCAAATGAAAAAAAAATAAATTCATCGAAAAAAGCTTTTTTAATAAAAAAATATGTATCGAAACAAATTTTTGTTGTATGTTTACAATTAAAATTGTAAGCCAATAAATTTTAATGGTTTTCTTACTAACAATTAGGTATCGAAACAAATTTTTGCTGTATGTTTACAATTCAAATTGTAAACCAACAAATTATTAAAGTAAATCAACCACTTATCGTCGGTCAGATTAACCGACGAAGAAGGGTTGGAGCCAAAGCTGGGCATAGTTAATCGAGAATTTAACTTCGTTAATCCGGTAATAGTTAATCAAAAATTTAACTTCTTTAAATTAAAAAGTTAATTTCGTTGAAAAGTTAACTTCGTTAGAAGTCAAATTAAATAGTTAAATTTCCTATAGAAAACAAAAAAAAACACATAAAAAATCCAATCGGTTTCAGCAATGCAAATTTGCTTTAAAATAAATGATACAAATTTTTATCAAAAGCAAAATTTCGTCTATGAAACAATTTATTTATATTCATATAAAGGCATACAAGTTTTATTAGAATATTAAAAAATAATAATGAAATTAATGAAGTTTGGTTAAGAACAAATAGCACAGGCTATTCTAAACACAATGGCGTTCTCAGTTTTTCGCCATTTTGAGAAACTTGAGAAATGGAAAATACGATGTAAACATCCTGACGATGTCAACCTCACGTAATGGCTGAGAACGCCATTGTGTTTAGAATGTTCTATAGAATATAGAACACTTCGAAAATAGTATGAATTCTTAATTTTAATTTTTTTTTATATTCAATAATAAAAAAAATTTTTGGTTTTAAAGTTAACTAATGCTAGTTAATCGAAGATATTTAACTTAACTAAATGAAAAAGTTAATGGTTTTCGAAATTAACTGAAACGTTAAAAGTTAACCAAAAATTTAACTTCGTTAATTAACTATTAACTAATTAACTAGTTAATGCCCAGTTTTGGTTGGAGCGTTTTTAACCGTCTTTTTCGGTTAAATCTACAAACTTTTTTGTTGTGTGAAAGCATTTTTGTGAAAGCATTGCGTTGGCAGCGAATTGAAGCCTATGACACTGATCTAAACCTTTAAATTTTTTCTTTTGAAACCTTGGTTTCTTGGAAGGATCGGAACATTTTTTCAATAAAAAAAACCCAATAGTTGGAAAAATAAAAAAAACGCAGATAACGACGTGACGTTTACCGTTAGGATCGCAATTTTGCCGTGACGTCAACAGATACTGCGATACTTTGATACATTATTGCAAATATGATACGATAAGTTCTTAAATGTAATTTGTATTACTTGTTTTCAACATAGTAACCGATCTGCATTTGTCAATACTAAACATTTTTGCATTCAAATTTTTTTTCTAAATTTTTTGACGCGTAAAAAACGTAAAATTTATTTTTTGGCTGAACTTTTTTTAAACATAAGCGCTTATTCATAAACGATTATTCGACTTTGAAGCCGAAGCTTTGACAACAGAATGCGACATATTTTTCCACAACTTTTTCGTTCTTTGGGAAATTATAAAAGCGTAAAGTTGTTTGTCCTTTAAGGCTTATGTTGCAGCTGAGCAGCTCATTTTTCAATTTGTTTAAATTATTTGTTGTTTATATTTTTTTGGGAACACACACGAAATTTACTTGCAAATTAATTACCGAGTTGCAGAATATGGTTACCACTTAGCTAAAACAGTTTTCCCGTAACAACAATATAAAAAAAAAGTGTGATTTAAAAAAACCTCTTCAACTTATTAAATTGTTTCCTTTATTAAGCAACTCAAATTCATAAGTCAATGATTTTGATTTGCTTGCCTAATTTTAATAATTTCGAATCGTATTTCTACTAACAACTAATTAATACAGTAGAAAATCCATTAATCTTGTAGCACTATTGCGAAACCAATTAAGCTAAGTTTGTGGCACGCTTGCATTTTTCTGTCAAAGTGACAAGAAGTATCTGCTGACGTCATGCTAGATAACGGTAAACGGCTTCCTGTCGTTATCTAGTATTCATGTATCTTGAGTATTATCAGTTTAATTTTTTTGTCATTTAGACCAGAGCTGTGCGTGTACGATTACGATTAATTTTTGAGTACGATTACAAGTAATGGTACTCAAAAAATGTTGATTACCATTACTCGTAATCGTACTTATAAGTTTGAGTACGATTTGAAGTAATCGTACTAAAAATATTTAAAGTACGATTACTGTAATCGTATTCGTAATCAAAAAATTTTGATTACGATTTCTGTAGTCGTACTTCAAAATTTTGATTACAAAATTTTTTTAGTACGATTACAAGTAATTGATAACAAATTTTTTTGAGTACGATTACAAAATTTTTTTGAGTACGATTCCAAGTAATTGATTACAACATTTTTTATTTCTTGAAATTTATTGGATTAAGTATTACATTTTTTTTTCGGTTCAACCTAATATGAAATATCAGAACTTAGTGAAATATAGAACAGTAAAATATTAAAAAACATAAAAAGAAACCTAAATAGTTAAGAAATTTTGAATCGGTTTCAAGGTATGTTGAAACTTAGTAAGTTTTACAAAATTTTATTTTTTTTTTTCGTTTAAAAAAAAAAATTTTGTGCATAAATCATTGTATTTTGTTACTAAAATTTTTGTTTTTTCATTTTTGGAAAAAAAAATGGTTTTATTAAAAATTTTGAAATTTTGGGTTGAATTCTGGAACTTTTTTGAAGACATTTTTTTGCCTTCTAATGCTTTTTTTGTTTTATAAAAAGAAGTGGCTTACACCCGATGAGTTTGGGACCCCCTGCAACTCTCTACTCGTTTCTACTCAAGAGATTCTGGTAACTCTACCTTTAACCGACTAAAAAGCAGAAAATAAATTAGCTTTAAAAGGTTTTTAAATTAAGGGTTTTTGGACACTTCAAATTAATTTTCTGCTTTTTAATCGGTTAAATGTTTTTGTTGGAGGACATTAAATTTGTCATTTTATAATATTGAACTTTGTCATTTATCATACTGAATTTTATAATTGAATTTGTAACGATGTTTTCTGGGGGCCGGGGTGAAGCCGTCGGCGTCCAGAATTCGTTGCAAAAATTTGTAAATTTTGGAACCGTGTGTACAAATTTAAAGATTTTTTAGTTTATTATTTTAAATTTTAATTTCATTTATTTTGTTGAAATTTTCCATGTGTACACTTTGCTTAACTTATATTATCTATATTGTGTGGTGGGAGGCCGACCGCTGGGGCACTAGCAATTTCCAGCCAATTCCATGGGAAGATGTCCGTCTGAGGCGCGTTGGATTTTGGTACATGCGGTCGGGCTTCGTGGCAGCGGAGGATTATGGAGCGATACACTGTTGTCTACGGTGAGTCTTAGCGAGAGCTCTAAATTCTATGTCAGAGAGTCTATACACCACATTGCCGGCGAAAGCCTACTTCAGATTGGGCAACGGGGGAAAGAGTCTACACACAGATTTAGGGCGAAGGGGTACTATAGAGGGAGGGGGTTATTTATCAAGGCTTTCCTGGGACAGTAGGGTCTTCATTTTACGCGGATACTGGCGAATTTCTAACGGGAGAATATACGGGGATTTGAGGTAAGCGGAACCGTTGCACCCGACGAATTCGCGTTCGAAAATTCCGAATCAGGGGGGCGGTTGAGGTTTCTGCGGGAGAGTATAGGGACGCGAAACTGAGTTCACCACATTGATCGTTGGCGATAGTTCTAAACAAAGAGAGTTTTCGGAAGGGAAAACGAGGTTTGGGCTGAATTCTCTGGTATTTTGCTGGGAGAGCGGAACTACTGTCACCACATGGGTCGTTGGCTAAAGTTCCGAAGAGAGAAGACTAGAGGAAGCGGAATTTGCTGGCCTAATTCTGCTGAATTTTTTAAGAGAACGAGCGAAACTTTTGTCACCACACGAATTGCTGGCGAGGTTTCGAGAGCTTATGCTAAGGGCCAGGTCGGTGGGGAAAACGATGAGGGGTGAGATTTTACCAAAGGAGCGGAATTAGCTTACCACGCGAGTTGCTGGCGAAATTCCGAATTCATTACTATGAGAAGAGAGACGGGGATGGGAAAGCTACGAGAGCGATTTGGTCCAGGGAGCGGAAAACTATCACCACGCGGGTTGCTGGCGAAAATTCCGAATAAATTTCTACAGGGAGAGAGACTGGGTGAGGGGTAAACTACGAGTGAGATTTGGTCAAAGGAACGGAATAAATCACAACACGTGTTGCTGGCGAAATTCCGAATAAATTTCTACAGGGAGAGAGACTGGGTGAGGGGAAAACTACGAGAAACTAGATTTGGTCAAAGGAGCGGAATTACGATCACCACGCGCGTTCCGAATAAATTTCTACAGGGAGAGAGACTGGGTGAGGGGAAAACTACGAGAAACTAGATTTGGTCAAAGGAGCGGAATTACGATCACCACGCGCGTTTCTGGCGAAGATTCCGAATTGACCACACGAATAAACTACTCTCGCTAGACTACCGAACTCCAATTTATCTACTTGTTTCTTACCCTCTGTCCGTTGTGTTGCTGCAGGTTGTCGTCGAGTTTCTTCCACCGCGAAATGCCGTCGGTGATTTTGTGCTTAGATTTGACTGTTCACTTCGAAGGGTAAAATTCAAATACTCTGCTTACTGTAATGTTACGTCAACGTAACGTATCAAGGTTTTTAATTCATATCAAAATGTGAAAATATAAAATAGAATGCTTAAATCAAAATGTGTGGGGGAAAACGCGTAACCACAACTTTCCCCCTCACACTTCCCCTTCACTTCGGGTGGGGGGGGTGGTTGATGGACGATACCGAGTGAGTCCGGTTCGTTCGGAGTCGTATCCGGAACCACTGTCCGTTGAAGACCCGTACGTAGGACATGCGGTGTCCCGGGTAGAGGTTGCGGATCGCGATATTTATGTGTGCAACTAGGAGCTCTCGTGTCGTTTGGCTTGCGTCGCAGCGGATCAAGTTCAGGGTGGTCGCCGTGACCGGCGGCGGTGATGAACCTCTTGGTCTGCGAGTCTGGGCGTTCACCTGTCTCTGAGGCTCGGGCCACTGGCGGGGATCCCGGGGTTTCGGATGCGTAAGAGCACGTCCGCCCGGAGCTGTGGCGAGCCCGTCGTGTTGCGGCGTTGCGTGGATTGGCGGACTCGGTGTACGGGTGGCCGCCGTGTGGGTCCGCCTTGACCGTGATGTGACGATATGCTGCAGGAATGGCGATGGTCGTTCGGAGTTTAGTCGCGCGTTGGCCCGCGGCAATCTGGTCGTCGATGTCCCGAAGTCATCGTCGCTGTCGCTGATGGTTATGGGGCCCTCTGGTACTTGATGCGAGGTACCCCGACTGCCCCGTGGTGGTGACTCCAGATCTCGCTCGGTGGTTGTTGACTCAATATTGGCCCATCCCAGACAGATTTCGGGGCCGGCGCAGTGGCTCGAAGGGCTTACAGATGGCGCGTCCAGGCCGACCGAATTGCTACAGTTCTTGCGGCTGGGGGGATTGCCCTCACGGGTGTCAGTTGTCCTGTTACCGGTCATTGGAGCATCTTTGGTCGCGCTGAGGCTGGGGTCGGGTGGTGTGAGTGAGCGGGAGGCCGCCGGGCTCTCGCGTCTGTTACCGGGCCTTGGTGAGGGGTGGTTGACCCATTCCACCACACGTGATTCGTTATCGCGCGGGTGGCGTCGGACTGTTTCCAGGTGGCGGCGAGCGAACAGCTCTCGTATTGATTCCGTGTTGTGGCCCCCGAGTGTCTGACCAGGCTGTTGGTAATGTCCTCGAAAGGTCGCGGGGACCGAGGTGGATTCTCCGTAATCATGGTCACCTTGATGGTGCATTCAACCGCGCGCACCCCCGGAGCAATTAGGCTCTCCTCGTATTGCACGCTGTAGTGCCCGAAGCGTCGGTGTCGGCTCGCCGGTGACGGGGTCTTGAAGGATGGCGGGACTGTGTTCGGTGGTGGCGTCATCCGTGGTGGTGATGGTGTTGCAGGCATGGTCGGCCTACCCATGGGTGGCGGCACCAGATTCGGGTTAGGTCCGCTTAGGCGTGGGGTGTGCGGATGCGGATTAGCTCGCGCCGCCACTGGGCTGTCGTCGTCATTGAGTACGATAATCGTATTTGCTAGGAGGGTGGCGTGGTGGCGTGTCTTCCCTGGTGTCTGTCGTTCCGGACGGGGTGTTAGCAGTGCTCCCGCCTCTGGAGAATTTCGTGGGTGCGGTGAATATGGTGGTCACTCCTCACTGGTCTCTTCTTCGTCGTTTTCGAGCTCGCTTGCAGACCCATCGGATGTCGAGGTGGTTGAGTCGGATGAGCTCGAGGTGTCGCTGGACGTCGAGCTGCTGGCCGCGGAATCGAAACCCTGGCGTGGCGGAGCCGGATTGTATGCTGCCGGGCCGAGTGGGGGACGCGTCCGCACACACCATACTCTCGGCGTGATTCGAGAACCCCAGCGAGCTCACTGGGCTGAACGGGATGGCGTGTCGTAAGTCGGGCCACACTGGTTCGGCTTCTGCGCGCATGCCCTGTGCGGACGGAGGCGACTCTGGGGTGACCGCCGTGGCTTGATTTGGCTCATAGTTGGTGGTGTCGTCATCCCCGAACGAACGTTCTTCGGCTGCCCTCTCACTAAGGGCGATCGACATGTCCAGCCCAAGTGCTGAAACATTTGCCATAGAGATGTCTCTTTCGGCGCTGAGAGGGGCTGACACGTCCATAGCTTTTGGAGGGGCTTCGTCCTTCGCCAGTGGGCACTGGCGGCTCCGTGGGCGTTGGGTGCCACTCGTTATCGTCCACGTCGTCGGGGTCGCTGACGGGTGTGGGCATCCGGCTCCCTTTTCGGACTGTAAGGCCCATGGAAAATGCCGAGCGCCAGGCTGCAAATTTCTCGGTTGGTGCAGGATGTGGGGCAGGCCTGCCTCCCAGTCCGTCCGCCCCTCGTGCTAGTCGTTCCACGGCAGGTGCGGCGGCAAGTGGCACCCCTGGCCCTGGCGGCTTGGCTGGTAGTGGGCCCGTTGAAGTTTGACGTCGTAGCTGTGTGGCTCGAAGTTTCGAGTACTCGCAGGGGCTGCCCGTTTCGCCCACGTCGTCCAAAAGTCACTTCGGTTGCATCCTCACCGAGACGAATTGTCCGGCGACCGCGATTCGTTTCCTCCGCCAGGCGGCGACGGTGCCGTTCTTTGGAGGCTTCGTAACGTTGTGCCTCGTCAGTCATTGCGTTGGTTTTAGTTTGTTGGTTGTCACCTGAGGAAGAGAGATGGAAACAGTTAATAAAATCACATTGGGCTTGGGTGCCTACACCGGTCCCCTGCTTTTGGCCGTGAAATGTTTTTAATTCGCTTAAGTGCGCTGTTCACACCCATGGATCCCCTTCACGCCTCAGACGTACGATGATTGGGGAGGTGAAACTGATGACGACATACGGCCCCTATATATATCGATTTATATCACCAAATCGAAAAAAGTACAAAAATATTGTTGTATCTGCTGAAGAATTGGATTGGGTCTTTTTGAAAATAGTTTCTACTATTCAACAGCATGACTTTGCTGAAGAAATACAATTATTAAATAAGTCTCAGCTGCTCATGCCACATTTGCAAAAATTAACACCCTTTATAGTAGAGTACGAAAATAAATCTAGAAAGTTGTTGTTGTTGCGCGTAGGTGGTAGGTTGCTAAATGCACCACTTCCATACGATACAAGGTTTAATTTGCTTTTGCCACAAACATCCACTTTTGTGAATTTATACGTTAGACACTTACATCTAACGAATTGCCATGCTGGACAAAAAGTATTAATTAATTTGTTGAGAGAGAGAATTTGGACCAATAATAACCACATATAGAATTCGTAGCAGGCCACCTAACAAAACTTATGGCTGCATTTTTGTGTGTTTTACCACTAAAGCAATTCATGTTGAACCAGTTTCTGACTTGTCGACTAATGCCTTTATTTCTTGTTTCAAAAGGTTTATTGGAAGAAGAGGAGTGCCGAATCGGATATATTGCGACAGCGCAACGAATTTTGTCGGTGCCAACACAAAGCTGAAGGAACTGAGAGAGGCGTTTTTGAAGAAAGCCGTCCAGGAAGGAATAAGCCAATTTGTTGCGGAAAAGGGCGCACAGTTTACGTTCATCCCACCCAGAGCGCCTCATTTCGGAGGGCTTTGGGAAGCAGCGGTGAAGTCTGTGAAAGGACTGTTGTGTCGTACTGCGGAAAGCGTGCGACTGACGAGGAGTTATCAACGGTGCTCGTCGATGTAGAAGCCATTCTAATTCCAGGCCGATCGGACCCATATCAGAGGATCCAAACGATGGGAACGCACTTACCCCCGCGCATCTCATCATAGGATCGTCTATGATGACGATACCCGACGGCGGTTCAGTCGAAGCGAAGCTCGACGACTTGAGGCGATGGCAGCTGATCTCGTGCCTGAAGGCACAATTATGGTATTCGTTCCAAAAGGAACACTTGCTCGAGCTGCAAACAAAAGCCAAATGGTCAAAGCCACAGCGCAACATCGAGGTCGGCGCGTTAGTGATCGTCTACGAAGACAATCTGCCAACCCAGAAATGGATTGTGGGCAGAGTTGTGGGACTGACAGCAGGGAGAGACGGAGCAGTTCGGGTCGCCGACGTTAAATTGAAATCTGGCGTATTGAGGCGCCCAGTACATAAGCTGGCACTATTACCGATTAATTGAAGGCTGCTGTGAAGCCCTTCAATGGGGCCGGAATGTTGGAGGACATTGAATTTGTCATTTTATAATATTGAAATTTGTCATTTATCATACTGAATTTTATAATTGAATTGTTATCGTTTATTTGTATAATTGTAGTTGTATGATGTCACCATAAAAAGATTGCATTTTTTTATTATTTGTTTTAATAAATTCAATACATTAAGTACATGTACAATGTACATTAGACCGTATCACCTTATAGGGGGAAAAAAAGTTAACCGCACACCATCTAATTTGAAGCAAATTTGGAAGGAGATTCCGAATTTTATTTTCTTTTTTTTTTGGCCGATCGTAGAGGTAGCGCATCGACATATTTCTTCATATTGTCACCATTTATGATCCGATTTTAAAGTATAATATCATATATACACCCTTCTAGTACTTACCTACCAGATCTCAGTTAGTACCACCCTATTGTACCCTAATGCAAACATTGGAATGTTTGGTTTTTCAACTTCTCAACTTCTACAACATAAATTAAAGAAATTAAAGTAAAATCGAATTAAGTGTTTTAAGGCGATGCCCAGCAGATCAAATCTCGACGTGATTCGAGTTGACTGGATATTCAAAGATTTTAGCAGCCCGCAAAGAAGTAACCACATGTATTCGTCCAATGTTCGGTCCACAAGTAGATGCTTTAATTAATTTTGAGAGTACTTCAATGTGATCGATTGGAGCAAATTCAAATTGTCTGAGCCGCCATGCTTGCCGTTCATCACGCAAGACCAGCTGGAAGAATTACAATATTCAAATGAAATATTCGAATTACTTGGATAGTACAAGAAACATAACTTTAGCTTTCTTTGCTAAACCTAAATATTTGCACAGCTTATCCATGCCATTCTCAAAACACCGAGCGCTTTGTTCATGTAGTACATGAATCTGCCATGGCGGTCACCGATGAACAAGGCATGGGACACATTTTAGCTAAACTCGAGAGCCGGCACAAATACAGTCAACTTGAATCACGTCGAGATTGGATCGATTAAAAGTAGATTAATAAATTAATTAAACTGGAGGTCCTTCGAGTTGCTGGGCATCGCCTTAAAACGCTTAATTCGATTTTACTTTAATTTCTTTTAATTTATGTTGTAGAAGTTGAAAAACCAAACATTCCAATGCGTACATTAGGGTACATTAGGGTGGTACTAACTGAGATCTGGTAAGTAAGTACTAGAAGGGTGTACATAAGGGCAATGACGTATAATTCGATATATTATACTTTAAAATCGGATAATAAATGGTGACGAAATGATGAAATATGTCAATGTGCTGCCCTACGTTCGGTAAAAATAATAATTATATTTTTTTTTAAATAGTTCTAATGGAATAATCGGTATACTTCCTTTGCAAGAGTTTAATGATTTTTCGAGAGCTTTAATTTTCTGCAATTGGAACGGTATATTAGTTTGGTACTAACTGAGATCTGGTGGGTAAGTACTAGAAGGCTGTACTTAAGAGTAAGGTCTCCTCGAGACAAAAATTTTGATATATTATTCTTTAAAATCGGATCATAAATGGTGACAATATGAAGAAATATGCGTTACCTCAACGATCGGCAAAAAAAAAAAATTTTCCGGAATCTCGTTCCAAATATGCTTCAAATTAGATGGTGTGCGGAAAACTTTATTTTTTCGAGACGGTCTAATGTACATATCGCTCATTCCCTGCAATAAAGACAGAAAGAATCTGCAACCAAATAAATTACAAATCGACGCTAATAGTGTGTTCGAACTGCGTCGAAATTACCTAATTTTGAGTTCATTCGTAATTTCGGCACAAATTACTCTCAAAATGAGGTAATTTCCCATATATTTGGTTAATATCCAAATTACCAATATTGAAGTAATATCAACAAAATTACGTTTGAATTGACGAGAAAATTTGAATACAACCCTGAAAATATAACTTACCACACACAATAAATTCACCTAAATATAAACTGTCAAAAAAAAAATACAAAAAAACACAAATAAATTAAAAAAAATTTTTAAATAATGGAAAATAAAAGAAAGTTTTATAAAAAAAAGAAAGTTTGGTCTGCTTCTGATGCGCAGATTTTTATCGAGTTGTTGGCAGATAAAATAGGGGATTTACGTGGAGCTCTAAGGAACGGGCACATTTATGCGAAGCGCCCTGTAAAAGTTTGATTGTTGTTTTTCAGCCGGGGAAATAAAAATAAAAATTACGAATATGCCATTTTCGTTTTTTTCTGTGGCATTCAATTGCACTTAAATGCATTTCGTTAATATTCTTTAGTGCATCTTTAACCCAGATGTTGTAGTTTTGAAACGCTATATTAAAAATAGTTGATCTATTCATTTTTATTCGTGTCTAAAAAATAATTTACTCAACTGTCAAAATGAAACTTCAAACTAAATTACCTAAGCGCAGTGCGAACAGAAGGTAATTTCAAAATTACCTTCTGAAATGAAGTAATTTGTAGCCAGTCCGAACGTATTATAAACTCGAATCAAATATTTGATTTGTGTTACACTTGTAGTGACCGTACTACTACTTATTGATACAACCATGTTATTTTTATTCTTTGTGTATGGCATTCGTCTTTTCAAATAAATCAGTTAATTTTCTAACCTATCTGCGAAAACACGTTTCACTTCGCAAATAGAATTACATTTGGATATTAGTTGGTATTGCTTTTAAATAAAAGCATAAGACTAATATCTAAAGTGGTGACCCCGCATTAAGAGACATGGACGAATATTCAGATGCCGTTGGTGCGCCTCAAGACGGAGCAAGAGGTGTGGATACCGCAGGAGCCACGGTAGCAGGTGAGGTAGCTCAGAGATATCTGCAAACAACACAGGAAGAGTGGCACCAGATGCCGTGCTTCAAGTTGCTCGACTCGCGGTTAAGCCGCCGCCCTTCTGGAAACCCGACCCAAGACTGTGGTCCGCTCAAGTTGAAGCGCAGTTTGTACGCTCGAGCATAGTGGTCGACGAGACCAAATACTATACATTGGTAGCAGAGATATATTCTTCGGTATTGCGGTGTTCAAGCGACATACTTTTGCACCCGCCAGCTACTAATAAATACAATGCCTTGAAGCAAAGGTTAATTTCCGAATTCGAGGAATCTGCAAATCAGCTAGCACGAGCTAGCACGAAAAATAGATCGCTTGGAACGCAACGACCGAAGTTCACGAGATGCCAGCAAGAGAGGTCGCAGATCTTCGTCACAATCGCCATCATTGGAAATTTGCTGGTTCCATCGCAAATTTAAGGATAGGGCCACAAAGTGCCGTGCACCCTGCAGTTTCAGTAGATACGTGCAGGGAAACGAATAAACATTTTCATTCACATTCCTCATTGATACCATGGCTGAAGAAAATAAGGTTGATCCACTTCATACAAAATGACATAAATAAGGATTCTGACGTTTTCTTTAATGTTCCAAAAGCTGCCACATTGTTAAACATTTTCTAAGAAACGTGGTGGAGTTGCCAGATATTTTTCATAACTTATCGTTAGTGTTCCTAGCATAAAATAATTTTCAAGAGTCAGATTTTACAATTGCAACATCGTTTCATGTCGCCATTGCATAAATTGGTCACAAAATCGGGGTTTAAATTGGCAAAATTAGGAATAATTGCCATATCTGGTAGCACAATCCTTATTTATGTCAGATGGTTAAGATGGCGGATAGTGTCAGAAGCGGCACTACCTTATTTTCTTCTACCATGATTGATACTGGCGCAGAAGTGTCAGTGCTGCCAAGGAGTGCTCACTGTAAAGCAGTCGCGTCAATGATAAAATTAGTAGCTGCTAACAATACGCAGATAAATACGTACGGGAAGAAGCGCGTACAAGTAGACCTCGGGCTGCGTAGACACTTTGTGTGGTTATTCACAGTTGCGAACGTATCGCATCCGATAATCGGCGCGGATTTTTTGGGCATCTTGGTGGATATGAAAAACAAAGCCCTGGTTGATAATAAAACTCGTGTGCGTAGCATATGCCAGATAGCACACCATGTGCCACCTGATGTGACGTCACTCAAATCGTCAAGTCCTTTCGATGAGCTACTGGCGCAAAATGTTGATCTAACAAATGATTCCAGAAAGCCGGCAGAGCAAACGTCAGATGTTTTACACTTCATTGAAACCAAGAAAGAGTTCGATTACTTGCTACAGAAGGGCATCTGTGTACGTTCCAAAAGTCAATGGGCCAGTCCGCTGCACCTGGTACAAAAATCGAACGGATCGTGGTGGCCTTGTGGCGATTACAGGCGCCTGAATGCGAAAACGATTGCGGATCAGTATCCAGTACGTCATATTCAGGATTTTGCAGGCGAGCTCTACGGCAAAAAAGTTTTCTCCGTGGTTGATTTTCGAAAAGCTTACCACCAAATTGCTGTAAACCCAGATGACGTGCCCAAGACTGCAATCCTCACCCCGTTAGGATTGATTGAATTTAAGTACATGACGTTTGGCTTGCGAAATGCCGCTCAAACTTTCCAGCGGTTTATGGACGACGTAGTGAAGGATATGCCTTTCGTTTTTCCATACCTGGATGATGCTTTGGTGGCATCCTCATCATTAGAGGAGCACATGCATCATTTACGCAGAGCTACCGCGAAAAAGGTTTGATTATAAAAATCGATAAGTGTCAATTCGGCAAAGAAGAGGTGGTATTTCTTGGTCATCTGGTTACGAGAGAAGGGGTGCGACCGCTGCCGAATAAAGTAAGCGACATATTAAACCGAAAGAAGCCTACGGACGTGCAAGGTTTGCGCAGTTTCATCGGTGCAGTAAACTTTTACCGTCGATTTCTCCCTCGCTCCGCGGAAGTCGAAATTCCATTGCAAGAGATGATGGGGCCGTGTAAGAAACGCGACAAAACCAAGCTCAGTTGGAATCCAAGAGCTGAGGCAGCTTTTGACGAGTTTAAAAAACTGCTAGCGAACGCTACTCTTCTGACGTACACGGTAAAAGGGGCGTGTGTCGCACTTATGACGGATGCCTCCGACATAGCCATGGGTGCTGCGTTGCATCAATGGGTGAAAGGTGCTTGGGAGCCACTGGGGTTTTTCTCCAAAAAAACTGACCACAGCGAAGCAGAAATATAGCGCTTACGGTCGTGAGCTCCTTGCCGCATTGTTTGCGGCAATCCGCCATTTTCGCTATTACTTGGAGGGAACGGAGTTAAAGCGCCTCATGGAAACCGTCGGGACCTCACTGAATTTTAAAAAATTTAAGTTGCCGTACACCAACTGTGAAATAATATGTGACACATCGACAGGTAAACAGCGCCCTTATGTACCTGCTACTCTCCGCAAAACCATTTTCGATACGATGCACAACTGGTCGCATCCTGGGGTGAAAGCATCAATTAAGCTCATCTCGAAAAATTTCGTTTGGCAGAATATGAAAGCTGAAATTAAAAACTTCGTAAAAGAATGCCTCGAATGCCAGCGGTGTAAAATAAATCGGCACACTAGAAGCGAATTACAGACGTTTTCGGTTCCAGACAAACGTTTTGAACACATCAACATTGATCTTGTGGGCCCTTTGCCGCCGTCGAATGATTTCAGATACTGTTTAACATGTGTCGATAGGTACTCGCGCTGGATTGAGGTAATTCCAATACCAAACATAACCGCGGAAACAGTGGCAAGAGCATTAGTCAGCGGCTGGATATGTAGATTTGGCGTACCAAAATTCGTAACAACTGACCAAGGTCGACAGTTTGAGAGCAGCTTGTTTAGAGAGTGTGACGACCCCAAAAATATGGTGACGTCACATTCCTATCGCGACAGATGGGTATCGCCAACATGCTACAAGTTATTTAGGTTTATGAACAGTGGTACCCTGGTCACCAAGTTGATTGTTGAAATTCGAAACAACACCTGGTCACCGTATCATCGACACTACCCAAACGACGAATAACTAGACGTGTTGTTGGGTCGAAATCAAATAAGGAAAAGAGGGACGACGATAGAGGCACGGAAAATCATGTGCCACAATTCACCACATGATACGACAAAAGTATGAGCAACAAGTCACCAACAGGAATTGGTGACTCCACGGCCCTATAAAAAGCGCGCACTCGACCTGATTTCGGCCTATTGCGAATATTCCGAAATCAGGTGAGTGTCGTTGATATTAGTTGCTTATCATTTAGGTAGACAAAAATGGTGGCAGGGAAGCAGCCGCCTGTACCGGCAGATAACTTCCTCTCCAGTCACACTTTTGGGATTAGGAACTCTTGGTTGGGACAAAAATGGTGGCAGAGAAGCAGCCGCCTGTACCGGCAGATAACTTCTTCTCCAGTCACCCTTTTTGGGCTTAGGAACTCTGGGATGGGACAGAAATGGTGGCAGGGAAGCAGCCGCCTGTACCGGCAGATAACTTCTTCTCCAGTCACACTTTCTGAAGTTAGGAAATGGGGGACAGGACAAAAATGGTGGCAGGTAAGCAGCCGCCTGTACCGGCAGATAACTTCTTATCCAGTCACACTTTTTGAGGTTAGGAGAATGGGAACAGGACCAAAATGGTGGCAGGGGGGTAGCCGCCTGTACCGGCAGTTAACTTCCGCCCCAGTCACTCTTTTGGTAAAATCAGGAACTCTGGATGGACACAAGGATGATGGCAGGGAGGTAGCCGCCAGTACCGGCAATTAACTTCTCTCCAGTCCTCAATTTTTGAAATTGCAATAGAAACTTTCATTTTTTATTCCAAATTTCATAAAATAAATTCTTCTTGCAGCTATAAATAACTAAATTCTGTAATTTTTTAACAAAAGCAAACTTCTTTTACAGCCTCTAATTAAAATTTATATTTTTCTCATTTTCACATTTCATTTACTTAATTAAACTTTATTTTTCCTTTTTCTCATATTTCATTTCCTAAATAAAATAATCACATAAATTGTTGCTATTTTTATTACGCCCATTTTATCAAATTTCTTATATTAAATTATACTAATGGCCTATTGCGAATATTCCGAAATAAGGCTACTTGCGAGACTATCAGCGTGTAGGCAAACGAGTGAAGAGCAGCGGAAAATCTCTGGAAGAATACTTGGAGAATATATCGAAGTCAACGAAGTGTATGAAAAATACGAAGGTCCTCGAAGGACAAAAGGATTTTGAACCACATTGTGTGGCATTGCGCAAATATCCTTGGAGACATTTTGGTCTGCCGTTCATGCTCACCACACCCACGCTCCTGCCTATCCTTTTCGAAATCGCACTACGCATCCCAACACCTACGATACCATCGACTATCGCCACATATCTACGTCGTCACCCAACGAATTGCCAACGTCGCCGATCGGCTATAACGCCAAAACATCGACGACTATTGCCACTGTTCGCCCAATAAATTCCAATCAAAATTTGTAACTTTTAAATTATAAATTTATTTCTGTCAACGAAGCCCTGGACATCCGACGAGTCATTACCCCAGCATTTACGACGTTACAAATGGGGCCCGAACAGGGACAGTAAACAGAAGAAGACGAAAAACAACCAGCACCCAATAATCAAATAAAGAAGCCACCACCAAGAGGCAGCAGATTTAGCAACTTAAACAGCAACGATTGGACATAAAAATTGAACGGCGAGTAAGTGAACGCAGAATGGTGAAAACGACCTGGATCAACTACCTGCGACGCGATGAGCTACGCACATACGCCCAGGAGTTCGGTTTCAACGGCATCGGCAGCGTCGAGGAGATGAGGAAACGGTTTGTCGCTTGCGTGAAAGAGGAAGGAGCCAACAGCCAACATATGGAGCGGCTAATCGAATTGGAGGCCAAGCACGCCCGCAGTCAGGAGGCATGTATGTCAGGAGCTGCAGCAGACGAGGAAGCAGGTGACGAAGAATACCACGAGGCTAGCTCGGAAGAGGAGCCGGCACCGACGAGCAGCCACGTCAGGAAATGGGAGGCAAATGTGTCTTTTGTACCCCCGCCAGTGAAGGCGACACGACGAGAAGTACCAGCCAGTGCACCAGTGTCTGCACCAATGAACACCCTGATGGGATACCCATGGCCGTATCATCCACCACGGCCCACGATAATTAAACAAGTGAGGAAGTGGACAGTGCGCTATAATGGCGGACCCGACCCCATCGCATTTATCGAGCGTATAGAGGAGCTAGTGACCACATACAACGTCGGTAAGGATGAGATGCCACGAATGATGCCGGAGCTGTTCACGGAGAAGGCGCTCACCTGGTTTAGGTACAACAACCGCCAGTGGACGACGTGGGAATCCTTTAACAGCAGTTTCCTGTCGTTTTTCATACCAGGACGCTACTTTGAGCAGTTAGATGACGCCATCCGCCAACGAGTGCAGAAGCCGCGCGAGGACTTCAAGGACTACGTCATTACCTTGCAGGATATGATGAGGCACGCCAACTATGGGGACGAGGAGAAACCCAGCCGGATTTTCAGGAACAGTCACGTGGATTATCGATGGTATGTAAAACGCCGAGACTTCACCACGTTAGACGAGCTGCTGGCATTGGCGCAAGATTTAGAGGGACTGCAGGGGGACACCAATGCAGCCCGGAGCACCCCGATGCGAGTGACAGAGGAACGACACCAGCTTGCAGAAACAGCCGGTGCACCGAGGCCGTCACGACGGACTTGCCATAGATGTGGAGAGGAAGGACATTTCCGGAACGAATGTACAGGGAACCTGGTCTTACACTGCTGGGAGTGCGGCCGGCGAGGCGTACGCACATTTGAGTGTTGCAGAAGGCAGGCGGGAAACGACAGCGGAACCGGCAGAGAACGAGGGGCGGCCGGCGCTCCGACTACCGAACCCATCCCACAACGCGAACTTTAGATTTTGATGGACGCCGAATCTCTGCACTGGTTACCCTTGATGGTGTAGAGGCAACGGCAACAATCGACACAGTGGCCACACGGTGCTTCATTAGTCGCGATTACGCGAAGCAGTTTTGGACACCACTCAACAAAGTCAACATCCAACACGACATACGGCTAGCGGATGGATCATTGACTACAGTCACCGAGGCTCTAGTGCTGGAAGTGGCCATGGGAGGCCGATCAAAGAGGATGATGGTATTGGTGTTGCACACCTCAACGGATCCGCTTATCCTCGGGTTGGACTTCTTGGGACATATCCACGCTACGATGACTCTCGGAACCCACACGGTAAGGATGCACTCACAGATTAGGGATGCTGACGGAGAACTGGTGGAACAAGAGGAGAACAGGCGACTGGCAGCACTCTGCGAGGCGCCAAACCCAAGCGAGGGGTACATGAAAGGAGGAGAAGCAGTTCACGGTCTGCGCAAAATTGGAATCAGAGGGCACGCTGTTCACACTCTGCGCAAAATGGAAAGCTAGGAGGCAGTTCACGGTCTGCAGAAAATCGGAATCAAGGAGGATGCAGTTCACAGCCTGTGCAAAACTGGAATTTGGAATGCAGTTCACAGCCTGCGCGAAACTGGAATTTGGGATGCAGTTCACAGCCTGCGCAAAACTGGAATTTGGGATGCATTTCACAGCCTGCGCAAAATGGAAATCTAGGATGCAGTTCACCGCCTGCGAAAAAGGGAATATTAGGATGCAGTTCACAGCCTGCGCAAAATGGAAATTCGGAATGCAGTTCACAGCCTGCGCAAAACTGGAATTTGGAATATAGGTCACATCCGGCTCAAAATGGAATCTTGGGATGCAGTTCACCGCCTGCGCAAAAGGGATGCAGTTCACCACCTGCGCAAAAGGGAATATTAGGATGCAGTTCACTGCCTGCGCAAAAGGGAATACTAGGATGCAGTTCACCGCCTGCGAAAAAGGGAATATTAGGATGCAGTTCACCGCCTGCGCAAAAGGGAAAATTAGGATGCAGTTCACAGCCTGCGCAAAATGTAAAAGTAGGAAACAGTTCACGGTATGTGCAAAATCGGAACATAGAGCAGGATACCCAGGGTGAAGTAAGACTCCAGGTAATGTGTGATAAAGAGAAGGAGCAGTTGTTAATTGATAGGTTTCTGGAGGAGGAGTTACCACCGTTTGAAGAATTGCGAGGAAGCACGACCATTGCTAGCCACCGCTTCATCATGAGGGATGACCTGCCGATTAAACAAAGGTACTACCCCAAGAATCCTGCGATGATGGCCATCATCAACGAGCAGATCGACGAGCTCATCCAGCAAGGATTCATCGAGCCAGCAAGGAGCCCACATAGCGCCCCGATCTTACTGGTGCGAAAGAAGAATGGAAAGTGGCGCCTGTGTGTGGACTACAGGCAGTTGAACGCCAAATCAGTGCCGGACGCATATCCGCTACCGGTGCTACCGCACCCTGGATTTGAAGAACGGATATTGGCAGGTGCCAATGGAACCGGGAAGCAAGCAGTACTCGGCGTTCACCGTGCCAGGTCGAGGACTGTATCAATGGTGCGTAATGCCATTCGGCCTTCATTCGGCACCAGCGACATTTCAGCGCGCCCTGGACGGGGTCATCGGGCCGGAGATGGAGCCGCATGCATTCGCGTATGTCGATGACAATATTGTCACGGGAACAACACTGGAGGAGCATATGACCAACCTGCGTGAGGTCTTCCGACGATTACGTGCGGCAAATCTGAAGATCAATGTGGAAAAATGTGAGTTTTTTAAGCAGGAAATACGATATTTAGGTCACATCGTCACGCCGGACGGAATACACACAGATCCCGAGAAGATCGCAGCGATACAGGAGCTGAAGCCGCCTACCAACTTGAGGGAACTGCGCAGATGCCTGGGCATCGCGTCCTGGTATCGAAGATTTGTGCCAGACTTTTCCAAGGTGGTCCAGCCGTTGACTGCGTTGCTGAAGAAGAGTCGTCGGTGGAAATGGGAGCAGGAACAGCAGGAAGCGTTCGAACAGCTGAAGCTGCGGCTCACCGAGGCACCGGTGCTCATCTGCCCAGATTTTTCGCAGCGGTTCACCTTGCAGACAGACGCTAGTGACCAAGGCCTAGGCGTAGTACTGACGCAGGTTATTGACGATCAGGAGCGGGTAGTATCGTACGATAGCCGAAGGTTAACAGCGGCGGAAATCAACTACTCACCCACCGAAAAGGAGTGCCTCGCCATTGTGTGGGGTATAAGAAAGATGCGCGAATACCTGGAAGGCTACGAATTTACCATCATTACGGACCACCTGTCGCTGAAATGGTTGAACTCTATTGAGAGTCCTTCGGAGAGGATCGCCCGCTGGGCGCTGGAGCTGCAGCAGTACAGGTATACGATTCAATATAGAAAGGGGAAATTGAATGTAGTGGCCGACGCACTGTCGCGTCAGCCACGAGATGTATTGAGGGCTGCAGAGGTTAATGACAAAAACGAAGGCTGTAATTGGCTGACAAAACGGAAAGAGGAGGTGCAGAAGAATCCGGAGAGGTTTGCTGATTACATGCTGCAAGGCGACCAACTGTATCGACACATCCCGAGGCGAGTAGGTAACGAGGACTGCGTACCGTGGAAGTTGTGCGTGGCAACACCCTTGCGGACGCGGGTGCTGGCCGAGAACCACGATGACTCCACCGCTGTACATTTTGGAATAAGGAAAACAATTGCACGAGTGGCGAACAGGTACTATTGGCCAGGAAAGTTTAGAGCGGTAAGTCAATATGTACGCAGCTGTGAGAGCTGCCAGAAATTCAAGCCAGAGCAACAGAAGCCAGCCGGCCGGATGCTGACGCAGACTGCAGAGGAGCCATGGGCGATACTCTGCGCAGATTTTGTGGGGCCATTGCCCGGTCAACGCACGGCAATACCATGAAGCTGGTTTTCGTCGATAAATGGGTGGAGATAATACCCATGAGAAATGCAACCACGGACACACTCAAGAAGGCGTTTCGCGAACGAATCCTGGCGCGATTTGGTGTACCCAAGGTGTTGGTGACGGACAACGGCACCCAGTTCATGAGCAGGGCGTTCTGTAAGTACATGAAGGAACTTGGAGTTGGGCATTAGTTCACGGCACCCTACACGCCGCAGGAGAATGCCACGGAGCGGTCGAATCGAACCATCAAAACGATGGTGGCACAACTGTCGACGAATAATCAAAGGCGGTGGGATGAACTCCTGCCAGAAATCACGCTGGCGATCAACACAGGAGTGTCCGAGACGACAGGCTACAGCCCCGCATTCCTGGTCCAAGGACGTGAACCGCGACTGCCCAAGTCCCTTTATGATGAAACGACAGTGGGCACTGGACAGATGACACAGACGCCAGTGGAACGCGCCGACAAACTCCGAGAGGTATTCGACATAGTGCATAGGAGTATGGAGAAAGCCGCCCAGGACCAAGCGAGGCATTACAATCTAAGACGACGAGCATGGCAACCAGAGGTTGGACAGATGATGTTGGTACGACAACATTACCTTTCGAAAGCGATCGACGGATTTACGGCCAAGTTGGCACCAAAATTTGATGGCCCCTATCAAGTGGTGGATTTTATTTCACCGGTGATTGTGCGCGTAAGAAGGCAGAGCGATTCGCAGGAGCGAAACGCACATGTTAGCGATTTACGCGAATTTAAGGAAAGGGACAGTGCGTCGGAGGCAGTGGCAACGACGTAGGGTAAGCAAAGGTAAGGAACAAGGGTAAGATTGCGGTAGCAGAAGGAAAATGCCTGCTGCTGCAAAAATAAATTGAATTTTATACTGAATATTTGAAATTTCATGAAGTAGAATATAGCTTTAAGGGGATGACACACTGGCGTCAATTGATCCCGAGTGCTGTCAAAGTGTTGTTGTTTCCAAGGCAAAATTAAAAATGAACACTTTTTGAGAGAGCGAGTGAATATTTTCTCAGGGGTTTTTTTGACGCCAGATTCGAGCTGGGGTCATGAACCAAAATAGTGTTGCATTTTAGCAAAATGTAGCTGTCAAATCTTTAGTAGCAAAAACAAGGTTGCAAAAGTATTAAACAATCAAACGAAATGCTAATATTTTCCGTTTTTGTTCGTTGCAAGCAACACTTGTCAGGAATTTGTTCATCGTTACTTTAAATTATCATTCAATTTGTTGAAGCAATACAAAATGTAAGTAAATAACACAATTAAACATGAATATTTTAATAAAATTCAACAATCGTAGGTTTATAGAGCCTATTTACACAGTCATTCCCATGACGCATGGGCGTGCAGTTTTTAGAATTTACACTGACATGGGCATGACGAAATTTGACAGTTTTTATATGAAAATGTAAATAAACGAAACATGGAGTTGCCACCTTTTACGTTTTTTGTATGGATTTTCGGTGCAAAATGTTCTTTCTCGTTTTCACTACCGCAGTTCTTATTAGCTCTTTGTCAGATTTTTCGTCATGGAACTGATAGTGTAAATAGGCTCATAAAAATATTCTGCGTGAACTGATATGTGCATAGGTTGCACTCTTTTATCATTTAGGCACATAAAATATGAGTGATTGCAACCCTTTTGTGATATGAAGAAAAAAGCTAGCAGATTGACTCGGCGTCAAATATTTTTGCGTGTGACACGTCGAGGCGTCAAAATAGTAAAAGAGAGTAAAAATACAAATGAATAGGGGTCAAATGACGCCTGTCTGGCATGCCCTTTAGAAATCCGAGGGATTACGACCCATGGGATTGCATTGGCATCCCGGAAATACAAGATGGCGATATCAAGAAGGAACAGGTGGCAGGACGAGGCAGACGAAGGCTGGTTGGAGCACAGAGTATACAGAGGGGACACTCTCTTTAAATTCCCTGAAATCCAATATGGCGGACCTTTTTTTTTGATTTTTCGTTCTTTGCTTCACACACTATACGTGAGTTCACCACGAATTATTCCGATTGTTCGCAGGGATGATTCGATTTCGTATGAAAAGTAGTATATAATTGTACGAAATTACATACAATTGTACCGAAATATTTGTATACCGAAAATATAACTATTTCATTTGTTTTAAAAAATTCTTTTAAGAGACAACTATATACAATAAACAAAATATGTAATTTAAAAAATATTGCTAATTTTCTTTGAAATTCAACTATTGTTTACTGTTTTATATAAAAATTGTTTTAAACAAATGAAATAGTTATATTTTCGGTATACAAATATTTCGGTACAATTGTATGTAATTTCGTACAATTATATACTACTTTTGATACGATTTCAAAGAAAATTAACAATTTTTTTATGAATTCCAAACCAATTTTATACATTTTTTGGGGAAAAATTTACTGACGCGGGGGTTTTTTATAAGACGACTATTTTCCATTCACTTCGAAATCTATTTAAAATGGAAATTTTTGTTTTGTGTTTATAACTGAAACACACATTGCGAACCCTATCCGCATAATGAACTCAAGCAAAACTTTTTGGAAATACATTTTTATTGAAAAATTATTAAAATAAAGCAATATGAAATGTTAATGGTTCCAAAGAAATAGGGTTCAATTTGTAGGGAAACAAGATAAATGTTTTATCCTGTAAAATTTACTTTTTGGAGGAAAACCGAAATGAAAAGACCTTATGTATTTTATTCTGTGGAATGTTAATTGCAATTGTAGTAAAAACATTTCACAATAAATTCTGAAATTTTATGTTAAGGCAGCATCGATCTGTAGTTTTCATAAAACATCTGCATTTTCTTAAAGTTGAAATTGTATGTACTTGAAGTAGATGTCTTGGATTTTTAAAAATATTTTTTGAGCTAAAAATATTTTTTCTACGTGGAATTGTGGTAATTTCTTGGGAAATTTATATATTTGTTGCCAAAATTCAGAAATGGTCAAATTGTTACAATGAATATGGGCCATTATGTTTAGTTAAGTATTTTATTAAATTTTGAAATTTTCTAAATTTAACCGAAAATGTCTCAATAGTAGGAAAGTATAAGAGTACTACTATACTCAAAAAAACATCCCTGCTACTAAGAAGTATGAGAGAATGAATAAAAAAGTGTAAAAAATGTGGTGAAAAAGTAAAAAATGTAAACAATTTCTATAAATTGCCAAAAATAATTGTTTGAAAACGTTTATTTCTACGGATTAAAAGATAATAAATAAAAGTTAATGTAATATTCTTTATAATATCCGTTCAATTATCCAAATACGATAAAAGTGAATGAAATCCAACTGAACCACATTGGGAAAGTCGAACTAATCCGGCAAAGTTTGAATTTTGCGGGCCGTAATGGACGTGCTGCGATTCCTACGGGCTTGACTGTTCCTCCTTTAAATCAGATAACACCAGGCTCGTGCAAGTGAATCTAAGGATTTGCTGTCCGCTGTGACTTAAGCCGAAGGTTGGTTGGAGAGGTATTTTGAATTGATGATTCATTTGCCTTTATCTTCTAAGCAAAACTGCAGTCCTTTGAATAAGAAAATTAAAAAAGTATTGATTACTCATTTATTAAACCATAACGATATTCACATGTCGTCATATAAAGATTTGCCATAAATTATTATTAAGCATTGAATTTTTCATACAAAATTTAATGACAAATTAAAATTTTTGACGAAATATTGCTTATGGCTCTACATATGATTACTTGTGAATACCCTTAATAGTCTAAACCAAATTAAAGGTCCTCTCGAAAGCGACTATCTCAAAGTTCAAATCAAACAATGACCCAACACATTCTTAAGTTTGGCTTAATACTGTAATGCAGTATTAACCTAATGACTGTACCATGTTCTACATTTTGAATTTTTAAAATATGTCAACATAAACTCATTTTTATACCCCCACACACACTGTGGCAGGGTATACTCACTTTGTCACAACGTTTGTAACGCCCATAAGGAGGCGTGTCCGGTATGGAAAAGTATATATATTCTTGATCAGCATCACCTCCTGAGTCGATTTAGCGATGTCCGTCTGTCTGTCCGTCTGTCCGTCCGCACGATAGAGGTCGCAGTTTTGGAGATATCGACTTGAAACTTTGGGTACATGTTTTTCTCGTGAATACTGAGATCAAGTTCGAGAATCAGCCAAATCGGACAAAAACTGGGCGTGGCTCCCATACACCGAAAAAAAAGGTAAAAATTGTTCAAGTCTTTTTTATTGTTGTATTCGATTGGAAATGTTTAGAAACGTATTTTTGACATGGTCCGAGGTTCCGAAGCCACATATATAAGGGTCTTAATGGGGTCTTGAGACCAAAATTTTTTTTTGGTGGATTTGATTGGAAATTTTTAGAAATGGATTTTGGACATGTTCCGGGCTCCAAAACCACCTATAATTGGGTCAAAATAGGGTCTTGAGACCACATTTTTTTATATTCGAGGTACTTCTTCCTACAGTGTGGGGGTATTTCAGCTTCGGTATAGCCGAAGGATTAGTTTCAAGGATTTTTCATATCAATTGGCAAAGTAAACAGAATTGAATATTAACCCGCAAAGTTCATTGTGGCGAGCTATCAGAAGGAACACCCAACTAAACATCCACTGAACCGAGACCGCCCTCAAATAACTTCACTAATAGGCACTAGTTTCAGCGACACAAAATTAGAGCCCCGGCGTTGGAGGATCTCCACCTGAGAGGGCTAAGATGAAGAAGCTCTTGCCGAGATCTACAAGGTCCACTCTTGATCCGCTTCCAGCTTATTGGCTAGGATCAACGAGGAAGTGTGCTCGGACTGTGGCGCACCCTGCCCAACCAACCAATGAAAATAATTTAACTTTCGACAAACCTTACGGACGAGGAGGAACACGGACTGTAATCAGACGGAATTGTTGCCACAAAAACAGCACTAAGAAAACCGACTCACACAGCAGACAGACTCAGGACTCAGACTCTTCGAAAAACCCTTTATTCCTTCATATAAACCCTTTATAAAAGAGTCAAAACAAAAGAAAAAAATTGGTGGGGAGTTATGCATTCAGCTGAGCTCTGGTGTTGAGTTTCTGCCAACAGCTGAGCTCTGGTGGTGAAAAAAATTTGGAATTTTCACGAACACCAATAAAGAAATTTCACTTTTTCACGCACACCAGCAAACAAATTTGCTGTCACTTCACGCATATTCCATCTCGCTCAAGCAGAGTGTCCCCTCTGTATACTCTGTGGGTTGGAGATTCCGACCACTGGCGGGTTGGAATTACCCCAGCCTTTGCGACGTTACAAGAGTTAACAAAAAATTACTCAGGGTGAAACATATTCATACCACAGCCTACCACCCGCAGGCTAATGGGTTAGTTGAACGATGGCATCAAGTTCTTAAGGCAGCTCTGAAATGTCACGGCGCTGGTACGGACTGGACAGAGAGATTGCTGCTAGGATTGCGAACAGCTGTCAAAGAGGATTTAGGTGCGTCCGTGGCTGAAATGGTTTATGGTCAAGCTTTGCGTCTGCCAGGAGAGGTATTCGAAGAAACCAACGCGTTACGTTTAGAGGAACATGATTTTATCGAAAAACTTCGTTCACATTTTGATAGCCTCCGCCCGAGACAAACTTCGCAGCATGGTGATAAAGTTATTTACGTGCCCAAGGATTGGAGGTTTTGCACCCACATATTTTTACGCGATGATACAGTGCGTACTCCACTTAAGGCCCCCTATGATGGTCCATATCAAGTTTTGGAGCGACACCCTAAAACGTACACTATTTTAGTTCGATCGAAACCAGAGACTGTTACTATTGACAGATTGAAGCCAGCCTTTTTGCCGAATGAGGAGCTGACTGAACTGAAGTTGGTTAAAAAAGGAAATCGTAAAGTTAGCTTTTGGGATCAGTTACCGTTTAAAAAAAAAAGCCGCCTTCACTGGAAGGGGGGTGGTGTAGTGACCGTACTACTACTTATTGATACATTAGTGTATGACATTCGTCTTTTCAAATAAATCAGTTAATTTTCTAACCTATCTGCGAAAACACGTTTCACTTCGCAAATAGAATTACATTTGGATATTAGTTGGTATTGCTTTTAAATAAAAGCATAAGACTAATATCTAAACACTTTTTCAAAAAAAGTACCAATAATTACAACTCGTGTCAGCGAAATGACAGCAAATATGCTCAAATTCGGAGAGCAGTCATCTACTGATACTACCTGGTTATTGCATCATGGAAGATGACCAAATATTTTTCAAACGAAAACACAACTCCATTATTTTTAAAATTTTAATGTTGTTGCCAACTTTATTTAATTTATAAGTTTCCTTTTAACTTGATGTAATTGTAATTTCTTATAATCAGTTCTGTTTAAAGTATATTTTGAATGTACAATTTCGAACTCTTCGATGATGCTCATGCTGGAAGTGTAAACATTCTTACGAATAAAAAAATAGAATTTTTGTTTTCTCATACTTTCCGTAGAACAGTATTAATATAGAGTTTTTGTTTTTCTTTAACAGAGCTTAAATAAAATTAGCTATAACCGCGCAAGTATTTTCAGCTTTACTTCAGAATTCAAGTTCGTTTAAAAACATCCTTTTAAATAAAAAAATAGTCACAAAGTACAAAAAAGACAATTCAAAAGAAAACTTTCGTAAATTATATGTCAAACACAAAGTGGAATCAGAAATCAATGTTTGGCATGAGTCGGCGGCTTAGGGGAAATATGTATGCATTGAAGAGCCAGAATATAATTTCAAGAAATGCACAAAATATTAAGAATGTTCATTTACGGTTAGTTATTGAGGATAGTACCGTTGTTAATTTCAAGAATTTACAACTCATCCTTCTTCTTGTGTTCCTCCTCTTCGGTCTTCTCTTCGACATCATCCTCAGCATCAACAACCTGCAAAATAACATTAGGGGTCACGTTAAATAACCTTTAGGTTACAAATTCAAAACTTTTTAAGTAAAACTCACAGGTGCTACATCGCCGCCCGCATCCATAAACTTAATAAACTCTTCAAGAGTCCTATCCAAATTGTAATCAATCACCTTGTTATCTCCTTTACGGAACATTTTGATGGTGGGGAAGGATGAAATCTTTGTGTGTTCTAATTCATTACCGGTGGAGTCCATCTTGGCAATGACGATACTCTCGTTATCCTTGTACTTTTCACCCAATTGGTCGTAAATAGGAGCCAATTGTTTGCAATGTCCGCACCATGGCGCATAAAATTCCACAAGAACGTCCTTAGTCTTGTCGAAAGCTACCTCATCGAAGTTTGTGGACACCAGCACCTTGACAGGATTTTTATCCCAGTCCTCGGGCAGATCTTGCGACAGTAAATGTTGCTTTAATTTGCCGTCCATAAACATTTTTAAGAAGTCCTTGATAGTATCGGGTGACAGGTCGTTTGACTCCGCCTTGTACTTGGCCATGTCTTCTTCCAACTTAATGAGACGAATTGTAGGCACCTCTTCCTTGGTCATTCCAAAAAACTCAAAAATGCGGGCATGGTCTTCCTCATCGGATGAGATGGTAACAAAAAGAATATCCTCACGGTATTCCTTAGCCACTTCCTTCAACGGATCGACGTACTTCTCGATGTGCCCGGCTTCTTTCGAAACGAAGAAAAGCAGATGCGACTTTATCGAACCACCAAATATTTTCGATGCCGACTCATGATTAAATTCCACTATCAATGGCAGCGATTGCACCTGTGCGAACTTTTTCAAATTGTCTAAGTTGAGTTCTCCTTCGAAAACAGATTTTTTCTCATCGAAAGGCTTGAAGAGCACGACATTGGCGTCCTTGGCTTCATATTTCGAGATTATATCATCACTACTGCTAATGCCGAAGACAAAAGTGTCCATGGCGTTGGCAGCAGCAATGAAAGCCTTAGCCTCATCGGATTCTTTGTTCTTAAAGAAACCGATAACGGCAATCTACGGTTAACAGAGAAAGGGAATATTGAGATGTGCTTCAGTAATAAAAAATGTTCCAAATTGCCTCATTGTCCTTCAAAAACTGTTCAGCTTCGTCAACAGTAGCTAAATCCTTGGCAGGTGGGCCAGTCTTCTTGGTAACCCAGGCAACAATGTCAGCCGCTTGACGACCACCGCTATATTCAGCAGGAGCACCGTTACGGAAGAATTTCAGTGTGGGATATCCACGTACTTGGTATTCTTCAGCTAATTCACCCTCAACGGTAGCATCGACCTTTGCCAATTTTATAGATGACTCCTTTTCGGCCAATTGCTGAGCAGCCTTAGCGAATTCGGGAGCAAGGGCCTTGCAATGCCCACACCATGGTGCATCTGAAATACGACAGAAGAATGAGAGAGTATCCAACAGAATTTTGGATTTGAATCTATTAAAATAAAATATGCTAATATAAGATTTTTTCAAAGCTGGGCATTAACTAATTAATTAGTTAATTAACGAAGGTAAATTTTTGGATAACTTTTAATGTTTCATTTTTTCTCATTTAGTTAAGTTCAATTTCTTCGATTAACTAGCATTAGATAACTTTAAAACAAAAACATTTTTTATTATTGAATTTATACTATTTATGTTATATTCTCGCACAGTTTTTATATATAAATGGACCATTATAAACGCCATGGCGTTCTCAGTCTTTCGCCATCACGTCAGGTTTTTTGAGAAATTGGTAAATGCAAAATTTTTATACTACAACCAGTGTTACCATATTTACAGATTTATCTTTTTTTTTTTTTTACAGATTTTTTGAGCTCTGTCAGATTTTAAGATTTTCTCCCTAAAACTACAGATTTTTTATAAATGTAACAGATTTTACAAATTTTTACAAAATAAATTCAAGTTTACTGATTTTTCTTAAAATGTATTCTTATCTCGATAAAAAATGAATTTAGGAGTAACTGAAGATCTTGTAACACATAACAACAAGAGGAGCTACATTTTTCCACTTGAAATCTCAATTTTGTTTTGCTATTGTGAAATTTAATAAGGAAAAAATTCTGCTAGCGCCGTTTTCTTCTGAACTAAGTTGACGGTTTGAAAACTAAAAAATTCGGTTTAATCTTATTGTTCCATCTCCAATTTGTAAGCGGCAAGTGCCTTATCTTTTTAATTCTAAAAATGTATGAGCATTTTTATAACAAAAATTACTTTTGCATCAAAAATGGTTATCCTCCAGGAAAAAGGTAGAAAAGTAGTTTTTAAATATGTTTTTCTCGCCCTGGTACTCATTCGAACGATGATTTCAGTAGTACCTAAGGTAAATTTCGGAAGCCAATATATATTATTAAAGTAGACTGTACCTTATTAACTGGCCGTTACTATATGTATATAATATTTACTAATTGGTCTGAATTTAAAAACAATTTCATACAACAGATTTTTTTTTGTGAAAAAAGATTTTTTTCTTGGAAATTACAGATTTTAATGAAAACAAGTGACTAAGTTTCAGTCGGGCAAGCCGTCTTATATATACCCTACACCTACTGGGCCATATTGGATCCGCCATCTTGAATTTTGAAAATGCGACATCAAATTCGAATCAGCGACCCCAATAACCCCCCTAACCAAATTTCATACTGTTTTGATGAAATCTTAAAATTTCGGTCGCCATATTGGTTCCGCCATCTTGAATTTTTAAATTCCAACATCAAATTCGAAATCAGCGACCCAGAAAACCCCACTATACAAAATTTTATACTGTTTTGATGTAATCTTAAATTCCGACATCAAATTCGAAATCAGCGACCCCGAAAACCCCACTATACAAAATTTCATACTGTTTTGATGAAATCTTAAAATTTCGGTAAAAACACGATTTTCACTTATATGAGAGGTAGACGTGGCAGTCGACCGATTCCGCCCATTTTCAATGCCAACTCCTTCTAGGGCCTAAAAAGGATAAATCCAAAAATTGGGATCCCTAGCTTTCTTCTAGCTCCAGCAACCGTGTTTACAAGAAAAGAGGACGGACGGACAGGGAGGTAGGCGTGGCAGTCGACCGATTCCGCCCAATTTATATACCAACTCCTTCTAGGGCCTAAGAAGGATAAATAGAAAATTTGGGATCCCTAGCTTTCTTCTAGTTCCTGCAATTGTGTTTACAAGAAAAGAGGACGGACAGTCGGATAGGGCTAAATCAACTCAGGAGGTGACGCTGACCACGAAGCCCTGTAGCCAGAATAGCCCTGTAAGTGGAAATAGGACGTATTGTGAAATTTCAGCTCTCTAGGTTCACTGGGGTCCTCTGGAAGTTGAGGACAGGCATCCGGACAAGGGTGCTAGTATGTGGGCTCTGACGCTATTCTGACAGAATCCAAATTTTTTTCCGTTTCACAATAATGTTGGTCGAAACCGTGAAGAATAAAAAACAAACGAAAAATTCCACTCATATTTACCACTTATTTTAATAATGAAATTTTCACAGCAAACACCAAAAATGAAATTATAATTTTTCGAAAAATAGAAAAATTATCGATAAAAAATCGAAAAATTATCGATAAATTATAGAAAAATTATCGATAAAAAATTGAAAAATTATCGATAAAATCGAACAATTATCATTAAAAAATCGATAAATTATCGATAAATTATTAAAAAATTATCGATAAAATATCGAAAAATTATGAATAAAATATCGAAAAACTATCAATAAAATGACGATTTTCGATAAAATTACTAACATATGGTCTCAGAATGTATCGTACTCGCATGTGCAGGGTATTATAGCTTCGGTCAGACCGAAGATAATTCTCTTACTAGTTATTTATAAAAATTAAATCGCTAAGCAATTTTAACAGTAAAAAACTTATATTTTGAAAATTTTCAGCATATCCATTTAAAGGAAAATCGGGTTTTGATCAGCTGACACCTCTGTAATTTAGTAAAATTTTTTAAATGATATAGGTAGTGAAAAGATATTCAATTCATATCCCATTAAATTTTTTCAAGAAAGGACATCCGGTTTGGTCGCAATCGTAAAAAAACTATACATAACGCCTTTATTTATGGGTGCCAGACGTACTGTTTTAAACAGTACATGTACTGTTATTTTTATAAAAAGTACTGTTTTATTCAAAACACTCAAAACAAACACTTCAAAACACGCAAAAGTACTGTTTTTTCGAAAATGTACAGTTTTTTGAACTTTTTTTCTTTTCTTTGAATATATTTTAGGTTTTTTTGTAAAGACAAACAAATTTTTTGCTTTAGCTATTCTGAAAACAATGATATGGATTTACTTTTATGCGTCTGTTTCAATAAAACCTTTTTCGGAAATCGTACAAAAAGAAAAACCAGTTGAAGAGTTTCCAAAAAGTGTTACATTGAGAAAGTATGCAACTTAATTTTTTCCATAGTGCATTCAAATGTCGCCACTGAAAGAATATTCAGTCTAATATTTTCATATAAAAAAAATAAAAAATCTTTGCAAAAGAAAGTTTAGTGATCAAAATTTTCTCCGAATTTTGAGAATTTCTTCAATATTGAATATTAGCAAAAAATGACAAAATTACAAAAAATTTTATAATTTTCATACAAATTTACCAAAAACCCAGTTTTTAGAAAAATTCTTAAAATTCAGGGAAAGTCTTGGTTGACGTCTTCAATGATACCAATATCTACACAATAAAACTATAAAATGAAACTATAAAAATATAACCATTTATGGTATACGATTAGAAGTGCCACTCACTGTAAAAAAATGAAGAGAAAACATACACCAATTTTATTTCGACTGGCATATGCAGAGAAAGCGAAAAAAGAGTTACTTTTTTGAGTACTTTAGACAGAAAATATTCCCAACTCGCAAATCTTGAAAAAAATAAAATGGATGAAAATTTGAACAACATTTTCAAGCGGTATTGTAATCAAGCACTCAGTAAGTATCTTTGTTTTTTATTTGATATTAAAATTTTTTTTATTGATATCTACTAAACTTAATGAAAAAAAGTGTACTGTTTTTTTTCGATTTGTATGTGTATGAATAAGCTCGCCACAGATTTGAGGATATATACTAGTTGAATACCCCGGCGTTGCTCTGACTTACCCAGCAAACACAGTCTCAAACGTTTGAGAAAAACACTATTTTTCGAGTCGATAACTAATGTGATTCTCGAATCGTTTTCAAAGGTTACTTCAACAAATAAAAAATTGAATCTGGAAAGAATTCCAGATATATTTTGAAGTAATTCTTAAATTGTATGAGTGGTACCACGCCCTTTGACCAACCAAGCCCAAAGTAGTATATAAACCTTCCGGAGCTCACAAATAAACGTATGGTATTTGTATGGTTATGATACGTTCACTGTTTTAGCCGTGATGTTCACTCATACATACGCACCAACGTTTTTATATCGATACCTTAAAGCACAACCATCCTATGTCCGTTTTCATGAAAATCGAGTTTTTGGCATATTTGGATTACTGAGAAGAAGCTGTATCAGACAGGCTATAGTGGTTTGTGGGAATCGTAATAAAAGTAATTGAAATAAAAATTAATTTTCATACAAAACATACCAATTAGAAAACTTGTTTTTCATTTTCTAGAGTTTCGAAAAAATGGACATAGGATGGTTGTGCTTTATATATCGATACCTTAAGGTATCGATTTATAATATATATATATACAATTATCAGATACACTTGCCCATGATAATTGCATTAAGAAGCATGGCCCAAACCCCTCGAGGGTTGTAGTGCCAAATATGTATGTATGTATATATATATACAGCTGCTGGCAAAAAAATAGCAGCGCACTATAAGTTTTTACTACCGATTCGCTATCCTTCGGCTCAGTCAATATTTCTCCACAAACAAATTTTTTTGTGCATCTAACGGTATTCATATACATAGCGGTAATCGTTCAAATGCGCAAGCATTAAGATTTTCAAGTTACAGGATAATTTATTTTCGGATCAGCAAAAAGTGCAGAGCAAAATAATAGTAGTGCTACAAAAAAATTGGCTAAAAAGTGACAATTGTCTGTTTTTGAACTTTTATTTGCTGTAGAATATTATAGAAAATCTGTGTTTGGCAATTCTTAAACGTGAAGAACTAAGTAGACAAATGACATCACATACTTTTTTGTACACGTTGACTTAACTTGCAATGTATATTTAGGTCGATAGGTGGCAAATCATAGTATATATTTGCAAAATAAATTTGGACAGATTGTGGCGAAATAAAAGATAACTCTAAGTTATTTTGACAAAATGCATGCGAAGTGTATCATTTCAAATTTGGTATCAAATGTCTAAAAAAATTCAAATTTCGAACAATTTATATATTAAGTCATTCGTACTTATCAGTTTTTTTGATGAAATAATATTTGTCCAATTGATATTCAAAAGGTATCGAGAACCAAACTTTTAATTTGTAAATATTTAAACGGAAGCAATTTATGCAATCAACTATATTTTTAAGAACTATTCCATGGTAGTAAAATCAATCAACAGCTGTGTTTATTCACTGAATGGGTATTATTTGGTAAAGCTACGAAGGCATTTTTTGATATCGCTACCAACTTTAGATAGCAACTATTTTTTAGGGTTTTTTTTTTCGACCAACTGTTGTGTGTTACAACAAGTGATATTTCAAATTACATTTCAGTCAGCTAAAAAAAAATAATTTAAAAAACCACGTTCCAGGCAACAAATGGACAAGAACCTATAGACGCTTTTTAGACCTTGACAAAATGGAATTCGAAATAAATTTAGAAATGGATGGCGAATGATGTGGAAATTAAAATTTCACTGTACAACAGTGAAAAAACTACCGGGGTTTCACACGTTATTTTTTAGTATTTTCAGGGCTGACGATCACGAATATGCCATCAGTAAAGGAACATAAATGATGTACAAAATTTTACTTAATCTGGACTCATGAAATTATTGTATTTTTATACTAAAGGATACATATTTAAAAGGGCATTTGTGAACAAACTAGAGGTTACCGGAAACATTCATATTCGTGATCAGTATGCCTTAAAATACTAAAAAAAACACCAGGAGCCTCAAAATTGTTGAACTGAGTTATCGAAAAACTATCGTACTCGCCGCATGTGCAGGGTATTTTAGCTTCGGTTCGACCGAAGAAAATCTTTTAATAGTTTTTATTATTCTCGTCGCATAACAACAGTTCCTTAAATTTATACATAAGTCCCAATCAACGACGACTTCTTCACCCTACTACAAATCAACTGATAAAATTGCATGTTTCAAGATTTCTGCAAAGCAATTATTAATACTAAATACTTTTACTCTGAAACTCAAATTGAAGGCGGATAGCCACGTGGCTGCTTATAATGGACTGCTTATGGGTAGGTGTGAAGCATTTTAGACTTTTCCATCTTAGCCAAGTGCAAATAATACCATCCTTTCCACTGCTGTCATCTCTCTTATTTTCATTGTCCTCGTTTTCAATGACTTTCTGTTATCACGGTGGGGTTTTTTAGAAAAGTAATTTTTTTGAACATAAACTTAAAATTAATCATTAGTACTTGTACAAGATTTGTTTGTGACAGGATTAAAATATAAACTTTTTTCTGAACTAAATTTCTGTGGCAGAACCAATTTCTATTACACTGTATAAGTTGTACTGTTCAAAATAAAAATACTTTGCAGAAGGATGTTTAGTGATAACAAAAAAATTTAAAACCAAAAATTTAAAGCTGTGAGAATTGAAAAATTGTCAAAATTAAAATAAGTAATCAGTATCACATTTTGTATATACAAAATATAAATTAACTCCTTAAAATGTGCTTTTGGACCAGAAAATGATTTTCCGAAGTTTTATCCATATCGGATAACTCTAGACCAGTGAGAGGAATTTAATGCAAAAATACGTGGATAGCGTATCGGATATTTAGATTCTTATTTTAACTGAATTTAGGGTTTTGAAACTGGGGCTCTCGTACTTAATCCAAGACAAAAAGACAGAATCATCCATTACCGGAAAAATCCAGAAATTGGTCTGTGCATGTGGACACTGGGTGGGCATATTCTAGACATAATTGTTGCATTAAATATATTTAAATCAATTCCTCGGTCTACGCATTTGCAATAACAACTCCTTCTAGGACCTGAACCTAAAAGAGATTTTGTAATTTAAAATTTTGTAATTTTTTTTTGACAATTTTCTTGATTGTTATTGAAAATTTTGACAGTGAAACATGCCATTGGGAAAGTTACAGTGTTGGGAACGTGGACCAAATTCCCATTTCTTAAGCACAAAAACGAACAACCTGCGTTCTATCTAGATACTATTATTTTCGCCCAAAATCATTTCCATTTTTGTTCAAAACTATCAACTTTTTTGTCGATCTTTAAATATTTAAAAATGTTGGAGTTTTTCAATAAAATTTTAGTTTTGGAATGTTTTTTGATAGTGTGTCCGAGTAGGGCACTTAAATTATAGATGCACAGGTTATTCCATGATAACAACACCGGGTTTTTGCAGCATGATATGTATTCAATATTTCAGAAATAACCTGAATATAGGGATATTCAGGTTATTTTTATCAACACAATATAAAAGTACAATGTATTTTTTTATTAAAAAACCAATCGGATTGACAATTCTCACCAAATAAAAACTGACACGTCACAAGAATACTGAAAACAGTGGTGACTTCTTAAGAAATGGGAAACTCGGAAGGGGAAAATGTTAGAATGAATAAACGAAATGGATTGAAAAGAGCAAGCAAGAGATTAGAAAGTATCCGATAAAGATTATTATCCAGTCAAAATGAATGTGAGAAAGAGAAAAGTAGAAAAAAGCGACACGCATACACTTTTATGTTATTTTGCACATTTTCAAGTATTTTAGATTTTCTTCCAGCAACACTGCGTAATTTTACTCACAATAAATGTTTTTAATATTCACATATGAATATCGGAATTATCACAACGAATAGATCGGTATTTCAAATAATTTCGCCCTTAAAACATTTAATTGCATACGATATGAGATAGTCAACTCTAGTGTACTTACAGAATTCTACAAGCACAAACTCGTTATCGGTAATGGCTGATTTGAAATTTCCAGTAGTCAGAACTAAAACACCATCATCCACTTTGACCTCTTCAGCGGCAAACACCCCGAATGTAGAGGCAGTCACCAATAGAATCGAACACAAAAAAAATTTCATTTTTGGTGTGTAATTCTCGTTTTGGCAATATAAATTTCTTTCCGAAAAATGCTGCTACCTCCCAAAAAATCTTAAACGTTGCTCACGCTACGAGAGTTAAAAATGAAATGAAATGTCTGGAGTTTTGATGACGACGAACCCGAATAAAAGTTGTAATTTCTTCACGGCGTTTTTTCTATTCTGGCCAGTGTTGCCTGTAAACAAAAACACTTGTGTTGCCACTAAGTATAAACATTTTCCCAAAAATTCCTGATTTTACAAAAACCCATGATGCAAGAACCAGGTGGTGTCAGTAGATAATTGCTCTCCAAATTTGAGCATATTTACTGTCATTTCGTGGCTTATAGAACAGAGTCTATTTTTTTGGAACTTTTTTTGAACAAGTGTAACAAAGAAATTAAATATTTGACCCGAGTTTAGCGTCAATTTGTAATTTATTTTTTTGTAGATTCATTTTACATACTCTATTCATTTTCAATTTGCAATAAAACTTAAAAAAACAAAGAAAAATACATATTTTTTAAAAATTATTTTAATGTACTAAAAAACAACTGTGCTCATTTCTACAAGCCACAGCTTTTAACAGCTCTCCCTACTGACATCACCTTCTTATTGCATCATGACAAAAACCCAAAAATGAATACAAGCAGACTTATGCATTAAACCGAAATGCAGCGGTTAACGGCTCTGCGCTGTCAAAATTAAAACACGCAACTAGATGGGAATTCATGGAATCGTGACGGAGACTGTAGAGCGGTAGCCGTCGTTCTTTTTTTTTTTGGTCGGCTGGCGGTATATGGTTGCACCATGGCATCAGTAATGCCAATTTTTTTGAAATTCGCTGAAGCGGCCGAAAAATAGACCGAGTTAAATACAAAATTCCATGATTAATTTTAAAATATTAAATTTTTTGGTTTTGTTTTTTTTTTGTGCTGTTTTTTGTTATTTAATTAATTCCAATAGAATTTGAAATGATGTAAAGAAAGATGTAAACAAATTTCAATTGTTCTTTTTATTTCAGAGGTGCAATCATGGTTTTCGACTTGGCTTCGACAGCTAATATGGTGTCGAATGTGTTTCGATAGTGTGCCGACCAAATATCAAACCAAAAAAGAAACTCAAATGATGAAATACTGTCGATTTCGTTTGATATCAAGATACTCGTTTGCACCCCATAAGTTTACAAGTATCTAAAATTTTGTATGGCGATATTTACATACAACAACCTCTTAGTTGCGTATAACAAAAAAGTGTTAATAACTGCAAAGATATAAAAAATTTGGGGAAAATTATAATTTGCGATGTGAAATTTTCGATCAACATAGTTAATTGTGGATGAAAGTTATATTTGTCAATTGTATACACAACACAAATAAAACAGTCCTATTGTTTTTGAGCCTATTTACACAGTCATTCCCATGACGCATGGGCATGCCGTTTTTAGAATTTATGATGAAATTTGACAGTTTTTATATGAAAATGTAAATAAACGAAGCATGGAGTTGCCACCTTTTACGTTTTTTGTATGGATTTTCGGTGCAAAATGTTCTATCCCGTTTTCACTACAACAGTTCTTATTAGTTCTTTGTCAGATTTTTCGTCATGGAACTGATAGTGTAAATAGGCTCTTTGAAAGTTCCTGAAAAAATTACCTTTTTCCATTATTTTCACCATAGGACACCATTGATTTCCATCTTTCAATTGATTGCTGACACCGCGTGAATTCTGTTCACTCAGGGCGGATTTAGATACTAGCATAGCCACAGAGTATACAGAGGCGACACTCCCCAGCCAATAATTGAACGAACTTTTTACGAAGATCGTATTTTACGAACTTTTCTCGATCAAAAATATTCGAGAAAAGTCCGACATTCACTCGTATATTACGATAGTCGTAATTTCATCGATAAAATATCGTTTACGACTTCGCAATCGAAATCGTTACCGACTTAGTTAAAGAATTCTTTAACGACTTCGTTTACGAGTACATTAACGAACGAAATGATCGTTTTGAAAAGCTATTTTTAGATCCAATGATTTTCAAACTCAGCAAGATAATTTCTATTTTTAGAATCAGTGTTTTTCAAACTGTTAGGAAAACAATTTTAAAACGTTTGTTAAGTTATACTTTTAGCACTTTTTTGTTCGATAACGATAACTCGTTTCGATGCAAAATTAAGAACAAAGTCGGACTCGTATACGTACCGTTATCGTGTGTCGCCTACGATTGTTTTATCCGCTTTTCGATCGAAAAATCTTCGTTTACGAGCTATTTAACGATAAAATTATTGGCTGGGAAGTGACAGCAAATATGTTTACTGGTGTGCGGGAAATTTACAGAGCTCAGCTGATTTTAGAAACTCCCCACCACATTTGTTTTTTTTTTTTGATTCTGTTTTTGTGCTTACTACTAATTTCACATAATTTTCAAATGATTTCACGCGCTAAAAAGCGAAAAATGCAAATCTGGTATGTTCTAATAAATAAAAAGTTATAACTTCAACTAATATTTTATATTTATACCCCCACACTCACTGTGGCAGGGTATACTCACTTTGCCACAACGTTTGTAACGTCCATAAGGAGGCGTGACCGGTATGGAAAAGTATATATATTCTTGATCAGCATCGAAAACTGAGTCGATATATATATGTCCGACTGTCCGTCTGTCTGTCTACACGATTGCGGTCGCAGTTTTGAAGATATCGACTTGAAATTTTTTACTTCAAAAGTAAGAGCAAGTTCGAATATCAGCCAAATCGGACAAAAACTAGGGTGGGCTCCCATATAAAAAAAATTTATTTTTTTTCCAACTTTTTTTTTTTATTGTTGTATTTGAATAGAAATGTTTAGAAACGTATTTTTTACATGGTCCGAGGTTCCGAAACCATATATATAAGGGTTAAAATGGGGTCTTGAGACCAAATTCTTTTTTTTTGTGGATTCGATTGTAAATTGTTAGGAACGGATTTTGAACGTATTCTGGGTGTCCGAAACCACCTATAAATGGGGTCTAGAGACGACATTTTTTTATATTTGAGGTACTTCTATATTTCTACTGTGTGGGGGTATTTCAGCTTCGGCATAGCCGAAGATAGTTCACTCTCTAGTTTTACATAGTTTCTTCATCGGTCATTTTTCAATAAGCTGAGTTCAAAATTCTACACTAAATAAATTTAATTTTATTAATTGTATTTTGCAATATATTTGCAAACATCAAATAATTTTTAGTAAGAGAATGCGTCATGAAATGCCCAGTCATGTGTCCTCTCTGATGTGAGGAAGCGGCTCCAATCAGATCTGTGTTGCGCCTTGTAGGTCTTGGCAGGAGCTCTTCACCTCAGCCTCAGGTGATGATCTTCCGATCAGGACAGGGGTTGTAATTTTGTGTCTCTGAAACAACCGCATCTCAGTAGAGTTGTTTCAGGGCCATAATTTAAAAATTTGAATTTCTAACAATTACAGAATATACTTTGCATTTTGGAAATTCTTTATTAATTATGACAATGCTAACACGTAATCGTACAAATAACACTACCTTGCTAAATTTTGTACGTTTTGATATCAAACGTAGCTTTATAGATTTAGTTTAGATGGAAGTAGTTTTTTTAAATAATCATTGGAAACTGGCATTGCAAATTTATAACATATCGTCTACATCAACAGAAACGTTCAGTAAAAATACGCAATCCCGTAATAGTATAATGATTATTTCCAAATCTCCCATTTCTCAAAATTCATTGTGCTCAGCGTCCACAAATCTATAACAATACTTTATCTCCTGCCTTGTTTACCGCATCATCTGTGCAAAAGTATTACCGAAGCCACCGTCAGCATGGCCATTCGCATGATACTGGAGAGTTTCACTGTCACCCATGTCCATAGCACTTGGTACCTTACTAGTACGCGACCGTCACGCTGCCGAGAGGCAATCATCAGGTGACCAACTCAAAATTGAATGTTGTTTTCTCAACTTTACTGAAAATAAAACTTAAATTGAATCAAAGTAAAAATGAAAAGTTCAACAAATTACATTATTCTCCAACACATGTTGAGGACAACAACGTTGCGCCTCGTTCAATTGAATCAGAAACTGCACTTGCCAAACTTCTCTTCGATATCTTTGATGATACATCCTCGGACGCCGAATATCAAATATTTGCCTAATCTGACCGTTGCTTAATGCTACAAATACGGGGAAAATACACTCAGTCAAATAAAATACTGGTTCAGTCACATACGATTTTAGGTGATATTAAAAATATCTGAGTGTATTTGGGCAAATAATAGCCTAATCTGACGAATAGGCACATAAGCAGAATAGGGCGATTCATTTAACGTGGGAAACCCCTCAGAAACGATTTAGTTGTGCAGATGAGCAGTCAAAATATATGAAATTTGACAGTTCTTTTAAGCAACTGCGCGTTTTCGAGGGGTTTCCCACTTAAAATGAATACCCTTACTGTATTTATATATGGGCATTTCCCAAGATATATAGAATACTAGATAGCGCCATGAGGCCGTTTACCGTTATGTAGCATGACGTTAACAAATACTTGTCACTAGACAGACAAATGCAAGCGTAGCCACAAATTTAACTTAATTGGTTTAGCACTAGTGCTACCAGATTAATGGATTTTCTACTGTATTACAGGGATGTAAAATGTCTTTTTTTGAATGTACCTAAATGACATGAAAAATTTTACTTTTTCCAGGGAATTGTACCCAAAATTTTTTTTAACAATTTTTTATAAACACGTTTCATGCGTTTAACATTTCAGAAATAACGAAAAAGTTTGTCGCGGTATAAAATCGTGACACGAATGTTGTTGTTTTATTGTTTGTTTTGTTTTGTTATGTTTCCCTTTTGTTCGGGGCGACAGGCGAAGAAAATCGAAGGAACAAAATCTCACACGCACTAACCGAAGGAACGCACTGCACGATTTTATTGATTGTTAATTTTTTTATATAAATATATTTGTTTTGCTTAATTTGTTAAGCAAAACAAATTCGCCACTCGCGGGTGAAATGCGACCGGCGCGCGGAAGAGGAAAACTGAATATTTTGTTTCTTTCGCTTTTGCTTTCGTTAAGTTAGCTCAGTGAGCGGCGGCGATCCGATGAAGGTATTGCCAGCCTCGCCATTACAATAGTAAAATGTCAAAACCTGGACTAAAGCTTTTGTACTTTTTGAACCTGTTTGAGGGAGAGGAATTTGAGAACATTTATGCTTTCGCCTATACGTACATGAGTGCCGCCAAAATGTATATTTCATTTTGGTGGGTGCAGGGGGTATATGTAAATTTGCCAAACACACCTAGAAAAATCTGAAGAGATTTTTCGCATATAGGTATGGGTAAAGCCCCGACTGCGGACACTGGTTTCTGCGTAAGTCGTACTCTATGCATGTGGGAAAATAAATGGAAAGTGAGCGTCATAGGCGCTCATATATTCTGATTCTTTTAGTTCTTTTTGAGCAGGGAAGAAGGAAAGTGTTGAAGCTTTAGATTTTTAATTTAATTTAATCGTAAATAATTTGTTTGGAAATTCTTGATAATTTTCTTTCTTTTCTTAAATTGTATTTTTTTTGGAGTGGTGCTGTTGCCATCGTCGGACTGTGGCTGGAGGACAAGTGTTTCAAAGGGAGTATTTTTGCGCGCTGGTTTAGTTTTGCCAGCTAGTGTTTATTTTACTTAATTTTATTTGTGGCAGTCGGCCATTTAGTGTTTTGAATTTGAGGAATTGAATAGAGTTGGTCAGGTTGTGTTCGGTTGTGATTTGTTTTGGTGAAGTGTTTCCGTCCTGGGAATTTCGAGTAGTTTGCTTGGAATTTGTTTGACCGTTTCCCCCCCCCCCCCCCCCTCTTCCTTATTCCTTTTTTTTTTTTTTGTTTGTGTCGTCCCGCATCTGAGCCAAGTTGTTGCTGGACATCGAATTTTATCGAAGTCCAGCTGGTGAATTGATTCTGCAAAGAATCGTGCGAGGGATTTCAGACAGGTTGGTCTGGTCGTGCGAGGGATTTCAGACAGGTTGGTCTGGTCCCGCAAATCAATTGCGTTTAAACAAATATAATTTTTGATATTTGGGTATTTTGTCGTTTTGTGTCAATTTTGAAAAAAGTTCGTGTTCGGTATTATTTTCTTTGTGTCGGGAAAATTTCCGTTTCTTTTATATATATATATATATTTATATATATATATATTGTGGTGTAGGGTTTTAAAAGTTTAGTTATCAGGTTTTCGCGGGTTCGTGTTGTTCGTTCGGACGGGGATACCATACCGCGAGGGTCGGCCTAAATCCCACGCTTCGCGACTGTGCTATTCGGGCAAATAGGGAATTTAATTATCGCGTGGGGATTTTCGATTTTAGTTTGTTTTATAAAGTTTAGTTAAAAATAGCGCGATAAGCTGGCGCCCAACGTGGGGCTATTTTGTTTAAAGTTTTTTTTTGTAAAAAAAAAATATTTTGGGTTTAATTAATAATTTCTTTAAATTTTTTTTTTAATTTTCGTGGTTTTTATAAATATTTTTTTTTTGGCTTTTTGTGCCGTTTTTTTTTTGGTTGTATTATTTCAGTTTTTTTATAATTTACTAATTTGTTTTTATATTTGTTTAGCTTTTTTTTTTGGATTTTCTATGGTTTCCGGTGAGAGTGCTATCGACGGCGGAGTAGCGGCAGCGGGTTTTTTTTGTTGTTCGGTGAGTCCGTTCCGATTTTTTTTATTTGGTACAACACCAGTAAATTTTTTATTTAATTAATTTTATTTTAAATTTAAATTTTTTTTTTGTAATTTTATTAAACAGTATTGGTGTTGTCCGCCTTTAGCTGTTGTTTTTGTATTATTCTTTTTAAATTTCTTTATTATTTTATAGTTTTATTTTTATCAATTTTTTTTTATATATATATATTTTTTTCGATTTTTAATTTTTTTAATTCTTGGTAATTTTTTTTGAGTTTTTGAAAAAGAAAAAAATTTTGTTTTATATTTTTTTTGGCGGTGCCGCCTGCCTTAAAAGTTTCGTCGTTCCTGTTTTTTTGAAAGTTTTTTTTGTTTGAATTTCTTTTTGGTTTTAGTTTTTTTTTTAAATTTATTTTTTTCGACTTGAAATTTTTTACTTCAAAAGTAAGAGCAAGTTCGAATATCAGCCAAATCGGACAAAAACTAGGGTGGGCTCCCATATAAAAAAAATTTATTTTTTTTCCAACTTTTTTTTTTTATTGTTGTATTTGATTAGAAATGTTTAGAAACGTATTTTTTACATGGTCCGAGGTTCCGAAACCATATATATAAGGGTTAAAATGGGGTCTTGAGATCAAATTCTTTTTTTTTGTGGATTTGATTGTAAATTTTTAGGAACGGATTTTGAACGTATTCTGAGTGTCCGAAACCACCTATAAATGGGGTCTAGAGACGACATTTTTTTATATTTGAGGTACTTCTATATTTCTACTGTGTGGGGGTATTTCAGCTTCGGCATAGCCGAAGATAGTTCACTCTCTAGTTTTACATAGTTTCTTCATCGGTCATTTTTCAATAAGCTGAGTTCAAAATTCTACACTAAATAAATTTAATTTTATTAATTGTATTTTGCAATATATTTGCAAACATCAAATAATTTATAGTAAGAGAATGCGTCATGAAATGCCCAGTCATGTGTCCTCTCTGATGTGAGGAAGCGGCTCCAATCAGATCTGTGTTGCGCCTTGTAGGTCTTGGCAGGAGCTCTTCACCTCAGCCTCAGGTGATGATCTTCCGATCAGGACAGGGGTTGTAATTTTGTGTCTCTGAAACAACCGCATCTCAGTAGAGTTGTTTCAGGGCCATAATTTAAAAATTTGAATTTCTAACAATTACAGAATATACTTTGCATTTTGGAAATTCTTTATTAATTATGACAATGCTAACACGTAATCGTACAAATAACACTACCCTGCTAAATTTTGTACGTTTTGATATCAAACGTAGCTTTTTTGATAAACCAAACGTAGCTTTTCTTATAGATTTAGTTTAGATGGAAGTAGTTTTTTTAAATAATCATTGGAAACTGGCATTGCAAATTTATAACATATCGTCTACATCAACGTTCAGTAAAAATACCCAATCCCGTAATAGTATAATGATTATTTCCAAATCTCCCATTTCTCAAAATTCATTGTGCTCAGCGTCCACAAATCTATAACAATACTTTGTCTCCTGCCTTGTTTACCGCATCATCTGTGCAAAAGTATTACCGAAGCCAACGTCAGCATGGCCATTCGCATGATACTGGAGAGTTTCACTGTCACCCATGTCCACAGCACTTGGTACCTTACTAGTACGCGACCGTCACGCTGCCGAGAGGCAATCATCAGGTGACCAACTCAAAATTGAATGTTGTTTTCTCAACTTTACTGAAAATAAAACTTAAATTGAATCAAAGTAAAATTGAAAAGTTCAACAAAGTACATTATTCTCCAACACATGTTGAGGACAACAACGTTGCGCCTCGTTCAATTGAATCAGAAACTGCACTTGCCAAACTTCTCTTCGATATCTTTGATGATACAGCCTCGGACGCCGAATATCAAATATTTGCCTAATCTGACCGTTGCTTAATGCTACAAATACGGGGAAAATACACTCAGTCAAATAAAATACTGGTTCAGTCACATACGATTTTAGGTGATATTAAAAATATCTGAGTGTATTTGGGCAAATAATAGCCTAATCTGACGAATAGGCACATAAGCAGAATAGGGCGATTCATTTAACGTGGGAAACCCCTCAGAAACGATTTAGTTGTGCAGATGAGCAGTCAAAATATATGAAATTTGACAGTTCTTTTAAGCAACTGCGCGTTTTCGAGGGGTTTCCCACTTAAAATGAATACCCTTACTGTATTTATATATGGGCATTTCCCAAGATATATAGAATACTAGATAGCGCCATGAGGCCGTTTACCGTTATGTAGCATGACGTTAACAAATACTTGTCACTAGACAGACAAATGCAAGCGTAGCCACAAATTTAACTTAATTGGTTTAGCACTAGTGCTACCAGATTAATGGATTTTCTACTGTACCTAAATGACATGAAAAATTGTACTTTTTCCAGGGAATTGTACCCAAAATTTTTTTAACAATAAATTAATAAATATTGGTTACATTTCTAGTTTTATAAACACGTTTCATGCGTTTAACATTTCAGAAATAACGAAAAAGTTTGTCGCGGTATAAAATCGCGACACGAATGTTGTTGTTTTATTGTTTGTTTTGTTATGTTTCCCTTTTGTTCGGGGCGACGGGCGAAGAAAATCGAAGGAACAAAATCTCACACGCACTAACCGAAGGAACGCACTGCACGATTTTATTGATTGTTAATTTTTTTATATAAATAGATTTGTTTTGCTTAATTTGTTAAGCAAAACAAATTCGCCACTCGCGGGTGAAATGCGACCGGCGCGCGGAAGAGGAAAACTGAATATTTTGTTTGAGCTGTCAAAGTTCTCTTGCTTTCTTCTCCTTTCTTTCGCTTTTGCTTTCGTTAAGTTAGCTCAGTGAGCGGCGGCGATCCGATGAAGGTATTACCAGCCTCGCCATTACAATAGTAAAATGTCAAAACCTGGACTAAAGCTTTTGTACTTTTTGAACCTGTTTGAGGGAGAGGACTTTGAGAACATTTATGCTTTCGCCTATACGTACATGAGTGCCGCCAAAATGTATATTTCATTTTGGTGGGTGCAGGGGGTATATGTAAATTTGCCAAACACACCTAGAAAAATCTGAAGAGATTTTTCGCATATAGGTATGGGTAAAGCCCCGACTGCGGACACTGGTTTCTGCGTAAGCCGTACTCTATGCATGTGGGAAAATAAATGGAAAGTGAGCGTCATAGGCGCTCATATATTCTGATTCTTTTAGTTCTTTTTGAGCAGGGAAGAAGGAAAGTGTTGAAGCTTTAGATTTTTAATTTAATTTAATCGTAAATAATTTGTTTGGAAAATCTTGATAATTTTCTTTCTTTTCTTAAATTGTATTTTTTTTGGAGTGGTGCTGTTGCCATCGTCGGACTGTGGCTGGAGGACAAGTGTTTCTTTTTTTTTTTTTTTTTTTTTTTTTCACGACGAATCCCAACGGTTCCACTAACCCGCCCAACCGACCGAGAGGCACATCCGCATGACGCACGGATTTGGTGACCGAACAGCCGTAATCCGGATTACGCTGTGTAACCGATCGCGGGTAAACATATTTGGAAATTCGTTTCAGCTACAGATTAAAATCATCAGCTGATAAAACGCATATTAATAAAACGCGAATTAGGTTATGAATGCAAGAGAGAATTCTTCCAAACATAACATAATATAAGATTAACGTGATAATAAACAATAGAATTAAAAGAAAATATTATGAAGCATCAGAATTCATGCGACGAATATGAATTTGATCAAATATAATTTTTGCCTACTTTACGATATTAGACTTAACAAAAATACAAAGACAAAACAATCCAAACAGTTAATTTACGCGACAAAGATTACAAATATTAATTTTAGTATTTTGTTTTTTTATACGAAATATAAAAAATCAAATACAAATAGAACAGTTAAGTAAACAGTAACGGAACGAATGTGAATTCAGCTAAAAATTTTGTTTTATTTGTATACAATATACAGTAAAAAACAAAATTCTGCTGAAATATAAATATAAAATACAACAAAAATACAACCCTTTCAAAAACTCGACAATGCCGATCTTTGTGGAGTTTGGCAACCCTGTCATTTCGTTAGACCCTAAGCGGACCAAAAACTCAAAGAGCAACAAAGGCTTAAGTGTGATCAAGTGCATTTAAAATAAAAGTTTTAGTTTTATTAAGTGAATCTGACAGGTCAAAGACAGAATACAGGCTATTAAAATCGCTACAAATACAACGAAAAGGTTCATTCTGCGCGTAATTAGAGCGGCACATACTTAATATCAAAGGAATGAAAGATCTGGAACGACGGGTTGGGATATTAAAATCAATTTCTTGAAGCAAAAATGTAGAATTCAGAGAGCCATTTATCAATTTAATCAAAAATGTTACATTAAGCATCGTTCTTCTATTTTTTAGAGTAGGGATGTCCAAGAGTTTTAAACGATTTTCGTATGGAGGTAGGTTCTGATTCGGATTCCAGCGAAGGTTTCTTAAAGCAAATAATAAAAATTGTTTTTGAACCGATTCAATTCTATCAGAGTGGCAGTTGTATTGTGGATTCCACAAGACTGATGCATATTCCAAAATTGGTCTTACAAGTGATATGTAAAGACTTTTGGTAACGAATGGGTCATTAAATTCTTTTGACCATCTTTTAATGAAACCTAGAACACCCCTCGCCTTATTCACACATAAGTCAATATGTAGATGAAAGCGAAGTTTTGGATCCATAGTAACACCCAGGCCCACGAAAGTAAAAACCTTTTCTAGATTACAGTTATTTATATGATACAGCGATGAAAGTTGGTGTCTTCTAGCAAATGTCATAAATTTACATTTTTTCAGGTTCAGTTCCATTAAGTTAATATCACACCAGATAGCTATACTGGTCAGATCTGATTGTAACAACTTATGTTGATCTAAGATGTCATAGGATAGAAACAATTTAACGTCATCAGCATACAACAGTACATTCGAATGTTTAATGACAGAAGGAAGGTCATTTATAAAAAGATTAAACAGAATAGGACCTAAGTGACTTCCTTGAGGAACTCCAGAGGTGACATCTATAGTTTTTGATGTTGATGATTCGAATAACACCTGTTGCTTCCGATTTGTCAGATACGATTCTACCCATTTTAAAAGAAGATCTGGGAATCCGTATCTTTTAAGCTTTTCAATCAACAAATAATGATTAACTTTATCAAAAGCTTTACTAAAATCAGTATATATGACATCTGTTTGAAGATTCTTTGAAAATCCCTTTATTGTTAATGAAGAAAATTCCCATAAATTTGTAGATGTTGATCTACCTCTCAGAAAACCATGTTGTGAAGGAGATATTAATGTTGTGACCGAGTGAACCAATTGCTTTGTGACAACTTGTTCAAATAACTTTGGTATTGTGCTAAGTTTAGCAATACCTCTATAGTTAGATACGAATGATTTGGTTCCACTTTTATAAAGAGGAATAATGTATGACTCTTTCCATGAATTCGGAAAATAACCTCTTTCAATAGAGGTATTAAATATATTTGAAAGTGGAATGTATAAATTTTCTGCACAAACTTTCAAAATACAGCTAGGAATATTATCTGGACCAGTACTATATGAATATTTCAACGATTTTAGTGTCTTACAGACATCATCAGATTCTATAACAGGATTGACAATGGAATTATAAGTGGGGATGTTATATGGATACGATGTGTTGCCATAAGTATTATCAGAATATGTCGTTTTGAAGAAGTCAGCAAACATATTGGAAATCTCAGTAGGATTGTTGGACTCACGATCATTCCATTTCATTGTAGTTGGAAAACCAGTGTTTTTCCTTTTTGAATTTACAAAGTTATAAAAAGTTTTAGAATCGTATTTGATTTTGGATTTCAAATCGTTCAAATATTCATCATAGCATTTTTTATTAAGTACTTGATATTTATGTCTCAGAAGCGAATATTTTGAATAATCTTGAAGGTTTAAAGTTCTTTTATATGTTTTAAATGCCCGAGTTTTCGAAGTTTTTAGTTTCCTCAATTCTTTTGTAAACCATACAGCACCAAGTTCATTCGAATTCTTTTTAATGTTCTTTGGAACACATATCTCGAAGATTTTGCTGAGCGTACAATTGAAAATTGATACACAGTCGTCAACATCTTCAAAGTTCATGTCCCAACTAGTTTCAGATAAGAGTTGGTTCATTTTAACAAAATTTGTATTCTTGAAGCAAAAAAATGACTTCAACGGTGTAGAAACTGGTTCTAAGTTGTTTTGAACAAATTCGAAGGATAATTCAAGTGTTGGGTGATGGTTATCTTCTGGGCATGCAAAAGCATCACAGCGTTGCACTGAAAACTTCGAAGAGTCATCAACATAAATTAAATTCAAAATTCTACTATTCTTATTTTCAATCCCGTTTACTTGTTGTAAACTCATATCTGAAAATGAATCCAGAAAGTCATTTAAGCAGTCACGAGAAGAATACGGAAGAAACTGGTTTGAATCGCCACAAAAATTCCAAGATATATTCGGTAAATTAAAGTCTCCAAAAACAACAATGGAATCGGCAGGTTTAACATTTGAGTAAACCAATGATATAAGCGACACATGTCTTAGATAAACGGTAATATCGGAATTCGGTGGGATATATGAGCAAGTAACGAAAATATCGATACTAAAAACTCGAATTCGTACACAAATAAATTCCAAGTCAGAGACATCTGAAAGTATGACTTCCTCAGATGAAAAAAGGTTTTTTACTGCAATGAGGACTCCACCACCAGTCCTGCATTTACGATCCCTCCGAAAAATTTGATACCCAGCACACAGAATTTCTGAATCAAAAATATTTGGTTTAAGCCAAGTTTCGGTAAATACCAAGACATTATGACTACAATCGAAACTTTTAATATAAATATCGTTCAACTTTGTATTTAGCCCTCGAACATTTTGGTACAGAAGACAAACAACATTATTCGGGATTTTAATTAATTTTTTTTGATTAGAATTTAATTTTCTTTGAGGAAGTTGAACTGGATTTACTAGACTTGATTTCTCTTTATAAACAAATTCACGAACTAAAGTTTTATCCGGCCAAAAATTTTTATTTACAATCTCATCAAACAATTCTGCAGGAACAGATAATTTGAAAGATGAAATGTTTCTAGCGTATGAAAAGTTGAATTTAAAAGCATTTATATTATTACCGGTTTTATTGAGTTTAGAATCAATATAAAATATAATATCTTCAGTTAATGTGTCTGGTGCAAATCTGGACACGAAAATAGATTTTTTAGGTTGCACAACAACAAGCCTTTTTGGGGTTCTCGTTTCTTGTACTTCCCGCAAACAATCCTTTGGAGAAATAATATTTATGGAAGGACAAACATTTTTATCAATTTTTGAGATTCCATTCATATTTTTCTCAGGAGCGTCATCTACCCTCGTTTCCAAAACCGCAGGATCAGGAGAATAAAATGTAACTGGTGAAGCAAACATATCGGAAAAGGATGGAGTTGTCGGAGTTGAAATTGGCTTTGGGGTAGGTGGTAAAAGCCCAACAGAAGTATTTTGTTTCGGAGCTGTTTCATCCAAACATTTATACTTCTGAAAGTTAATTTCGTACTCCTTCAGTTTAGACTGGGCAGCTGCTAAGTCCTTTGATACATCATTAAATCCCTTTCGGGCTTGACATACCAATTTACAGATGTCCAGCTCTGTATCGCGGCAATCTTCGCAGGACCAACGAAGACCTTTTTTACCCTCGATCAGATCGACTACTCTACCAGTAAGGGATGCACATTTGACGTGATAAAAGATATCACATAGCCAACAAGAGACCATGCGTTCATTATCGACTTTAATGGCACACTTACGGAAAGAGCAAGTCATATTTAAATGCAAAATTTATAAAAAATAAAATACAAAAAGTGTAAAAAAGTGTAAACGAGACAAAATGTTGACTGGGAAAAGGCACTTTCAAATTATATTAAAACAAGTGCCTGAAAGTATGCTCTGAAAATATGATCAGTCTGAGAATGTGGAATCTATATAAAGCTGGTGACACAAGAAATGTAAAAGTGGACAGTATAAGCAAAAACAAAAAAAAATTTGCAATTTTTGTTGTAGTGATACTTAGCTGACAGGAATTCACGGAAATATAGCACAAAACTTTGTTATTTGCACAAAACTTATTGCACTTAGCCAGAATTTAATTTATTTAATTTATTTAAAAGGTTTTCAAAATAATTAACACGGTATAACTATTTAAAAATATTTATTCAAATCGCAGCAAAAATTCACTTATGAACAAGTTGAACAGGGTTGCCAAACTTCAAAGGGAGTATTTTTGCGCGCTGGTTTAGTTTTGCCAGCTAGTGTTTATTTTACTTTATTTTATTTGTGGCAGTCGGCCATTTAGTGTTTTGAATTTGAGGAATTGAATAGAGTTGGTCAGGTTGTGTTCGGTCGTGATTTGTTTTGGTGAAGTGTTTCCGTCTGGGAATTTCGAGTAGTTTGCTTGGAATTTGTTTGACCGTTTCCCCCCCCCTCTTCCTTATTCCTTTTTTTTTTGTTTGTTTGTGTCGTCCCGCATCTGAGCCAAGTTGTTGCTGGACATCGAAGTCCAGCTGGTGAATTGATTCTGCAAAGAATCGTGCGAGGGATTTCAGACAGGTTGGTCTGGTCGTGCGAGGGATTTCAGACAGGTTGGTCTGCTCCCGCAAATCAATTGCGTTTAAACAAATATAATTTTTGATATTTGGGTATTGGGTCGTTTTGTGTCAATTTTGAAAAGGGTTTGTGTTCGGTATTATTTTCTTTGTGTCGGGAAAATTTCCGTTTCTTTTATATATATATATATATTTATATATATATATATATTGTGGTGTAGGGTTTTAAAAGTTTAGTTATCAGGTTTTCGCGGGTTCGTGTTGTTCGTTCGGACGGGGATACCATACCGCGAGGGTCGGCCTAAATCCCACGCTTCGCGACTGTGCTATTCGGGCAAATAGGGAATTTAATTATCGCGTGGGGATTTTCGATTTTAGTTTGTTTTATAAAGTTTAGTTAAAAATAGCGCGATAAGCTGGCGCCCAACGTGGGGCTATTTTGTTTAAAGTTTTTTTTTTGGAAAAAAAAAATATTTTGGGTTTAATTAATAATTTCTTTACATTGTTTTTTTAATTTTCGTGGTTTTATAAATATTTTTTTTTGCTTTTTGTGCCGTTTTTTTTTTGGTTGTATTATTTCAGTTTTTTTATAATTTACTAATTTGTTTTTATATTTGTTTATCTTTTTTTTTTGGATTTTCTCTGGTTTCCGGTGAGAGTGCTATCGACGGCGGAGTAGCGGCAGCGGGTTTTTTTTGTTGTTCGGTGAGTCCGTTCCGATTTTTTTATTTGGTACAACACCAGTAATTTTTTTATTTAATTAATTTTATTTTAAATTTAAATTTTTTTTTTGTAATTTTATTAAACAGTATTGGTGTTGTCCGCCTTTAGCTGTTGTTTTTGTATTATTCTTTTTGAATTTCTTTATTATTTTATAGTTTTATTTTTATCAATTTTTTTTTATATATATATATTTTTTTTCGATTTTTATTTTTTTTAATTTTTGGTAATTTTTTTTGAGTTTTTAAAAAAGAAAAAAATTTTGTTTTATATTTTTTTTGGCGGTGCCGCCTGCCTTAAAAGTTTCGTCGTTCCTGTTTTTTTGAAAGTTTTTTTTGTTTGAATTTCTTTTTGGTTTTAGTTTTTTAAATTAGTTTTGGTTTTTTTTTTAAATTTATTTTTTTCGACTTGAAATTTTTTACTTCAAAAGTAAGAGCAAGTTCGAATATCAGCCAAATCGGACAAAAACTAGGGTGGGCTCCCATATAAAAAAAATTTTTTTTTTTTCCACTTTTTTTTTTATGGTTGTATTTGGTTAGAAATGTTTAGAAACGTATTTTTTACATGGTCCGAGGTTCCGAAACCATATATATAAGGGTTAAAATGGGGTCTTGAGACCAAATTCTTTTTTTTTGTGGATTTGATTGTAAATTTTTAGGAACGGATTTTGAACGTATTCTGAGTGTCCGAAACCACCTATAAATGGGGTCTAGAGACGACATTTTTTTATATTTGAGGTACTTCTATATTTCTACTGTGTGGGGGTATTTCAGCTTCGGCATAGCCGAAGATAGTTTACTCTCTAGTTTTACATAGTTTCTTCATCGGTCATTTTTCAATAAGCTGAGTACAAAATTCTACACTAAATAAATTTAATTTTATTAATTGTATTTTGCAATATATTTGCAAACATCAAATAATTTATAGTAAGAGAATGCGTCATGAAATGCCCAGTCATGTGTCCTCTCTGATCTGAGGAAGCGGCTCCAATCAGATCTGGGTTGCGCCTTGTAGGTCTTGGCAGGAGCTCTTCACCTCAGCCTCAGGTGATGATCTTCCGATCAGGACAGGGGTTGTAATTTTGTGTCTCTGAAACAACCGCATCTCAGTAGAGTTGTTTCAGGGCCATAATTTAAAAATTTGAATTTCTAACAATTACAGAATATACTTTGCATTTTGGAAATTCTTTATTAATTATGACAATGCTAACACGTAATCGTACAAATAACACTACCCTGCTAAATTTTGTACGTTTTGATATCAAACGTAGCTTTTTTGATAAACCAAACGTAGCTTTTCTTATAGATTTAGTTTAGATGGAAGTAGTTTTTTTAAATAATCATTGGAAACTGGCATTGCAAATTTATAACATATCGTCTACATCAACGTTCAGTAAAAATACCCAATCCCGTAATAGTATAATGATTATTTCCAAATCTCCCATTTCTCAAAATTCATTGTGCTCAGCGTCCACAAATCTATAACAATACTTTGTCTCCTGCCTTGTTTACCGCATCATCTGTGCAAAAGTATTACCGAAGCCAACGTCAGCATGGCCATTCGCATGATACTGGAGAGTTTCACTGTCACCCATGTCCACAGCACTTGGTACCTTACTAGTACGCGACCGTCACGCTGCCGAGAGGCAATCATCAGGTGACCAACTCAAAATTGAATGTTGTTTTCTCAACTTTACTGAAAATAAAACTTAAATTGAATCAAAGTAAAATTGAAAAGTTCAACAAAGTACATTATTCTCCAACACATGTTGAGGACAACAACGTTGCGCCTCGTTCAATTGAATCAGAAACTGCACTTGCCAAACTTCTCTTCGATATCTTTGATGATACAGCCTCGGACGCCGAATATCAAATATTTGCCTAATCTGACCGTTGCTTAATGCTACAAATACGGGGAAAATACACTCAGTCAAATAAAATACTGGTTCAGTCACATACGATTTTAGGTGATATTAAAAATATCTGAGTGTATTTGGGCAAATAATAGCCTAATCTGACGAATAGGCACATAAGCAGAATAGGGCGATTCATTTAACGTGGGAAACCCCTCAGAAACGATTTAGTTGTGCAGATGAGCAGTCAAAATATATGAAATTTGACAGTTCTTTTAAGCAACTGCGCGTTTTCGAGGGGTTTCCCACTTAAAATGAATACCCTTACTGTATTTATATATGGGCATTTCCCAAGATATATAGAATACTAGATAGCGCCATGAGGCCGTTTACCGTTATGTAGCATGACGTTAACAAATACTTGTCACTAGACAGACAAATGCAAGCGTAGCCACAAATTTAACTTAATTGGTTTAGCACTAGTGCTACCAGATTAATGGATTTTCTACTGTATTACAGGGATGTAAAATGTCTTTTTTTGAATGTACCTAAATGACATGAAAAATTGTACTTTTTCCAGGGAATTGTACCCAAAATTTTTTTTAACAATAAATTCATAAATATTGGTTACATTTCTAGTTTTATAAACACGTTTCATGCGTTTAACATTTCAGAAATAACGAAAAAGTTTGTCGCGGTATAAAATCGCGACACGAATGTTGTTGTTTTATTGTTTGTTTTGTTATGTTTCCCTTTTGTTCGGGGCGACGGGCGAAGAAAATCGAAGGAACAAAATCTCACACGCACTAACCGAAGGAACGCACTGCACGATTTTATTGATTGTTAATTTTTTTATATAAATATATTTGTTTTGCTTAATTTGTTAAGCAAAACAAATTCGCCACTCGCGGGTGAAATGCGACCGGCGCGCGGAAGAGGAAAACTGAATATTTTGTTTGAGCTGTCAAAGTTCTCTTGCTTTCTTCTCCTTTCTTTCGCTTTTGCTTTCGTTAAGTTAGCTCAGTGAGCGGCGGCGATCCGATGAAGGTATTGCCAGCCTCGCCATTACAATAGTAAAATGTCAAAACCTGGACTAAAGCTTTTGTACTTTTTTGAGGGAGAGGAATTCGAGAACATTTATGCTTTCGCCTATACGTACATGAGTGCCGCCAAAATGTATATTTCATTTTGGTGGGTGCAGGGGGTATATGTAAATTTGCCAAACACACCTAGAAAAATCTGAAGAGATTTTTCGCATATAGGTATGGGTAAAGCCCCGACTGCGGCCACTGGTTTCTGCGTAAGCCGTACTCTATGCATGTGGGAAAATAAATGGAAAGTGAGCGTCATAGGCGCTCATATATTCTGATTCTTTTAGTTCTTTTTGAGCAGGGAAGAAGGAAAGTGTTGAAGCTTTAGATTTTTAATTTAATTTAATCGTAAATAATTTGTTTGGAAATTCTTGATAATTTTCTTTCTTTTCTTAAATTGTATTTTTTATGGAGTGGTGCTGTTGCCATCGTCGGACTGTGGCTGGAGGACAAGTGTTTCAAAGGGAGTATTTTTGCGCGCTGGTTTAGTTTTGCCAGCTAGTGTTTATTTTACTTTATTTTATTTGTGGCAGTCGGCCATTTAGTGTTTTGAATTTGAGGAATTGAATAGAGTTGGTCAGGTTGTGTTCGGTCGTGATTTGTTTTGGTGAAGTGTTTCCGTCCTGGGAATTTCGAGTAGTTTGCTTGGAATTTGTTTGACCGTTTCCCCCCCCCCCCCCTCTTCCTTATTCCTTTTTTTTTTTGTTTGTTTGTGTCGTCCCGCATCTGAGCCAAGTTGTTGCTGGACATCGAATTTTATTGAAGTCCAGCTGGTGAATCGATTCTGCAAAGAATCGTGCGAGGGATTTCAGACAGGTTGGTCTGGTCCCGCAAATCAATTGCGTTTAAACAGAGAACATAGACGAGTAGAGAAGCACCACTCGGGAAGTCAGACTCAAAAACATTTTCACGCAACATTTAACCAGAGGACCGCTAACGGAATGCATTTTACAGCGCTTATGTTTTAACATTTTTCCCTTTGCTCGCTGTTACTTTTTCTGTTTTCTTGTGGTTATTGCGTTTTTTGTGATCTTGTGATTCTCTTGCTTTTTCGCATTCCTTGTGATTCTTTTCTACTTGTCATTTTTTTGGTACCCCTCCGGTCAGTTGCCAAATTTCTGTGACGTCATGATGTCTTTGGTTGTTTTGAATATTTCTACATTTCTTTTGTGTATTGAAATGGAGATGCATTTGGTTTCTTATTCTGTGTCATGCTAGCGAATTGATTTTGTTTTGATTATGCGTACAAACCGTTTTGGTTTTTTGGGCAATTTACAATTATTGTATTTCAACAATTTCATCACATTATTATTTACATACAATATTTTATTTAATATTATTATTGATGCAATATGTAAATATATTTATTTTCACATTATTGAAGCAATATGTAAATATATTTATTTTCACACAGATTTACAATATAGTCATACATATTTGGCATTATTTCCATTTTGCAATAAGTTCATTAACCTATCAATTTCTTCCCTTGTCGTATTTCTTTCTTTTTTTCGTTGTGTCCTCGCAACAACAAAGAGACCAAGAATATTTGATAAGCAAGGTCACTTGTATTTCTTTCGCTAGTTTTTGGCTATCATTCTCATTCTCTGCTTCTTTATATTTTGATCATTTCTGCAATTTCATAATTGCTTCGGTGAATTGACCGTTGTTGAAGTTTGCATGTTTGATATATTTATGAATTTCTATAAAACCGTGATATATTTATGAATTGTTTTGATAAAATTTTTTAATAAATAATATCGGCCATCTGCATTTTTGAAAAATAAAATATCCAATTTTTCAATAAATAAATAAATAAATGGTATTTGAATGTTTTATTGTGCCGTTTTTTTTTTGGTTGTATTATTTCAGTTTTTTTATAATTTACTAATTTGTTTTTATATTTGTTTAGCTTTTTTTTTTGGATTTTCTATGGTTTCCGGTGAGAGTGCTATCGACGGTGAAGTAGCGGCAGCGGGTTTTTTTTTGTTGTTCGGTGAGTCCGTTCCGATTTTTTTTATTTGGTACAACACCAGTAATTTTTTTATTTAATTAATTTTATTTTAAATTTAAATTTTTTTTTTGTAATTTTATTAAACAGTATTGGTGTTGTCCGCCTTTAGCTGTTGTTTTTGTATTATTCTTTTTAAATTTCTTTATTATTTTATAGTTTTATTTTTATAAATTTTTTTTTATATATATATATTTTTTTTCGATTTTTATTTTTTAAAATTCTTGGTAATTTTTTGTGAGTTTTTAAAAAAGAAAAAAATTTTGTTTTATATTTTTTTTGGCGGTGCCGCCAGCCTTAAAAGTTTCGTCGTTCCTGTTTTTTTGAAAGTTTTTTTTGTTTGAATTTCTTTTTGGTTTTAGTTTTTTAAATTAGTTTTGGTTTTTTTTTTAAATTTATTTTTTTCGACTTGAAATTTTTTACTTCAAAAGTAAGAGCAAGTTCGAATATCAGCCAAATCGGACAAAAACTAGGGTGGGCTCCCATATAAAAAAAATTTATTTTTTTTCCAACTTTTTTTTTTTATTGTTGTATTTGATTAGAAATGTTTAGAAACGTATTTTTTACATGGTCCGAGGTTCCGAAACCATATATATAAGGGTTAAAATGGGGTCTTGAGATCAAATTCTTTTTTTTTGTGGATTTGATTGTAAATTTTTAGGAACGGATTTTGAACGTATTCTGAGTGTCCGAAACCACCTATAAATGGGGTCTAGAGACGACATTTTTTTATATTTGAGGTACTTCTATATTTCTACTGTGTGGGGGTATTTCAGCTTCGGCATAGCCGAAGATAGTTTACTCTCTAGTTTTACATAGTTTCTTCATCGGTCATTTTTCAATAAGCTGAGTACAAAATTCTACACTAAATAAATTTAATTTTATTAATTGTATTTTGCAATATATTTGCAAACATCAAATAATTTATAGTAAGAGAATGCGTCATGAAATGCCCAGTCATGTGTCCTCTCTGATCTAAAGGAAGCGGCTCCAATCAGATCTGGGTTGCGCCTTGTAGGTCTTGGCAGGAGCTCTTCACCTCAGCCTCAGGTGATGATCTTCCGATCAGGACAGGGGTTGTAATTTTGTGTCTCTGAAACAACCGCATCTCAGTAGAGTTGTTTCAGGGCCATAATTTAAAAATTTGAATTTCTAACAATTACAGAATATACTTTGCATTTTGGAAATTCTTTATTAATTATGACAATGCTAACACGTAATCGTACAAATAACACTACCCTGCTAAATTTTGTACGTTTTGATATCAAACGTAGCTTTTTTGATAAACCAAACGTAGCTTTTCTTATAGATTTAGTTTAGATGGAAGTAGTTTTTTTAAATAATCATTGGAAACTGGCATTGCAAATTTATAACATATCGTCTACATCAACAGAAACGTTCAGTAAAAATACCCAATCCCGTAATAGTATAATGATTATTTCCAAATCTCCCATTTCTCAAAATTCATTGTGCTCAGCGTCCACAAATCTATAACAATACTTTATCTCCTGCCTTGTTTACCGCATCATCTGTGCAAAAGTATTACCGAAGCCAACGTCAGCATGGCTATTCGCATGATACTGGAGAGTTTCACTGTCACCCATGTCCATAGCACTTGGTACCTTACTAGTACGCGACCGTCACGCTGCCGAGAGGCAATCATCAGGTGACCAACTCAAAATTGAATGTTGTTTTCTCAACTTTACTGAAAATAAAACTTAAATTGAATCAAAGTAAAATTGAAAAGTTCAACAAATTACATTATTCTCCAACACATGTTGAGGACAACAACGTTGCGCCTCGTTCAATTGAATCAGAAACTGCACTTGCCAAACTTCTCTTCGATATCTTTGATGATACAGCCTCGGACGCCGAATATCAAATATTTGCCTAATCTGACCGTTGCTTAATGCTACAAATACGGGGAAAATACACTCAGTCAAATAAAATACTGGTTCAGTCACATACGATTTTAGGTGATATTAAAAATATCTGAGTGTATTTGGGCAAATAATAGCCTAATCTGACGAATAGGCACATAAGCAGAATAGGGCGATTCATTTAACGTGGGAAACCCCTCAGAAACGATTTAGTTGTGCAGATGAGCAGTCAAAATATATGAAATTTGACAGTTCTTTTAAGCAACTGCGCGTTTTCGAGGGGTTTCCCACTTAAAATGAATACCCTTACTGTATTTATATATGGGCATTTCTTAAGATATATAGAATACTAGATAGCGCCATGAGGCCGTTTACCGTTATGTAGCATGACGTTAACAAATACTTGTCACTAGACAGACAAATGCAAGCGTAGCCACAAATTTAACTTAATTGGTTTAGCACTAGTGCTACCAGATTAATGGATTTTCTACTGTATTACAGGGATGTAAAATGTCTTTTTTTGAATGTACCTAAATGACATGAAAAATTGTACTTTTTCCAGGGAATTGTACCCAAAATTTTTTTTAACAATAAATTCATAAATATTGGTTACATTTCTAGTTTTATAAACACGTTTCATGCGTTTAACATTTCAGAAATAACGAAAAAGTTTGTCGCGGTATAAAATCGCGACACGAATGTTGTTGTTTTATTGTTTGTTTTGTTTTGTTATGTTTCCCTTTTGTTCGGGGCGACGTGCGAAGAAAATCGAAGGAACAAAATCTCACACGCACTAACCGAAGGAACGAACTGCACGATTTTATTGATTGTTAATTTTTTTATATAAATATATTTGTTTTGCTTAATTTGTTAAGCAAAACAAATTCGCCACTCGCGGGTGAAATGCGACAGGCGCGCGGAAGAGGAAAACTGAATATTTTGTTTGAACTGTCAAAGTTCTCTTGCTTTCTTCTCCTTTCTTTCGCTTTTGCTTTCGTTAAGTTAGCTCAGTGAGCGGCGGCGATCCGATGAAGGTATTGCCAGCCTCGCCATTACAATAGTAAAATGTCAAAACCTGGACTAAAGCTTTTGTACTTTTTGAACCTGTTTGAGGGAGAGGAATTTGAGAACATTTATGCTTTCGCCTATACGTACATGAGTGCCGCCAAAATGTATATTTCATTTTGGTGGGTGCAGGGGGTATATGTAAATTTGCCAAACACACCTAGAAAAATCTGAAGAGATTTTTCGCATATAGGTATGGGTAAAGCCCCGACTGCGGCCACTGGTTTCTGCGTAAGCCGTACTCTATGCATGTGGGAAAATAAATGGAAAGTGAGCGTCATAGGCGCTCATATATTCTGATTCTTTTAGTTCTTTTTGAGCAGGGAAGAAGGAAAGTGTTGAAGCTTTAGATTTTTAATTTAAATTAATCGTAAATAATTTGTTTGGAAATTCTTGATAATTTTCTTTCTTTTCTTAAATTGTATTTTTTTTGGAGTGGTGCTGTTGCCATCGTCGGACTGTGGCTGGAGGACAAGTGTTTCAAAGGGAGTATTTTTGCGCGCTGGTTTAGTTTTGCCAGCTAGTGTTTATTTTACTTTATTTTATTTGTGGCAGTCGGCCATTTAGTGTTTTGAATTTGAGGAATTGAATAGAGTTGGTCAGGTTGTGTTCGGTCGTGATTTGTTTTGGTGAAGTGTTTCCGTCCTGGGAATTTCGAGTAGTTTGCTTGGAATTTGTTTGACCGTTTCCCCCCCCCTCTTCCTTATTCCTTTTTTTTTTTGTTTGTTTGTGTCGTCCCGCATCTGAGCCAAGTTGTTGCTGGACATCGAATTTTATTGAAGTCCAGCTGGTGAATTGATTCTGCAAAGAATCGTGCGAGGGATTTCAGACAGGTTGGTCTGGTCCCGCAAATCAATTGCGTTTAAACAGAGAACATAGACGAGTAGAGAAGCACCACTCGGGAAGTCAGACTCAAAAACATTTTCACGCAACATTTAACCAGAGGACCGCTAACGGAATGCATTTTACAGCGCTTAAGTTTTAACATTTTTCCCTTTGCTCGCTGTTACTTTTTCTGTTTTCTTGTGGTTATTGCGTTTTTTGTGATCTTGTGATTCTCTTGCTTTTTCGCATTCCTTGTGATTCTTTTCTACTTGTCATTTTTTTGGTACCCCTCCGGTCAGTTGCCAAATTTCTGTGACGTCATGATGTCTTTGGTTGTTTTGAATATTTCTACATTTCTTTTGTGTATTGAAATGGAGATGCATTTGGTTTCTTATTCTGTGTCATGCTAGCGAATTGATTTTGTTTTGATTATGCGTACAAACCGTTTTGGTTTTTTGGGCAATTTACAATTATTGTATTTCAACAATTTCATCACATTATTATTTACATACAATATTTTATTTAATATTATTATTGATGCAATATGTAAATATATTTATTTTCACATTATTGAAGCAATATGTAAATATATTTATTTTCACACAGATTTACAATATAGTCATACATATTTGGCATTATTTCCATTTTGCAATAAGTTCATTAACCTATCAATTTCTTCCCTTGTCGTATTTCTTTCTTTTTTTCGTTGTGTCCTCGCAACAACAAAGAGACCAAGAATATTTGATAAGCAAGGTCACTTGTATTTCTTTCGCTAGTTTTTGGCTATCATTCTCATTCTCTGCTTCTTTATATTTTGATCATTTCTGCAATTTCATAATTGCTTCGGTGAATTGACCGTTGTTGAAGTTTGCATGTTTGATATATTTATGAATTTCTATAAAACCGTGATATATTTATGAATTGTTTTGATAAAATTTTTTAATAAATAATATCGGCCATCTGCATTTTTGAAAAATAAAATATCCAATTTTTCAATAAATAAATCAATAAATGGTATTTGAATGTTTTATTGTGCCGTTTTTTTTTTGGTTGTATTATTTCAGTTTTTTTATAATTTACTAATTTGTTTTTATATTTGTTTAGCTTTTTTTTTTGGATTTTCTATGGTTTCCGGTGAGAGTGCTATCGACGGTGAAGTAGCGGCAGCGGGTTTTTTTTGTTGTTCGGTGAGTCCGTTCCGATTTTTTTTATTTGGTACAATACCAGTAATTTTTTTATTTAATTAATTTTATTTTAAATTTAAATTTTTTTTTTGTAATTTTATTAAACAGTATTGGTGTTGTCCGCCTTTACCTGTTGTTTTTGTATTATTCTTTTTAAATTTCTTTATTATTTTATAGTTTTATTTTTATCAATTTTTTTTTATATATATATATTTTTTTTCGATTTTTATTTTTTTTAATTCTTGGTAATTTTTTTTGATTTTGTTTTATATTTTTTTTGGCGGTGCCGCCAGCCTTAAAAGTTTCGTCGTTCCTGTTTTTTTGAAAGTTTTTTTTGTTTGAATTTCTTTTTGGTTTTAGTTTTTTAAATTAGTTTTGGTTTTTTTTTTAAATTTATTTTTTTCGACTTGAAATTTTTTACTTCAAAAGTAAGAGCAAGTTCGAATATCAGCCAAATCGGACAAAAACTAGGGTGGGCTCCCATATAAAAAAAATTTTTTTTTTTTCCAACTTTTTTTTTTTATTGTTGTATTTGAATAGAAATGTTTAGAAACGTATTTTTTACATGGTCCGAGGTTCCGAAACCATATATATAAGGGTTAAAATGGGGTCTTGAGATCAAATTCTTTTTTTTTGTGGATTTGATTGTAAATTTTTAGGAACGGATTTTGAACGTATTCTGAGTGTCCGAAACCACCTATAAATGGGGTCTAGAGACGACATTTTTTATATTTGAGGTACTTCTATATTTCTACTGTGTGGGGGTATTTCAGCTTCGGCATAGCCGAAGATAGTTCACTCTCTAGTTTTACATAGTTTCTTCATCGGTCATTTTTCAATAAGCTGAGTACAAAATTCTACACTAAATAAATTTAATTTTATTAATTATATTTTGCAATATATTTGCAAACATCAAATAATTTATAGTAAGAGAATGCGTCATGAAATGCCCAGTCATGTGTCCTCTCTGATCTGAGGAAGCGGCTCCAATCAGATCTGGGTTGCGCCTTGTAGGTCTTGGCAGGAGCTCTTCACCTCAGCCTCAGGTGATGATCTTCCGATCAGGACAGGGGTTGTAATTTTGTGTCTCTGAAACAACCGCATCTCAGTAGAGTTGTTTCAGGGCCATAATTTAAAAATTTGAATTTCTAACAATTACAGAATATACTTTGCATTTTGGAAATTCTTTATTAATTATGACAATGCTAACACGTAATCGTACAAATAACACTACCCTGCTAAATTTTGTACGTTTTGATATCAAACGTAGCTTTTTTGATAAACCAAACGTAGCTTTTCTTATAGATTTAGTTTAGATGGAAGTAGTTTTTTTAAATAATCATTGGAAACTGGCATTGCAAATTTATAACATATCGTCTACATCAACAGAAACGTTCAGTAAAAATACCCAATCCCGTAATAGTATAATGATTATTTCCAAATCTCCCATTTCTCAAAATTCATTGTGCTCAGCGTCCACAAATCTATAACAATACTTTATCTCCTGCCTTGTTTACCGCATCATCTGTGCAAAAGTATTACCGAAGCCAACGTCAGCATGGCTATTCGCATGATACTGGAGAGTTTCACTGTCACCCATGTCCATAGCACTTGGTACCTTACTAGTACGCGACCGTCACGCTGCCGAGAGGCAATCATCAGGTGACCAACTCAAAATTGAATGTTGTTTTCTCAACTTTACTGAAAATAAAACTTAAATTGAATCAAAGTAAAATTGAAAAGTTCAACAAATTACATTATTCTCCAACACATGTTGAGGACAACAACGTTGCGCCTCGTTCAATTGAATCAGAAACTGCACTTGCCAAACTTCTCTTCGATATCTTTGATGATACAGCCTCGGACGCCGAATATCAAATATTTGCCTAATCTGACCGTTGCTTAATGCTACAAATACGGGGAAAATACACTCAGTCAAATAAAATACTTGTTCAGTCACATACGATTTTAGGTGATATTAAAAATATCTGAGTGTATTTGGGCAAATAATAGCCTAATCTGACGAATAGGCACATAAGCAGAATAGGGCGATTCATTTAACGTGGGAAACCCCTCAGAAACGATTTAGTTGTGCAGATGAGCAGTCAAAATATATGAAATTTGACAGTTCTTTTAAGCAACTGCGCGTTTTCGAGGGGTTTCCCACTTAAAATGAATACCCTTACTGTATTTATATATGGGCATTTCCCAAGATATGTAGAATACTAGATAGCGCCATGAGGCCGTTTACCGTTATGTAGCATGACGTTAACAAATACTTGTCACTAGACAGACAAATGCAAGCGTAGCCACAAATTTAACTTAATTGGTTTAGCACTAGTGCTACCAGATGAATGGATTTTCTATTGTATTACAGGGATGTAAAATATCTTTTTTTGAATGTACCTAAATGACATGAAAAATTGTACTTTTTCCAGGGAATTGTACCCAAAATTTTTTTTAACAATAAATTCATAAATATTGGTTACATTTCTAGTTTTATAAACACGTTTCATGCGTTTAACATTTCAGAAATAACGAAAAAGTTTGTCGCGGTATAAAATCGCGACACGAATGTTGTTGTTTTATTGTTTGTTTTGTTTTGTTATGTTTCCCTTTTGTTCGGTGCGACGTGCGAAGAAAATCGAAGGAACAAAATCTCACACGCACTAACCGAAGGAACGCACTGCACGATTTTATTGATTGTTAATTTTTTTATATAAATATATTTGTTTTGCTTAATTTGTTAAGCAAAACAAATTCGCCACTCGCGGGTGAAATGCGACAGGCGCGCGGAAGAGGAAAACTGAATATTTTGTTTGAGCTGTCAAAGTTCTCTTGCTTTCTTCTCCTTTCTTTCGCTTTTGCTTTCGTTAAGTTAGCTCAGTGAGCGGCGGCGATCCGATGAAGGTATTGCCAGCCTCGCCATTACAATAGTAAAATGTCAAAACCTGGACTAAAACTTTTGATTGTTAATTTTTTTATATAAATATATTTGTTTTGCTTAATTTGTTAAGCAAAACAAATTCGCCACTCGCGGGTGAAATGCGACAGGCGCGCGGAAGAGGAAAACTGAATATATTGTTTGAGCTGTCAAAGTTCTCTTGCTTTCTTCTCCTTTCTTTCGCTTTTGCTTTCGTTAAGTTAGCTCAGTGAGCGGCGGCGATCCGATGAAGGTATTGCCAGCCTCGCCATTACAATAGTAAAATGTCAAAACCTGGACTAAAGCTTTTGTACTTTTTGAACCTGTTTGAGGGAGAGGAATTTGAGAACATTTATGCTTTCGCCTATACGTACATGAGTGCCGCCAAAATGTATATTTCATTTTGGTGGGTGCAGGGGGTATATGTAAATTTGCCAAACACACCTAGAAAAATCTGAAGAGATTTTTCGCATATAGGTATGGGTAAAGCCCCGACTGCGGCCACTGGTTTCTGCGTAAGCCGTACTCTATGCATGTGGGAAAATAAATGGAAAGTGAGCGTCATAGGCGCTCATATATTCTGATTCTTTTAGTTCTTTTTGAGCAGGGAAGAAGGAAAGTGTTGAAGCTTTAGATTTTTAATTTAATTTAATCGTAAATAATTTGTTTGGAAATTCTTGATAATTTTCTTTCTTTTCTTAAATTGTATTTTTTTTGGAGTGGTGCTGTTGCCATCGTTGGACTGTGGCTGGAGGACAAGTGTTTCAAAGGGAGTATTTTTGCGCGCTGGTTTAGTTTTGCCAGCTAGTGTTTATTTTACTTTATTTTATTTGTGGCAGTCGGCCATTTAGTGTTTTGAATTTGAGGAATTGAATAGAGTTGGTCAGGTTGTGTTCGGTCGTGATTTGTTTTGGTGAAGTGTTTCCGTCCTGGGAATTTCGAGTAGTTTGCTTGGAATTTGTTTGACCGTTTCCCCCCCCCCTCTTCCTTATTCCTTTTTTTTTTTGTTTGTTTGTGTCGTCCCGCATCTGAGCCAAGTTGTTGCTGGACATCGAAGTCCAGCTGGTGAATTGATTCTGCAAAGAATCGTGCGAGGGATTTCAGACAGGTTGGTCTGGTCGTGCGAGGGATTTCAGACAGGTTGGTCTGGTCCCGCAAATCAATTGCGTTTAAACAAATATAATTTTTGATATTTGGGTATTGGGTCGTTTTGTGTCAATTTTGAAAAGGGTTTGTGTTCGGTATTATTTTCTTTGTGTCGGGAAAATTTCCGTTTCTTTTATATATATATATATATTTATATATATATATATATATATTTATATATATATATATATTGTGGTGTAGGGTTTTAAAAGTTTAGTTATCAGGTTTTCGCGGGTTCGTGTTGTTCGTTCGGACGGGGATACCATACCGCGAGGGTCGGCCTAAATCCCACGCTTCGCGACTGTGCTATTCGGGCAAATAGGGAATTTAATTATCGCGTGAGGATTTTCGATTTTAGTTTGTTTTATAAAGTTTAGTTAAAAATAGCGCGATAAGCTGGCGCCCAACGTGGGGCTATTTTGTTTAAAGTTTTTTTTGTAAAAAAAAAATATTTTGGGTTTAATTAATAATTTCTTTAAATTTTTTTTTAATTTTAGTGGGGTTTATAAATATTTTTTTTTTGGCTTTTTGTGCCGTTTTTTTTTTGGTTGTATTATTTCAGTTTTTTTATAATTTACTAATTTGTTTTTATATTTGTTTAGCTTTTTTTTTTGGATTTTCTCTGGTTTCCGGTGAGAGTGCTATCGACGGCGGAGTAGCGGCAGCGGGTTTTTTTTTGTTGTTCGGTGAGTCCGTTCCGATTTTTTTTATTTGGTACAACACCAGTAATTTTTTTATTTAATTAATTTTATTTTAAATTTTAATTTTTTTTTTGTAATTTTATTAAACAGTGGTGGTGTTGTCCGCCTTTAGCTGTTGTTTTTGTATTATTCTTTTTAAAAAAGAAAAAAATTTTGTTTTATATTTTTTTTGGCGGTGCCGCCTGCCTTCCTGTTTTTTTGAAAGTTTTTTTTGTTTGAATTTCTTTTTGGTTTTAGTTTTTTAAATTCGTTTTGGTTTTTTTTTAAATTTATTTTTTTCTGTCCGAGTTAAATATTGAGATTAATAGACAAAGAGGAACTGGCATACGAGATGGAGGCTCGTGGGTTGCCAGTGACTCCGGTAGAGTCTATGAGGAAGTCCTTGAGGGCATCAAAGCAAATAGAGCGTAGGGGGTCCGTAGATGTTTTTGCAGGTTATGCATTTTCATTTGATGAGGATAAGTTAGGTGTGGAGGGGAAAATTTCTGAGGTTGAAAAACTTATGGAAACCCCTCCACTAGATAGCAAGTCGTCCGATTACTTGAAAATCGTGACTAAATTAGAATGGGCGTTAGGTCGCCTTACTCATTCGAGGCCAGCGAGTAAGGAGGAAGTAGTTGAACAGATGGCGCTCAAGGATAGGGTTCTTTTATTATTGGGGGAACTCAACGAGGTTGTGGAGTTGGGTGGTGGCGGGGCCGATGCCTTGGACGAGGATCCGAAGCCGTCGCGGCCACCTAAGGCGCTCAGTAGGGAGTCTGCGGTTGAGGGAGAGCCTCAGCCCGCCCCGAGACATGAGCCATCCACCTCGTTGAGTAACGTAGGTTTTCAAAAAGTAGAAAATTTGTCCAAGTGGGGTATTCAATTTACCAGGGAAAAGACAGACATGTCCCTACATGCCTTTCTACAGAGGGTAGACGAGCTATGCGAGGCTCGGGGCGTTAGTGAAGCCCAGTTGTTTAGGGGAGCAGTGGAGCTTTTTTCTGGAAAAGCCCTGCTCTGGTTTAGGGATGTTCGCAGGACAGTTTCAGGCTGGCGAGAGTTGGTCGCCGAGCTGAAACTGGAATTCCTGCCCCCAACTATGACGACATTTTGATGTCAGAGATTAGGCGACGGACTCAGGGTGGGACTGAGTCCATAGGTAAGTAGCGGCGATGAGGGGGTTGTTCGGTCGTCTGTCCGACCCCTTGTCAGAGGGGCGTAAGCTGGGTCTGCTGAACCCGAGGTTTCAGTGGTTAGGGCCCCTTTGCGTGACGCTAGGTTGGAGAGGAGAATTCAGGCTCCTCCCCAAAATTCTTTTAGGTGCTTCAATTGTAAGCGGTTTGGGCATGTTTTGAGTAACTGCCCTAGGGAAATGTATTGTTTCGGTTGTAGGCGGCCTGGTTTTTTAAAGCGTGATTGCCCCCGATGCTCTCAGAGAGCAGGGCAATCGCAGGAGCGCTCGGACAGGGAGGCGGCCCCGAGAGCGGCTCCGAGGGCCAGCGAAGAGTTGGGAAATGGGGACCGAGCTCTTGTGGAAGCAGGGCAAGAAGTTCGCGAGGTTTAGATAGGTTGCCTGCGGGCAACCAGCTGGCTAGGGAAAATAGTGATAGGCCTCAGAGACGTCCGTCCGGAGTATATTTGAGTTTCACTTTGTCGGGAAAAGATTTAGATAATAGGCCATATTTAGGCGTTAGGATTTTTGGAGTGCGTATGTTAGGGCTTTTAGATTCGGGGGCCACCAGGACGATTCTTGGTAGGCCAGGCTGGGACACATTAAAGTCCTGGGGGATAAGTTTATTAGCGTCTGCGGTCAGCAAGGTTGCGCTCGCTGATGGTGAAGAAGTTCCGGTTAGGGGGGTAGTTTCGGTCCCTTTCGAGGTAGAGGGCAAGTCGGTCCTCGTTGAATGCCTCGTAATACCGGATTTACCAAAATCATTGATTCTTGGAGTAGACTTTTGGTCTAAGGCCGGTGTAGTGCCAGATTTGGCCAAGAATCAGTGGAGGTTTTCCGACCAAGTCGAGGTTTCGTCAGTAGCGGCGATAGTTGATAGGTCTTCGTTGTCAACTAGGGAAAAATCGGTTCTTGAGGAGTTTGTTGCAGATGTTTTTAGGTCTATGCCTGAGGGACTTGGTTGTACACATTTGGTCGAACATCGGATTCGTACAAAGCCAAATGTGGAACCAGTCAAGCAGCGATACTATCCGGTATCGCCCGCTATTCAGAGGCGCATAGATGAGGAAATAGAGGATATGTTAGAAAAGGGTGTGATTGAGATTTCTCACAGCCCTTGGGCATCACCGGTTGTGATGATTAGGAAAAAGGATGGGAGTTATAGGTTTTGTGTCGACTATAGGACACTGAATAAAAATACGGATCGCGATAGTTACCCCCTCCCTTATATTTCGGCTACTTTAGATAAGCTAAAGGACGCCAAATATCTCTCTAGTTTGGATATAAAATCCGCTTATTGGCAGATCCCAGTAGAGAAGGAGTCTAGGGCCTGCACGGCATTTACAGTTCCGGGTAGGGGGCTCTACCAGTTCAAGCGCATGCCTTATGGCCTGCACAATGCGCCTGCAACTTGGCGGAGATTTATAGATGAGGTCCTTGGGGCTGACTTGGAACCCCATGTTTTCGTGTATTTGGACGATATTATTATTGTTACAAATACATTTGATAAGCATGTTGAGGTTCTGAAGGAGGTCCTGAGGAGGATTTGTTCGGCAGGGCTTAGATTGAATAGGGAAAAATGTAATTTTTGTCTTTCTTCGCTACGGTATCTAGGTTATGTTGTTGATCGACAGGGCTTGCATGTTGACCCCGAAAAAGTTGAGGCAATGCTGAAAATTCCAGCGCCCAAAAATGTAAGGGAAGTCAGGTCGTTTGTTGGCACCATTTCTTGGTATCGTAGGTTTGTTTCGAATTTCGCTGATTTGGTTAAGCCTCTAACTGATCTTCTAAAGAAGAAGAACAGGTTTAGATGGTCGCCGGAGTGCGAGGACAGCTTTTTGAAGGCCAAGCAGCGCCTAGTGACGGCGCCGTCCTGAGCTGTCCTGATTTCGAACGACCCTTCGTAGTTCAGACTGATGCTTCCGATTTTGGAATAGGTGCCGTTTTGACACAGCAGTTTGATGTAGTGGAGAAGGTCATTTCGTATTTGAGTAGGTCGTTGAGTAGATGCGAGAGGAATTATTCCACTACCGAGAAGGAGTGTTTGGCTGTTTTGTGGACAGTTGAGAAGTTGAGGCCATACATCGAAGGGGTTAGGTTCACAGTGGTGACAGACCATTATCGTTGGTATGGCTCAACAATTTGAAAGATCCTTGCGGTAGGTTGGCTAGGTGGGCTTTAAAGCTCCAGCAATACGATTATGAAATCATACATCGTAAGGGGAAAGATCATGTTGTGCCCGACATGCTTTCTAGAGGTGTCCCAGTCGTAGGGGAGGTAGATGGGCGTGTTAGAGATCCATGGCTGGATTCCATGGTTAGGAAAGTGGAGGATAAACCACTCGATTACCCAGCTTGGAGAATTGAAAATGGGGTGTTATATAAACACATAAAGGCAGGGACAACTAGTTTGTTTAGTGCAGGGTACGAGTGGAAGAGAGTTGTGGGCAGGAGTGATAGGCGCAGTATTTTATTCGAGTGTTACGATAATCCATTATCGGGGCACATGGGCGTTAGGAAAACATACGCTAGGGTAATTGAGAAATATTATTGGCCGAAAATGAAGGCAGAGATAGCTAGATATATTAAAGGTTGTCAGGTTTGCCAGAGGGTTAAACCTGACAACAATAAGCCAGCTGGTTGTATGGTAGAGAGGACAAAGAAGTTAGAACCTTGGGAAATGATCTGCGTAGATCTGGTGGGACCCTTGGTGAAGTCTAGTCGGGGATTTTGTTATATTTTAACGGTGGTTGACTACTTCACCAAATTCCCATTGTTGTTTCCGTTGCGAAATGCAACGGCAAAGAGTGTTTGCAAGGAGCTGGAAGATAATGTCTTCCTGCTCTTTGGAGTTCCGAGGTCCACTGTATGCGACAATGGGCCACAGTTTCGCAGCAAGGAGCTGCAGAGTTTATGCGCGTCGTATGGTGTGCAGATGCGGTACACTGAACACTATCATCCGCAGGCCAATCCGGCCGAGTGGATCAACCAAATAATTAAGACCACTTTGAGAGCATATATTTCAGAAAACCATCGGACATGGGATTCTCATCTCTCAAAGGTGGCATTCGAACATCGCAGCATGAGGTTTTGGGAGCGTCTCCATACTTCGTGAATTTTGGCCGAAATATGGCGGTCAGGGGTGATAGAGATTATAGACGAGTGGGAGACTCAGACCAACCGGACAGTAGTAGTGAGGACCGGGCCAAGTTAATGGCAGACTTGAGGGAATACATACGGAAGAAGTTAGAAATGGCAAGTGCCAAGACAGCAAAGACTTACAATCTCAGACGTAGAGATGTACAGTATTTACCGCACGAGTTAGTATGGAGACGTAATTTTGTTTTGTCCGATGCTGCAAACTATTTTGCAGCGAAGTTAGCTCCGAAATTTGTTGGACCGTTTAGGGTTAAAAAGAGGGTGTCTCCGTGGACATATGTTTTGGAAGACGAAGACGGACGAGAAAAGGGGACATGGCATGTGCAGGACCTTAGGCCGCACATTGACTCAGGGTGATTTTCTCCGGTTAGATTCGAAAGTTGGCTGGTCTCAGGAGACCAAACTTTCGCGGAGGTGGAGGTGGGGTTGTCGCGGTATAAAATCGCGACACGAATGTTGTTGTTTTATTGTTTGTTATGTTTTTTTATGTTTCCCTTTTGTTCGGGGCGACGGGCGAACAAAATCGGAGGAACTAAATCTCACACGCACTAACCGAAAGAACGCACTGCACGATTTTATTGATTGGTTATTTTTTTTATATAAATATATTTGTTTTGCTTAATTTGTTAAGCAAAACAAATTCGCCACTCGCGGGTGAAATGCGACCGGCGCGCGGAAGAGGAAAACTGCCCCCTCTTCCTTATTCCTTTTTTTTTTGTTTGTTTGTGTCGTCCCGCATCTGAGCCAAGTTGTTGCTGGACATCGAATTTTATCGAAGTCCAGCTGGTGAATTGATTCTGCAAAGAATCGTACGAGGGATTTCAGACAGGTTGGTCTGGTCCCGCAAATCAATTGCGTTTAAACAAATATAATTTTTGATATTTGGGTATTGGGTCGTTTTGTGTCAATTTTGAAAAGGGTTTGTGTTCGGTATTATTTTCTTAGTGTCGGGAAAATTTCCGTTTCTTTTATATATATATATATATATATTTATATATATATATATATTGCGGCAGTTTCGGTGTAGGGTTTTAAAAGTTTAGTTATCAGGTTTTCGCGGGTTCGTGTTGTTCGTTCGGACAGGGATACCATACCGCGAGGGTCCCACGCTTCGCGACTGTGCTATTCGGGCAAATAGGGAATTAAATTATCGCGTGGGGATTTTCGATTTTAGTTTGTTTTATAAAGTTTAGTTAAAAATAGCGCGATAAGTTTGCCATTTCATTTTAAATTATCAGTCAGACAAAAAAATATATTACATTAGTAGCACCAAAGTAAGTCTACCATATATATATAAAAAAAAGGTGTTGGTAAAAAAAATAGTAAATTTTTTTCAAAATCCAATTTTTAGCAAAGAGAAACGCGTTTTTAAAATTAATAATAAGTATATATATATTTGTCCAGATCTGTCTGTCTGTTTGTCTTTCTGTCTGTTCTGTCTGTCCTTAACGAATTTACAACTTCACTTAAAAAATTTTTTTAAGGAGTTAACCTTCTTTTTTAATGTTAGCCATTTTGGTGGTTTGTCCACTCGACGCTACGGTCGTGAGAAGGAACCAGAGCCACTTACAAATATATTCACACATATATTTTTTCTTATAAATGTTAGCCGCCCTGGTGAGGAACCGAACCCACAATGCAGCGATTGTAAGTAAGATAAGTAGCGAACTAAGCGCCTTCTCACCAGAGCCACTAATGCTCATACAATACCTTTACCTAATATCGATTAACTTCATCAGGCCGCATGCAAAACGCTTTCATGTATATACACACACAAAAAATCATCTTTGATATATAAACAAAAATAGCTTCGACCAAAGCTGCCACCTTTAAGAAAATAACACTACCACAAGACTACCGTTGCCACCTAACACTATTTCCACCTATTACTGTGGTGTATTAGATTATCATATTACACTTTCATATTACACTTTCCTATACACTGCATATATTCCCAGTACAACATTAAGGTCCGCACACATCAACGCGAAGTACCGCAGCCGCAGCGAAACTTACTCAAAAATGTTTCTTGCAAATGCTAAAATATATTTGTTTAAGGTGAGAAATTTCATAAAAACAAATAAAAATGTGAATCATTTATAAATTAAAATTCCCGAAAAAAAATACTACAAAATGAACACCTTTCTTAGAAGTCACTCAAGAAATTGTAAAAGGGGAAATCAAAACTTAAAAAAATTTATATCGGAAAAAATGTTTAGCCGTAACAGGTGAAAACATTGTTAGGTGGCAACGCTAGCCTTTTGGTAGTATTATTTCCTCAAAGGTGGCAATGGTAAATCAAAGCTATATTTTTGTGTGTATATACACATTCACCATACAGCTTTCTGAACTATATCGCCATTAGCTCAATTTATTTTATAGCTGGCTGTGGTCTGTTGGTTAGAGCGTCGGCCTATGACTGCGACAGTCTTGGGTTCAAGCCCGCCACCAGTAGTATTTTTTTTTAATCCATTGCTTGATATTCTTTTTTTAATCTTTCTTTTTTAATTCTTTTTTAATGTAACAGTTCAACTTTACACAATTACATCATCCAACAAAATTTCTTTCTATTCTTTACAAAATTTAATAAAAGTTCACATATTTCACATATGATTTTTTATATGCATATATAAATTATGGAGTTCACCATACGGCTTGGTCTACCTAACCGCCATTAGCTGAAATTATTTTATAGCTGGCTGTGGTCAGTTGGTTAGAGTTTCGGCCTATGACTGCGGGGGTCATAGGTTCAAGCCCGGTGCCGGCCGAAGTTTTTCTTTTTTTAATTCCATTCTTCATATTTTTTTCTTATTTTTAATCTTTCTTTTTTTACTTCGTTTTTAATGTAACAGTTCAACTTTACACATTAGGCGACAATTACATCATCAAATAAAATTTAATAAAAGTTCACATATTTCACAAATTTGTATAAAAAAAATTACATATGAAAACATAGAAAATATTTTTGCATCTAAATTACACAATAATTTTTTCAAATTAGTGTTTTATTTCCCGTGCATGGCACGGGCAAATTTACTAGTTAATAATAAGTATACAAAAAAAATATCATAATTTGTATTTCCGATTATCGCACCTTGGGTCTTTGTGACATTTAAAAATTAGTAGGGCTGATGTGGATAGATCGCTGGAACAGCAAAACTTGTTTCCGCATAATTGTGCCCCGCCCAACTGATTTTTCCGCTTGAACGTGTCAAAAAATGTTTAATGAAAATATCCAATATAAGATATACATTTAGTCGCTTTATTGAGTTCCGCTTTATTGCAATACTCTCTTAATTGAATACCAAAAAAACATACTGTTATGTTAATCTTTTTTAAAAAAAATTGTAAAAAATTATAAACAAATATTGATTAAATATTCAAATTGTACTTAAAATGGGACGATTGTACGTACAATACCTTCGCAGTGAAATAGGATGGAAAAAGGTACAATTGTACCTACTTTTACATGCCTGCTGGACTTTAGTAGAAATTAGATTCGAAATTATTAACGTTAGGCCAGAGAAAGTTAATTATAGAGAAGGTGCATAAAGGAATTTCTGTTAAATTGTGGTTAAAATTTTGGGCCAGATTTTTCAGGAACTTCCAGTCAAACATCGATCAAGTTTTTTTTTAAGTTCGACTGGATTTTGATGTTAAGTTCAAACAGAAATAGAAAGATTGAAACCAAAAAAAGTAAGAAAAAAAGAACGCAACCAAAAGGTGGTGGTTTTTTTCTATTTCTCCTTCATGTTTGTGAATTGGTTGGTTTTGAGCTTTTGTTTTGATTATGCAAACCGGTTTTGGGTTTTCTAAGCAATTTGCAATTCTTGTATTTTGGTGATTTTCACAATTCTTGCAAACATTTTCCCAATTTTATTCAGTTTTGATTTTCATGTTTTTTATTTAATATTTTTATATGAGCATTGTAAATATAATTCATTTGATACATATTTGCAATACATATGTTTGCATAACTTCATAAGTTCATTGACCTACATTTCAGTTTTTTCCGTGGTTCTATTGTTTCCTGTTTTTTGTGTGCACAACAAGGAAAACAAAGAAGATCAGTTCAAGATCAAGGTCGACGTTGTTTTCATTTTTTTTTGCTGAGTTAATTTGTCATTTTAAAATTGAAATGCACCAAGTACATAGATTTCCTCAAGCACTTATTTTGAATATACGCATTATACTTAGACAATTTTACTTCTCGCTATTTATTAGCCACGTTGCCGAATTTAATTTATTCTGCTGGTGTTCAAAGATTTTAATTATTGTACACCCAGAGAAAAAACAACCTAAAATCAAAAATAACCACCTTAAAACAAGTAGAAACGTTAATGAAAGTCTGGTAAAGTTGGAAATTTTAGAAACAACTACGAACAAACTTGTTTCAATTTAAAACTTGAATTCAAAAAAAATAAAACTTATTTCAAAGTTGTTTTCCGATTATTTCAAAAATTTTCCACTTAATTTCAAATTTCCAACTTTGTTTCAACGTTGACAATGGTTATTTTAAGTATTTTTCTCTTTATTTCAAAGTTGTTTCCATTAAGTTGAAAAAATGAAGGAGTAAATACGATCGTACTTGATTTTACTATGTTTTTTTTCCCTGAGTGTACTTATTTGCGTTTTGAAGCATAATTAATATATAATTAAAATCCGATCAGCGAGTATTTCAAATGCAGTAATGTATTTTAAATGAATTTAAATTGTTTTATCTAGTTTTTATAAATTTCTAAACCGACGCTGTACTCTACTTGTATTTTAAATTCTCAAACATATTGTTTATTTCCTTTTATTGCATTTATTTACAATTTTTATAAGAAAATGCACATTGAATAGACATTTTTATCCTACATATTAGATTATGCATTTCAACGTAGTGTTCCTGTGGGACGGGCTTGCTTGCGCTTTTTTTTTCTTTGCGACCAAAAATTCGCTACAAAACTGACAAATCTATTCTTCACATATTCCCCCAATTGGTTTATTCCTTATGAATAGAAATGAATAAAAATGTATTAAAACATTTAAATAACATTAAATTCGGCAACGTGGCTAATAAATAGCGAGAAGTAAAATTGTCTAAGTGCTTAAGGAAATCTATTTACTTGGTGCATTTCAATTTTTAACAAAAAAAATGAAAACAACGTCGACGTTGATCTTGAAGTAATCTTTGTTTTCCTTGTTGTGCACACAAAAAAAAGGAGACAATAGAACCAGGGGAAAAGTTGAAATGTAGGTCAATGAACTTATGAAGTTATGCAAACATATGTATTGCAAATATGTATCAAATGAAATATATTTACAATGCTCATATAAAAATATTAAATAAAAAACATGAAAATCAAAACTGAATAAAATTGGGAAAATGTTTGCAAGAATTGTGAAAATCACCAAAATACAAGAATTGCAAATTGCTTAGAAAACCCAAAACCGGTTTGCATAATCAAAACAAAAGCTCAAAACCAACCAATTCACAAACATGAAGGAGAACTAGAAAAAACCACCACCTTTTGGTTGCGATCTTTTTTCTTACTTTTTTTGGTTTCATTCTTTCTATTTCTGTTTGAACTTAACATCAAAATCCAGTCGAACTTAAAAAAAATTTGATCGATGTTTGACTGGAAGTTCCTGAAAAATTTGGCCCAAAATTCCAACCACAATTTAACGGAAATTACTTTATGTACCTTCTCTATAATTAACATTCTCTGGTTAGGCAAAGAAATCAAAATTATTGACGAAGAATTAAAGAATTTTTAAATAAACCTTTTGGGAAAAGCTTCGATTCATTTTGGGAAAACAAAAGTCTGTTAAGCAGTCACGCTCATGTTAAATAAAAAGTTCTGAATCAAATAGTATTAGTTAAAATCAACAATGGCATTTGACGCGTAAAAAAAAAATTTTATGTTTTTGATGTAAAATATTACACGTTAAAAATTTTACACGTAAAATTTTACAAAAAAAATTTGTCAAATTTGACAGTTACTTAAAAATCTTTTTAAAAAAAATTATAGCTGCAAAAATATTTAGTGTTGTTAATTGCAGATCGGTTACTTTGTTCAAAATAAGTAATAAAAATTACATTTGAGAACTTATCGTACCATATTTCCAATAATGTTGCAATTTCTATCCAATTCCAACATTTATTTATTTATTTATTTATTTATTTATTTATTTATTTATTTATTTATTTATTTATTTATTTATTTATTTTTTTATTTATTTTTATTTATTTATTTATTTATTTATTTATTTATTTATTTATTTATTTATTTATTTATTTATTTATTTATTTATTTATTTATTTATTTATTCAAGCTATGTAATCTTTTTAAAATAAAACCAACTCTAGAAATTACAATATTAATGTGCTTGTCAAATTAGGCTCAATAGTAATTCCAAGGCAAGAGGCAGAATCTACTTCGTTAACTGTACGGTCGTTAACGATAATAAAGGTAAAAAAATCAGTACTATAGTGTGATCCAAAGGTTAAAGCCTTGGATTTTAACGGGTTAATAGCAATCCACTTTTGGCAAGCCCAAACAGAAATTTGACGAAGATCATGATTAATACGAGTGACACAATCATTAAATGTACTATTACAACTACGAACATATAGCTGGACATCATCAGCAAAAATTCTGACAGAAGAATACTTAACATGGCGAGTAATATCATTTATGTATAATATAAACAATAATGGACCTAATACAGAACCTTGAGGTACTCCAGAAGAAAGTGGCAATACATCTGAAGTACGACCACCAGAATTAACAAATTGAGAACGATCAGACAGAAATGAATACAATAATTTACAAGAAGAACGTGAAACATTAAATAGGTTGTATAATTTAGTTACGAGAATATTGTGGTCTAAGAGTGCAAGAATAGAAGGTTGTTTTAAATCAAGAGATCGTCTAGTTTCTTCAGTTAAGCTTAGAACCAGGGAAGTAGTGCTATGGTGCTTACGAAATCCCGATTGACACGAGTGTAATAGATGCAATCTGCTAATATGATTAGTAAGTTGGTCTTTTATAACTATTTCAACCGCCTTTGAGAGGGCAGGTAAAATCGCTATAGGTCTAAAATTTTCCACATTATTAGTACTGATTTTGTTGCAAGTACTGGAATAATTCTTGCAAGCTTCCAAGAAAGCGGGAAATTGCACGTAGTAAATACAGTATTCACAAAATGTAAAATATGAGTATACATGAACGGATAGATAATTTTTAAAAAACGTATTGGTATTTCGTCCACGCCGACAGCATTTGACTTAATTTTAGATATTGCACAGAATAATTCATCCTCATCAATGTTATAAAAAGATAGGCTCCCTTCACGATCGGTCGTAAAGTTTTCAAAATTAAGTCTAGAACTAGTCAAAGAGTTGGACAATACAGAGACAAAGTGAGAGTTTAGCTCATTAGGGTTAATATCACAGGTTTTGCTATCACAGGTCATTGCACCGGAATTTTTAATTTTCGACCAGATTTCTTTAGCTGTGTTGTTTCGACCGAAGTGTTTGGTCACAAATTTTCGCTTATGTTTTCAGATAATTTTCTTAGTAATATTGCAGTATTTCCTATAAATAGATTTATTTCTATCAGTCTTATTCTCCAGAAAGGCCTTAAAAGCAAGGTCTCTATTACGTATTGCAGACGAAATTTCAAAACACTTAAACCAACTGTTTACAGAGTTATTAATAATCTTTGTTTTAATTGGAACATGTTTATTGTATAAGGCTAAGATAACAGAATTGAGTAATTTTAATTATTCCTCAGTATCATTTGTTTGGTAAAGGGGACAAAAATCGCACATGGCAATATCATTACATAAATCATTGAAACTTATATCATTATAACACCGGAAAGATACAGTGATAGGTTCAGACATAGTCGAAAGAAGTATAAAGGCATGTTTTGAGTTTAATGCTGGCAAATAAAATTGGTCAGACGATTTAACTAAATGATGATTACTAACCATAAAGAAATCTATTAAAGATGTTGAATTTTGATAGTCGTCGTAATGAGTAGGTATATTATTATGCCTGAGAGACAAATTAGAGCGTTGCAAAAATGGACTTAAAAGACCAAGATCATTCGGACTAAGAATATTACAATTAAAATCACCCATAATAACAACGTCACCATAGCGATCACACAAATCATTAAAGTCATCCAAGCAATTGATATCTCCGTGAGGTAAATATACAATTCCAACTAAAATAGTTTTCATTTGAAACGTTAACTGCAAAAAGAGCGCTTCACAAGAACCGAAGTTTTCAATTTTTAGTACGACACGAGCTTTTATTCGGTTGGAAACATACAAAGCTACTCCACCACCGCGTGCGCCAGACTGATCATTTCTGAAGATCTTATAGCCACCGAATTCAACGGCTTTACTAGATACATATGATTTTAACCACGTTTCACTAACTCCAACAACATCAAGATAATTGCTGTTTAAAGCATTTGATATTTCGTCCAATTTAGATGAGTATGAACTAGGTTTAATAGACTGCGCATTAAAATGATTAAATCTCAACCAATTCTCCGCCTTTGCATAGTAATTCTTTATAAAGGAGTTATCGCTAACAATCGGTCCAATATAGCTACCCAGCATCTAGTAACAGATTTAGAAAAGTGTGTGTAAGGATAATTAAGATTGTAAAAAATATTAAAATTAAACTTAAATTTAAAAATATAATGGGATATATGAAAAACTGTACAAACAAAACTTTGAAATTCAGTTTGCAAAATTCGAATATATCTGGCCATTAAATTATAAAAAATGTTTGTAAAAAGAACAGTAATACATATAAGACATAAAATCTACACAGATCACTGAAAATTTGCAAAATAGTGCCATCAAAATGACTGACACTACTTTACACTAACCCACCCACCCTACCACAGGATCCATTAAAATAAATTAATTAATAATTTTCTCTAGTTCTATTGAGTTGGAGTGCCAAAAACATCATCTCGCGGTCGATCTCCTTGCCGTGCAGTCGGTGTAGTTAGGTGCGTTCGAGCATCGGCATTTGCAGAAATGACACCAGGTTGGTTCTCAAGAAATCGTGACAGCTCATCAATGTTGAAAAATTTGTGAGCGTCATCGTTGGCAATTTTGGCAGCTGGTATGGCCAAAATTAGCTTGAAGCCTTTTATTTTCTTGCTCTTTACCAAATTACGGCACATGGATTTCAACTTGATTGCTGCCGGAGGCAAATTGTCGTTCAAATAAACCCTCGATTCAATATCAATGGGTACAATTTGCGATAAGCGTAAGTTGCGTTGAGCCATATATTTTCTCATCAACTCATCCCGCTTAAACACGTTGCAAAATTTGGCTAGGATGGTTTTTTTATTTTTACCTAACCAAAAGCAAGAGTTGATGTCAATATGTGATTTTAATTGATCATATTTCGCAGTCTGCCCTTCAACCAAAACCCTCAGAGATGATAAATTCTTATCCATTTCATCCTTAATTGAGGTAGGTATAGTTGCAGCTAAATTATCCAGCTTATCACATATTTCGGAGATTTTATCCCAAACCCTTGTATCATTCGCCCTTCGGTTCAAAGCATTACAGCTGGAATTTTTCGATTGGATTCCGCCATTGCTTTTCACCAACAAATCATAAGAGTCCTCTGATAGTTGCGAGCAATTTCTTCGATGGAACCAACGGTCACACACCTGGCATCGAACACTTCCACATGACTTAGTTATATTTTTGTTGCAAACAAAGCAAACTTCTGCGGCCGGCGCCATTGTGTTAATCAGCAAACTATTAAAAAAATTTGCAAATAAAATTGCGCGCAAAGTTGATAGCGGCAGCGCAGCTTCAGCAAAGACCTCAAAATTGAACAGGAAATTTCGGTGATTTACGCTAAGAATGCGGACACTTTTTATTTTTCTGCTTTCCAGGAGTACTTTTTTGTATTTAAAAGTACTTTTTAACTTTGATTTAAAGATTTAAATATTAAAAATAAAAGATTTATAGCCAGCGGCAAATTCTTTTACTCTGATATTTGACAGGGTTGCCAAAAAAAAAAATCTATTTACAGAACGACCAAAACTGAAATAGCCGAAATTTTTCTTCTTTTTTTCGGCCGAAACAGAAATGGCCGAAATTATTTTTTTTCGGTGGAAACAGAAATTAAGCCGAAACCGAAAAAAACAAGAAAACATATTTTAAAGTAGTTTCAGTAGGAAACTGAATCTACTTTAATCTACTGATCTGAACTAATAAGTTCAGATCATGAATTAGATGAATTTAGAAGCAAACTACCTGGAATTTAACATTTCAGATTAGAAACTATCAATACATATATATGGGAGGGATTATGGGCAATAGGCGTTCCTAGCCACTTCACTTTTACCAAAAAATCAACTTTGAAATTTTCGCTACATATCGCTACATCGATTCAGGACGATTGGAGTTCGCAACAGGGTTCGCTCATGCGATCTAAATGCACGCTTAAGTGATATAATCGACTTTAGCAGAAAATATTTCAATACAGATCTTTCTAGCAACGCTGGCTGTCAGAAAAACAAAAACAATGAACAGCTGTTCGACTAACAAGAAGTATCTGCTGACGTCAAGACAAAATGGTGATCCTAACGGTAAACTTCATGTCGTCATCTGTGGTATATCCTTCTAGGGCATTTCCATTATGTCGAACGTGACCCATTAGCGTGGTCCAAAATTAACATTTTTTCGCTGGAGACCCACGATCCCCCTCAAAAAGTTTCATTTAGTGAGAAAAAATTCACACAAAAATTTGGGCATTAACACGTGCCCCCGAGACTCGGATTTTCTCATATAAACTGTATGGGAAAAAAAATTGTTTGAAAATAATTTTTCTAAATTTGAAGGAAAGTTTTAGAAATCGGGAATTTAGTGGAAATGGTAGACAACTCTACAACGAACACATCCGTACAAAAAAACAGTTTTTATGGACCACCCAACTCCTTCTAAAAATCCAAAAAACTGGTAAAAACTGGTTTTTTGTACGGATGTGTTCGTTGCAGAGTTGTCTACCATTTCCACTAAACCGCTTCTTACATGGATTTGTTCGTTAAAGAGTTCTCTACCATTTCCACTAAATTCCCGTTTTTTTAAGCTTTTCTTCAAATTTAGAAAAATGATTTGCAAAAAATTTAATTTTTCCTATACAGTTTATATGGGAAAATCCGAGTCTCGGGGGGCACGTGTTAATGTTGACCTAGGATGCCCAATTTTATTTGTGAATATTTTCTCACAAAATGAAACTATTTGAGGGGGATCGTGGATTTCCAGCGAACAAAAAATTGTCTTCATACGATTTTGACCCATTAAAAGTGAAAAACCGTCAAAATAAAACGCATTTTTATTTTGACAATAGGCTTAGCTTATAGCTCTTAATTAGCCCTATATTGGTGGCATGGTTGAAATTGGGCAATTTTTCATACAAATGCTTCAAGTAATCAGTATTGAATAAAAAGTATCGAGTACAGAGAAAAAAGTATCAGATACTATTCACTAATATTAAAATATTATGCATTGATGTCTTTTAAAAATGCTTTTGATTTCACCCAAAAATGGTGGGACATCTCGCACGGGAAATTTTTTTCCATCAAGATATTTTTGTTGGTTCTGAGCTCTTTTCACGAAATCTATATACGGTTAGGTTAGGTTAGGTTAAGGTGGCTGTCGGCACGCCGACACACTTAGACCAAAAGAGGTCCATTGTGATACCTCAGGATCCATATTCCTTCCCCCTATGCCCCAAATCATTTCGAGTTCAAGATTAACCTATGAAGGGCTGAAATGCTAGCCGCAGAGAGATCACAGAGACTGTCCAGGAAGAATGACCCCAACAGGGTCCTCCTTGCTCGAGACAGTGCCGGGAAGGAGCAGAGGAGATGCATCACAGTCTCCTCCTCCTCCTCCTCAAGTGGACACAGAAGACCATCTGTTGTTAGTCTTGGCGTTGGAATCAAGACGAAGCAGTAGCTTGCACGTGCTGAGCGAAATACCTAGGTTTACCTTATCTGGTAGGATCTGTATAGTGGTGTCCTGCCTTGCGAGTTCATCAGCTTTGCAGTTCCCTGGAATGTCTCTATGCCCCGGCACCCAGACGAGGTGGATGTTAAACGGCTTAGCCATCTTATTAATAGAAGTGTGATATTCCGAAGCAGCAGGACCAGACTTGATAACGCTCACAATGATAAAAAAAACTGCCATCATTTGCAATAACTCAATTATTGCACATATTTAACTCGATCCTTAGAACATGGCACTACCCAGATGAGTGGAAACATTCTCAAGTTACAATGATTCCCAAACCTGGAAAAAATCCCAACAATGTGACTTCATACCGCCCCATAAGCTTGCTCTCTGTGTTATCGAAACTCTTCGAAAAACTTCAAATAAAACTGATTTTACCCAAAATTACAGAAAGAAATGTGATTTCCGATCACCAGTTTGGCTTTCGAGAAAAGCATGGTACTATAGAGCAAGTGCACCACATTGTAGACTCAATAAAAAGCACTTTCGAAAAGAAACAGTACTGCTCCGCTGTTTTTCTCGATATCACCCAGGCCTTTGATAAAGTCTGGCACGAAGGACTTATTTACAAATTACAGTATATTCTTCCCGCTAATATGCACTGCCATATAAAAAAAATAATTCTCACGAATAGAAAATTTGTAGTAAAATATAAAGGCTTTGTCTCCCGAAAGTACGAAATACTGGCCGGAGTACCACAAGGCAGTGCCCTCCCGCCCCTGATTTATATTCTCTATACTGCAGATATGCCCAAAAGTGATAAAACTCTCATATCGCCAAAAGGGTGACGACACTGCTATCATGTGCTCCTACTTAAACCCAGACATGGCAATTCTTTACGAGCAAAAGCATTTGGACACTCTAAGTAATTGGCTATCACGATGGAAAATCAAAGTCAACGAATCCAAAAGCTGTCACTTAACCTTCACCCTAAGAAGGGACACGTGTCCTGCTCTGAAGATAAACGGCCAAGTTGTCCCTGAAAGTTCCGAAACAAATTATCTTGGAATGCACTTCGATCGCCGGCTCACATAGCATAAATTTATTCAATACAAAATCACCTAGATTAATCTTAAACAATTGGAACTAGACTGGCTAATCTCAAAGGCATCTAAACTAAATCTCACATACAAAGTCCAAATATGCAAAAGTATAATAAAACCCATATGGACATATGGAATTGAGCTCTGGGGCACTGCCTCTTCCTCGAACGTGGAAAGACCAATCTAAAATCCTGAGACAAGTATCCAGAGCCCCTTGGTTTATAAGAAATGCAAACATCCACAATGATTTGAATATTCCTGAGGTAAAAGACGAAATTCCGAAACTTACCTCGAAGTACAAGCAGAAGCTTATATTTCATCCAAACATTCCAGATAGAAATTTACTGAGACTCTGAATCCATCACGTCTTAAACGAAGCTAATATACATTCTTTATATTAGATACGATAACTCCACATTGCCGAAATCAATGGATATAGGGCAATTTATACATCTCACAACATAGTTTAAGCTGAATTTTTATTTTTTTTAAAGTAAGTTGAAGTTATGAATTTATGAATAATCATTGTTAGATCTAAGTTAATATTAGGTAATTCAAATAAATAAAAGTACATGAAGAAAAAAAAAAGTCCGAGGCTACCTTTGATGTTAGGAGGACAGATTCCAAGAATTTAATTGCGGCCTAACTGTCTGTGAAAATCGTAATATCCTGAACCGATATTACGTTTTGCCGCAGCCAGTTCATAACTTCTTTTATAGCCATCACCTCTGCTTGAAATACACTGCAGAGGTCGGGAAGGCGAAATGAGGGACCTACACTAAGTTCTTCAGAGAACTCCACCACCGACTTTGTTGTCGAGTTTGGAGCCGTCCGTGGAGAAGTGAATTTCATCCCTCTTCCGTGGCCGCAGCTCTTCCCAGTCGGGCCGGGCGGAATAGTGGTACGGAAGTCTCTTGTGAAGGAGATTTCGGGAAGAATGTAGTCGGTTGCACCAGGAATGGATTTAGTACCAACTAGAATTGAAGAGTGCCCGTTGGTAGAGCTGCCCCATTGATTTGTGGATCTAAGCCTAACCACCGCCATCGCAGCCATTTGTTTGGCCAGAATATTTAAGGGTATTAGATGGCCTTTCGTCAACACCTTTCGATATATAACTTTGTCCAAAGCTGGCCCACTAAAGAATGTAAAGCTGTTTCCACAGACTTCCCTTTGAAGTAAGCATGTTGCGAAGCCGACAGAAGTTTGCTGTCTATGCTTCGACGAAGATGATTGTCGATGAGTCTCTCTAAAGTTTTTAGAAGAAACGACGACAAGCTAATTGGTCGGAGGTCCTTAGGACCAGTATGAGATATTTTACCCGTCTTCGGGATAAAAACAACCTTTACCTCCTGCCATTTCAAAGGAATGTAGGAGAGTTCAATGCAGCCACAGAGGATCACCTTACGCCAGGGCATGATGATCTCCAAGGCGTTCTGCATTTCCGCAGGAATAACCACATCTGGGCCCGGCGATTTGAAGGGCTTGAAGCTATTAATTGCCCAATTTATTTTGGTTTCAGATATTAATCCACTAGAGATACCCGATATACGGGTATCAGGAATGCTCCTCAGATCTGATCTAGAGCATCCTGGGAAGTGAGTGTCTAACAATAAGTCGAGAGATTCCTCACTGGAGCTAGTCCAAGAACCATCTGACCTTTTCAGATAGCCCGTGGGACACGAATTCGAAGCAAGAGCTTTCCGAAGCCTAGACGCCTCAGAGGTGTCTTCAATGCTGCCAACGAAGAGTCTCCAAGAGTCGCGCTGAGCTTTCCTTACTACTTTTTAAAAATCCTGAGACTATTCTTATAAAGGTCCTAGTCACAAGCAGCTCTTGACTTCTTTGCCATGGTGGTCTGCTCTTGCCCCTGGTTTTACCTGCAGGGCAGGATTTATGGAGGGCTTTGTATAAGACCTATGTTAAGGTATCCACCATACTATCAAGATTTGATTTAGTCAGTTCCTCCACCTTTTAGATATCGATATCGATGCAGATATCGATGATCAGAAAAGGAGTGCTCGTTGGACACCTTCCAATCCGTAACCCTATCAAACAGGAAGTCAGAGACAAGTGTTATGTCCAAAACCTCCTGTCTATTGGAAGTAATAAAGGTTGCTTCGTTACCCTTATTACAGATGAGTAGGTTAGTGCATATAATGTAATCAAAAAGTGTCTCACCCCTTTCGTTAATGTCCGTGCTTCCCCAGACAGTTTGGTGTGCGTTGGCATCACATCCCAGTATGAGCCCGCGCCTAAGTCTGCTCGCTTCATCGATCAACCTTTCCAGTAGGCCTGGAGGGAGGGGCCCTTGATGGTCATGGGCCAGATACGCCGAGGTGACCCAGTAGCTGGTTGAAGCCAGCTCCAGGTTTGCCACGACGATGTTTCGATCGCTGTAATTAGAGAGCATAAAAATATTAAGACTGCTCTTCGATAGGATACAGGATCTTGGAGTACCTTTATCCAGTGAAGCATGCAGTCTGTAGTTTCTTGCCCTTAGTCCAAGTATACGGCCCCAGACCAAACCTCACCCAGCATCGAAGCGGCGGCTTTGAGCAGGGTCACGGCTCGCTCGTCAAAGAGCTTAACGCGACCCTGGAACCAACATGCGTCCTCGAAGCTGGGAATAGCTCCAGGATTGCCACTCAGGACCCTCATACAGACACCCGAAAGGCCAGATTCGATCCACCTCCATATTTCAACAGAGTATCCCCCTTCGTCATTGCTCCTGTCAATGACGGCCATAACAAGGCTGTCCTTCGCTACCTCGCTGTAGGACCGCACAGAAGTGTTTCGTCCTTTTGGCCATCTTGGGCGACTCCTCCACTGATCGCTGTCTTTGGGAATGGAGATCACTCTTGACAGGAACTCTGTCCTGCATTTGGGCCAGGATTCCTTTAGCCCAGAGAAGGGGAGCTTTCTGCGTCGTGGTCAGCGTATCTTCAGGAGCCTCTCCAAAGCTAAAATTTGGAAGCAGAGCGGCGATCCCGATACGCCAACTTTGAAGGGGCAACACTTTTTTTGGTCGAAGCCCGTAACCCCCGGGCCCTTTAAGTGCTAGGTCTGGGCTCCTCGTCCAACCGCCCAACAATCTTGTTACACAAAACTGTAGATACGGAAGCCCCAACGACAGCCTTGTTACACAAAGATGCAGATGCCGATCCACCCAAGGGCCCCCCCACTGTCCGTCCTACCACATCCACTCCAGTCGCCTTTTTACACGAAGCGACCACCGTCCTCTTTGAAAACCGAGTTTCCTGTCGGCTTTTTGAGTGTTCCGGTCTCTTTAAATTTCTTCTGAAAATTTTAAGCACTCATTTTGAACCCCGCGAGTTGCGGAGAAAGGAATGGTACACCCGCACAGAGATCCGCATTGTGCGGGCAAGGCTGGCTAATCCGAAGGGAATCTGGTATTCGGATACTTCGTTAACGACTGAGGTATTTAAATGGGCCCCCAGCCTGGGTGATCCTCGGCACGGGTTGTGTGACACCTTCATCCAGCCCATGATCATCTCTTGGTTTCAGGACTCTTCTTGGAGAATTCCTAGAATCATTGACCCTACTCAGCCCCTACACCACGACAAAGTGGATAATCCTCGAGGAGGGTGAGTGTCACCTTATTTAATGCAGCCTTAATTTGTATATATCTTTGGCTCCAGTCAATTAAATTTTTGAGAATTTTTTAAAAATTTGGGTTTTTGGTAAATTTGTATGATTCTCATAAAAATTTACCATTTTTAGTCAAAACTTAATTTGTTAAAAACAAGCTAATACTCACTGTACCTAAATCTCATTTCATATTTACGAAACTTGGTATAGCACTTTTTTGGGGTCACTGATTTCGAATTTGATGATAAAATTTCCAAATTCAAATTTAACTTTTTACATTTGTTAATTTGATTGTTTCCCTATGAAAATATGATAAAACAAAATGTTTTCAAGAACTTTTAATTTTTTGGTTTCTTTTCGCTGGACCTTTTGGTGAAAAGGCCCATGTATATGTAGAGAGAGAGCAAAAGTTAAATATAAAATAAAATGTGTGCAAAATTTGAACATTTTGATACTTAATAAGCCGAACGTAGATTTCAGGATCAAGGACTTAAAACGGCTCAATTTAGTGGCTTCGGACCAACCCCTAGAGTTATGCTACTGGATGAGTACAATAATGTGGCCAAAAAAAAATAGATTTCTCGTTCTTACACATTTTCTGCTTCCCTCGGACATAAAAACGCGGTCAGTGAAGTTTTGCATCGATCGGACCACTTTTGATAGACTCAGCTTAACTTTATATAGGAAAATAATAATGTCTCAAAACATCGCAGGAGTAGGCCAACTGGAATTAGTTTTTTAAAATTATTACATACATACATATTTGGCACTATAACCCTCGAGGGCTTCTTAATGCAATTATCATGGGTGTATATGATAATTGTTGACCTACAGTTTAATGTCGGTTCCGAACGGCGGGACTCCCAAAGAAGAAGCTTTTTCATGGCAAGTGGAGTAAACCAGGTGAGGCAAGTACGAAAAATGCCCCCAGTTTGATTTATGTCATCTCTCTGATTTCCATTGACTTCGTTTTCAATGACTTCCTTTCAAATTCAAAATTCGGTCATAAGCGTGGTTTTTTTAGCACAATACTAATTTGTCAGTACGTTTCCAATCAAATATACCAAAAACGGTAACCGAAAATCATTTTCATTCCTCTTTCAATGACGTACGACAGAAACATTTGTGGAGAATTTTATTATCTACAAGATTGGTAATAAGTCTGGTCAACGTGCATCCCACCGATTACAAGATATAACATAAAAACCAGATTTACACAACTTTGACACGATATATAATAAAATCTATCAACATTACAAAAACCCGGACACGCCCCTGAATGAGTTCTTCCATTTTGTATGGAGCAAATCACAGAATGACTGGACTATAACCCAAAACAACTTAAAAAAATCATCGCAGAGAAAGAATTTCTCAGACCGCAAAACGCTTCGGACACGCCCCTGAATGAGTTCAGCCATTTTGTATGGAGCAAATCACAGAATGACTGGACTATAACCCAAAACAACTTAAAAAAATCATTCTCAGACCGCAAAACACACACGCAAATTCCCACGCACAAAAGGGTTGAAATAGCAGAACCATGCTACCGAACGTCGTGGCGCGCTGCAAAGGTCAGCGCGCGATCAGTAGAATGTGTATCACACCGCCTCACATAATTTCTTCGCAGTAAAATTTGGAAAATGCCTGAATATAAGCGCATAACTACGTATATTGAAAAAAACCATTTCCACAATTTTTCCAACTAAAAATGCGTCGATATGAGATAGTACAAGCCTATCAGTTTAATGATGATTTTCATTTCCAATAAATACTTTCTTATTTTCGAAGCTTCATTAGTAATAATTAACTACATACATATATGTAATCAACAAATTAGTATACGGTTTAAAATGCATTATTCCACATAACTAACACATAAATATCGATTTCAATAACAACAAAATAATCCAAACAACTAATATTGTTAACAGCTAGGGCTTTCGATCCCGGTCTATTTTCAGTCCCGAAAATCCCGGGATATTTTTTCCTAAATCCCGGGATTTTCGGGACTACATTTTAAATAAATTAGTCCATAAAAAAAGTTTAATACAAGAAAAATACAACTTTTCATCGCTCATAAAATATAAAAAAAATCGTCTAAGCAGAAAAATAGTAAAAAAATTACGAATAAAATTTTTTGTGCTTGAAATTTTTTTTTTAAGAAAAAATAAATTTATATTTATTTCAGAATAAAATTGGTATTTTCAGTCTTAGCGAACGCACAAAAATTAATTACTTAATAAAAATATTGAAGCAAAACTGAAAACTGATACAAAAGTAATTTCAGAAACCTTACTTAAGCATATTTTGAATTGAATTGTGTCTTTCCTAAAGAAACGGAAACTCAAATACTGAAAATAAAATAAAAAATTCATTTAATAAATTGAAATTAATGTTAATGTTTATTTATTTACGCTAAAACTATCAGTTTACCAATAAAACATATAAAAAACTTTTTTTTATTTTTTTAAAATTCAGTTTGCTTGTAAAAGTATTAAATCCCGAAAAATCCCGGGATCCCGGGATTGCAATTTTCAGTCCCGAAAATCCCGGGATTGCGAAAAGCCTTCGGGATCGAAAGCCCTATTAACAGCACAAAAAATCATTTTATACAACAAAAAAAATTTTGCTCATGAGCAGAAAAAAATTGCTGTGAGCAAAAAAAAAATGTTTTTGCTCATGAGCAGTGATAGATAGTCTCGCAGAAGTGGAAATGTAAATATTTATTGCATACTTTGTCATCACAACGACAAAATATACAAATTTGCACTTACTACGCTCGAGCAAGTTTGCAACACAGAAAACGTATAGCTTATATATGCTATGCAAATGCAACACTGATACTTGGCGAGAGTGTTGCGGTCTACACAGAAAAGTCGAGCCCGATACACAGAAAGAAAAAATATAGGTTAATCCACAGTATAGCAGCTTCAAATTAGAACAAACCTTCATGGTCTCATTCGTCAAAATCAAGTGATGTTCAAATTAGTGCTATGAACAATTTTAATTTTTGTAATCGGTTTTTTCCGTCGTATAGTTTCTAGTTCATACTCATCTCCGCAGCCATAGATGTCGAGACGTTTTGCAGTCTTGTCTGTGGGCCCATTCATCGTTTATTTCCCTGTTTACCATACTGTCAATTATTCCGTATTGATTGCGTGAATTTTGTTTCGCGTCAATTAAAAAACCATTTGAGTCAATAAACTGAAAAGTGCAATTGGACAATTTTACCGTTCACCGACGTGCGCTGCTGTCCCAATAAACTGAATAAGTCAATAAACTAAAAAGTGCAATTCGACAATTTTATCGGTCATCGACGTGCCCGGCTGACCCAATTTTTGAAACAATTTTTTGGGTGATTCACAATGAGTTTCAATTTCAAGTGCAGTTTGGCAAATTGTTGCGCTTTTGATAATACCTCGAAATGGGTTATCTGCAAAGCTTTCTGCAATAGGAAACTACATGGTGCTTGCATGGATGCTCCTAGAGACTGGTACAACACGTACATGGAGAAGCACTTCATATGCAGTGATTGCCAGAGTATGGAACAGCTACTCAAGTGTATGTATGACAACATTGTCGGATACATCGCTAGCCTGAATAAAGAAAAGGATGATCTTCTTTCAAAACTTAAAAATCAAGCGATGACAAATGATGAAAGCTTCAATGATATGGCCAGGTCGTTCGACAACCTAACATCATCGTTGTCAAAATTAAATCCTGAAAAGGCAAGTGTATTAGATAACATTGAAAAACGCATAACATCACTTGATAGCCGGCAAGCAAAACTTTTCCTGGAAAACGAAAAAATGAATGCCAACTTTGAGTCGTTACGTACAAGTATCGATATTTCCCTTCAATCACCCTCTAATGCTCCAGCCACTTCTACACACACAGACCCTTTGTTGGAAGTATTGTTTCACAAAATCAACGACATCAGCGACGAGCTTACTGCAACTCGTTCCACACTGTCAGAAATTATCAATGTAATTCACCACTCACCATCCCCACATAACGCAACAATTCAAGACGTAACAATTCACGAAGAATTAATTCTTGCTGAATCAATGGAAACTGAGGATCCTTTGACTACATCCAACATACCGGCTCAAACCTCCGTGCCAGCTGTAACTCCAACGGCTCCTGAAATTTGGGAGACTCCGGCTAACCACACACACTCCCCTATTAGACTTATCAACTGCTTCGGAACGTCTTGGACACCTTTTGAATGGGACAATAGGATAAACAAACTGTCCAGAGAAAACCTAACGCAGTTTACAACGCTTTTCGTTAAAGGCGCTCCACAACATTCGGACATACTTTGGATGGGAAATTTTTTCCAGAAGACTTTTAAATTTGCCATAATCGACTGTCAAAAGTTTTCATCCAAAAAGCACTGCAGTTTCAAACTCAAAATTCCTACTAAATACGAATGGCTATTTCGCGTCTCCTCTAATGATGTCTTCAAAAAGGATGGGATGAGTTTCACAAAATGGATTGATAAGCCAACAACATTTAAACGCAACATTCAAACAAAATCTAAGTCTATAACGCAAAGCACGTCCCAAAACTCTAATTGGAGTTTTAAAACAAATACGTTTCCAATTTTCTCCCCTCAAATAAAAAAAAATTCATCTTCAGCTCAAATGTCTTCTTTTCCCTCTACGTCATCTTCAAATTATAAAAATTTTCTTCAAAACCCCAAAAATAACAAAAAACCTACCAAAAATAATAAAAAACCTACCGAAAAAATTTCGACTTTATCCAGTACCAGTGCAGAACAAATGTCCATCTTCCCCTCTACTTCTAATACATTGCCATCCTCCTCTATCTGTAATAATTTTCTTCGAAACTATGTTACTAAAGAAAAACTAACTTCATCCAATCAGACTTCTTCCAATCCTAAACGTGGTAGAGTATCATTCAATCTTGAACCGGATCCTATTGCTCCCTCGGCTCAAGCAACTATCGCTACCACTCCCCCATGCACATCTGCATATCCAAATTTTATTCGTTCCCATGTCCTCAACCCTACACCATCCTCATCAAAGTCGAAGTCTCAAATTTCGTCTGACACACCCCCAACTTTTTTAGATCCTCTTCTCCCTCCCACTGTTAAATTAACTAAACAGCTAGTTGAGCACAGTGATGATAGCCGCTATGTATTATCTCGATTAAGGGATCGTAGAATATATAATAACGTCCGTCTATATCTTGCCTACCTACATAATAAATCAGATACCACCTGTGTTGATGGTTTTACTAAAACTAGCGTCATGGTCTCAATTCATTCAGAAGGCCTTCCCACAAATCCGCTTGAATTGAGTCAATTATTTACTCGATTTCATGAAAGTTTAAATATCTCACCCCAAGAAGTTACAAATGACCTAACAACATTCGCCTCGCATATAAGCTCCAAACGCATTTCGCATCTTCAAAAATCGCGCTCTAACTTGAAAAACTATTATTGCTCCTAACCTTCATTCTCCCTCTATAAATCTTGATAGACCTGCTCCCCAGTTTGTATCCTTATATTATCAAAATGTAAGAGGCCTTCGAACCAAAATTGCATCCGTATTTCTCAATTCACAAAAGCTTCCCTATGATATTTTTGCTCTCACTGAAACAAATCTTTCATCTGACTATAAAGATGCAGAATTATTTGCATCCGACTTTATAGTGTTTCGCGACGATGGTCGGGACAAAGATGTAAATTCACACGGTCGTGGAGTTCTTCTAGCAATAAATAATCATTATGACCCTACTTTAGTAAAATCGTCGAACACTACAGATTTTGAGTTTATTTGTGCCAAAATAGCTGTCTCAAAACGATACCTATACATTTTTTGCTGCTACATTCGTCCCTCACAACCAATTCACGGTTATCAATTGGCCATAGATGCCATCGACTCTATATCAGATAACGTAAACCCATGCGATACTATCGTAATTTTGGGCGATTTCAACCTGCCTAATCTTCAATGGGCACCATCTGATGATGATACGCATTTCCTCGCTGAAAATCCATCTTCAAGTAAAGAAATCCTCTTTACTGACTGTCTGTCTGACTCTGGATTCTTCCAACTTAACGGAACCACTAACAACCTAGGCAGATTACTCGATCTGGTTTTTTCTTCTAACTTTGACAACTGCATAGTTTCAGAAAGCAGTCACCTCCTATCTACTTTAGACCGTTATCATCCACCCCTATCTCTTGTATTTTCCTACGAAAACGATTCCGAAAAGGTACCGACCGAACTCACATTCAGTTTTAATTTTCGTAAGACTGATTTCGAATTACTGAACAATTTGCTTCGCAACATAAATTTTAACCATATTATTGATATTAGCCGCAATAATATCAATCATGCTCTTGAATTTTTCTACAGCGAAATCTATAAGTGTTTTGCAAACTGTGTGCCATTTGTGCCAAATAGAAGTTATTCGTCATCCCCACCCTGGTATAACAAAGAATTGCGCTCACTGCGTAATACAAGGAACAAATTATGGCTTGTATACTTAAAATCTCGGTCTGACTCTGACTTTTCCAACTACCAAGGTGTCTATACCAGTTTTTCTGATCTCTGCGAGTCTCTATATCTCGATTACCTACGAAAAATGGAATCTTGTTTAATTTCGGACCCTAAGCGTTTCTACAACTTTATCAATACTAAGAGAAAATCAGATGGTTTCCCGTCCACACTAAAACTTTCTGATATATCCTCAGCCGACCCCAAATCAATTGCAAACATGTTTGCTAAATTCTTTAGCCAGTCATTCGCCTGCCATAATTCAGTACCTGATACTGATTATTTTTCTTATATGTCCACATGTTCTCAAACTTCAATGTATTCGGCTAACATATCAATTACATCGGTAGAAGAAAAGATAGGAAAACTTAAGAATGAATGCTCTCCTGGCCCTGATGGCCTACCGTCAATTGTCTTGAAAAAATGTTCCGTTGCCCTGGCAGCTCCCCTCACCGCTCTCTTTCAATCTTCTGTCGCACAAGGAGTTTTCCCTACAATGTGGAAGAATTCTTACATTACTCCTCTTCACAAGAAAGGATGCAAGAATGACATTCTAAATTATCGACCTATAGCTAAACTCTCTTGTATACCTAAATTATTCGAAAGCATTATTTATGATACTATGTTCTTCCATTGCAAAACTATTGTCTCCCCGGCTCAGCACGGATTTCTGAAAGGAAGATCGACCACCACAAACCTAACGGAATTCGTTTCTAGAACTCTTCGTGCTTTAGAAGACGGTAAAGAAGTCGATGTAATTGCTACCGATTTCAGCAAGGCTTTCGATACCATTTCGCATGAAATTATCTATCTTAAACTTAAAGCCTATGGCTTCCAACCAAGTTTTATCATGTGGATCAAATCTTATCTCGAAGAACGAAAATATATGGTTACTTTCAGATCTCCTATATCCGATCCCTTTATCGCTACATCTGGTGTCCCCCAAGGTAGCCATCTCGGTCCTTTAATATTCGTCCTGACAATAAACGATGTGGATTATGTCATCAGAAATTCTCATTTATCAGTCTATGCTGACGACATGAAAATCTCTAGAACTATATCAACTACATCAGATTCTCCGCCATTACAATCTGATTTAAATAGGTTTTCAACTTGGTGTACGAAAAATTTTCTAATGCTTAATGTCACCAAGTGCCAAACTATAACATATTCCCGTAAACGTCTTCCTCCACCTCCCAGAACGTACCTACTTTGTAACGAGCCTGTACCACTAGTGACAGAATTGAGTGACTTGGGCGTTATCTGCGACAGAGAACTTAATTTTCGCTCCCATATTGATAATATAGTAAAAAGAGCAAATTCTGCCTTGGGTTTTGTTAAGCATTGGTCCAAGGAATTCACTAATCCATATGTTACGAAATCACTTTACTTTACCTTTGTTAGACCAATACTTGAATACGCTAGCCAAGTTTGGTCTCCTTTTAGACCTACTCACTCCATGAGAATTGAGGCTATACAGCGCAGATTCATTCGTTTTGCCCTACGCGGTCTTCCCTGGGACGACCGTTTCCACTTGCCCCCTTATGTTGACCGCTTAAAATTAATAAATTTACCAGCCCTGGAAACTCGTCGACAAACTGCCGATATACTCTTTATCCATCAACTTCTATCAGGTACCGTTGACTGTCCCGCGTTACTCCAGTTGATCTCCCTTAATACTAACCCACGTAACCTTAGATCTGTACCTTTATTTAATATTACCTTCCACCGCACTGATTATGGCTATAATGAACCAATGTCCAGAATGCTTCACATGGTTAATAATATGTCCAATTGCTTTGATTTCCATTTAAACAAATATACCCTTAGAAATTCAATCTCTTAATCTCTCTAATCCAAATCCCAATCACCATTATATTTAATTTAGTTTTTTAAGCTTATATTAGATCACCACTGTTATATCTATAAGTAGTTATATAAGCTTGTAATAAGCGTAAATAAATAAACAATAAATAGAAAAATAGTATCGGTTGCAGAATTGAGTTGTCAGACTCACTGATCTCCATAGCAGAGCCTCCTCTGGCCATCTCGTCTGCCATGTCGTTCCCTTCTATATCGCTATGTCCGGGAACCCAGCAGAGGGTAACCCGATAGTGGCTCTGCACGATTCGCAGTGCTTCCCTACACCTCTTTACTGCTTTCGAGTTGACTGTGTACGACGTGATTGCTTGTATGGCCGCCATATTGTCTATGCAGATCATAACATTTTGTGTGCGTATGTTTTGACTAGCTAAGGCTCTAGCGGCTTTCTCTATCGCGTACATTTCGACTTGGAAGACGCTGCTAGCGTCTGTCAGTCTGAAGGACTTTTGGAGGCCAAGCGCTTCACAGTAAAAACCAGCACCTGTCCCTATATACATTTTGGATCCATCCGCAAAAACGACAGTGTCGTCAACGTTCGTCACCGTTCTGTTACCCCATTCTTCCCTCTCCGGAAATAATTTTTGGGACCTCATATCAAATGCATAACAAGGGCAGATGTAGTCTGTCGGTGCCCTTAGGCATTCAGCTTCTTGTCTTGTTCCTAGCTTACAGATTTCGTTAATTATTGAGGCATGTCCAAACGATGCTTGTCTCCACATACCGGCCTCCCGGAGGGCGCCTGTTGCAACGCAGCTTTGTATGTACAGGTCCACAGATGGCAGGCCTAGCATTATATCTATTCCCGCCCTCGGTGTGCTCTAGCAGCTCCCGCAATCGATCTAGCGACTTCCAACATTAGTAGTGGTCCACCACACCAACGAACCATAGGTGAGGATATGCCGTATTATTGCAGCATACATCCAGTGAAGGATTCGTGGTTGCAACCCCCATCTTTTCCCAAAGGTCTTTTTACAAATGTAGAACGCGTTGAGTACTTTTCTCATTCTGTCCTCTGTGTTTCTTTGCCACAAAAGTCTGTGGTCCAGAATAACGCCAAGGTATTTAGCTTCATTAGATAGTTTAAGTTCAATTCCCTCTAGTTGTGGTAACCTGAAGTAGGGAATTTTCGTCTTTCTCGTGAACAGTACTAATTTTATCTTAGAGGGGTTAACTCCAAGTCCGTTTAGTTTCGTCCAGTCTGAAATCTCTTTTAAGGCCGATTGCATGAGTTCTGATATTGTGGGCAGAAATTTGCCTGAAATCAGTATGCACACGTCATCAGCGTAAGCAGTTATTCTAATACCCTTTGAATTGAACGATTTTAGGATTTCAGTTACTAAAAGAACCCACAGGATAGGAGAAATAATTCCTCCCTGTGGGGTCCCTCTAGCTACGGATTTTCTGGCGGTGCCCGTACCACACATCTAGTCTCTAGCATGTTGTGAACCCAATGTTGGATAGGACGTGATACGTCACCAAGACCATTTAAAATAGCCTCTGTTGTCACGTTATTAAAAGCACCTTCGATATCTAAAAATGCGGCTAACGTGTACTCTTTTATGTATAGTATACTGTATGCTCTGCCAGCTCTGTTGTGCTCTCAAAGAACCGGGAGCCTAGTGCTCGTTGGCGCTTTGTTTGTAGAGCGGGACAGTGACAGAATATTACAGATGAGTAGGTTAGTGCATATAATGTAATCAAAAAGTGTCTCACCCCTTTCGTTAATGTCCGTGCTTCCCCAGACAGTTTGGTGTGCGTTGGCATCACATCCCTTCATCGATCAACCTTTCCAGTAGGCCTGGAGGGAGGGGCCCTTGATGGTCATGGGCCAGATACGCCGAGGTGACCCAGTAGCTGGTTGAAGCCAGCTCCAGGTTTGCCACGACGATGTTTCGATCGCTGTAATTAGAGAGCATAAAAATATTAAGACTGCTCTTCGATAGGATACAGGATCTTGGAGTACCTTTATCCAGTGAAGCATGCAGTCTGTAGTTTCTTGCCCTTAGTCCAAGTATACGGCCCCAGACCAAACCTCACCCAGCATCGAAGCGGCGGCTTTGAGCAGGGTCACGGCTCGCTCGTCAAAGAGCTTAACGCGACCCTGGAACCAACATGCGTCCTCGAAGCTGGGAATAGCTCCAGGATTGCCACTCAGGACCCTCATACAGACACCCGAAAGGCCAGATTCGATCCACCTCCATATTTCAACAGAGTATCCCCCTTCGTCATTGCTCCTGTCAATGACGGCCATAACAAGGCTGTCCTTCGCTACCTCGCTGTAGGACCGCACAGAAGTGTTTCGTCCTTTTGGCCATCTTGGGCGACTCCTCCACTGATCGCTGTCTTTTGGAATGGAGATCACTCTTGACAGGAACTCTGTCCTGCATTTGGGCCAGGATTCCTTTAGCCCAGAGAAGGGGAGCTTTCTGCGTCGTGGTCAGCGTATCTTCAGGAGCCTCTCCAAAGCTAAAATTTGGAAGCAGAGCGGCGATCCCGATACACCAACTTTGAAGGGGCAACACTTTTTTTGGTCGAAGCCCGTAACCCCCGGGCCCTTTAAGTGCTAGGTCTGGGCTCCTCGTCCAACCGCCCAACAATCTTGTTACACAAAACTGTAGATACGGAAGCCCCAACGACAGCCTTGTTACACAAAGATGCAGATGCCGATCCACCCAAGGGCCCCCCCCCCTGTCCGTCCTACCACATCCACTCCAGTCGCCTTTTTACACGAAGCGACCACCGTCCTCTTTGAAAACCGAGTTTCCTGTCGGCTTTTTGAGTGTTCCGGTCTCTTTAAATTTCTTCTGAAAATTTTAAGCACTCATTTTGAACCCCGCGAGTTGCGGAGAAAGGAATGGTACACCCGCACAGAGATCCGCATTGTGCGGGCAAGGCTGGCTAATCCGAAGGGAATCTGGTATTCGGATACTTCGTTAACGACTGAGGTATTTAAATGGGCCCCCAGCCTGGGTGATCCTCGGCACGGGTTGTGTGACACCTTCATCCAGCCCATGATCATCTCTTGGTTTCAGGACTCTTCTTGGAGAATTCCTAGAATCATTGACCCTACTCAGCCCCTACACCACGACAAAGTGGATAATCCTCGAGGAGGGTGAGTGTCACCTTATTTAATGCAGCCTTAATTTGTATATATCTTTGGCTCCAGTCAATTAAATTTTTGAGAATTTTTTAAAAATTTGGGATTTTGGTAAATTTGTATGATTCTCATAAAAATTTACCATTTTTAGTCAAAACTTAATTTGTTAAAAACAAGCTAATACTCACTGTACCTAAATCTCATTTCATATTTACGAAACTTGGTATAGCACTTTTTTGGGGTCACTGATTTCGAATTTGATGATAAAATTTCCAAATTCAAATTTAACTTTTTACATTTGTTAATTTGATTGTTTCCCTATGAAAATATGATAAAACAAAATGTTTTCAAGAACTTTTAATTTTTTGGTTTCTTTTCGCTGGACCTTTTGGTGAAAAGGCCCATATATATGTAGAGAGAGAGCAAAAGTTAAATATAAAATAAAATGTGTGCAAAATTTGAACATTTTGATACTTAATAAGCCGAACGTAGATTTCAGGATCAAGGACTTAAAACGGCTCAATTTAGTGGCTTCGGACCAACCCCTAGAGTTATGCTACTGGATGAGTACAATAATGTGGCCAAAAAAAATAGATTTCTCGTTCTTACACATTTTCTGCTTCCCTCGGACATAAAAACGCGGTCAGTGAAGTTTTGCATCGATCGGACCACTTTTGATAGACTCAGCTTAACTTTATATAGGAAAATAATAATGTCTCAAAACATCGCAGGAGTAGGCCAACTGGAATTAGTTTTTTAAAATTATTACATACATACATATTTGACACTATAACCCTCGAGGGCTTCTTAATGCAATTATCATGGGTGTATATGATAATTGTTGACCTACAGTTTAATGTCGGTTCCGAACGGCGGGACTCCCAAAGAAGAAGCTTTTTCATGGCAAGTGGAGTAAACCAGGTGAGGCAAGTACGAAAAATGCCCCCAGTTAGATTTATGTCATCTCTCTGATTTCCATTGACTTCGTTTTCAATGACTTCCTTTCAAATTCAAAATTCGGTCATAAGCGTGGTTTTTTTAGCACAATACTAATTTGTCAGTACATTTCCAATCAAATATACCAAAAACGGTAACCCAAAATCATTTTCATTCCTCTTTCAATGACGTACGACAGAAACATTTGTGGAGAATTTTATTATCTACAAGATTGGTAATAAGTCTGGTCAACGTGCATCCCACCGATTACAAGATATAACATAAAAACCAGATTTACACAACTTTGACACGATATATAATAAAATCTATCAACATTACAAAAACCCGGACACGCCCCTGAATGAGTTCTTCCATTTTGTATGGAGCAAATCACAGAATGACTGGACTATAACCCAAAACAACTTAAAAAAATCATCGCAGAGAAAGAATTTCTCAGACCGCAAAACGCTTCGGACACGCCCCTGAATGTGTTCAGCCATTTTGTATGGAGCAAATCACAGAATGACTGGACTATAACCCAAAACAACTTAAAAAAATCATTCTCAGACCGCAAAACACACACGCTAATTCCCACGCACAAAAGGGTTGAAATAGCAGAACCATGCTGCCGAACGTCGTGGCGCGCTGCAAAGGTCAGCGCGCGATCAGTAGAATGTGTATCACACCGCCTCACATAATTTCTTCGCAGTAAAATTTGGAAAATGCCTGAATATAAGCGCATAACTACGTATATTGAAAAAAACCATTTCCACAATTTTTCCAACTAAAAATGCGTCGATATGAGATAGTACAAGCCTATCAGTTTAATGATGATTTTCATTTCCAATAAATACTTTCTTATTTTCGAAGCTTCATTAGTAATAATTAACTACATACATATATGTAATCAACAAATTAGTATACGGTTTAAAATGCATTATTCCAAATAACTAACACATAAATATCGATTTCAATAACAACAAAATAATCCAAACAACTAATATTGTTAACAGCTAGGGCTTTCGATCCCGGTCTATTTTCAGTCCCGAAAATCCCGGGATTTTCGGGACTACATTTTAAATAAATTAGTCCATAAAAAAAGTTTAATACAAGAAAAATACAACTTTTCATCGCTCATAAAATATAAAAAAAATCGTCTAAGCAGAAAAATAGTAAAAAAATTACGAATAAAATTTTTTGTGCTTGAAATTTTTTTTTTAAGAAAAAATAAATTTATATTTATTTCAGAATAAAATTGGTATTTTCAGTCTTAGCGAACGCACAAAAATTAATAACTTAATAAAAATATTGAAGCAAAACTGAAAACTGATACAAAAGTAATTTCAGAAACCTTACTTAAGCATATTTTGAATTGAATTGTGTCTTTCCTAAAGAAACGGAAACTCAAATACTGAAAATAAAATAAAAAATTCATTTAATAAACTGAAATATGTAGAGAGAGAGCAAAAGTTAAATATAAAATAAAATGTGTGCAAAATTTGAACATTTTGATACTTAATAAGCCGAACGTAGATTTCAGGATCAAGGACTTAAAACGGCTCAATTTAGTGGCTTCGGACCAACCCCTAGAGTTATGCTACTGGATGAGTACAATAATGTGGCCAAAAAAAATAGATTTCTCGTTCTTACACATTTTCTGCTTCCCTCGGACATAAAAACGCGGTCAGTGAAGTTTTGCATCGATCGGACCACTTTTGATAGACTCAGCTTAACTTTATATAGGAAAATAATAATGTCTCAAAACATCGCAGGAGTAGGCCAACTGGAATTAGTTTTTTAAAATTATTACATACATACATATTTGACACTATAACCCTCGAGGGCTTCTTAATGCAATTATCATGGGTGTATATGATAATTGTTGACCTACAGTTTAATGTCGGTTCCGAACGGCGGGACTCCCAAAGAAGAAGCTTTTTCATGGCAAGTGGAGTAAACCAGGTGAGGCAAGTACGAAAAATGCCCCCAGTTAGATTTATGTCATCTCTCTGATTTCCATTGACTTCGTTTTCAATGACTTCCTTTCAAATTCAAAATTCGGTCATAAGCGTGGTTTTTTTAGCACAATACTAATTTGTCAGTACATTTCCAATCAAATATACCAAAAACGGTAACCCAAAATCATTTTCATTCCTCTTTCAATGACGTACGACAGAAACATTTGTGGAGAATTTTATTATCTACAAGATTGGTAATAAGTCTGGTCAACGTGCATCCCACCGATTACAAGATATAACATAAAAACCAGATTTACACAACTTTGACACGATATATAATAAAATCTATCAACATTACAAAAACCCGGACACGCCCCTGAATGAGTTCTTCCATTTTGTATGGAGCAAATCACAGAATGACTGGACTATAACCCAAAACAACTTAAAAAAATCATCGCAGAGAAAGAATTTCTCAGACCGCAAAACGCTTCGGACACGCCCCTGAATGTGTTCAGCCATTTTGTATGGAGCAAATCACAGAATGACTGGACTATAACCCAAAACAACTTAAAAAAATCATTCTCAGACCGCAAAACACACACGCTAATTCCCACGCACAAAAGGGTTGAAATAGCAGAACCATGCTGCCGAACGTCGTGGCGCGCTGCAAAGGTCAGCGCGCGATCAGTAGAATGTGTATCACACCGCCTCACATAATTTCTTCGCAGTAAAATTTGGAAAATGCCTGAATATAAGCGCATAACTACGTATATTGAAAAAAACCATTTCCACAATTTTTCCAACTAAAAATGCGTCGATATGAGATAGTACAAGCCTATCAGTTTAATGATGATTTTCATTTCCAATAAATACTTTCTTATTTTCGAAGCTTCATTAGTAATAATTAACTACATACATATATGTAATCAACAAATTAGTATACGGTTTAAAATGCATTATTCCAAATAACTAACACATAAATATCGATTTCAATAACAACAAAATAATCCAAACAACTAATATTGTTAACAGCTAGGGCTTTCGATCCCGGTCTATTTTCAGTCCCGAAAATCCCGGGATTTTCGGGACTACATTTTAAATAAATTAGTCCATAAAAAAAGTTTAATACAAGAAAAATACAACTTTTCATCGCTCATAAAATATAAAAAAAATCGTCTAAGCAGAAAAATAGTAAAAAAATTACGAATAAAATTTTTTGTGCTTGAAATTTTTTTTTTAAGAAAAAATAAATTTATATTTATTTCAGAATAAAATTGGTATTTTCAGTCTTAGCGAACGCACAAAAATTAATAACTTAATAAAAATATTGAAGCAAAACTGAAAACTGATACAAAAGTAATTTCAGAAACCTTACTTAAGCATATTTTGAATTGAATTGTGTCTTTCCTAAAGAAACGGAAACTCAAATACTGAAAATAAAATAAAAAATTCATTTAATAAACTGAAATTAATGTTAATGTTTATTTATTTACGCTAAAACTATCAGTTTACCAATAAAACATATAAAAATTTTTTTTTTTTTTTTTTTTTAAATTCAGTTTGCTTGTAAAAGTATTAAATCCCGAAAAATCCCGGGATCCCGGGATTGCAATTTTCAGTCCCGAAAATCCCGGGATTGCGAAAAGCCTTCGGGATCGAAAGCCCTATTAACAGCACAAAAAATCATTTTATACAACAAAAAAAATTTTGCTCATGAGCAGAAAAAAATTGCTGTGAGCAAAAAAAAAATGTTTTTGCTCATGAGCAGTGATAGATAGTCTTGCAGAAGTGGAAATGTAAATATTTATTGCATACTTTGTCATCACAACGACAAAATATACAAATTTGCACTTACTACGCTCGAGCAAGTTTGCAACACAGAAAACGTATAGCTTATATATGCTATGCAAATGCAACACTGATACTTGGCGAGAGTGTTGCGGTCTACACAGAAAAGTCGAGCCCGATACACAGAAAGAAAAAATATAGGTTAATCCACAGTATAGCAGCTTCAAATTAGAACAAACCTTCATGGTCTCATTCGTCAAAATCAAGTGATGTTCAAATTAGTGCTATGAACAATTTTAATTTTTGTAATCGGTTTTTTCCGTCGTATAGTTTCTAGTTCATACTCATCTCCGCAGCCATAGATGTCGAGACGTTTTGCAGTCTTGTCTGTGGGCCCATTCATCGTTTATTTCCCTGTTTACCATACTGTCAATTATTCCGTATTGATTGCGTATCGGTTGCAGAATTGAGTTGTCAGACTCACTGATCTCCATAGCAGAGCCTCCTCTGGCCATCTCGTCTGCCATGTCGTTCCCTTCTATATCGCTATGTCCGGGAACCCAGCAGAGGGTAACCCGATAGTGGCTCTGCACGATTCGCAGTGCTTCCCTACACCTCTTTACTGCTTTCGAGTTGACTGTGTACGACGTGATTGCTTGTATGGCCGCCATATTGTCTGTGCAGATCATAACATTTTGTGTGCGTATGTTTTGACTAGCTAAGGCTCTAGCGGCTTTCTCTATCGCGTACATTTCGACTTGGAAGACGCTGCTAGCGTCTGTCAGTCTGAAGGACTTTTGGAGGCCAAGCGCTTCACAGTAAAAACCAGCACCTGTCCCTATATACATTTTGGATCCATCCGCAAAAACGACAGTGTCGTCAACGTTCGTCACCGTTCTGTTACCCCATTCTTCCCTCTCCGGAAATAATTTTTGGGACCTCATATCAAATGCATAACTAGGGCAGATGTAGTCTGTCGGTGCCCTTAGGCATTCAGCTTCTTGTCTTGTTCCTAGCTTACAGATTTCGTTAATTATTGAGGCATGTCCAAACGATGCTTGTCTCCACATACCGGCCTCCCGGAGGGCGCCTGTTGCAACGCAGCTTTGTATGTACAGGTCCACAGATGGCAGGCCTAGCATTATATCTATTCCCGCCCTCGGTGTGCTTCTAGCAGCTCCCGCAATCGATCTAGCGACTTCCAACATTAGTAGTGGTCCACCACACCAACGAACCATAGGTGAGGATATGCCGTATTATTGCAGCATACATCCAGTGAAGGATTCGTGGTTGCAACCCCCATCTTTTCCCAAAGGTCTTTTTACAAATGTAGAACGCGTTGAGTCCTTTTCTCATTCTGTCCTCTGTGTTTCTTTGCCACAAAAGTCTGTGGTCCAGAATAACGCCAAGGTATTTAGCTTCATTAGATAGTTTAAGTTCAATTCCCTCTAGTTGTGGTAACCTGAAGTAGGGAATTTTCGTCTTTCTCGTGAACAGTACTAATTTTATCTTAGAGGGGTTAACTCCAAGTCCGTTTAGTTTCGTCCAGTCTGAAATCTCTTTTAAGGCCGATTGCATGAGTTCTGATATTGTGGGCAGAAATTTGCCTGAAATCAGTATGCACACGTCATCAGCGTAAGCAGTTATTCTAATACCCTTTGAATTGTACGATTTTAGGATTTCAGTTACTAAAAGAACCCACAGGATAGGAGAAATAACTCCTCCCTGTGGGGTCCCTCTAGCTACGGATTTTCTGGCGGTGCCCGTACCACACATCTAGTCTCTAGCATGTTGTGAACCCAATGTTGGATAGGACGTGATACGTCACCAAGACCATTTAAAATAGCCTCTGTTGTCACGTTATTAAAAGCACCTTCGATATCTAAAAATGCGGCTAACGTGTACTCTTTTATGTATAGTATACTGTATGCTCTGCCAGCTCTGTTGTGCTCTCAAAGAACCGGGAGCCTAGTGCTCGTTGGCGCTTTGTTTGTAGAGCGGGACAGTGACAGAGGAAATGTTGTATATTTTCTAGTTCATACTCATCTCCGCAGCTCCTACATTTATCTGTGGTTACAATGTGCCATTTCCCCAACATGGATCCTATGGCACAGTGTCCGGTGATAACCCCCGTCAGTATGCTAAGATATTTCCTATCCTCTTTTCGGATTCAATTTAGGCCATAGAAGTCGAGACGTTTTGCAGGCCCACAGACCCTTTTATCGTTTATTTCCCTGCTTACCATACTGTCAATTATTCCGTATTGATTGCGTATCGGTTGCAGAATTTAGTTGTCCGCCTCACTGATCTCCATAGCAGAGCCTCCTCTGGCCATCTCGTCTGCCATGTCGTTCCCTTCTATATTGCTATGTCCGGGAACCCAGCAGAGGGTAACCCGATAGTGGCTCTGCACGATTCGCAGTGCTTCCCTACACCTCTTTACTGCTTTCGAGTTGACTGTGTACGACGTGATTGCTTGTATGGCCGCCATATTGTCTATGCAGATCATAACATTTTGTGTGCGTATGTTTTGACTAGCTAAGGCTCTAGCGGCTTTCTCTATCGCGTACATTTCGACTTGGAAGACGCTGCTAGCGTCTGTCAGTCTGAAGGACTTTTGGAGGCCAAGCGCTTCACAGTAAAAACCAGCACCTGTCCCTATATACATTTTGGATCCATCCGCAAAAACGACAGTGTCGTCAACGTTCGTCACCGTTCTGTTACCCCATTCTTCCCTCTCCGGAAATAATTTTTGGGACCTCATATCAAATGCATAACTAGGGCAGATGTAGTCTGTCGGTGCCCTTAGGCATTCAGCTTCTTGTCTTGTTCCTAGCTTACAGATTTCGTTAATTATTGAGGCATGTCCAAACGATGCTTGTCTCCACATACCGGCCTCCCGGAGGGCGCCTGTTGCAACGCAGCTTTGTATGTACAGGTCCACAGATGGCAGGCCTAGCATTATATCTATTCCCGCCCTCGGTGTGCTTCTAGCAGCTCCCGCAATCGATCTAGCGACTTCCAACATTAGTAGTGGTCCACCACACCAACGAACCATAGGTGAGGATATGCCGTATTATTGCAGCATACATCCAGTGAAGGATTCGTGGTTGCAACCCCCATCTTTTCCCAAAGGTCTTTTTACAAATGTAGAACGCGTTGAGTACTTTTCTCATTCTGTCCTCTGTGTTTCTTTGCCACAAAAGTCTGTGGTCCAGAATAACGCCAAGGTATTTAGCTTCATTAGATAGTTTAAGTTCAATTCCCTCTAGTTGTGGTAACCTGAAGTAGGGAATTTTCGTCTTTCTCGTGAACAGTACTAATTTTATCTTAGAGGGGTTAACTCCAAGTCCGTTTAGTTTCGTCCAGTCTGAAATCTCTTTTAAGGCCGATTGCATGAGTTCTGATATTGTGGGCAGAAATTTGCCTGAAATCAGTATGCACACGTCATCAGCGTAAGCAGTTATTCTAATACCCTTTGAATTGAACGATTTTAGGATTTCAGTTACTAAAAGAACCCACAGGATAGGAGAAATAACTCCTCCCTGTGGGGTCCCTCTAGCTACGGATTTTCTGGCGGTGCCCGTACCACACATCTAGTCTCTAGCATGTTGTGAACCCAATGTTGGATAGGACGTGATACGTCACCAAGACCATTTAAAATAGCCTCTATTGTCACGTTATTAAAAGCACCTTCGATATCTAAAAATGCGGCTAACGTGTACTCTTTTATGTATAGTATACTGTATGCTCTGCCAGCTCTGTTGTGCTCTCAAAGAACCGGGAGCCTAGTGCTCGTTGGCGCTTTGTTTGTAGAGCGGGACAGTGACAGAATATTACAGATGAGTAGGTTAGTGCATATAATGTAATCAAAAAGTGTCTCACCCCTTTCGTTAATGTCCGTGCTTCCCCAGACAGTTTGGTGTGCGTTGGCATCACATCCCTTCATCGATCAACCTTTCCAGTAGGCCTGGAGGGAGGGGCCCTTGATGGTCATGGGCCAGATACGCCGAGGTGACCCAGTAGCTGGTTGAAGCCAGCTCCAGGGTTGCCACGACGATGTTTCGATCGCTGTAATTAGAGAGCATAAAAATATTAAGACTGCTCTTCGATAGGATACAGGATCTTGGAGTACCTTTATCCAGTGAAGCATGCAGTCTGTAGTTTCTTGCCCTTAGTCCAAGTATACGGCCCCAGACCAAACCTCACCCAGCATCGAAGCGGCGGCTTTGAGCAGGGTCACGGCTCGCTCGTCAAAGAGCTTAACGCGACCCTGGAACCAACATGCGTCCTCGAAGCTGGGAATAGCTCCAGGATTGCCACTCAGGACCCTCATACAGACACCCGAAAGGCCAGATTCGATCCACCTCCATATTTCAACAGAGTATCCCCCTTCGTCATTGCTCCTGTCAATGACGGCCATAACAAGGCTGTCCTTCGCTACCTCGCTGTAGGACCGCACAGAAGTGTTTCGTCCTTTTGGCCATCTTGGGCGACTCCTCCACTGATCGCTGTCTTTTGGAATGGAGATCACTCTTGACAGGAACTCTGTCCTGCATTTGGGCCAGGATTCCTTTAGCCCAGAGAAGGGGAGCTTTCTGCGTCGTGGTCAGCGTATCTTCAGGAGCCTCTCCAAAGCTAAAATTTGGAAGCAGAGCGGCGATCCCGATACGCCAACTTTGAAGGGGCAACACTTTTTTTGGTCGAAGCCCGTAACCCCCGGGCCCTTTAAGTGCTAGGTCTGGGCTCCTCGTCCAACCGCCCAACAATCTTGTTACACAAAACTGTAGATACGGAAGCCCCAACGACAGCCTTGTTACACAAAGATGCAGATGCCGATCCACCCAAGGGCCCCCCCACTGTCCGTCCTACCACATCCACTCCAGTCGCCTTTTTACACGAAGCGACCACCGTCCTCTTTGAAAACCGAGTTTCCTGTCGGCTTTTTGAGTGTTCCGGTCTCTTTAAATTTCTTCTGAAAATTTTAAGCACTCATTTTGAACCCCGCGAGTTGCGGAGAAAGGAATGGTACACCCGCACAGAGATCCGCATTGTGCGGGCAAGGCTGGCTAATCCGAAGGGAATCTGGTATTCGGATACTTCGTTAACGACTGAGGTATTTAAATGGGCCCCCAGCCTGGGAGATCCTCGGCACGGGTTGTGTGATACCTTCATCCAGCCCATGATCATCTCTTGGTTTCAGGACTCTTCTTGGAGAATTCCTAGAATCATTGACCCTACTCAGCCCCTACACCACGACAAAGTGGATAATCCTCGAGGAGGGTGAGTGTCACCTTATTTAATGCAGCCTTAATTTGTGTATATCTTTGGCTCCAGTCAATTAAATTTTTGAGAATTTTTTAAAAATTTGGGATTTTGGTAAATTTGTATGATTCTCATAAAAATTTACCATTTTTAGTCAAAACTTAATTTGTTAAAAACAAGCTAATACTCACTGTACCTAAATCTCATTTCATATTTACGAAACTTGGTATAGCACTTTTTTGGGGTCACTGATTTCGAATTTGATGATAAAATTTCCAAATTCAAATTTAACTTTTTACATTTGTTAATTTGATTGTTTCCCTATGAAAATATGATAAAACAAAATGTTTTCAAGAACTTTTAATTTTTTGGTTTCTTTTCGCTGGACCTTTTGGTGAAAAGGCCCATATATATGTAGAGAGAGAGCAAAAGTTAAATATAAAATAAAATGTGTGCAAAATTTGAACATTTTGATACTTAATAAGCCGAACGTAGATTTCAGGATCAAGGACTTAAAACGGCTCAATTTAGTGGCTTCGGACCAACCCCTAGAGTTATGCTACTGGATGAGTACAATAATGTGGCCAAAAAAAAATAGATTTCTCGTTCTTACACATTTTCTGCTTCCCTCGGACATAAAAACGCGGTCAGTGAAGTTTTGCATCGATCGGACCACTTTTGATAGACTCAGCTTAACTTTATATAGGAAAATAATAATGTCTCAAAACATCGCAGGAGTAGGCCAACTGGAATTAGTTTTTTAAAATTATTACATACATACATATTTGACACTATAACCCTCGAGGGCTTCTTAATGCAATTATCATGGGTGTATATGATAATTGTTGACCTACAGTTTAATGTCGGTTCCGAACGGCGGGACTCCCAAAGAAGAAGCTTTTTCATGGCAAGTGGAGTAAACCAGGTGAGGCAAGTACGAAAAATGCCCCCAGTTTGATTTATGTCATCTCTCTGATTTCCATTGACTTCGTTTTCAATGACTTCCTTTCAAATTCAAAATTCGGTCATAAGCGTGGTTTTTTTAGCACAATACTAATTTGTCAGTACATTTCCAATCAAATATACCAAAAACGGTAACCCAAAATCATTTTCATTCCTCTTTCAATGACGTACGACAGAAACATTTGTGGAGAATTTTATTATCTACAAGATTGGTAATAAGTCTGGTCAACGTGCATCCCACCGATTACAAGATATAACATAAAAACCAGATTTACACAACTTTGACACGATATATAATAAAATCTATCAACATTACAAAAACCCGGACACGCCCCTGAATGAGTTCTTCCATTTTGTATTTAGCAAATCACAGAATGACTGGACTATAACCCAAAACAACTTAAAAAAATCATCGCAGAGAAAGAATTTCTCAGACCGCAAAACGCTTCGGACACGCCCCTGAATGTGTTCAGCCATTTTGTATGGAGCAAATCACAGAATGACTGGACTATAACCCAAAACAACTTAAAAAAATCATTCTCAGACCGCAAAACACACACGCAAATTCCCACGCACAAAAGGGTTGAAATAGCAGAACCATGCTGCCGAACGTCGTGGCGCGCTGCAAAGGTCAGCGCGCGATCAGTAGAATGTGTATCACACCGCCTCACATAATTTCTTCGCAGTAAAATTTGGAAAATGCCTGAATATAAGCGCATAACTACGTATATTGAAAAAAACCATTTCCACAATTTTTCCAACTAAAAATGCGTCGATATGAGATAGTACAAGCCTATCAGTTTAATGATGATTTTCATTTCCAATAAATACTTTCTTATTTTCGAAGCTTCATTAGTAATAATTAACTACATACATATATGTAATCAACAAATTAGTATACGGTTTAAAATGCATTATTCCAAATAACTAACACATAAATATCGATTTCAATAACAACAAAATAATCCAAACAACTAATATTGTTAACAGCTAGGGCTTTCGATCCCGGTCTATTTTCAGTCCCGAAAATCCCGGGATATTTTTTCCTAAATCCCGGGATTTTCGGGACTACATTTTAAATAAATTAGTCCATAAAAAAAGTTTAATACAAGAAAAATACAACTTTTCATCGCTCATAAAATATAAAAAAAATCGTCTAAGCAGAAAAATAGTAAAAAAATTACGAATAAAATTTTTTGTGCTTGAAATTTTTTTTTTAAGAAAAAATAAATTTATATTTATTTCAGAATAAAATTGGTATTTTCAGTCTTAGCGAACGCACAAAAATTAATAACTTAATAAAAATATTGAAGCAAAACTGAAAACTGATACAAAAGTAATTTCAGAAACCTTACTTAAGCATATTTTGAATTGAATTGTGTCTTTCCTAAAGAAACGGAAACTCAAATACTGAAAATAAAATAAAAAATTCATTTAATAAATTGAAATTAATGTTAATGTTTATTTATTTACGCTAAAACTATCAGTTTACCAATAAAACATATAAAAAATTTTTTTTTTTTTTTTTTTAAATTCAGTTTGCTTGTAAAAGTATTAAATCCCGAAAAATCCCGGGATCCCGGGATTGCAATTTTCAGTCCCGAAAATCCCGGGATTGCGAAAAGCCTTCGGGATCGAAAGCCCTATTAACAGCACAAAAAATCATTTTATACAACAAAAAAAATTTTGCTCATGAGCAGAAAAAAATTGCTGTGAGCAAAAAAAAAATGTTTTTGCTCATGAGCAGTGATAGATAGTCTTGCAGAAGTGGAAATGTAAATATTTATTGCATACTTTGTCATCACAACGACAAAATATACAAATTTGCATTTACTACGCTCGAGCAAGTTTGCAACACAGAAAACGTATAGCTTATATATGCTATGCAAATGCAACACTGATACTTGGCGAGAGTGTTGCGGTCTACACAGAAAAGTCGAGCCCGATACACAGAAAGAAAAAATATAGGTTAATCCACAGTATAGCAGCTTCAAATTAGAACAAGCCTTCATGGTCTCATTCGTCAAAATCAAGTGATGTTCAAATTAGTGCTATGAACAATTTTAATTTTTGTAATCGGTTTTTTCCGTCGTATAGTTTCTAGTTCATACTCATCTCCGCAGCCATAGATGTCGAGACGTTTTGCAGTCTTGTCTGTGGGCCCATTTATCGTTTATTTCCCTGTTTACCATACTGTCAATTATTCCGTATTGATTGCGTATCGGTTGCAGAATTGAGTTGTCAGACTCACTGATCTCCATAGCAGAGGCTCCTCTGGCCATCTCGTCTGCCATGTCGTTCCCTTCTATATCGCTATGTCCGGGAACCCAGCAGAGGGTAACCCGATAGTGGCTCTGCACGATTCGCAGTGCTTCCCTACACCTCTTTACTGCTTTCGAGTTGACTGTGTACGACGTGATTGCTTGTATGGCCGCCATATTGTCTATGCAGATCATAACATTTTGTGTGCGTATGTTTTGACTAGCTAAGGCTCTAGCGGCTTTCTCTATCGCGTACATTTCGACTTGGAAGACGCTGCTAGCGTCTGTCAGTCTGAAGGACTTTTGGAGGCCAAGCGCTTCACAGTAAAAACCAGCACCTGTCCCTATATACATTTTGGATCCATCCGCAAAAACGACAGTGTCGTCAACGTTCGTCACCGTTCTGTTACCCCATTCTTCCCTCTCCGGAAATAATTTTTGGGACCTCATATCAAATGCATAACTAGGGCAGATGTAGTCTGTCGGTGCCCTTAGGCATTCAGCTTCTTGTCTTGTTCCTAGCTTACAGATTTCGTTAATTATTGAGGCATGTCCAAACGATGCTTGTCTCCACATACCGGCCTCCCGGAGGGCGCCTGTTGCAACGCAGCTTTGTATGTACAGGTCCACAGATGGCAGGCCTAGCATTATATCTATTCCCGCCCTCGGTGTGCTTCTAACAGCTCCCGCAATCGATCTAGCGACTTCCAACATTAGTAGTGGTCCACCACACCAACGAACCATAGGTGAGGATATGCCGTATTATTGCAGCATACATCCAGTGAAGGATTCGTGGTTGCAACCCCCATCTTTTCCCAAAGGTCTTTTTACAAATGTAGAACGCGTTGAGTCCTTTTCTCATTCTGTCCTCTGTGTTTCTTTGCCACAAAAGTCTGTGGTCCAGAATAACGCCAAGGTATTTAGCTTCATTAGATAGTTTAAGTTCAATTCCCTCTAGTTGTGGTAACCTGAAGTAGGGAATTTTCGTCTTTCTCGTGAACAGTACTAATTTTATCTTAGAGGGGTTAACTCCAAGTCCGTTTAGTTTCGTCCAGTCTGAAATCTCTTTTAAGGCCGATTGCATGAGTTCTGATATTGTGGGCAGAAATTTGCCTGAAATCAGTATGCACACGTCATCAGCGTAAGCAGTTATTCTAATACCCTTTGAATTGAACGATTTTAGGATTTCAGTTACTAAAAGAACCCACAGGATAGGAGAAATAACTCCTCCCTGTGGGGTCCCTCTAGCTACGGATTTTCTGGCGGTGCCCGTACCACACATCTAGTCTCTAGCATGTTGTGAACCCAATGTTGGATAGGACGTGATACGTCACCAAGACCATTTAAAATAGCCTCTGTTGTCACGTTATTAAAAGCACCTTCGATATCTAAAAATGCGGCTAACGTGTACTCTTTTATGTATAGTATACTGTATGCTCTGCCAGCTCTGTTGTGCTCTCAAAGAACCGGGAGCCTAGTGCTCGTTGGCGCTTTGTTTGTAGAGCGGGACAGTGACAGAGGAAATGTTGTATATTTTCTAGTTCATACTCATCTCCGCAGCTCCTACATTTATCTGTGGTTACAATGTGCCATTTCCCCAACATGGATCCTATGGCACAGTGTCCGGTGATAACCCCCGTCAGTATGCTAAGATATTTCCTATCCTCTTTTCGGATTCAATTTAGGCCATAGAAGTCGAGACGTTTTGCAGGCCCACAGACCCATTTATCGTTTATTTCCCTGCTTACCATACTGTCAATTATTCCGTATTGATTGCGTATCGGTTGCAGAATTTAGTTGTCCGCCTCACTGATCTCCATAGCAGAGCCTCCTCTGGCCATCTCGTCTGCCATGTCGTTCCCTTCTATATTGCTATGTCCGGGAACCCAGCAGAGGGTAACCCGATAGTGGCTCTGCACGATTCGCAGTGCTTCCCTACACCTCTTTACTGCTTTCGAGTTGACTGTGTACGACGTGATTGCTTGTATGGCCGCCATATTGTCTATGCAGATCATAACATTTTGTGTGCGTATGTTTTGACTAGCTAAGGCTCTAGCGGCTTTCTCTATCGCGTACATTTCGACTTGGAAGACGCTGCTAGCGTCTGTCAGTCTGAAGGACTTTTGGAGGCCAAGCGCTTCACAGTAAAAACCAGCACCTGTCCCTATATACATTTTGGATCCATCCGCAAAAACGACAGTGTCGTCAACGTTCGTCACCGTTCTGTTACCCCATTCTTCCCTCTCCGGAAATAATTTTTGGGACCTCATATCAAATGCATAACTAGGGCAGATGTAGTCTGTCGGTGCCCTTAGGCATTCAGCTTCTTGTCTTGTTCCTAGCTTACAGATTTCGTTAATTATTGAGGCATGTCCAAACGATGCTTGTCTCCACATACCGGCCTCCCGGAGGGCGCCTGTTGCAACGCAGCTTTGTATGTACAGGTCCACAGATGGCAGGCCTAGCATTATATCTATTCCCGCCCTCGGTGTGCTTCTAGCAGCTCCCGCAATCGATCTAGCGACTTCCAACATTAGTAGTGGTCCACCACACCAACGAACCATAGGTGAGGATATGCCGTATTATTGCAGCATACATCCAGTGAAGGATTCGTGGTTGCAACCCCCATCTTTTCCCAAAGGTCTTTTTACAAATGTAGAACGCGTTGAGTCCTTTTCTCATTCTGTCCTCTGTGTTTCTTTGCCACAAAAGTCTGTGGTCCAGAATAACGCCAAGGTATTTAGCTTCATTAGATAGTTTAAGTTCAATTCCCTCTAGTTGTGGTAACCTGAAGTAGGGAATTTTCGTCTTTCTCGTGAACAGTACTAATTTTATCTTAGAGGGGTTAACTCCAAGTCCGTTTAGTTTCGTCCAGTCTGAAATCTCTTTTAAGGCCGATTGCATGAGTTCTGATATTGTGGGCAGAAATTTGCCTGAAATCAGTATGCACACGTCATCAGCGTAAGCAGTTATTCTAATACCCTTTGAATTGAACGATTTTAGGATTTCAGTTACTAAAAGAACCCACAGGATAGGAGAAATAACTCCTCCCTGTGGGGTCCCTCTAGCTACGGATTTTCTGGCGGTGCCCGTACCACACATCTAGTCTCTAGCATGTTGTGAACCCAATGTTGGATAGGACGTGATACGTCACCAAGACCATTTAAAATAGCCTCTGTTGTCACGTTATTAAAAGCACCTTCGATATCTAAAAATGCGGCTAACGTGTACTCTTTTATGTATAGTATACTGTATGCTCTGCCAGCTCTGTTGTGCTCTCAAAGAACCGGGAGCCTAGTGCTCGTTGGCGCTTTGTTTGTAGAGCGGGACAGTGACAGAGGAAATGTTGTATATTTTCTAGTTCATACTCATCTCCGCAGCTCCTACATTTATCTGTGGTTACAATGTGCCATTTCCCCAACATGGATCCTATGGCACAGTGTCCGGTGATAACCCCCGTCAGTATGCTAAGATATTTCCTATCCTCTTTTCGGATTCAATTTAGGCCATAGAAGTCGAGACGTTTTGCAGGCCCACAGACCCATTTATCGTTTATTTCCCTGCTTACCATACTGTCAATTATTCCGTATTGATTGCGTATCGGTTGCAGAATTTAGTTGTCCGCCTCACTGATCTCCATAGCAGAGCCTCCTCTGGCCATCTCGTCTGCCATGTCGTTCCCTTCTATATTGCTATGTCCGGGAACCCAGCAGAGGGTAACCCGATAGTGGCTCTGCACGATTCGCAGTGCTTCCCTACACCTCTTTACTGCTTTCGAGTTGACTGTGTACGACGTGATTGCTTGTATGGCCGCCCTATTGTCTATGCAGATCATTACATTTTGTGTGCTCATGTTCTCTAGATCTCTCATCAGACCATACGCCTACGATTATCACAATAAAGTACACCCCAAGCTCTAAGGTCAACCCACCAGATAAATTGATTAGTAAACTCACAAACTGGCTCAAATATCGAAAGTATATAAGCTCTCATTAGCCCTAATGTGTCACTAAAAACGAAAAACGAAATAAAAACAGCTGTTAGTAAATTCACACTTTTGCTTTCCCAAGCAGCTGCAGCGGCCACTCCCGCCGAAATCCAAAACAGCTCAACTCGTTGCTATACAAAATGTACTCCAAAACATATAGAGCAGCTTCTAAAAAATAAAAGAAAAATACGTCGTGAATGGCAAAATCACAGATCGCCCACTTTGAAAAATCAGTTAAAAGATATCACTCAAAATCTACAAAAACAGCTTAAGTGGAAATCTGAAAGCGACTTTCAACAACTCGTTGAACATCTCGCACATCAACAAATTTCGCTCTCTGGCTAGCTGCTAAAAATATGAAAAAACAGTACTGGCAGAACCTCCCATATTTTAATTTTAAATTTAGTTGAATTTATTAATTTTTGAATAATCATTGTTAGACCTAAGTTAATATTAGATGATTCAAATGAATAAAACTACATTCTCTCCTATGTGTTTCTTTTCCACATAAGTTTGTGGTCCAGGCCTACAAGGTCCCTAGCGATACCAGAAAGGAGTCTTTATTGTTTCAGCGAAAGTATACATCATTTAGCATGCAAGCGTTGTTTGCAAATCTTATAAGAGAATTCACACTAAGTCCGGCGACTTCTTCTAGTTCCCCAAACGTTGAAGCTCCTAAGTACTTCAAGCGAGTTACCGAGAGAGCGGGACAGAAGCAGAGGACATGTTCCACAGTCTACCTAGACATTTCCTGCATTCATCACTGTCAGTCAGTTTTAGCTTAAACGCGTGAGTTGCCACCATACAGTGACCAGTTAGAACACCCACTAATGTTCTGCAGTTCTTTCGATCGAACGATATAACATTTTTCGTTATTTTGGCAATTCTGCAGGTTTTTTAATAGTAATTTATTCAATTGAATCACCTAATAATAACTTAGGTCTAACAATGATTTTTCAAAAATTCAGAAATTCAGCTTTTTTTTATAATATTCAGATTAAAACTATTTCCCCTATATCCATTGATTTAGGCAATGTAGAGTTATCGTAACTAATATATGGGGAATATATTAGTTTCGTTTGAGACGTGAGGGATTCAGAGGTCTCAGTAAATTTCTGGCTAGAATGTTTGGGTGAAACATGAGCTTCTGCTTGTACTTCGAGGTAAATTTCGGAATTTCGTCTTTTACTGCAGGTATATTCAGGTCTCTGTGGATGTTAGTATTTTTTATATACCAAGGGGCTCTGGCAATTTGTCTCAGGATTTTAGATTGGACTCTCTGGAGTTTTTCCACGTTCGAGGGAGAGGCAGTGCCCCAGAGTTCAATTCCATATGTCCATATGGGTTTTATTATACTTTTGTATATTTGGACTTTGTATGTGAGCTTTAGCTTTGATGCCCTTGAGATTAGCCAATTTAGTTCCAATTGCTTTAATTTGATCTGAGTGATTTTGGATTCAATATGTTTATGCCATGTGAATCGGCGATCGAGATGCATTCCAAGATACTTGGTTTCGGAACTTTCAGGGACGACTTGACCGTTTATCTTCAGAGCAGGACACGTGCCCTTTCTTAGAGTGAAGGTTAAGTGACAGCTTTTGGATTCATTGACCTTGATTTTCCATCGATGTAGCCAATTACTTAGAGTGTCCAAGTGTTTTTACACGTATAGAGATGCTATGTCAGGATTTGAGTGAGAGCACATGATAGCAGTTTCATCAGCAAAAGTCGATATGAGAGTTCTATCACTTTTGGGCATATCTGCAGTATAGAGAATATATAGCGGGGGCGCGAGGACACTGCCTTGTGGTACTCCGGCCAGTATTTCGTATTTTAGGGAGACAAAGCTTTTATATTTTACTACAAATTTTCTATTCGTTAGGTAGTTTTTGAGTAGACAGTGCATATTAGCGGGATGAATATGCTGTAGTTTGTAAATAAGTCCTTCGTGCCAGACTTTATCGAAGGCCTGGGTGATATCGAGGAAAACAGCGGAGCAATAGTGTTTATTTTCGAAAGTGCCTTTTATTGAGTCAACAATGCGGTGCACTTGCTCAATAGTGCCATGCTTTTCGCGGAAGCCAAACTGGTGATCGGGAATCACTTGTTTTTCTAGAATTTTCGGTAGAATCAATTTTATTAAAAGTTTTTCGAAGAGTTTCGATATTACAGAGAGCAAACTTATAGGCCGGTATGACGTCACATTACTGGGATCTTTTCCAGGTTTGGGAATCATTGTAACTTGAGATAGTTTCCAATCATCTGGGTAGTGACATGTTCGGAGAATCGCGTTAAATATGTGCAATAAGTGGGTTATTGCAACTGTTGGCAGTTCTTTTATCATTGTTGGCGTTATCAAGTCCGGTCCTGGTGCTTTTTTCGGGTCCAAGCTTTTGTTTATTGCCTCCATAAGTTCGTTTTTTTTAATCGCGATTGTACAAGAGGTATTATGTGGGATTAATGTTGGTATTGGGATATCACCAGCTGTCGTGTTCGGGGTGAATACGGTTTTTAGGTGGTTGGCAAAAGCTGCACCCTTTTCTGCATCGCTTCTGGCCCAGTTTCCATTTGGCAGCCTTATAGGGGGTTCTGTCAGTATTGGTTTTTTCATATTTTTTGGAGCTCGCCAGAGCGAGTAGTTTGTTGATTTTGTGGGTGCGAGATGTTCAACAAATAGCTGGAATTCTCTTTCGGATTTCCTCTCAAGCTGCTTTTTTAGAATTCGAGAGACATCATTAAGCTGTTTTTTCAGATTTGGGGATCTGTTGTTTTGCCAATCGCGACGTATTTTCCTTTTATTTTTTATTAACTGCTCTATGTCCTTTGAAGTACACTTTGCATAGCTGCGAGTTTTGGGATTTGGGCGGGAGTGGCCGCTGCAGCTGCTTGGGAAAGCAAGAGTGTGAAATTACTAACAGCTGTGTGTATTTCAACTTTCGTTTTTAGTGACACATTAGGGATAATGTGGGAGCTTATATACTTTCGATATTTGAGCCAGTTCTAGTTTGTGATGACACAGGCCGTTCGCATTCCAGAATGATATTTTTAAACCATTCATGGCTTTGACATGAGATGATGTAGTAAAAGACTTTGATTCTTTATCATTTCTTGCATCATATTTTGCATACCAGACATAAATTGAGACATATTTTGCATGAATATTTGTAGAGTTTCTTCAAGGCTACTACTAGGAGGAGCAGGTTGCGCGTGCACAGTGGCAGAGTGACCACGTTTTAAGGCACTGGCGTAGGAAACGCCTTGTTTTGTAAGTGGGTTTGCGAAGGATTGTGCAGCGGATAGCGGAGGAAATTTTTGGGTTTTCCATGTTTCATGTTTTTGCGTCACATTTTCCGTCTTTTTTATGATGCTTTGATAGACTGCACAGCCTCTATAGTTAGCAGTGTGATTGCCACCGCAATTACTACATTTTTTAATAGTGGAATCCTCTTTTGTTTTTGTGCACGAACCTGTTTCGTGCAGGTCTCCACGCATTACGCACTCGCTGGGAACAGTGCAGTAAGACTTTATGTTGCCGTATTCTTGGCAGTTATGACACTGAATCGGTCCACTGCGCTTGTGAGGCACTTCAATTGTGATTTTGCAATGTAGCAGATATCTGAGCGAGTATATCGGGTGGGGTTCACCTTTTTTGAGCAATTTTGAGTCGAACTCTAGTTCCACACAAAAAAGGGGTTTTGGGATTTTTTTTTGATTCTGGATATTGAATACGGACTTTATTTGGAAGCCTTCATCGCTTAGTGCAGTTTTGATTTCGTCGCATTCTACGAAAGGCTCGATACCTTTCAGTACAACTGAGAGGCCTTTGGAACTTTTAAGCTGGTAGGTGTAGTAGCTCGGTAGAATTAGAGTTTCGCTCACGCAGGTAGATAGGTGGGGGTTTTTGCGATTTCGGCTTGGGATCCGAATCATTTTCTTCATCAAGAATCGCATATCGATTTTGCCCAAGCTCGAGAGATGGTTTATCGGGATTCGTCTTTTGAATTTTTGCGGAATGCCTATTCCCATTAGTGGGGGACGATAGTACTCGCTTTGCGAAGTAAATGTTGATTACTGTCTACACTGTCAGCATTTTGCTCTTTTGACTTGTAATAATGGAGCGAGTAGCGACCTTTGTTATGCGATTAGCGATTTCAGAAAATCCGCTATTCGTCTCACTTGAGTCAGGAATATGGGTAAGGCCTACGGGGATTTCAATATATTTGCTAGGGGTATCAACCAAAGAAATTGACGATTTAGAGTTACCTGTGTTTGCGTGTGCAGTATCGCTATGGGAACTCCACTGTATATCTGGCGAGGGAATTTGAATAGGTTGTTGTTGTTGTTGTGGAAGCTGCGCACCGTCTTGCTGTGGAAGCTTTTGCTGCAGGGGTTGCAAAAGTTGTTGTTGTAGTTGCAGCTGCTGATGAGCTGTACCATTTCGTCCACTGTCTACTGATGACGGAGGGGTACGTTGCATGACGAGCGGTCACACTGGTACTAATTTCGCGTTTTTAAGGTTCTGGTCACCCTAATTAGAAAAGCGACGCATAGAGGGCGCGATATAGATGCGGTTTGTGTACTCGCTGATCGCTGCAAACAGATGTTTTTTGGGATATTTTTTCCGAGGGAAATTTTAACGTCAACGCTGTGTTGACTTTGCTGTCAGTGGATCAGCTGATTATATTTTGTTTATAAAGAATGTGTAATGTTTTAGCAGATATGTTGCGCGGGATAAAGTTTTTGTTGATGAAGCGAATTCGAATTGTGATTTTATTTGGAAAAATTTTCGTTTTATTTTTAAATTTCACAAAAGTGTCCAAGTAAGTGATCGCGAGCCCTGTGCAAACGCGTCACTGTACTATTGCACAAAGCCTCGGGGCTGTTTCAATATTTTTAGAGTAGAACTTCCGATATAAAAAATTGATTTTAAGAGAGCAGATTTTTTATTCGCACAACCGATTGAACTGACGTGACATTGTGACATCTGCAGGTAGTTAAATTTGTCCACCTTGCATTCGCCCTTCTAGACATGCTTTCTTCCAGATATCTATTGATTTCCTGCAGAGGCATCAGTACTTCGCTGATTTGATCCTCTAGCAGACTAGTTCCATTTTTAGCAATATCATCTACTGTTTCGTTTCCCTCTATGCCCTTGTGACTTGGTACCCAATAGATACATAGCTTACGCTTGGTAGCCAGTTTGTCCATCGCTACTCTAAACTGAAGGACATTTTTGGATGATGACCAGTGCGATGTTAGTGTTTTTATGGCCGCTTGACTGTCTATATATATATGTTTATTACGCAGTTCTCTGTTTCATCTACGCAAGCTAGCTCCGCTGCCTTTCTGGCAGAAAATACTTCTGCTTGGAATATGCTACAGTAATCGGGAAGTTGAAAAGGTTTGCTGATGTTGAGTTCAGCATCCCGACTTATAGAACTATGTCCGAAGGATCTGCAAGTAAGTTGTCCTGTTACTTGTAGTCTTAATGCGGATTTTGCCTCCCGATTCTCTGCGTAGAGGTCAATCGGAGGTAGGTTGAGAATAGTTTCAAGAGCTGCCGTAGGAGTAGTTCTAATTGCACCCGTCGTTCATAGCGCTGCGCGTCTCTGAACTTTCTCCATGGGCTTGACGTAGGTTTTCTTCTTAATGACGGTCCACCATACCAGGACACTATACATTAGTATGGGCCTAACTATAGCTGTGTGACACCATTGCATTAGTGAAGGTGAGAGGCCCCATGTCAGGGACGTAACCAGGAAAAAATTTCGGGGTTTTCATAACATTTTTTTTACTAATACTGAAGAATAAAACTATAAATTGTAAACAAAATTAAAATCAACAACAATATCGTTTTACTTATTTTCAAAATAAATCTTTCGGTTCTTCATTAAAAAAAGTAGATAAAAAAATAATAAAAAAAAGTTTGCAAAAAAATCCCAAGGTGACTTTATGAAAAAAGGATTCATTCTAAATCGACGTATTGTGTTCATATATTTTTGATTTTATTACTAAAGAACATTTTTCAAAAACAAAAGTATTTACTTATTGTTTTTCAAATAAACCTCAAACTGTATTGAAATATATTATTAAAATTCATGTCTTTTTGGATTTGAGATTTCCTCTTATTAAGGAAAAAATTTTTATAATTGAATTGGAGTCTTTATTTTAAAAATATTCATATTCGAATAATTATAAACTTTTACAAGATGTTTCGCTTTGATCTAAATGTCAACCGTGATATTCGAAGGTTTATATCGAATGCCAGAACTGCAATTTTAAAATTGTTTTGGTACACGAAAGTTTTTAATAAATTTAAATATCAAGGAGATACGGAGGTTTCTCTTGAATGCTTTTAAATTTCATAACAATTCCATACATTTTTCTATTACTTCATAGATTCCGGGGAGGGTTCGAACACCACAACCCCCCCCCCCCTGGTTACGTCCCTGCCCCATGTCCTTCCAAGCTCAATATAATCGTAAATTGTTATCTCCTAATGTAAGCCTACGGATACCAACACTATATTTGGTATTCTGTTGCGAGCATAACTGATAACAATTCCACTGTATGAACACAAGAAGACCAACGCTATAGCGTATTTTTATCTCTGGTTTTCTTGTGCTCAGCATAGTTTGTAAGTATTTTTGTAGTCTGTAGTGTAAAGTTTTTGTATAAAGTTTTTGTATAAATTAGAACTGAAAATACTATGAAACTGGTCGGTATTTGCTTTCTCATCATTGGTATTTCGATTCCGTGTTTTCTTTGAGTTTTCCCCCACCCGTGGTAAGAGACTAAGAGAAATTTCGAAGCAGTGACACTATTGAAAATAGTTCACTAAGACGCTAATTCTTGCGTAAGGCGTACAGTGGTTTAAGCGTCCCGAGGCTTTAACATCGGTACAGTGAAAAAAAAAAATAAATAAATCAACATAAAAAATTGTCTGCAACAACTACAAAAATGACAAAAATTTTTGAAAGTCAAAAACATTTGGGCGATGAAATAATTGCTTTTAGGAACAAAGCCGAGTACAAAGGAGCTCACAAGGTTACGATTGACCGCCTGGACAAATTGTGGAGTGATTTTGAAACTAACCACACAAAGCTGCTCGCATTAGGAATAACGAAAGATAGTTATTTCGAGCTGGACTATTACTCCAGTATAGATTGAGTTGTCATGGAAGAAATGCAGTCAGAGGAGGACAATCGCTAGGGCGATTCAGCAGCATGTTCAAAGGACAATCGCAGAGGCTGTTCGGCCGTTTTCACAAACAACAGTCGCGAAGGAGAGTCAGCTTCAATTAGACAAAAACAAAATACGGCTGATGTAAGGAGATTTCATTGGAAAATGGAAGATCTAGAGGAATTCATCACAGAGACGGGAGATGACCTGCAGCAGATGTCGAATCATGCCATCTTAAATGCAGAGCAGTCACTGAACGAAATATCATTAAATGATGAAGTCGAAATCCTGTACCATGATATACAGACAAAAGTTAGACGCTGCAGGAAGGAGTCAGCAAATGGATTTTGTGAAGACGGACGTAAGGAGAAAACAGCTTCATTCAAATTAGAAGACATAAAGATACCCACGTTTTTTGGTGACCTCAGTGAAGGGCCGTCCTTTTACAACTTGTTCAAAAATGAATAGACTGAAGGCCAACATCAAAGGAGAAGCCGGACGTGTGATTCAGCATCTACGAGTTACAGATGCTAACTACGAAGCAGCTTGGGAAATGTTACAGCTGCGGTATGAAAATAGGAGATTGCTTTTTACAAATCAAGTGGATCGCATACTTGATCAACCATCGGCCAATAGCTCAAGTGCTGCAAGCTTGAAGCAGCTGTTGGATACAACAAACGAGTGCATATATGCACTAAAAGCTATGGACATCAAAATAGATCATGCGGAGCCTTTCATAGCACGCATAATTGTAAGGAAGCTGGACAAGGATGGTCTTCGATTATACGAGCAAGACGTAAAGAAAACCAAGGAAATCCAAAATTTACCGAGTGTTTTGGAATTTTTAGAACACCAATTTCAAGCACTTGAAGCGGTGTCAGGAAAGAAGACAGTTGAAAATAATACCAACAAAAAATTTTCGCAGCGATCTGCCAACACGACTACATACTATTCAGCGAAGTCTGTATGCGCATATTGTAAAAATTCTGGACATACAATTCAGAGTTGCCGCAAGATCCAAACGTTGGACATTAAGGAACGCCGATCATTTGTGGTCAAATCTAAGATGTGTTTTAACTGCCTGAATCATCACCCTGATACGAAGTGTCAAAGAAGTAACTATAAGTGCTTCAAATGTGCCAAAGATCACAATATTCTCCTTCATTATGATGACAATGAAGGACGAAGTCCGTTTCAAGCATCAAATCAGGAGAAATCCTCGACAATGATGACCAAAGACGATATTTCGGCAGTAGTGCTATTAGCGACTGCACAAGTACGAGTCAAATCAGCTAATGGAGAATATTTGACGTTAAGAGCCTTGATAGATCAAGGTTCACAAAAAACTACAGTGTCTGAAGAAGCTGCACAGATACTAGCAGTACCTCGAGTGAAGGCACGGACAGAGCTTCATGGACTAGGCAACACAATCGTCGGGGTATCAAAATCAAAAATTATCTTGGAAATAAAACCAAGATTTTTAAGCAGCAAACAAATTACAACAGAAGCGCTAGTTTTGCCGAAGCTAGCTAGTGCTCATCCAGATGAAACGTTGAAATATGACGTAACCAAATGGAAGAATTATGTTCTAGCTGACCCAAATTTCAATAAATCAGATAGAATAGATCTGGTGATTGGTGGAGATGTCTACGCCGATATATTGGAATCGGGCATCACAAAAATTGGACGAATTTTAGGCCAATCAACAAAACTTGGTTGGATGTTATCAGGAGTGCTGCAGACACAAACACCAAACAAAAAGGTAGTAACTGCAGTGACAACATCGATTGAGAAATTCTGGGAATTAGAAGAAGTTCAAGACGATGGCATTCCAACCGAAGACGATATATGCTTAGAGAAGTACAACAAAAAAGAGCGACGATGGACGCTTCATTGTAAAATTTCCCTTCAAGGATGACATGGAATTGGGACATTCTAGGAAACAAGCCATGGCTAGATTTTTACACTTGGAGAAGAAATTGGCGAAGAGTGTCAATTTGCAACATGAATACATAAAATTCATGCGCAAATATTTACAACTCGGTCATATGAAACCGACAGAAAAAGGCAGTATTGCAAAATATTATTTGCCACATCAAGCAGTTATACGAGCAAGCAGCTCGACTACAAAGCTACGCGTGGTATTTGATGCCTCAGCAAAAACAACAAATGGCCGCAGTCTCAATGATGTTATGATGGTCGGACCTCGGCTACAAAGAGACATTTTTGATATAGTGTTAAAATCGCGATTGTGGAAAAATGTCATTAATGCAGATGCTGAAGAAGATCAAAAATATCAATGCATTCTATGGAGAGAAAATAATACGAAAGCCATTGAACATTACAACTGTAACATATGGAACATCGTCTGCACCATTTTTAGCAGTACGAACGTTGCATGAAATTGCCAACGAGTGCAAAGAGGAGGACGCGTGTATTTACAACATTATCAAGGAGGATTTTTATATGGACGACTTGAAGATCGGAGCAGATTCCGTTAGCGATTGTAAAGAAATCAAAATTAAGATTTCGAAACAGATGGACAAATTTGGGTTTCATCTAAGAAAGTGGGCCTCAACCGATAAAGAAATTCTTACTGACGAATCCAACAACTGTCAACATCATATGAAGAACTACATTATACAAATAAACGAGGAGGAGGCTGTGAAAACTTTAGGGTTGCAGTGGGATCCGAATAGTGACGAGTTTCGGTTCAACATAAATTCCCCAAATCAAACAACAGTTACTAAAAGGCTAGCTTTGCCCGAGCTTGCAAGAATATTTGATCCATTGGGTTGGCTGACACCATTAACAGTAGTTGCTAAATTATTCATTCAAAAATTGTGGCTGCTGAACAACGACTGGGACGAACCACTGGAAGAAAATCTGATGAAAGAATGGAACGAATTTACTAAACATCTACCGCCATAGGAGCTATCAGAATTTCGAGGTGGCTGCAATCAATGATCGGAAAGGAGATTGAATTGCACGGATTCGCTGATGCATCTGAAAAAGCTTACGCTGCCGTTGTATATGCAAAAGTGGGATCTTCAGTATCTCTCGTCGCTGGAAGAAGCAAAATCCCATAAAGAATAAGAAAACTTTACCGAAGCTAGAACTTTGTGCAGCTCACCTGTTGGCGAAATTAACGAGTAAAGTTTGTCAAATAATAAACCGTCAGGCCAAGCTATATGCCTGGAGCGATTCAACTATTACATCAAGAACAATAATAATAATGACAAGTTCATTAGAACTAGAATTTCCGAAATAAGGATGCTTACATCAAATGGGGTCATGTCAGTACCAAAGAAAATCCAGCAGATTTTGCGTCAAGAGGTATATCCCCAAACAAATTAGAAACTCATCAGCTTTGGTGGAACGGGCCAATTTGGCTCAAGAAATGCAAAATGCAATGGCCGCAAGCTCAAGAAAAAATTTTAGTTGCAACTACCACGGCACCGAAACAAAATGAAGACATTTTAAGCAGTTTATTGGAGAGATGTTCTTCAATTAACAAATGGTACTCTTAAACGTCCAATACATAAAGTTTGTCCTTTAGAAACCGAAGAAGAAAACGAAAGAGAAGAAGCATCAACAAAAGCGAAAGTATTTTTGACAAGTAATACTACTACCAATATGGCCAGGCGTACATATAAAAAAAGTTCTGTACAAAGTCAAACTTTTGGATCGTTTATCATTCTCGTTCTACTAATGATTATGCGAGCAGGCGCAGCACCAACTAACTTTACAATGCCAGAAGGTGAAGCATATGGATTAAAAGATAATACTGGAATTTATCTTGATTACATGGGAAAGCTAGATGTAACAGCTTCAAAATGGGATCTGCTCATTTACTACGATTTAAGTTCCTACTTAGAGGAAATGCATAACATTCAACAATGTGTAAACAGACTAAAGCAGCAGTGTCAAATTTTCCCCTTTTATGAAGAAGCCTGTAAGATGATGACAGCATCGATGGAGAAACGATATAATATACTTATATCAAACAACGAATAAATAATCAAAGATAAAAGGAAGCGAAGAGCACCATTTGAATTTGTGGGATCGATTTATCATATTCTATTCTGGAAGATGGATTCAGATGATAGAAGTGATATGGAGGATGAAATTACCAAGATCTTTGAAAATCAGCAAGATACAACGAGCTTAATGAAGAAACAAACATCTGTAATAGACTCAACAGTTAATCTTCTAAAAAAGACAACAGGTCAATAGTCACTTTCAAAAGATGAACGAGCAATTAAATCTATTTTACTCTGAGCTGACAAGAAGCCAAAATGCAGAACGTACGATGCTAACATTTCAAGTGATGACGACGCAACTAGTAACGATTATTGACGGATGTGAACGTATTCAATCGTCAATAATAAATCTACTTATTGACATCAATCACGGGCGAGTAAATCCAACACTTATAAGGCCTTCGCAACTAAAACGAGAAATATCGCTCATTAAGGATAAGTTGCCTCCTAAGTGGATTTTTCCTGGAAAAAATCAGGGCAACGAGCTAAAAGAAGTCTACAAGTTAATGTCGGCTAAAGGATTGGTCGTTGGATCCCGTTTGATGATAAAGGCGGAGATTCCATTAATACAAAGTGAATCTTCCGATATCTATCGAAAATTTCCACTACCTACTCTACATAAAGGCACGGTAATAATGGCAACTACCAAGGCAGAGTTTATAATATACAATTTTGTCATGGATTCATATATATTACTCACGCAACCACAGCTAAATATGTGTCAAAATACTCTGGAAAACCACTTCCTTTGCCAGGCGAATTGGCCAACAAGGCCAGCAACTGATAACTCATGTGAGGTTTCCGCTTTGAAACAATCTGACACAAAAGAATTCCAATTCGAGCATGTTATCAAGCGCAGTTTTAGGACAAAGCTTTCAAAAGGAAACACATGGCTTTACAAAATCTTCGATAAAGCAGTCATCAGCTTCGAATGCGGCAATAGAAAAAACAAGTTGATGGAATTAGCATTGCAAGGTGTGCTAACATTGCAGCAAGGATGTACTGCTCGCTATAACGATATAACTCTTTCTGCATCGTCAACCATTCAATCCCTGGACAACCTCTCAACAAGTGTATCATCCTGGACTAAAGATATTGAATCCATTGCAGACGACAAAGTAAAACCGTTCGACTCCACGCTGGTAAACAACACAAATATTTCGAGAACTTGAGGGAGCAAATCAACATCCTAAAGAGGGAAAATATTCAGTTGCAGACCATAAGTTTTCATCACATTAGCGGTCACACTTCGTTAATTTTATTTAGTATTTTAATGTTAGCTATTTTAGGGTATTTTTTAATATCAAAATGTAACACAAGAAAAAAATTAGACATTCTGGCGGCCGGCTATAGCGTATTTTTATCTCTGGTTTTCTTGTGCTCAGCATAGTTTGTAAGTATTTTTGTAGTCTGTAGTGTAAAGTTTTTGTATATGTTAAAGTAAAAGACAGTGGTTTTTATATTTAACAAAGTAGTTCTTCGCAAGGTACTTTCCAAAGACCCTAGTGTCCCGGGGTACCTAAAGAGGTCTGACGGCTAATGGACCAAATCTAGTCAGGAGTCACTGGATCTGCTTATGGAAACTCACTTCCCTGACTGCACTGACACTGGAAATCACAATCTAAACAGGTCACAGATAAGCAACGTGCTCGGAGACGAGTTACCATCAGTAATAACGGAAGAGAAAATAGCCTGGGCAGTAAAATCCTTCAGGCCTTACAAATCTGCGGGGCCCGATGGTATTTTCCCAGCCATGCTACACTACTCTTTAGAGCATATAGTACCACTTCTATTAGATATCTTCACAGAATGTCTGAAAGTAGGGTACGTACTGATATTATGGAGGGAGGTAAGGGTAGCTTTCATTCCCAAAGCTGGGAAGGCGAGCCACACCGCTGCGAAGGATTTCAGACCGATCAGCCTCTCATCGTTCCTATTAAAAACGATGGAGAGACTGATTGATATTTACCTGAGAGGTTCCACAAACCCACAACTTCTAAGCAAATCACAACATGCATACCAGAAAGGTAAATCTGTTGAGACCGCTCTCCATGAAGTTGTCGGCCACGTGGAACGCATACTATACATAAAAGAGTACACGTTAGCCGCATTTTTAGATATCGAAGGTGGTTTTAATAACGTGACAACAGAGGCTATTTTAAATGGTCTAAATGACGTATCTGCGCCACGTCCCATCCAACATTGGGTTCACAACATGCTAGAGACTAGAGTTATCAACTCAATGTGGGGTACGGGCACCGCCAGAAAATCCGTAACTAGAGGGACCCCACAGGGAGGAGTTATTTCTCCTATCCTGTGGGTTCTTGTAGTATATGAAATCCTAAAATCGTTCAATTCAAAGGGTATTAGAATAACTGCTTACGCTGATGACATGTGCATACTGAATTCAGGCAAATTTCTGCCCACAATATCAGAACTCATGCAATCGGCCTTAAAAGAGATTTCAGACTGGACGAAACTAAACGGACTTGGAGTTAACCCCTCTAAGACAGAATTAGGACTGTCCACGAGAAAGACGAAAATTCCCTACTTCAGGTTACCACAACTAGAGGGAATTGAACTTAAACTATCTAATGAAGCTAAATACCTCAGGTTAGCAAAATCCTCCTAGCTGAATCCTCCACGTGAGTGCTGACCGGGCAATGGGCACTACGTCCTCTGTTGAGCTGGTTCAGGTTTTTCCAGAACTCGTATTCAGGAAGGCCGATTAGCAGGGGTAGTGGTGTCTAGCTAAGATGAACTACATGCCGTCACATGTAGTTTCTACATGTTCCCTAATCTTGGCTAGGGGGTGTCTATCAGTAGGCTTTAAATGATAGTGGTGGTCCCACGAGAAAACCAGATGGAGTCGGCAAAGGGACAAACAGGGGCTGGGATGTCAGCCCGAACGTCGGTGGAAGTAGTAGTTGCTACCACCGGCGGGCACGGTGAGTCAATATTTATAAACCGTGTCGCCAGCGACTACACCTCTACTGGAACTGGAGCAGGTTCCAGTAGTTGCAAAGAACAGCTTCTGTTCTCTCCGGGTAAAACCGAATTTTCCACTTCTGACTACAAGAAGGGGCCTCGGAAAAAACCCAGTAAAGAGGGAATGAAGGCAAAATGCACTGCGCCTTCTGCAACGGCAAAATCCAGTCGTCCCAACGAGTGAATGGAAGGTTTTGCATGTCGCCAAGCCATGGGGTGTTGGCAGCGTGCACCTCTGCAAGAGAAGTTGAGAAGGACCTCGACGAAATCCTTTGTTCCTCTCTCGATCGTAGAATGGAATGCTGCAAACACCATCGTTCTCAGATCACAAGTATTTAAGCTTCAATGTTAGTTTCTACCCAACCCAAATAAGAAAAGTTCTAAGGAATCCGAAAAATACGAACTGGGTCCTATATAGAAAAGTTTTGATGAGGGAATTAGATAAACAAACTGTAATCACTTCTCATGTAGATCTCGAGGAAAAAATCCAAGCACTTAAAAACTCTCTCAATAAGTCATATCTAATATCGTGTCCTTCGGTGCGTACCAAGTGCAGAACCAAACTACCCTGGTGGAACAGAGAGGTAGGGTTACAAATTTGCTACGTTCGGGAAATCTTCAAGCTGGCCAACACAGCAGATTCTGAAGAATTCTGGTGCGAATACAAAGATGTACTAAAACAACATAAAAAACAGGTTCGCATCGCCAACAAACTCCTGGAACGAATTTTGCGGTGGCATAGAAAAAACGGTGGAAGTAGCGAAATTGAGAAAACTGTAGCGAAGCACCCAACTATGCCAAGCCTTGTCAGGAAGGAAAGCGGCGAGTGGACGAACAACTGTAACGATTCACTAGAAGAGCTTGCTAGGGTGCACTTCCTAGGATGTATCAACGCGAATAACAGTGAGCCAGTCAGAAGCATGATTGTCACTGTACCGCATAACATAATCACACTAACCAGATTAGAATGGGCAATAAATTCTTTTGCATCATTCAAATCACCGGATGGAATATTTCCGGCCATGTTACAAAAGGCATCAGACCTTATAATACCATGGCTAAGAGCTATATTTATAGGATGTCTGAAGTACAACCTTGTGCCTGCAGCCTGGAGAGTAGCGAGGGTTGTTTTTATACCGAATGCAGGGAAAAGCAGTCATCTCTACTCGAAGGACTACAGACCGATCAGTCTTACGTCTTTCCTCCTAAAAACCTTTGAGAAAATGTTGGCAGCATATATAGGTGACACAATAGACCCTGGATGTCTGTCAAAAGCACAACGCGCATACACAGAAGGCAGATCCACCGAGACTGCGCTCCATGCGTTAGTACTTAGTATAGAGAAGGCACTGGAACATGGGGAATTCGCTTTAGGGGTTTTTCTGGATGTTGCACGTGCCTTCAACAATGTATCGACAGAAGCTATACTGACGGGTCTAAATAATACAGGAATCGACAATGCTACCTATGTTGATAAAAAGCCTATTGAGCTGCAGGCAGATAAAAGCAGAATGGAACGGGGCTGATGAGAAAGCAAATACCGACCAGTTTCATAGTATTTTCAGCTCTAATTTTATTATTGCCCAACGGCGATATTTATACTGTTGAAAAAGTACATTGTTTAATTACAACCCTGTAATATATTTGTCTATTATCATATTCCTATTTACTATGTCATTCGTTAATTACTGATACGTGTCTATTGGCTTTTTGATATTCAGAAATTTACTCTCTAATGTTCAGGGTTCTCTCACTAGCTTAAATATGCTTAAACTAATCTGTATTACTTCACCTCTTTTCTAACGCTTGCAAATACAAGAACTATTTTGTTAAATATAAAACCCACTGTCTTTTACTTTAACATATACAAAAACTTTACACTATAAAATACTTACAAACTTGCTGAGCACAAGAAAACCAGAGATAAAAATACGCTATAGCGTTGGTGTTCATACAGTGGAATTGTTATCAGTTATGCTCGCAACAGAATACCAAATATAGTGTTGGTATCCGTAGGCTTACATTAGGAGATAACAATTTACGATTATATTGACCGTTCAATATCTATTGGACATTCTATAACGCCGGCCGCCAGAATGTCCAATAGTTATTGAACGGTCAATATATGAACACAAGAAGACCAACGCTATAGCGTATTTTTATCTCTGGTTTTCTTGTGCTCAGCATAGTTTGTAAGTATTTTTGTAGTCTGTAGTGTAAAGTTTTTGTATAAAGTTTTTGTATAAATTAGAACTGAAAATACTATGAAACTGGTCGGTATTTGCTTTCTCATCATTGGTATTTCGATTCCGTGTTTTCTTTGAGTTTTCCCCCACCCGTGGTAAGAGACTAAGAGAAATTTCGAAGCAGTGACACTATTGAAAATAGTTCACTAAGACGCTAATTCTTGCGTAAGGCGTACAGTGGTTTAAGCGTCCCGAGGTTTTAACATCGGTACAGTGAAAAAAAAAATAAATAAATCAACATAAAAAATTGTCTGCAACAACTACAAAAATGACAAAAATTTTTGAAAGTCAAAAACATTTGGGCGATGAAATAATTGCTTTTAGGAACAAAGCCGAGTACAAAGGAGCTCACAAGGTTACGATTGACCGACTGGACGAATTGTGGAGTGATTTTGAAACTAACCACACAAAGCTGCTCGCATTAGGAATAACGAAAGATAGTTATTTCGAGCTGGACTATTACTCCAGTATAGATTGAGTTGTCATGGAAGAAATGCAGTCAGAGGAGGACAATCGCTAGGGCGATTCAGCAGCATGTTCAAAGGACAATCGCAGAGGCGGTTCGGCCGTTTTCACAAACAACAGTCGCGAAGGAGAGTCAGCTTCAATTAGACAAAAACAAAATACGGCTGATGTAAGGAGATTTCATTGGAAAATGGAAGATCTAGAGGAATTCATCACAGAGACGGGAGATGACCTGCAGCAGATGTCGAATCATGCCATCTTAAATGCAGAGCAGTCACTGAACGAAATATCATTAAATGATGAAGTCGAAATCCTGTACCATGATATACAGACAAAAGTTAGACGCTGCAGGAAGGAGTTAGCAAATGGATTTTGTGAAGACGGACATAAGGAGAAAACAGCTTCATTCAAATTAGAAGACATAAAGATACCCACGTTTTTTGGTGACCTCAGCGAAGGGCCGTCCTTTTACGACTTGTTCAAAAATGTATAGACTGAAGGCCAACATCAAAGGAGAAGCCGGACGTGTGATTCAGCATCTACGAGTTACAGATGCTAACTACGAAGCAGCTTGGGAAATGTTACAGCTGCGGTATGAAAATAGGAGATTGCTTTTTACAAATCAAGTGGATCGCATACTTGATCAACCATCGGCCAATAGCTCAAGTGCTGCAAGCTTGAAGCAGCTGTTGGATACAACAAACGAGTGCATATATGCACTAAAAGCTATGGACATCAAAATAGATCATGCGGAGCCTTTCATAGCACGCATAATTGTAAGGAAGCTGGACAAGGATGGTCTTCGATTATACGAGCAAGACGTAAAGAAAACCAGGGAAATCCAAAGTTTACCGAGTGTTTTGGAATTTTTAGAACACCAATTTCAAGCACTTGAAGCGGTGTCAGGAAAGAAGACAGTTGAAAATAATACCAACAAAAAATTTTCGCAGCGATCTGCCAACACGACTACATACTATTCAGCGAAGTCTGTATGCGCATATTGTAAAAATTCTGGACATACAATTCAGAGTTGCCGCAAGATCCAAACGTTGGACATTAAGGAACGCCGATCATTTGTGGTCAAATCTAAGATGTGTTTTAACTGCCTGAATCATCACCCTGATACGAAGTGTCAAAGAAGTAACTATAAGTGCTTCAAATGTGCCAAAGATCACAATATTCTCCTTCATTATGATGACAATCAAGGACGAAGTCCGTTTCAAGCATCAAATCAGGAGAAATCCTCGACAATGATGACCAAAGACGATATTTCGGCAGTAGTGCTATTAGCGACTGCACAAGTACGAGTCAAATCAGCTAATGGAGAATATTTGACGTTAAGAGCCTTGATAGATCAAGGTTCACAAAAAACTACAGTGTCTGAAGAAGCTGCACAGATACTAGCAGTACCTCGAGTGAAGGCACGGACAGAGCTTCATGGACTAGGCAACACAATCGTCGGGGTATCAAAATCAAAAATTATCTTGGAAATAAAACCAAGATTTTTAAGCAGCGAACAAATTACAACAGAAGCGCTAGTTTTGCCGAAGCTAGCTAGTGCTAATCCAGATGAAACGTTGAAATATGACGTAACCAAATGGAAGAATTATGTTCTAGCTGACCCAAATTTCAATAAATCAGATAGAATAGATCTGGTGATTGGTGGAGATGTCTACGCCGATATATTGGAGCCGGGCATCACAAAAATTGGACGAATTTTAGGCCAATCAACAAAACTTGGTTGGATGTTATCAGGAGTGCTGCAGACACAAACACCAAACAAAAAGGTAGTAACTGCAGTGACAACATCGATTGAGAAATTCTGGGAATTAGAAGAAGTTCAAGACGATGGCATTCCAACCGAAGACGATATATGCTTAGAGAAGTACAACAAAAAAGAGCGACGATGGACGCTTCATTGTAAAATTTCCCTTCAAGGATGACATGTAATTGGGACATTCTAGGAAACAAGCCATGGCTAGATTTTTAAACTTGGAGAAGAAATTGGCGAAGAGTGTCAATTTGCAACATGAATACATAAAATTCATGCGCAAATATTTACAACTCGGTCATATGAAACCGACAGAAAAAGGCAGTATTGCAAAATATTATTTGCCACATCAAGCAGTTATACGAGCAAGCGGCTCGACTACAAAGCTACGCGTGGTATTTGATGCCTCAGCAAAAAAAACAAATGGCCGCAGTCTCAATGATGTTATGATGGTCGGACCTCGGCTACAAAGAGACATTTTTGATATAGTGTTAAAATCGCGATTGTGGAAAAATGTCATTAATGCAGATGCTGAAGAAGATCAAAAATATCAATGGCCCATATTCATAGTCAAATTAAGCTCCAACTTAACTTTAGTAATCTACTAAGTTGACAGATAATACACTGAACTGACAGCTACTAAGCTGGTTCTAAAGTTTAGCACCTACTAAATCTGACTATGAATATGCGCCAATGAATTATATGGAGAGAAAATAATACGAAAGCCATTGAACATTACAACTGTAACATATGGAACATCGTCTGCACCATTTTTAGCAGTACGTACGTTGCATGAAATTGCCAACGAGTGCAAAGAGGAGGACGCGTGTATTTACAACATTATCAAGGAGGATTTTTATATGGACGACTTGAAGATCGGAGCAGATTCCGTTAGCGATTGTAAAGAAATCAAAATTAAGATTTCGAAACAGATGGACAAATTTGGGTTTCATCTAAGAAAGTGGGCCTCAACCGATAAAGAAATTCTTACTGACGAATCCAACAACTGTCAACATCATATGAAGAACTACATTGTATTGAATTATTCATTCAAAAATTGTGGCTGCTGAACAACGACTGGGACGAACCACTGGAAGAAAATCTGATGAAAGAATGGAACGAATTTACTAAACATCTACCGCCATAGGAGCTATCAGAATTTCGAGGTGGCTGCAATCAATGATCGGAAAGGAGATTGAATTGCACGGATTCGCTGATGCATCTGAAAAAGCTTACGCTGCCGTTGTATATGCAAAAGTGGGATCTTCAGTATCTCTCGTCGCTGGAAGAAGCAAAATCCCATAAAGAATAAGAAAACTTTACCGAAGCTAGAACTTTGTGCAGCTCACCTGTTGGCGAAATTAACGAGTAAAGTTTGTCAAATAATAAACCGTCAGGCCAAGCTATATGCCTGGAGCTATTCAACTATTACATCAAGAACAATAATAATAATGACAAGTTCATTAGAACTAGACTTTCCGAAATAAGGATGCTTACATCAAAGATGAAATGGGGTCATGTCAGTACCAAAGAAAATCCAGCAGATTTGGCGTCAAGAGGTATATCCCCAAACAAATTAGAAACTCAACAGCTTTGGTGGAACGGGCCAATTTGGCTCAAGAAATGCGAAATGCAATGGCCGCAAGCTCAAGAAAAAATTTTAGTTGCAACTACCACGGCACCGAAACAAAATGAAGACATTTTAAGCAGTTTATTGGAGAGATGTTCTTCAATTAAAAAGTAAAAAAGAATAGTTAGCTATGTTCTGCGGTTCATTAACATATTGAAGAAGAATAAACCTGTTGCAGCCTACTTGTCTTCGTGTGAAATCAGAAAAGCTCAAGAAGTAATAATTATACATCAACAAAACCTGGATTTTAGTGCCGAAATGCGATGCATCCAGATGAACAAGGAACTAGATAGCAAAAGTACGATTTTGAGCCTTAATCCAATTATGGATGAAAAGGGAATACTACGAGTAGGTGGAAGATTAGAAAATTCATATCTGCCTTACGAACAAAACATCCCATCATTTTGAAAAAATCTCGACTGACTACATTAATGATTAAAAACGCTCATTTCATAATATTACATGGAGGTAATCGTGTAATGGAGTCATTATTAAGAAGGCAATTCTGGATAATTGGAGTAAAGAATGCCATAAAAAAGTCTCTGCGACAATGCTTTAAATGCACGAGGTTCCGTCAAGAAACAGCTAAGCAGATGATGGGTGATCTTCCAAAAAGTCGTGTATCTATATCACATCCATTTACTCATACGGGTGTGGACTATGTAGGACCTATATCGATGCGATGTTCCAGAGGACGAGGTCAAAAATCATATAAAGGATACATTGCAGTTTATTCAAAAGTTCAAAATGGTACTCTTAAACGTCCAATACATAAAGTTTGTCCTTTAGAAACCGAAGAAGAAAACGAAAGAGAAGAAGCATCAACAAAAGCGAAAGTATTTTTGACAAGTAATACTGCTACCAATATGGCCATGCGTACATATAAAAAAAGTTCTGTACAAAGTCAAACTTTTGGATCGTTTATCATTCTCGTTCTACTAATGATTATGCGAGCAGGCGCAGCACCAACTAACTTTACAATGCCAGAAGGTGAAGCATATGGATTAAAAGATAATACTGGAATTTATATTGATTACATGGGAAAGCTAGATGTAACAGCTTCAAAATGGGATCTGCTCATTTACTACGATTTAAGTTCCTACTGTAACGAACCTTTTTCAAAGCCGAGGTGAAGCCGTCTGTGTCTGGGGTTCGTTGCAAAAATTTATTGATTGAAACCAGGTGCAGACAAATTCCTAAGTGTATAAATGTTTTCAAACGGGTTTTGGGTTATTCTTTAAATTTGTATGTTTTTATTATTCACTATTTTATCATATTTCTGTACAAGATTTGTTTGCTTATTGTCTATCGTTGATTATCGGGACACTAGCGTGGTGTCTTCACTCAGAGCGTCCGTCTGAGGCGTGGTCTCGTTGCGCGAGTAGGAAATACCAGGAACTGCTCTGGCAATGGGTTTTCATAGGTCGGTACTATGAGCTGAACTAAACTATCAAAACCTAGCTTTTACAAGGGAGTGTGAACGTACGAGCCACGCGGGTGCTGGCGATAGCCTACAGTTCGGGTGAGGGGACCATACCACACTGTTGCTGGCAGAGAGTCTATAAAATTATGGGGAATAGAGCGAAGAATCACGCCACACGATTGCTGGCGAAGGTTCTGCGGGATTCGGGAGAAGATCAAGAAGTCCTGCCACGCGATTGCTGGCGAGGCTTCTGTGAGTAGGGACAGAGAGGGGAATCACGCCACACGGTTGCTGGCAGAGATTTTATAAAACTAAGGGGGAAGAGCGAAGAATCACGCCACACGATTGCTGGCGAAGATTTTGCGGGATTCGGGAGAAGAGTGAGAATTCACGCCACACGGTTGCTGGCGAAGAATTCTATAGGATTAGGGAAAAGAGCAGGAAATCACGCCACACGATTGCTGCGATGATTTTGCGACATTTGGGGCAGAGTGAGAAATCACACCACGCGGTTGCTGGCGATTATTCTACGGGATTTGGGAAGAGGGTGAGAAATCACGCCACACGATTGCTGGCGAAGAGTTCTATAGGATTAAGGGGGAAGGAGCAAGAAGTCACGCCACACGATTGCTGGCGATGATCTTGCGACATTAGGAGAAGAGTGAGAAATCACACCACGCGGTTGCTGGAGATTACTCTACGGGATTTGGGAAGAGAGTGAGAAATCACGCCACACGATTGCTGGCGAAGAGTTCTATAGGATTAAGGGGGAAGGAGCAAGAAGTCACGCCATACGATTGCTGGCGATTATTCTACGGGATTCGGGAAAAGGGGTGGAAAACCACTACAAGGGACAGGGGTTCTATGCTAAATCGGCCTATGCCTATTTACGGTCACTACCTACTACCGACACTATTTCCTACTATATTCTCTTACCAGGTTGTTGCTGTTTACCGAACGATTATCCGCGTACTCAGCTTCTGGTGTGGTCGTCTCAACAGCCAGAAGCGAACTAAACTTTAGTGTGACGCTCTCGACAGCCAAAGATGGAGACCGAACTGTTTTGGTGTGATGCGCTCGACAGCCAAAACTAGACTGCTCGACAGCCGAAACTAGACTGCATAATTATTTTCTGCTGACCGATCTGCAGACCATTTCGCAGACTCCTGCGCCGATCAAATTCGTGCGTTGCCACACTGAGTGAAGTTGGTGGCCGTTCGTTGTGCTAGTGTCCCCGCGTCGTATGCCAATTCATAACTTTTGTCGCGATGAAATGTTCGGCGAAATTCAAAAGTTGTTTAGATGCTAGATGGCTTAATGGCTAAAATTCAATTAAAGATTATCTTATAAAAGCCTTAATGCTAGCTATGGGTATTCATGATAAAATTAGAGTGCTATTTACATTATTATGTTAATTCAGTTAGTTTTTAATTCATGTAAGCAAATTGAGATTATTGTAAGTGTGAACAAATTGCAATTATTGAAAGTGTGAATACTTGGTGTTGGGGAAAACGCGTCGTCACTACTTTCCCCTTTACACTACTTAGAGGAAATGCATAACATTCAACAATGTGTAAACAGACTAAAGCAGCAGTGTCAAATTTTAACCTATTATGAAGAAGCCTGTATTATGTATTACTGATGGTAACTCATCCCTGAGCACGTTGCTTATCTGTGACCTGTTTAGATTGTGATTTCCAGTGTCAGTGCAGTCAGGGAAGTGAGTTTCCATAAGCAGATCCAGTGACTCCTGACTAGATTTGGTCCATTAGCCGTCCGACCTCTTTAGGTACCCCGGGACACTAGGGTCTTTGGAAAGTACCTTGCGAAGTCTAGCTGCCTCATTGACATCATCAAAAGAGCTACAAAAGAGTTGCCATGATTCCCTCTTGGCTGTTCTTATCTGTCTCTTGAATTCATTAAAACAGTCTGCCTCACTCCTACTCAATTTGGCTTTATTGAATAGTTTCCTTGTTATGCCCCTTAGTTGTCGTAGGTCTGTGCTCCACCAGGAGATACCTGGCTTTGAACTGGGACGACTGATGGGAAATGACGACTTGTAAGCTTCATCCAGAATGGTCGTCAGATTTCGTTCGCGACGAGCGTTGAAAACAAGTTCCAGTCGGTCCTCCGAGGGTTTCTGTGGAAAGATTAATATGGAAGAGAATCCGATTGTGATCAGAGAAAGAAAATTTGTCGGATACTCTCCAATTATCTACATCAATATTATTATTTTTTGTTAATAGTGTTATGTCTATTACCTCTTCTCTAACCCTATTTTGAAACGATGGCGTATCGCCCTTATTGCAAATTATTAGGCTAGTATTCAATATGAATTCAAAAATTGACTCACCTCTTGTATTAATGACGGTACTTCCCCATTGTCTGTGATGTCCATTGGCGTCCGAGGAACCTCCTGCAGCAATTGAGACTCTGTGTCAGAGTCGATTGCACTGCTGTGGCTAGTCTGAGAGAGAACCATATGTTCCTCACTGGTAGCATTGTCAATGCAAAGGCTCTGAAGTCGAGAACCAATGCTGCAGGAGGCCGCTTCAGAGTCACTTGCCGATTGTCGACAAAGTGGAGCTCTAGTAGTGTGTCCCGCGGTTTTCGCAGTATCAGTCGCTGTATGACGACGCCAAGTGACCCGTTCGCTCGTCACTTACCGCCGGTACTGGGGATCCGACCACCTGCACCGTAAACGTTTTTTCTTTTTTGGACTCCATAGATAACAAACACACAGTGGCTTTGTTGAGGAGGTGATCCATCCCCCGGATGATTTCTTTTTTGTCTGGTCCATCATCCAAAAAGACTTCTATATTTTTCGACCGCCCTAACTAAGGGAACAGACGTCGTTGTACGCCGCCTCTACTGATGAAAACAGACGCTGCAAAGGCTATGGGACAAGGGAAGGGATTAAGGAAGTGGTATGTAGGGTACGCCGCTCCTAACATGGAGAAAACAGACGCGCACAGGGATGTCAGGGATTATCCCGCACAGAACCAGTCGCCAGAGCCTCGTAATAGGGCATACCAACGTGAAGGTGAGGTTGACATCTGATTAGGATAGGCTATATATATTCGCGTACTAACCCTTATACCCCAAAAAAACGTGATAATAAACAATAGAATTAAAAGAAAATCTTATGAAGCATCAGAATTCATGCGACGAATATGAATTTGATCAAACATAGTTTTTCTCTACTTTACGATATTAGACTTCACAAAAAAAGAAAAAAAATAAAAGTTTTTTAACTACGATTTCTGGTTCACCAACAAAAGAAAATTGTAACGACCTTGCTTTTTTGGATATGGTCGTATTTCTGAAACCAATGATGTGGTTCAAATGTCATCACTCGATGCCGAAATGCAGCTATGCTGCTAATATTTCATAATTCTGAAACAGCATGACATTTAATACAAGAGAGAAAAATTACCGTTTACGCTCTCAAAGCAACAAGTGCTGCATAATATATGAATAATTTATATTCGACACTTGACTCATTTATTACTTGCTTCCATTAGTATGCGATACTAATAGTAGTATTTTAGTATTTATGACAAATGTTAGGTCGTCTTAGAGCAATTGCTACGTGCATTTACTTTACTCAGAGATTTTACTTCAAATCCAAATTGTATAAAAATTGTACTAAAAAGTATTAATTATTCACAAGAAAGTACCGGGTTGTATCAAATACAAACAAAAATTTAATTTCGCAGCACTACAAGATGACGTCAAAATTGTTTACTTTTTACATTTTTGATATTTCAAAAACAATTTTTAAAATCAAATGTTATAATGAAATACTACCAAAAATTAAGATTTTATGATTTAAAAAATTGTGCAGAATGTTTTTCAACTCGTTTTTTTCCCAGGAAAACATTATTTTCAATATTACAATATAATTGTAAACTTAATGAAGTATTGAAATATTGCTTTTTGTGATAGCGCTTTAGTTTTGGGTAATGAATGTAATATATATTCTCAGTAGAAATGATGTTGCCCGACCAATTTGTGCACAGGCATGCAAATTATCTCGTTTTTAAAGTCTTGGGATTACATTAAATTAATTTAAGTTTCATAAATATTTTAGTACAACACATCTACAGATGCATTATTTTTCTAATATGTATCTATTTATTTTAACGCTCAATTTCATAATTGCTTTCTCTGTCTTCCATAAAGTAATATACGACAACAATTACAATAATATCACTCTATTACTGCTGATTAAGTTCGGAAATGAGTTTAACAACGTAAGGTACAAGCAAGTGAAATGTATTACAATAACAAAGGTTATTGGGATGGCAACTTGTAACATGTCAAACATTTAGAATTTGTTAATGCAATGTCAAACATTTAGAATTTGACATTCATTGCAAAGAATAGTTTGCAATTCTCTAGTAATCGTCCGCATATGTGAAAGTATATATAGTAAGGGAGCTCACAAAGGTCTCATAAAGTCCTATGGCGTATAACCATATTTGAAAAAATATGACACTTGTGAGCACCCTGTCATATTTCAATGTGTTATTTCTGCATTAATCAGCTGATCGCAAAATTAAAGCAAGGAAATTTAAAGCTAATCGAAAAAACTAAAGTAAAAAAATTACATTTTTGCGTGCACCCAACAAAAAAAAATAAATTTGACAGCAGATTCAATACAACCTTCAAAAACACTGGTTGCAGAGTTGTATTGGTCGTAAAATTTTTTGTATGGAAAAAGGCAACAAAATTTTTATGACTATTGTATATTTTTACAACAATATGACTTTATGATTAATATGAGACTATTGTGAACTCCCTTAGTATGTTTGAAAATAACATAATTGGCAGTCAACTAAATGAGAAGCAAATGATAAATCTGTCAAATTTTGAAATATCGACTCAAGCCATCCATGGATAGTGTTGGTCCGATTCCACTAACGTATCGATGCTTTGACTCCTTATTCGAAGGGAAAATTCGATACTTGCAAAAATATCCAATAAAAGTATGAAGTATTTGGTATCGAGTACTTTTTCTTAAAAAGATTTAAAATATTGTATATTTTTATACCCCCACACTCACTGTGGCAGGGTAAACTAACTTTGACACGACGTTTGTAACGTCCATAAGGAGGCGTGTCCGATATGGAAAAGTATATATATTCTTGATCAGCATCACCTCTTGAGTCGATTTAGCAATGTCCGTCTGTATGTCCGTCCGTCTATCAGTCCATCTGTGCGTCCGAACGATTGCGGTCGCAGTTTTGCAGATATCGACTTGAAACTTTGGGGATCTCGCCTAATATCACTAAAGGGCAGGCTCCTGTTGAACTCTGTCAACAGACTCGGCCTTGACGTTGTCTCCTCTGGCACTCCAACTTACCGGCCAACTGACAGTCGAAAAACTCCCGACGTCATTGACTTTGCAGTATTTAAAACTGTAAAAAGTAGCCAATTGACTATAGAATCTTCTCTAAATCTCTCATCAGACCATACGCCTACTATTATCACAATAAAGTACACCCCAAGCTCTGAGGTCAACCCACCAGATAAATTGACTAGTAAACTCACAAACTGGCTCAAATATCGAAAGTATATAAGCTCTCACATTAACCCTAATGTGTCACTAAAAACGAAAATCGAAATAAACACAGCTGTTAGTAAATTCACACTTTTGCTTTCCCAAGCAGCTGCAGCGGCCACTACCGCCCAAATCCAAAATAACTCAACTCGTTGCTATACAAAATGTACTCCAAAACATATAGAGCAGCTTCTAAAAAATAAAAAAACTCGTCGTGAATGGCAAAATCACAGATCGCCTACTTTGAAAAAACAGTTAAAAGATATCACTCAAAATCTACAAAAACAGCTTAAGTGGAAATCTGAAAGAGACTTTCAACAACTCGTTGAACATCTCGCACCCACAAAATCAACAAATTACTCTCTCTGGCGAGCCGCTAAAAATATGAAAAAACAGTACTGGCAGAACCTCCCATACGGCTGCCAAATGGAAACTGGGCCAGAAGCGATGCAGAAAAAGGTGCCGCTTTTGCCAACCACCTAAAAAACGTATTCACCCCGAACGTGACAACTGGTGATATCACATTACCAACATTAATCCCACTCAATATCTCCTGTACAGTCGCGATTAAGAAAAATGAACTTATGGAGGCAATAAATAAATGCCTGGATCCAAAAAAGCACTAGGACCAGACTTGATAACGCCCACGATGATAAAAGAACTACCAAAAGTTGCAATAGCCCAATTATTGCACATTTGCACCCAGATAATTGGAAATTTTCTCAAGTTACAAACCTGGAAAAAATCCCAACAATGTGACTTCATACCGCCCCATAAGTTTGCTCTCTGTCTTATCGAAACTCTTCGAAAAACTTTTAATAAAATTGATTTTACCCAAAATTACGGAAAAACAAGTGATTACCAGTTTGGCTTCCGCAAAAAGCATGGCACTATCGAAAAAGTGCAAAAGTACATTGTAGACTCAATAAAAAGCACTTTTGAAAAGAAACAGTACTGCTCCGCTGTTTTCCTCGATATCACCCAGGCCTTCGATAAAGTCTGGCACGAAGGACTTATTTACAAATTACAGCATATTCTTCCCCTAATATGCACTGCCTCCTCAAAAACTATCTCACGAATAGAAAATTTGTAGTAAAATATAAAAGCTTTGTCTCCCTAAAATATGAAATACTGGCCGGAGTACCACAAGGCAGTGTCCTCGCGCCCCTGCTATATATTCTCTATACTGCAGATGTGCCCAAAAGTGATAGAACTCTTATACCGACTTTTGCTGACGACACTGCTATCCTGTGCTCTCACTCAAACCCAGACATGGCAACTCTTTACGTGCAAAAACATTTGGACAATCTAAGTAATTGGCTATCACGATGGAAAATCAAAGTCAACGAATCCAAAAGCTGACACTTAACCTTCACCCTAAGAAGGGGCATGTGTCCTGCTCTGAAGATAAACGGCCAAGTTGTCCCCGAAAGTTCCGAAACAAAGTATCTTGGAATGCACCTCGATCGCCGACTCACATGGCATAAGCACATTCAATCCAAAATCACCCAAATTAAACTAAAACAATTGGAACTAAATTGGCTAATCTCAAAGGCATCTAAGCTAAATCTCACATACAAAGTCCAAATATACAAAAGTATAATAAAACCCATATGGACATATGGAATTGAGCTCTGGGGCACTGCCTCTCCCTCGAACGTGGAAAAACTCCAGAGAGTCCAATCTAAAATCCTGAGACAAATTGCCAGAGCCCCTTGGTTTATAAGAAATGCAAACATCCACAATGATTTGAATAGAGACCGACCGAAATTCGGTTTTTCGGCTTTTCGGCCAAAAAAAGCTGTTTCGGCCGTGTTTCGGAACCCTGCCAAATTTCGTTTTCGGCCGAAATTTCGATATTTCCGCCGAAAATTTCGGTTTGATACGAAAAATGTAACAAATAAATAACAAAGATTACACTGATCGACAAAACTGAACATTTTGTGTGTTAAATATACTTGATAGACAAATTCTTATGTATCTTACAGTACGCACCAAAAATTAAATTTTTGTGCAATTTTCATTATTATTTTTGGATTTGGCATGGCAAAATACATAAGGGACAACCAAGTGGATAAAAGCGGTATGTAACACAAATTTAAGTATTGATCATAGTTTCGAAAATCAGCAGCGACAAAGAAGACAAGTACCCAATTTGTATTGAAAAAAAAAAAAAACTTTGACACTTATTTTCTTGAAAGAATTTGTATGTTACATACAGCCTTCATCCATTCACCCCTTCACAGCGTTCTCACTCTTCTCCTATCGGAGCAGATCTATTACTCTCGCGATGATTTTTAAATTTCTGCTCCTCTACTACTATTGTAAGAAATCTTCTCCTCAAAATATTATGTGAGTTTCATACAATGCTACTACTCTTTCTACAAATCTACTACCATGACAGAAATTTTTACTACTCTCGTAGAATTTCTACTACTCTACGTAAAAAAATTAAATCTACTCCCTGATTGATTTTAGATTACTGATACGCTTAATTATGTACAACTTTATTACATTTATATTCACAATTTTTTCTTTTATTTTTTCGGTTTCGGCTTCGGTTTCGGCCGAAATTAAAAAAATTTAAATTCGGTTTCGGCCGAAAAAAATAATACAAATTTTCGGCCATTTCGGTTTCGGCCGAAATTAAAAAAAGCGATTTCGGTCGGTCTCTAGATTTGAATATTCCTGCAGTAAAAGACGAAATTCCGAAACTTACCTCGAAGTACAAGCAGAAGCTTATGTTTCATCCAAACATTCTAGCTAGAAATGTACTGAGACCTCTGAATCCCTCACGTCTTAAACGAAGCTAATATATTCCCAATATATTAGATACGATAACTCCACATTGCCTAAATCAATGGATATATGGCAATTTACACATCTCACAGCATAGTTAAAGCTGAATTTTAAATTTAGTGTAATTTAAGAATTTTGAATAATCATTGTTAGACCTAAGTTAATATTAGGTGATTCAAATGAATAAAACAACATGGCAAAAAAAAATGTTTTTCCGTTTCTATTCAGATGCACTGAATAACCAAGCAATTCTTGCCAGGATTCGAATACGATTGCAACTTAAGTGTGTGCTGTTACCAGCAATTAGACATTTGAAATTATGTCTAAGACAATTTGTATTGAATGAATTTTCTATTTACCGAGCTCAAAAATAATTTTTCAAAGTAGAGAGTGAACTATCTTTGACTATGCTGCAGTTAAAATACCCCCACCCAGTATGATCCATTTAGAAGTATCTCGAAGTGGCTCAAGACCCCATTTTGAGTCATTTAAAGGTGGATTCGGAGACTCGGACCAAGTTCAAAATCCGTTTCTAAAAATTTTCAAATATAATCATCCAAAAAAAAAAGTTCAAGACCCCATTTTGACCTTTTTATGTGTAGGCTTGGAAGCTCGGACCATGTTAAAAATCCATTTCCAAACACTTCCAATCGAATACAGCAATAAAAAAGACTTAGAAAAAGTTGACTATTTTTTTCGTTATATGGGAACCCTGCCCAGTTTTTTTCCGATTTGGTTGATTCTCGAACTTGATCTCAGTATTCACGAGAAGAACATGTACCCAAAGTTTCAAGTTGATATCTGCAAAACTGCGACCGCTATCGTGCGGACGGACAGACGGACGGACAGACAGACGGACATCGCTAAATCGACTCAAGAAGTGATGCTGATCAAGAATATATATACTTTTCCATACCGGACACGCCTCCTTATGGGCGTTACAAATAGGCTTGCCACACTTGGAGAAGCCCAAACCCGGAGATTTTCAAAATAAAATAATGAAATAAATAATTTTTTTTTAGGCTTTGCTTTTTTTTGTTAGCGACAATTTTCAATGAAAAAAAAATTTCCAAACAAACAAAAATAAAATAATAACAAAGAAATTTTTTTACATTGGCTTATTTCGTGCACCCTAAATGTGTACAGTGACCCAAAAAAGTATTCGACATACAGTTTTTTATTAAAATACAGCACTTTCGACATTTTTTATAATAAAAACCTTAGGTTAGGTTAAGGTGGCTGCCGGAACACCTACACACTTAGACCAAATAAGGTCCATTGTGATACCACATGCTTCTTGCTGCAATTATCATGGGCAAGTATATGATAATTGCAGGGACCTACAGTTTTGCCAATGTTTACGAGAGGTGACGGTCTTTACAGAAAAACATGTCACACAAATTAATTCTGTATCTTGCCCCGGGTAGGGATTGAACCTCATCCCCTCCGGTGACGGTCTTTCCAGAAAAACATGTCACACACACTTTTCCTTGACCAGTCCCGGGAAGGGATTGAACCTCATCCCTTCCGATCGTGACACAGCAGAACCGCTTAACAAACTGCACCACGGCCGCCACTTAAAACCTTAGTATCATTGGAAAGGTCTAATCAATAGCTTTTGAATGACTATCACAATAATCCGTAAAGTACACTTCGAGAAAACCAGGGTTGACAAATTATCTATTTTCCGAATTTTTTTCCTGGGAGTATACTATTTTTTTGTGGAATGAAAAAAAAATGTTGGTTTTGTAAAATTTCTGGGAATTTTTTTATCACAAAACTTTCTTTTGCAAAGTAGCCATGATTTTTTTTTACTTAAGTTGTCCTGATAGTCATTCGGAAGGTATTGATTTGACCTTTCCAATGGTACTAAGGTTTTTATCATGCAAAATGTTGAAAGTGCTATATTTTAATAAAAACTGCATGTCGAATACTTTTTGGGCCACGTATATATTTATGGTTTGCCGAAAATTTAATAATGTGGATATTGGGTATCAAAGGGAAGGTCTAATCAATACCTTTCGAATGTGCGATTCTTTTTTTTTGATGAAACAGGTGGTCGAACCTCTTCGAATGATACCAAATATTCACATTATTTAATTTGCGGAAACCATAAATAAACACATTTAGGGTGCACGAAATAAGCTGTAAGCCACTGTGGTGAAAATAATATTGTAAATTAAAATTAACATTAATATTATACAGCCGAGATGGTCCAATAGTTAGAAATCGATTCGGGACCTAAAAATATGAAAAAAATATTTTGTGCTGTTATGGCTAATTTGCCACCCATTTCATTTTTAGGTTTTTGTGAATTAACCATATAAGATAGAAATACACTTATCGGCTCATTGAAAAGGCCTTATATTCGCATGTTAGACCCTAAAGATTGTCGTAAATAATATGGTTTATCCTATTATTACATATTAACACTATTCTTTTTTTAAATAGAAAAATAGAACGAAGACGATATATTATAAATGGGCGATATATTATAGAAAGCTTTTTGATATCCAACCGATAAGTTTATTAGGTATTTTCCAAAAGCACGGAGCACTTGGTTCGGTCGAAATAATCGAAATAATAAGTAAATAACAGAAAGAACTCGAATGAAAGAATAAAAGGGTGTGTACTTTATTTTCAAATGTTTAACCCAAATAAATTTTGGCAAAAATTTTTAAAATTAACAAAAAATTACTAAAGCTATGAAAAAACCGGAGAAACGTTCAAATTCCCAGAGTCTCCGGGCAAAAACCCTGTGTGTGGCAAGCCTAGTTACAAACGTTGTGCCAAAGTTTGTATACCCTGCCACAGTGAGTGTGGGGGTATAAAAATATACAACATTTTCAATCTTTTTAAGAAAAAGTACTCGATACCAAATACTCGATACTTTTATTGGATATTTTTGCAAGTATCGAATTTTCCCTTCGATACAAGCGATGAGTAAAAGCATCGATACTTTAGTGGGATCGGACCAACACTATCCAAGCATGGCTTGAGTCCAAATTTGCCAGATTTATCATTAGCTTCTCATTTAGTTGACTGCCAATTATGTTATTTACAAACATACTATATATAATTTCACATACGCGGACGATTACTAGAGAATTGCAAACTTTTCTTTGCAATGAATGTCAAATTCTAAATGTTTGACATTACATTAACAAATCTGAGTCGCTTTCACTAGCCCCTCCAACATATGTGTCAGTTTAGCATTTGAAAGAACAAAAATAATAGCATTCCGTTAATTTCTTTCATGTGCTCCTGTTACAAGTTGCCATCCCAATAACCTTTGTTATTGTAATACATTTTACTTGCTTGTACCTTACGTTGTTAAACTTATTTCCAAACTTAATCAACAGTAATAACAAGAGTGGTATTATTGTAATTGTTGTCGTATATTACTTTATGGAAGACAGAGAAAGCAATTATGAAATTGAGCGATTAAATAAATAGATACATATTAGAAAAATAATGCCAGAAAAATATCACAGATGTGTTTGGTATTTTTGTAGATGTGTTGTACTGAAATATTTATGAAACTTAAATTAATTTAATGTAATCCCAAGGCTTTAAAAACGAGATAAGTTGCATGCCTGTGCACAAATTGGTCGGGCAACATAATTTCTACTGAGAATATATATTACATTCATTACCCAAAACTAAAGCGCTTTCACAAAAACCAATACAGTTATTTCCGCTTAATTGAGTCGACCAAAATGCACAACTTTTGTTTCAAAAATCGGTTAATTGTTTTACTGACTCAATTAAAAGTTTACTCGGTTACATGGTCCACTGAGGCAATTAAAAGAAATACGCTAAATTGCGTAGCGTGCTCAATAAAGCGGAGTTTCTCATAGAGTAGTACCAACATTTATAACGCCCATAAGGAGGCGTGTGCGGTATGGAAAAATATATATATTCTTGATCAGCATCACCTACTGAGTCGATTTAGCCATGTCTATCTGTCCGTCTGTCTGTCTGTCCGCACGATAGCGGTCGTAGTTTTGGAGATATCGACCTGAAACTTTGGGAACATGCTTTTTACTTCAAAAGTAAGAGCAAGTTAGTTTCATTGCTGTTTTCTATTTAGACCAGTCATTCTGTGATTTGCTCCATACAATTACAAAAATTAGCGTACGCAATTTTTTTTTGCTGAACTCATGTGGAGGCGTGTCTTAAGCTTAATTCCAAATCGGCGGGACTCTAGAGCTGCCATAAAGAGGAAAAAGGAAATCGCCTGTTATCAATTTGAAGAGAATTACACCGCCTTCTTTCATAAAGTTGATAGCTTGTATTATATAACTTGTCAAAGTTGTGTATATCTGGTTTTCGTGTCATATTTTGTAAACAGTGGGATCCACGTTGATCAGACTTATCACCAATCTTGTAGGTAACAAAATTCTCTACTATTTTTAGGTACAACATTTTGTTGTGTGGCTCAGAGGTGTCAGCCGAAGTTTTTAATAAACGTTAGCCGCCGGCGATGACCCCGGCTAAAAAACGGCTTGCGGCTAAGCCAAAAATCACGATTTTTTTTATTCGAATCTAATTTTTTTGGATGATTTCTAACAAAAAAAAAATTAAAATAAAATGGACACAGGTCGACATATTTTTGGAAAAAGTAAAAAAAAAATTATTTTTTTAAATTAATTGTGACATTTTTATAAATGAAATTGCTAAGCAATTTTAGCAGTAAAAAAGTTGTATTTTGAAAATTTTGAGCATATTCATTTAAAGGAAAATCGGCTTAGCCAAATAACCGGCTTAGCCGATCAGCTAGCCGCCGCCGACTGAAATTAGATCAGCCGCCGCCGCCGACGATTTTCCATCGGCTGACACCTCTGGTGTGGCTATTGGTTTAAAAATTATAGTTCGGCAAACATGAAATTTTTAAATAATTGCAACTGTTGTCAAGAAACTCCTTTCGAAGTAGATCTCGCAATGATTTTTAAATTTCTACTCCTCTACTACGGTAGTAGATTTTTCTAATTTCCTCAAAATATTTTCTATTACTATTGTAAGAAATCTACTCCTCAAAATTTTATGTGAGTTTCAAAATTACTACTCTTTCTAGAATTTCTACTACTATCGTAGAATTTCTACTGCTCTACGTAGAAAACCATATCTACTCCCCTCTCTTGAAATCTACTACCCTGACAGTAATTTCTACTACTCTCTTAGAATTTCTACTACTTTGCGGAAAAAATTGAATCTACTCCCCTGTCTCTAAATCTACTCTCCTAAAATCCAATATCTACTACTCTCGTCGTAGCAAAAAGTAATAACCCTGCCCCTTCAATTGATTGGCACGCATTTAATAGTTCGCTTCTAAATTCATCTAATTCATGATCTGAACTTCAATTTTTCGATTTCAGCCAACTGCGCTTAATTATGTACTACTTTATTACATTTAAATACATTTTTCTTTTATTTTTTCGGTTTCGGCCGAAATTAAAAATATGAAATTTCGGTTTCGGCCGGAAAAAAATAGAAAAAATTTCGGCCATTCCGGTTTTGGCCCACCTACTGGCACAGTATTAAAGTGTCATCTCATTAACCCTTAACTTTTCATAAATCATTGAGTTTTATGCACATGTTGCTGTAGTCGCGCGGTCGTCGAAACTTAAAAACAACGAAAAAATCGAGACTGATATAAAATCGTTCATCTTTGTTAAGTGAATTTTCAACTGTTTTTCATCAATGTAGAAGGGAAAATATGATTGGAATTCTTAGATTGTTTGTATTCTTCACGCTTTCGACAAACAATGGAACATTATTATGAAATGGGGATGAGGATTCTGGGATTCTGTCAGAATAGCAAAAGTGCCCACCTACTGGCACCCTTGACACAACATCGTGTAAACATCGTGATGTTCACTTCAAATGTGTCAACATGCAAAGGGGCTATTTCACTTGCAAAAACTAGGGTTCTGAATATTAGGGGGAAGCTGCAGGCAGCGAAACATAATTTTAACCCACTTTTTCATTTATTTACATTTATTTTGCTAATAAAATCTCACGAATCCTTTTGTTTCAGTTCAAATGGTCAGAGTGAACCACTGAAAGAATAAACAACATATACAAATTATATACTAGGGTTTACACTTCATTTTCGATTGTTTACAGAGAATTGTTAATGGATGCCAGTAGCTGGGCACCTTTTTTGGAGAGTCGATTTTGGAGACTTTTGCTAGATCTACTGCCAAAATCGTAGTTTTCGGAATTAAGTTCCATTGAAAATTCTTGTAATTTATTGAACTCAGCTTTCAAACGAACCCGAGATCTCCGCAAAATTATGTTTCAAATGAAAGTTATGGCCTGAAAACCTTAGGGTGCCAGTAGGTGGGCACCCTCCCCTACATATTTCAAATGACAATTAACCGAAATTTTGTATAACAGAATTACAAATCATTTTATATTATGCTACTCAATTAAGAGAGTATTGCAATAAAGCGGAACTCAATAAAGCGGCTAAATCCCTGTATATCTTATATTGGACTTTTTCATTGAACATTTTTTGACTCAATTAACCGGAAAAATCAATTAAGCGGGGCACAATTATGCGGAAACAACTGTATTTCAATATTTCATTAAGTTTACAATTATATTGTAATATTGAAATTAATGTTTTCCTGGGAAAAAACGAGTTGAAAAACATTCTGCACGTACTTAATGAGTCAAGTGTCGAATATAAATTATTCATATTATGCAGCACTTGTTGCTCTGAGAGCGTAAACGATAATTTTTCCCTCTTGTATTAAATGTCATGCTGTTTCAGAATTTTTGAAATATTAGCAGCATAGCTGCATTTCGGCATCGAGTGATGACATTGCGAACCACATCATTGGATTCCGAAATACGACCATATCCAAAATAGCAACGTTGAGTTGCAAACAGTAATAAGGTTGCTCAGCGTAAACCAGATTACGGCTGTTCGGTCACCAAATCTAATCCAAAATGTGCAATATACAATGGAAAGTTCTATTTTTAGATTTAAAAACTTCAGTTTATAAGACTTTTAGAAAAAACGATCGCTTGCTGAGCAATATGCAAACGTTTTAACGCTTGTCAATAATGCCGGAAATAGATAAGTCGGTTAGAGTGCACTCCAAACTCCAGAGGATTTTGGTTCGAATTCCGGAAAAACTGAATTTGTTGGGTTTGGGTCGAAATTCTGAATGGCCAAAATTCTGTATTCAAAATTCGGCTTTGTAAAATTCTGTATTGTTGGTAATGTGAAAAAGCGAGCGCTTTTCACAGTATCAACATTTTGTTTTATATCAAATGCAGAATTTTGCAATACAAACTTTTTCATGCTTACACACAATTGCTCCAAATTTTGTTGGTTTTCTTTTTAACAAACACATAACGGTTCATTTATTCGTGATGACTGTAGTACTGATCATTTTTCAAGAGTTGTAGTCATTGTCAGCTTATAAAGTAATTTGTTAATAGTAAATTGTTAATGAATTGTTTGTGAAATGTCGGAAATTTGTGTTTTGAAATCTAACAAAGGGAAAGATATGCTTTGTGTCACAATATAACTAAAAATCGGCGCATTCGAAAAATCAAAAGTAAAATTAATTGTTTAGGTCCTGCTTTCAAAAATTTTTTTTCAAAAACTCTTTTTATGATTTTAAAAAATTTAAGAAATTTTTCTTTTCTCTGTTGAAAATAAAAATTTCTTAAATTTTTAAGAAGAGTTTTCTTAAAAAGAGTTTTTTAAAAAAATTTATTGGAAGCAGGACCTAGAGCCTGATCAAGTAAACAAAAGGATCATACAGAATTAAGGTCGAAAAAATAAAATATTTAAATCCATATTTTCTACATTTTTATTTTTCATTCATATTTTCTCATTTTTTGTATTTTTTATCCATATTTTCGAAAAAGTTATATAAATATTAAATATCGATACCTTAAAGCACAACCATCCTATGTCCATTTTTTCAAAACTCTAGAAAATGAAATACAAATTTTCAAATTTGTATGTTTTGTATGGAAATTGATTTTTATTTCCTCATTTTTTAATTACTTTCATTACGATTCCCACAAACCACTAAAGCCTCTCTGAATCAGATTATTCTCAGGAATCCAAAAATGACAAAAACTCGGTTTTCATGAAAACGCCATGGTTGCATGGCTCACGAAAATAAGGTTGAACGAGTCGCTCTTTCGGGAGAGCAATATGGTTTTGATTAAAAGCATGTTTCTGACGTTTAAAATGTAAACCGAAAAGAATTGAAAACAAAAGAAAACGAAATTTAATTTTCAAATTGAATATTTATATATTTTTGAAAAAAAAATGAGTTGTGCAATGAAAACCTATTCAAATACGCTTTATTTTTGCGAAGGAAGCTTTGTGTAGTTCTTAAATTATCCGAGAATAGAAAATATAAGGCAAATCTGGATGTTGGAATTCCAACCGCACAAATATACACACAACAAAATCTTAAAAAAATAAAAACAAAGAAGTTTTTTTCAAAGCAAATGATAAAATTAAAATTGTCAAAAAACAGAGCAGTTGTCAAAGTTGCTGAGAGTGCTCTAACCTCTAAATTCTTGAATCATGGATGGTTGTTCTGTAAGTTATCGATATCAAAGAAAAATTGAATAATTTCGAAAAAAGGTTGTAAGAGTCTGTTATTTGTTTGTACCCGTGGCAGCACCGGTTTCAAACATGAAAATGAAAAATTGAGCCAATGAAAGAGACAACATTTCTAATTAGTACACTCTATTAATTTCACAATGCATCATTGCAATGGTCAGTGTGAACCACTGAAAGAATAAGCAGCACATGCAAATTAATAAACTTGGAGTATATTCATAGTCAAATTTAGTAGCTGCTAAACCTTAGTACCAGGTTAGCCCTTAAAGTCCTAAGACCGTCTACAGAAGGTCATCACTAAAATGCAATTCTATTCAAACTCAATACTTTTCACGCTCTAAGCGTTAGACTTTATTCTTCGGATTGAATTTACCTATCGAATGGTGTCGGTTTCAACGCGATCCGGTGACAGGCGCGAAAATTACTAAAAATTTTTGTGTAAATCCAAATTTAAAAAAAAATACTTCGCAACTGCTCAATCGACTCCGGAATTTTTTTGGTAAGTTGTTTGAAGGTGTATTTTGATATTTTGTTGGTAGTTTGATTTGTGAATCAAAATTGTGGTTCAAATCGAGGTTTTTGTGAAGACCTTCTGTAGACGGTCTTAGGACTTAGAGGAAAAAAAAATGTACACTGGAGCAAGAAATGATAACATCTTTTTGCCTCATAAACCAAACATTGGAGTAACAGGAAATGTTGTAATCAGGTAAAATAAATGTTTTCAAAATAAATTTTGGGTTTTTTTTTGTCTGTTAGTATTTTCCTGTATTGATCAATGTACTAAGCATTTACTTCGAAAAAAAACGATTTTTTATACTGCAAAAGTTCTATTTTTTTTCAGCTAAAGTCCTAAGACCGTCTACAGTCGGTCTTCAATCTTTTTCACCTGGCGCTTCCAGGTAACATTTTTTTGACAAACGGACTTGAAATTCGTGTTTTTCAGCCTTAAATCATCCTAGAACCAAAATTCTCATAACAAAATTCCTCGTATTTCGATTCCAGGACTTTAAGGGTTAGTATCGTACTAAAGATAAGGTGGAACCTAATTTGACTATGAATATGGGCCTTTTTCGATTTTTTTGCAGCGAATTGTAAGTGGGTGCCAGTAACTGGGATCTTTTTTTAGAGGGTCGATTTTGGTGACTTTTTCGAAATTTTTAAGTTCTTGTTAGCTATTGAACTCAGCTTTCAAATGAAACCGAGAGCTCCGCGAAATGTAAAAACATACATCAAAAACAAACAAAAATAATTAAATCTATCGTCAATATTTCTTATTTTTTCGTCCATATTTCGCGTGTTTTATCGTCCATATTCCATACCTATTTTCAAGTTTTTCGTCCATATAAAAATAAGCCCTGGTCATAATATATTTCGCTCTACACAAAATAAAATATATGTCATTTCTCCAAAACGAAGTTTTTTCGCATCTGCATACATTAAAGCATAAAGCTCGGTATGCCGATGAGACAAAATGGAAATTTTGTTTGTTGTTTGGAAATCTTGTTTGTTCTTCGTTTTTTTTATATTGGTTTGCTTATGGGTGCTGAATTTTTTCCCATTTGTATACCGGGCTTACACACCCCACACACCAACGCGAAATTCCACAGCCGCAGCGGAATATTCGCCTACCAAATATACCAAAATAAACACTGAGGGAAAAAAATAATGAAATCAAATTAAAACGTATTTAAATCAACTAAAAACGTATTTGATAGTGCTCCTAAGCTGTTTTTATTTAAATCAAATATGCGTGTATTTAAAATTGTATTAAATATGGAAATATTTTTTTATTTATTTAAATGGCAAAAAAAAGGGGTTTCTCTTTCTTTATTTGCACCTTTTTCAAGTTATTTATTTTTTGCTTTATTTAATTTTTTTATTTGCTTAGAATCATTTGTAAAAACTTTTCCAAGAGCGGGTCGAATTTCTGTATTCTAAAATTCTGTAGGGTCAATATTCTGCAAATCACAAAAAAATGCTGTTTGGTCAATTCTGCAGTTTGTATTGCAAAATTCTGCATTTGATATAAAAACAAAATGTTGATAATGTGAAAAAGCGAGCGCTTTTTCAGCATTTTTTAATGATTTGCAGAATATTTTTCATTTTCATGTTTGTAACCGGTGTTGCCACGGGTTCAAACAAATAACAGACTATTACTACCTTTTTTCGAAATTATTCAATTTTTCTTTGATATCGATACCTTAAAGACCATCCATGATTCAAGAATTTAGAGGTTAGAGCACTCTCAGCAACTTTGACAACTGCTCTGTTTTTTGACAATTCTAATTTCACCATTTGCTTTGAAAAAAACTTCTTTGATTTTATATTTTTGAGATTTTGTTGTATGTATATTTGTGCGGTTGGAATCCCAACATCCAGATTTGCCTTATATTTTCTATTCTCGGATAATTTAAGAACTACACAAAGCTTCCTTTGCAAAAATAAAGCGTATTTGAATAGGTTTTCATTGCACAACTCATTTTTTTTTCAAAAATATATAAATATTCAATTTGAAAATTAAATTTCGTTTTCTTTTATTTTCAATTCTTTTCGGTTTACATTTTAAACGTCAGAAACATGCTTTTAATCAAAAACGTATGTTGCTCTCCCGAAAGAGCGACTCGTTCAACTTTATTTTCATGAGTCATGGCGTTTTCATGAAAACCGAGTTTTTGTCATTTTTGGATTCCTGAGAAAAAGCTGCATCAGAGAGGCTTTAGTGGTTTGTGGGAATCGTAATGAAAGTAATTGAAAAATGAGGAAATAAAAATCAATTTCCATACAAAACATACAAATTTGAAAATTTGTATTTCATTTTCTAGAGTTTTGAAAAAATGGACATAGGATGGTTGTGCTTTAAGGTATCTATATTAAATATTTATATAACTTTTTATTAATTTAAATATCTTTATTCGTTCGTTTTTTTTTTCATTATTATTATTAACTGTATCAACATTTTTCGAAATGTATTTACATTGTGAACATCAATTATGCAACTCTGAGTACGTGGTACTCGAGGACCAACCTTGCTATTTTGACATTGTCGTAATGCTTTTTGACTTTGTTATAAGTTGTTCTCCCTAATTAAGACTTTTTATTAATTTCACAATGGCAATGACGTATTTAAACTTTTAGAAAAATGTTTAGAAAATATGGATAAAAAATACAAAAAATGAGAAAATATGAATGAAAAAAAAAATGTGGAAAATATGGATTTAAATATTTTATATAATATATATTTTATTTTTTTGACCCTAATTGTTTATGATGCTTTTGGTTACTTGTTCAGGCTCTAGGTCCTGCTCTTCTTAAAAATGTAAGAAATTTGTATTATTAAATTTTTTAAAAACATAAAAAGAGTTTTTTAAAAAAAATATTTGGAAGCAGGACCTAGAGCCCGAACAAGTAACCAAAAGCATCATATAATATAAATTGTTTTCAAAGAAACTAAATGGTCATTCCATTATTTTTGCTGTTTGCGGGTTGTCAAAAAATTTCTTCAAAGTACTCAAAAAAGCAGCTCTTTTTCAAAGAACTTTAACCACGCCACCCATAGTGTGAATAATTACAACCCAGCTTTCTTTCAATTTCTTTTGTTCTTAATCATCTTTAACTACTTATCAACATTTCTTTTAATTGACATTCTTCTTTTTCTACTACTTTTTTTTCTTGAAATAAAACGAGTGCGGGCGTAGCTTGTCTTCGTGCAAATATAACTAAATTCAGTTTTTCTTTATTTTATCAATCTTTAACATTTGTCATCCCATGCGGGGAACCTGATTCCTCGAACATGGCATTGATTAATCTCAATAATTAATAAAACTTTGATCATTTTGCGAAATTTCAAGAAAGCGAATTTAACCTCAAAATTGCAATGGCATTTGCTCAAGAAGAACGTGTTACGAGCTTAATCGGGAAATTTCTAGCGAATACACGTAAAACAGCTAGGCCGAAGCAAACCAAAGGGTACATCTCTCGAGCGATATATGAGAGCCCGCGATGAAATTCTGGCGCTGAAAGTCACACAGTAGAATGGAGCAAGCATGCAGAAGTGCTTGAAACTGGATATATAGCGATAGAGAGCGCTTATTGTGAGGCGTTGGGTGAACGATGCTATCCGAAACCATGCATGACACGACGGTACATTCTAATGGGAATACCTAAATTTTCATTCTCCTTTCAGGAATGGTTAACATTCAAGAACATGTTTTCAACTTGTGTAATAGAAGACAATCAAACGTTCAACGTTTGCATTACCTAAAAAGTAGTGTCCGTGGTGAGGCTGAGGGGTGAGTTACTGAAAGTAATTTTACAACTGCTTGGTACATTTTGCAACAAAGATTTGACAATAAACGTAGATTTGACAATAAACGTAGTAAAGACGGATCCGCGCGACATCATCAAATTGCCGACAATGAATTACGAGTCGGCAGTTTCCATGCGTAAAATTATGAACGGTACTACTGAGGCAGTGCGTGCACTAAAGAAGCTGGGTTGCCCGACTTCCGAATGGGATGACTGGTTAGTGTTCATGATGACTGATAAATTGGATGCGGCCACTGTGAAGGCCTGGGAAATGTCGCTAGAATCACCAGTCGTTCTTCCGACTTTTGATGATTTAACAAAGTTTCTAAGAAATGGTATAAAAGGTCTGGATACAATCGTCGCAACTGTTAAGCCAAAGCCGAAGGAATACAATTCTCAGCAGCCAACTGCACAGCCAATACGAAGCCATTATACTAACGTCAGTTCGATTTCGTCACTAAGGCGAAATTATGCGTCAACTGTTTCAAAGCTGACCATGTTCAACGTGAGTGTTCTTCGACTTCCACATGCTTCAAATGTAAGGAAAAACATCATACGCTGCTTCACGACAACTTTCAGCCGCAAACCAGCCTTTCCGTCAATCATTTTCGCACCGAAAACACTGGCTTCAACAGGTCACAACAGCAACATACAGGGGTACCGCAAGTATCTTTCAATCCTATAATGCTTGCCACGGCTCACCTTCGAGATCTATTAGATAGTGGTTCACAGGCATATTTTGTAAGAGAATTTGCCGTTCAACAGTTACACCTACACCGCTCCCATATTCAAGGCCCAATACTTGGAATAGGCGGATCAACAGTAGACAGGTCCACAGGCTTGGTGGAGATTACAGTCACCTATCTTGTAAAGCCAAATTTCCGGTTCAATTGTAAAGCACTTGTTATACCCCCACACTCACTGTGACAGTGTATCCTAACTTTGATACAACGTTTGTATCGCCCATAAGGAGGCGATGTCCGTCTGTCTGACCGTCCGTCCGTCTGTCCGACCACACGATAGCGGTCGCAGTTTTGGAGATATCAACTTGGGTAAACTTTGGGTAAATGTTTTTCTCTTGAATACTGAGATCAAGTTCGAGAATTAGCCAAATCGGACAAAAACTGGGAGTGGTTCCCATATAACGAAAAAAATGGTCAACATTTTCTAAGTCTTTTTTGTTGCTGTATTCGATTGGAAATGCTTGGAAATGAATTTTTAACATGGTCCGAGCTTCCAAGCCCACATATAAATATGTCAAAATGAGGTCTTGAGATAAAAAATATTTTTTTGGATGATTATATTTGAAAATTTTTAGAAACGTATTTTGTACGAGTCTCTGAAACCACCTATAAATGGCTCAAAATGGGGTCTTGAGACACTTCGAGATACTTCTAAATGGATCATACTGTGTGGCTGCGGAATAGTCGAAGAAGTACCACGAATCACGCTTGGGGAGCCTGATTCGTGGTACACCCGTCGATCCCAATCAATTTTGCGAATTTTTGGATCTACAACTAGTTGATCCTTCATTCTATGAACCTGGATCCATAGACGTTATATTGGGAGCCCACCTCCCATATAAGTGAAAATCGTGTTTTTACCGTAATTTTAAGATTTCATCAAAACAGTATGAAATTTTGTTTAGGGGGGTTTTTGGGGTCGCTGATTTCGAATTTGATGTCGCATTTTCAAAATTCAAGATGGCGGATCCAATATGGCGGGCGAAATTTTAAGATTTCATCCAAACAGTATGCAATTTTGTATAGAGGGGTTTTTGGGGCGCTGATTTCGAATTTGATGTTGCATTTTCAAGATTCAAGATGGCGGATCTAATATGGCCCAGTAGGTGCAGGGTATATAAAAGTCGGATTGCCCGACTGAAACTTACTCACTTTTTTAAATAATATTTTGGTATCCTACCCCCTTTGCTTTCATAAAAGTAGTAGTCATCGATTATGACATATTTTCGAAATGGAAGGATTATGTCACGTGACATATTTTCGAAATGGAAGTATTTTTTTCAAATCGATGGCAACACTGCTCGGGATTGGCCCGTCTTCGTTACGACCCTCTTCGAGTTTCCCCCCACTACAATTCCGACATTTTGGAGTTATTACAGACCGCACTTGTATCAAAAGATGTAACGAAGCGACTCACACTCCATATATATATGGCCTGGATTGTGGCAAATCCGACTTAACTGCGTACCCGAACTATGATTGATTTGTATCGCTTCTACTTTCTCAGATCTATTCCCATACTCATATACCATAATCATCAAAGCAAACATACGGGAGGTGTAGTGATATATATTCACAACTCAATTCAATTTAATATTAAATATAATAAATCCGTAAGTATTAAATTAGTAGTAATTAAATTAAAAAACCTAGACATTAAATGGCAAATAGGAGTGTTGTATCACTCACCAAGTGCAAATGATACAGATTTTTTAAACTTCTTAAATAATATCATAAGTGAAATATTTGACAAAACAATTAATAATATTCTAATCGGAGATTTTAATATAAATGTAAATAAAAACACTCCTTGCAGTACTAAATTAAAACAAATATTCGGAAAAGCGGCTATGAGTCAAAAAATAAATTTCAACACAAGGATCACGGAAAATACTGAAACACTTCTTGACCTACTGTATAGTGATACAGATAATATAAAATGTGAGAGATTGGATGAAAACCAAATATCAGACCATGAAACAATTAGGTTTAAATTTAGTACAAAAAAATAATACAAATGAGACTAAAAACAAAAAGAATTACATGGGATCGCTATACTCCTGGAAGTTTAACGGATATCTTCAGAACACATACGTATATCGAAATGAGTTATATGGATGTAAATAACAAAGCTGGATTTTAGAAAACAATACTCGAAAATTCAATGAAACAATTGACTCGTGAAAAATATGTGACAATAAAGCTAACAAATAAATGGTATGATAATGAACTTGTAGAGCTATATAATTATAAAAACGGTTTGTACAAACTAGCAAAAGATGCAGCAGATTGGGAACAATACAATGTAACCAAAAAATATTATAAAAAATTTGTAAAAATTAAAAAAATTTCAAGGACAGTAAAATGATGTGGAAGTGTTTAAAACAAGCTATTAATATGGGCGAAGAAATTAATGTAATTAAAAAAGTTGTTATAAACGGGTCATTAGTTGAAAATGATCAATAAATTGCCAATCAACTAAACAAATTTTTTGTACATAGCATACAAGAGATAATAAACAGTATACCCTCATGGGTGCACTGTCCATAGCACCCACAAATAGTGACTTAATACAATATGAAATTAAATTTCGTGAAATAACTCTTGACGAATTATACACTATTGTGAACAAATTTAAAAATAAAAAAGGAGGTAAAAATTTAATATCTGAAGGTGTTATAAAAGATTCCTTTGACTATATAGGACATTTTTATGTGATATTAATAAATGAGAGTATTAAAAACAATATTACACCACAAATATGGAAAACATCGACTGTAATACCAATTGAAAAAGTAAAAAAAAAACAGTTAAAGCTGAGGAATTCAGACCAATAAATACCCTACCTAGAGATGAAAAAATATTAGAAACGGTTATAAAAAATCAATTACTAGAGTATTTTGACGCAAATAAAATTATAATCTCCGAACAATCGGGTTTTCGAAAGAAACATTCGTGTGAGACAGCACTAAATGGAGTTATCATAGATTGGAAAAGTGAGCTAAACCACAATAAATATATAATCGCTGTATTCATCGACCTAAAAAGGGCGTTTGAGACAATAGATCGAGATACTTTAATTAAAAAACTTTATAATATTGGAATCAGAAATTCTGAACTTCACTGGTTTAAAGACTTTTTAACCAACCGTCGTCAAAGAACGCGAGTCAACAACTCTCTATCAGAGGAAATAGCTGTCGAAATAGGTCTACCCCAGGGGTCAGTGCTTGCACCAATATTATTCATTATATATATAAATGATATACCCTGTAAGACTTGCCTAACCGAGAGTAAAAAAAAAATATATAATTTGATTTTTAAACCAAAGAAAAAGAGACAACATGTGAGCATGTGTAAATGCGACAGGTTATTGCTATTGTTGCAAAACTTAGTCGTAACCATATGAAACCAAAACGTAACCAGTCGCAGTGGTTACTCGAACTTCAAAAGCAAATTTATATTCTTAAAATTTGTACGAACTATCGCGCTGAGCTTATTTTCCGTGCTATTTCCGCGGAAATTTATATTTACAACAAGAAAATTGTTTTAGAAATAAGTAAAAAAAGTATATCTATGTATGCAACCGAGTACCGATTTCTTCAATATGAATAAAAAAAACCAATTCCAAAAAAAAAACATCACAAAGAACGCCATCGATAAAAAAGCGCGACCAATTTGCGAAAAACAAAACTGAAAAAGTAAAAATTAACAAAAAACTAGAGAGTGGACTATCTTCGGCTATACCGAAGCTGAAATACCCCCACACAGTAGGAAGAAGTACCTCGAACATAAAAAATTGTGGTCTCAAGACCCTATTTTGAGCCAATTATAGGTGGTTTTGGAGCCCAGACCATGTCCAAAATCCATTTCTAAAAATTTCCAATTAAATACACAAAAAAAAAAAAATTGGTCTCAAGACCCCATTTAGACCGTTATATATGTAGCTGCGGAACCTCGGACCATGTCAAAAATACGTTTCTAAACATTTCCAATCGAATACAACAATAAAAAATTTTTACCTTTTTTTTCGGTGTATGGGAGCCACGCCCAGTTTTTGTCCGATTTGGCTGATTCTCGAACTTGATCTCAGTATTCACGAGAAAAACATGTACCCAAAGTTTCAAGTCGATATCTCCAAAACTGCGACCGCTATCGTGCGGACGGACAGACGGACAGACGGACAGACGGACATCGCTAAATCGACTCAGGAGGTGATACTGATCAAGAATATATATACTTTTTCATACCGGACACGCCTCCTTATGGGCGTTACAAACGTTGTGACAAAGTTAGTATACCCTGCCACAGTGAGTGTGGGGGTATAAAGATAAGTATAAAAAGGGAAAGAATATAAAAATGGAAAAAAGAAACTTTACTAATCAAATGAGTAAAGAAAAAAGAACATATAATGAAAATGTTGCAAAATTTAGGAATTTGTTAAAACGTTCTCGTGAAATTGATGCAGTGGAGGAAAGTGATTTTGTGGAGGAAAGCGATGTAGTGGAGGAAAGTGATGTGTACGTAGTATTGTGTAGTAAGTTTATTTCTCAAATCATATTGAATCGTATTGTATCTAATGCAATATTTGGTTTTCCATACATTTTGATATTTTTCAAAAAGAAGGGCGGATGGCCTTCGAAAAGAAGGTGAAGAAGGAAGTGGAACGCAGCCACAACCGTTCGAAGCAGCGCAAATTTTACAACAACAAAACGGCACAAAAAGAAAACCAAAAGTAGTTCAAATACAATAAAAATGAAGTGATAATTTTTATTTTTGTATACAATTTCTTTTAGGACAAAATACTTATTTTGCCTTTTAGCCCTAGATGGCATTTGAATTGTTTTTTTTTGCATTTAATAATATAAAATAAATATGTACTGAACTGAACTAAAATATATATATGATTTAAAATAAAAGAAAAGCAAACTGTACTTCATTGGGTAGATATAACTGCTTTATACAGCAATAACCGACAATTGTATTAGTGCTAACCAATATTTGCCTTACATCTAACCTGATTGTTCTAGTTAGATATAACCGAATTTTAGACTAGTAATAACTACTACGTTGGTTGTATCTAACCGGATTTTTAGTCCGGTCAGACCGTATTTTAGGTCACGTCTACCATAAAAAAATTGGTAATATAACTAGTTACTAACCGGTTAGTTATGACATGAGTGAGCGAGTGCAATATACTTTCATCATATTATGATATTCGTGTAAAAGAAAGGGATACAAGATCTCTCAAAAATCGCAATTCAGGTTGAATTGTCATTTTGCTCATCACATTCTAATAGAAACTCTCCCATATATTGAGACCGAAATTTCCGTTTCGAATTTCGGTTATATGACCGGTCCTAAAACCGGTAGTGTTCTTACAGGGATAAACACCGCTTTACGATACTGTAGTGTTAAATTGTTTGCTGTTGATGCACTGTTATCAGTAAGTGATACAGATATAAATTCCACTTTGAATAAAATGCAAATGGACTTAAATACATTATACAAATGGTTATGTGTAAATAAACTTAAGTTAAATATTGACAAGACGCAATATATGATAATTGGACGAAACAATATAAAGACGACAGAATTCAACTTAAAAATAGATAATGAACACATAAAAAAGGATGTAATATTAAATATTTAGATATTCAAATAGACTACAAATTAAAATTTCATGAACACATAGACTATATTGTAGGTAAAATAGCTAAACAAATTGGTTTTATACAAAGAACAAGTTCTCAATTAAAACAAAAATTGAAAATTACTCTATATAATGCATTAATTGAACCATATTTCTCATACTGTCCATCAATATTATATATAATGCCGGACAGTTACTTAGATCGATTGCAAAAGTTACAGAATAGGGCAATGAGGTTTATCCTCCACAAAAAACTAGATACTCCGATAAATGAAATGATTAACTCTTTAAAATGGTTAAGTATCAAGCAAAAAGTTATCTATTATACCATGAAATTTATTTATAACATCAAAATGCACCAGACTATCTAAGTGACAAAATAGTTTATGTCAGAGATGGACATTCATGCAATACTAGAAATAAGGATCAATTTAAGCTTACAACTCTTGTTTAAGAGAGATATTGACAAACAAAAATTTGTATTACAAAGGCTTTAAGCTATATAATGAACTTCCTGAGGAAATTAGAAAATGTTTAAACGAAAATGAATTTAAAAAGAAATTGTATGAATATTGTAAAACAACAAAACTGAAATTCTAAATAATATATTTTGTCATTAGTAATAAGTAAATTTTTGTAATTAGGCTAAATAAAGCTGTGAAATAAATAAATAAATAAATAATAAATAAATACTTGTCTTCCTCCTCATAGCACAACTCATTAATCTTATGCGGCCTAGACGGATATCGCGTTTGCTGTTGTTGCTTGGAATCCACTTCATTGCATTCCTGACGCAACTGTTCCAGTTGGTAATTTACACTATCCGACCCAAACTCTCACCCACATTTCTCTTTAAGATTTTTATCATGTCATGCTCAGCAATGACTGATATTGCCTAACCATTGCTAAATTCAACGTTTTCCAGTCCTGCACATCATTCGTCTTCAGAAACAACCAATACCATTCCTTCGCCTGACCCTTTAACAACCTATGGAAATCACGTATAAACTCCAACCAAGGCACCTTGTAATGCGACTTCAAGTACTCGACTCGAAAAATAAAATTATCTGTGGACAAATTCTCCAGATATCCATCGAATCTACCAAGGATTGGACGCCATACTGCGAATTCGGACCTCCTCCGGTTTCATCACTCGTTGCCTGACCTATCCCATCATCATAGAGTCTACGAGCTCCGTATGGCACACCCCATTGGCCTACTATTTGAATTTCCAACAACGCTTGACGCTCGTTAAAATATCGAATGCTGTTTCGTTTTGGTACCGCCGTTAACATACTGACCTGGCGCACCTTGTGCACCATTTAACACTTTGGTTATTTCAGACATTTCACCACGACTTCTGCCTTACGAAACTGGTGACATATGAGCAGCTTGAAGGGGCCTAATAACTTCGTTAGTTTCCTTCATAAAACTCATAAAACCTGCCTTCATTGTGCGTTTAATTTAATCAGAGACATTTTTCTCCACTGAGGGCCGATAACTCTCGTTGGCCTGAGCCACCGCTGCGTTTATAGCAGTCAACCACTCGCTTGGCAAGCCTTCTCAACATATTCTCATCTACATTTAGCATCGCACTATCTTCCATATCACGCACTATCTTCCATATCATATCAAACACTTTTTTACACTTTTTGTATTTTATCTTTTATAAATTTCGCATTCAAATATGACTTGCTCTTTCCGTAAGTGTGCCATTAAAGTCGATAACGAACGCAAGGTCTCTTGTTGGCTATGCGATAGCTTTTATCACGTCAAATAGGCATCCCTTACTGGTAGAGTAGTCGATCTGATCGAGGGTAAAAAAGGTCTTCGTTGGTCCTGCGAAGATTGCCGCGATACAGAGCTGGGCATCTGTAAATTGGTACGTCAAGCCCGAAAGGGATTTAATGATGTATCAAGGGATTTAGCAGCTGCCCAGTCTAAACTGAAGGAGTACGAAATAAACTTTCAGAAGTATAAATGTTTGGATGAAACAGCTCCGAAACAAAATACTTCTGTTGGGCTTTTACCACCTGCCCCAAAGCCAATTTCAACTCCGACAACTCCATCCTTTTCCGATATGTTTGCTTCACCAGTTACATTTTATTCTCCTGATCCTGCGGTTTTGGAAACGAGGGTAGATGACGCTCCTGAGAAAAATATGAATGGAATCTCAAATATTGATAAAAATGTTTGTCCTTCCATAAATATTATTTCTCCAAAGGATTGTTTGCGGGAAGTACAAGAAACGAGAACCCCAAAAAGGCTTGTTGTTGTGCAACCTAAAAATCTATTTTCGTGTCCAGATTTGCACCGGACACATTAACTGAAGATATTATATTTTATATTGATTCTAAACTCAATAAAACCGGTAATATAAATGCTTTTAAATTCAACTTTTCATACGCTAGAAACAATTCATCTTTCAAATTATCTGTGCCTGCAGAATTGTTTGATGAGATTGTTAATACAAATTTTTGGCCGGATAAAACTTTAGTTCGTGAATTCGTTTATAAAGAAAAATCAAATCTAGTAAATCCAGTTCAACTTCCTCAAAGAAAATTAAATTCTAATCAAAAAAACTAAATAAAATCCCGAATAATGTTGTTTGTCTTCTGTACCAAAATGTTCGAGGGCTAAATACAAAGTTGAACGATATTTATATTAAAAGTTTCGATTGTAGTCATACTGTCTTGGTATTTACCGAAACTTGGCTTAAACCAAATATTTTTGATTCAGAAATTCTGTGTGCTGGGTATCAAATTTTTCGGAGGAATCGTAAATGCAGGACTGGTGGTGGAGTCCTCATTGCAGTAAAAAACCTTTTTTCATCTGAGGAAATCATACTTTCAGATGTCTGTGACTTGGAATTTATTTGTGTACGAATTCGAGTTTTTAGTATCGATATTTTCGTTACTTGCTCGTATATCCCACCGAATTCCGATATTACCGTTTATCTAAGACATGTGTCGCTTATAACATTCGTTTACTCAAATGTTAAACCTGCCGATTCCATTGTTGTTTTTGGAGACTTTAATTTACCGAATATATCTTGGAATTTTTGTAGCGATTCAAACCAGTTTCTTCCGTATTATTCTCGTGACTGTTTAAATGACTTTCTGGATTCATTTTCAGATATGAGTTTACAACAAGTAAACGGGATTGAAATTAAGAATAGTAGAATTTTGGATTTAATTTATGTTGACGACTCTTCGAAGTTTTCAGTGCAACGCTGTGATGCTTTTGCATGTCCAGAAGATAACCATCACCCAACACTTGAATTATCTTTCGAATTTGTTCAAAACAACTTAGAACCAGTTTCTACACCGTTGAAGTCATTTTTTTGCTTCAAGAATACAAATTTTGTTAAAATGAACCAACTCTTATCTGAAACTAGTTGGGACATGAACTTTGAAGATGTTGACGACTGTGTATCAATTTTCAATTGTACGCTCAGCAAAATCTTCGAGATATGTGTTCCAAAGAACATTAAAAAGAATTCGAATGAACTTGGTGCTGTATGGTTTACAAAAGAATTGAGGAAACTAAAAACTTCGAAAACTCGGGCATTTAAAACATATAAAAGAACTTTAAACCTTCAAGATTATTCTAAATATTCGCTTCTGAGACATAAATACCATGAACGATTTGAAATCCAAAATGAAATACGATTCTAAAACTTTTTATAACTTTGTAAATTCAAAAAGGAAAAACACTGGTTTTGAAGAAGTCAGCAAACATATTTGAAATCTCAGTAGGATTGTTGGACTCACGATCATTCCATTTCATTGTAGTTGGTGAAATGGAATGATCGTGAGTCCAACAATCCTACTGAGATTTCAAATATGTTTGCTGACTTCTTCAAAACGACATATTCTGATAATACTTATGGCAACACATCGTATCCATATAACATCCCCACTTATAATTCCATTCTCAATCCTGTTATAGAATCTGAAGATGTCTTACAACACCTAAAATCGTTGAAATATTCATATAGTACTGGTCCAGATAATATTCCTAGCTGTATTTTGAAAGTTTGTGCAGAAAATTTATAAATTCCACTTTCAAATATATTTAATGCCTCTATTGAAAGAGGTTATTTTCCGAATTCATGGAAAGAGTCATACATTATTCCTCTTTATAAAAGTGGAGCCAAATCATTCGTATCTAACTATAGAGGTATTGCTAAACTTAGCACAATACCAAAGTTATTTGAACAAGTTGTCACAAAGCCATTGGTTCACTCGGTCACAACTTTAATATCTCCTTCACAGCATGGTTTTCTGAGAGGTAGATCAACATCTACAAATTTATTGGAATTTTCTTCATTAACAATAAAGGGATTTTCAAAGAATCTTCAAACAGATGTCATATATACTGATTTTAGTAAAGCTTTTGATAAAGTTAATCATTATTTGTTGATTGAAAAGCTTAAAAGATACGGATTCCCAGATCTTCTTTTAAAATGGGTAGAATCGTATCTGACAAATCGGAAGCAACAGGTGTTATTCGAATCATCAACATCAAAAACTATAGATGTCACCTCTGGAGTTCCTCAAGGAAGTCACTTAGGTCCTATTCTGTTTAATCTTTTTATAAATGACCTTCCTCCTGTCATTAAACATTCGAATGTACTGTTGTATGCTGATGATGTTAAATTGTTTCTATCCTATGACATCTTAGATCAACATAAGTTGTTACAATCAGATCTGACCAGTATAGCTATCTGGTGTGATAATAACTTAATGGAACTGAACTTGAAAAAATGTAAATTTATGGTATTTGCTAGAAGACACCAACTTTCATCGCTGTATCATATAAATAACTGTAATCTAGAAAAGGTTTTTACTTTTGTGGACCTGGGTGTTACTATGGATCCAAAACTTCGCTTTCATCTACATATTGATTTATGTGTGAATAAGGCGAGGGGTGTTCTAGATTTCATTAAAAGATGGTCAAAAGAATTTAATTTGACCCATTCGCTACCAAAAGCCTTTACATATCACTTGTAAGACCAATTTTGGAATATGCATCAGTCTTGTGGAATCAACAATATAACTGCCACTCTGATAGAATTGAATCGGTTCAAAAACAATTTTTATTATTTGCTTTAAGAAACCTTCGCTGGAATCCGAATCAGAACCTACCTCCATACGAAAATCGTTTAAAACTCTTGGACATCCCTACTCTAAAAAATAGAAGAACGATGCTTAATGTAACATTTTTGATTAAATTGATAAATGGCTCTCTGAATTCTACATTTTAGCTTCAAGAAATTGATTTTAATATTCCAACCCGTCGTTCCAGATCTTTCATTCCTTTGATATTAAGTATGTGCCGTTCTAATTACGCGCAGAATGAACCTTTTCGTTGTATTTGTAGATTTTAATAGCCTGTCAGATTCACTTAATAAAACTAAAACTTTTATTTTAAATGCACTTGATCACACTTAAGCCTTTCTTGCTCTTTGAGTTTTTGGACCGCTTAGGGTCTAATGAAATGACAGGGTTGCCAAATTCCACAAAGATCGGCATTGTCGATTTTTCGAAAGTGTTGTATTTTTGTTGTATTTTTGTTGTATTTTGTATTTATATTTCAGCAGAATTTTGTTTTTTACTGTATATTGTATACAAATAAAACAAAATTTTTAGCTGAATTCACATTCGTTCCGTTACTGTTTACTTAACTGTTCTATTTGTATTTGACTTTTTATATTTCGTATAAAAAAATAAAATACTAAAATTAATATTTGTAATCTTTGTCGCGTAAATCAACATTTTGGATTGTTTTGTCTTTGTATTTTTAAGTTAAGTCAAATATCGTAAAGTAGAGAAAAAATTATATTTGATCAAATTCATATTCGTCGCATGAATTCTGATGCTTCATAATATTTTCTTTTAATTCTATTGTTTATTACCACGTTAATCTTATATTATGTTATGTTTGGAAGAATTCTCTCTTGCATTCATAACCTAATTCACGTTTTATTAATATGCGTTTTATCAGCTGATGATTTTAATCTGTAGCTGAAACGAATTTCAAGATATGTTTACCCGCTATCGGTTACACAGCGTAATCCGGATAACGGCTGTTCGGTCACCTAATCCGTGCGTCATGCGGATGTGCCCCTCGGTCGGTTGGGCGGGTAAGTGAAACCGTTAAGACTCGTCGTTAAAAAAAAAAATAAAAAAAAAATCTTTTCCTACATTTTTGCACATTTTCGCGCTTCTTAAAAAATGTAATCAATATGAATTTTTAAAAAAATGTTGCAAACCCTTGTATCTTTTTGTTTTATCGGCCGGACTACTGTATACGTTAATTTCATCGTAGGTGTCTAAATATAGAACCTAGGTCACTAGTAGTTAATAAAAAATAAACAAAACTTACGAATTCGCACTGTTGTATGTACTTACATACCGACCCCTAATCGCGAAATGTATGTACGTGCCGTTTAAACAAATTTTATTATATTGGCAAAATCAATGTAACTTTGTACCACGCAACTACTCTCTTATGTATCGGAGATTTGCCGTAACGAAGTTAAAGAGAAAACAAATTTGGTGTAAGAAATTGTTTACTCTTTTCAATTAGCGAATTGATGTATATGCCACATGCTTTTTTGGTACAAGCATCAGGTTTTCGTGAATAACTTTTAGGCCATGCATGATACAAGGGGTTCATTAAAAAGATTAAATTTTCCTTTTCAATGGTGTATAACATCAATTTACATTCGTTCATTTAACAGGCACAATTGTGTCTTAAAGTGGAATTTTCTGTATTTAGAGATACAGTTTTCTTCTTATATTTTTTTCTCCTAATATCATCATATTAACATTAGTTTATTATACCCCCACACACTACAGTCAGAAAATACGTCTATAAACTGAAATTCAATCAAATCGGTCCCATTACTTAGACGATAATTACAAAAAACTCTCTCCTGCAACATTTGCTTTTTGGCACTTACATGCATTTCGCGATTAGGGGTCGATGCATACCGTGGATTCTAGTTTTGGATCACACTTGCAAACAAATACACTAACAAACTTTGATCTACCAAAACCAAAAAACTTGCAAACAAATACATTACCAAACTTACAAACTATGATCTACCAAAAACAAAAAAACAGAAAGACCTTAACATACTCTGTGCAGCAGAACCAGTGTAAGCTTTCGAGACACTCGCAGCTCATGACTTCGCTCAAGTTGTTGCAGTTGGTTTAGCTGACATCAGTCAACAACCAAGTCACCAACTTGACGAAACCTATGGACCTGCTAATACTTTTACTATTACTTCAACGGGCTCCATCAATGTAGAATGGAGACCGCTCTTCTATCCCCTCTTACTAAAAAATTTGGGCGCCATTATTATTAGAAAGGACGCCCCTTTTGTAAAAAAAATTGGCCGCCATTGTTGTTACTAGAGACCGACCGGCCAAAACAGCTGTTTCGGCAGTGTTTTGGATTCGGCCGAAAAATAAAATATTGTTTTCGGTAAGACTTCGTTTTTGGCCGAAATTTCGAAATTTCAGCCGAAAACGAGCCCGAAAATGTACATTTTTATCAATATTCAAAAAATCATTAAAAAAAATGTTAAAATAGCTTTTTACACAATTATTTTTCAATCACTTTAGGTTTGTTGGGAGCAGCTGCATCAAAATATATTTCTTTAACACATACATTTTTATACCCCCACACACACTGTGGCAGGGTATACTAACTTTGACACAACGTTTGTAACGCCCGGTATGGAAAAGTATACATATTCTTGATCAGAATCACCTCCTGAGTTGATATGGCCATGTCCGTCTGTCTGTCCGCACGATAGCGGTCTCAGTTTTGGAGATATCGAATTGAAACTTTGGGAACTTGTTTTTCACTTCAAAAGTAAGAGCAAGTTCGAGAATCAGCCAAATCGGACAAAACTAGGGTGGGCTCCCATATAAGACAAAAAAAACTTTTTTTATTGCAGTTGGAAATGTTTTGAAATGGATTTTCGACATGGTCCGAGCCTCATAAAACCACATATAAATGGGTCAAAATTAGGTCTTGAGACCAAATTTTTTTTTGTGAATTTTATTTGAAATTTTTAGAAACGGATTTTGGACGTGGTCCGAGCTCCGAAATCACCTATAAATGGCTCAAAATGGGGACTTGAAATAAAATTTTTTATGTTCGAGTTACTTCTAAACTACTATTTCATCGAAGATAGTCCACTCTCTAGTTTTATAATAACATTAGTCGAAAAAAAAATAAACGTGCTGAAGAAAAACTGAGGACGCCATCGCACAGCTTGGGACAAAAATCTAAAGAGTGTTCTAAATTAATTAAAACTAAGTTTCTAGATGTATTTTAGGTCCGCTGATTTCAAAAATGTGATCGATTTTTCTTAACCCTTTTTATACCTTGCACACTACGGTCCAAGGATATATTGCTTTTGTCTCACCGTTTGTAACGCTAATAAGAAGGCGTGTCCGGTATGTAAAAGTATATATATTCCTGATCAGCATCCTCCTCGGTCAATATTGCGTATGTAAAAAAAATTTCGAAGTGGATTTTTTGGGAAAAATGAAGTTACTAGGAACGCCTCTTGCCCATAATCCATTCCATATATATGTATTGATAGTTTTTAATCTTAAATTCCAGATAGTTTGCTTCCAAATTCATCTAATTCATGATCTGAACTTAAAATGAACGATTTCAGCTTACTGAAACGGTTAATTATGTTCTACTTTATAATATTTGATCTGTTTATTTTTTGGTTTCGACTTAATTTCGGTTTCGGCCGAAATTTAAAAATAATAATTTCGGCCATTACGGTTTCGGCAGAAAACAAAAGAAGAAAAATTTCCGCCATTTCGGTTTCGGCCGAAATTTAAAAAAGCGGTTTCGGTCGGTCTCTAGTTGTTACCTACCTGAGCTATTTTATCGAATGTGGCCCTCCGGTTAACTAGCCCGCTTCAGCAGGGAGTACAATAAAAAAAAAATACAAAAAAACACATCTCAAAAGAAAAATACCTCTATATCAGAAAATACACCAAAAAATACTCACATCTCCCCAATATGTGTGTTTGGCGTTGAAGCGGAACCACCTCTAGCGTTTCCGCTTGGATGCTTTGTGTCATAGAGTCTATAACAGTGTTCGTCAGCCCTATACTCGCGAGTAAAGCACATGTTGAACTTTGAATATGTACGGATGCTCCGTAATTTTATGACTTATGGGTACACTGAGTGAATCGAAAATGCAAAATGTTTAACGTTCAATGGGAATATGATTTTTTGTTAATCTAAAATGTATACCACGAGAATAATGCTTCGTTTGGAACAGGGCAATACTTTTAATAAAAAAAAAACCTCGAAAATGTCAGATCTTTATTTTTCGTTCCACTGAAATCTTGTTTTTCTCTTTAGTTGGTTTAAGTTAAGCGAGCTAACAGTTCATCAGTTATGCTTTGAAAAAATATATGAGATCTTACTATTTTTTTTCAGAAAACTTTCAGAAAGCTTTTAAGACACATTTTTCACAGTCCAAAGCTTTCAATACATGTGCAATATGAGGATGTGTGCATTTGGCGAACACTGGTCTATAACCTGGTAGATTGAAAAAGTTTTTTTCAGTGAAGTGAGTTTCATTAGCATTGCGTCTATGCTGGGCTCTTTTAAGTTCTAGTTTGATATTTGTAAATGATATTTGTAAACCATTCTCGAATACAAACATGAGATGTTGTAGTGAAAGTCTTTGATTTTTTTTAAAATTTCTTGCATCATATTTTGCATACCAGACAAAATTAACACATATTTTGTATGAACACTTGCAGAGTTCAGGAGAACTGCTAGGGGGAACAGGCTGCGTGTACGGGGACTTGATTTATATTCTACATTGGATTGTGAAGGATTTGTTGAGATTTTTTTGAAACCTGTTTTGGGGGGAATCATCTTTGGGAAGAACCTTGCTTAAGAAGGATTTGTAGATAGTATCGCGCTATTTTGAACTAAAACTTTTTAAAACAAACTAAAATCGAAAATCCCCACGCGATAATTAAATTCTCTATTTGCCCGAATAGCACAGTCGCGAAGCGTGGGATTTAAGCCGACCCTCGCGGAATGGTATCCCCGACCGAACGAAACACACGAATACGCGAAAACCCGATAACTAAACTTTTCAAATCCCTCTCTGAAATATACGTATATGGAAACCGCAAATAACCGAACTTGAAATGGAAACGAAAACCCACTTACACACAAAACGAAAATCTGTCAAACGAGAGTATTTAAAAAAAAAAAAATACTAATGACAAAAATCAAGTTCTTATGTGCACCTGGTTCACGGTACCACTCACTGACACACAACACGGAAATTTGTCAAACGAGAGCATTTTAGAAAAAAAAAACACTAATGACAAAAATTATGTTTTTATGTGCACTTGATTTACGGGATTTACCAGACCGACCTGCCTGAAATCCCTCGCACGATTCTTTACAGAATCAATTCACCAGCAAGGAAGTTGTTAGATTTTATCGAACGGACGCGTTTTAATCGGTCCCGCAGAAATAATAAATAACATTGTGAAACAATAACAAAACCCTCCAAAAATTACGCGAAATAGACGCTAAAACAATTTCAAGAAAAAGAGTGCAAGTGGCGTATCAAAGCCACTGCATATAAAGCAAACAAATAAAAAAGATTTGTGTGAAAAATTATGTCAGTGTATCATTCTCCCCAAAAAACAAGGAATTCTCTTACAGAGAATTCAACATCCCGCTCAAAACAAGAGCTTGAATCAGCATCAGCTAATGCTAGTGAAAACACGGCAAATTCACAAAAAAAAGCTTTTGCCATGCAACCAACAGGTGCGAGCAGTGCGAATGCATCGCAACCTGTCATTGTTACCCTCCCCGCCATGAATAGTGCAGAAACAACTATAGCAAAGAATCGATCAGAGGTACTCTTTGCTAACTCTCCCGCATCGCCATCGGGCTCTCTCTCATGGAGCAAGCAGTGTCAACCTCCAACACCCTACACCCAGCAGGCAGCTAATATGACGGCGTTTTTAGCAACACAAACAAATTTGGCAAGTACAATTACTACTAATACTCTTAGGCCAGACCCTGTTAAGATATTCACTGAAAATAAAGACCATGCAAATAAGTTCTTTGAGAACAAAAACCCTTTGTATAAGCCTCAGTCGGCAAATATGAGTAATGCAATTGGCGCAAACACTACAGAGAAAAACACTCCACGTGCGGCAGTGCAGACTGGCATGCACCGCTACCTGCAAAAGCCAGATCCTACATTGCAAAAGCGCAAAACGACCCCTCCCAAAAATACGAATACGCCTAAGGTTTTAAAGACAAAGCCGAGTATACAGCCCATAAATCTTGGGCAAAATAGATACTCCCTATTATATGAAGAGGATAATTCAGACCCTAAACCCAAGACGTCAAAGCCGCCACCAATTTATCTCAGAGAAAAAAACTCGAATTCCCTTGTGACTCTGATAACACAAATTGTAGGTGCCAATAGATTTCATGTGATGGCTATTCTCAAGGGCGCCATCCATGAAGCAAAGGTCTATCGGTTGTTCTAAGAGGTGTAGACTCGTTTGTCGAATGTGGCGATGTAAAAGAGGCATTAATTGCATTAAAATTCCAAGTTAGATCTGTGTCTAACATTCTAAACAAGTAAAAATTACCCCAACCACTTTTCCGCATTGAACTGGAATTTGACCCTAAGACTCTGCAAAAAAGTGAAACCCACCCTATATACAATTTGCGATATTTACTACACCGTAGAGTCAGTGTTGAGGAGCCGCATAAACGTCGTGGCCCAATACAATGCCAAAACTGCCAAGAATTTGGTCATTCGAAAAAATATTGTACACTTCCCAGTGTTTGTGTTATTTGTGGTGACCTTCACCAGACCCAATTGTGCCCAAAATCGAGAGAAGACGTAAATGTTAGACATTGTAGTAACTGCGATGGAAATCACACTGCCAACTACAGAGGGTGTTCAGTCTACAAAACCCTTAAAAATAAGGTTATTACCGAACCGAAGCCCTTAAGCGCAACAGCTACAAAGAGGTCAAACCCTACTCCAGCCAATTTTGCGCAGATGAAATCATACCCACCACCCCAAGGAAATGGTGCTAACGCCGCATCACAACAACAACAATTTTCATACGCAAATGTACTCAAAGGATATACCCAAGACCCTCCAGTTATTCAACCGGCCCAACAGAACATTGGCCTTGAACAAACACTACAGATGTTTATGCAAAACATGTCGCAGTTTATGAACGGCATGCAAACTATGATGCAGGAAATGATACACAATCAAAACCTGCTAATCCAGACCCTTTTAAAAAATAAGCCATGAATGCGATAAAAATATCCTTCTGGAACGCGAACGGCTTGTGCCAACATAAATTGGAACTCATTCAATTCCTCAATTCATTCTGTATAGATGTAATGCTAATTTCAGAGACTCATTTGACCCAAAAACACTTTTTTAACATACCCGGATACAAGTTGTATGACACTAAACACCCAGGTGGTAAAGCACGAGGTGGATCAGCGATTCTAATTAAGGACAGAATCAAACACTATGTTTTACAGGAATTTTGCACCGAGTACTTGCAAGCCACCAGTATTTGTCTTGATGAGTACATAAAAGGATTGACAATATCTGCAATATGCTGTCCACCCAGCTCCAAAATAACTGAACAGCAATTTCAGACATTTTTTGCAACCCTTGGCCCAAAATTTCTCGTAGCTGGAGATTTTAATGCCAAACACACTTATTGGGGCTCTCGTCTGATATCACCCAAAGGAAGACTACTATGGAATACTACCAGCAAACTCGGCCTTGATGTGGTTTCGTCAGGCACGCCAACATACTGGCCATCAGACAGACGTAAAATTCCAGATGTTATTGATTTTGCAGTAATCAAGACCCTTAAACGAACTCAACTAACCATTGAGTCTTCAGTGGAACTCTCGTCTGATCACACACCCACTATTATCACAGTAAAATATGAGCCAAATTCAGAAGTCAACCCACCCGAAAAACTCACCAGTATCCATACGAATTGGCTTAATTTCAGAAAATATATAAGTTCACACATTACCCTACATGTGTCACTAAAAACTGAGGAGCAACTGAATGTGGCAGTGCGTAACTTTACCCTTCTGCTTACAAACGCCGCACTGGCAGCGACCCCAAAAATCAATAACACTACCCAAAAAAAGGAATTTGTGCCACAAAATATAGCTGCGCTCTTAACAGAAAAGAGATCAATAAGGCGTGATTGGCAAAAGTTCAGATCACCCTATTTGAAAAAAAAGCTGACCCTCATTACACGAAAACTACAAAATGAACTGAGGGCGAAAAACGAGAATGATCTGCATCAATTCATGGAAAAGCTTACGCCGACGAGCTCAACAAATTACTCACTTTGGCGTGCCACAAAAAATTTAAAACGACCCATTATTGCAGAATCGCCAATTCGTTTACCCAACGGAGACTGGGCGAGAAGTGATGCCGAAAAAGGTACTGCTTTTGCAAGTCACCTACAAAATGTATTTACTCCCAACCCCCCAAATGCAAATTACCCGTTACCACAGCTCGCAACCAGGCCAAACTATAACCCACTACTCATCAGAAGAAAAGCACTTATGAACGATATTGCCAAGTTGAACCCAAAAAAAGCTCCAGGACATGACTTAATAACGGCTAAAATGGTGAAAGAGCTGCCATCAATTGCTGTTAGTCACTTATTGCATATATATAATGCTATATTAAGAATAGGTCACTACCCAACTGACTGGAAGCTGTCGCAGATCACGATGATCCCAAAACCGGGAAAAGACCCTACAAACGTGAGTTCATATCGCCCAATAAGCTTACTCTCTACCCTATCAAAACTTTTTGAGAAAATTCTGATAAAAATTATGTTACCCACAATACTCGCTAAAGGTGAAATACCCAATCACCAATTCGGATTTAGAGAAAAGCATGGCACAATTGAACAGGTTCATCGCATTGTTGAATTGATCAACATTCGAGAAAAAGCAATACTGCTCAGCAGTATTCCTCGACATCACCCAAGCCTTTGATAAGGTATGGCATAGAGGATTGATATCCAAACTACAGAAACTATTACCCGCAAGCATGCATGTTTTACTTGACAACTACTTGACCCACAGAAAATTTGTAGTTAAACATAAAAGTTTCGTTTCTACTAGATTTGATATTCTTGCCGGTGTACCCCAAGGCTGCGTCCTCGTACCCCTCCTGTATATACTCTATACAGCTGATATGCCCATTTATGATCAGACCCTCATCGCAACATTTGCCGACGACACCGCAATATTGTGCTCGCACTCAGATGCTAAAATGGCATCACAACACGTGCAACAACATTTGAACACTTTACAGAATTGGCTATCAAAGTGGAGAATTAGAGTCAACGAGTCTAAGAGTGCACATATAACCTTCACCCTAAGGAAAGACACTTGCTCCATGCTTACAATAAATAATAGTGAAATACCACAATGTACTGAAACCAAATATCTTGGTATGCATCTAGATCGCAGACTCACATGGAAAAAGCACATCGCAGCTAAAATTACACAAATAAAATTAAAAAAACTCGAATTAAATTGGCTCCTCTCGAAGCAATCAAAACTCAACACCACATATAAAATCCTGTTATACAAAAGTATAATTAAACCCATATGGTCATATGGGATCGAGCTCTGGGGAACAGCATCTCCATCAAATGTTGAGAAACTGCAAAGGATGCAGTCAAAAATTCTGCGACAAATACTTGGAGCGCCATGGTTTATAAAAAATGAACACATCCACAGAGATTTACAAATATCGAAAATATCTGATGAGATACCGAAACGTAATACAAAGTATGCAGATAAGCTAAAATTGCACCCTAATATTCTAGCTCGAACCTTAATAAAACCCACCCGACCCTTACGTCTAAAACGAAATTATTCTATTGCCTTTGAATAGATAGTTCAGGGACACCCTCGTCGATGCAGCCGTTCGTCTATGCCGACATCCTGTAGATGCCGACATCCAGTCAACGCCTACATCGCCTTGATACATACATTAAGTTGTCCAAATCAGTGGATAAGGTCAACTAGTACTATGTTAAATCGGTTATGTAATGTCTAATTATTTTGTTCAAAGTTATTGTTAGTTCTAATTTTTTTATTTTAGAAGATTCAATAAATAAATTTTATGTAGTTAAAAAAAAAAAAAAAAAAAAGCTGGACTTCAAAAAAAAATCGATGTCCAGCAACAACTTGGCTCAGGTGCGGGACGCCACAACAAAAATTGGAAGGGAAAGGGGAAACCAGGACCACAAAACCGACGGAGACCAACTCCACTGTTAACATCTCGAAACACCAGTGGCCAACTTGCCACAACTTGACAAACTCTATTAACATTTTTCCCTTCCTTTTATACCCTTCGAATAAACTAAATGGCCGACTGCCATAGATAAAAAAAAAACACCAAAAACACTATTGCCACCCGCTGGTGGAAATAACACCAGCGCGGAAAAATACTCCCTTCGAAAATATCTCCTGCCTCGGCTCCACCATCCGACAAGGTCCTCAGCAACCACAAAAACACAATTTAAAAATCAAATTCAAAAATTAAAAAAACAATCCTTTTTTTTAAAAACACTACTCGAAAATTAAAATTTAAAATTGAAAAGAAAACGCCAGTCCACTAAACTGTTCGCACTCTTTTCCCTGCCTAAAAAGAACTAAAAGAATCTTGTCTATATGAACGCATATATGGCGCTCACTTTCCATTTCTCCAACATCTTCCCCCCCACACACATGAGCGCGACCTACGCAGAAGCCAGTATTCGCAGTCGGGGCTTTGCCCACACCTATATGTGAAAAATCTTCTCAGATTTTTCTAGAGTGTGTTTGGCAAATTTACATATACACCCCCGCACCCACCAAAATGAAAATACTCAAATTGGCGGCACTCATGTATGTATAGGCGAAAGCATAAATGTCGACAGATTCCCCTCCCAAAACAGGTTTAGAGTACAAAAAGCTTTAGTCTAGTTTTTTTCATATTATGTCTTCGTCCCGTAAGTATAGTTTCGCGCAATGCCTTCCCCAACATCGGATCGTAAAAGCTCATCAACAAACTTCTAAAACGAAGTCGTAACAAAAGGGAATAAGAGATCTTGACAGCAGTTGTCAATTCTCCGTCCGGCTGCATTCCACCCACGAGTGTCAAATTTGGTTCAATTAAACCAAAATAATATAAATAAAAAAGAAGAATATAATAAAAAAGAACAATGCAATAAAAAGTGTCAGCGCGCGTTTTCGGTCTGTGTTTTTCCCTTCGGTTTTGTTCACCCGTCGCCCCGAACAAAGGGAAAACACAAAACAATAACAAACAAACAACAATAACAACAAACAAAATTCTGTCGCGAATTTATGCCGCGACAATAGGACAGTCTCTATAATTTGCTGTATGGTTGCCAACGCAGTTGCTTTAGTTTTTTTGCACAAGTTTGTGGCTATATATTACGCACATGCTGGAAAGTGTGCAATAGGATTTTGTGTAGCTGTATTCATGGCAATTTCGGCACTGAATTGGACCTTGGCGCTTATGAGGTTCTTCCACAGCAATTTTGCTATGTAAAAGATATAGCAATGAGTATATTGGGAGAGATTCCCCCTTTTTAAGGGACTTTGGATCAAATTCCAGTTCCACTCGGAATAGTGGTTGGGGAATTTTGTCTCGATTTTGTATGTTAAAAACGGATTTAACGTGGAAGCGCTTTTGATTTCATTGCATTCAACAAACGAGTCAATGCCTTTCAGGACAACAGAGAGACCTTTGGAGCTTTTCATCGGATATGTGTAATAGCTTTTTTTTTAGTTATCGAGGGATTCGATAATTTTCCTAAAATTTTATTCGTTATAAATTTGTATTTTAGTCTCATGAATTCTTCCCTTAAGAATAATCCCTATTCTATTAAAATGTGTTCTCACCAATAATTTGGTAAATTATTAAAGGATTTGAGTTTTTTTCACGTAAGTAAATTGGTGGGGGTTTTTGAACGTTCGGCTTGGAATCCAAAGTCGAGTTTTTGGGACTAGTCTTTTGCATTTTGAAGGAATTCATATTGCCAGGAAGAGGAGTGTCTGCAGTGCCGCTTTATTTATATTATGCACACTAGAGGTGGAGCTAGTTTGAATTATTGTTGTTTTTAGTTTATCGATCTTTTTAGTTTGCTCATTTGTATTCTGAGCGGGAGTAACGCAAAGGGAAATTTGCCTGTTATGCTGAAATGGAATTTCTAAAACAAAAGGGCGAAACAGAGTTACCTGTGTATGTGTTGGGAGTAACACATTGTTGACTTCATGTGAGAACAGGCGTGAGAGATCCAGCGAGAGTGGGATGTTGAATGGGAGTTTTTGGCAACTCGAATGATGCAGTGTGCTTTGAGAGCGTTGACACATATTTCCTCGCTGCAGAGTTTAATGGCTCTTTCACTTTATTGTTGGTGTTGTAACAGCACTGTAGCACTTTCTTCTTCTGTTTAGCTTTGGTATCAGCGGGAAGCAGAATTCGGCGTGAGGGACGCGTCCCATTTTTTTGGGGAATGTTTTATTCCAATTTTTGCAAATAACTTTTTGGTTTTGTAGTGTTTTGCAGGTGACCATAGGATGCAATTGATCTTTCAACTGATTACCGCCACCCATAGTTGCCAGGTAAATATCTCACAAAAAATCTCACAATCTCCAATAAAATGTGAAAAATTCTCACAAAAAATCTCAATGCAGATAAAAAATCTCACATCTTACACGAAATAAAACATTTCATATGAGAAAATATCTCACAGCAATTAAAAATCTCACAACAAATCTTACAGCAATTAAAAAGTCTCACATAATCTCACGTGAAATAAAACTCTCACAAAAATCTCACAAGCTATAAAAAAAATCTCAATGTGAGATTCCGTAGACCTGTCAGGACGGATTTTTATTTGACGGTAGACGTACCGCGCATCTGTTTTTGAGCATTACTACTAAGCAGTGATGCCAAATTTAGGGTAATTTCCCTTTTTGAGGGATTTTTTGGTCGCATTTTACCTAAAAGGAAAAAAGGTTCTATTTGTATCCATTTGAAGAAAAAAAGGGATTTTTTAACTTTCATTCTTTTTTGTATATATAAGTTTTTTTTTATTATAAATGATGCAGTTTTGTTCCTTGGAAGCTTTTCTACAAAGTACCTTTCAATAATTTTTTATCTACGATGAACATTTTTTCCTATAAATCCGATTTAGTGAACTCGCATCTGATTTTCTCATGGAGCCTATTTACACTATCAGTTCCATGACGAAAAATCTGACAAAGAGCTAATAAGAACTGCGGTAGTGAAAACGGGATAGAAAATTTTGCACCGAAAATCCAAACAAAAAACGTAAAAGGTGGCAACTCCATGCTTCGTTTATTTACATTTTCATATAAAAACTGTCAAATTTCGTCATGTCAGTGTAAATTCTAAAAACGGCATGCCCATGCGTCATGGGAATGACTGTGTAAATATGCTCATGCAAGAATTCATTCATGAGATGCTACAAAATTGAGGCCATTTTTCAACTTTAAAAAAATTAAAATACCTGTTTGATAAAATCCGAGACATGTTCACAAAATTGTTTATGACTCCATTAATGCCAATTTCTCAATTTATATATTTTAAAACAAATTTTTGTTAATTAAATTTGTGTTATTTTGTGGCGAAATTGTGTGTGGGAATTTTCGTGGGTATTTTTTGTTGTCCGTTGAGGGAAAAAAGGGTTTTTTATTTTTTTTTGTGGGAATTTTCGAACAAAGTCCCTGGCATAACTGCTAGTAAGGCATTCAATCTTGAAGTGTTTTTGAAAATCCCGGGATTTCGGGATTTGAAATCACAATCCCGGTATCCCGGGATTTGTTCGATTTGTTTAATATAAAATTAAAGAAAAAATTGTTGCAACAATATTTTAAGTTTAGTTTGACAAAGAAAACATATTTATTAAATATTACATTAAACAAAACAAATAATATTTAAATAAATATTGTCGAACAAAAAATAATTCTTTTTAAATTAGATTGATCGAACAAACTATTTTTTTTGCCACGCCGAATCCGAATATAATCATAAAATTCTGCCAGCTTCATTTCATGCTAAACACGAAAAACTTACTTTCAGTAGTTTTAGTATTATAGAACGGATACACTAATTGTTGTTTAAAACTAATAAAATGTGTGTCCATTCAAAAGTAAAACGCACACAAAACCCTTTATCCAATTCGTAAAGTTTTCGATATACGGTCAACAAAATAATTTTACCATATATCTTTTTTGAAAAAAAAAAAATTGTTTAAATTGAAAAAATTTTATTTAGATCGATAAAAATTGTTTGTTAACCTTATTGATAAAAATCTTGTAAATTTTTGTGTGTTTGTAACACTAAATATACAAAAGTGGGTTTTTTAAATTTACCAATTAGATTGAAAGTAAATGCACGAAATTATTTTTGTGGAAAACGTCAAAAATATATTAAACAATGCATAAAAAAATGCATTTTTGAATCCCGGTATTCCGGACTCAAAATCCCGGGTTTCCGGGATTGAGAAAACTTCCGGGATCCCGGGATTTCGGGATTTCGGGATCCCGGGATTGAATGCCTTAATCCAGAGATATAACTTTATTAAAAAGTCAATATGGTAATATTCAAATCGCGATTATTCGCGAAATAGACGGAACTGCTAGTAAGTGGCTTGCTCGTGTGGCTGCCGGGTAACTATTTGATGAGTACTCCGATGTCAAGTATCGAATATGAAATTCAGTGAGTACTTTTTTGCGTATCACTAGATAGTGTTTTCAACAGTGTAAAGAAAAAGGTTTATAAATTGTTTTCTTGTAAAAAAAAGTCTAGATTGTAAAGAAATTGTGAATTATAAGTACGACGTAGGGCTTGAAAAAGCTGAAAAGTCTTTTTCAATAGCAATAAGTAATTTTTTTTTAAATTAGTCCATTAAAGGTTTTATACCTTTGACGCCATATTTGATGTGCGGAATTTCGATGTAAAAACAACACTAAATTAAAACACCATTCGCCGTTTTACCTTTGGCAGACCATTGCAGACAAAATATTGTATAAGAAATGGAATTAAAAATGAACATTTAAATGCAATAAAACGATGTGACTGAAGACAGGTAAGAAAATAATAATATTTTTCTTATGGCAGAACGATAAAATTTATTTAAAAAAATTAATTTTGTAGAAATACATACGAAATATGAAACTGTTATACTCAATCGAGTTCCTTTTTGCTGTACATACTATTTTTTGAGGCTCTGTGCATTGTAATCTAGCAAGCTTAAACATTCTGTCATTACCGAATACTGAACTGAAAATCTGAGCATACTCCCTTGAATCCGCAAATATCTCTAAAAATTCTGGTAATCATAAAATACGCGAGAAGATCGGTAAGACATTATGATATTTTCCTTTTTATTTTGGCAAAACTATAGTATTTATTATTTTCAATAATTTTTTCAAAATAGATACGCATTTTAAACTGTTATATACACGAGTTTCTTTTTGCTGCACAGACCCAGTCGGCCAAAAGCTTATAAGCAATTTCTTAAACGAAATCTTAATCGTAATTTTCAATGATTTTAAGCGAACCTCGAAAACGGATAAAAGTAGTTGTTTGCGATTTTTGGTAAAATGCAGTATACCAAACCACACTCATAAATTTTCACAAAATACAGTCGAACCCGCTTAAATGAAACACGAATTTGTCAGACATTTTGTTTCAGTTATGCGGGTTTTTCCCTTAAGCGATTTCGGATAACTGAAGAATATTTCACTCAAGCAAGCTCGACTGTGCAAGTAAAAAATTTTTTGAAAATTCCTGAAAACCAGTCTAGACTCACTATGTAAAATTGTATGTTTAGACAAAAAGTAATGACTTAAAAAGAAAACATTTTCAATAACTGTGCAGGCCCCTTACATAACATTAAAAAGACCTAACATATTTACCCGTAAGCGGTTCCGATTCTTTCCGGAAAGCAAAAAAATTGGCGAAGTCGAAATACTAAAAACTTGAACAATTTGACTATCAAATTGACAAAATTTTACCTGAAAACTCTTATATACATTTATTGAAGTTCATCTATATTATAAACTTTTGCGGTGGTTGGTGAATGTCCATCCAGTGGTTTTTCTCATACTTCCCGATGAGATAGAAGGTTGCAATTTTGTACGAGGCTTCGTGAGGCGAAGCTAATGATGAGAATCTGTATTTATTTTATTTATTTATTTAATTACTAAACTTACTTAATTACTTAAGAAAAAGTTAAACTAGTGAAAGTAACACATTTCTGAAAATTAACTTAGAAGAAGAAAAATCTAAAGCATCAGAATTTGAGAAAACATAAAATTCAATTAACGCTCTGACAATTGGCGCATTCAAAGCATAGTTCGTTCTATAACCGCCATCAAAAAAATATCGAAACGTCTAAGATTTCGAGTAGGGATATTGAAACTAATCCGCTCTAGAAGAGCTGGACAATCAATATCACCACGAATAATATCGGAAATGAATGACAAAGACAGGAATGATCTTCTAAATTGTAGAGATTTTAAATTAATAAGCTGGCAACGAGCATTATAAGATGGAATAGGGTCCTTAAATTTTAAAAACTTTTTGAAGGCGTTCTAGGCGATTAATGTGACAAACATGATAGGGTATCCAAATAAAAGCAGCATATTCTAATTTTGACTGGACAAAAGACGTGAACAGTAGTTTAAGCGTATAAGGATCAATGCACTCAGAACTATTACGAGGAACGAAAGCCAACATAGCATAAGATTTAGAGATAGTACAATTTAGGTGATTGACAAAAATAAACTTGGAATCGAAAATTACACCCAAGTCTTTAATTTGATCAACAGTCTTTAAAATTGAACTAGAAATTGTGTAAGGAGTACGAATCACATTACGAAACTTAGAGAACGACATATGGAAACATTTATTAATATTTAAGGATAAACGATTTTTACAACACCAACTATGAACTTTATCAAGTTCACACTGGAGATTGGAGCAATCAGAAGTATCTCTAATGACAGAATAGATTTTTAGGTCATCCGCATATAGAAGAAATTTTGAAGTTAAAAAACAAGATAAGACTGAAGGGTGAAATTTTGTACGAGGCTTCGTGAGGCGGGACTTATGATGAGAAAAATCTTGAACTTGGAAAAATGAGCGTGGCTCCCGCCCCCTTGGCTAATCCCTGGCGAAGGGAAACTTTTTAGCTAGTCTTACATAAAGTTTTGTAGATTGATTGGACGAAAGCATTTAATGCAATAAAAAATTTTAGTGACTAAAGATTTTATTAAAAATTTAATTTTCGTTGATGAATTCGTATGCATGCTTTCTTTAAGAAATTTCCTACATGTGTGTAGGAAGTTTCCTACTCCTTTCCTAAAAACTTTCTACAACAAATATATAAATGCAAAAAGTTTCGTCTTGCAAAAACTAACCAGTTTACCAGTTTACTTTGCGTCGCCTTCCTCAGAGACTCTACACATACAAACAATTTTTTTTAAAACATTATTATTCAAAATTACATTTTGATCAAAAAAGAAAATATACACTAAATTTAAGTCGAAATATTGGACAATAAAAAAACATAAATTATAAATACAACAAAGATTATTTTTAATTTGGACTTAAAGCAAACCAAACCATCACATTTAAAAATAACTAAAACTACTAAAACATAAATAAAAAACTTTTTTTGCAGCCAGCTAGTCTTGAACCTACAATCTGTTTTGAATTCGCCATAAGTACACATAACATTTTCTTCATATTTTTGGGTCCCCAATCGGACCAAAATCCCATACCGCAGTACTGATATTTCGGTATTAAATAGAGACCGACCGAAATTCGGTTTCGGCTTTTCGGCCAAAAAAAGCTGTGTTTCGGATTAGGCCGAAAACTAAAATATCGTTTTAAGCCAAATTTCGTTTTCGTCCGAAATTTCGATATTTCTGCCGAAAATTTCGGTTTGATACGAAAAATGTAACAAATAAATAACAAAGATTACACTGATCGACAAAACTTAACTTTTTGTGTGTTTAATAGAGTTGATAGACAAATTCTCATGTATTTTGCCACGCTGAATACGAAAATAATGAAATTTATTACAGCACCAAAAATGCATATTTTGTGGCGTCATTATTATTTTTAGATTTGGCGTGGTAAAATACATAAGGAACAACCAAGTGGACGAAAGCGGTATATAACACAAATTTTAGTATTGATCATAGTTTCGAAGAATCAGAAGCGACAAAGAAGACATACCGCCTTCATCCATTCACCCCTTCACAGCGTTATCACTCTACTCCTAACGGAGTAGATCTACTACACTAGTGATGATTTTTCAATTTCTACTCCTCTACTACGGTAGAAACTACCCCGACAGAAATGTCTACTATTATCGTAGAATTTCTACTACTCTGACAGTATTTTCTACTACTCTCGCAGAATTTCCACTACTCTACGCAAAAAAATTAAATATACTCCCTTTTCTTGAAATCTACTCCCCTAATATCGAATAGTGAGAACCCTGCCCTTCAATTGATTTCCACGCATTTGATAGTTTGCTTCTAAATTCATCTAATCCATGATCTGAACTTAAAATTATACGCTTAATTATGTACGAAAGTAATAACTTTTAAATTCACAATTTTTTCTTTTATTTTTTATAACCCTTCTATTAACTTGCTTTGGGCGGACTATATATATATATATATATATATATCCTCAAATCTGCGGCGAGCTTTTTCATACACTTCCACATGAGCTAGAGAGCTGAAATTTGGAACACTGATAAAACTCCGGTGACAATGCATTCTATTAAATTTTGGGGTCCATCAGAGGCGTAGGGGGCCGTGGGGAGACTCAAACTTTTTTTTTTAAACATGGCATAACTTCCAATTCCTTCAAGCTACAATGTTGCAGGTGAGTTCTTATTGACAATATGAAATTTTTTACCCTTTGGAAAGGGGGTGTGGGGGCAAAGGGGAGCGGGATGGAGCCAATTTAAAGAAATAACTTTCGTATTTTGTAAGCTACAACGCTGAAATTTTTTACTTAGGTTCGCATTCGGGAAAAAGAGTAAAAAAAGGGGGGAAAAAGGGAGAAGAAAAAAAATTTAAAAAAAAAAAAAGAGGAAAATAAAAAAAAAGTACAAAACAAGTTTTTTAAAATATAACCCTTTAACCGACTAAAAAGCAGATAATAAATTTTCTTTAAATTAATTTCAGCAATTTCGATTTAAAATTAAGGGTTTTTGGCGACTATAAAATCTGCAATGATATTCGTACCCAAAAACCCTTAATTTTAAATCGAAATTGCTGAAATTAATTTAAAGAAAATTTATTTTCTGCTTTTTAGTCGGTTAAAGGGTTATATTTTAAAAAACTTGTTTTTTACTCTTTTTTCAATTTTAGCTTCGGTTTCGGCCGAAATTAAAAAATTCAAATTCGGATATTTCGGTTTCGGCCGAAATTAAACAAAAGCGATTTCGGTCGGTCTCTAATTAAAATATCAAAAAATCTGATATGAGTTCTAAAATTTTTTCTTAAATATGCAAATATTTCATACTTCATGTTTGATGATTCTGTATTAAAATTCTTAGAGCTCCTGGCACTGAAAGCCACACTTCCGACACAAGGGCAATTGCCTTTAATTTTTGTTCATTTTTGCGTTTAAAGAATTAAAAAAACAACATAATATTTTTTTAAGTATTGAGTGCGAAGGAAAATTTGTTACGCGATTGTCGGAGAGACGAACAAAATTATTGTCAATACAATTAGAGACCGACCGAAATTCAATTTCGATTTTTCGGCCGTGTTTCGGATGCGGCCGAAAAATAAAATATCGTTTTCGTCCGAAATTTCGAAATTTGAGCCGAACACGAGACCGAAAATGTAGATTTTTATCAAACACTTTTTTATAATAACAATTAAATGGGCGCAGGCCTTGTTCGAACTCTTCAATAGCTCTCGAAATTGTTTCAATAATAAAAAAAATAGAAAATTCGATTCCAATTAATTATATTTTATTTCTGATTTAAAATTTTTTCGAAAATTCTTACCGGCTTTTCTTGGCGAAGCAGCATCCACCTTCGTTATTCGAGAGATTATGATATCAAAAAAGCAAAAAGCCGTCGGCAAAACCCCACACTACTGCCCAAAGATATATTACTTTTGTCTCGCCGTTTTTAACGCCCAAAAGGAGGCGTGTCCGGTATGTAAAAGTATATATATTCTTGATCAGCAGCCTCCTGAGTCGATATAGTGATATGTAACTTTATTACATTTAAATAAACAATTTTTTCTTGGTTTCGGATTTGGCCATTCCTAAGTACTAAGTACATCTCATAAAATACAATACATAAAATTTTATTTTTATAAAAAAGTTTGTTATAAAAATATTTGTAAGCTACATAAGGATAATACAAAATTAATGAACGGTTAAAAAAGGTCCTTGATCAGACGTACGGCGAAACTTTGTTGGGATACCTCTGAAAGACCGTTGGACAGCAATTTTGTCTTTTTTACGAATACATGCAGGAATTCTTTTATCGAGTTCTTGGCAAGTTTCAGCTCTCCAATAATTTCGAAGCATCCATCAACATTTGATTTTATTGTGGATATTTGCTCATTGGTGTACTCTGGCGATCTGATTTTTAAGTTTTTCAATGTTTTGCAGATATAATTTTGATCGCATTTCATCACCGCAGCTGCGTCACGTTGACTTATGCTATCCGTATTGTTAAATTTACGTTCAAGCTTAGATATAACCTTTTTAGTCATTATTGATGGAATCCTTCCACTTCCACATTTTCTTTCCACTTCCATAGTCTTAAGAATTCTTTATAAAGTAAATTTTGGAACACCTTCGTTTTTAAAATATTCACTGTACATTTTTTGCTTTTCATTGATTTTAAAAAATTGTACAACGCTTGCGGAGGATATGTTGCTTTGACGGCATTTTATTAAACAAAATGCGACTAGATCTCAATAACAAAATTACACAAATATCTTAGGTATCCATGGTAACAATAAAATTCAGCATCCACTAATTCAATGCGATAGATTTCAAATTATAGTAGTTTGAAAAAAGTCTCATTTTTTTGTCATCACCCGTTATTTTATCTAAAAGTATGAAAAAAACACTGGATTGACATTTACCACCCACTACAAACATAGGAATTTTATAATATAGAATTTCATTTTTTCGGCTTTTCAGTCTACTGAAACTCCTAATCAGGGACCGCCAAGAACCGGTTCCGGAACCGAAATCGGAGCCGTTATATTTTATGGAACCGAAACCGATATTTTGAAAACTTGAGAACCGGAACCGAAATTTATTTTTTATTTTGGAACCGAAACCGTTTTATTTTTTGGTTCTAGTTCCTAATTTTAAAAGTCAAAAATACAAATTAAAATTATAATTGTTAACGAAATTTTCTTGTCATGCTCATTAAAAATTATGCAAAAAGTTAAATTTATGTATTCTTAAACGACTTCCTTTATTCATATTTTTTTTTATCCTTTTCTAAGCGAACCCAGTTAATTTACCACAAATTTGAACATGAAAAGCATGCTTTGAGTTATCACATGGAGCAAAATCTAATTTTTTCGTCTGCTTTGCATTACAACACACATCGTTGCCTTAATTTGTAAAGGCCCTAACACGCATTTTGCAAATTTTACAGGAGAAGCCAAAAACGTTTCATATTATATAGGCATTCATATCATAGGGCATTTACAAACCGTATATAAAACCGTAAGTTTTCGATGTATGGCTCTAAAATTTTCGGATGCACGAGGGTACTATTAATTAGAATCCATCAAAAAGTATATTTTGAAAAAAAAGCAAATTACAAATTAGGACAGCGATATGTATATATTTCGGTACCGAAAATGACATCCCAGCCAATAATTGATCGAACTTTTTACGAACTTTTTTCGATGCAGGAGGACCAATATATATAAATTTTATTTTTTGGGGCCTTCAGAAAAAAAGGAACAAAAGGAACAAACTGCGGGGGTGCACTTCTACAATTTCGAAAAATCAAAAAAAAAAGAACCACTCTACACTTGTACATACATATTTGAAAATTTTTTTTTTATTATAGTATGATATTTATTGAATCATCCAAAAAGTTTTTTTTAGATCTAACAATAATAATTCAAAAGGATTTTAAAAAAAAACTGAATTCTATTTATAAATTGAGTTATGCCCTTCGTGCATTGAGATGTGCATTATGTGTTTTCGTAGCTAATATAGGGGAACTAGCTTATACCCACAGCTTCGCTCGCAATAATATTGTAATTTCATGTTAACGTAGAAATGTTATATGTATTATTTAAGCAACTGAAATAAAAATAGATTTTGCAAGTCATCCCTCTGCCCATTCACCTCCCAGCGCCAAATCCAAAATTTCACCGAAATCCCTTGAATAGGACCCGAGTTACAGAGCTTTAAAAATTTTAGGGCGTGGCAGTGGGCGGATCTTAAATTTCAAAAGTCATCCCTCTGCCCATTCACCTCCCAGCACCAAATCCAAAATTTCAGCGAAATCCCTTGAATAGGACCCGAGTTACAGAGCTTTAGAAATTTTAAAGCGTGGCAGTGGGCGGACTGCAAAATATCAGTCTTTCGCTGATACTCGTATCGTGTGGACGCGTTATTTTTTCGCACCGTATTTCTCTCGCAAATTTAATGTGATATGGATGACTTTTGCGGAAAGTGTAATAAAAGCTTATCGAAAACTGATGGACAAATTGTTCCATGTAGTGGTCTCTGTAAGAGATCTTTTCATCGTGGCTGGTGTGAAGGCAATGTAATCGAATATGACATTAAGCTCTTGAAACAGATTCGAATTTCGGTTATTTCTGTATCGAGTGTGTGGGAATGGCACCTAAGTTTGCGAAAGCTCTGGATGCAATTTTGGAATCTCACAGGGCATGTTTCGAGAAGCTGAACAATACGTTTGAGTCCAAATGCAAAGCAATACTCGATGAAGTTGCAGATTTGAAATGTCTCATGGAAGCAAAATTATCTAAGCGCATGGAGATGGAAATAAAAAATGCCAGTGATCTCACTCAACTTTCTGCCGAGGTGTTACAACTGAGAAGCTCTCTTCATCTTCTTCCTGGTTCTATTATGACCGATAACCGTTTGTCGTACTCTGCTGTGGCTAATGCTAATGTTGGGCCTCTCTCGCCCTCAACTTTATTCGCGCCATCACCAATAGCTCTAGATGAAAATACTTCCTGGTCTCAAATCGTAGCTGAAGCGTCGCCGACTCAACAACAAAATTCGGGCACTGGTCGTTTTACTCGCTCTCGTTCGAAAAATCTTGCTTCCACAGTTGGGGTCAATGCACTTCGTTTGCTGAAGGTTGATGCTCCTGTCCGAAGTGAACTGCAACCTGTCAGTAACGAAATGCCAAATGCCTGCTTTGCCTAATGTTGTTGTTGCGCCCCCACCCGAAGCACTTCAATCAACCAATTTGAATGCCGAAAATTCTTGGCTGCCTGCTGGAAACTCAAAGAGAAAGAACAGTAACAATAAGCAACGTACGTCTGTTGTTGTTGTTGGTCAAAATGAGAGCCACGATCTGGAAGTTGTCTCTACAAAGAAATGGGTTCATTTGTCGTCGTTTAGTCCTACGGTCTCTGCAAATGATATTATTGAGTACGTAGTCAAGCACTCATCCATCAATAATAATGAGTTAGCCTGCTACATACTTATAAAGAAAGATGCTGACATTCAGAAACTGAAGAGGGTGAGCTTTAAATTGGGAGTTTCGGAGCAGTTTTTGCAAAATATCTTACATCCGTCTCTTTGGCCAAAAGATGTTAAATTGCGTCCATTTAAAAACTTTCGAAAGGTAGAGTTGGAAAAACAACTTAGATAAGGATGAATGTATACCATCTGAATCGTCGCCGCAATCATCGTCATCGGGGCTCTCGCCTGCGCCTCTCTCCTCGCAAACATCTTATTCTATATATTATCAAAATGCGGGTGGAATTCGCACGAAAACATCTCAATTCCATCTTGCAATGTCTCTTCATGAGTACGATATAGTGACATTGACTGAGTCGTGGCTTCACGAAGGCATTTCTTCAGCTGAACTGTTCGATTCTTTTTATTCCGTTTATCGTTTTGATCGTTGTCCGCTGGCTTCGGGACACAAGAGAGGAGGCGGTGTACTGGTTGCTGTGAGATGTAATCTCCCAAGCAAACTTATTGAGTTACCAGTTCATGATGCCTGCGTTGAGCAGCTTTGTGTACAAATTAGTTTTTCTTGTCTATATTCAATATTTGTTTTTGTATCATATATTCCACCAAATAGTTCGCTGAATTTATACGATAAGCATATGCAAAATATTATCTTTATAATGGATTCATTAGACGAAAAGTGTCATTGCATTACTTTGGGTGATTTTAATTTAGGTAACGTTACTTAGCGTTTGATGGAAAAAATTTGTTGCCATTCAATATTAAAACTGATGTTGAATCAATGGTGATAGATTATTTTTTGTCAAATGATTTTCAGCAAGTAAATTGCATAAAAAATGATTTAAATCGTATTTTAGATTTAATATTTGTAACAGATTGTTTAAAAGCGAATTGTGATGTAGACTTGGCGCCAATTTTTAATAATAGTATGCACCATAAGGCACTAAAAATTGAATTTGAATTTTATGATTTTGATAAATTTACTCATGTTTCTTCTGAGCAATTAGATTTTTCAAAAGGTAACTTTGTTAAAATTAATGAGGTTTTAAAAAACTCTACTTGGTCTGTGTTAAGTACTTTTTCAGACCCAAATGTTGCATATGATTGTATTTGATCTATTTTTACATCTGCTATTGGCCAGTTTGTTCCTAATAAAACCCATTTTATTCTGAGAAATAAACGTCCATGGTTTAATAACCGTTTGGCGCACTTAAAAAACCTTAAAAATAAGGCATTCAAGAAATTTAAAAAAACAAATTCCAACTCAGATTACTTACAGTTTCTACAAATGCGAAATGAATTCGATTTTCTTCATAAATTTATATTTAACAAATACATTTTAAGGATTGAGACCAACAAGAAAACAAATCCTTCATCTTTTTGGCATTCTTGAATACAAAACGTAAAACAAATGGGTTTCCATCCTGCATGGAGTTAGATGACCTCAAGTCCAACAATACACTTGAATCTTGCAATCTGTTTGCCGACTTTTTCCAAACAGTTTATGAATTATACGATAACTCGACTCGCAATGACAATAGCCTGAATTTTGAACCCCCAAATGTGAATAAATTAAGTGATATTCTAGTTACTGGTGATGATATTGCCATATCTATTTCTGACCTAAAATCAAGTTTTAAGTTTGAACGTGGCGGTTTTCCCCCAATGTTTTTTAAGCTTTGTGTAGAGACTATTGTTGAACCTATCGCGTCACTGTTTAAACTGGCGTTTTCCTAGACTCTTGGAAAAGGTGTACCGTTGTCCCTATTTTTAAATCTGGTGATCGAAGCAAAATAATTAATTACAGAGCTATAGTGAAACAAAGTACTTTTGCTAAACTTTTTGACCATATTATTAAAGTTAAATTATTCGATCATGTGAGAAATGCTTTATGTGAGTGTCAGCATGGTTTTTTACCTGGCAGATCGACCTGTTCGAATTTGGCTTTGATCTCGAGTAAAATTGTTGATGCTTTGGAGTGTCGAAATCAATTAGATGTAGTATATACAGACTTTTCTAAAGCCTTCGATAAGGTGGATCACAACATATTACTTTGTAAGTTAAAAAGGTTTGGTTTGTCCGAAGAATTAATAAAATTTTTTAAAGGTTTCTTAACGATACGGAAACTTTTCGTCAAATTGGGGGAAACAATATCGGAAACTCCTATAAATGCTTCTTCTGGTATTCCGCAAGAAACCAATTCTGTGCCTTTATTATTTTTAATTTGTATTAATGATTTGCTTCACTGTTTTAAATTCTCTAAGTGTTTGATGTTTGCTGATGACGTCAAGGTATACCTTAAAATATCGCAACTTTCTGACTGTCATAAACTTCAAAGTGATTTAATTAGTTTTCACAGTTGGTGCGTTTCAAATAACTTAACTTTAAATATAAATAAGTGTTGTGTAGTAACTTTTTCTAGAAATACTAATAAAATTAGCTTTACTTATTCAAAAAACAATTTAAATCTGATTTGTAAACATGAGATGAAAGATTTGGGTGTAATATTCAACTCAAACTTTTGTTTTAATCGCCATTATGATTATATTGTTGCGAAATCTAACTCCATGATTGGATTTATTAAACGAAACACGCAAAATTTTAAGGATCCTATGACAATAAAAGCGCTTTATGTGTCACTTGTTCGTAGTATCATTGAATATTGTTCTATTATTTGGAATCCTTTTTATGTTATTCATGTAAATCGTATTGAAAGGATACAAAGAAACATCACAAGATATGCCATTAAAAAAATGCGTTGGCCCGATGGAATTCCATCTTATGATGCCCGTCGAAAGATTCTTGGTCTTCAATCTTTAAAAGATTTTGTTTGTGTACCACACTTTGTCTGGAAAAATTACATCGATTGAATTGTCAGAAAATTTCGTTTTGTATGAACCTCTCAGAAATCTTAGAACTAATAGGCTATTAGAGACTAAATTTCATAAGACTAATTATGCTTTAAGTGAACCCATTAATAGGTGTATAAATATATGTAACAACTTTGCAAATGTGTTAGATTTTAATGTACCTGAAAATCGTTTTAGATTGAATTTATTCGCTTTGTTTAATTAGTACTTATTCAAACAGTTATTAATTAAGATGAATGTTCATAGTCTGTAAGATTTATATTATCAGTAGACTGAATAAATAAATAAGTAAATTATACTTTTGTATATTTGACCTTGTTTGTGAGATTTAGCAAAGGCATCTATTGAGATTAGCCAATTTAGTTCCAACTGTTTTAGTTTAATCTGGGTGATTTTGGATTGAATGTGCTTATGCCATGTGAGTCGGCGATCGAGGTGCATTCCGGGACAACTTGGCCGTTTATCTTCAGAGCAGGGCACGTGCCCCTTCTTAGTGTGAAGGTTAAGTGACAGCTTTTGGATTCGTTGACTTTGATTTTCCATCGTGATAGCCAGTCACTTATAGTGTCCAAATGTTTTTGCACGTAAAGGGTTGCCATGTCTGGGTTTGAGTGAGAGCACAGGATAGCAGAGTCGTCAGCAAAAGTCGATATAAGAGTTCTATCACTTTTGGGCAAATCTGTATTATAGAGAATATATAGCGCGAGGACACTGCCTTGTGGTACTCCAGCCAGTATTTGGTATTTTCGGGAGACAAAGCTTTTATTTTTTTATATTCGTGAGATAGTTTTTGAGAAGGTACTATTATGCACTATTAGCGGGAAGAATATGCTGTAATTTGTAAATAAGTCCTTCGGGCCAGACTTTATCGAAGGCCTTTGTGATATAGAAGAAAATAGCGGAGCAGTACTGTTTCTTTTCAAAAGTGATTTTTATTGAGTCTGCAATACGGTGCACTTGTTCGATAGTGCCATGCTTTTCCCGGAAGCCAAACTGGTGATCGGGAATCACTTGTTTTTCTGTAATTTTGGGTGAAATCCATTTTATTAGTAGTTTTTCGAAGAGTTTCGATAACACAGAGAGCAAACTTTTGAGATCACATTGTTGAGATTTTTTTCAGGTTTGGGAATCACTGTAACTTGGGAAAGTTTTCAATCATCAGGGTAGTGACATGTTCTAAGGATTGCGTTAAATATGTGCAATAAATGGGTTTTTGCAACTGATGGCAGTTATTTTATCATTGTGGGCGTTATCAAGTCTGGTCCTGGTGCTTTTTTGGATCCAGGCATTTATTTATTTCCTCTATAAGTAAATTTTTTTAATCGCGACTGTACAGGAGTTATTGAGTGGGATTAATGTTGGTAATGGGATATCACCAGTCGTTCGGGGTGAATACGGTTTTTAGGTGGTTGGCAAAAGCAGCACCTTTTTCAGCATCGCTTCTGGCCCAGTTTCCATTTGGCAGCAGTATGGGAGGTCCTGCCAGTACTGTTTTTTCATATTTTTAGCAGCTAGTCAGAGAGAGCAGTTGATTTTGTGGGTGCGAGATATTCAACGAGTTTCAAAATTAATTGAAAACTATTTTTAAAATTCAATTAATTGAATATTTTTGCTTGCTTTTTTTATTTAGTAAAAAATTCAGATTTTTTTTTTTTTTGCTTAGATTTTGAAGGCTTAAACGAAAAACAAGAAATAAGTTTATGTTTATTAAGGTGTAAAATCCAGTTTTGTTAACTTTTGTGTCTTTTTTCACTTTCAAATTCCAACTTTTTTTTGAGCTTATGGAACCGAAACCGATATTTTTACAATCTTGCGGTCCGCGTTTGCACTGATTTTTGATAATTGAGGGTGAATGGATAAAGGCGGTATGTAACATACAAATTCTTTGAAGAAAATAAATTTCAAAGTTTTTAATTTTTCTTTTTTCAATACAAAATTGGTGTCATGTCTTCTTTGTCGCTTTTGATTCTTCGAAACTATGATCAATGCTTTAATTTTCGAGGGATATGGGTCACTTCAGTTTTGCCAAATAGTTAATTTTGAAATTTATGTTACATACCTCTTTTATCCACTTGTTCCTTCAATTCTAAGTAGCGATTACACTTACTAAATGGGCGCAGGTCTTGTTCCTCTGCGTACTCTTCGATAGCTCGGAAATCGTTTCAAAATGATAAAAGCCGAAAATCTTTCGAAATTCTACTTTTCTGTTTATGGCGGCTGCTGCTTCGTATGGTCTTTGAGTGATACCAAAAACCCGTCGGCAAAACCGAAATCTCCATTCTTGCCACCAGATTCCGCCCCCTACATTTAACAATTTGTATAAGATTCAGTTCAGATTGACGCGGTTGGCGTGAACACTTACATTTTAAAATACGCTTAATTTTGTAAAAATATCTTAGTGCAATTAACAGAATAGCCATTCGTTGTTTTTCGGTTTATCCGGAATGTGGGAAGAATGGCATTACTGCATTGATATTGATTAAAATATCAGTCTATCCCCTGCGCTCATAGAGAACGGTCGTGTATAGTCTTTGCTTCCTCATTTCATTTCTACTGCATACAGTTTTTCACTGTTGCAACAAGTGCCTTTCATTTACTACAACTTGTCTCTGGAAAATAAGTGACTCTCGGGCTGCGACCAGTGCAGTGCAACCATGGCTTCCTCTTTGGGAGGAAACTATTTTGCTATTCTAGATCAATCGCAAAAAGAAGAACTTGAATTTGCTAAATAAAAGTGATTTCCCAACACTCAGTTCAAACCCAATTTTCAAGAAAAATGCATGCCCTAAATATGTTCTAATAAAAAACAAAAATTCAGAAAAACCAATACAATCCTTTAATATTTTTTTGATATCAAAAGCCCTTAAAGGCATCTCCTCAGACCAACCATATAATGGAAAACGCTCCAACGCCGCCATGTATACTCTGCAATAATGATATAATATCCATTAAACACCTAGATTGCACAGTATTCAAGTCCTACCAAAATTCATTAAATATAAACAACATTGCCGATTTATTAAAAAATGCCACAGAAGACAACATAAACCTAATTAATAGATTACTTAAAATAAGTCAAATTTATTTTAAAATTTGAAATTTTTTCATAGGCTGAACACCACTAGCAGCTTAATGCCTAGTCTTAAGTTTATTAATGTAATTTATTGCTAAATACATTTTTAATAATAATAATAATAATAATGATTAAAATATGCTTGACAAGAGTTGCAATTATTTACTTAAATAACACTAATCGACAGTAGTTTTGTTAAGTGATAAAATTTGGTTGTTCCTTATATATTTTGCCATTTTGAAACACAATAGTGCCATTGTAGTACAATTTTTTTTTTAAATTTGTATGGGAAGTAAGGCAGAACAAAAATTCCAACTGTCTGTATCACAAAAAAAGTAGGTAAATCGAACCAAAAAAATACCACTAAAAATGCAGCAACCAATAAACGTGGTAAATACAAAGCTGGGCATTAACTAGTTACTTCGTTAATAGTTAATAAACGAAGTTAAATTTTTGGTTAACTTTTAACGTTTTAGGTTATTTCGAAAACCATTAACTTTTTCATTTAGTTAAGTTAAATTTCTTCGATTAACTAGCATTAGTTAACTTTGACGTAATTAAGATTATCAGTAGGCTGAAATCGATCGCATATTCATAGTCAAATTTAGTAGCTGCTAAACTTTAGAACCAGCTTAGTAGCTGCCAGTTCAGTGTATTATCTGTCAACTTAGTAGATTACTAAAGTTAAGTTGGAGCTTAATTTGACTATGAATATGGGCCGATCATTTTAAGTTCAGATCATGAATTAGATGAATTTAGAAGCAAACTATCAAATGCGTGGAAATCAAGAGTAGTAGAAATTACTGTCAGGGTAGTAGATTTCAAGAGAGGGGAGTAGATATGGGTTTATGCGTCGAGTACTAGAAATTCTACGAGTTGTAGAAATTTCTGTCGGGGAAGCAGATTTGTAGAAAGAATAGTACTTTTGCATTGTATGAAACTCACATAATATTTTGAGGAGTAGATTTCTTACCATAGTAGTAGGAAATATCTTGAGGGAATTAGAAAAATCTGCTACCGTAGTAGAGGAGTAGAAATTTATAAATCTTTGCGAGAGTATTAGATCTACTCCGATAGGACATGTCTTCTTTGTCGCTTCTGATTCTTCGAAACTATGATCGATGCTTAAATTTGTGTTACATACCGCTTTTATCCACTTGGTCGTTCCTTATGTATTTTGATACGCTAAATCCGAAAATAAACTTTAAATTTTTCCAGCACGCACCATTTTTCTGCAAACGCCACAAATTTTTGGTGCTGTAAAAATTTCATTATTATTATTTTCGTATCCAGCATGGCAAAATACATAAGAATTTGTCTATAAAGTATATTTAACACACAAAACGTTCAGTTTTGTCGATCAGTGTAATCTTTGTTATTTATTTGTTACTTTTTCTATCAAATCGAAATTTTCGGCGGAAATATAGGAACTTCGGCCGAAAACGAAATTTGGCCGAAAGCGATATTTTATTTTTCGGCCGAATCCGAAACACGGCCGAAACAGCTTTTTTTGGCCGAAAAGCCGAAAAACCGAAACCGAAACCGAATTTCGGTCGGTCTCTAGTTAAAATGTTTTTTATGCTCTATAGAAAAAATTTTTCTATAGAGAATTTAACTATTTAATTTAACTTTTAACGAAGTTAACTTTTCAACGCAATTAACTTTTTAATTTAACGAAGTTAAATTTTTGATTAACTATTTCCGGATTAACGAAGTTAAATTCTCGATTAACTATGCCCAGCTTTGGGTAAATGGAACAAACTTAAAATTGTTAGCGTACCATGAAAAATTGTTTGCGTAGCAATTAAAGTAGTTCGCGTACCATGAAAAGTTGTTCGCATATGAGCAATAAAAAAATGCATTAGTATTTTTTTTTGTTTGCAACCAAAAAACAACTATTTATTTCAAATGTATTATCTGAAAAACAATTTTTTTGAAATAAAAAACTGTAAAAAAAGAGAAAAAAATAATTGTCAATTATAAAATGAAAATCTGAAGATGGTAAAAATGAAACATAATATTACATTTACTTACCCTTTTATGCACTTCACTCTTTGACCATACTGCACGCACTGATCTTAATACTCGAATGACAAAACAAAAATTGTTGCTGTTTTCAGTAACCAGTAAAAGTTTACTGGTAATGAAAATTTTATTTGCATTACCAGTAAAAATTACTGATTACAGCTAGTAAAACTTCATTTTTACTGGAATTTTTATTCAGTAATCAGTAAAAATTTACTGGTAATGCAAACTAAATTTAATTATTTGTAAAACCTTACTGAAGAATGCATATTAAATTTCAGTATCAGTAAACTTTTATTTTAACTGAAATTTTACTGGTACTGCAAAGTGCCCATCTATGATTTTATGATGATTCTCAAAATATTTCGGCTCTAGCAACTGTAATCAGTGAGCTGGACAATTTAGAAAAAAATTCTATAAATCATGTTTTGTACATGTATGCATTTCTATATTTTGCTTTTGGTCAAATAAACTTTATGAATAATAGACATTTAAAAACTAAATTAACAAAAATCCGATATTTTTGCGATTTTTTTAAACCACTTAAAATTAATTTTTTGGAAATTTTTTTTTGGTTTCTGTTAAAGTGACAGAATTAAGAGAATTAGAGGGTTAATATGTTTAAGAAAAATGGTCCCTGTTTAATTTTACTATAGGTCACTGAATACACGAAACACCAAATATATCTGTTTCTCATATTATACCGTTTTTTTTGCGTCTTAGATTTCAGAAAATAAAGTTGGTTGTGAATATTTATTATTCAAACCACAATCTTAAAGTAAATTCACAATTATTGGTTCTGAAATTTTATTATTATATGTCAAAGTTGATGAAATATATACAAAGTTCTGATGGAATTCAGTTTTTTAAATTTGTCAAGTATACTTTATGAGTTTTTCCGTACTATTTTCAATACTATTTTCAAATTCAATAAAAATGCTAAAAAAAAAATCGTAAAAAGAAGAGTAAAAAACAAGTTTTTTAAAATATAACCCTTTAACTGACTAAAAAGCAGAAAATAAATTTCCTTTAAATTAATTTCCGCAATTTCGTTTTAAAATTAAGGGCTTTTGTCTACTTTGATCCTAATAAATTTCCTTTGAATTAATTTCCGCAATTTCGATTTAAAATTAAGGGTTTTTGGCTACTTTGTTTCTAATATCATTGCAGATTTTGAATTCGCCAAAAATTCAGATCTTTAGCTCATGTGGAAGTGTATGAAAAAGCTCGCCGCAGATTTGAGGATATATATATATATAACTGATATTACACAAAAACCAGATTTACACAACTTTGACTTGTTATATAATACAAGCTATCAACTTTACGAAAAAACCTTTTGAGTCTAAAAAGTAGGCGGTGTAATTCTCTTCAAATTGATTCCCTGTTTCTATATTCGTGGAAACGCGTTTCTGCTTATGGCAGCTGAAGCACAACCTCTACAGTGAAAAAATGCTAGAATGACTGGACTATTTTTTTTCTGTGTATAAAAAAAATTGTATCTTAAATTCTTATATTTAATTTTTTTCGAAAGGTATTAAGAGACTTATCCATTAAAACTACCAGTATCGTTATATCTGAAAAATAATAATTTCGTCCCCTAATATCGAATTTATCGCATGTTTTTGCTTTTTTTCTTCTGTTGTAAAATCTAGTTTATTTCTTAACTTGGATTTTATTAATGATAAATTAGAAAATGTTCTTTCAGCAGCGTCTATATCTGTAGGAAATTTTGCCCTATGAAAAATCGCCCAAAATTAAAAAGGAGGAATCAACCAAAAAAAAAAAAGGAAAAATCGCCTAAAAACTAAAATGAAAAAGTCACCCAAATATTTGGAAAAATCGCCCAAAACAAAAATGAAAAATCACCCAAAATTTAAAAAAGAAAAATCACCAAAAAAAAAAAGGAAAAATCGCACAAAAACTAAAATTGAAAAATCCAACAAAAATTTGGAAAAATAAACAAAAAAGTGACGCCGGCGTTTTTTTAAATTAGTTGTATTTATCATAGAATAGTAAAAACGTTATACAAATACGTAGCAAAAATCTGTTCTCTCTTTGGTATTTGATAGTAGGAATCGCGCGATTTTTCAGGATTTAAAATTACCTGTATTTATTCGTAGAATAGTAAAAATGTTACACAATAAAAAAAAACGTCTGGTCTCCTTCGAGATACCAGGTATTTGTTAGTAGGTAGTAGGGCTTTCGATCCCGGGATCCCGGTCCATTTTTAGTCCCGAAAATCCTGGGATATTTTTTCCTGAATCCCGGGATTTTCGGGAGTACATTTTAAATAAATTAGTCCATAAAAAAGTTTAATACAAGAAAAATACAACTTTTCATCGCTCATAAAATATAAAAAAATCGTGTAAGCAGAAAAATAGTTTTTGACAACCCCAAAATGAAAAAAAAGTTAGTTAGAAAACTCAATTGAAAATTTTTAATTTTTTGAAAAAAATTACGAATAAAATTGTTTGTGTTTGAAATTTTTTCTTTAAGAAAAAATAAATTTATATCTATTTCAGAAGAAAAATGGTATTTTCAGTCTTAGCGAACGCACAAAAATGAATTACTAATAAAAATAATTAAGTAAAACTGAAAACTGATACAAAACTATTTTCAGAAACCTTACTTAAGCATATTTTGAATTGAATTGTGTCTTTCCTAAAGAAACGAAAGCTCAAATACAGAAAATAAAAATCCATTTAATAAATTTAAATGTTTATGTTTATTTATTTAAGCTAAAACTATCAGTTTTCCAATAAAACTTATAAAAAACATTTTTTTTTTAAATGCATTTTGCTTGTAAAAGTAATAAATCCCGAAAAATCCGGGGATCCCGGGATTGCAATTTTCAGTCCTGAAAATCCCGGGATTGCGAAAAGCCTTCGGGATCGAAAGCCGTAGTAGGTAGTAGTGTAACAAAAAAAAATTGTGCGATTTTTTTTTAAATTTTTCCTATTTTAAAAAAAATTTTTAAATTACTTGGAGTAATGAATAGTAAAAAAGATACACAAATACACGCATTGCCGAAACAATTCGACAACAATTCCTCGTTTCCCAGAAATATTCACAATTTGATAGACTTTTTTGTATGAACAATTTTTAGTGGATTTTTAATTTTTGGGCGATATTTCCTCCAGCCAGCTGTTTTACTGTGAGGAAATGACATTAAATTGTCTACAAAAATTGTTAGTTCCTTGAAACAGTTCACTGTCACTTTCAAGCTCAATATTTGAAAATCGTAATAATTTCTATTGAGTAAGTATTATCTTAGGATCACATTCAATCAAATTCGAAAAAGTAGACCAAAGGTAATAAATTCGCACCTAATCACGAATTTATCGTAAGTGGTACTTTTATCGCAAGTATTTTTTTCTTTCAAATTAATCCTTAGCGTGTGCTGCATCCAGAGTAAGGCATTCAATCCCGAAGTGTTTTTGAAAATCCCGGGATTTCGGGATTTGAAATTACAATCCCGATATCCCGGGATTTGTTCGGGATTTTCAGGATTTTCCAATTAAATACAATAGTTAATATAAAATTAAAGAAAAAATTGTTGCAACAATATTTTAAGTTTAATTCGACAAAGAAAACATATTTAATAAATATTAGATTAAACAAAACAAATAATATTTAAATATATATAGTCAAACAAAAAGTTATTCTTTTAAGATTAGATTAATCGAACAAATTATTTTTTTTGCCACGCTGAATCCGAATATAATTATAAAATTGTGCCAGCTCCATTTATGCTAAACACGAAAAACTTACTTTCAGTAGTTTTAGTATTATACACAGAAAAAAAATGGTCGGTAAAATTAACCGAAAAAAGTGGTTGACGTACAGAATTTCAAAATGTATGAAAATTGTAAGTTTTTTAACCGAGCTAGAAGGTAGATTTAACCGACAAAAAATTGTAAATAGTTGAAATAACCGAAAATAATTGTTGTTTTACAGAAATTGTATGTTCTTTTACCGCAATTGGTGGTTAAATTTGAATTTTCACCAACTTGTGCAATTTACCATTCGCGCATCTTCAGTTGAATCGTTGGGATTCAAAGAAAGAAGAATTCCCAATCGTGTTATGAATGTTGTGCCTTATAGAGGCAGCTTAAGCAAAGCCAAACAGAGTTCTTTTGCTTGTAATACTGCATTTTTAATACTCATTTTGGAAAATAAGAGCTTGTGTCAGTTATGCGCTCACGCTAATATATTCATTTTTTTAAACATGCAATCTTGCATTTTCGAAATTTATTTTTGTGTTTAATATGTTTTTTTGGTAGTTGGGGTTTGTTTTCAAATGAAAAAAAAAATAAATTCATCGAAAAAAGTTATCTTATTAAAAAATATGTATCGAAACAAATTTTTGTTGTATGTTTACAATTAAAATTGTAAGCCAATAAATTTTATTGGTTTTCTTACTAAAAACTATGTATCGAAACAATTTTCGAATTGTAAACCAACAAATTATTAATGTAAATCAACCACTTCTCGTCGGTTAGATTAACCGACGAAGAAGGGTTGGAGCGTTTTTAACCGTCTTTTTTGGTTAAATCTACCGACTTTTTTTTTGTGTGTAGCGGGAACGACACCAATTGTTTTTTAAAACTCTTGAAATCGGTGTCCATTCAAAAAACAAACACACAAAACCATTTATCCAATTCGTAAACTTTTCAAAATACGGTCAACAAAATAATTTCAACATATATCTTTTTTGTAAAAAATAAAAAAATTGTTTAAATTGAAAAAATTGTATTCAGATCGATAAAAATTGTTTGTTAACCGTTATTGACAAAAATGTTGTAAATTCGTCTGTGTTTGTAGCACTAAATCTACAAAAGTGGGTTTTTTTAAATTTACCAATTAGATTGAAAGTAAATGCACGGAAGTATTTTTGTGGAAAAATGTCAAAAATATCTTAAACAATGCATAAAAAAAAATATCTTAAACAATGCATAAAAATGCATTTTTGAATCCCGGGATTCCGGACTCAAAATCCCGGGTTTCCGGGACTGAGAAAACTTCCGGGATCCGGGGATTTCAAGAATCGGGATCCCGGGATTGAATGCCTTAATCCAGAGATATAACTTTATTAAAAAGTCAATATGGTAATATTCAAATCGCGAGTATTCGCGAAATAGACGGAATTTTTCGAAAACATTTTGGGGGGGCAAAAATGTATTCGTATCTCTATCGGAAAACATCATTATTTTAAAAATCGGAGACAAAAAATTTAAAAGTTGTCCGTTTCACTTATTGTGTACAATGTGTTTACAATGTACGATGAGCTAATTTTTGTAACTGAACTTTATTTAATAAAAACATTTCTTAAATACTAGAATAATGATTATTAATGACTTCGCAACGGCTATGCAAACAGAAATTGCAACTTGATCCTGCTATGCTTCAGCATAGCGTGAGAGTCAAAATTGCATATTCTGTTTGCATTGCAATTTATGCAGACTATGGTATTTTGGCTGCAAAGTTGAACGAACGTCGTTCAGCCAAGGTGTACTCGAGTTCTCCTAAGTAGCGCGGCGAGACACAGAATAACTACAATAAGTGTGATAATAGCGCCGGTCGTCCAATGTTGGTGGGCCCAAATTGCCTTCAAATTCGCGTCGTGAAGCTGTTGAATAGAGTCTGAGGCCTCTTGCTCGTTATCCCTCAGGACCTCTGCCAAATCACTTTCTAAAGGCATCACAGTTTCGTTCAATATTTGAATCGGAACCGGGCTGATGGTTGCGTTGATAATCGCCATAGATTTGGTGAAGTTCGTCACAATCGGCACTGTTTCAAATAGCTTGGCTTCCAGCCGCACATATTTGGATTGAATGCAGCAGTCGGGAGTGATGTGAATGATTCCAGTTTTGTTGAGGAACATTTCTTCGCGCTCAGTACCGCATGTTACAATGACTGTTGTTTGGACCGCAGTCACGAAGATCAAAGCATTATGAGTCCACAGCTCAAATATGCAGCCAAAGCCAAGTTGTCAATTCTGTTGATTCATCAACACTTATTTTTTACCCATATATTTAATACTTCTATATTGCTAGGAACCTATCTGCGCAATGTGCTTGAACTCCGAACTAAAACTTAATTTATTGACACATACGCAATAGGTTTTCTTGCTCAGATAATTATATATCTGTACTGTAATGCCAGTGAATTGAATTTGAATATACTAGCAATATAGAAGTATTACATATATGTTTTTACCCTATAGCCTTGTACGTGGTTAGCATTGTCTCTTTATCCTTACCCCATGTGCTACCCGCCAGCGCCTTCAACACATTGTTCCTCCTACGCAGGTTATTGCGCAAGTTGGACCAATGCGTCGAGAAGGTGAATAGGTTGTGGAAAGTGACCCCCAGGATTAGCAAGGCGGCCATAAGTACAAGTAAAACAAGTATAGATGTATTTTTTAAGCTCCGCCAAATTTAAATTAAAACAATCAATTTCTTGCTGCATTTGTAATTCGCGGACCGCGCAATAATTAATTAATATTTTTGTTGCTAATAGTTTACGCCGTGGCAAATTAAACTTGCAATTGAGTGCTGGCTTTTTTAAAAAACAATTAAAAACAAATAAATAAATAAACACTTTAACTTTGTCTGTTCACTCAAAACCGGTTCTGTGGTGCCTAATCCGACATTGTCTCTTCTCGCTTTCGTCGTTTCTCCTGAGCAGATGACACCTCCAGCATCAAGAGTAACGCGTCAACAGCATCAGATGAATTCTCTCCGCTCCGAGTCCCTAACACCTAAGCTTGCGAGTGGAAAGGGAACAACAACAACAACATTTGGTGCTCAACTAAAAGAGATGGAAGATAGGCTCCTTCTACATACTAACAAATTGGCAGAGCGACTCTCGGGTGAAATATTGAGTGTGGAAAAAAGGCTTCAGAGCAAAATTGAAACTGAATTAAGCTACATTAAGAACAAATTCTGTGAGCTTGACAATAAAATTATCTCGCTTGAGAGTTAACTTAGTGTACTGGCTGAGCGTTGTGTTGAGCTTGATGTAATCAAAGCTCAACTTAGAGAATATACGGAAAAAAACCACAATAAAACCACCACTATCAGTGAACAATCGGTTGATATCTCGTCAGACGCTGTGATCTTTGGAGTGCCCCACTTAGATAAAGAGAATCTGAAAAGCATTTTTAATCTTGTCTGTCTCTCAATTGACTTTTCGTCTCCTCAAATAAGGGACATATTTCGTGTTAAAACTAGGCAAGCCAACCGTAACTCTTTAATTGTCATTAAATTCTACACTCCGTACGATCGGAATCGTGTCTTAAAAGCTTTTGGCGATTATCGAAGGAGAACCAGATCTGCGGTGAATCTTAGAGCGGCTGGTATTGACTCTGATAACAATATCTATATCCACGAGAGTCTTACTTCTGAGAGCCGTAAAATTATGCAAGCTGCAATCGCATGTAAACGTCAAAAATCTTTGTTTAATGCGTTTACTCTTCGTGGTGCTGTGTACATCCGACTGCATAAACAATCTGAAGCTCTCTGGGTCGGCAGTGAAGATGAGTTACTTAGTATCATCAGCGGCGCTGCTCTTGCGGGTGACTCCGATTAAATTAATTTATCTTGATTTTGTTAAGGTTATTGGCCATTCCTTCTACTTCTATTCCTATTCCTTTTCTATCCTATACTCTTCTATATCTGACTTATTCTTCTCTTTATTTCTTATCTCTTTAGTGTTTAAAGCTTATGGTTTACATGTTGGTCTAATTACTTATGCCTTCTCCAAATGATTTTATTAGCGCTAATGATAATCAAAAAGTGATGATTGAGGTTTTGTGTAAACAACATGATGGTCTTAAAGTTGTCCACTTTAATGCCAGAAGTCTGAATGATTTTAAACTAGATTATGTGAAGTTTCTCTTTGAGGACTCCTCAGTTGATGTATTATGTGTATCTGAGACGTGGTTTAATGATGATGTTGATGATGCGTATTTCAATATAAAAAATTTTAAACTTTTTCGTTCTGATAGAATTGGCAGAAAGGGAGGGGGTGTTGCAATTTATTGTAAGAATAATATTAGTGTAAAATTTCTATGTGAATCAACTGACTCTGATGTAGAGTTTCTGAATGTGGTTATATATGACAATACGACAAAAGTTTTTTTATCGTGTGTGTACCAGAGAATAGCGCCGAGTAGCTTAGCCCACAAGCTACCGGCAAGCTAACCGCTGTTTTAGCAAGTTGCGAATCCACTTCCACTTGCCGCTCTCGAACACTTGCATCATCCGTCAAAAACTCGAATGACCTGGATAGGCGGAAGCACTTGGATAGCTTGTGTGCTCAAGTTGTGTTGAATGAGCAGTGCGCACTGCGCAGTACGGAAAATGTTCGTATTTTGTATTGTTAAGTTTCGTGCGACATGTAGGAAAATTTTAGAATATTGAATTCATTACGGAATGGTAAAAACAATTGTTTTTACTATTACACCGTGCAAAAATTTTAATTTTTTTGTACACATACAATTTTTCCACACAGAAAAATTGTTTTTAATAATGTTGTTGGCATTACAGAGTGCAACAAATTTTAGATTTATTGGACACATGCTAATTTTTCCACTGAGAAAAAAATTTGTTAAATTAATGCAGTTACTTTTAGACAGTGCACCAAATTTTATTTTTTTTTGTACGCATGAAAATTTGTCCATAAAGAAAAAAATTATTCTAAGACTATTGTTTAATTATTTGTATGAAAGTTCTTTGACTATTCAGTAAAGAAACAATATCTATAGCTATCTACTATAATGTAGAATGTATCTATGTATTTTATAAATTGTACTCGTAGTATTTTGGGGTTCATTCACTGCGCAAATAATCGATGTTCTAATTGTAATTTTTAAATTAGCTGCTTTTACATTTTTTCCCCCAATTCCAGGACATGAAAATACTGCACTCTTTACCAACGCGACAAGTCGCACCAAAAAAATGTGATCAGAAAATTGTCCGACCGCTGGCGCCTACACTTTTTTACGCTTTGTTTTCTTCGCTGTTATGAGCGAGAAATGTCGAGTTGCGACGAACTCCTTTCGCGATGTCCTATCGCTGCTTGCGATAGGCAAATGCCAAATATGTCGCGCTGCGTAAGAATTTGTTTTGTTATGTTGCGGTTTGGTGTCGCTGTCTCATTGTTGTTTGTTGAAGAATGCGTTTGCTGTTGCAATGTATTAACAAAGAAACGACTGTGCATAATTTTTTATGATCAGCTTGTTAACCCTTTTGAAATCGCGAATTTTGGATTTAGGAAAATTCCAAATTTATGGTTCCACTTGTCGTGTCGGTAAAAATTGCTGCAATTGTGAAAAAAATATGCAAGCAGCTAATTTTCTATGTCCTAAAAATATTTTCGTTTAGTTGTAATTTGAAAGTTGCAATTGAAACATCATTTAGCAGTGAAATGGCAATATTATTGTAGAGAAAAGAAATCGTTTCCTTCCCAAAACAGTAGATAGTATAATATTTCATAATTCAATGTTCAAAGAATCCATATAAAAAAATTGATATAGCAACTAAGTTTTTATAATGTATATAGTTTTTTTTCTAATGAATTACATAATTTTATGTTTTTTAAGTCATTTGTTTTTTTTTTTTTAATTTTTAAGCTAATTTTTAAGATTTCTTAATAATTTTTAAATTCTATAGTTTTAAGTTAAAATTTAAATTGCATACTTTTTTTTTGCTTTTTATTTATGAATTTCCTATTTTTATTTTTTTTTGCTACAAATAAGATTTTTCAATAAAACTATTCCTTTTTTGTTATTAAAAAATTATTAAGTGTTTATATTTTAATAAAATCAATCAGCTATAATATCTCACGAAATAATTGACAAATTGAATGCTACATACAAAATACGAAAATTTTCGGTAGTGCAAATAACCCACAAGCGCACACAAGCAACGACAAATTCAATGCTACATACAAAATACGAACATTTTCCGTACTTCAAATAACCCACAAGCGCACACAAGCAACTTCAATGCGCAAGCTATCCAAGTTAATCCGACTATCCAGGTCATTCGAGTTTTTGCCGAATGGCACAAGCATTTTATTTTTTTCTCGTGTGCACTCGTACGAACTCGGATCCACAAGCACCGAACACTTGTGGCATCCGTCGACACGGATTCGAGTTGGGAGTTGCACTTGGGTTTTGGCGAGTAGCTTGAAACTGGTTTTCGGTGCACCGACGCTCTTCTCTGGTGTGTACAATCCTAATAGAAATTTTAGTTTGGATCCATTTCTGTCTTCTCTGTCTAATTGTCTAATTGACTACGATCATTTTGTTATATGTGGTGATTTTAATATTAATCTTCTTTCAAAAGATTCCTCAGTCAGCAGTCTTTATGATAATTTGAATGAAGTTGGATTGTCAATTGTAAACTCTGTGATGCCTACACGATTTGCTTCCAATGCCTGTCCCAGTTTACTTGACTATTTTATTGTATCTGATAAGCATGCTGTTTTAATTTTTGACCAATTATCTTTTATTTCTGACCATGACCTAATTTTTTGTACTCTTAATATTTGTCTTATTCCTGCTGCTACTGCCAACTGTTTTCCATATCGTGACTATAAATCAATAAATTTTGACTCCTTGACTAATGACTTGACCCTCATTGACTGGACGGACTGCTGGTACCTTGGCTCAGCTGATGAAAAGTTAAATTTTTTCTTAAATAATATGTGCAATATTTTTGACGTTCATGTGCCACTTCGTACAGCACGAGTTATCAATAACTCTTGTCCATGGTTCACTAGTTTGGTAAAGCAAGCTATAAAAATGCGTAATAAAACCTATACGAGATGGAAAAGGAATCCTTCTGCTAAAAATTGGGAAGAACACAAGCTCGCGCGTAATGAAGCTACTTCTGCTGTCAGGTTGTCGAAAAAACAGTTCTATCAGTCGAAACTAAGTACAGCATTACCATCTAAGCAGTTGTGGAGAAATTTGAGAGAGATTGGTGTGCGCAGTAAGAGTTCGTCTGAGCGTAATACCCTGATATATTAAATGATTACTTTATTGTTAATAATGTTGATGAATCACAATTTAATTTCGAAGGTGTAGTTTCTCCAAATATCCCTATATATATTATAAAACTGAGTGTGTGTCTGTCTGTATGTCTGTTTGTCCCTCAATCACGGCTAAACGGCTGTACCGATTCTCTTGAAACTTTCAGGATAAATTCTATAGGTATCGACATGTAACATAGGCTATATTCGGTTGGGATTGCACAAATGGGCGTGGCACCTCCCATACAACACAAAATATGTCTACAAGGTAATTAAGTAACTATTGAATTGAATTTGAATTGAATATTGAATAATACATACGAAATTTATCACGATGTTGCATTATAACTTTTCCAAGCTTTATGCCAAATATGAGCATAATTGGACAAGGGGCGTGGCACCGCCCACACAACACGTAAGTTAAATAACAGCTAATTAAGCAACTATTAGATATATTTTAATGAAATTTGGAATGGAGCTGTATAGTATGTTTTCCCAGCTACGTGTCGAATATGGGAATAATTGGACAAAGGGGCGTGGCACCTCCCACACAACACATAACTTAAATACCAGCTAATTAAGCAACTAATGGATTTATTTTAGTGAAATTTGGAATGGAGTTGTACTGCTATGTGTCAAATATGGGAATAATTGGACAAGGGGCGTGGCACCGCCCATACAACAAAAAATATTATTAAAAAGTAACTTAGTAACTATCGAATATTAAGTGGTCCATGCCACCAACTGCGCCCTTGCACATTTTTTGGGTGAATCATACAGGGTGGGATTAAAACTGCCACCAATTGCGTCCTTTGACTTTTTTTGGCTGAATCATACCGGGTGGGATTACAGCTGCCACCAAGTGCGTCCTTGGACATTTTTTGGGTGGCTCATGCCGGGTGGGATTACAACTGGAACCAAGTGCTTCCTTGGACATTTTTTTGGTGAATCATACCGGGAGGGATTACAACTGGAACCAAGAGCGTCCTTGGACATTTTTTGGGTAGATCATACCGGGTGGGATTACAGCTGCCACCAAGTGCGCCCTTGGACTTTTTTTGGGTGATTCTTACCGGGTGGGATTACAACTGGCACCAAGTTTCACGGGGGGAATAAACCATCAACTACAACGCCATTGAAATTGTCGCAAATTCCTATATATATTTGTTTTAAAATTTTATACAACCCGTGCAACGCCGGGTATGTAACAGCTAGTATATTATAAAACTGAGTGTGTGTCTGTCTGTGTGTCTGTCTGTCTGTTTGTCCCTCAATCAATGCTAAACGGCTGTACCGATTCTCTTGAAACTTTCAGGATAAATTCTATAGGTATCGACATGTAACATAGGCTATATGCGGTTGGGATTGGACAAAGGTGCGTGGCACCTCCAATACAACACAAAATATGTCTACAATGTAATTTAGTAACTATTGAATTGAATTTGAATTGAATATTGAATAATAAATACGAAATTTATCACGAAGTTGCATAATAACTTTTCCAAGCTTTATGCCAAATATGAGCATAATTGGACAAGGGGCGTGGCACCGCCCACACAACACGTAACTTAAATAACAGCTAATTAAGCAACTATTGGATGAAATTTGGAATGGAGCTGTATAGTATGTTTTCCCAGCTATGTGTCGAATATGGGAATAATTGGACAAAGGGGCGTGGCACCTCCCACACAACACATAACTTAAATAACAGCTAACTAAGCAACGATTGAATATATTCTAATGAAATTTAGCATGGAGTTGCACAGTATGTTTTCCCAGCTATGTGTCGAATATGGGAATAATTGGACAAAGGGGCGTGGCACCTCCCACACAAGACATAACTTAAATACCAGCTAATTAAGCAACTAATGGATATATTTTAGTGAAATTTGGAATGGAGTTGTACTGCTATGTGACGAATATGGGAATAATTGGACAAGGGGCGTGGCACCGCCCATACAGCTTTCTACCCCATATCACGGCTTTACTGATTTTATTGAAATTTTAAGGTAAAATTGTGTTAGTAATGGAATTTGCAATAGGACATCAGAGGTTGGATTTGGACAACGGGGCGTGGCACCTCCCATACAACAAAAAATATTATTAAAAAGTAACCTAGTAACTATCGAATATTAAGTGGTCCATGCCACCAACTGCGCCCTTGCACATTTTTTGGGTGAATCATACCGGGTGGGATTACAACTTCCACCAAGTGCTTTCTTGGACATTTTTTGGGTGGATCATACCGGGTGGGATTACAACTGGAACCAAATGCTTCCTTGGACATTTTTTGGGTGAATCATGCCGGGTGGGATTACAGCTGCCACCAAGTATGTTCGTGGACTCTTTTTTTGTGAATCATACCGGGTGGGATAACAACTGCCACCAATTGCGTCCTTGGACATTTTTTGGGTGGATCATGCCGGGTTGGATTAAAACTGCCACCAAGTGCGTCCTTGGACTTTTTTTGGCTGAATCACACCAGGTGGGATTACAGCTGCCACCAAGTGCGTCCTTGGACATTTTTTGGGTGGCTCATGCCGGGTGGGATTACAACCTGGCGCCAAGTGCTTCCTTGGACTTTTTTTGGCTGAATCAAACCGGGTGGGATTACAGCTGCCACCAAGTGCGTCCTTGGACTTTTTTTGGGTGGCTCATGCCGGGTGGGATTACAACTGACACCAAGTTTCACGGGGGGAATAAACCATCAACTACAGCGCCATTGAAATTGTCGCAAATTCCTATATATATTTATTTTAAAATTTTATACAACCCGTGCAACGCCGGGTATGTAACAGCTAGTCATTAATAAGTTTGAATTTTCCGCTGTATGTGAACTCGATGTTGCCAAATGTGTAATGAAAATTAAATCGAATGCTATTGGTGAAGATGGGGTAGCTATTAAGTTCATTAAGTTAATATTGCCCTATATACTGAATCCTCTTACACACATTATTAACCATTGTTTTACTAGCTCTTGCTACCCTAACATTTGGAAAGTGGCTACTATCGTTCCTGTAGCCAAAAAACCTTCGGCCTCTGTACCCAGTGATTTCCGTCCTATAAGTATTTTATCTTCCATCTCCAAAGTTTGTGAGTCCCTCATGGCGGAACAAATATCCAATTATGTTACTGCCAATAGTCTTTTGTCACCTCTCCAGTCTGGTTTCCGTCCTGGGCACAGTTGCTCTACTGCAGTAGTTAAAATATTGGATGATATTCGATTGTTTTATGATAAGGAATACTTGACTTTGATCTGCCTTTTAGACTTTTCTAAAGCTTTCGACAGTGTGAATCACTCTCTGCTTTGTTTGAAATTAACACAATTTTTTGGTGTTTCAATAACTGCGGTTCACCTGATAAAAAGCTATCTTGAAGGTAGATCTCAACGAGTCAGAGTTGGTAGTTGTTATTCACAATATAAAACTATAAGCAGTGGAGTACCTCAGGGGTCTGTACTTGGCCCGCTTTTATTTATTTTGTTTTTAAATGATATTTTCAAAGTTTGTAGATTTGTTACTATGCATGCCTATGCTGATGATCTTCAACTCTACTTGTCTCGTCCTATTGGTCTTATTGAAGATTTGTGTGCCAGAGTAAATTAAGACTTAGAGTCTATTGGTATGTGGGCCATGTGCAATAAACTATTTTTAAATCCATCAAAATCATATGTCCTGCCTATAGCTAGAACTAATTATAATCTTCTTGACGTTCCTCCGATATTGCTTAATGGCACTAAGTTGTTGGTTACTGACAAAGTAACGAACCTTGGGTTTAAAATTAATTCCTCACTTACTTGTGTTGATCACATCAACTCTGTAGTGAGTAAAGTTTACTATACCTTGAGAAATCTTCGTATGACTTCAGCATTTATGCCTATTGAAACTCGACTCAAGTTAGTGGTTCAGTTAATAGTCCCAATAATATCCTACTCGAAAGTGGTATACAGTAACCTGGACTCGCTTGCTATGCATAAGATAGAAGTTGCCTTTAACAACGCAACAAGGTATGTTTATGGGATTGGGAGGTATGATCATATATCATCTTTCAATACTCGTATTCTTGGTTGTAGTATTTCCGCATATCTTAAGTCTAGAAATTGCATATTTTTGCATAGGTTGATTCAGACAAGATCCCCTCTTTATCTGTATCATAAACTACAATTTAGTAAATCAACCCGTAGTTTGATTCTTATAACACCTAAATTTAATTACGCTGCTTCTACGCGTTTGTTTTTCATTAGTGCTGTTCGTCTATGGAATTCGTTACCTATTCACATTAGGGGCGTAACAAACATAGTAGACTTTCAGCTTTTAACACTCCAATACTTTTCTTAAAACAATTTAGTTTTCTTTTCTCTTCAGACTATACTTTCTTATCGCCTTTCTACTTTATCTACTATATCTTTTTGACTATTTCTAAATATTTTTCATATCTGCCAATTTTACTTTTACTTATATTTTATTGTTTTTTTATAAAGTAGTATGTAAAGTAATGTTGCATATCTGTTTGTTGAGTCCAAATGTTTCCTGTAATTGCTCTCCTGCTGGCCAGGGGTATAAAGTGGCTACTGGAAACGTGTGGATTCTGTGTGTGCAGTATTACTGTTAGTTTCCCAATTTAATTTATTTTCTATTCACTGTTAATTTTAAGTCATTTATTTATTCATCTATTTAATTAATTTAATTTTTCTTCCACTTTTTTCTGTTGATTATTTATTTTAACTGTTGCATTTAAAAGATAATCTTTATATGCTAATAATAAATTCATAATAATAATAATAATCTTGGGATTTGCCACCGTGGGGATCACTCGGCAGTCGACAACCACCTCAAGCGCGTGATTCACCTCCCATGCTCAATTGGGTGCAACTCAACGACGGGAAAGTCGTTGCAAGAGGTATTCACACATATATATATATATTTTTTACCTTATCTGGTAGAAGCTGTATTGTGGTGTCCTGCCTTGCGAGTTCATCAGCTTTGCAGTTCCCAGGAATGTCCCTATGCCCCGACACGCAGACGAGGTGGATGTTAAACTGCTTAGCCATCTCATTAATGTTGTTCGACAATCCGAGGCTACCTTTGATGTTAGGAGAACAGATTCCAAGGATTTGATTGCGGCCGGCCTGACTGTCTGTGAAAATCGTAATATTCTGAGCCGATATTACGTTCCGCCGCAGCCAGTTCATAACTTCTTTTATAGCCATCACCTCTGCTTGAAATACACTGCAGTGGTCGGGAAGGCTAAATGAGAGGCCTACATTAAGTTCGTCAGAGAAGACTCCACCACCGACGTTATTGTCGAGTTTGGAGCCGTCCGTGTAGAGATTGACCCTTCTTCCGTGGCCTCCCAGTCGGGCCGGGACGGAATAGTGGTACGGAAGTCTCTTGTGAAGGAGATTTCGGGAAGAATTTAGTCGGTTGTACCAGGAATGGATTTAGTACCCACTAGAATTGAAGAGTGTCCGTTAGTAAAGCTGCTCCATTGATTTGTGGATCTAAGCCTAACCGCCGCCATCGCAGCCATTTGTTTGGCCAGAAGATCCAAGAGTATTAGATGTAATAAAATATCTAATGCGTCTGAGGGAGTGGATCTCAACGCCGCACAGATAGATATGGAGGCCATTCGCTGGACTTTCGTCAACACCTTTCTATATATAACTTTGGCCACCACACGAGACTTGCTATAATAGGTTAGGCCTGACAATAGCCGTTTTCCCAATAGCTTTTTTGCATGAGTAGAGGGCAACTGTGGACTTCCTAGCTCGTTCGATGATGTTTGGTTTCCAGCTAAGCTTCATATCCAAAATTATACCTAAGTATTTGGCTTGAGCTAGAAAAACTAACTGTGTACCATTCAGAGAGGGAGGGTCTATCGGCGGAACTTTGTATTTCCTAGAGAAGAGATCCAATTCGGTCTTATGGGGATTAACACCCAGACCGCAGTAGTAGTTCATTTACCACTACGTTCCATAGAGGAGTAACGAGGTGTGCCTCTGCTATCAAATCTCCTTGCCTTTGTTAGTGCTATGGTAATAACTAGGGGGTGACATTGTTGAAAGATCCTTCTATGTCGAGGAAAGCGTACTCCTTGTTAAAAAGAGATTATTCAATGGTGCCTACTAAGGAATGTAAAGCTGTTTCTACAGACTTTCCTTTGAAGTAAGCATGTTGCGAAGCCGACAGAAGTTTGGTGTATATACTGGTCTGAGGTCCTTAGGACCCGTATGCGATATTTTTCCTGCCTTCGGGCCATTTTAAGGGAATGTAGGAGAGTTCAATGCAGCCACTGAGGATCATCTTAAGCCAGGGCATGACGATCTCCAAGGCATTCGACATTTGCGCAGGAATAACTTCATCCGGACCCGGCGATTTGAAGGGCTTGAATCCCAATTTATTTTGGTTTCAGATATTATTTCACTAGAGATACCGATATCCGGGTATCAGCAATGCTCCTTAGATATAATCTAGAACATCCTGTGAAGTTAGTGTCTAACAATAGCTCGATAGATTCCTCACTAGAGCTAGTCCAAGAACCATCTGACTTTTTCAGATAGTTGCACTGAGCTTGAACCCGACTATACACAATATTCATAACAAAAAAATAGTTCAAAAGTTAAATATTTACTTATAAATTAAAAAAAAAACAAACATTTCGACGCCCTTTAAGAAAAGTATAATGTTTCATTTGCCTTACGAAAAGAGTGATGTTTTATTTTTTTGCATGGAAAAGTATTGCTACGAAAACATTTAATCCCGGGATCCCGGATTAAATGCCTTAGTTACTCTTCGGTGTAATAAGCGAAATATCATAGTTTTCAGCAAAATTTATAATACAGTGTGACCCAGAATAACTAAAATTAAGTGCAATGAAAACCAAAGTAGTCTATACAATTAAATTTTGTATTTTTTATTTGATTTTATATATTCCAAAATCAATTGGCTAATTCAAATCTTTTGCCTTTATCTTTGATTGTTTGACGCAAACGATCAAAGATAGATTAACAAGAGGCACGCACCATGTCCTGATCTATTTCGTCCCGAATCTGTATCAGCCGACCTTTGAATTGACCAATGCTTAGGCCTTCGTGTTGCCAATTTTGCTAAGCATATAGCCGAGAGGATTAAGGTCCGGCGACGCAGCTGGCCATTCCGCTTGATATGAATCAGGCAGGTATATAAAAACGTTGGTGCGTATGTATGAGTGAACATCACGGCTAAACCACTGAACGTATCAGAACCAAACAAACACCATACGTTTATTTGTGAGCTCCGGAAGGTTTATGTACTACTTTGGATTTGATTGGTCAAACGAGCGTAGTACCACTTATACAATTTAACTATTACTTCAACATATATCTGGGATACTTTCCAGCACACATGGTATTATGCGTCTTATTCCAAAAGTGCAATTCAATGAATAAAATTGGACAAAAGTCAAGCATTTCACAAAAAAAACAACAAATTTTTTATTAAAAAAAAAAAATTTCAACGTTTAAAAATTAAAATAAAAAACAAATATTTTCAAAAAAATAAAATTTAAATGCCTGGACGACACACATTGTTTCGTTTAGTGGAAGCTAGCTAGACAAAATAGTTTTATTAAATTAAATGGTTGTTTTCGATTTATGATTTTAGATTGGATAAGTGACGTGGCACCGCCCATTCACTCATAACAATATTCAAATGCCGAAATTGTTGAGCTACCGACTCCATATTTTGGGATTCCTCTTAGTGTTGCCAGATTTTAAATAGGGGAAAACAGTACATTGTGTAAAAAAAATAGTACAATTCAAAAAAATCAGTACACTTTTTATACCCCCACACTCACTGTGGCAGGGTATACCAACTTTGACACAACGTTTGTAACGCCCATAAGGGGGCGTGTCCGGTATGGAAAAGTATATATATTCTTGATCAGCATCACCGCCGGAGTCAATTTAGCCAAGTCCGTCTGTCTGTCCGTTCGCACGATAGCGGTCGCAGTATTTGAGATATCGACTTGAAACTTTGGGTACATGTTTTTTCCGTGAATACTGAGATCAAGTTCGCGAATCAGCCAAATCGGACAAAAACTGGGCGTGGCTCCCATACACTGAAAAATAAGGTCAACATTTTTCAAGTCTTTTTATTGCTGCATTCGATTGAAAATGTTTAGAAACGTATTTTTGACATGGTCCGAGGTTCCGAAACCACATATATAAGGGTCAAATGGGGTCTTGAGACCAATTTTTTTTGGTCGATTTGATTGGAAATTTTTAGAAACGGATTTTGGACATGTCCGGGCTCCAAAACTATTTATAGGTGGCTTAAAATGGGGTCTTCCTACTGTGTGGGGGTATTTCACCTTCGGTATAGCCGAAGATAGTCCACTCTCTAGTTTTCATTTAGTTTAGTACATATCAATAAAAACAAATTTAAAAAATCAGATAAAAAACAAAGATACTCACTTAGTGTCCGAGAAAATGCCGCCTGAAAATGTTGTTCAAATTTTCATTTACCCTGGGCAGCCATTTTATTTTTTGCAACATTTGCGAGTTGGGAATATTTTCTCTTCATTTTTACAGTGAGTGTCATTTCAAATCGTATACCATAAAAAGTTACATATTTATAGTTTCCTTTTATAGTTTTATTGTGTAGATATTGGTATCGTTTAAAACGTCAAACCAATACCTTTCCTGAATTTTTATAAAAACTGGGTTTTTGGAAAATTTGTATGGAAATTATCAAATTTTTTGTAATTTTGTCATTTTTGGTACGATTTCCGAAAAAGGTTTTACCGAAACAGACGCATCAAAAAGTGAATCCATATCACTATTTTTAATATTATTTTAGCTAGTTGTTTTCAGAATGGCTCAAGCAAAAAATTTGTTTGTCTATACAAAAAAACATAAAATATATTCAAAGAAAAGAAAAACAGTACATTTATGAAAAACATTACTTTTGCGTACTGTTTTGAGTGTTTTGAATAAAACAGTACTTTTTATAAACAGTACATGCAACTTTTAAAACAGTACGTCTGGCACACCTAATTCCTCTTCTTTTTGCTTTTATTTGGATCCTGTTGAAAATAAACACCATCGGACAAAAACTACGCCCACCTCCCATACAAAATCGCCGCCCAAAATTCGTTATTTTCATTTATCTTGAGCAATACTGAACCGATTTCGATCTTTTTTCGATACTCCATTTTTATCCTGTTCCTGCCCTATCCCATTTTGTTCCTGTTCCTGTTACACTTCCATTTCATTCTAAATGTTGTTCCAATTCCAATTTGTTCCGTCACATCATAAGCAGTAATGGGAAACAACACCACAACAATAAGCAAGTGGAAGGGAGCGGACAGGAGCAAATCAGGTGCCACGTAATTACAAATATTAAAGTGTTTGTCCCGATTGATTGAATGATTGGTGATAGACTGACTCAGCACCGCCCAGCCCAAACCGCTGGACCTAGAGTTCTGCCATTTTTTATGTTATGCTCAGAACACCAGAGAGTTTACGGAAAGTTGTACGGGAGGGTACTTTCGATACTTTAAGTATATGTCCGAGCAACGCCGGGGTATTAAGCTAGTTGAAATATAAAATTCTGCATCCCAAAAAACGAAACATACTACATTTCCTTGCAAAAAAAATCAAACCTTATACTTTTCGTAAGGCAAATGAAACATTATACTCTTCTTAAGGGGCGTACATTCACTTCCAAAGCCTTCATACATAATACAATTGAGAAACCGTATATTCTATTACACCGTTATACACTAAAAAATGCACCGTTTAAATCGCATTTTTGCATTTTTAATTGAATGGGATGTAAACTCATCTCGCCAGACTAAAAAAACTCCAAAATTTGCATTTAAAAAAAATTTTTTTTTAGCTTAACATTTTCTGAATTTTTGTTACCTTTATATTAACTTGTATATATATATATCCTCAAATCTGCGGCGAGCTTTTTCATACACTTCCACATGAGCTACATAGCTGAAATTTGGAACACTGATAGAACTCCGGTGGGGTCCATCAGATGCGTAGGGGGCCGTGGGGGGACTCAAACCCCTTTTTTTAAACATGGCATAACTTCCAATTCCTTTCGATTTAAAATTAACCCTCAATTTTAAATCGAAATTGCGTAAATTAATGTAAAGGAAATTTATTTTCTGCTTTTTAGTCGGTTATATTTAAAAAAACTTGTTTTTTACTCTTTTTTTATTATAGAGTGAATTTTTCTCTACAACCCAGCAAACACAGTTTCAAATGTTTGAGAAAAACCTTATTTCTCGAGTCGATAACTAATGTGATTCTCGACTCGTTTTCAAAGGTTAGTTCTCGACTCGATATCAAAGGTCGTTCTAGAGTCGTTCTCAAAGGTTTGAGAAAACCCCTATTTCTCGAGTGGGTAACTAATGTGATTCTCGACTCGTTTTCAAAGGTTCATTCTCGACTCGATATCAAAGGTCGTTCTCAAATGTTTGAGAAAAACCCTATTTCTCGAATCGATAACTAAAAACTACAGCACCGATTCTCACCAAAATTTATATATGTGCTCTAGGGGTCGTGAGTCGTGACATAGGATAGGTTTTGATACGTCCACTTTTACCGCCCACAGGTTAGTAAAAACTGATTGATCACAAGAAAATGAAATTTGCCATGAACATACTATAAGACCCCAACCAATCTGGGCTACGAATGGCCGGGATTAGACAATGGGGCGTGGCACCGCCCATACAAATCAATATTTAAAAATGCTGTAATAGCGATCCCACACAATGTTTTCCAACGAAATTTGACAAATGGCTTCATGGTTGCAACTCTACACCGCCATACAAACCAATATTTAAAATAGCTGTAACTGGTCTCTCATTTAATGTTTTCCAACGAACTTTGGCAAATTGTTTCATGGTTTTAACTCTAAGCTAAATGCAACATATCGTCGTAATTGGACAAAGGGGCGTAACACCGCCCATAGAATTCAATACTTCAAAGTGCCATTCTTGGGCTCCCATTGAATATTCTTCAACGGGAAATGGTTCTGTGCCTTCAAGCGAGGCGGGGCACTTCCCATACAATTCAATATTTTAAAAAATGTTACACTTAGGCTTTCAATGAACATTTTTCACCGGGACATATGGTTTCAATTCTAAGTGTTACATATTGGAAAGCGGGCGTGTCACTTTTCATACAATCCAATATTTCAAAATGCTACACTTGGGCTCCCAATAAAAATATGTGACAAATGTTTTCATTAATTTATTATGACCTTAAAGGCAAATAGAACTTTTTTACGGCCAGCAAAGCGGACCGTGCCCTGCTAGTATGCAATAAAAACAAAAATACAACTTTAAAATTTATTAATTCACGTTTCACTCTTTTTATTTGAAGTCGATTTGAGAATTAACGTTTGAAATTGACTCGAGAACTAACCCTTTTCTCGAATGTAAAACTAACGTTTGAAACCGACTCGAGAACTAACCCTTTTCTCGAATCGAGAACTAACGTTTGAAACCGAATCGAGAACTAACTCCCCTTTTTATTGAGAAAGCTAAAACGTTCGAAATTAGAGAAAAACCTTTGATACCGAGTCGTCCTCGAGTCGATATCAAACCTAAATGTTTGCTGGGAACGAACAAATTTTTTAGCAGAAAATTTAACTCTCATGCGTTTTTGTCTCTATCGTGATGAGTTTTCGTAAAATAATGTTTGTATTAATCGAATAATTTGAAAACCCGAAAATACCCAGGAATACAAAATTTTTGCATGGAAAAAATGCAACATGCAAATATGCGATTTAAACTGTTTTAAGAATTGATCCACAAAAAATGGGAGACACGAGTACTCTTTTTTTAACCCCCTCTAACAGAATCTATTCGTCCCGATCATGTACATTACCAAAAGTTGATATTTGTCGAACGGTGTTATACAACATTTTGGACGATTTCATGAAAATTACAGTACAAAACATAACCTTATTTTAAAGTTGAAATTTGATGATTTGAAATTTTTATGAACAATGCGGGTTGCATTTTAATTCAAATATGAAATAAATATTTGAGAATTGAGGGCATCGGATCAAATCAAAAATTGTTTTATTACACGAAAAAATGGCCCACACTGTGTGGTCTCAGATTTTAAATGCATTTTTTGATTTGAAATCGAATCAAAAAATGACTTGTAGTTTTATACAAAAATTGATTTTTTAGATTTGAAAATGGAACTCTTGCAAGAAGGGCAAATGTAGCCGTGTCAATACTTTTTATAATTTTCGGATCAAAGGTCTAATAATGGCATATACTAAATTTTTGTTTTTATCGTAGTATATAAGGATTTTGTCAAATTTTTGAATTCAACATGGTCACAAATACATGAAACTTATCATCATTTGTCCATTTTAAACTTTTGCGTATTTTTTTTAAGCTGTTTTTGCTTCATCAATATATTTTCACCAATTAAATTAAAAAACCTTTATCTGCAGTTTGGTTTGGTAATGCGAAATAATTTCCGGGGGTTCAAACCCCAATCCTAAAAATTTGACTGTTCAAAAGCAAACCTCTTTGTAAAAAATTTCTTTAAATTAAAAAATTTTTTTTATTTTTAATTTTTATACCCCTACACTCACTGTGGCAGGGTATACTAACTTTGTCACAACGTTTGTAACGCCCATAAGGAGGCGTGTCCGGTATGGAAAAGTATATATATTCTTGATCAGTATCACCTCCTGAGTCGATTTAGCGATGCCCGTCTGTCTGTCCGTCCGTCTGTCCGTCCGCACGATAGCGGTCGCAGTTTTGGAGATATCGACTTGAAACTTTGGGTACATGTTTTTCTCGTGAATACTGAGATCAAGTTCGAGAATCAGCCAAATCGGACAAAAACTGGGCGTGGCTCCCATACACCGAAAAAAAAGTAAAAATTTTTCAAGTCTTTTTTATTGTTGTATTCGATTGGAAATGTTTAGAAACGTATTTTTGACATGGTCCGAGGTTCCGAAGCCACATATATAAGGTCTAAATGGGGTCTTGGGACCAATTTTTTTTTTTTGGTGGATTTAATTGGAAATTTTTAGAAATGGATTTTGGACATGGTCCGAGGTTCCGAAGCCACATATATAAGGGTCTAAATGGGGTCTTGAGACCAATTTTTTTTTTGTGGATTTAATTGGAAATTTTTAGAAATGGATTTTGGACATGGTCCGGGCTCCAAAACCACCTATAATTGGCTCAAAATAGGGTCTTGAGACCACATTTTTTTATGATCGAGGTACTTCTTCCTACTGTGTGGGGGTATTTGAACTTCGGTATAGCCGAAGATAGTCCACTCTCTAGTTTAATTTTGTTTAAATGTGATCAAAGTTTGTTTTTTTTATCCTAAAATCTAAATTGTAAAAAAATTCTCAAAATTCAGGGAAATTTTTGATTTAAAAACTTTAAATATTGTTTAAAAAATGATTTTCATATTATACTGAAAACGCAATCTCGGATTTCTCAATTTCTTGCAGAATCATGGACGTTGACCATGACAGAAATGTTACCGAATCTCAAGAAAATTCCATTTTATTGACGGCCGAAATGACACCAATTTCAACGGCTGTAGTTATTGCCGAAAAACCAAAAGAACAAGTGGCTGGCCCACTGCAACCACAACAGCAACGAACCCAGAAACAGCGACAAATGCATTTCAATGCAGCAATTCGTACAAGATGCGTTGAAAATATGTTTCCATATATTGCCGAAACTCATCGTCAGATACGCAGCGCAATTGGCGGTGTTGGTGAGGGCATCTTTCAGCAGAAAATAATTAAGGCCATTAAGCAGTTTATAACGTGAGTACCTTTGAACAGTAATTTCACGTTGCAATATTTGCAGATAAAAAATGAATGAAAAAGCCGCCCTCTATTTGACTGACGGCATTAATGCGCGCGTACATGTTAAAAGGGGAATCACCAATTTCGTTTTTATCCCATTGGTATTTTTGTTGATAAAAGCAAAATTGGTGATTCCCCTTTTAACATGTAAACGCACATTAATGCCGTATGTGTCATATAGAGGGCGGCTTTTTCATTCAGTTTGTGTTTTGGAACTACAAATTTTTGAAAATATTGTTTAGGGTTGATTTTGAATTTTGTCCGTTTATTAGAGATTTATTGATCTTGAAATATAGTGTCCGCGACCGGTTTTTGAAATGATATTTTTATGGAAAAATTAATGAAAAAGCAGTGTCCATGAAATTTGTCCGGTTATTGCAGCTGTCCGGTTATAAGGACTGTCCGTACAGAGGAATTTCACTGTAATAGTTAATTATGATCCTTAGATTTGAATCCTGCTATTGAGTTCTGTAAATCATATTTTAATGCCAGAAATTAACCAGTTTAATGTTAAATTGCTCTGACAAGTAACCACAATAGGTATCATTGTATTTCCAATAAAAGCATAGAAAATAAAAAACTAGTAAGAGAATTATCTTCGGTCGGACCGAAGTTAAGATATCCTGCACATGCAGGGTATCGATACATTCTTAGACCATTTGTTGGTAATTTTATCGAACATTTTTCGATATTTTATCGATATTTTGTGGATTTTTTTATTGATAATTTTTCGATATTTTATCAATAATTTTTCGTTCATTTATCGATATTTTCCACTTCATTTCCGATCCGTTTCAAAATTTTATTCTAATTTCAGTTTGTTCCGGTCCAATTCCATTTTGTTCCAGTTCCGTTCATATTTCGACATAATTTCCAATCATATACAAGAATCGAATCGGCGTCCAAATCGGTGTCCAAATCGGTTTTTTATTTCTCAAGATAAAGAAATATAAAGAAATTTTACGAATTAGGACTACGATTTTTCATACAACAACAAATTTTTAGTGGCAGCAGGTAGTTACTCATATACTCATACACACCTTTCAATTACAAATTTTCTTAGACATAATTTAAAATGTCTAATTTCAAATATTTGAAATTAAAATCGCTGGCAATAGCACACACTTAGGTTAGGTTAGAATGGCCGCTATATGCGTCTCATTGACCAATATGGTCCATAGTGATACCACGACGATCTATTTTACTCGAAGTCAGCAGTCCTTCCTTCATGGTCCTTATCCAAACCGAAGGTTTTGGTCTGCATCGCGAAGTGTTTCAGTTGAGAAAGTTGCAGAGTAGTTACTAGGGCTCTTGAAATTATTCGAATAATAAAAAAAACGGTTAACCGAACGTCCGATTAGTAACCGTTTGTACTATTCGGTTAATGATATTCGATTAGTCGCTCAGCTTCGACTATTCGATTAACCGTTCTCTGTCGACTAGTCGGTTAACCGTTCATATTCGGTTAACCGAATAAGAGTTCAAATCGAAATCAAAAGTATAAGTTTCAACTGCCAAAACGAAGATTACAAACGAAATTAAATTTCTAAGCGTCGCACATTGCATATAATTTCGCTTTTGAGCAGGTCATTGAAGATTTAAATTTTTAAATTCATAATATTCGACTAACTGAATATCAACGGTTAACCGACTAGTCGACAGTGAACGGTTAATCGAATAGTCGAAGCTGAGCGACTAGTCGAATACTTCTAATCGAATAGTAATAGTCGAATAGTTAGGTATCCGGTTTATTCGGGTAATCGATTATTCGAATAACAAGAGCCCTAGTAGTTACCCCCATTAGGGGGTTCAAAAAAGCTTTTCCCCAGTATCCTGAGCCACACAGATAGAGCCGCACAAAAACATACCTCTTCTTCCGGTACATTGCAGTTCCGACAACAGTTGTTTGACACCAGACCCATCCTAAGGCGTGATGGCCAATAAGACAGTGTCCCATTACAACTCCTATTGTCAGTCTGCATTCTTCACGTCCTAGAGATACGATGTAGCTCGATTGTTTTTGGTAGTAGCTAGGCCAGAATTTCTTCATTATTTTGCTGTGGCTTATATTTATCCACATATTTTGTGAAAGTGAAAGGTTTTGATATCCTGAGTCATATAAAAGTTTTCTATAGGTGGAGAAATTGACAGAGCTGAAGTTTCTAAATGAACACCATCCTTAGCCAACACATCCGCCTTTTCATTTCCTTCTATGTCGCAGTGACCTGGTACCCACAATAGACTGACTATTGTGGGCTTCGTAACAACGATTTACTGTTGTGGATTTTATAGTTACATTTTTAAGGGCTTTAAGAGCGTCCACGTAGATGTTAATCTCTGTATTTATAATCTTGCATATAAAGTTCTCAGCAGCTTTTTGTATTGTGACTATCTCTGTCTGAAAAAAACTACTTTCGATAGGTAATTTAAATGATTTGCTAACATTGGGGTTTTTGACGTAAAAACCTGCCCCCACCCCTTCTTCTTGTTTAGAGCCATCGGTATATATATTTAGAGCAGTTTGTGAATCCTCTTTCCTAGCTGCCCATTGCGCCCTGGAAGGATTTTTTATTGAGAAGTGAATGTTAAACGATGTTTTTGGAGATATGTAATCTGTAGTAATAGACACCATATTATCTAAGTTACTACGTCCAAAAGTCTTGGACCTTAAAACAATTTGATTCTTTAAGCCTTAGTGCAGTTGTATAAACTATTCCTTGATCTATTGCTATTAACTGCATGTTGTTTTGAGGGCTCCTACTATACCAACACAAAGTTGACGCTAGATTCTTTCTAGCATCTTTACTGCCTTCCACCATAAAGTAAGATTGGTCTTACTATAGAAGTGTATTCAGTATGTCACTTGCGGATCTTAACCCCAAGGTTTTCCGAACATTTTTTTACACGCATAATAGGCGTTATATGCCTTTTTAATGCGTTCGTCTACATTTGGTTTCCAGGACAGTTTCCTATCGAAAATTACCCATAGAAATTGTGCCTGCAGAGTTATAGATAATATTGTGTTATTTATTTTTGTTGCCCTAAATGGTGGAATTTTGTATTTCCTTCTAAATATAACTAAGTCCGTTTTTTCTAGGTTTATATTGAGCCCTTTACTAGAAGCTCATTTCTGCGAGTGCTCTTTCAAGAATCTCACTCATTTCATTCAAAAATTTTCCAGATAATAAAATAACTACATCATAGGCATACGCAGCAACGTTGTTGCCTTTACCTTGAAGTTCAGTCAGTATCGTGTCTACTGCCAGTATCCACAGCAATGGTGCCAAAACCCCTCCTTGCGGTGTTCCTCTAGTGGCAAATTTTTTAAAGCTCGATTTGCCCATTCGGCCTCTATGATACGACCATTGAACATTGAGTCAACCCATCTATATATATATGGGGGTGGATATTGGCTCTTTTCATAGCCTCGATTTTCGTTATTTTTGTTATGTTATCAAAAGCTCCTTCTATATCTAATAATGATGCTAGAGAGATTTAAGTATCTAATTGATTGGCCTATAATCTTTCGCTTTTACGTGACTACTCTCACCACCCTTTGGTATAAAGACTACCCTCGCTCCACTCCACGATTTAGGTATCATGTTTAATTTTAAAATTCCTTGAATATACAGCAGAGCACCCATAAATGCAAGAGTGTTTTTTTTGTTCGCTCCCCGCGCATTTTTAGATAGGTGGGGGCTCAAAAAAAAACCGGACTTCGGTAGTGGACAAAGGCCTGTCTTTTTTCTTGTGTCGAATCGCCAAAATCCCCTATTTTAAATGTTACAGATAGATAAAGCTATATACTATTTTTTAGTCAATTTTTAAGACAAAAGTCCAGCCGGCCTGCCATTTTTCCACTACCGAAGTCCGGTTTTTTTTGCAGATGTATTATTTGAGCCCCCACCTTTCCGAAAATGCGCGGGGAACGAACAAAAAAACACTTTTGCAATTCCCATATAGCTCATGGGTGATCTAATATACAGGGTGTCCCAGACTAAGAGGACAATCTTCCGCCAGTTGATTCCTCTGGTCGAGAAACGAAAAAATTGTATAAAGGGTTAAGTATGCAAAAAAAATGGGAAAAAAATGTTTTCACTGTTTTTTTTCTTAGTTCTGAATTACAGCAGCTAGAAGGCTATATTTGGGCAGATTAAAAAGTTAATTCGATAACGAAAACAACGGTATAAAATACGCCAAAATCCGATAAACAGAAAAAACGGTATTTTATTATCAAAGTAAAAAATGTTTTTTTTTGTTTTTGCGAAATTTTGTGGTTTTTTTTTATGAATGATGCAGGTTTGTTCCTTGGAAAATTCTCTACAAAATACCTCTTAGTAATTTTTTCTGTAACATTGTTGGAAAAATTCCATCAGGCCCTGGCGAATTAAAGCACGGTTCACGCAAAATCTGTACGCACAACAGGAATTTTTCTATGATAAATAAAATACCGAGAAATAAAACCAGTAGCTTACATTAAAGGTTATTTATTGAGCTTGAAAGTTGTAAAAGAAAAATATTCATTTTTCATTTTCATGTATTAAATTTCTCGTATGTCTTTTTATTGACGCCATCAGCCGCTGAACATCCAATCTGGTAATTTTTGCAGCATATTTATTCCACTTTATCAACATTGAGTTTCTATCTTTTACAATCCCACCATTTCTCTTAAGTTTAGATTTAACGTGTGCCCAATATTTCTCGATTGGACGAATCTGGGGGCAATTGGGTGGGTTCAGACATTTTGGCACAACGTCCACTCCATTTCGTTCGTACCAATCCAAGGTAGCTTTGGAGTAGTGGCAGCTAGCTAAATCTGGCCAAAATTTCACTGGCGAGTGGTGTAGACGAATGAATGGCAGTAACCGCTTCTGGAGACACTCCTTCATATAAACATTCGATGTCATAGTTGTGACAGACGCACGACTTTTAAGTCACCAGCTGCATATTGCCTGCGAAATAATTTTTTTTTTTTGCGAATTTGTCGACTTTTACATATTTATATTTTGAGAGGACATTGCCACATTTTATTGCAACATTAAATTTTTGACCTGGAAGTGGTTTCAGGTCACTTTTAAAGTACGTCTCGTCGTCCATCACAATACACCCCTTGAATTTTGTTAAAACTTGATCATAGAGCGCCCGAGCTCGTTTTTTAACCACTAGATTTTGCTTGTCCGATCGGTTTGGGTGTTTTATAGCACGATACGACTTAATGCCTGCATTTACTCGAATACGCCTGACCGTGCTCTTGCTGGAATTACATTTTTTGGCACGATCGCTATCAGATAGCTCCGGATTAACTTTGATTGACCTTAGTAGCCAGGGTTTAAAAGCAAAGGGAGCAAAAGCAAAAAATCTGGCAACAAATTTATTTTGGAAATACTTTGCTTACTGTAAAGCATTTCGGAAAATACCTTGAGCACAGTTTACCGCGTCAACGTATTCGTGTAACAATACCGTCGAATTGCTCCCTTTTCAATGCTTTGAATACTTCCTCTGCTTTAAATTACTTTGTGCGGATACAATTTGCCAAGTCCAAGTCAACGATTGAAAGAAATAATGGGGCCGAATTACGGCATTCGTGAACGAGCAACTCGTATTGAAATTTGTGTTTCAATTTCCATTATTCAATAGGAAAAATTAGGATTGGAACACAAATTTTGATACAAGTTGCTCTACCACGAATGCCGTAATTCGGCCCCTGACTTTTGCAATCTTTGTTCCGATATTTTCCGTAAATCACACATGCATTTATGCATTCAAAAGATCACAAACTAACTTTTACCACTTGTAGAATTGGTTTTTTTTTAATTGAACAGCTGGCTGATGAAATGTCACAAATCACGTTTACAAGATTACGCATTCAAATTTAAGTCTAAATTTTATTAATTGAAGAGAAACGTACAAAAATTGGGAAGGGGAAAGATGTGGAAAGAGCTAAGAACAAAATTTCGTTGTTTTTGTAAAGTTAAAGACTATTGAAATAAAAGTTACTTATATATCAGACCCTTAAACCTCGCACAACGAATTCTCTGAAGGCCCATTTTGTGTTTTTTCTTTTTAATTTTTTTAATTTTAATGTTAATTTTACCGTTTTTTTTATGTTAATTCCTATTTTGGTTTTTTCTTTTTAATTTTATTTATTAATAGAATAACAATTTTCTATCATTTTGTGGTTTCTTTTTATTTGTTTTCCTTTTTTTCCATACAAAGCAATTTAAAGCAAAGCAATTTGGCGGTATTGTGACACGAATACTTTGACGCGGTAAAATGTGCTCAAGGTATTTTCTAAAATGCTTTACAGTAAGCAAAGTATTTAAAAAAAAAATGTTTTGCTTACTGTATCAATGTATTCGAAAATACTACAGCAATTTAAACCCTGTTAGTACCTTTGCCTTTAGTTCAATGTTACGTGTACCGGTTTTACGCTCTGGTTTTTTAGCTCTAGTCACACTCAATGTTTCTTTATATCGTTTGTTTAACTGCAAACAGTTGTCTTTGGAATTTTTAACCCTTTTGCAATTTTTGAACCCGACCATGACGGATTTTCAATGAATTTGTTCACAATTAATTTTCGTGTTGCAAGTTCCATCTTTTATTAAATCACTAATTGATGACAAAATTTTGACACAACGGTAAAAATATAACGGTTTAAATGAGTTAATTGCCCAATTTTTTCGGCTAATTGTGAAAATATTTGATAGTTCGTCACTACATGTCACTGATACAGGTTCAATGTGCGTAATCGGACTGTCTTGACAACCAGGAAAGTGGGTTTAAACTAGGACATCCACTGTATCCTGTTCATCAGCAGTATAACTACCATTTCCCCTTTGTAGAAGAATCGGTGGTATCTCTTAAGTCTTGCGGCGCCGGATGTTTTATCGATTTTGTTGAATAATTCCCGCCAACTTGAACGTTTAGCCCCTCAAACGTTTTTTTTAAATTTTTTAATTCTGATCCATAGGTGTTTCACAACTCCATTAAGTTATGTTTACGGGCCTCTTTAAAAAGGTTTTGAATTCTCCTATGAGACTCCGTGAGTTCTCTATTCCACTATGGGGGTTGTACTCTTTTATTTCGTCTCCTAACAGGACATGCGATATGAAAAGCCTTTCTCAATACTGACGAGAGCATTCCATTACAGTCCTCCACATTTTGCGTATTGAACTCAAGATCTGGAACTATGTCCCCTAGTTTACTATTGCCAATCTGGAGTATTTATACCAATCAGTTTTTTTTTGGGATTTCTGAAGTATTTCGCTTTAGAACCCATTTCAAAACTGATCGTAAAATCTATATACTTCTGATCTGAAGGAGGCTATATCTGAGATATGCCATTCATTCAGTTCAAAAGCATTTGTTTCAGTGTATATGGTAATGTCTAGGACGTTTTCGCTGGTTGGCTCTATATTAGTAGGTTCACCCCCGCGATTTCCTAAGCTGAGATTTGTTGAATTTGTAAAATTTTGGAGTGACTCTCTTTCGTTGTTATATCTTTGCTGTCCCAAATGTATTTGCATGACTGCCTATTATTAGGTTAGCCCGAGTTTTTTCTGCTTCTGCAGCAGGTGGAGTGTCCATATCGTGTGCCATGTAGGTTGATGCAAACAGCAGTGTCCTGCCTTGCATTGAACTGTTGTTAAATCATTTGTACTGTAGTTTGTTTTTTTTAGATGATATTAAGGTTATTTTTAGTTTGATTTTTGGCTCCTCATACAACTGATGAATTTTTCAGGTACGATGTGCCACGTCTTCCCGTGTCCTAAATTTTTTTTGTATTTTTTTTACATCATAGTTTTGGTGGGCGGCGCGAAAGAAATTCGAATATTGCCAAAATATGGTCCACTCTAATACATACACTACACTATTTTATTTTATTTTGTAGTGGTTGTCGTGAAGAATTCGAAGATGCAATATCTTCCACATTCAAATGCCGCAAATTGGCAAGATGTTTGGCACGAACCATGGATCTAATACATAGCATTTGTACAACATTCTCTGATGTAAGTTAATAAATGCAAATATTTACAACCTCCTAATCAAATGTGTAATTAATTTCAGTCTCACGAATACTTGTATCGCATGAGTGAATTAGTTGCGATTTACATTTCCTGCGAATTGAGCTATGCCAAAGAATTCAAGGAGCATAAGCCATTAATTGCAAATCGCATTTTAAATGTTATACATAAGCATTTACAAGTGGCAAATGAGGTTCGAATAATTTACCAAATTGCAAAGTATATGTTTTTCATATTTTAAAATTTCAGGATGCGACCAAGGCCAACATACTGCGCATGCTTGTTTTTATGCCACAGATGTACAAAGAACGCGAAGTGATGACGAAAATATTTGAGTAAGTTTACATTTATAACACAGTGCGAAAGAAGTTTTTGGAAAATTATATCCTTAACCCCCTACATTTGCGATAAATTCTCGCATACTTTACATCGCATGCGATAAATCGTAGGTGTAGACCACTTATGGTACATAGTATGCGACACATGGTACGAAATATCGTTTGCGAGTGATATCATACCATTTTTAGCTGACAAGTGTTATTTTTTTCACACAGACACGCGAAAAATAAGAATTTAAGTGAAAATAAAACATTAACGAAATAATAATTTCAAAAAAGCAGTGGAATATGGCCGAAATCATAAGGCTTATAAATATTTACAAGCAGTTTGAATGCCTGTGGAATAATAAAAGCACAAACAAGTCGATTTCAAGAAAATCAGACTTTCCTCGTTTTTTACTCGGTGGGTCATTAGGGTTCTTGTTATCATACCATTTGTTCATAATTTTTACTTGAACTTCTTTTTCATAAGTCAAATTTCGCATAACATTCATTACACAGCTATTTATCAACCACACCTTTCTCTCCAAATAAATTGCTTGAAAATTGCTGAAGTCGCATAGGCGCAGTAGATTTATAAGATATTCATTATTATAATACTCCCAAGATATTATTTTCATACTATTTCTCATTTCAAATTTAATATTACGTTTTATTTTAAATTGGATCGTTTCATGATCGGATATTTGATGTTCATCTAATTTTTCACACACTATATCATTAGAATTAGTAAAAAGCAAATCAATTTTTGTTTTTGATGTATCGGTTGTATGAGTATCAAAATCAATTTTTTGATACATCGAATGTGATTTAAGCAATTCAATTAACTGTATACTATAAGTTGAAATATTATTTAAATTGATATTAAAGTCACCTACAAGGATGTTACTCTCTGAAAGTTCGCAAGTATTACCTAAAACGTTTGATAAAAATTAATAAAACTAGCACCACTTGTGCTAGGTGAGTGATAAACCACTCCAATTTGCCATTTAGGGTTAAAATGCTTCAATTTGATAAAAATACACCATAGGTGTTTATCGATTGATTTATTATATTTAACTAGTAAATTTGCCCATGCACGGGAAAAAAACACACTAATTGGAAAAAATTAAATGTTTACTAAATATATTTTAGATGCAAAAATATTTTCTATGTTTTTAAAATTTAAATGTAATTTTTTTTTTATAAAAATTTGTGAAATATGTAATTTTTTATTAAATTTTGTAAAGAATAGATAGAAATTTCGTTTGATGATGTAATTGTGTAAAGTTGAACTGTTACATTAAAAAAGAATTAAAAAAGAAAGATTAAAAAAAAAGAATATCAAGCAATGGATTCAAAAAAAAAAATACGACCGGTGACGGGCTTGAACCCAAGACATCTGCAGACAAAGCGAAAACTCTACCCAACTGACCACAGCCAACTATAAAATAATTTCAGCTAATGGCGGTTAGGTAAACCAAGCCGTATGGTGAACTCCATAATTTATATATACATATGAAAATCATTTATGAAATATGTGAACTTTTATTAAATTTTGTAAGGAATAGAAAGAAATTTTGTTTGATGATGTAATTGTGTAAAGTTGAACTGTTACATTAAAAAAGAAAGATTAAAAAAATAAAAAAGAATATCAAGCAATGGATTAAAAAAAAAATACGACCGGTGGCGGGTTTTAACCTATGACTGCCGCAGTCATAGGCCGAAGCTCTAACCAATAGACCACAGCCAGCTATAAGATAAATTGAGCTAATGGCGATATAGTTCATCAAGCTGTATGGTGAATGTGTATATACACACAAAAATATAGCTTTGATTTACCATTGCCACCTTTAAGGAAATAATACTACCAAAAGGCTAGCGTTGCCACCTAACAATATTTTCACCTGTTACGGCTAAACATTAGGGCGATTCATTTAAAGTGGGAAACCCCTCGGAAACGATTCAGTTGTGCAGATGAGCAGTCAAAATATATGAAATTTGACAGTTCTTTTAGACAACTGCGCGTTTTCGAGGGGTTTCCCACTATAAATGAATACCCTTATTATTTCAGATTGTCGATTATTTTTATTGCAAAGCGTTTTTTTCATTGGATTTTTTCAATTTTTATGTTCGTATTATGTATTTTGACGTACTAAAATAAATTTTTAAGTTTTGATTTCCCTTTTTACAATTTCTTGAATGACTTCTAAGAAAGGTGTTCATTTCGTAGTATTTTTTTTTCGGGAATTTTAATTTATAAATGATTCACATTTTTATTTGTTTTTATGAAATTTCTCACCTTAAACAAATATATTTTCTCATTTGCAAGAAACATTTTTGAGTAAGTTTCGCTGCGGCTGCGGTACTCCGCGTTGATGTGTGCGGACCTTAATGTTGTACTGGGAATATATGCAGTATATAGGAAAGTGTAATATGAAAGGGAAATATGAAAATCTAATACACCACCGTAATAGGTGAAAATAGTGTTAGGTGGCCACGGTAGTCTTGTGGCAGTGTTATTTTCTTAAAGGTGGCAGCTTTAGGTCGAAGCTATTTTTGTTTATATGTGAAATGATTTTTTGTGTGTGTATATACATGAAAGCGTTTTGCAGACAGCTTGCCGAAGTTAATCGATATTAGGTGAAGGTATTGTATGAGCATTAGTGGCTCTGGTGAGAAGGCGCTTAGTTCGCTACTTCATCTTACTTACAATCGCTGCGTTGTGGGTTCGATACCTCACCAGGGCGGCTAACATTTATAAGACAAAATATATGTGTTAATATGTAAGTAAGTGGCTCTGGTTCCTTCTCACAACCGCAGCGTCGTGTGGACAAACCACCAGAATGGCTAACATTAAAAAAAGAAGGTTAACAACTTAAAAATTTTTTAAGTGAAGTTGTAAATTTTTAATTGTTTACAGACAGACAGACAGACAGACAGACAGACCTGGACAAATATATATATTAATACTATATTCAATAGAATTATGGATATAGATCAAGACACCACCAGTATGCCGACTATGATAGTCACATCGCACTAAATTATAAGTTTGCATGGTCAACTCTTGATTTGTTATCTCAATTGTGGTACATGTTTCAGAACACAATATTAAAGCTGGATTTTTTAATTTCAATCAATTTTTCTCAACTCATTTTTGTTACATAAAATACTATTGATATTAAGATATCGTCGCTGCGCTTACAAAAAGAGTTATGTATTTTTCATCAACTTTTCAGGAGAGCAAAAAAACTGATTCTTTGTGTCCTTACGCATTATTTTAAAATTGTCATGTTTTTAAAATATTGCATGAAATTTGCATGGAATTGCATGAAATTTAGATCCAAGACATATGTATGGCCTAGCCACAATATGAGAAGATATAAGCTTAATTAGTTAACTGGGCGTGGCTCCTCCCATTAATGGAATTTCGCGGAAACGTTTTCTTGGGCTTATCAGATATATAATGAAGAAAATTGGGTCTTGTTCATACTAAAAATCATATAATTGAAGTGGAAGTTTAACGATCGGTTTTATTGGTCAACATGTTAAGTTGACCAAATGGACTTTATTTTATTCAACACCATTTTTGGATACATTTTGATCGGGAATATATTGTATCACATATTAAATCGGTTTGATTTATAAGGTCGCTTTTTATACCCTACACCTCATGAGGTAGGGTATATGTACTGTGGTCTGAATTTTGTAACACCAAGAAGGAGGAGTGATAGGTATGGAAAACTATATATCCTTGACCAGCGTCACCTCCTGAGTTGATTTAGAACTATACGTCTGTCCATCTGTCCGTCTACCTGTACGTCCATGTAAACACGATTGCAGGAGCTAGAAGAAATCTAGAGGGCCCAACCTTTGGATATATCCTTCTTTGGCCCTCGAAGGAGTTGGTATTGAAAATGAGCGTTATAGGCCGACTCCCACGCCTACCTTCCATATAAGTGAAAATCGTGTTGAAATCGTGTCGTAAAATATGTAATATAATTCTGCTGAAATAGTTCCAAACTTGCTACATAGGGTTTTTTGAGGTCGCTGATTTCCAATTTGGTGTTGAAATTTTCAAATTCAAGATAGCGGATCCAATATTGCCCAGTAGGTTAGGGGTAAGTTGGCTTTGACCGACTGAAACTTACTCACTTGTTTTACTGAGCGTAATGGCCGTTTTCGGGAGGTCATAACGCCCATTTAATTTTGGGCCTTATGCTGGCAAGACGTCATACCTTCAAATACGCCCGTGAGTTCATTCAAAACTTCCATGATTAGAATAATATTATGAGACAAATAAATGTATCCTATTACCTTTGCAAATGGTAAAAATTCTATATAAATTATCGAAAAATTATCGATAAAAAATCGAAAAATTATCGAAAAATTATCGATAAAAAATCAAAAAATTGTCGATAAATTATCGAAAAATTATCGATAAAAAATCAAAACATTAAGTTTTCTTAAAAAGATTTTTTTAAAAAAATTTTTTGGAAGCAGGACCTAGAGCCTGATCAAGTAACCAAAAGGATCATACAGAATTAAGGTCGAAAAAATAAAATATTTAAATCCTTATTTTCTACATTTTTATTTTTCATTCATATTTTCTCATTTTTTGTATTTTTTATCCATTTTTTCGAAAAAGTTATATAAATAATTAATATCGATACCTTAAAGCACAACCATCCTATGTCCATATTTTCAAAACTCTAGAAAATGAAAAACAAGTTTTCTATTTGGTATGTTTTGTATGGAAATTGATTTTTATTTCCGCATTTTTCAATTACTTTCATTACGATTCCCACAAACCACTATAGCCTATCTGCTGCAGCTTCTTCTCAGGAATCCAAAAATGGCAAAAACTCGATTTTCATGAAAACGGACATAGGATAGTTGTGCTTTAAGGTATCGATATGTTTCTATATCGGTTTCAATAATAGCATTATAACTAGAGCCCGACCGATTAATCGGCTTCGGCTTCGGCCGTTATAGGCCAAAAATTCACATTCGGCTTTCAATTTTTTTCCTTATTTTTGCGACACCGAAAACCAAAACTAATTTTTTACGATACGATTTTCTAGCCCACATCACATCTAAACGGTCTTACTGATTTTCTTGAGACTTGAATGTAAAATTGTGTAATTGATGGAATTTCCAATGGGACATAAGAGGCCCACAAAACACAAAATATGATTAAAGTTTAAATTAGTAATCATCGAATATTGAGTGAATCTCGCCTCAAATTGCGTGGCACGAGGTTAAAACTGCCACAAAACACATCCTTGGACATTTTCTGGGTGGATTACTGAATTTTAAATATAGATTTAGAAGCTACTACTTGCCCTGATGTCTATGTTAAAAGGAGTCCTGGTAAACTGTATGAAATTTCAAATATAGGGGTAGGAGGCTCACGGAAGGATTCTACCTTTTAGAAATGTAGCCCAAATTGCTGCGCCAACATATATGAAAAGGTGCTGAAATCCGGGACCGTTTTTGGTAAAATTTTACATTTAAAGTTCAAAGCTTCACAGGTGGTTTTGTACCATCAACTAGAACATCCTTTGCCCATCACCTGACGGATTTGGGGAGTCCTGAAAAAACAGCTACTTAGATAGATTTATTCTGTGAAGAATTCTCTACCATTTCTTCTAAATTCCCATTATAAAGCTTAAAGCTTAAATACTCCAAATTTTTAAAAGTGATTTTAAAAAAATCCAATTGTTCTTACACGTTATATATGGGATAATTTGAGGCTATTGTTAGTTTTGATATAGGATTTGTTTGTGAATTCTTTTGGTTACTTTTATTGTTTGTTTAAATACATTTTTAGTTCCTTAAAAAACTAAATGTGTATTTATATACTCGAATTCGAATGAAAATACACGAAAAAACAAGTTTTTAAAGGGTTTTTTAATTAAGTATCGGCTTCGGCTTCGGTATAGGCCTTCGGCGTCGGCCGAAGTAATAGGCTGCCAATTGACCTTCGGCATCGGCTTCGTCTTCGGCCTGAAAATGCTTATCGGTCGGGCTCTAATTATAACTCTCTATCCGTTAGCGAAAACATCTTAAGTCGACTTAAGTAAAAATCGAGAGTTTTGCGGCATTGCTTTTGCATTAAGGATACAAACAATTCTGTCTTGTCCGTATTCTTCTATTGCAACTGTGTTTTCGAAAGTTAATAGTATCTTATGGTCGTATTAGTAAAATTTTGAAATTGCGAAAACAACTTAAGTCACAGAAATAATTTTTTGAGAATACTTAAGATGATATTTGTCGTTTTATTTCAAAATAAAGTTTAATTTTTGCTCGAAGAAAAACATCTTATCTCGATGTAAGATATTATTCCAAATACAATTATTGTTTGTTTTGTATTCTTAAGTCGACTTAAGATGAGTTTTTATAAATGTTAGTTCGAAAAATAATGAAAACTTCTCAATGCATAACATCTTAAGTCTACATAAGATATTTTTTCCCTCAAAGTATTGTGTCTTTCTGTATTCTTAGGTATAGATAAGATACTTTTTATGATGAGAGCACGACTTAAGATGTTTTTTGTATAAGGTTCTTGTAAAATCACTTTGAATTGTAAATAATTAAAATTATTTAATTTTTAACATTAAATACTCTTTTGTTTTTTAAAAATGTATTCCGCATTAATATTACTTAAATTTTCTTAGTTTTTGTTCGTTACTACATTTTGGATTAAGTATCGGCTTAGGTATAGGCCTTCTGCGGCGGCCGAAGTAATAGGCTGCCAGTTGATTTCCATCATAAATGACTGCAAATATTTGATTTTGTACAGCGATTCTTGTGCTGTTAAAACAAAAATTCCTTCGTGTCAATAATGTTCAGTACATTCATGCAGAGCGAGACCAGCTTTGAAATTATTGACCACAAATTTCTTGAGTTTGGCCATACATATATGGTGTGTGACGTTGTCCATTCCATAATCGAAAGGAAAAAGAAACGAACAAACGTTCAAATCCACCATCCACATGATTGGTACACAATTTATTAAAACAGTTGGGTCCAAAGTAACTTTTGATGTTATGGAAATAAGTAATAATAAGTTTTATAATTTTGCACATCTACTGAGAACAAAATTTATTTATCTTTTTTCAATAAAATGGCTTTGTTCAGTTTTGTTAAAAAGTATCTTATGTTGTTCTTTTTTCCAACAAGATAACTTTAAAAATATCTTAAGTCGACATAAGAATAAAATTTTTTGTAAACAAAATTTTTTAAAAACATTTTAAGTTGAAATAAGATTGTAATTTTTTATTTTATTAATTTGGAAAAACATCTTAAGTCTATAGAGGCTTCAAATGCATCGAATTCTTGCATTTAATTCGATCCACAAGATGGCATTCATGTGTGACATCAAAAGGGCTATTCAAAAATGTTTGCATTTAACCATACCAATCTCGGCTCTACTGAAAAAAAAAACGAAAAACAGACATAAGATGTTTTCGCTAACGGGTAGAACTTGAACTTTCTTCTCTTGTGTTCAAATTTTCATAAATTTTTAAAATGTTTAACTCTTTACCCTCACATATTACATTTTGTTTGGTCATACATTCTACTAAGCGCTCACTGCTTAGCTTCTCTGATAAACCTATAACTTTTAAAATTTTTTTATCTCCTTTTTGTCTCTCGTTTTCTCCGTCTCGTAGTCATTTCTAATTTGATCCGTGATCTTCTGCTGCACTTGTTCAAATGCCTCCTTGATCTTGCATTGCACAATTAGTCCGCCGCTGCTTATCTCTCTTACTGCACTCACCAGACCTTCTGTTGGTTCTATCACTGCTTTTAGCGCTTCTTTTGTTTCTTTGTTGTTGCTCTTTGCTTTGTCTTTCGCTTTAATAACCAGTCTATTTTAATTTTGTGTGGCTGCTGCTTGTGCATATGACAATTTCTTGTTTTCATTCTTCTTAATTGAAACCAAACATACTTCGTTTAATTTTTCGTTATTCTTTTCAAGTGCTTTAGATAACTCACTTATTAAGTCTTTTTTCATTAAAGATATTATAACTGCTACATTCTGTTCAAGAAGTGAATTAAATTCGGTGGCTAAATTTGTTTTCAACTGGGTGAATTTTTGAAATAATGCTTCCTCAATCATTTCTTTTATTTTATTTCGGCTTTTCCGATATTGCTTTGATCGCACTTTTCTATTCAATGTTTTTTTTCGATAAACTTCGTGTTTGTGTCAGATAATGTACACTGATTACAAAACCATTTACTGTTCACATTTTCACACATCATTTTAATTTCGGACCTTTTAATGTTACTGCATTTTAAACAGCCACATCCACCAGAACATGAAATTGATTCGTCTATTTGCACCAATTTCGCCGTGCACTCTTTGCACTCAGTCGGCGGCATTTTGCCTGTTCTGACACTTTTGTAAAAATTTTTATAAAGTCACTGTCTTTCAAATTTTTTTACTTACTTTTTAATCTTTTTAAATTTGATTGTTCATTAATCAACGCGGAACGTTGAAAATATAAAAACAATACTTGTTTATTATAGATATTTTCACAATTTTCGGGAGCAATAAAAAACACGTCCGTTCATTACAAAATCTCTCTCACCAACCTTCCAATCAAATCGACCAAAAAAAATGTATCTCAAGACCCCATTTTGAACCTTATATATGTGGTTTCGGAACCTCGGACCATGTCAAAAATACGTTTCTAAACATTTCCAATCGAATGCAGCAATAAACATGGCATTCGACCGATTCCGCCCATTTGCAATACCAACTCCTTTTAGGGCCGAAAAAGGATAAATCCAAAATTTGGGATCCCTAGCTTTCTTCTAGCTCCTGCAATCGTGTTTACAAGAAAAGTGGACGGACAGACAGGGAGGTAGGCGTGGCAGTCGACCGATTCCGCCCATTTTCAATACCAACTCCTTCTGGGGCCTAAAAAGGATGAATCCAAAATTTGGGATCCCTAGCTTACTTCTAGCTCCTGCAATCGTGTTTACAAGAAAAGAGGACGGACAGACGGATAGGGCTAAATCAACTCAGGAGGTGACGCTGATCAAGAATATATATACTTTTCCATACCGAACACGTCTCCTTCTTGGTGTTACAAACATCAGACCAAAGTGAATATACCCATACCTCATGAGGTGTAGGGTATAAAAAGACTTGAAAAATGTTGACCTTTTTTTTCGGTGTATGGGAGCCGGTGTATGAGCTCGCTTACGTCCTTGCCAGTTGCCAGAATGGTGCAGTCATCGGCATAGGAGACCAGGGAGATGTTGCTTGGCGGCGCTGGAATATTAGCAACATACTTAGTGAACAGCAGCGGGGACAGTACTCCACCTTGGGGGACTCCTTGCTTTACACGTCTGTATGTGGACTTCACGTTTCGAAACACGACGTAGGATTGTCGACCGCTCAGGTAGCTCGCCAGCCATCTCTTCGCAGTGTTAGGCAGGGTGGTGTAATAGATATCCGATAGCAGCGTCGCCTGGCTCACGGTTTCGAAAGCTTTCGACAGGTCGAGCGCCACCATAACCGTTCTATCGCATGGTTTCCTTGTGTTCATACCAGCACCGATCTGCGATTGTACCGCGTTTAGCGCCGTGGTCGTACTGCGTTCTTTCCTGAAGCCGTGCTGGTGTTCTGCAAGCTCGAGGTGTTCGGTTAGCGTTGGCAGGAGTAGCAATTCCAGCGTTTTGGCCAATGACGAGAGGAGGGAGATTGGTCTGTATGACTTGCCTTGGTCCGCCTGTTTACCCGGTTTGAGTATGGGAATTATGCGCCCAGTCTGCCAGACGTCAGGAATGATGGCAGTCGACCTGTTTATAACCGTTGTCAGGTAGTCGAGCCCCGGACCGTCCAGGTGCTTGAGCTAGGCCCGTGCGCAGGAATTTCCCGTGGGGGGGTTTTATACAAAATTAATTTTTGAAAGTTCAGCTAAATCAAACAAACATGTATACAACATAAAAAGTAATCTAGTAATCGTCCGCTTATGTGAAAGTATATATAGTATGATTGTAAATAACATAATTGGCAGTCAACTAAAATGGGTCGCTGATGATAAATCTGGCAAATTTTGAAATAGCTATACGACTCAAGCCGTGCGTGGACTGTTTCCTTTTTTCCTGTTGTTACTTTCCTGTTTGCTTATTCAAGTGATCTTTTCATTGTATACAACAAAATTATATACTTAAAACAGGCTAACACTAAAAAAATGCAAAAAAAGTGATGATTTTTAAAATTTTTTTATTGCTCTATTCGAATGGAAAAGTTACGAAATGGATACATATAATGGGTCAAAATTGGGTTTTGGGACCAAATCTTTTTTTTGGTGGATTCGATTGGAAATTTTTAGAAACGGATTTTGGATTTAGGTTTTGGCTCCAAAATAAATAAATTGCTGAAAATGTTAGTTAGATAGTTTACTCTCTGGATTGTTATTCAATACATTTTGTTTTGAATATATGAACGATTTAGTTTAGAGCCATTCATTTTTTCGGTAAAAATTACCAAACTTTGTATTCAAATAAAAAAAACTAGTTAACCGTTATTGACAAAAATCTTGTAAATTTTTGTGTGTTTGTAGCACTTAATCTACAAAAGAGGGTTTTTTTAATTTACCAGTTAGATTGAAAGTAAATGCACGAAAGTATTTTTGTGGAAAAACGTCAAAAATATCTTAAACAATTCATAAAAAAATGCATTTTTGAATCCCGGTATTCCGGACTGAAAATCCCGGGATTCCGGGATTGAGAAAACTTCCGGGATTTCGGGATCCCGGGATTGAATGCCTTAGTGGGGGTATAACAAGAAAACTCTGTGTGCAATAAAATTAAACACAAACAAATATCGCGAAATAGACGCTGGAGTGTATCGAAAACATTCCAAATTGCAGTCGGCAATATCACAGCCGCAGCCAAACTAAAAACAAAAAAACAATCAAAATAAAACAATACCCGTGAAAAACTACGTATGGGAATAAAACATTCGCCGAGCAAAACAAGTTCGGGTCCCGCGCCGAACTTAGCATTCCGCTCTTCGCAAAATTCTGAAATCGAAACAGAACGAGAAGAAAGCGAGAGAGAAAAAATCGACGAAACCAGTTCCATCGCGCAAAGTAAATGGGAACGGGGGCCCAAGATACATAGAATTAATATATATATTTGTCCAGGTCTGTCTGTCTTTCTGTCTGTCTGTCTGTCCGGAACACTAACCGATTCAAAATTTACAACTTCACTTAAAAAATTTTTTTAAGTTGTTAACGTTCTTTTTTTTTTAATGTTAGCCATTCTGGTGGTTTGATCACACGACGCTGCGGTTGTGAGAAGGAACCAGAGCCACTTACTTACATATTAACACGTATCGAACCCACAACGCAGCGATTGTAAGTAAGATGAAGTAGCGAACTAAGCGCCTTCTCACCAGAGCCACTAATGCTCATACAATACCTTCACCTAATATCGATTAACTTCGGCAAGCTGTCTGCAAAACGCTTTCATGTATATACACACACAAAAAATCATTTCACATATAAACAAAAATAGCTTCGACCTAAAGCTGCCACCTTTAAGAAAATAACACTGCCACAAGACTACCGTGGCCACCTAACACTATTTTCACCTATTACGGTGGTGTATTAGATTTTCATATTTCCCTTTCATATTACACTTTCCTATATACTGCATATATTCCCAGTACAACATTAAGGTCCGCACACATCAACGCGAAGTACCGCAGCCGCAGCGAAACTTACTCAAAAATGTTTCTTGCAAATGAGAAAATATATTTGTTTAAGGTGAGAAATTTCATAAAAACAAATAAAAATGTGAATCATTTATAAATTAAAATTCCCGAAAAAAAATACTACGAAATGAACACCTTTCTTAGAAGTCATTCAAGAAATTGTAAAAAGGGAAATCAAAACTTAAAAAAATTTATTTTAGTACGTCAAAATACATAATACGAACATAAAAATTGAAAAAATCCAATGAAAAAAACGCTTTGCAATAAAAATAATCGACAATCTGAAATAATAAGGGTATTCATTTATAGTGGGAAACCCCTCGAAAACGCGCAGTTGTCTAAAAGAACTGTCAAATTTCATATATTTTGACTGCTCATCTGCACAACTGAATCGTATCCGAGGGGTTTCCCACTTTAAATGAATCGCCCTAATGTTTAGCCGTAACAGGTGAAAACATTGTTAGGTGGCAACGCTAGCCTTTTGGTAGTATTATTTCCTTAAAGGTGGCAATGGTAAATCAAAGCTATATTTTTGTGTGTATATACACATTCACCATACAGCTTGATGAACTATATCGCCATTAGCTCAATTTATCTTATAGCTGGCTGTGGTCTATTGGTTAGAGCTTCGGCCTATGACTGCGGCAGTCATAGGTTCAAGCCCGCCACCGGTCGTATTTTTTTTTTAATCCATTGCTTGATATTCTTTTTTATTTTTTTAATCTTTCTTTTTTAATGTAACAGTTCAACTTTACACAATTACATCATCAAACAAAATTTCTTTCTATTCCTTACAAAATTTAATAAAAGTTCACATATTTCATAAATGATTTTCATATGTATATATAAATTATGGAGTTCACCATACGGCTTGGTTTACCTAACCGCCATTAGCTGAAATTATTTTATAGCTGGCTGTGGTCAGTTGGTTAGAGCTTCGGCCTATGACTGCGGGGGTCATAGGTTCAAGCCCGGTGCCGGCCGAAGTTTTTCTTTTTTTAATTCCATTGCTTCATTTTTTTTTTTCTTTTCTTAATTCTTTTTTAATGTAACAGTTCAATTTCACACATTAGGCGACAATTACATCATCGAATAAAATTTAATAAAAGTTCACATATTTCACAAATTTCTATAAAAAACTAGAGAGTGGACTATCTTCGGCTATACCGAAGTTGAAATACCCCCACACAGTAGGAAGAAGTACCTCGAACATATAAAAATGTGGTCTCAAGACCCTATTTTGAGCCAATTATAGGTGGTTTTGGAGCCCGGACCATGTCCAAAATCCATTTCTAAAAATTTCCAATTAAATCCACAAAAAAAAAAAAATTGGTCTCAAGACCCCATTTAGACCCTTATATATGTGGCTTCGAAACCTCGGACCATGGCAAAAATACGTTTCTAAACATTTCCAATCGAATACAACAATAAAAAATTTTTACCTTTTTTTTCGGTGTATGGGAGCCACGCGCAGTTTTTGTCCGATTTGGCTGATTCTCGAACTTGATCTCAGTATTCACGAGAAAAACATGTACCCAAAGTTTCAAGTCGATATCTCCAAAACTGCGACCGCTATCGTGCGGACAGACGGACAGACAGACGGACATCGCGAAATCGACTCAGGAGGTGATACTGATCAAGAATATATATACTTTTCCATACCGGACACGCCTCCTTATGGGCGTTACAAACGTTGTGACAAAGTGAGTATACCCTGCCACAGTGAGTGTGGGGGTATAAAAATAACATATGAAAACATATAAAATATTTTTGCATCTAAATTACATAATAAAGTAGACATTAATTTTTTCAAATTAGTGTTTTATGACCCAGCCTCTATGTCACTTACACGTGGGTTAACCGTCTTAGCGAAGGTGGCCTTTCAAAACCTACAGAAGATATTATGGTGCATATGCGGGTGATGGAGCACATTTTTGACAAAATGAACGAAGACAATTTATTGATAGGCCCAAACTTTTTGAAAATAATTAATCGTTTGCGCTTATGTTTAAAAAAAAGTTTAGTAAAAAAAAATTGTACGTTTTTGACGCCAAATTTTACACGTCAAAAAATTTTAAAAAAAAATTTGTAATGCAAAAATGTTTAGTATTAACAAATGCAGATCGGTTATTTTGTTCAAAACAAGTAATAAAAATTACATTTAAGGACTTATCGTATCATATTTGCAATAATGTAGCAATTTCTATCAAATTCCGACATTTCCGTTGTATCTATTTTCGTTTTTGAGTCTTAAGTGAAATAATCCACTCTAGCAGAAAATGTTTCAATTCAGATCTTTCTGGCAACGTTGGCTGCCAGAAAAACGTAAACAAAGAACAGCTGTTCGTCTGACAAGAAGTATCTGCTGACGTCACGACAAAATGGCGATCCTTACGGTAAACGTCATGTCGTCATGTCGTCATCTGTGTTTATATCCTTCTTGCCCCGTTCCGATAGCTAACAACGATACTCGATCTCACGAAGTCACACTCAGAACACCGATTCATAGTTTTCCGACTATCGCCGTTCCTGTCAACCCAACACCGGTGACGTCACCTACTGGCCCTCTCACGACTGTTCTCCCGTGGAGCCAACACTGTGTTACCCCACACACAAACAGGTAATTCTGTATCGCCAATGGCTATGGCTACTTCATTTGACATTAATCTGCAACTCCCACATTGCGTTACTCCCGCTCCACATACAATTGAAACCAACAAAAAAAAAGCTGCTGATAGGCTCTCTGTCACTACAGATAATAAAAATACAAAATCGACGACAGGGAAGACAGGCATTGATATTTACTTCTCAAAGCGGAGACTTACACCATCCCATAACAGCCTCCCAAGCTGGTGCAGAATCGTTTCGCTATTCTTGCCGAAAAATCGAGTACGGACCCAAAAGCCGAATGCTCCAAAGCCCCCACCAATCTACCTACGTGAATTCGAATTTATTGTTAAAGGAAATCACTCAAATTTTTGGCGTTTTTGCTTTCATGTAGTCCCTATCCGCAAAGGAAATATTCACGAAACCAAAATACAAATATATAATGAAAAAAATCACAGGAAAATTGCCGCTTTCTTCGATAATTCAAAAAAGAGCTATTACACATATCAGCTCAAAAGCTCCAAAGGTGTCTCCGTTGTTCTTAAAGACATTGACTCGTTTGTTGAATGCAATGAAATTAAAAGCGTTTTAAACGAAAAGAAATTCCAAGTAAGATCCGTTTCTAATATATAAAATCGAGATATCACTATTCCGAGTGAACTGGAATTTGATCCAAAGTCCTTAAAAAAGGGGAATCCAACCCAATTTACTCATTGCAAAATTACAGTGGAAGAGCCTCATAAACGCAGGGGACAAATTCAGTACCAAAATTTCCAAGAATACGGCCACACAAAATCTTATTGCCCACTTCCCAGCGTGTGCGTAATATGTGGAGATTTCCATCCCACGAACAAGTGCAAAAAAAACTAAGAAAGATGCAAATGTTAAAAAATGCAGCAATTGTGAAGGCAACTATACAGCAAACTATAGAGGCAGTCCCATCTACAAATCTTTCAAAAGCAGGGCTATTCGCAAAGCTGATATTTTCCCCCCAAAAAAGGATTTAAGAAAAATCCCAAAAAATCCCTTACAATCCACTGTACCTACTAAGGCATTCAATCCCGATTTAGTGCTACACACACACAAAAATTGACAACATTTTTGTCAATAACCGTTAACAATTTTTATCGAACTGAATCAAATTTTTTCAATTCGAACAATTTTTTTTTACAAAAAAAATATATGGTAAAATTATTTTGTTGAGTGTGTTTTACTTTTGAATCGACACCAATTTCAATAATTTTAAACAACAATTCGTATATCTGTTCCCGCTATAATACCAAAACTACTGAAAATACGTTTTTTGTGTGTTGCATGAAATGGAGCTGACAGAATTTTATGATTATAATCGGATTCAGGAGGCAAAAAAAATGACTTGTTCGATCAATGTAATTTAAAAAGAATTACCTTTTGTTCCACTATATTTATTTTAAATATTATTTGTTTTGTTTAATGTAATAATTAATAAATATTATTTTTTTGTCGAATTAAAATGAAATTAAACTTAAAATATTGTTCCAACAATTTTTTCTTTTTTATATAAATTTTATATTAATTATTGTATTTAATTGGAAAATCCCGAACAAATCCCGGGATCCCGGGATTGTAATTTCAAATCCCGAAATCCCGGGATTTTCAAAAACACTTCGGGATTGAATGTTTTAGTACCTACTAGGGAATTCAATCCCGGGGGGTTTTGGCAATCCCGGGATTTCGGGATTTTTTTGTCAATCCCGGGATCCTCGGGACGAGATCGGGATTTTAAAAAAATGTTATTTTGATAAAAAAAAAACGTTTTAATAAAAAAATAATGTATTCAATGTAATTTGATAAAGATGAGCAGCTAAAACGCAATTGAAGAATATGGTTTCTATCAGTCTTTATTCATTACCGACTTAACAAACATAAATTCAATATAATATATCTATTGGATTAGAAAATTAACAAAACAAAACAAAAAATAACCGGAATGAAATGGAATTGGACTTGAACAAAATGGAATGGGAACAAAATTTTGAAATGGATCAGGAAACTAAAATTATCGATAAATATTGGAAAATTATCGAAAAATTATCGAAAAATTATCGATAAATCATCGAAAAATTATCGATAAAAAATCGATAAATGATCGAAAAATTATCGATAAAAAATCGATAAAATATCTTAAAATTATGATTAAAATATAGAAAAACTATCACTATTTTACCGATTTTCGATAAAAAATTACTAGCATATGGTTTCAGAATGTATCGTACTCGCATGTGCAGGGTATTATAGCTTCGGTCAGACCGAAGATAATTCTCTTACTAGTTTTTGTCCATTATTGAGCAAGAAACATAATTCAAAATATTATACTGTATTTTTGAAGACTTATTATGTACATGAGAAATATGCAAAATGCATAAATGCGATTTAAACAGTTTTAAGAATTCATCTAGAAAAACTGGGAGACACGGGTACTCTTTTTTAACCTTCTCTACCATAATCTATCAGTCCCGATCATGAACGTTTTTTTTAGTGTCGAACGGTGTAATAGATAAGAGGTTGGTGATCAGAAAAATATTAATGTTTTTAATGCCATAAAGATAATGATGAAGTGATTTTTTAAGGCCCATACAATCGGTAATAGTTCACGCTCGTTCGTTGAATATGATTGCTCCGTTTCTGACAAAGTCCGAGATATTATTGTGATAGGTCTATTATCTAGTGACAGAACAGCACCTAAAGCGGTTAATGAGGCGTCTGTCGTGAGATCTAATGGCTTATTGTAGTTCGGGTATTGAAGGAGAACATCTTCGGATGGTAATATTTTTTTTTTTTTTTCAAAGGCTGTCAACATTTCTACATCCAAATCTGATTTGACATTTTTTGAAACATTTGCACCTATGTGTCCATTCTCGCCACGAAGGTATTTCGTTAGGGGTTTAGCAATGCTGGCATAGTCTTTCACAAATCGACGGTAATAGCCTGACAAGCCAAGAAATGAACGCAATGCTCGAAGTGTTTGGGGCACCTTGTAATTTAGAATATCACAAACTTTACTAGGGCATGTTTTCCCAGCAAACGAGAACGACTCGGTATCAAAGGGTTTTCTCTAATGTCGAACGTTTGAAACCGAGTCGATACCGACTCGAGAATCATAGCTTTCACAATAAAAAGGGGAGTTAGTTCTCGAGTCGAGAAAAGAGTTATTTCTCGAGTCGGTTTCAAACGTTAGTTCTCGATTTGAGAAAAGAGTTAGTTCTCGAGTCGGTTTCAAACGTTAGTTTTACATTCGAGAAAAGGGTTAGTTCTCGAGTCGGTTTCAAACGTTAATTCTCAATTCGACTTCAAATAAAAAGAGTAAAACTTGAATTAATTAATTTTAAAATTGTATTTTTGTTTTTATTGCATATTTGATAAGTAGATATAATTTTTTTTACAACAAACAAAATAAAAGGTACAGATATATTTTAAAATTAAATTATTAACGTTTCACTTTTTTATTTGTTGAAGTAACCTTTGAAAACGAGTCGAGAATCACATTAGTTATCGACTCGAGAAATAGGGGTTTTCTCAAACCTTTGAGAACGACCTTTGATATCGAGTCGAGAACTAACCTTTCAAAAGGAGTCGAGAATTACATTAGTTATCGACTAGAGAAATACGGTTTTTCTCAAACGTTTGAGACTGTGTTTGCTGGGTTAATACCATTTTGTGTGACTAAGAATCCTAAATACTCTACTTCCGTCTTGAAAAACTCTAATACCCGCATTTTCCAATTTTTTTAAGATGGTATCTGTTGGTATCCCGGGATTTTCGGGACTGAAAATTGCAATCCCGGGATCCCGGATTTTTTCGGGATTTTTCGGGATTTGATATTTTCACAACCAAAATGCATTTTAAAAAAATAAAAAAATGTTTTTTATAGGTTTTATTGCAAAACTGATAGTTTTATCGTAAATAAATAAACATAATCATTAATTTCAATTTATTAAAGTCATTTTTTTATTTTCAGTCTTTGAGTTTCCGTTTCTTTAGGAAAGACACAATCCAATTCAAAATATTTCTGAAATTACTTTTGCATCAGTTTTCAGTTTTACTTAATTATTTTTATTAAGAAATTCTTTTTTGTGCGAATATATCAATATCAATTATCTTCTGAAATAAATATAAATTTATTTTTTCTTAAAGAAAAAAATATCAACCACAAACAATTTTATATGTCATTTTTTTTAATAAATTAAAAATTTTTAAGTTTTGTGTTTTTTAACTAACTTTTTTTTCACTTTGGGTTGTCTAAATGTTGTCAAAAACTATTTTTCTGCTTACACGATTTTTTTTATATTTTATGAGCGATGAAAAGTTGTATTTTTCTTGTATTAAACTTTTTTTATGGACTAATTCATTTAAAATGTAGTCCCGAAAATCCCAGGATTTAGGAAAAAAATATCCCGGGATTTTCGGGACTAAAAATGGACCGGGATCCCGATATACGGCATCCCAGACATTATTGCAATACAAGAAACACATATTGTAAATAGAAATATACATCTATTACATTTACCCAACTATAACATTTTCCACCATAACAAGGACTATTCTTATGCTAAATCTGGTATTGCTTTATTGGTTAAAAACAATATCAATATTACACAGCATAAAACATCTATGAATAATTTATTATTTCAATCGATTACTGTTAAAGGAAAAACCGATTTACATATAACCAACATTTACAAAGAAGGAGATGTTTATTTAACGCCTGCACAAGTTGATGATATTCACATTTTTACTACTGGTCACCATCTTATTGTTAGAGACTTGAACTCGCAAAACACTCTATGGGGGTCCCGTGACACATCAAGTAGTGGAGTTATTTGGGAAAATTTTGCGGACGACCGCAGTTTAACAATTCTCAATGATGGATCGCCAACACTCTTCACCACAAGAAACACTTTTACTGCAGTAGACGTATCACTTGCAACCGTGGACCTTGCTCCAACACTCACCTGGAATTGTATTCCACAACCTGAAACCTGCGATCATTTTCCAATATTAACATTTAATCGTAAAACAGCTAACAACAAGCGTTTTGAGGCCAGATTTCACGACAAAAAAGCAAACCGGCCACTATATTGCACTAAAACTGAAACTTTTTGCAGAGAATTTCTGGAATCTTCTAATATAAACAGGGAAGCTGCACAAATTAAAAGAATAATAAGAAAATCTGCCAACCTTTGAGTAAAAAGACACAAGACCGGAACAGCCCAGTGTGGTTTAATTTCAAAGCTAATTCGTCAAAAAAATCAAGCATGGAAGATATTTAAGAGGGAAAGAAGTCAACAAAATTGTTGCAACTACAGGAATATAAGCGCCAAGGTAAAAAGAGAGTGTAGAGAAGCCAAACGAAGTACATGGACAATTTTTTTAAATTCTTTAAACCCCATGTTGGATATCAGACACTTGTGGAATAAAGTTAAAAATATAAGAACATCCAAAGTAACGATTTTTCCATATTAGTTTAGTGAGAACAATGTAATAACACACCCTAAAGATATTGCTGAAAAATTTGCAACATTTTGGAATTACATCGCCTCAGATGAATCCTTTAGCCAAAATATTATATCTGAAAAACACTCAATCGACCTTGATACATGGGACATTCCCTATCCGGAAAATAATAAAGTCATCAAAGATATGGCCATCATCGAGCTAGATGCTGTTCTTAAAAATTCCAAAGGAACTACTCCATGTTCAGATAAAATTACTTATTCCATGATAAAATATACATCCACTTAACTCAAAATACGTTTATGCAAACTCTGTAGCGAAATATTAAAGACTGGAATTTTTCCACATGATTGGAAAAATGCTATTCTATCACCTATACCAAAGCCTGGAAAAAATCCCAACCAACTCGAAGGGTACCGACCCATTTCCCTGCTTCCAGTCCTATCGAAAATTTTAGAAAAAATAATATCGAAACGAGTATGGAATTGTTATAAAGAAAATTTTTTGAAAGAGCAGCATGCATTTTTACCAGTACACACACTATGCCATCAACTTGAAACACAGCTAAGAGAAAATCTTAACAAAAAAACTCATAGTGTAATATTTTCTGAAGACTTGGAAGCATTTGATCGGGTTATATCTACTTTTGTAATCAAAGAGCTTCACGAATGGGGTGTAACCAAAAAATTGCTAAATGTTGTATTATCCTTCCTCACTAACCGGCAAATTACCGTACGTGTCGATGGGTATCTTTCCCAAAAACATCCTCTCCAAAATGGTGTGCCTCAGGGTTCTCCGCTTTCGGTTGTCCTGTACAATGTTTATGTTAATTCTCTGCTAAAAGCGCTTAAAAATTCAGATGGTATCGATATGTTCGGTATCTACGCGGATAACATTTTTGCTATAGCGTCTGGAACAACCGAAGAAGTAAGAAACAACTTGTGCAACTTCGATAACAAAATCAATCAATGGGCTATTAGCAGAGGAGCGAGAATTCCAATCAACAAATCGGAGATATCACATGCTTGCAGAAAACATAATTGTTCAGCTGCATCACTTCGCATTAGGGATGAGTATATTCCAATTAAAAACCGACTTCGTGTTCTTGGAGTAATTTTTACCAAAACTCTTCTGTGGAACGAACAAACAAAGTTCTTAATTGGCAAATTAAATAAAATCAACAATCTTTTAAAAGTTATTTGTTCCAGGAAAAAAGTCCTCACATTGACACCGCCATTGGAATTTGTAGAGCGTTAACGTCTGGCACAATTCAACATTGTTTAACTATGTATGGATGGACGACAGCAACCAACACAAGGAAATTGAATGCTTCACTCAACAGATGTTTTAGAACAGCGACAGGAATCCTTATGCCAACACCATTCCAACGCTTATACAAATTCGTGCGGTATTCAAAATATTGTTAATTTGGTACATGCTTATAATATTCCAATACCTGAACAACTACTACAAGCTACATACAGGCGTTTTGTTCGTAATATCAGTGTTGATACACATCTAAGTCAATACTTAAAAAATTATACTAACTCTGTTGTTTTTAAAAAGTTTTTTTTGCAACCAGAATCTAAATTTTCGCCAGAAATCACACTATACACTGACGGATCTTATCTCGAAGGTACAACTTCTTTCGCAGTAGTTAGACAAAATTCCACTACAACCTTCAACACTCTATGTCAAAGGCAACTACCATTCTACTCCGGAGTATTTCACGCTGAATTAGCTGCAATACATTTTGCTGTTAAATATGCAGCCATTCAAAAAAGGAAGACCATGATATGTTCAGACAGCCTTAGTGTGCTCAAGGCTCTTGCAAGCAGAACCGGTAGTGCGTATAACTACATTAATGGTAGCGTGGAAGTTAATAATCACATACTAATTATCTGGATACCTGGGCATATTGGAATACCTGGTAACGAATTGGCGGATGCTGCAGCGAAGCAGGCATTAACACTTCCTTTGATTGCGGAAATTCCATGCTTAGACACTGTAATAACATGTATTTTTGCCTATTTTCCAAAAAATGAGACATTGGAGAAATGTAGAACATCTAACACTTTCTTAAGGATTCACAATACGAATCCAGTGAGACCAAGCTACAACATTCATTTTACTAGAGAACAACGTATAACTTTGGCTAGAATACGACTTGGCAAGAGAAGATTCAGCACAAAGCATTACTTTAATAAAACTGAACCCATGGTATGTGATACATGCTCTACTACTTTAACAGTTTTACATAATTATGTTGGATTGTCCTATTTCAAAAATCAACGAACCACTTAAAACCATCATGGATTGCGAAAAAAAGGAAACTATAAAAATCATTAACGAAGCGATAAGAAAACAAAACCTAACATACGAAATATAAATACTATTGAAGCGTGGCCTTGCTGCCCTGTACCTATCCATACTTTATAAATTAATTTATAACGTATGCTGCAATAAATAAAATAAATAATAATATTTCTTAAACTGTAATATATTACCGTCATTTTGTAAAAAAAAAGTTCTTAATTATCTCTATTCGTTTTCGAGGAAAGTACCCAAAAACCCTTCATTTTAAATCGAAATTGCTGAATTTATTTATTTTTTACCCTAAATTTTTTACAAAATATGATTTTTTTTTTCGTTAAATTTTTAACAAAAATTTATTTTTAACAATAATTGATTTTTAAAGTTTTTATTTTTTTTTAATACAGGAATTGATTTAAGCAACACGTTTATTGGGCGTCAATTGATAAAACTACTTGCTACGTATTATAATTTAACTTGCTTGTTCAACTGACAATTTTATTCTATTCCTTTATTCTTAAAACTAGTCCAACCATACTCCCGCATCAACCGCATCAACATATGCAAGTTGTTAGTAAAAGAATGCATCATAACCAATTCAGTTATTGTTAGCACCAGCATATGAAAGTTATGAGAACAATTGATTGTTTTTAGTGAAGTGTGCCGATTCTTGCCTGTGCTATCCGGCTTGATAAGAGTTGTTGTAGAAATGCATTGATATAGCCCTTAGCAACAGAGCTCTTCTTCATTCGGTCAGCTTTGGTTTGAAGCGGTTGTATTTCAATAACAAGTAGATGAGATGAAGTACAACAATGGCACGTGCAAAATTAAACAGAGTTGATCTGATGCGTTAACTTATATTCTCTATACTCCAGATAGGCCCAAAAGTGATAGAACGCCATATCGACTTTTGCTGACGACACTGCTCTCACTCGAACCCAGATATGGCAACTCTATACGTGCAAAAACACTTGGACACTCTAAGTCGATGGAAAATCAAGGTCAATGAATCAAAAGCTGTTACTTAACCTTCACCCTAAGAAGGGACACGTGCCCTGCTCTGTTAATAAACAGCCATGCTGTTTGTTACGCTTGGGAACAATTAAATGCTATTTTATTCATATATTTAAAGAGGATTACAATAGATTAATTCAGGACTAAAAATGAACGTGTAGATAAGAAAACGCAACCGACTGAAGTAAGTCGTATTTAGACAGTCCGGGTTGCCACCCAGTTGCGAAAACATAAAAAGTGGGTACCCCCAACATCTCCCGTCTTTAAGATCCTTCCGGTGTCCTAGAGATGACATCTACTTGGATAAGGCGTCCTTGGATACGGCGTGGCATTTCAGTCTGTGTGCTGACTGGTGTAATTGGACACTCATCCGCTGTTTTTGAAGATTGCGGCAAATTGAACTCTTGCAGGATAATTTTAAGTGGAACATCGACGTCTTGCGGTATTCGTCCATGCTTTGCGGTGATCTCCGCTGGAGCTGGTTGGTGTGAGATCTAACGAGTTTTTGTCGATTTCCAACATCTATTATGACGTTGTAGATAACGTTTCCGATTCGTTCGATTATTTCTCCAGGAATCCAGAACTCCTTATTGTTTTTGAATTCTTTGGCATATATTAAATCACCTGGGGTGAAAACCCTTTCTTTTGCTCCATGTTTGCGATTGTATTGTGTTTCCATTTTCTCATTTCGTTGGTTTGATGGTTGCGGTGGTTTCTTAAGAACATCGAAACCAGTTCACATTTTTCGTCCGAGAAAATGATCTGCAGGTAATTGGCCATCAGGAGTATTCGTGTTTGGTGAAGATCGATAGACTTCGAGAAATGTCTGGAGTACTTCTGTAGGTGTATCTTCCCCTTCAGATTTTTTAACGCGCGCTTTAGAGTGTCAACAAACCTTTCGGCTTGTCCGTTTGAGCTTCGGTGGAAGCGAACAGTTCGAGTGTGCTGTATTCCACGATGTGCGCACCATGACTCAAATATTTCAGAGCAAAATTGAGTTGTCGGTGACAAGTTGGTCTGGATTTCCAAAAAGTGCGCAAAATTATGTAAGTAGCTTTATAGTTGCCACAGCTGTCATTGTAGAAGTTTCGTAGATTGCAGGATACTTCGAGTATGCATCAACGACGACTAGGTAATATTTACCCCCAACAGGGCCCGCGTAGTCTGCGTGAAATCGTTCCATTGTTCTTGAAGTTAAAGGCCAGGACTGCAGTGTGGTTTTTACTGGAGATCTTTGGCATTGACGCAAGTATTCTTCTATATCTTTTTCTATGTTCGGCCAATAAACGTAATTTCGAGCGAGTTGCTTGCTGCGGTCTATGGCAAAGTGTCCTCGGAGAATTTGTTTGAGAATTCGTTGCCGATACGGTTTTGGTATCACGACACGCGAATATGATATGATGCATCCGTCGATTTTTGAGGCCATCCCACGTTCATGCATTTAATTACTTGTTGAAGAGTTTTGTCCGATTTCGTTGCGTAGACAACCATGTTATGTGTTACCGGCAAAGTTGAAAGTGATTCGTTGGGTGTTTCCCGAATCTCTTCTTCGAAGGAAATTGACGCCACTACGAAGTCGTCTGTAGGTTTCTCATGTAAGCTTATTAACCGCGATAAAACGTCAACATGTCCGAAATCTTGCGTGCTTGTGTATTTGATATCAAAGTCGTGAGTGAGCAATATTAGCGTCCAGCGTTGTATGCAGTTTGCCGTGTAGACTGGTATGCCTTTTTTTTTGACCCAAATATAGTTACCAGGGGCTTATGGTCAGTAAATTTGCGACCAAAAAGCATACGATGAAAGCTTTGAACTGCGAAAATAATGCGAATCCTTCCTTTTCGATTTGACTATAATTTTGTTCTGCGGGTGTCAGCGATCTTGAAACGTGATAGATTGCTTTCATTTTATTGTCCTGAAACTCATGATATATTGTAGCACCGATTCCGATGCTTGAAGCATCCGCTGCGACATGGATAGGCAGGGCTGGATTGTAATGAGTGAGAATAAGATCCGATTTAAGAATTGACTTGAATTCGTTGAATGCTTTCTGACATTTCGGAGTCCATTCAAACGATGACTCCTTTTTAAGTAGATTATCCAATGGTTCTCGAAGATTTCGCATTTGATGAACGTATTTTCCGTAGTAGTTGATTGAACCAAGAAGTGATCTGACTTCCGATAAGTTTGTTGGAATTTTCAAATGGTCGATTGCTTTGATTTTCTCCGGATCTGGACAAACGCCGTCTTTATTGATGATTTGCCCAAGATATTTGATTTGTTTTTGATAAAACTAGCATTTTTCAAATTTCAGATGAAAACCAAAATCTTTGATGCGTTGCAGTAGACGATGTAGATTCGTAGTATGTTCCTCCACGTTTTTGGTGGCGAGAATGATGTCATCAATGTATGCACTTGGGCCGTCGATACCAGCGCATAGTTCATCCATGATGCGTTGAAATGCGACTGGCGCTGCTTTCACACCAGGAGTGAGGTGATTGTATTTGTATAGGCCTGTGTGTGTATTTACTGTGAGAAGCGATTTGCTGTCATCCTCAACTTCGACTTGTAAATATGATTTTGCCGTTGCGCTTACTGACCACAATTGGTGCTACCCACTTCGACGTATCCACTGGCGATATGATACCATCTTGCTCAAGGCGATTAAGTTCTTGTTCAATTTCCGCACGTGCTGCGTAAGGCACTGGACGTTTCGGTATGAACACCTTTTAAGCGTCAGGAAATAGTTGTAGATGTACCTTTGTTTTGGTACAGAGGCCTAAAGTGTCATTGTTGAAAATGGAAGCGTATTGTTCATTCAAATTCGTGATGTTGTCATCATATGTGATGTGACGACACTATGCAGAAATTGGCACTGTCCACAGCTTAAATGCTTCGATCCAGTCAATGCCTAGAACATTCAAATCATTAATATCTGTGATATAACATTTGATTGATTTGGTTACGTCCCCGATGGTAGCGTTGCACTCCATGTCTGCGAGTAAAATAACATTGTTGGTATTCGCATCGTTAGCTCCTTCCTTCGTTTTGTAAGCATCAGGGTCACCAATATCCTCCCATGTTGAAAGCGATATTAAGGTTATGTCCGATGCCGTATCTATTTTAAGACGACCTGGATGTTTGTTAATATACACCGTTGCATATTTACGATTTTCTTCAAAATGCATTTTTTTCGTTGTAAAATGGCATTAGTACGGAAATTGTTTTTTGGATTTAGAAATTTTTGCACATTATTTGGATTTTTTTCTTGTGGAATGGGTTGTTTTTGCCTTTTGGCGCTGCTACAGTAGTTGCCTTTGTGCCCAATCTGCTGACACTTGGTGCATTTGTGCCTAACATAAGGGCAAAATTTTACGTAATCCATGTCTCCGCAAAGCCGCTGCTGGTAGCTCTCTCGCTGTCACCGTTGATCACGTTACTTGCTCTTTACCACCGTAATTTGCTGCTGTCGTTAATCGCTCACGTGGAGCTAATTCCGATTCTACATCTGATGCGCTTTTTCTTGCTGGGAATTCTCCTACGAATCTTAATTCTGAGTGGACGTCGGTTAAAAAAAATAAAAATAATAACTACCGTAGAAATCAAAAAGTTCTTGTTGGCTCCAATGTGAACTCTGATCTTGGCGTCGCTGTTCGTATGAAGTGGGTGCATTTTTCGTCATTCTTGCCTACTGTTACTGCTGAAAATGTCATTGACTATGTCGTGAAGTATGCTGGTATTGAGAAGAGCCTACTCACATGCTTCAGTTAAGTTAAAAATGGTACGCAGGTGGAATCCCTGAAGAGTGTTAATTTCAAATTAGGGATTTCGGAATCTTTCTACACACAAAAAAAAAGTCGATAGATTTAACCGAAAAAGACGGTTAAAAACGCTTCAACCCTTCTTCGTCGGTTAATCTAACCGACGAGAAGTGGTTGATTTACATTAATAATTTGTTGGTTTACAATTCGAAAATTGTTTCGATACATATTTTTTAGTAAGAAAACCATTAAAATTTATTGGCTTACAATTTTAATTGTAAACATACAACAACAATTTGTTTCAATACATATTTTTTAGTAAGAAAATGTTTAATAATCTTTAATAATTATGACTCCCATTTGGATCAGATCTGTGTTGCTGTCTACGGTGCTGGTGGATCTCTTTATATTTGTGCTTCATATATTCCGCAGAATAGTAATGAAAGTCTGTATAATGCGCATGTAGATAATATCTTAGCCTTAGATTTAAATAAATTAGGTGATAATCATCTTTGTGTTCTAGGTGATTTTAATTTGTGCAATATTTTTTGGTCTCATTTCGATAATGGTAGTGGTCTCATTGCCTCTACACGCAGAGAAAAAACATGGTTGATCTGATCATATTTTAAGGGGACCATATTATGATTGGCAAAATGATTGCATCAACCATGCCATGATTACATACTAAACATTTACATGATTGCAGCTAACCATTTACATGATTGAAAATAAATATGTAATGATTGCAGCCAAAAATTAGCATGATGGTTACAATCATGTTATCCAATTTTTAGTCAACTTTCAATTAAATTTCAACATCTACTTTTTAATTGTTTTAAATTATATTATTAATATTTCAATGTAATATTAACTGATTGTTATATTATATTTAAGAAATAATAGTTCATATAAATTTTTCTTTACTTACTTACGTTTGGCCGTGTCGAGATTTGAACCAGGGATACTTGGGTTGCTGACGAAGCGCGTTAGCACATTTAGCTCTACTGCCTTGCATTTCTTGTGTTCTAAATGCATACATATACTAATCATATGCAATTTTTATGTGTATATGTATTTTTCATGAAATATTTTTGGAAATGAATTTAAGCATTTATATACATTTTTTGTAAGATTAAGAGGTCTATTCTAGCGTAGACGCAATAGCCGCCACAGTTTCACTAGTGACTTTTGTCTCAATTTGATACAATGTTATTCCCGTTTTGGTCGAGTCGAATTAGTTGGCTACAGCCGGTGTCTTGTACTTGTGTAGGTTTGTATATTTTAGTGCTTATCTTTGCAGAAAAGTACAAATCTACACAAGTACTCCGGATCGTGAATACTCTTATTAATATTAAATATCCAATCATATATATTATTGCCTCTAGTATGTTTTTGGCATGGTTGGAATCTAATCATAATATGATCTCTGAAATCAGAATATGGTCTCTATAATCATTAAAAAATAATTTACATGATAACCCCAACCAACTATGGTATTTATAATCATAGTATTATTGTAGCAAGTAAATATGATCGCTGCAATCATGCTCCAACCATATTTTTTATCTGCGTGTAATGTTTTAAGTTCTTTTGAAATTAATTCGATTGATAGTTTTTAAGTATAGATTTAGTACAAGTTGATTTGTTAACAAACTGAACAGAATCCTCGATCTAGTCTTTATTAGTAATAACTTAAAATTTAATTTATATAATTGCTGTTGTCCCTTTGCCCCTACGGATATGCATCATGTGCCTTTGTTACTTGCTCTTAACTTTTATGATTTTCCTGTTTTGAATGTAAATAATCCTAAATCTTGCCTTAATTTTATATTCTGTGATTATGTTAATTTGAATCACTTACTTCTCATTTTTGATTGGGAGTCTGTGTTTTCTGCACTTGATGTTTCTAATTGTTATGATATCTTTAAAACTAATGTATTTGATATTTGTTTAAGTAATGTTCCATGTATTTCTAAGAACAGCTAAAAAAGCTTAAGAATTTGAGAAATAAGTTACTTAAGAAGTTCAAATCCACTCTTAATCCTAATTTCAAAGCCTGGCACTTGCATTATTCGAAGGAGTTCACTTGCCTTGATAAGTCTTTATACAGGAATTATATTCTAAAATACGAAGCAGAATTAAAATCTAATCCGAAAGCTTTCTGGCGATATATTAAATCGAAAAAATCCTGCTGAAACATCCCCTCAGGAGTTTTTCTAGGTGATAAATCTGGTAATTCCGCAGCTGATGCAGCTAACCTTTTTGCGGATTTTTTCTGCTCTTACTTCGTCTCAGATTCTGACTTCGACCCTGATGTCTTATTCAACTTAGGACATTCATTGGATTTTGGTGGGTTAATTTTAACTGATGATGATGTGCGTAGGGGGATTCTAAATCTCAAATCCTCTTTCCAAATGGATGTTGATGGTTTGTCTGCCTCTGTTCTTAAAAATTGTCCTTCTCTTGTCCGTCCGCTTAAAATCATTTTTAATAAATCTCTATCCTCGGGTGTCTTTATTGATGCATGGAAAGTTGCTTCTATTACCCCTATCTTCAAAAGTGGGAATAGAAATAATGTCGCCAATTATAGACCTATTTCAAAACTTTCAACTGTGTTTAAGCTTTTTGAGAGTATCATAAAAGTTAAGTTTTATTTTGCTGTTAAGTGTTACGTCTGCCCAAATCAACATGGTTTCGTCCAAGGCCGTTCTACAGTGTCTAATTTCGCTATTTTTTCTGATAACTGTATTTCTGCGTTTCACGATGGTCTCCAAGTGGATATGATTTACACGGATTTTTCTAAAGCTTTTGACCAGGTTTCGCATAAGATTTTACTTGCAAAATTGGCCAGTTTTAGGTTCCTTTCTGTCTTTTTGAATTGGATTGGATCCTATCCTCGTAATCGCCAGTGTGTTGTTGTTGTTGTTGTAGCCAAGCCTGTAAGAAACATTAGTATGTTCAGGGGGATAGTAGGAGGGAGAAAATGAAAACATTGATTATTAAGACAATATAATACAGTACAAACAAACAATATATTAAGAAGAGAGAAAGAGAGAGAAAAGGGGGGGTGATCATTGAGCCTACTCCGCCAGGTCCAAATCCAGGAACCTGGCTGCCTCCACCGGGTTCGTCCAAAGGGACTCCGGGGTGAGGGACGTTGGTCGCAGAGGGCACTCAAAGAGGTGTCTGGTGGTATGGGGGGAGGTGCTACATAACGGGCACGTGTCTGCGATATCCGGGTTAACCCTGGCCAGGTAACTGTTTAGATATTTGGAGTAACCTGACCTGAGCTGAGCCAACGTGACTCTTGTCGGGCGCGGGAGAGTTTTTTCCGCCTCCGCAATTTTCGGGGGGCGTCCGCCAAGAACCACGTTGGATCCCCTGTCCTGTAAGGATCCGGATACCGCTTGGGTGTGGACCCAAGACAGCGCCTCCTTTATTGTCATATGGCCCCCCCGAATCATGACGATTGGGTGATTAATTGCCGCCGCTTCGGTCCGATAATCACGCCTAATCTGCCTTGCCCAGTCCGTGTTTACCGGTCGTATGCTACCATGGTTTGGATGGCTGGAATCCTCACACTTGATCAAATGTTGGCGGGTGAGCAAAGAGCAGTGCGTCCTCACAGGCAGAACTAACGTCTCAACATGCAGGTGATCTTCAGGGTTCATTGAATGACATCCTGTGATCACCCTCAGAGCCGAGTTCTGAACTGTTTGGAGCTTTTTCCACTGGGTATCGCTTAAGTTTGGTGCCCATACTGGTGAGGCGTAATCGATAAGGGGACGACCTATGGCTTTATAAGAGTCTAGTATCGTCGCCTTATCTTTACCCCAAGTACTGCCCGTTATTGCTTTGAGGATCCTAGTTCGGCCCTTTACTCTAGCAACCACGCCTTCCACGTGTTTGGAGAAGGTATGCATGGTATCAAAAGTAACCACAAGAATCTTGGGGCTACCATGCGTGGGGACTCTGTTGTTGGCATCAATGTATACCTCCAGAGTCCTCCTTACCTCCTTGGTCCAGTTGGTGAAAAGCGTGGCTGTCGATTTTTGTGCGGAAAGTTTGAGGTTCCGTTCTGCCAAGAAATTACAGAGCATTGGCAGATAAGCATTTAACCTCCCTTCCAGTTCTTCGATTTTCTCACCCGATGTTAGCACAGTGCAATCATCGGCGTAAGAAATTAGTTTCAGATCTGGTGGGGGGACCGGGACGGAGGAGAGATAAGTGTTGAACAGCAGGGGGGTTAATACTCCTCCCTGCGGTACCCCTTGCTTATTTCTCCTCAGCCCCGATTTGGAACCCCTAAACTCCACATAGGATTGTCGTCCAGCCATGTAAACTGCCAACCATCTTTTGTAGACGTTTGGAAGAGAAGAGTCATACACATCTTGCAAAAAAGCGAATTCTCTTCTGATGTGGTCGCAAAATTTTCCGCTCCACACAAAAGAAAAAATAAACTCGAAAGTGTTTCCCAAATCAAATACAAACTCCGCGAAAAAAGAAAATAAAGTGATCGCCACTTTTTACACGCAGTCGGCATCGTCGGTTCCGCTGCAAAACACTAAAAAAAAACAATTATAAATATAAATTATTTCTGCAAAAAATGGGAATAAAGCATTCCCCGAAAAAATCGAGCGCGTCTCTCACGCCGTTTTCTGCTTCCCGCTCAGACGAAAGCGAAACAGAAGAAAGTGCGACACAATTAAAACAACAACAAGAAAGTGCGAGAACGGCGAAAATTCATGTGTCCCCGCTTGCCCCCAATAGCGATGACGCTCTTCGTCCATCATTGCAGAATGCAATGCTCTCTAAGCATTCTGTATCGCTAATGTTACCAACTACTCCCGTTCAATATCCCGCATTGATGACATCACACGCTGAATCTCTCACGCCTGCTCTAACATGGAGTCAAGAGTGTGTTACTCCAAACACACACACAGGTAACTCTGTTTCGCCTTTTGTTCTAGAAATCCAATTTCATCACAGCATGCAAATTCCCTTTGGCGTTACTCCCGCTCAGAACTTAAATGAGCAAAAAAAATTTGTCGATAAGTTAAAAACAACAAAACTTCAAAGTAGCTCTATCTCTAGAGAGCAAAATATAAAGGCAACGGCAGCGCAGACAGGCATTGACGCCTACTTCAAACGAAGAGGTTCTCCTCCTGGAAATGTGAAATCTTCTAAAATGCAAAAGACTAATCCCAAAAAGTCTATTGAGTTAGGGCACAACCGATTTGCCATTCTGGCCGAATCCACAAGTTCGGAACCGATTCCGAAATTCCAAAAACCCCCACCAATTTACTTACGTGAAAAAAACTCAAATTCCCTAATAAAAACAATTTCTCAAATAATTGGTGATCACACATTTCATGTAATCCCTATTCTTAAGGGAAGAATCCATGAGACTAAAATTCAAATCTATAACGAGGCAAATTATAGAAAAATTATCGAATCCCTCGATAAATCAAAAAAGAGCTATTACACATATCAGCTCAAAAGCTCTAAAGGTCTCTCCGTTGTCATAAAAGGCATTGACTCGTTTGTTGAATGCAATGAAATCAAAAGCGCTTTAATCGAAGAGCGCTTCCACGTTAAATCCGTTTTTAACATACAAAATCGAGATAAAATTCCCCAACCACTATTCCGAGTGGAACTGGAATTTGATCCGAAGTCCCTAAAAAAGGGGGAATCTCACCCAATTTACTCACTGCGGTATCTCCTCCATCGCAAAATTACAGTGGAAGAGCCTCATAAGCGCCGAGGACCAATTCAGTGCAAAAATTGCCAAGAATACGGCCACACAAAATCGTATTGCACACTTCCCAGCGTGTGCGTAATATGTGGTGATCTCCACCCCACAAACTTGTGCAAAAAAACTAAAGAGGATGCAAATGTTAAAAAATGCAGCAACTGCGGTGGCAACCATACAGCAAACTATAGAGGCTGTCCAATCTACAAATCCTTCAAAAGCAATGCTATTCCCAAAGCTGATGTTTTCCCTCCAAAACAGGATTTAAGAAAAATCCCAACAAATCCCTCACAATCCATTGTCCCTACTTATGTAAATCCCAATATAAATCAAGGCGTTTCCTACGCCAGTGCTTTAAAAGGACAAAACTCTGTCCCCGAGTTCACGCAACCTGCTCCTCCTAGCAGTTCTCTCGAACAAACTCTGCAAGTGTTTATACAAAATATGTCACAATTTATGTCTGGTATGCAAAATATGATGCAAGAAATGATTAAAAATCAAAGTCTTTTACTGCAACATCTCATGTCTAAACCATGAATGGTTTAAAAATATCATTTTGGAATGCAAACGGCCTGTGTCTTCACAAACTAGAACTTCTCGAGTTCTTGAAAGAGTCCAGCATAGACGTTATGCTAATTTCTGAAACTCACTTCACTGAAAAACACTTTTTCAATCTACCTGGATATAGACTCTATGACACAAAGCATCCAAGCGGAAACGCTAGAGGTGGTTCCGCTATTCTCATAAAAAGCCGAATAAAGCATTATGCTCTACAGAATTATTGCACAGAATACATTCAAGCGACAAGTATTTCTCTCGATGAATACTTAAAAGGCCTAACATTAACAGCTATATACTGCCCGCCCAGACACAAAATAACTGAGCAACAATTCCAGACTTTTTTCAATTCTCTTGGATCAAAGTTTCTCGTTGCCGGCGACTTCAACGCCAAACATACATACTGGGGCTCTCGGCTTATATCACCAAAGGGCAGGCTCCTGTTGAACACTGTCAACAGCCTCGGCCTTGACGTTGTCTCCTCTGGCACTCCAACTTACTGGCCAACTGACAGCCGAAAAACTCCCGACGTCATTGACTTTGCAGTATTTAAAACTGTAAGAAGGAGCCAATTGACTATAGAATCTTCTCTAGATCTCTCATCAGACCATACGCCTACTATTATCACAATAAAGTACATCCCAAGCTCTGAGGTCAACCCACCAGATAAATTGACTAGTAAACTCACAAACTGGCTCAAATATCGGAAGTATATAAGCTCTCACATTAACCCTAAAGTGTCACTAAAAACGAAAAACGAAATAAACACAGCTGTTAGTAAATTCACACTTTTGCTTTCCAAAGCAGCTGCAGCGGCCACTCCCTCCCAAATCCAAAATAGCTCAACCCGAAGCTATACAAAATGTACTCCAAAACATATAGAGCAGCTTCTAAAAAATAAAAGAAAAATACGTCATGAATGGCAAAATCACAGATCGCCCACCTTGAAAAAACAGTTAAAAGATATCACTCGAAATCTACAAAAACAGCTTAAATGGAAATCCGAAAGAGACTTTCAACAACTCGTTGAACATCTCGCACCCACAAAATCAACAAATTACTCTCTCTGGCGAGCTGCGAAAAATATGAAAAAACCGGTACTGGCAGAATCTCCCATACGGCTGCCAAACGGAAATTGGGCCAGAAGCGATTCAGAAAAAGGTGCTGCTTTTGTCAACCACCTAAAAACCGTATTCACCCCGAACGAAACAACTGGTGATATCCCATTACCAACAATAATCCGACTCAATAACACCTGTACAGTCGCGATGAAAAAAAATGAACTAATGGAGGCAATAAATAAATGCCTGAACCAAAAAAAAGCACCAGGACCGGACTTGATAACGCCCACAATGATAAAAGAACTGCCATCAGTTGCAATAACCCATTTATTGCACATATTTAATGCAATCCTTAGAACATGTCACTACCCAGATGATTGGAAACTTTCTCAAGTTACAATGATTCCCAAACCTGGAAAAAATCCCAACAATGTGACTTCATACCGCCCCATAAGTTTGCTCTCTGTGTTATCGAAACTCTTCGAAAAACTTCTAATAAAACTGATTACACCCAAAATTACAGAAAAACAAGTGATTCCCGATCACCAGTTTGGCTTCCGCGAAAAGCATGGCACTATCGAACAAGTACACCGTATTGTAGACTCAATAAAAAGCACTTTCGAAAAGAAACAGTACTGCTCCGCTGTTTTTCTCGATATTACCCAGGCCTTCGATAAAGTCTGGCACGAAGGACTTATTTTCAAATTACAGCATATTCTCCCCGCTAATATGCACTGCCTACTTAAAAACTATCTCACGAATAGAAAATTTGTAGTAAAATATAAAAGCTTTGTCTCCCAAAAATACGATATACTGGCCGGAGTACCACAAGGTAGTGTCCTCGCGCCCCTGCTTTATATTATATATACTGCAGATATGCCCAAAAGCGACAGAACTCTTTTATCGACTTTTGCTGACGACACTGCTATCCTGTGCTCCCACTCAAACCCAGACATGGCAACTCTTTACGTGCAAAAACATTTGGACTCTCTAAGCAATTGGCTATCACGATGGAAAATCAAAGTCAACGAATCCAAAAGCTGCCACTTAACCTTCACCCTAAGAAGGGGCACGTGTCCTGCTCTGAAGATAAACGGCCAAGTTGTGCCCGAAAGCACCGAAACAAAGTACCTTGGAATACATCTTGATCGCCGTCTCACATGGCACAAGCACATCCAATCTAAAATCACTCAGATTAAGTTAAAACAGTTGGAGCTAAATTGGCTAATCGCAAGGGCATCAAAGCTTAATCTCACATATAAAGTCCAAATATACAAAAGTATAATAAAACCCATATGGAATTGAACTCTGGGGTACAGCCTCTCCCTCTAATGTGGAAAAACTCCAGAGAGTCCAATCTAAAATCCTGCGACAAATTACCAGAGCCCCTTGGTTTATAAGAAATGCAAACATCCACAATGATTTGAATATCCCTGCAGTAAAAGACGAAATTCCGAAACTTACCTCGAAGTACAAGCAGAAGCTTATGTTTCATCCAAACATTCTAGCTAGAAATTTACTGAGACCTCTGAATCCCTCACGTCTTAAACGAAGCTAATATATATCTCATATATTAGATACGCTAACTCCACATTGCCTAAATCAATGGATGTACGGCAATTTTTACATCTCATAGCATAGTTTAAGCCGAATTTTTCTTCTTTTTTTAGAATTAAGTAGAATTATTGAATAATCATTGTTAGACCTAAGTTAATATTGGGTGATTCAAATGAATAAATGTACATTATAAAAAAAAAAAAAAAAAAACATCTTGCAATAACTTGGTGTGACAGACTGTATCAAATGCCTTCGCCAGGTCCAAGGCAACCACCACTGTCCTATGGTGAGGCTCCTTCTTGTTGATACCATCGGTGATGGCAGAAGTAACCTCACACAGGGCAGTGGTGGTGCTGTGGCCCGAGCGGAAGCCGTGTTGATGATCTGCCACTGGGAGGCACTCCCTAAGAGTAGGGAGTAGCAGAGATTCCAGCACCTTCACGACTGGTGAGAGCAGTGTGATGGGCCTGTAGGAGCTGCCCTTGTCCAGCGGCTTCCCAGGTTTGGGAAGGGGAATAATCTTCCCCAGCTTCCACTTTTGTGGTATCTCCAGGGAGTTAACACATCGGTTGAAGACCTTTGTTAAATAGTTAACTCCCTGCTCCCCCAAGTGCTTAAGCATGTTTATTGCAAGACCATCGGGACCCAACGCCGTCGAGTTTTTTGCAGATTTGATGGCTATGGAGACATCATCCGAGGAGAACGTGACCTCCTCATCTTTGGGGATGTGGAGGGCACGAATTCTTCTTTTGATGCCCCTTCGGTTTTTATCGGGTTTAGGAGGGTGTTCCACAAACTGCTTGTTCAAAGCAGCGCAACACCTGACGGGGTCAAGTGGCGTATACCCATCCTCAAAAGAGAGTATGGGTTTTCCACTTCTACGGGGATTCGTGAGGTTCTTCAGTTTCGTCCACAGATCTTTGGAACCTCTCTCCGACTCCTTCAGGTGATTACGCCATTTCTCCCGACAATGATCACTGACAAGTTTACCAATCTCAGTGGTCATTTCCTTCAGGCGGGGATCCGCCGCATTCTGTCTCCTGAGTGCATCTCTTTGGTTGGCAAGGAGAGATGCCTCTCGAGGGAAGTTTGGACGCATATTGGCTATGCGTCCGGCAGGAATGCAGCGTTTCCCAGCCTTCAATAGGATGTCTCTAAAAGTCTTTTCGCCCGCATATGTGTTGGCGGGTGCGGGCTGCTGACTGAATTGCGCCTCACATATCTCCTCGAATCTCTCCCAGTCCGCCTTTCTGTAGTTAACAAAGGTACGGTTTTCGGAAGTTATGAAATCCGTACTCTTTGTCAACTCCAGAACGATTGGGACATGGTCGGAACTCAGGGCGATATGCGTCCTCCACGAGGTATGGGCAATTAAGTCAGCACTGACTATGGAGACATCGGGAGAGCTTTGACAGTCTGCTGTGATACGGGTCTGGTACTGTTCGTTGGCGATACAAAATGCTGTCCCATCGATTTGATCAACCAACGGATTTCCCCTTCGATCACATCCTAAATACGAATACCAGCCATCATGATGTGCGTTTAGGTCCCCCAGTATAACCCTACTCTGGCCCTCCAATAGAAATTCTATTGAAGGACTGTACCCAGAACGGCAGGCTGCCACAGGAGGGGTGTATAGATTAAAAATCTCAATCTCAAGCTCGCCCGATCGAACGGCAATCCCCTGTATTTCCAGGTGATCGTCGCTAGATGGGATGTTTAGCAGGCGAAAGGCGACCGAGTCATGGATAAGAAAGGCAATACCTCCTCCTTTGTTTTTCTCGCGGTCTTGTCTAACGACACTATAACTTGACGAGCAAGAAAGGGGATTCCTGCTCGTCAGTTTGGTCTCTTGGAGTGCCGCAATGAGGATGCCATGTCTACCCATGAAATCGGTCACCTCAGTTGCTTTCCTGCTGAGTCCGTTACAGTTCCATTGCAAGATCTTGAAACCACTTTCAGCGTTATCTTGCAAGGAACCCCAGGGCTCATCTACTGTGATTGGGTTAATGGCGTCACCGGCTGGTGTCGGCACAGTCGGGTTACGGGCGCTGCGGTCGGTCGGCTGAGACTGCCGGGCACGGTTGGGTGATACTGGGCGTGGAGTCACCATCCTGCGGCAGCATGGGCCCACGTAGCTAGGGCCATATTGGCCTTTGTTACGTAGTCCTGAGCACCTCAGGTGGTAGGTGTATCCACACTCATTACACACAACCGGCCAAGCAGTCCCCGTCAAGACCTTCCCTCTTTAATTTAGTTTATTGAACAAAAATTGCTTTGGATGTCCGTTAGAATTTAAATTTTAGGGAGCAAATGGTATATCGACTTTTCGGTGGTAAATACACTATTTAGGTAGTCCGACTAGTACACTGTGGCGAAGAGAGCACAACCGATCAGTGTGGGTGATAGCACAAGACTGATTTCGTTTTTATAAAAAAGAAAGTTTTCTATCAAATAATTTAATTTTTTCAATTACGGCAAAAGGGTTTTTACATAATCTAAATAACTTTTACGCTAAGCAAAGAAAGAGAAAAAAGTAATTAAGTATGAATTGAATTAGACTGTATATGGCATTCTGCAAATTTGATGAAGAAATTCGTTTAAAAAATGTGTATATCTTGAAACTCGGCTTAAGAGAGAGGCTTAAGAGCTTATTGATTTTGACCACAGAATTATAAGACTAAACTATAATGAAGAATGTTAAGAGTTCAACACACTTTTAAAAACAGAAAAAGTTAGTAAGTTGGTACCAGCGACCCTGTACTACAATATATTTGTGGATAGAAAACCATTGTATTGTTTTCAAACTTCAGTTGTAAAACTTTCAACTCATTTAAAAACTGAAAAAAGGGAAATTTACAGGTCTATTCTTTACAATTTATGTTGTATGTCAATTGGGAGATAACCAAAACGGTTACAAACTTGTAACAGCGCCAGAATGGACCTATAAAGGTGTTTTACTTGTAATAGGCTAATTGGATTTTTTTTAATGTAAGGATGTACCAATGTATATCCTTGCATATTGCTATTAAATAAATTATTATTTCTTGAATGTAAACGGATAAATCCATATATTTTTGTTCAAAATCAAGACGAATCTCATGTTGCATGTGGGGAACCCTAGATGTACAGCTAACTTTATAGTTAATGACATAAATTTAACGAGAAGTAATTCAAAAGTTAAGGAGCTTAAATTTTACTTCGATAATTAACTTTTAACTTATTAACGATTGTGTGCCTAGCTTTGGTTATAATACCTTTTGTATTTACAGAATTTTCATTCGTTCACCAATCATCAATGTACAAGAGCAACAACAAGAGCTGCTAGATAGAACCTACATACAATATATATTAGTATTCTATCAGTGGCAACTATTGGAAATCGATTTGGAAGAAAAACTGCGTGTGATTGAGTCCGCTGACAAATTTATGCGTCCGGCCAAATCGTTATATTCAAATCCAACTTATGCTCCTATTTTGCCCAAGTATGACACGCGTCGCACAGCTACAAAGTACATTTTGAGAAATCTAAACTATTTTCAAGATTTGAGAAAAGTAATGTCAAAACAATGAATATATTTGTTTTATTTTTTTTTAAATTTATTTTTATTTATTCACAGGCTTCAATTTACGATAACTGTTTAAAAACTTCCGCTGGAGTAGTTGTGAGTAATCTATATTTACCATATCTATTTTGTACCATTTAAAAGTTTTTACTATGATGCCAAAGTAAAAGGTTTGATTTTTGGATATGTTTTAATGGTAAATTTCGCATGAAGCAGTTAGTAGCTTCTTTTGGAATTTTACCATTAACATTTCCTTTTAAAGGTGACAACAATTGATACTGAGAATATATAAGCAACTAATTTTATTCATATGTACCGTAATGGTTCTAATAATAGCATTTTTTACTGTTTTAGGATTTGTCAGATGACGATCCCATTAGAAAATCGATTGAATGTTCAAATTTTGCTGCACTTGTTGCCAAAACTACAATCGAGCCAATTAAAAAATCTGTAAAACTTGAAGAGAAAATATTACTCGCTACTGTAGACTTAACACTTGAAGATGAGAAAACCGACGATGACGATCTGTGGGTTAAGGAACTTCAAAAGATCGCTTCTAAATTGTCAATCTCAAATGCAGCTAAGTCAATGCTGGCCGGTCGACAAGTGTTTTCTTCTACATATATTCAAAACAAATTGGCAAATACTGAAATTATAGATTTGGCTTCAGATTCGGATGATGAAGTGAATGCCACATCATTTGCTAAAGCTATCGGCAATGAGCCAGAGCTTTTCTCTCTCGATTTTGAAGAACCTGAACGTATAGACTGCGAACAAAGTTATTTCGATGGCGATCTATCCGATCACAGTTTCGATGAAAACTATCAAACTAATGATCGTGATGATTGCTCTGAGGATCCAACAAAGATACCAAGACGTTTTCAAACGAATCTTCGTACTTATTCTTCAACAAAGGGTAGTAACTTGGCACAATTGTCTAATGAGAAATCTTCGTTGGTTTCGGAAACCATTTCCCAATGCTCAATACAACTGCCTCCATGCAAGGAAATGCAAACTCCGGTTGCTAGCTCAAACTTGTGTAATTCACTTGAATATACATTACAAGAACTCCGAGAATCGGGACAAAAAGAAGTGCAGAATATGACCGTTATCAACGCAGCAGAAATAAATGTTTTAGTTGACAGTTCATGCGGTGAAATTCCATGTTCGCTAGCAAGAACTGAAAACTTTTCATGTCGTCGCGATAGTATACATCTTGTATCAACTCCACTGATGGTATCACAACAAAGTTATGAATTGGGCGACCAGACGTTACACAAAAACAACGACCATCTAACGAAAGTGGAAAAAATTGGATTATTTAACTCCACAAAATCTTCTGATGATAATTCAATTAAAGAGAAAGTAATTTTTTCACAGACTGCTGTTAGTCATCCCATTGATTTAGATACACTAGTAGAAACAGATGTTGATTTTATGGAAGGCAATAAGTTTTCGTCTCAACGTACCGTAAGTAAATTTTAGTGTACATAAAGGCCTGCGCACACAGAGGCGTTATTCGTGCCGCTGCCGGTTTCGAATTTAATTTTATCAAAAATCATTGTTTTTCGAAAATAGAACGTACGAATAACGCTTCTGTGTGCGCAGGCCTTAAAATATAATTATTAAATTGATTTTTTTTATTGGTTAGATTGAAGCGAACTTATTTAAAAAGAATCACGTGAAGAAACAAGTGAAATTCAACGAAATACCCATCGGACCCACGCCTTCACCTTCCCCTGGCGGCATGAAATTCCCCATAAAACCAGCAATCAACATTAGCAAGTTCCACAATCAACAAACAATATTTTCAACAGCGCCGTTACAAAGATACAACTGCGCTTCCCCAGCATCCTCCACATCCTCATCGATATGTTCAGAAGCACTAAAACAAATTGCACAAAAAGGTATGAAAGATAATCACATTACAACAATTAATAACGTTAACGAAAATTGTACAGAAAATATCAATCTGACTGTTTCTACTCAGCCAGCTTTAAAGTCGAAAGCCAATAGAAATTTTCCGAAAAGTTTGTCTGTTTTTGGGGAAAATCTCATTCAAGATATTGAAATTTCTCGTAATATAAGAAACATTAATTCTATAGATATTGTATCAACCAATTGTAAAGACACAAAATCAGTAAATTGTCTTAAAGTGTGTGCCACAGTAGTTCATGATGTTGATTTAAGCTTAAGTTCTGTTTGCAAATGTAGTGCAGACAATTCTGTAAAAAAAAACAATTATCAAAGATTAGATTATAAGGCAGAACAGGATATCGCAATTTACAAAAACTCCAATGAAAACGAAGCTATTGATGTCGAATCGAGTAACGTAATATCCCATTTCCCAGAGTCGAGTCTACCGAGTCAAGATACTAAAAAACCTTATGCAGAAATATCTTGTAAAGAACCCTGTGCTAAAAAAGATAATACGGTGGAGGCTGTAACAAATATGATATCGTTACATTTTGCAAAGACTGCGATCAGTTCCACGCAATCTGTGAAATCTAGGAAACCCGAAAATTTCATCGATGAGCGTAAAACATCTGAGATTACAAATTCAACGGGCAATGATGAAGATAGGTGGATAGTAACACAAAATACTGCACTATCTCACATTTTCAGTGAACTTGAATATAAAAGTAGTAAAGTAAAATTACATAAAAGTGAACACGAAGATCGTGGAATTAAAATTACATTGGCTAAAACTAATATAACAAACGATGTGGATGATGTACATAAACAACAGCCATCCCAAATGGAATGTAAATCCAGCCAAAATTCTAATGACACCAAAACTCCTATTAGTAATTCTAAAAATGATACTTCCAAAACGGAGCAAACTCTTTGTGAACCACATATTTTTGCTTTAACAGACAAATTAGAAGCTTCAAATAATGATGTGGAAACAATCCTTGATGTTAATTCTAAATATACTAGAAATGTATTTAAACCAGTTCTGGCCGGCACTGAATTACATAATTTTAACTATTCCGTTGGACCAGGACTACCAACACCAGTCAATGTATCAATTATTTCTGAAATTGATTGCACATCAGCTTTTGAGTCTAAATGTTCAAATAACACTGGAAATGTAGTTCAACTGTTTCCATTCATATCAGATGTTGATTCTACTAAATCTGAAAAGCTATTGAAATCAATTCCTACAATGTGTACTATGTGTACTAGAAATAAAGTTAAATTATTTTCTTCGACATTGACTAATGCTGGGAATGATACCAGAATTATATCTAAACCAGATACTGATTCTCACAATGTAGTTGAATCAATTTCATTCAAATCAAGAACAGCATCATCTGGAAATGATGCCAAATCAATGCAAAAATCTTTGAAACTTAAATGTTCCGAAAATCGAGATTTATCTACTGCATCGACTAATACCGAAAACACCTTTGAATCCATTTCCGATGTTATGGAAATAATATATTCTGAAAATATAGATAAACGAGTATCATCGACATCGTCCACCTTGTTTCCAACTAATGTTGGATATCATAAGAAAAATATAAGTCAATTAGATCCCAATACATTAGACTCCGAATCACTTATATTCACATCAAAACCAGTATCGCCTAGTCCTGTAAAATCAATTCAAAAAGCCACTGAATCCAATAATTCTGAAATTTATCTTTTACCTGAATTAACTTCTGAATCAAATAACACTGCAAATGCAATTAAGCTATTTCCATTCACATCCCTCACTGTATCAACTATTTCTGAAAAGGTTGAATCAATTGCAGAAAGTATAGAATTACAATGTTCTGTAAATATAGCTAAATCAGTTTCTTCGACACGTGATACCTCAATGGCAGATTTTGGAAATAATATTTTGCAAACACAAGTTACTGAAACACATAATTCAGGGAATATAGTTGCACCTCTTACATTCACACCAACGAATTCTGGAAATGTTTTCAAATCAATTCAAGAAGTGTTGGAATCAAAACGTTTTGGAAATATAAGTAAAAATAATCCTTTAATTTCGGATTCCTTGCCAACTAATTTTAAAAATAGTATGAAAAATATCACTGAAGCAGTTCTGTGTGCACAAAATCTTAAAAATTCAGGTGAACCAGTTCCAGATGCATTACTCACTGCACTAACAAATTGTAAACTGTCAATTCCAGAGGATTATGAATCGAAATGTGCTGAAAATTTAGTTTTGTCTGTATCAAATAACCCTAAACATGAAGTCGAACCAGTCCCATTCACATCAGTTCCTGCAACAACTAATTCTGAAAATAATGCAGAACAAGGAGTTTTTAAACGAAAATGTACTAGAAAAATAGCTGAAACACTTCTGTATGCTCAAGATACCGAACCACATAATGCTGGTAATATTGTCCCTCCTAAATTATTTAATGAATCGAAAAGCTCTGGAAACGTTAAACTACATCCATCGACGATTGGCACTGAACTTATAAATTCAATGAAGGATGTTAAATTTGTACTAAATAAAACTGAATCGATGTCCCAAGTCTTTAAAACAAGAAATACGGTTAACCTAGATAAATCATTTCCACCATCAGCAGTGTTGGAGTCAAAAAATACAGCTACAACTGAATTGAACAATAATGGTAGCGATTCGGATTCTAATTTAGAATTCGATTTTGAATATGTATTTGGCCTTGATTTTGATTCTATCACTAATGGATCAAATGCTACAACAGAATTAAACAGTGCAGTCGAACAAACTGTTGCGCCAACATCGAAAGAATTTGAAGCTGGTAAGTTATTAGAGGAATTTAACAATTCTTCTGAGATAATCGTTGAGAATGTACTAAGCTCCGATGAAACGAAAGATCACCAGTCTCCCACTTCATCTTCTAAGACGTGTTCCTGCTCTTGTTCATCGTGCAGTTCTTCTTCTTCTTCATCTTCTTCTTCTTCATCATCATCATCATCATCATCATCATCATCATCATCATCATCATCATCATCATCATCATCATCATCATCATCATCACCATCATCATCATCATCATCGTCGCCATTATCAGTATCATTATCATCATCATCAATAAAAGCAGCTAGTGATTGTCGTGAAATTGAATTATCAGTAAACAACTTAAAATCCTTGCCATTAGAGCTGACAAACGAGTTGGATCTGTTACCATCTTCTGATTTAATTACTGATGGACAATTACTAGACGATTTTGCTGACATTCCTGTGTTGCAAACTGATAGACGAAAATTAACTTCAAAATGCCACAAACAGGGAGAAGACATTTTAAACCTTTGTCCTGGATTAGATGATGACTATGAACTCAATAACATTCTACTCGATGATGAATCACAACTAGATGACGATGAAATGACCTGGCAAGAAAGTAACAAAGTGGCAAATAATACAGCGACAAATAAAAAGAAAAAAGACGCAATCGTGTTAAAAATAGAACAAGAGTCTTGTGGTAACAAAAGTATTGAAAAAGGTGGTGAAATATTACATCAATCGAAACACAATTCCAATGATACACAATTGAAAATAACTCACTTGCAATTAGAACCGAATTTCAATAAAAAGCCGTCTAATGTATCGACACACTTTAATGATTCGGCCTCCAGTTCCCTTAAGCAGACAACGGTGCCCTGTTTAATTGTATCAATACCAACAAATAACATAAAAAAATTAAAGGACACTTTGTGCCAAGAGTCAAATCAGAAAGAAAAGTATCTTCCAAAGAAAGCTATAGCTAATTTTGACGAAGGGCCCTCAACATCTAAAGCAGCAATGACCGCTCTGATAAGGAAAAGCATTAAAATAGCAGACGATATGTCAATGATGCATACTTCATATCTAAAAAGTTCCGAATATTCCAATGCAATCGACGATAATGAAAATACAACTTTTTCGCGACGAACTTTATTAAGAAGCTTTGGAAATGAATCGCCAGATCCAGATAACTTACAAATGGACATAAACCTTCCATTGAAAAAACGACGTAAATTATCAGAATTCCAAGATGACGATGTAATCAATTATACTGCATCAATGACAAAGGAAGACGACAATATTCTGGAAGAACTACCAAAAGGAGGCAGTACCAATGAATCCGAAGCGGACTCAACTGAAAGAAACAAAATTAAAAGGAATCAAAAATTATTTATGCAGCTCGTTGCGAACAAACTTAATATAATATTATCCAAGAGTGAAAACAAAATGCATATCCTAAGACCAAATGCAATCGACGACACGTTGACTAACCTCACTATGCTTGAAACTAACTCTGCGCCTAAGTTGACTGAAGCATGCATGTTACCTATTGCTCAAAATCACATTGTTACTTGCGAAGCTGATTCTTCTTCAGTTTCTTCCACTATGAATATATGCTCAGAAGAGTCTGATTTGGCACCACCCATTTCGCTATTTAAAAAACGGGCTTCGTCTAATTGCCGTGGCCCGCCACCGGTGCAAGTGGTTGCACCGCAACTGAATGAAAATGTACTTAAGAGAGAACAAAAACACAAATCGGGTAGCGAAAAATGTCTACCTCTACCAGTATCATATCCTGCTACACCTATGTTTAGTGTTGCGAATTTTGAGAAACTTGTACGACTTCAACGGTTTATTGATATGATTATTGGATCTATTGATGTTGCTGCTGTGATCGCGTCAGCAACAGTTACGGGTTACGTGGTCGATGAAAATACGTACGAAGAAACACGTGCTGCAATTCTTGAGCATTCTACTATCATTACTGCCGATGGAAATGGCGTATCGAAACCACTGCTCTTGAAACAGCACACAGATGGATCGATATCGATATTAAATGACAACGATATTTGCAACGAATGGCTTGTCCTACCAGCATCCACAGCAAAACAGTTGCAAAAAGTATCCACTGCATTGGCAATATTGCAAAAGCAACAGGCTGGCCCAACAGGATTGCAAAACAGTTTCAAACTGAGAATTGATATTGCTTTAGCTGAAATAACTCAAAAATCTAAAAAACTCATCTCAAATCCTGCCAGTACCGTAGTAAACTACCAAATTCCAATTGCTGCAGTGAACATTCCCAAAAAGATTTCTCAACGAATCGATTCAGATCCTCTAACAAAACTTGTAAATACCATCATTCCCAATGATAAATCCGTCTTTAATGATGCAATAAAAAAAAAAGGTATGACAATAGACCTACAAGATCCGGATGTGAATAATTTGTTAATACCAAAGGCAATGGGAAATTTCGAAAAACCTTTCAAACGCAATGGAGCGTCGGAGTGGAATAACAGTCTTATTGAAAAGAAGCGTATCCATGTGAACGAGCTTCAAGAAGACAATATTCAAAACCAGCTGTTTCATTCAAATATATTCGCTGATCCACACACAAACTTACTAGAAAACCAAAATTCTATTAGTCAAAATAGGGTCCAAAATGTTACTGTTGCATCACAGCAAATATCGCCACAATTAAATATGATGCCAGACGCACCACCATATTGGCTTTGTCTGCAACAACCGCACGATAAAGACCGAAATTTATTTAAATCACAAAATGTGTCTACAACAAAAGACAGTGGTGAAAAAAATTACCATCACGGTAATATGAGCGGTCTAAATTTTCTGCAAAAGTATGTGTCACAAATACGCGAACAACAGCAACATATTAACAACCATTTGTCGAAAGTTCAAGCAACTATTGAGAGAAGTAAATATTTGCAACTGCCTGCACAACTTCATAACAAACAAAATGCATTGAAGTCGCGAAGTGCTTTTGATTTGTGCGAATCACTTTTTATAGGTCAGCAACAACCATCATTATCAAACTTAAATGTACCCGGTAGTTTAAATATCGACCAGCTCCATCGAAACCAATATCAATCTTCTTTAGACCCAAAGGCACAAAGTTTAAACGCATGTCATATGCTCGGAATTCAGGAGCAAAAACCACCAGCAGTAATTGACATGTCCAAGCTGAAAGTACCTTATTCTAACAACATAAGTGAATTGTCTACTAATTCAAATTGGAAATTGGAAAAATTTGTAGCAATGCGTGAGGTTTGCATGGTAAGGGAACTGGCGATGGAAGAGAGACAAGCCGCAGAACATTTATCCGAAGTACATCTGCAACAAATACAGATGCCGGGAAGATACTGGCGTCAACAAGAAAGTTTTCAGGAAACACACAGAGATTTACTGGTAACACAACCTAGAGAGCAGCAGATACCGCAAGCACAAAAAGAATCATATTTTATGGCGCATTCATCTTTATCACAAACTTTTGATGAGCATCAGAAAGATAACAATATAGAAAAATTTAAACATTTGCAAGAATTTCAAGAGCAAGAGATACGAAATCACTACAAACAAATACAATTACAGAATAAGCTGACCATGCTACAAAATCAGCAACGCTTAAAAAATGTGCAATTTCAAGAAGGACAGTATCGACGACAACAATTACTCGATCAAGCATCACAAGAACAGTTGCAACAACATAAGCTACATACGAATAAACATAGCAAAGTGTATTTAAAGTCTCAACAACAAAAAAGACAAGTACAATTTGATATGCCCGACGAGCATGTAGCACAGAAACGACGTGGACGTCCTTTAAAGAACAGCAGCCGAATTGTCCAACCATTTAAGCGTCGTTATGCGACTAGATCAGGTCAAATTCAACCAATTCGTAGTAACATTCCGAATACATTAAATGTTTCCTCACTATCCAATTTGCCTATAACTGAGCCAGCACATGCACATAACACTTCGAATTTGATACCTAGTAAACTCAATTCAAGCTTTCAGCATTACTCAAATATGCCAGATGAGCAATATTGTCCAAACCAACCATCCTTGCCGTTGCCAGTTGGTCCGAGAATTGTTTTCGATAGAGAAAACGGGTTTGTGCGTCCCTCGAAACGTTCATGCACACAAACAAATATTCATGGCAATGCTTGATGTTGGTATATTTTGATGTCTTAAAAACTCAATTGTATGTATAATTTCTTTGATTTCTTGCCCTGTCGGAAATTGAACTCATTTCAAATTACACTGTACAACAATTTTGAGGCTTTCAAAAACCCTCGGGCTTTACACATTGTTTCAAGTATTTTCAGGCCTGCTGATCACGAATATGTCATCGTTTTTTTCGGGTAACCTCTAGTTAGGTCAGAAATGTCCTTTTAAATCTGTATAGTATAAAAATTTCATAATTTCAAAAGTTCAGATTAAGCTAAACTTGAGACATCATTTATGTACCTTTACAAAAGAAGTCACAAAAGTTCTATCCTGTTTTTTCGAAAATCTGAAATAATTTTTTTTGATTAAGGAAAACAAAAAAAAAAGTATAAGAAAAACCAATGATGCTATTACGGTGAAATTTTGTAATTTAGTGGTGAACACTGTGGTCTTAAATATATATTTTTTGAAAATGGTTCGTAGAAAAACTTTCAGGATATTAAAAGATAAAATTTTAAAAGAAAATTTTAATTGATACGATAATACTATTACTCGGATATTACTAGCAATATTTTATTGAGATCTTAAAGCCAACTTTCACTACATTCGAATTGGAATGAAACAAAGCACAGGAATTCTATTTTAAAACTGACTTTTTCTCTACGACTTTTAAATTGTCAACTTAAACTTTTTGCCATATAGTTTGAAATTAGATATTTTTGTAAACCATTTTATTGAAATCCAACAGGGAATCAGATATGAACTATTAGCAAAAAAAATGTTTTTTGCATTAACCAATTGGAAACGAATTTTTTATGTTCAAGGTTTATATTCAATATTCTCTATTAGGTTAGAGTAACGACGATAGACAAACAAAAATTGATCAAAAATATTCTACAATATTATTTAAAATGGCTATTTACTGCTAAGTATACATTAACGTAGCTGGCTGATTTAATTTAAAAATTTTTTTAAAAATATTATGACATTTGCAGTCAGTCAAAATGTTGTATAAAGTCAAATTCGGTCAAGTTAGTCAAAAACAAGCTATTGGCACAACTCTGCAATTCAAGGCGGTTCTAACGCAGGGTAATGGTGTTGATTCCAATTTCGTTAACTTAAATAAGGTGACGGTGAGACGCTGTATATTTGCATTAATAAGACTTCCGAATGGGCAAAGGTTTGTACAAAATTCTGGGCTCAAATAAATGAATTCCAGTCCTTCCAAATCGACGCAGTATCCCGTCCTGTTTTAAAATCCTGATATATTTTCCATTAAAAAATATAAACAAAAAAATTTAATTTTTTAAATTTTTGAATAAATTTCTAAGACATTGTTTTAGTCAAATTAAGTCAATTTGACTGAATATGACCAGTGACCCAGGCCGACATATTTCGAAGTTTTGACTACTTCTATATTCTCATATAGTTTTTATATTTAAATGGACCATTCTAAACATAATGGCGTTTTCAGTCAGGTTTTTTGAGAAATTGCAAAAATGCGAAATCCGATCTTTACGCCGTTTTTATACTAGAACGATTTATTTAAAGTGGGAAACCCCTGGGAAACGATTCAGTTGTGCAGATGAACAGTCAAAACATATGAAATTTGACAGTTCTTTTAAGCAACGTCGCGTTTTCAGGGGTTTCCCACTTTAAATGAATACCCTTACTATAACTCTTGAAATAATGCAGCTACGAAGTTCTTCTATACAATTTTCGACAGACAATTGAACACCCAACTACTTTTATTACACAAGTTTTTTTTAATTTTTCCCTTGAGTAAGACCCGAACTTTAAAAATTGTAGGCGTGGAAGTGGGCGGATCTTAAATTTTCATAGTCAACTCTGCCCATTCACCACCCAGCACCAAGCCCAAAATTTCAGCGAAATCCCTTGAATAGGACCCGAGTTACAGAGCTTTAAAATGTTGAGGCGTGGCAGTGGGCGAACCGCAAATTTTCAGAATGAACATGCTACCCATTCATTACCCAAAAATAAAAAATTTCAGAGAAATCGGTTAAACACTGCATGTATTATAGCATTTTAGAATAATATTTGCCACGCCCACCTCGAACGCTCAAGGTTATGATGAGGTCAATGAAATTACCTACATTTTGATATGTGTTTCATTAAAATCGGTCAAGTATTTCTTGAGTTATAAGGGAACAACCAGCATACAAACCCACAAACTCGCAAAGAATTTTATACAAGACTAGCATTTCCCCGTGGCGTTGCAGACGTAAAAAATACAGACATTCACAGCAGAGAAGCGGTTGGCTAGTTTTTGCTCTTACCCGTTACAACCAAATTGGCGTTTTCAATTTTATAAATAGTAAAGATTATTCAGATCCGCAGTTTTTACGAGTGAAGTATCTTTTCTGCACATTAGCGCATCATTAAATTTTGAAATGTATCTCGGTGGAAACATTTTTTTTTGCACTGCGCTTAACACAAAGTTTTTTAAGAAAAAAAAAGAAAAAAAATTTGTTAAACAATTTTTTTAGACAAAAAAAAGTTGCTGTATATTTATTTTTAATTTTTTTGTTTAAGGGATTTGATTGTTGGTCGCATATAATTAAGCCTCCGTTTTTCTCAGCACGTCATGATTTTTATACGTGATTTTTCGAGTATTGACAGAAATACATGAATATAATACCTTTTGTGAAATTTTTTCATCAACAAAATTGACAAAAAATCGGCAAAAATATACATTTTTGTCAATATTTAAAATCGGTCCGATTGTCGCGAAATTTCACTTTGATTTTTTTTGGGCACCCTTAGTATACAGGTTCGACATACCCAGCTGCATATCAGTTTTTGAGATTTTGGTTGACAACGGCCACTTTAGTTTTTCTGATGGGAAAAAATCACAAAAACTTTATGTTTTAAGTACGATTACTTGTAATCGTACTCAAAAAATTTCGAGTATGATTACTGTAATGACTCAAACTTTTTTGAGTATGATTACAGTAGTCGTATTTAAATTTATTTTAGTACGATTAAAAGTCAACGTTTGTAACGCCCATAAGGGGGCGTGTCCGGTATGGAAAAGTATATATATTCTTGATCAGCATCGCCGCCGGAGTCAATTTAGCGTTGTCCATCTGTCTGTCCGTCTGTCCGCACGATAGCGGTCGCAGTTTTGGAGATATCGACTTGAAACTTTGGGTACATGTTTTTCTCGTGAATACTGCCAAATCGGACAAAAACTGGGCGTGGCTCCCATACACCGAAAAAAAGGTTAACATTTTTCAAGTCTTTTTTATTGCTCCATTCCATTGGAAATGTTTAGAAACGTATTTTTGACATGGTCCGAGGTTCCGAAACCACATATATAAGGTTCAAAAAGGGGTCTTGAGACCAATTTTTTTTTTTTGGCGATTTGAAACGTATTTTGGACATGGTCTGGGCTCCAAAACTATTTATAGGTGGCTCAAAATGGGGTCTTGAGACCACATAATTTTATGTTCGAGGTACTTCTTCCTACTGTGTGGGGTAGGGCTTTCGATCCCGAAGGCTTTTCGCAATCCCGGGATTTTCGGAACTGAAAATTGCAATCCCGGGATCCCGGGATTTTTCGGAATTTTTCGGCATTTGTAACTTTTACAAGCAAAATGCATTTTAAAAAAATAAAAAAATGTTTTTTGATTTAGCTTAAGTAAATAAACATAAACATTAATTTCAATTTATTAAAGGTACAATTTAATGAATTTTTCTATTTTCAGTATTTGAGTTTCCGTTTCATTAGGAACGACACAATTCAATTCAAAATAAGACTGAAAATACCAATTTTCTTCTGAAATAAATATAAATTTTTTTTCTTAAAGAAAAAATTTCAAGCACAAACAATTTTATTCGTAATTTTTTTATTAAATTAAAAAATTTTTAAGTTTTAGTTTTTTAACTAACTTTTTTTTCATTTTGGGGTTGTCCAAATGTTGTCAAAACCAATTTTTCTGCTTACACGATTTTTTTTATATTTTTTGAGCGATGAAAAGTTGTATTTTTCTTGTATTAAACTTTTTTTATTTAGGAAAAAATATCCCGATTTTCGGGACTAAAAATGAACCGGGATCGAAAGCCCTAGTGTGGGGGTATTTCAGCTTCGGTATAGCCGAAGATAGTCCACTCTCTAGTTTTATTTCTTTTTGGCCTGATTATCTTCTTTCTGAAAAACAAATGCTACTAACAGTTGGGCTTTAGTTATAGACAAAAGCCATTTGGTAAGTAAAACTAGATATACAACATGCACATTCGGACAATAATTTCGAAAAATTGGTTTTGCTAAAGGCTAATAAAGACTTCATTTCATTTTTATTGTTTTTGTGTATGTATTTTGTACACACGGTTAAATTTAAAAAAAAGTTATGTTTTTTTAAATTTTACTGTTCTATATTTCACTAAGTTCTGATATTTCATATTAGGTTGAACCGAAATAAAAATGTAATACTTAATCCAATAAATATTAAGGAATACAAAATTTTGTAAACAATTACTTGGAATCGTACTCAAAAAATTTTGTAATCAATTACATGTAATCGTACTCAAAAAAATTTGTATCAATTACTTGTAATCGTATTCAAAAAATTTTGTAATCAAAATTTTGAGTACGATCACAGTAATCAAAAATTTTTAAGTACTATTACAAGTAATGGTAATCAACATTTTTTGAGTACCATTACTTGTAATCAATAGCTCCTAGAAAGTCGATCGCTTAGAAATAATTATTTTGGTTAAAAGAAGGGGGATTTTGGATCGATACATATATTCATATTTTTGGAACAAGTCAACACAGGTTAATAAACTTCAAATGAGAGTGCTTCACTAAAAAACTTAAGGTTAAAAAGGATTATAAGGAGGTATGTAAAATATATGTTTATCTTTTAAGGATTATAATATGCTAGTTATATCAATATATAAGTTATAGTTTTAAGTAAAATACAAATACGGAACCTTCTTTCGAGCAACAAATAACTTCTATCAACATTCATAAAATTGACCTTCAATCAACTCATTCAACAGACGCCTTCCATCAACTCCCGAAAAAGCGTCTACAATCAACATTTTGCGTACAAAAATATACTATTAAAAACTTTTTACAAAATTGGCAAAATTCTAGACTTGGTAATTTCTGAAATTAATTGATTCTCTAAATATTTACGAACAATTTCAAAATTGTCAACGTTTTTATTTTATCTTATTTAAAATAATAGTAAAAGTAAAAAGTTTTTTTTGCTTATTTCATGCTTAATTAATTGCACCCGATTTTTCATTGAACGTTCAGAGTTTATTTAGTTATCAATGTAACATTAACACATAACCACAAAGCCATTTTGGTTTAACTAGAACAAGGAAACCGGAGTAATGTTTATTTTTTTTCCAATATTATATGAAAGTGTATACATATAAACTAAAATTGACAAAAATTCTTCTAAAACAATTTAAAATAAATCATTGCTTTGCTACATGCATTTATTTTCTTCTGAAGACTACACTTCATTATCTTACGAAAGTGTTGTTTTTTGGTAAATATTTAACATATTAAAATATTATATTATTTAAGGCCTTATATTTTCTCAAAATGTATGGAGAACATTTTTTGTTCGCTTAAGATCCACAATCCCCCTCAAATCGTTTCATTTTGTGAGAAAAAAATTCACAAAAAAATATGGGCATCCATATTAACACGTGCCCCCCGAGACTCGTATTTTTATACCCTACACCTCATGAGGTATGGGTATATTCACTTTGGTCTGATGTTTGTAACACCAAGAAGGAGACGTGTCCGGTATGGAAAAGTATATATCGATACCTTAAAGCGTAACCATCTTATGTCCATTTTTCCCAAACTGTAAAAAACGAAAAACAAGTTTTGAAATTCATTTTTCGTTATTATTGCAGTTCTGTTTTCTGGGTCCGATATTTTTCTTATGTAGCTTAATCCATCTTTAGAGTGTTGAAAAAAAGTTTGAGTGAAAACTCGTCATGGTTTTAAATTAAATGGTATTCTTCTGTGACATTCAAATTTGTTTTCATACAAATTTTCATTATTTTGAGTGCTAAGAGGCACAACTATACTATGTCCAATACAATTTTCGGGACATAGTATAACTGCGCTCTTTGAAATTGAATTTGTTTATTTATCAAAAACACAAACCAAAAATAATTTATTGCTTGAAACACTAGATGGAGCTGGTAAATTTTCATATCAAACAATAAAATTTCACAGTTTGAAAATAAAAATGAAGCATGAAATAAGCAAAGACAACAACTCAAAATTTGGACATTGCGTCTTTGTGCACACGAAAAAAATCCTATTGTGGACATAAAACTTTCTTATTTCCTTGTTTTTTAACCACTTCCGGGCAGATTTTCACAAACCATAATAGCCTATTCGGAGGCAGCTTCTTCTCAGGAATCCAAAAATGACAAAAACTAGATTTTCATGAAAACGGACATAGGATGGTTGCGCTTTAAGGTATCGATATATTCTTGATCAGCGTCACCTCCTGAGTTGATTTAGCCCTATTTCAAAATTCAAGATGGCGGAACCAATATAGCGGCCGAAATTTTAAGATTTCATCAAAACAGTATGAAATTTTGTATAGGGGGGTTTTTGGGGTCGCTGATTTCGAATTTGATGTCGCATTTTAAAAATTCAAGATGGCGGATCCAATATAGCCCAGTAGGTGTAGGGTATATATAAGTCGGCTTGCCCGACTGAAACTTACTCACTTGTTCCATATAAACTGTATGGGGAAAATTAATTTTGTTTAAAAAGATTTTTAAATCGGGAATTTAGCAGAAATGGTAGAGAACTCTTCAACGAAGAAATCCATGTTAGAAGCTGTTTTTACGAACATCCCAACTCCTCCAGGTAACAGAAAAAGTGCACCAAAACAAATTTTTTTTTAAATTTGTTGTACGAAGAAGGAGTTGGGAGGTTCGTAAAAAAACTGCTTTTTGCAAGGATTTCATCGTTGAAGAGTTCTCTAAAATTTCTACTAAATTACTGATTTTTAAAGCTTTACTCAGAAATTTGTTTGTGAATTTTTTTTTACAAAATAAAACGATTTGAGGAGGATCGTAGATCTCCAGCGAAAAGAGTCTATTTTGGACCACGCTAATAAACAATTATAGTAAAACCATTATGATATTACTGTTCGACAATCATTTTGTTAAGTGACGAAATTTTCTAAAAGTACGTCAACATTTTTTGTTCGACAGTCATTTTGTGAAGTGAGTAACAAATACATTATTGACTTTTTTTGGGTTTTTTTTTTTAATTAAAATTTGTATGGATAAAAACTACGATACTGCAAAAAAGTTTTTTAAATTTTTAGTTTAATTTTTGACTTCCCCATGCAACTGAGGAATTTTTCAGGTACGATGTGCCACGTCTTCCAGTTGAATAATCGACCTAATTTGTTTTGTATTTTTTTTCATCATGTCCAATAGTTTTAGGGGGCAGCGCGAAAGAAATTCGAGTTTTGTAAAAATACGGTCCATATTCATAGCGGAATTAAGCTCCAAGGTAACTTTAGTACTCTACTAAGTTGACAGATAACAATGATAAATAAAAGTATAACAAATTCAAACGTTCAACTTTTTCAACAACTACTAGTTCGATATTCAATTCCTTAAAAATGCAGGAAAGATCAAGCAATTATCTTTCCAACAAAAAAAAAAATTACGGGATTATCTCAATCAGTTCAACCGCTTAACAGTTTTTTCTAATGAAAAGCAGTGTAATACACTGAATTGGCAGCTTAAATTGGTACTAAAGTTTAGTTGCTACTAAATTTCACTACGAATATGCGCCATTAGACCAGTCCAGAATAGAGATGTAAAATTACCGACTTTGACTAGCCACGATAGTCATTGACTGAAAATGACTGGTCATATTCATTCAAATTGACTGAATTTGACTAAAATAATGTAACTGAAAAATAATTCAAAATGTGCTTAGAGTTTTCAAAACACAAAGAATTTTTTATCATTTCGTTTTAATTAGTGTTTTCCAATATTCGAAGAATCGTGCATGCTTATATTGCGCTATGCATGTAGCTACAACCAGACTAAGGGGACACATAATAAGGTGCAGGTTATGTCCGGAGGAGGTGAAATGAAACCACATCGCAAGGGCAACGGCAGTACCATGGGAAGCAGTCGTTGAAAATAGCACTCCACTTGACTCTTTAGCAATAATTGACGATAACTTACTCATTGCGGTATTAGCAAGAGCCTTATTACTCTTTATTTTTGGTGCCATTGTTAATTTATTAAATTGTTAAAAACAAATAATTTTTTTAAATATAAAAACTTTTGCATCATTCAAGCGACAATGCTAATAAATTGAGTTAAAAATCCGTGTGAAGTTCGCTTTCTACCTTATTCCTTACAGTTTTCCGAAAAAACAGTTTTTGACCAATTTGACTGAATTTGACTGTAAATGACTGAAAGTCAAATTCAGTCAAAAAGTCATTTTACATCTCTAGACCAGAATAAACATTTTAAAAAAAAATAAATTTTTTGGTTTTCCTGGTAACTTTCCCCTTAGGGCAATAAGACCACAGAGGCATATTGCCCCATAAAGGGCATTAGCGTGGCTAATAAATAATTTTGGCTTTTGTTTTACATTTTTTTTTTTGGTCAAGTCTCATAGAATAAGAATGGATAGTTATGGTTTTTTCTCGTATTTTTCTAAAACTCATTTTTAATTAATTAATTCTTTTTTTTTACTGGACTCTACACTTTTTTTCAATATTGGGATAAAATTTTGGGAATAGAATTGGTTGGTCCAATAGCACGTTTTAGGGGGTTGGGACGAAAGAAAAAATTAATTTGAAAATCCACCATACGAAGCGGAAATGTTGGCACATGGTGCTTTTACCCTTTTCTAATTTTTCCATTATTCCTTTCCATATGTAGTCCTAGGCTTTGGCCGTGTATAAAATAAAAAAATAATTTTTATTTTAATTATTTTCTTTTTTGATATTTTGACCAAAATTTCATCAGGACCTAATACAAAAATATAGGAAAACATTTTACACAAATCCTTAAAAATATTTTGACAAGCGTATAAAAAAGCAAAACATAATAATTCCAAAGACTTGGTGGATATTTACCAATAACACTGACCAATTACTAATTCCCCAGAGCTGATAAGGTGTTTATAAATATGGTCGAAATATCGCAAAATAAAACAATTAAAATTAGATTTTGAATTTTTTACATTAAATAATATTCAATAAGGCCGATAACATCAACAATTGAAGGGTTGCAAGTCTAATGGGTCTAAGTACAAAAAAAAACCAGTTAGCTATTATGTATTATTCTATTTCTGTAGCCCAATACTACTGTGCAAATCAATTTGTTCCCAAAAAATACTAAAAATACAACAATGTTGGAGTAGTGGGTCCAAATCCGGTAAAACATAATTTGGAAGAAATATTTCGCTCGTGGCTCGTTAATTATAAAAGCTTCTTATTTTTAAAGTAAATAGTGAAAAACTAAACTAAACTACGGCTTAATTGCGCGCTAAACTAAACTAATTGTGCGCTGATTTGCCTCGAAAAGCTGCACATCACCTCCTGGCTGATAAAAAGAGTAATTCCAGGATTGCTGCAAATTTCGTTTACAGTAATCTAACGGTTGATTTCTTGCTCGCCTATGAATCTCATTCTGGATGAATGGCGCGTTCCAAATTGCTATCTATTTACTACTGCCGCTGAGACTGTGTTCTTATTGACCATAATAAGCCTGCCTAAAGCTGAATATAGACGCTGTTTTCTTGGAACAAGCACCTGCTTGCTTTTAAAATTCCGATGTCTCCCGGATCAGACCACTGTGCGTTGCTGAGTTGCAACAAGAATATCACGAAATCGCAAGCCAGTGTTGGCTGCAACCTTTGTGGGAAGTGGTTAGCATACCGCCTGTGCCGACGCTTCTACCGAGCAACTGAGCTTTTTGAAGCAGTACAAATCTAGTTTTGGCTTTACCTGCAATACTTGATCCAGCAACTCACCTAAGTCTGATAGCACCCTCAGCCTGCGTGACGAAATACGCTAAGGACAGGCGGATGTACAATCCAAATTTTATTCAATTCTTGCTGAGGTGCGTAAGGAGCTCTCTGCGCAGCTGAGTGGTTTTTGCCTTTAAGGTCATAATAAACTAATAAAAACATTTGTCACATATTTTTATTGGGAGCCCAAGTGTAGCATTTTGAAATATTGAATTGTATGAAAAGTGTCACGCCCCGCTGTCCAATTCTGACCATATGTAACATTGAACTTAGAATTGAAACCATAAAACTAGAGACCGACCGAAATTCGGTTTCGGTTTTTCGGCCAAAAAAGCTGTTTCGGCTAAAATACCGAAATTTCGATATTTCCGCCGAAAATTTCGGTTTGATACGAACAATTTAACAAATAAATAACAAAGATTACACTGATCGCCAAAAATGAACATTTTGTGTTAAATATACTTAATACGCACCAAAAATTCTATTTTTGTGCAATTTTCATTATTTTTTTTTGATTTGGCGTGGCAAAATTTAAGTATTGAACATAGTTCCGAAAATCAGAAGCGACAAACAAGACTAGTCCACAATTTGTATTGAAAAAAGAAAAATAAAAAACTTTTAAACTTATTTTCTTGAAAGAATTTGTATGTTACATACAGCCTTCATCCATTCACCCCTTCACAGCGTTTTCACTCTTCTCCTATCGGAGCAGATCTATTACACTCGCGATGATTTTTAAATTTTTACTCCTCTACTACTATTGTATGAAATCTTCTCTTCAAAATATTATGTGAGTTTCATACAATGCAAAACTAGTAGTTTTCTTTCTACAAATCTACTACCATGACAGAAATGTCTACTACTATTGTAGAATCTCTACTGCTCTACGCGGAAACCCTAATCTACTCCCCTCTCTTGAAATCTGCTACCTTGACAGTAATTTCTACTACTCTCGTAGAATTTCTACTACTCTACGTACAAAAATTGAATCTACTCCCCTTTCTTGAAATCTACTCCCCTAAAATCGAATATCTACAACTCTCACCGTAGCAGTGAGAACCCTGCACCTTCAATTGATTTCCACGCATTTGATAGTTGGCTTCTAAATTCATCTAATTCATGATCTGAACTTCAAATGTTTGTTTTCAGCCTACTGATACGCTTAATTATGTACAACTTTATTACATTTAAATTCACAATTTTTTCTTTTTTTTTCGGTTTCGGCCGAAATTAAAAAAATGTAAATTCGGCCATTTCGGTTTCGGCCGAAAAAAATAATGAAAAATTTCGGCCATTTCGGTTTCGGCCGAAATTAAAAAAAGCGATTTCGGTCGGTCTCTACATAAAACCATGTCCCGTTGAAAAATGTTCATTGGGAGCCCAAGTGTAACATTTTTTAAAATATTAAATTGTATGGGAAGTGCCACGCCCCTTTGTTCAATTACGCCGATATGTTGTATTTAGCTTAGAGTTGAAACCATGAAGCCATTTGCCAAATTTCATTGGAATACATTTTCAAATATTGACTTTTATGTGCGGTGCCACGCCCCATTGTCCAATCCCGGCCATTTGTAGTCCAGATTATGTTTGGGGTCTTATAGTATGTTAATGGCAAATTTCATTTTCTGTGGGCGGTAAAAGTGGGCGTGTCAAAACCAATCCTATGTCACGACTCACCACCCTTAGAACACATATATACATTTTGGTGAGAATTGATGCAGTAGTTTTCGCGTCTACTGGTAACAAACATACACGTCTCTTTTATCAAAGAATATGAATCATATAGAAGGCGCATCACTCAATTCTTTTTGAAAATTACTCGTTTTCTTTACGGAAGCGGGCGGTCGCGGAAAGGGGTACAACAAATGCAATCGAACAAGTGCGAACGCACGAGTTCGAACGTACGAAAGAACCAACATATGCGAAATGCGTAGTTTGGAAATTGACTTCATTTTGCCTTTTTTTAATTTAATTTAATTTTTTTTATTTAATTAATTTTATTTCATTTTATTTATCTTTTCCTTTTTTTTTTGTTCACGCCTACCGTGTAAATCTGAACTGAACTTTATATAGATTGACAAAATAGTTTTTTTTATAGATGTGATGTAGTGTTCCTTACAGTCGAACATGCATGTTTTTTTGTTTTTGTTTTTTGCAGAAATTGCGCTACAATATAGTTTCGGTACTTTCGAAAAATCCATGAAGAATGGTCAAGCAAGTGCTCAAAATTGTGGAGTTTGAAGCAAAAAAATACAAAATTATAAGTTCGGTAGTCGTCATGCACATTTTCATATCAAATATGTGTCGGACTCGATCTCTCTCATGCAGCTAGAAAAAGCTCAAACATGTATGAGAATAGGATTTATCGTTGAATCCTCCTAACAAAATATTTCCAAAACAGAATTTGTTCGACATGCACCTTCTATATGATTCATATTCTTTGCTTTTATATATATAGATTTGAAACCCCCAATACCAAAAAAACCACTCAATGACATCACTCGAACTCTACAAAAACAGCTAAAGTGGAAAAGCGAAAGAGACTTCCAACATCTTGTTGTTTATCTCGCACCCACAAAATCAACAAACTACTCTCTCTGGCGAGCTCCTAAAAATATGAAAAAACCAGTACTGGCAGAAACCTTCATACGGCTGCCAAATGGAAACTGGGCCAGAAGCGATTCAGAAAAAGGTGCTGCTTTTGCCACCACCTAAAAACCGTTACCAACATTAATCCCACTCAATAACTCCTGTACAGTCGCGATTAAAAAAAATTAACTTATGGAGAAAATAAATAAATGCCTGGATCCAAAAAAGCACCAGGACCAGACTTGATAACGCCCACAATGATAAAAGAACTGCCATCAGTTACAATAACCCATTTATTGCACATATTTAACGCAATTCTTAGAACATGTCACTACCCAGATGATTGGAAACTTTCTCAAGTTACAATGATTCCCGAACCTGGAAACAATCCCAACAATGTGACTTCATACCGCCCCATAAGCTTGCTCTCTGTGTTATCGAAACTCTTCGAAAAACTTCTAATAAAACTGATTTTACCCAAAATTACAGAAAGAAATGTGATTCCCTATCACCAATTTGGCTTTCGAGAAAAGCATGGTAGACTCAATAAGAAGCACTTTCGAAAAGAAACAGTACTGCTCCGCTGTTTTTATCACCCAGGCCTTCGATAAAGTCTGGCACGAAGGAGTTATTTACAAATTACAGCATATTCTTCCCGCTAATATGCACTGCCTTCTCTAAAACTATCTCACGAATAGAAAATTTGTGGTAAAATATAAAAGCTTTGTCTCCCGAAAATACGATATACTAGCCGGAGTACCACAAGGCAGTGTCCTCGCGACCTGCTTTATATTATCTATACTGCAGATATGCTCAAACCCAGACATGGCAACTCTTTACGTGCAAACACATTTGGACACTCTAAGCAACTGGCTATCACGATGGAAAATCAAAGTCAACGAATCCAAAAGCTGTCACTTAACCTTCACCTTAAGAAGGTGCACGTGCCCTGCTCTGAAGATAAACGTCCAAGTTGTCCCTGAAAGTTCCGAAATGATGTGTTTAACACTTTGTTTCATTTCACTTTGCATTGATAACAAATAATTGTGATAATAATTGTTTGTTATAAGCTTCTTTTATAGAAAAATATTTTCTGATTCTTGAATTTTCCTTTATATTGTGCATATATCCGACTATTTTGAAATCTTTTACGAAACAAATTATCTTGGAATGCACTTCGATCGCCGACTCACATGGCATAAATTGATTCAATCCAAAATCAACCAGATTAAACTAAAACAATTGGAACTAGACTGGATAATCTCAAGGACATCTAAGCTAATCTAATCTCACATACAAAGTCCAAACATACAAAAGTATAATAAAACCCATATGGACATATGGAGTTGAGCTCTGGGGCACGGCCTCTCCCTCGAACGTGGGAAAACTCCAGAGAGTCCAATCTAAAATCCTGAGACAAATTACCAGAGCCCCTTGTTTTATAAGAGATGCAAACATCCACAATGATTTGAATTAGAGACCGACCGAAATCGCTTTTTTATAACCCTTATATTAACTTGCTTTCCTCAAATCTGCGGCGAGCTTTTTCATACACTTCCACATGAGCTAGAGAGCTGAAATTTGGAACACTGATAGAACTCCGGTGACAATGCATTCTATTCAATTTTGGGGTCCATCAGAGGCGTAGGGGGCTGTGGGGGACTCAAACCTTTATTTTTAAAAAATGGCATAACTTTTGATTCCTTCAAGCTACAATGATGAAATTTGGTACGTGGGTTCTTATTGACAAAATGATTTTTTATACCCTTTGGAAAGGGGGGTGTGGGGGCAAAGGGGAGCGGAATGGAGCCAATTTAAAGTTCTAACTCTCGTATTTTTGAAGCTACAGGGCTGAAATTTTTCACTTAGGCTAGCATTGGGGAAAAAGAGTAAAAAAGAAAAAAAAAAAGAAGGGAAAAGAGGGGAATAATTTTTTTTTTTAAATCCAAAAAAATTTTTAAAATGTAAAAATTTAAGAAGAAAAACTATACTGGCAAAATATAAATAAGAAAGAAATATACCGAAAAAAAAATTTTTTTTAAAAAGAAAGGGGAAAATAAAAAAAGAGTAAAAAACAAGTTTTTTAAAATATAACCCTTTAACCGACTAAAAAGCAGAAAATAAATTTCCTTTAAATTAATTTCCGCAATTTCGATTTAAACTTAAGGGTTTTTGGCTACTTTGTTCCTAATATCATTCCAAATTTGTAAGTCGCCAAAAACCCTTAATTTTAAATCGAAATTGCGGAAATTAATTTAAAGGAAATTTATTTTCTGCTTTTTAGTCGGTTAAAGGGTTATATTTTAAAAAACTTGTTTTTTACTCTTTTTTTATTTTAATTTCGGCCAAAACCGAAATGGCCGAATTTTTTTATTTTTTTTTTCGGCCGAAACCAAAATGGCCGAATTTTAATTTTTTTAATTTCGGCCGAAACTGAAGCCGAAACCGAAAAAATAAAAGAAACAATTGTGAGATTTAATGTAATAAAGTGGGACATAATTAAGATTATCAGTAGGCTGAAATCGATCGCAAATTCATAGTCAAATTTAGTAGCTGCTAAACTTTAGAACCAGCTTAGTAGCTGCCAGTTCAGTGTATTATCTGTCAACTTAGTAGATTACTAAAGTTAAGTTGGAGCTTAATTTGACTATGAATATGGGCCGATCATTTTAAGTTCAGATCATGAATTAGATTAATTTAGAAGCAAACTATAAAATGCGTGGAAATCAAGAGTAGTAGAAATTACTGTCAGGGTAGTAGATTTCAAGAGAGGGGAGTAGATATGGGTTTATGCGTAGAGTACTAGAAATTCTACGAGTTGTAGAAATTTCTGTCGGCGAAGCAGATTTGTAGAAAGAATAGTACTTTTGCATTGTATGAAACTCACATAATATTTTGAGGAGTAGATTTCTTACCATAGTAATAGGAAATATCTTGAGGGAATTAGAAAAATCTGCTACCGTAGTAGAGGAGTAGAAATTTATAAATCATTGCGAGAGTATTAGATCTACTCCGATAGGACATTGTCGCTTCTGATTCTTCGAAACTATGATCAATGCTTAAATTTGTGTTACATATTCTGCAAACGCCACAAAAGTTGCATTTTTGGTGCTGTAAAAATTTCATTATTACTATTTTCGTATCCAGCATGGCAAAATACATAAGAATTTGTCTATAAAGTATATTTAACACACAAAACGTTCAGTTTTGTCGATCAGTGTAATCTTTGTTATTTATTTGTTACTTTTTCTATCAAACCGAAATTTTCCGCGGAAATATATGAATTTCGGCCGAAAGCGATATTTTATTTTTCGGCCGAATCCGAAACACGGCCGAAACAGCTTTTTTTGGCCGAAAAGCCGAAAAACCGAAACCGAATTTCGGTCGGTCTAATTTGAATATCCCTGCAGTAAAAGACGAAATTCCGAAACTTACCTCGAAGTACAAGCAGAAGCTTATGTTTCATCCAAACATTCTATCTAGGAATTTATTGAGCCCTCTGAATCCCTCACGTCTCAAACGAAAGTAATATATTCTCCATATATTAGTTACGACTAGAGACCGACAAAATTCGGCTTTTCTGCCAAAAAAAAAGCTGTTTCGGCCGAGTTTCGGATTCTTTTTCGGCCGAAATTTCGATATTTCCGACGAAAGTTTCGGTTTGATACGAAAAATGTAACAAATAAATAACAAAGATTACACTGATCGACAAAACTGAACATTTTGTGTGTTAAATATACTTGATAGACAAATTCTTATGCATTTTGGCACGCTGAATACGAAAATAATAATAAAATTTTTACGCACCAAAAACTAAATTTTTCTGCAATTTTCATTATTATTTTTGGATTTGGCGTGGGAAGGAACATAAGGAACAACCAAGTGGATGAAAGCGGTATGTAACACAAATTTAAGTATTGATCATAGTTTCGAAGAATCAGAAGCGACAAAGAAGACAAGTCCCCAATTTGTATTGAAAAAAGTTAGAAATAAAAAACTTTGAAACTTATTTTCTTGAAAAAATTTGTATGTTACATACAGCTTTCATCCATTCACCCGTTCACAGCGTTCTCACTCTTCTCCTATCGGAGCAGATCTACTACTCTCGTGATGATTTTTAAATGTCTACTCCTCTTGTTACTATAGTAAGAAAGCGCGGTGGTGGTTTGAGAATAAGTGATGCTTCGGTTGCTGAAAGGCTTTATTTATATCATTTTAAAACTACCTAAATACATGATACGTACGAAGTACGCATATATTATTATCTATGTATAGATAGCATGCAAATGAATTTCCCCCATCTGCATGCTATCAATAAGAAACGGTAATACTTCGTAGAAGAAAGAACTGTAATAAAACTGGCACTATCAGTGGCCAAGCGGTAATTCTAATCACTTCAGTATCAACATCTACATGCAAGCGGTTGAAAACTTTTTCGCGATAGTCGCAGAAGGAAGAGTGATCCCCACTATAAAAAAAACCTAGGATCCTTGGTGTAATTTTGGACAATCTCCTCAATTTTGCGTCTCACGCCGCAAACATAAGAGACCGCATTAGGGTAAGAAACAACGTCCTTAAGTCGATTGCCGGTTCTACATGGGGCAAGGATCATGAAACGCTGCTCGTCACCTACAGGGCGATTGGCGGGTCGCTGCTCGATTACTCAGCCCCAGTCGGGACCGGGACCACGCAGCTCAGCGAAAGTCTATGGCGCCAGCTTCAGATAGCTCAAAACTGCGGACTCCGTGTTGTCACCGGGTGTCCTTAATGGTCGTCCTCCGCCTGTCAGCGAAGTCGAAAGACAGTTTCCACGCCCGTCACGCACAACTCTAGCGCAGCTACGTTCAGGTCACTGCAGGCTGCTAAATAGCTACATGGCAAGGGTCAACAGTGATTACTTCACCGAAAGTCGGTCACCAGTTTGCCTAGCAACACCCCACGACACCGTTCATCTTTTTAATTGTCCTGGAGACCCCACTGCATTCGAGCCCATTGATTTATGGACAAATTCATTGGACGCAGCTAGTTTTTGGACCTGGAACTGTACTCACTACTCCAGAATTATAAATAACATCCAACAGTGGCAACAACAACATAACAACATTCTATACATTTGATTCGCCCTCCTGTTACAACAACAATAACTTCATAGAAGGAACGACCGTTATATAATCTAACAACTATCAGTGACCAAGCGGTGGTAATTCTAATCAGTTCGTAAAAGGGTGATTGATAAAGAATGAATTTCCTCTTGGCACTGTTTTAAATAATTGAGCACCTCTACTACTATTGTAAAAAATCTTCTCAAAATATTATATACTTTGTGACTTTGTCCTGTAGATATTACAACCTAATCTGTATGGGTGATTTCAATTTCAATCTTTTCAATGTATCTTATGTGAGTTCTATGAGAGAGGTACTATCCTGTGCAGGCATGTCGTATGTTCATAATTCTTTGTCAACTTATTATGATCGTCAGTGGAATTCTTCATCTCTTCTTGATTACTTTCTTTTAAACGTCACTAGTAGAATACGGTATTTGAGTCAGTTTCAATGCCCTTGTATTTCTCACCATGCCTTCATTTATGCAAGTATTGACTTCCTAGTTAACAACGAGCACGCATTTATTCAATATCGAGACTATAGTGCTATAAATTTTCCTCAGCTTGAGGAAAACGCTTTTGTAATGCTGATTTTAGTCCAATTTTTGTTAATAACAATGTTGACGCGCATATTGAGGTGCTCAATAATATTATACTTAACACATTCGCTGAGGTTCCTATTCGCAAAAAACTGTTAAATTACAATAATAATGACATTTACATGAAAAGTCCCCAGGTTTTATGTGCTATTAGTTGGCGAGACCTAGCATAAAATGCTTTCTTGGAAAATAACACAGAATATAACTGGAAGGTATATTACAAATATCTTAATAGAGCTAAGTCTGTAATACGTAAAGAAAAGATTAAATTCAGTTCTGTACGTTTTAGGAACATAAACGGTAAAAAGTTTTGGAATATATTACAAAGCAGTGGGTGTCTTAATAACGGCTCGGCTAATGTGGATCCGGATAGCATTAACTCGTTTTAACTTCTCAAACTGTATCGATTTCCACTATTCTGGATCTTGATGGCGACCCTACCGCTGGTTTTATGTTTGGAGGAACGTGACGCCGGTTGAACTTTACTTAGCTACATTTCGAATTAAATCTAACGCTGTTGTACATGACAATATCCCTATTAAGTTTGTCAAATTAATTTACCCATTCATTGAAGAATACTTACTCCACTTTGTAAATACAGTTATTACAACGTTTCCTGCAGTTTGGAAAACCGCTAAAGTTATAACAATAAAAAATAGGTAACTCTTGCGATTTTGACCTCTTCCGATTAGTATACTACCAGCTCTTTCCAAAATCGTTGAAAATATCCTTACCCAGCAAACACAGTCTCAAACGTTTGAGAAAAACCCTATTTCTCGAGTCGATAACTAATGTGATTCTCGACTCGTTTTCAAAGGTTACTTCAACAAATAAAAAAGGGAAACGTTAATAATTTAATTTTTAAATTATATCTGTACCTTTTATTTGGTTTAGTGTAAAAAAAATGCTCCCTACTTATCAAATATGCAATAAAAACAAAAATACAATTTTAAAATTAATTAATTCACGTTTCACTCTTTTTATTTGAAGTCGATTTGGGAATTAACGTTTGAAACCGACTCGAGAACTAACCCTTTTCTCGAATGTAGAACTAACGTTTTGAAACCGACTCGAGAACTATCCCTTTTCTCGAATCGCGAACTAACTCCCCTTTTTTATTGAGAATGCTATGATTCTCGAATCGGTATCGACTCGGTTTCAAACGTTCGACATTAGAGAAAAACCTTTGATACCGAGTCGTTCTCGAGTCGATATCAAACCTAAATGTTTGCTGGGATACCACAAAATTATATATTAAAAACAGCCTGACACTAAAATTGTGGAACAAATATTGCTTACTCATGGCAGTTATGCGACAACGTAAAAAATATTTTCAAACCATAACAGTTATTTGGAATTTGTGGTTTCCACTTAAACTTTTCTAGTTTGTGATTTAAAAGTAATTGTTGGTGGTCAAGCCAAATCGAGGAGTGCGAGCTTGCGAGCTTGCGAGCTTGCCGAGGTTCAAAGGCATAACACTTGACGCGGCTTCGTTCGTTCTACTCCCAAAGTGTCTCTCCTCACTGAAAAATATGCCATTGTCCCCGTCGCTCCCTCCCACTAAGCTATCATCCGCTTTCCGAAGAGTCAAGTCAATTGTTGAAACAGGCAGAAATTGCCTGTTGAATCTTTTAAAAAAAATCTACATCATTTGAGAATTAAATTGATGTAAATTAATAAATAGATTTGAACAAAAACAATATATATAATTACATAAATCGCAGCATAGCACGTATTTTTATACCCTACACCTCATGAGGTATGGGTACATTCTCTTTGGTCTGATGTTTGTAACACCAAGAAGGAGAAGTGTCCGGTATGGAAAAGTATATATATTCTTGATCAGCGTCACCTCCTGAGTTGATTTAGCCCTATCCGTCTGTCCGTCCGTCCGTCTGTCCGTCCTCTTTTCTTGTAAACACGATTGCAGGAGCTAGAAGAAAGCTAGGGATCCCAATTTGGATTTATCCTTTTTAGGCCCTAGAAGGAGTTGGTATTGCAAATGGGCGAAATCGGTCGACTGCCACGCCTACCTCCCATATAAGTGAAAATCGTGTTTTTACCGAAATTTTAAGATTTCATCAAAACAGTATGAAATTTTGTATAGGGGGGTTTTTGGGACGCTGATTTCGAATTTGATCAATATAATTTCCAGCAAACCAGTCTTTCACACATTTAGCGGTGTGTTTGGGATCATTATCTTGAAAACTTTTTAAAGGCTTCTCCTCCTCCGCATAAGGCAACATGATATTCTGAAGAACATTTTTGTATACCAAACGGTCCATTATGTTGGTTATTTAATGAATTGGAACCATTCCGTTTCCCGAAAAACTTTCCCAGATAATTATGTAGCGTCCTCCGTGCATTATGGTGCCTTTCGAAAATAGCGAATTTCTTTAAATAAAAAAGTCGAGTGTTACAAAAACTTTACTACATTTGAGCGAATCATTGATTGGTACAACAACAAAAAAACCACCTCTAAAAGTTGCCCTATTTAGCGGACATCCAAATCCAGAATCAAAGAAATTAACACTAAAATGTTTTCCTTATAAAAAATGTTTTCACTCTACTGTACATATATATTTGTTTAAATTCAACCTTTACTGCAAACTAACTCAACACCTTTCTTTCTTTCTCTTTGGTACCATATTTAGAACACATCAAAAAAATGGCAACGTGTTTTGTCAATTTCAATTTATTCAAGGAACGTCAGAAAATTGCACCTACATCAACCTCCAGTTCGATAATATCTAGACCTATTGAAATAATTCCAGTTCTACAAATTACAAAAAATGGACAATTTTCACAATTCAATCCCTATAAAGATAGCAAACTCAAAAAAAATTGCGTTGTTAAGATAGAACGATGTGAAGGGTTGGAAAAAAAGCAAAAGGAGCAAATTATCTTCATCAATCATCTTCTGGAGATGCAAAGGGAAAAGCTGCGACAGCGCACTCTCGATCGTCAGCGACAGCGGAATAAACAAAAATTTTTGCTCGAGGAGGAAGAGCGCCTGAAGGCTGAAATTACAGAACTTAAACGGCAAAAAATGGAAAAAGAGGTTTATCGTGCTCAAAAATGTAAGTTAAAACAACAACAAGAAGAATCCCGAAAACTGCTTGCAAGCGACATCAAGAAAAATGCGTGCCCCTCAGTTGTTCAGCTTAGTACGATTTCAAATGTTAGCAGTGTTCCGTTGGCAGATAACAGCGTTAAAATTATTAAAGTGGTTGAGCTGAACACCACAAAACCACCAGAAGAGTGTACGCAACAAAGGGATAGACCGACAACACATCCACTACTGGATTTAAGCGATGTTAATAACGAAGAAGTGTCAAGTCTTTCCACCACCCCAAAAAAATTAACACCCGCATCGCACACTCTTAGTGTGACAACAACGCCACAATCGAGTACAAAACGTATGAAAATACGGGTGAAGCGAACCGATACCCCAAAAGTTCGAAGTAATCTATTTCTTGAGAAAACTGATAAGGTGTCACAAATCGACAAAGTTGAAAATGAAACGACAGAGCCGAACATGAAGAAGGCAATATCGAGCTCAAAAACAGAGAAAACTCAAGATGGCGTTAAGCTTAGGAAAAGCATTGCTAAAAGAAAAGAAGAGGACCCAGCATTGAAAGCAATTTCGGATGTGGTTAATATGGAAAATTTATCCACCTCGTTCGATGAAATTCCTCGAAGCAAAAAGGCGCGAATAGAGGATAATCTAAAGAAAAGAAGGGAAGAGGAGGCACCCAAAAAATGTCATTTGTCACCTTCTTCTATTACAAATCGATACAACAGAAAAAGCGATCATAAAGAAAAGAAAGCAATAAGGATGAATGTACATGTTATTAATGTAACAGGCGATGAAACTGTAGATAATCGAGGAAATTCGTTTTCGGTTACAGCAACTAAACAGCGACTAAAGACGCATTTGCTGGAAATGGAGGTAAACGAAATCCCACCTGTCGAGCCTAGAGTGCATGTTTTGCCTTCTCCAGGTTCGCAACAGTTTAACCAACATACAACTGTAAATTTAGAGTTATTGAAAGAAGGCCAAAATGAAAATTCGAGTGAAATCGTTGCGGCCACTAGTCTAACGCTTTTGGCCAATATGGCAGCTACGTCTGCTTCTATTGCACATTCAGCAACTGGTTTAATCGTAAAAAATGTCATAGCTGATTTACTGCCAACACCACCGGAACCGCCCGATATAGTAGTTGCACAAGAAAAGGTAATCCCATCGCAAACGACAAAAGAACCAATCGTGCTCATTAATGAGCCATTATTTATGCAACAATTAAATACAGCCGAACATATAATTAAATTATCGGAAAATACCGAAGTCATTGCTGCGAGTGTGACCAAGGACGTAGCAACAATGAATTTGTTGAATTTTGAAGCAACCCCCACTGTACCTGCATATCTCTTCAATGGTGAAAGCCGTGATGTACCGACACCAACATTAGCGGTGTTGGGTGTAATTGAGCAAGTGGTCGATACGTCACCAGTAGCAGCACTCACTGGTAACGTCAATCCAGATGTCGCAATTGATGCATCTTCGCTATCGGTAACGACGGCGTCGGTTGTATCAGTGCTCTCCACATCTGATCATGAGGTCTCATCGACGCAAGAAACGATCTATGAAACGCCCAAGCGCAACTTGATTACACAACCGAAACAGATGGTTGCGGAATCAACACTCCTGCCAGACGACACTACCACAATGTTGGTCCAGAATAATCAAATCGATACAACTCACCACTTGCCTGAGAGTGGACACATCGTCAGACGGCGGGCTCGAAAACTATCAACGCATGATGAAATTTCATTAGGGGGCGTGCTGTTGCACCAACAACGGCCAGTGAAAAAGCGACGGAAAACTTTCTGCGCCGTATCTCCCTTAAGTGTCACCAATGCAAATGATGCACTTTTGAATGCCAGTCATTTTACTAGTGGCACTTCACCATCAACCACAACTGATCATATGGAAAAGCCACAAACACGCAAGCGCGGGCGAACTTCCAAAGGCAGCAGCAGCAACACTATGGCAACAACGCAACAGTTGCCAATTTCAATACCTATCCGTAAGTTGTTGCGCAGTGTATCCACTTCGACACCACCTCCCGTATATCCCGCTAATTGCGACAGCCCGTGCGATGCGGTAACTGACGTGAAACGTACCTACTCAAAGTGTAATATTTCGCAGAAAGTCTTTGTGCCAGCAGAAATCGAAGAATGTCTGGATTCTGAAGTGGAACAGTCGAAAGTTAAAACATTTGTAGCACTTGCTCTGCCCAATAATGAGCGGAAAAAATCTATTTATACTACTACCGTAAATGGCGTAAAAATGAAAACTATACAGAAGCATGGACGGACAATGGGCAAGGCGTCGCGGAAATGTGACGCAAAAACAGGCAGTACACGAAAACAGAAATCGTAATATGTGGTCGACCACAGTGGGATTTCCGAAGTTGCAGCCAATTCAGTAAAACTGCGCCGCTTGTCAGTGGAAATAGTATGCTATCCACAATTGTCTTGCTAATTAAGAAGTTGAGAAGCAAAGTGGTCCAATTCACATCGTGGTGACTGTTACGAACATCGTAACTTGTGTTGCAATGATATTGACGACGATATGGAACCCTTTGCTTCTCAACGCCTCAATTGTTAAAGCGAAAATTGCAATTAATAATACAGTGCAAACAAAGTCTGCAATAATGAAATACACTTTATTTTGATTATTTATTTTGTATTTACAATTTCAATTTTAAATTACAATTACAACATCTACTGCCACAATTATTTGCAGTTACAATTTGAAATATGTTCAGAATAAATTACGTTTGAAGAATTCTGCAAACGTTTTTAATATGTTAATTTTGCTTAGTCGTGGTCATTTATCTTAATTGATTCATTGGTTAAAGTCTTCAATTCTCATAATGTAATCTTTGAAATAGGAAAAAGGCCTAAACCCTGCGAACCCTTTTTTTGTACAAAATTTATCATTTTTTATTTTCTTATTATTGATAAGCTGTTGTGAACAAGGTTGAACACGGACTTATCTCACATTGAGATTGTTTTATGGCTTGTGAGATGAGAACTTCCGAATTTGAATGCAAAATGAAAAAAATATTAAAACATTTATTGAAAATGGTTTATATCTTAACGAACACTTAGTAAGTGCTACACGAAAAAAGTACATTCATTCCCACCTATATAGTTGGTTTGACACTTGAAAATAATGATATTCTGCGTTTACAGAAGTTTCTATCACATCACCCTTTTTTTTTGAATTAGAGACCATAAAATTGCCTTCCCTGATGGCCGTAGCTTATCTATTTTTGATCCGATTTTCAAGAGTTTGGTACTGTTTGAAAGGTGAAATCTTTTCCAAGTCCAAAATGGAAAAAGTTTTGAAAATTGACCTAGTTATTTACAAAAACATGATAAGAACATTTAATTTATCTTCTTTTGTTTTTAAAAATAGAGCTTTGTGCAAATTTATTGAATTTTTAAAACGTGCACTAAAAATAATATTTAAAGCCAAATTATTAAAGACTAACGATTATATTTAAAAAAAAAATAACTTGTTAAAATTTAATGACATTGTTTTAAAATTCAATGGCGTATATTCATAGTCAAATTTAGTAGATGCTAAACCTTAGTACCAGCTTTGTAGCTATCAATTCAGTGTCAACTTAGTAGAGTACTAAAGATAAGGTGGAACTTAATTTGACTATGCATATGGGCCAATGACTTTCCTTTCAATTGGTTTTTAGTGCACGTTTTTTAAAATTCAATGAATCTGTACAAAGCTTTATTTAAAAAAAACAATACGTGTAATTTTTCTTTAGGTGTAAGCTTAGACTACAAAATTTCAATTGTTTGTACCAAAAAATCGAAAAAAAGCACCCACTGATTAAATTTGATCAAAGATCAGCCGTTCATATGCCTGGTTGGGGAAAGGTAATAAAATTTCATAGGAAAAGATGGAAAAACCTAAATGATTTATTGTTTTTAGTGGGACCATTATGATTTCTGTTTAGTAAGCATTTTTTGTAAGTGATATAAAATGAAACATTTTTTTAAATTTTATTTTCGAATCATGCTTTTGTAAACGAATTGGTCAACAGATTTCATCTTTCAAAGAATACCAAACACTTGAAAATCCAATCAAAAATAGATAAGCTACTATCATCAGAGTGACCGAAAATTTCAATTTTAAGTCTATAATTAAAAAAATTCATAAAAAAGAAATCGATGTTAAAGAAATATTCTGTAAACGCAGAAAGGCATTATCAGACTGCAGATTTATATGCAATTGCATATTTGAAGGGAAAGAGATAGGTATAGAGTTCCATGGCCAAAACTGCGTTTCGTCACTCAAGGATTTTAAATTGAAAAATTTTTTTCTGCATATTTTCTACATATTCTACATATTTCTACATATATCTGGCATATGTTGCATACAGCTTGCATATGTTGCATACATCTTTCATATATATTGTATATCTTGCATATAAACTGCATATTTATTTTTTATTGGAAATTGGTGTAATAAATATGTTTACAATTCATTATCAGTGGCCCATTTTACCAAAGTACAATTTACAATCACAAATTGGTAAGAGAAAATTATAAAATGGTGTCACATTTACAAGTACAAATTTGTAAATATGACACTGTTTTGTAGTTTACAGTAACCAATTAGTGATTTTGGTGAAATATGTCCCAGCTGCATATTTTGGTTGATAAGTGGGGTCTAGCCTCTCCTATGCTGATTTAAAAGAAGAAGAAAAAATAAAATAAAACATAAATACATTTTTGTAAGTAAAGGCATTGCTAACAGAAAAGAGTCGTTGTTTATTTTGTTGGGTAATCCAAGCTTCTTATACATCTGCATTAGTTGTGTTTGGTTTTCAATCATTGTTGCTACTGTTACTTTTTGGAGCGGTCGGTCGCGATTAATATGGCACCGAAAAACATGATAAGCTACAACAACAACAACGTTTTAACAAAAACACCTGCAGGATGGACAGTGATACTGAAAATAACAGTATGCAAGACAGTAAATTTGAGCCGAATGAAGATGCTGTCGCTACCCTCCTAATATTTTTATACCCTACACCTCATGAGGTATGGGTATATTCACTTTGGTTTGATGTTTGTAACACCAACAAGGAAACGTGTCCGGTATGGAAAAGTATATATATTCTTGATCTGCGTCACCTCCTGAGTTGATTTGTAACGTGAGCCTGTATTGTGATTTTATTCTCTCCCCACCTTTTGCTTCTCTTCAATCTTAGTGTGGAGTTTATCTAGCGGATACTTTGTCTCAATGACCTTCCTAGAATTTGATCTGAGTACGGAGGCGCGCGCTGCTGCAGTCGTTTGGTTATTATCTCTAGTATGAGAGAATTTTTGTGCGTGCGATGAGAGACTGAGTTGCGTGGGTGAATGTGATATTTTGGGTTTGTGCATTGGGTTTGTGCATACGTAGCGATATTTTTGTTGATGTATAAAAGAGAAAAAGAGTGAAAATTTGCGTGCATGTATGATGAGTTGGGGCCAACTTTAAAATGTTAATAGTGCAGGCAATTATTGGTAGGATACAAACTATACGATATAGGGGTTTGAATGTTTTAAGTTAGAAAATTTATGTTTATTAGAAAATCGTTGCTGTGCTACTCGGGCCGTGTTTCTTAAATCGATTGAAATAATTTAGATATGCTAGAAGCATTTGTTCGACAGTGAAATTAATTATATAAAAATAAAGGTTAAAGTGAGTTGCAAGCAAAGGAATTTTAATGTGGTGAAATAGTGCGGAAAAGTTTCTTATCAAGTTGGTTTTTTTTTTATTTTTATCGCTTTAGGCAACGCGTTAGAATTTAAAAATTTGCCGCCCAGTTTTGGAAAAAGAAAAGAGGGGCCAAATTTTGTTGAGGTAAATATTTAGGGTGCAACAAGAAAAAGTAGTGTCAAATACGTATGAACAAATTGTTTTTTGTTCGTTTTGTAGGTCCCGTACTTGAGGGTAACGGGGGCCTCAAGTGGTTTTTTTGTGGTGGCTCAGAACCGTACATCAGCTGTGAAGGGTCAATCGCCTTGCGTTTTTTTATGCAACACAGACTTTCTACATCTACGAATCGGAGGAGGCAAGAAGAGCGAAGATCGGCACCCGATGAAAGTTTATGTCCCGCTTATGATAGGAGTGAGACTATTCTCTGAGCGGCAGGAAAACTTCGCGTGTGAGAAAGTGTGGAACAAGGCAAAGATGTGGAAATAAAACACAATAGTCTCTTTTGGTTAATATGAAGGATGATACCAAACCTTGTTCTTTTGACCCTCAAAGAAAAAGAGGCATATTTTTGAACATATAAAAAAATAGGGGGGAAAAGAACAATAAAAGAAAAGAGTTTAAAAAAAAAAAAACAATAAAAAAATTAAATTGAATATTTTTTAATCTTACCATCCTAGAACTATGGTTTTTTTAGTGTAAAAGTGCGTAGATTGCAATTTGAAAACCTTTTAAAAAGAAAAATAAAAACGAGGTCTTAAAGAAAAGGTTCATTGCCATATATAAAAAAAAAAGAAAAAGAGAAAAGAAGCAAGCAAAAGGAAAGTGTGAGATAAGAAAAATAAATGATACAAATAATAAGCTAAAGAGAGAGATTGCGCTCACTGTCCTTCCCCCATCCCCTTTGTGTATAACATTGTTTTTTTTTAGCACGCAGGTAATCGTCGGATGTTGGTACCATCATCGGAGGATTCAATGCATAGGTGAGTGCGTTTATTTGTTTTACATTTTTCTCCCCTCCAACGTTCGTTGGAATGATATTGGCAATCGCCTAGAGTAGTGATCTCATTTAAGAAAAAAAAGAGGAAGAAAAAAATGTAAAAAAAAAGCTCTGAGAAGAAGAAAATAAGTCTCCACTATAAAAAAAAAAAACAAAACAAAAAAATAAGGAAAAAAAAAGGGAAACAGAGAGCAAAACAAATTCACTAATAATGGTTGTTGTTATTTTTTTTTGGTTACTTTTCTCTTGCTTGTTTGTTTAGCTACCAATTGCACTTACGCACCTCATTAGGTTTCAGTCTTTATTTAAGATATTCTTATTTTTGTTATTTTTAGTTAGGTAAAATTTAAGATTTATAATTTTTAATTCCTCCTCTTTTGGTTAATATGAAGGATGATACCAAACCTTGTTCTTTTGACCCTCAAAGAAAAAGAGGCATATTTTTTAACATATAAAAAAATAGGGGGGAAAAGAACAATAAAAGAAAAGAGTTTAAAAAAAAAAAACAATAAAAAAGTTAAATTGAATATTTTTTAATCTTACCATCCTAGAATATTTTTTTGTTTTTTTTTATGAACTATGGTTTTTTTTAGTGTAAAAGTGCGTAGATTGCAATTTGAACACAGAGGTGTCAGCCGATGCGGCTAAGCCGGTCGGCTAGCCGCCGCCGACGATTTTAATAAACGTTAGCCGCCGCCGATGACCCCGGCTAAAAAACTGCTTGCGGCTAAGCCGAAAATCTCAATTTTTTTATTCGAATTTAATTTTTTTGTATGATTTGTAACAAAAAAAATCAAAACAAAAAGGACACAGGTCGACATGTTTTCCAAATAAGTGGAACAAATTTATTTTTTTATATAATTGTGACATTTTTATTTAAATAAATGAAATGCCAAGCAATTTTAGCAGTAAAAAAGTTGTATTTTGAAAATTTTTAGCATATTCATTAAAAGAAAAATCGGCTTACTGAAATTGGATCAGCCGCCGCCGCCGACGATTATCCATCGGCTGACACCTCTGTTTGAACACCTTTTAAAAAGAAAAATAAAAACGAGGTCTTAAAGAAAAGGTTCATTGCCATATATAAAAAAAAAAGAAAAGGAGAAAAGAAGCAAGCAAAAGGAAAGTGTGAGATAAGAAAAATAAATGATACAAATAATAAGCTAAAGAGAGAGATTGCGCTCACTGCCCTTCCCCCCATCCCCTTTGTGTATAACATTGTTTTTTTTTAGCACGCAGGTAATCGTCGGATGTTGGTACCATCATCGGAGGATTCAATGCATAGGTGAGTGCGTTTATTTGTTTTACATTTTTCTCCCCTCCAACGTTCGTTGGAATGATATTGGAATGATATAGTGATCTCATTTAAGAAAAAAAAGAGGAAGAAAAAAATGTAAGAAAAAAGCTCTGAGAAGAAGAAAATAAGTCTCCACTACAAAGAAAACAAACAAAACAAAAAAATAAGGAGAGAGATACCCAAAAGTAAAAAAAAAGGGAAACAGAGAGCAAAACAAATTCACTAATAATGGTTGTTGTTATTTTTTTTTTGGTTACTTTTCTCTTGCTTGTTTGTTTAGCTACCAATTGCACTTACGCACTTAATTAGGTTTTAGTCTTTATTTAAGATATTCTTATTTTTGTTATTTTTAGTTAGGTAAAATTTAAGATTTATAATTTTTAATTCCAGCTAGTTTTGGATTTGCTGAATTTTTTTGTGCTGAATTTAATATTAACAGTAGAGTAAGAAACTGAATTTTATTTATTTATGTAGATAATTTTTTTTTCTATTTTTTTTTTATATATTGTTTCTTCTTTGCATAAGTATAGTGTTAATAAATAGTGAGTTGGTTAAATTCATAGGAAGAAGACTTGAATCTAACAATGAAATGAACATTTATATTTTCTTTAATATGCGGTTTCGATTTTAAAATGAGCGACTAGACTCATTGGTGTTGGTGTGGGTGCCTACCCATGGTAAACGGACGGACTTAGGGGAAAGACAGACGGACATAGCAGTAATTGGGAACAGTGTCGATATACCAGAGCCCAGACACTGTTCATGGCTACGTATCCGCTGGACCGTAGATGGGGTGGGATGGCTCAAGCTGCTGGACAGTGACGTTGGACAGGTTTATAGATTCCTTGGTAGGGGTTTCAAGCTTTAATGCGCTAGTGTGCTTTGGGGGGGAATAGTATGAGTAGGTGAAAGGTTGGTTATATTTTTTTTTGGTGAATGGTTTCCCTGTATGAGAGATGATTGAAGGTGAATGTAGGATGAATGCGGGAGTATTAAAGCTTGAGCACAAATTTAGGTAGTTTTCGCTAGTTTATTTATTTAGAGTTCAAATAGGTACGGATTTTTTAGGCACAAAAAAAATTCTTTTGTTTGGGTCTGAGGTGTTTGGAGGTTGCTTGCAAAAACCCCACCCATACGGCGAGCAGCTCGGGCTAGCCACTGTGCCAAATCGCAACATCACTTTACACGACGAATCTTGACCCATAACAGATTTAGCCCTATCTGTCCGTCCTCTTTTCTTGTAAACATGATTGCAGGAGCTAGAAGAAGCTAGCTAGTTCCCAAATTTTGAATTTATCCCTAGAAGGATTTGGTATTGAAAATAGGCGGAATCGGCCGACTGCCACGCCTACCTCCCTGTCTGTCCGTCCTCTTTTCTTGTAAACACGATTGCAGGAGCTAGAAGAAAGCTAGGGATCCCAAATTTTGAATGCATTCTTTTTAGGCCCTAGAAGGAGTTGGTATTGAAAACGGTTGACTGCCACGCCTACCTCCCTGTCTGTCCGTCCTCTTCTTGTAAACACGATTGCAGGAGCTAGAAGAAAGCTAGGAATCCCAAATTTTGGATTTATTCTTTTTAGGCCCTAGAAGGAGTTGGTATTGCAAATGCGCGGAACCGGTCGACTGCAACGCCTACCTCCCATATAAGTGAAAATCGTGTTTTTACTCTTATTTTAAGATCTCATCAAAACAGTATGAAATTTTGTATAGGGGGGTTTTTGGTCGCTGATTTCGAATTTGATGTCGCATTTTCAAAATTCAAGATTTTAAGATTTCGTCAAAACAGTATGAACATTTTGGGTAGAATTTGATGTCGCATTTTCAAAATTCAAGATGGCGGATTCAATATGGCCCAGTAGGTGTAGGGTATGTATAAGTCGGCTTGCCCGACTGAAACTTACTCACTTGTTAATTTTTAAGATCATTAGTTTGACATACGATGGAGACGCCATTAATTGTCGAAGATGCGATAAACAGGTTTGACTAAAATTCAAAATTAAAATATATAATTTAATTCACATGCCGGTCCTTAACTTTTGTCTTTACCAGTTCACCTGTATCCGCAAAAGTCAACTTCAGCAGCACTTGAGAAGTAAAGTTCACAAGGAAAACGCGAACGACAGAAGTGTACCCGTACCATCTATTGATGTCGGATAAATTGCAATTCCAGCTTTACCTAATAAAAGCACATTTTTTATGGAGCTATGCAAAGCTATACAAAAATGTTTTCAAAAATACATGAATCGGAGCATTCCAAGCGAATCGACAGTTCGAAAGAATTATCTAGACGACGGCTATCAATTGGCCGTTTCTAAAATCAAGGCTGATATTGGCCAAAATTATGTGTGGATCTTTGTTGACGAGACTACTGATAGCTGTGGCCGCTATTGCTATTGTAATAGTTGGGAAGCTATGCGAAGAAGAGCAAGGAACGCCACATTTATTAGCTTGTAAGCAGTTACAAAAAACAAGCGCGATTACAGTAGCTCGGTTCGTAAATACTGCGCTTAGAATCCTGAGGCAAATGGCGACAGTGACGAAAAAGTATTGCTACTAGTATCGGATGTTGCACCGTATATGATAAAGGCAGGCAACATATTAAAAACTTTTTACGAAAACATGGTTCATCTAACTTGATTAGCGCATGGAATTAATCGCGTGGCGGAGCAAATTCGATCACAATATGTGGACAAGTTGATATCATCAGTCAAAAAAAATTTTGGGTAAGTGATGAGTATTACAAATCATTTACGATAACCGTAGAAAATGTATTACGAGGTATTCCCAATGTTGTAATCTATCAAGACGACAAAAATTTTCAAGACCATGTGAAAAATTTGAGAGCTGTTTTAAGTGAATTCAAATCTACCAATTTAAAATTAAATTTAAGAAAATGTGTTTTCTTTCAACAGAAGATTTTGTATCTTGGTTTTACAATCGACAAACAGAGACCAATGGTTAAAGCAGAAATTTTCGACTATTAGAGAATCGATAGTTGAAACCGACACAACCAAACCGATAGTGCAAATTTGGTTCGCGTAAGCCGATAAAATAAAAGTCGAGTGCTATTTGCGTGAGCACACAAAATTTATTACATTATTTGCGAACAAGTCATTTGAACAGCTGACAACTGTCAAATGACAGATTTGAAATTGAAAAAAAAAAGAATTTTAAATAACAAAATAATAAAGAATAACACGAAAGCGATCAAGAAATGTTTCCGTTGAGGCATGTTCTATTGGATGTTGACAGCGACGAGGGTGTTGATCTTGTTAGACGACAAAGAATGCTGAGGGATGTCTCAAATCCAATACGGCTTATTGCAATTAATTGGTTTTAAAAGCAAAAACGTCGTACGGTCCGCTGCAGGTTTTGAAGAGACTTTGCCTTTTTTGTGTCAGTTTTTTCTTGGCTGCGTATTTGTGGTCGATCCAAACCAAAAATTTCAATTGGACGCATTAAAAATGTGGTTAAATATTACTAGATAAATTAAATTACTTTTTTCCAGCACTTCAATGTTTTTATTGGCGGCACATTGCTGTTGAGGGTAGTCACCAAACTGTCCCATAGCCTTTTCTTTTTCTGCTTTCCGTTGGCGGTTTTCTGTAACGAATTCACTAGTGAATTTCCATAAAATCTACTAGAAATTTCTTCTGCGTCTGGTTACTTTGTGTCCTTTTTATATATCTTAATTTTATAATTTGTGTCCTTTTTAAATATCATAATTTTATAATTTTAACTTTTTTGCGAGCGCAACAGTTTTTTTTTTTGGCAATTGCTTGAAAAATCAGCGAACTATCGGTAATTTTCATACTTTTTTGTCGAGTATCGGTTTACGCGAATCAAAACCGATACTCACACTGTCGGTTTCGTTCACTATCGGCTTACACGAACCGGCCCCAGATTTTTACTTGATTATCGTAGTACGATTCATACAACAACAGGCGAGATTTCTGCAAAGTTGTTTTTCTCTCGATCGTTGAAAACCCGATTCGATTCGTTGAAACCACCACTTGTTCAAGAACAAATAATTAAAAAACAAATTGAAAGCGAAAAGAATCATAAAGGCAAACGAGACGAAAGATTTTCTCAAGGACAAAAAGTTTTCATACGAGACTACAGAAATACGAACAAACATAGCTGGATGCCAGCTAAAATACACACAAAAATAGGGCCTCGAACATATGGTTGTATCATACTTCATAACAATAGCGAAATAAGTTATGGAGGGCGAAAGTGGAGCAGACGTTCCATCAACTTCCACTGATGCAACAGGTCCTGCTTTGCACACTCGAGACGATCGTGCAGCACAATCAAAGATAGAATTAAGGCCAAGAATTGATGGCAAGGTAGTAAAAACAACAAATTTTAATTAAAATATTTGATTTTAAAAATTAATCTTACTTATTATACTATTTCTTAAGAATCAGAATCAGCTATTGTATTAGATTTTAAGAATCATTAAGAATTATTTATTGTAAGTAACAAGCCTAAGGGAGAGCATGATGAGTATTATAAATCATTTACGATAAACGTAAATATTACACATCACTATTGCACACCAATGTTACACATCACTATCTCTCTTACGGTCGATCTAAGATTTTTGACACAATTATAAATCACTAAACGAGCGGGCACGAACTGCTGAACTACGCAAATACACAACAGTAAGGCACCGCTTCGAGTGCAATTTTATAAAGATGTACTAACTGATACACCACTGCCACCGCAACCAGTTATCACCAGTTGGAGGGACCTGGTTGGAGGCAGCAGTTTTTTTATGGAGATCATTTAAAAAAATAAAACAGGTAAATTCAAATTTATATGGATTTTATTTAATTTAAGGTGCACCCAGAAAACATCTATTTTCAGATGTTGCAGCATCTACTATCTGTTGTCACAACATCTTCTGTCTGAAGCAGGATCTCTGATACTGCAAAAAGAATGTCAAAAATAATGCCAACGTGTAAGAGCGAGACTACAATTTATTTAAATTGTGTAAATATAAAAAACTATTTAAAATAAAGTATTACGAGAAAGATTGTAAGGAAAAGAAAGCAAATGTGTTTGATTTTATCTTGTAAAACTAGAGAAATAATTATCTGATAAAATTATGTTTTTGTCAAAAAACGAGTGCAATAAACCCTCAATTCGTTACTATGGTGGATAATGTGTATTAGGCTATTGGCCTGCCAGGATGACCCAACATTTTCGGATTCGATAACCACAAAGGAAGGACTGAATAACCACGAAAGACGGTTATGTGAGGCAAATCTCCAACACTTTAGGCTAACCGAAAACTTGGTCTATACAAAATTTTTATTATTAGTTTGGGGCCATTACAAAACCCGTAACACCTTGTACACTTTCAGAAATATGTTCATGGTCATATTCGAATTAAACTATATTGCACACAGAACAACTATAATTTGAAAAATGTATGGGATATATTCATGATGCAATAATCAGAATTTATTTTTGGCTGAACTTTTTTTAAACATAAGCGCGAACCATTACTCGACTTTAAAGCCGAAGCTTTGACAACAGAATGCGACATATTTTTCCACAACTTTTTCGTTCTTTGGGAAACCATAAAAGCGTAAAGTTGTGTGTCCTTTAAGGCTTATGTTGCAGCTGAACACGGAGCACCTCATTTTCCAATTTGTTTAAATTATTTGTTGTTCCTTGCATATAAAATGCATCATGTGCAGAAAGCAAAGACCGCAATCGCAGGAGTTTTCGAAGGCCGATTCACGTCGACCGACTGTAGCAAAAAATGGCAATGCTTGAGGTCGGCCTATAGCAATGTTTGCAGCCAAGGATTTAAAATTGGGGTTTTTTGGTCTTTGCAGATTATGAAGTGGCCAAAAAACCTTTATTTTAATTCGAATTTGTTAAAACTATTTTTAAAAAAATGTTTTTTTACTCTTTTTTTATAGAATCCTTAATTTAACATGCATTATGTGAACTAAAAGTAAAATTTAAGCATTATGTGTAATAAAAGCGTTCGTAAAAAAAAAATGTTTGAGAAAATCGTGTTTAAAGTTTTTAAATAGTCCCAAATTAAGATTTTTGAATTTTCCCAATAAAATTCAATATCTCAAAAACAAGGAAAAACACTCTTTAAAATTTGACACAAGCTGAGTTATATTGTAGGGTATACAAAAATATATTTTTTAAAGTTTAGAATCATGGCGCTCAAAATTTCAAAATTTTTTTTAAATTATTGTAAAACCCCTTTTTTTAAACATGGCATAACTTCCAATTCCTTCATGCTACAATGATGAAATTTGGTAGGTGAGTTCTTATTGACAAAATGTACCCTTTGGAAAGGGGGGGTGTGGGGACAAAGGGGAGCGGGATGGAGCCAATTTAAAGTTCTAACTTTCGTATTTTGTAAGCTACAAGGCTGAAATTTTTTACTTAGGTTCGCATTTGGGAAAAAGAGTAAAAAAAGGGGAGAAAAAAATTTTTTAAAAAAAAAAAAAAAAAACAGTAAAAAAACAGTAAAAAACAAGTTTTTTAAAATATAACCCTTTAACCGACTAAAAAGCTGAAAATAAATTTCCTTGAAATTAATTTCAGCAATTTCGATTTAAAATTAAGGGTTTTTGGCGACTTCAAAATCTGCAATGATATTAGGAATAAAGTAGCCAAAAATCCTTAATTTTAAATCGAAATTGCTGGTGCGTTCATGAATCAGACCGGGGAAAACTGCGCTAGTCACCTTCCACTTTTAAATGAATACCCTTAATGTAATTTTTTCCACATCGAATTTCTGTCCAAAAATTATGTTTATCATTGTTTTCCCTTTTTTACTGTCGCACCATTAACCCAAAACAGTTTAAAAAATCGGAATATCCTAGGTCATAAAACACACACGTAAATTCCCATGCAAAAGGGTTGAAATAGCAGGTTGCTGTACAAAAGTCATAAAATGTTGCATTGGCGCTTTGAGACATCGCGGTTTTTCCCAACCAGCGAAGATCATGTCGTCAACGAATGTAATCGATTGCGGTCTGCACACTAGCATAAAATTTTCCATTGTGTGTAGTGATGGGCTGAGTCAATACTTTTGGGTACCCAAAAGTATCAGATACTTTTTTCTGAGTACTCGATACTTTTTATTCGATACTTGATTACTTTGATTACTTGAAGTATTTGTATGAAAATTTTGAATTTGTTTATGAAACTACTTCATTTCAAATTTGTTATCTATTAAATTGTTCTAATTTAAAAAATCTTTTAATTAAAATTGAACGTTGTAATCCTAATTAAAAATTTTCCAATTCTATTAAATTTTTGAATTCAATTCTACTTATAATTAATGCTACTGCTTCCGGAACCAACACTGACTGTAATTAAAATATTTGAAATGAAAAAAAATATTGTTAGTTTTAAATAAGGTACTATAATGTTTATTTGGATATTTTATTAAAATTCAAAAACAAAATTTTTTCGGTGTTTTTGGGTTTTAATCTTTTCTGCCTTTCGGATACCACCTGTCCAGCCTTAGAAAAAACCCTCTCGCTTGGAACTAACGTGGCGACTATTGAGAGGTATCTTTTTGCAATAGCTGCCAGGCCGGGATATATTTTTCCTCTGGTCCGCCACCACTCCAACGGATTTTTCGTTCTTTGTAATATATCCTCATTAATATATTGGTTTAGTTCCACAAGAGCTGTTGCAGTAGAGCTTTTGACCGTCACCTTTGCCCGCGAATCGATGGAATGCCCAGATGGAATACAGACATACAGGAGTAGATGACTTCAGAAAGTCCTTCACTTCTTTTACTCGGGTTTCATAGACTTGCGGCAACATTGTTTTGGTGAGAAAGGATCGGCTTAGAATGTTGTAATTTGGGTCGAGTGCGCAGTGTACTCTTTAAATCCATCATCGTCTACAATGGAAAAGGGCGGTAAATCCTTTACGATCATATTGAGCAAGCAATGATTGACGCGATTCTGCTTTTGAATATTTGTGGTTGCTTGCCGGATATTGCGTCAGTGTAGCTTGCGTCTTGGCAAGATAGATTGTATCAACCTCCATCGTTTCCGTCCACAGTTTGGTTGGGTGCTTCTTGGTTTATTTGTATCGACGGATGCTTCACCATGAGATGCTTTCACAAATTTGAAGTTCCGCCGCCTGCAAATCGAAAGTACAATTTGCATATTATTGCCTATGGAAAAATTATTTTTGGCGTGTATTTTTGGTGCTTCATTTTGCGTGCCAATGTGGATTTATTTGAAAGCTTAATTTACCTTTGAATGACAGGACGCACTTGCAAAAATTGGCAGTGTCCTTGTCAATTGCCGCAAAGTGTAGCCATATTTCACTCCTTTTTCGTGACATATTTCTTAAATTTGTTATTGAGGAAGTAAAAAGTAATTTTCGGCTTTCGAAACAATGGCAGTAGTGATCTAAAAAACTTTGAGTACAAAGTATCGAATACTTTTGGAAGTAATCATTCGATGAGTACTTTTTGGCCCATCACTAATTGTGTGTGTGCCCCGGCCACAGTACCTCTATCGCATTTGTTCTTTTATCGCATTGTCCTCTTTTACAATTTCTTGAGTGACTTCTAAGACAGGTGTCTCCATTAATTTTGTAGAATGTTGTTTTTTGGGAATTTTTATTTGTTTTTATGAAATTTCTCACCTTAAACAAATATTTTTTATTCGAATATCGCATTTTGTTACGTGATCCTACGATGTATCTTTGCTTCTGCAACCTCAATTGCGTGCCTCAAAGTTAGCTTTCACTGCTGTTGACAGATCAGCATCGAAAACTCTTGATTGCGAGAGGGTTAGTATGTGTGGGTGTGTGATAGGCAAGTGGATGCATGTTGAAAGAAGAGAGAATGGAGTGTGGATGTTGCATGTGTGACATTTTGAGAAAGATGTTGCGTGTTTGTTTAGACCAGGGATGCGCCACGGTGGAGTAAACCAGGTGAGGCAAGTAGGAATAATGCTCTCACTTCAATTTCTGTCATCTCTATGATTTTCTTTGCCTTTGTTTTCAATGACGTTCTTCCCAATTCAAAAATCAGTGATCAGCGTTGCCTTAGTCAGCATATTACTAATTTTTCAGAACATTTCCAAACAAATATGCCGAAAACGGTAGCCCTGAATCATTTCAATTCATTTCAATTCCTCTTTCAATGACGTACGGCGGGGGAGAAAATCTGACGTCTGGCGGGGGAAAATGCTACTTGCCTCACCTGGTTAACTACACCGTGGGATGCGCAAAGTTCATTTGTAGTTGTATTAGTGAGCAAGAGAGAGAACTGCACTGGGAGAAAAAAAGTAAGCGAATTCAATTTCCTGACAATATCCAAACTTATTACATTTAAAATCTGCATTTTTTTGTGTTTTTTTGGTTTCGTTGATGCCCTGTCCTAATTTTTCTAAAAAATTTTTTTTTATTTTTTTGAAAGAACCCTTTATTTTTTCATTATTAAATTTATTCATGTTATTATGAAAAGAATCAAAATGCCTTTCAATAACATATATATTAAATTTCTGGAATGATTTATAACATAAAAGGTATTGGATTTTGCCAATGCATTTTTTATCATATAATAATCTGAAACCATAATTAATTTTTTCAGTGCCCTTGAATAATAGTATTAAAATCATCCGGTAGCATATCAACGTGTGCACTCGTCGCTGTCTGTTTGACGACTAAAAGAAAGAGCATAAGAAAATGTGTGAAATAGAGAACGCACAATTGTGCTATGAAATGCGCATCACTGGTTTAGACCAATTGGTGCTTTGGCAACAATAAATACATTTAGGAACATCCTGCAGAACCTTTTTTTTGTTAAGAATATGTTTATTTTCAGTTGGTTTAAATTACTAAAAATCATTCGAAAGTGATTGCCAAGCATTAAGTTTGATAATCCGTGTGCAAGTAGTGCCAACCGTTTTAATTTCAAGGTTTTTTTTATTAAAGTTCATTTTTTTTGAAAAAGTAAGTGTCCCGCGATGCTGATATAAAGAGTGTTAATTTTTAATAATAGATTTTTGAATATAAAAAAAATGTTGAGGAAAAAAAAAATAGAGAAAAAAGAAGCTAAAAATTCTGCAAATATATTTAAAAAGAAAGAAAAATTAAAAATACCGTTTTAGTGAAATTTTTGAAAGTAAAGTGATGAAGAGATACGATATAGTTGGCAACGATGGCGAATGTAAAAGTAAATTAATTCGTCTCATTAAAAATATATTCCTAAACATACAAAAGAAATTGAAGTGTTGTGTTTTTACGCAAAATATACTAAATATATATATTCCGCTTTATTGAAAATAAATTTGTTAAACAACCCGCCAAAAATACCATCGTTTGTGCGTATAAGGACAACAAAGCAAATGTCAAAAAGAACAATGGCCTCATCTGCTAATAAGCGTATACGAGAAATAGTCCAAGACTCGCCAACACCTAAGACTCCAAAGCTGTCTGACTATGGGTCCTCTCCTCGGCTATGGCAGTTGATGGATCAAAAATTCTACACGGAGGGAAATGTTGGCTCATGATTTACGATTATGGAGTTCATAAAATTATTGTTACTTAATTACAAACTATAATCATTAATTGTGAATATTAGTCACAAATTATTCCAATTCGTACATAAACTGTGCATATGGATTGTGAATACATTATGATAAGGGTTTATGAATTTCGTGATTTATTTTATTATTCTTGAAGAATAATTGATGATTACCTAGGTCATGAAACTGCACGTGTTATTATGAATTATGAGTAACTGGGTTGATTGGCATGAATTGCTGAGCAATATACAATACATTTAGACACTTTTACAATAATGCCAGGGTAGCCGAATCGGTTAGGCGTCCGGACTTCTCCAGTCCGGATGATATCGGTTCGAATTCCGGGAAAACTGAATTTGTGAAAAAGTTATTACAAATTATTCTAAGCAAGTTGGCAAATAAAAAAGTAAAATTAAATAAATAATTAAGTAAAAAATTAGCAAATAAAAAAATTTTAATTTATTTAATTGGAAATATGTGCTTAAATTATTATTACGAATGATTTATTTATTCTCACTTAAGCCTAAAATTATGATTTTTTAATCATAATTTATGATTTTTTTGCACAATTTATTCCATCTGGTCATTGATTATGTCAAAAGGAAAAATAATAATTCATGTTTAAGTGGAACAAATCAAGCAAACACAAATCACAAACTATGATTTTCACTTTTAACAGTTCTTATGATTAAGAATTCTTGATTATTGACTTCTAATTAATGGATCAATATCGTGACTAATTTTTACTTAATTGATTCGTATAACGCATGATTTCAGCAAGCATTTCCCTCCGTGTAGAAGCAGACTGCTTTAATTACTTCAAAAATTGAAGAATCTGAAAAAAGAATTCTGATGGAATTTGATTTGAAGATCTCAGCGATAAGAGAAGATTTAAGAGCAGTAGAAGAGCGCGTCACTCAGCTGGAAATGGTCGTACCTGAAGTACAGACTCTGAGGGTTGAATTTGCATCCCTAAAAGCACAAATGGATAGTCAGGAAAATTCTGCAATTGCAGCAGACTTACGAATTAATGATATTCCCTATAATCAATCTGAAAACTTATTTTCTATATTTGAACAATTATGTGGTGTAATCGATGTTGCTACTCCGTCGTTGAAAACCATCTACAGCTCAAGATTCTCTAACAATGAGCGCAAATCACCCGAAACTCCAATAATCTTTAAATTAGCATCACATTTTGAAAAAAATTTGATCCTACGATCAATTGCAAACTACAAGCGGAATTCTAAAGATCTCTTGCGTTTGCATAATGTCGGTTTCAACTCTAATGTACCTTTTTATGTTAATGAATGTCTAACTAAATCCAAATATAAAATATTCCAAGCGGCCCTTCGACTAAAAAAACAACAGCAGTTGATGTCAACCTATACTCTACGGGGACTTGTTTATGTTAAGAGAGATGCAAAAGTACCATTTGTCAATTGCTTGGACAAGTAAAATCAGTACTGCCATACTCTTTCAGTCGATACAATATATGAGGAGCGCAGTTCTTTTAATGAGAACGGAGAGCGTAATAATTTATTTCGCACTGGTAGTGAAGAAGGTGGAGATAATGACAAGAACTGATTTCATCAAAACAAACTCGTCCATAATTTTGCTTTATATTATTTTAACAACATCTAAAATTAGTCATTTTGAATTTGTAGTAATTGAGCAGACAATTTTCTCTTTGTGTACTATGCTTCCATGCAAGGAACAACAACAATGATCATTATGACATGTCTTTATTTATTTCTTATGTACTTTTTCAATTTAATATTTTTTAGCTTATTATTATTTATGTTGAATTTTTCATATACTTTTATTTTAATATTATTGCAACGATTAAATATTTATTATGCACAGTCTGATATAAAACACTCAGCTTGTTATGAGTTCCCCTAATAATTATTCTTATCGTTCCAAGGACAATGTATCTAATCTAATTCGGATACTCTGCAAGCAAAGAAACGGTTTGAAAATATGTCATATTAATGCACAGATAAATAAGATCGATGAATTTCGATACATTTTTGAGGGCTCTGGTGTGGATGTCATATGCGTATCCGAGACATGGTTTAACGACAAAATGCCTGATGATTTATTCAAAGTAAATGGGTTTCGTATCTTTCGAGCAGACAGACAAAAAATGCGGGTGGTTCGGCTATTTATGTTCGAAGTAATATTCCATGTAAACTGTATTGTAAGTCTTCTGTTGATAGTTTATTTGAATATGTATTCGTTACCATTACGAACGGATCTCACAAAGTGCTTGTCGGCAATGTTTATCGTCCAAATCGTTCTGTAGACGTAACACCTCTTATAAACACAATTGAAAATATGTCTTTTTCTCACATTATAATTGCTGGGGATTTCAATAGTAACCTTTTAAACGAAAATCATTTACTCTTCAGTATGCAGTCTTTAGGACTATTTTCTGTGAATACGAAAACTCCTACTCACTTTTCTAAAACGATTAGCACTTTGCTTGACTTGTTCTTTGTAAATGACCAATCTAAAATACTTTTATATGACCAACTATCTACTCCTAATTTTTCAAAACATGACCTTATATTTTTGACATATGAATTACAACTAAATGACGCACCACTTTCTTTTCAGTATAGGGGTTTTAGAAATTTAAATTATTATCTTTTGAGTAAAAAAGTCAATACCATTAACTGGCAGACTATCTATGAAATTGTATCAATTGATGAATTAATACACTTTTTAACGAATTCGTGCCAATTAGAACAAAAACTAGAGAGTGGACTATCTTCGGCTATACCGAAGGTGAAATACCCCCACACAGTAGAAAGAAGTACCTCGAACATAAAAAAATGTGGTCTCAAGACCCTATTTTGAGCCAATTATAGGTGGTTTTGGAGCCCAAACCATGTCCAAAATCCATTTCTAAAAATTTCCAATCAAATCCGAAAAAAAAAAAAAATTGGTCTCAGGACCTTATTTAGACCCTTATATATGTGACTTCGGAACCTCGGACCATGTTAAAAATACGTTTCTAAACATTTCCAATGGAATACAACAATAAAAAAGACTTGAAAAATTTTTACCTTTTTTTTCGGTGTATGGGAGCCACGCCCAGTTTTTGTCCGATTTGGCTGATTCTCGAACTTGATCTCAGTATTCACGAGAAAAACATGTACCCAAAGTTTCAAGTCGATATCTCCAAAACTGCGACCTCTATCGTGCGGACGGACAGACGGTCAGACGGACAGACGGACGGACAGACAGACGGACATCGCTAAATCGACTCAGGAGGTGATACTGATCAAGAATATATATACTTTTCCATACCGGACACGCCTCCTTATGTGCGTTACAAACGTTGTGACAAAGTTAGTATACCCTGCCACAGTGAGTGTGGGGGTATAAATATAAAATATCAAAAAAGACTCTGGTTTAACAATGAAATAGAAAATTTAATAACGAAGCGGAACAATGCATACCATCGCTGGAAACGATATAAAACACCCGAAATGTATTCTAAGTTTAAAGAAATGAGAACTCAATGAAATGAAATTTTATGAGGACAAATTCAATAATGCTGTTGGGAGTAGGAAGACGTGGAAAGAAATACGAGACATTGGTATTTGGAAAAGTGTGATTCGACCAACGTTAATCAGCTTAATGAACCATTTGTCAATATTCCAATGCCTGTTGTTACAAACAATGTATTTCTGAATGAAACTATGAACTCGCATAACGACACACTGTTTAGCTTTGGTTGTGTTGACCAATGCGATGTACTTGAAAGTTTTCTAGCTATTAAGTCCAATGCTATTGGATTTGATGAAATTCATCCTCAGTTTTTAAAAGTGCTGCTTCCTGTATTATTGCCCTACATCACTCATATTTTCAACTCAATTTTAACCAAAACAGCTGGAAAAAAGCGAAGATCATTCCCATTCCCAAACATGCAAGAGAGGTTGCATTTCTGCACTAATTGATGTGACCGAACAAATTAGAACAAATTAGAAACAGCTGGAAAAAAGCGAAGATCATTCCCATTCCCAAATCATGCAATGAATACCGTCCCATAGCAATTCTGTCTTACATGTCAAAAGCGTTTGAAAATGTTATGTACCGACAAATGAATAAATTTTTAAGCGACAATAATTTAATTTCCGAACGACAATCAGGTTTCAGTGCCAAGAGAGGTTGCATTTCTGCACTAATTGATGTGACCGAACAAATTAGAACTGGCCTTGACGATAACCAAACTAGTTTTTTGGTACTTTTGGACCATTCAAAGGCATTTGACACTGTAGATCACAATATATTACACAATAAACTCCTAAATATGTTTAAATTTTGTCCAACATCAGCTAATTTAATTACTTCATATCTATCAGATAGGTACCAAGCGGTATGTACAAACAATTTGAGTTCCATACTGCTTCCGAATAAAAGAGGAGTTCCGCAAGGCTCAGTTCTAGGGTCGCTCCTCTTTTCACTATATACCAACGATTCTTAAAAAATGTAATTTCCACATGTATGCGGATACCGTGCAATTGTATGTAATCTGTAAACGTGAACTTGTAGTGTCTTGGGTAAGTGACATTAATAATGATCTGACTTATATCAACAAATGGGCTGGTGAAAATGGACTATGCCTAAATCCAAAAAAATCAAAGTGTCTAGTAATAACAAAGAAAAGCATTGACACCTCAAACATTCAAACTGTGATATTGACATGGTAAATTCCACAAAAAATCTTGGTATTACTTTCACAAACACATTATCTTGGAACACCCACATAAACAGCGCGATCGGCAAAGTATATGGCATGCTACGAGTACTATGGACAACACAATATTTTACACCACAGCGTATAAGACTTTTACTTGCAAAGTCGTATCCCCACTCTTTTATATGGATGTGAAATTTTCGCTAATCGTGATGCTTCAAGCAAACGTAAATTGAATGTAATATTTAATAATATAGCCCGATATGTTTTCAGTTTACGGCGTATGGACCAAGTCACCAAGTACGCTAACAGATATATAATATGACTTTTGAAAACCTTTTAAGATATCGAACATTACTAATGCTGCATAAAGTGATATACACTAAAGAACCAGAATACCTATATAAAAGATTAAAGTTTTCACGATCTAACAGGGCAAGTTCTATAATTCCAATTCGACACTTCTGTCTGACTTCTGAAAGACAATTTTTTATATATGCTATAAGTCTTTGGAATGTTCTACCACCTAACCTTCGAACTACAACAGCTACCGTGCAATACCAAAATGGACTTTTTTCCCACTTTTCTAAGTTGCAATAATATTTTTATATTTATATATTTTTAGTTTATATTTTAATGTCAATTACTACACTTTATTTTATTTTATTTTATTTATACCGAATGGCACATATTTTAAAGAACCTAAATGTCTTGTCTAATCACTCCTCTGCTGTGATTATTTAATACGTGTAGGGTCTATATGTATTCGTTTGTCTGTTATAGTTTAATTTATATTTATATATTTTGTTTTTTTTTATGCCACTTTGCCTCATGTCATAAATTTCCATTTTGTTAAAAATGATTTTAATTTGTATGTGTCATTGTAATTTCTTTGGTATCCCGCAGATCCCTTTCAAAATAAAAAAAAAACAAAACTAAATCCACGCAGAAATTCGGCGCCAATCGGTTTATAAAAAAATCATTTAACGTACCAGAAAAATGGGTTGAGGTAGAGTTTAAGTTTTAAATTAAAGCTACGGTCAGATTAGGCAAATATTTGGCCAAATACTGGGAAAATACACTCAGCAAAATAAAATACTGGTTCAGTCACATACGATTTTAGTTGATTTTATAAATATCTGAGTGTATTTGGGTAAATATTTGCCTAATCTGACCGTAGCTTAAGCATTTAATACAAAAAAAAAAATATTTATATATATATATTAAATTGCCTATGAGTCTTATGTCCAATATGTCCACTTTTGGCTATTTTGCGACAAGCTGCGCGGTCGATACTTTTCAGAAGCGGCTAGAATTTAGAGGCCAATGACCCTAGCGAATGGGAGGAATATAATTGAAGACCAAGAAAATAAAACATCGCAAGAACCGACGAACAGCCACCACCCCCTTCGGCCAGCGAAATTCCGAGCACATTCTCCAGCGCAATATTTCCGAACCATTGATATATGCCAAAACCCAAAAGTGGGGAAATAATTTACATTTATGATAAGTTTTATTTTTTATTATTTAATTTTTTTACTATTTTTTATTTTTTTTATTTTTATTTAATTTTATAATTTTAAGTTTTCATATTTTAGATTGAATGGACTTTTATAGTTTTTTTTTAAAAAAATCAGTACTTGTGGTAAAAGTACATGCGAAGATAGCATAAAACTTAGCAAGAAAAAAAAATGGAGAGCATTGCTGAGAGCGCTGCTTTCAGGAGATTCCCCCATTTCCTTTTCTTTAAATTTTGTTTCAGCTTACAGGGATCTTCGTAAGCTGGCGCCAATAACGTAGAAACGTATTTTTGACATGTTCCGAGGTTCCGAAACCACATATATAAGGGTCAAAATGGGGCCTTGAGACCAATTTTTTTTTTGAACGATTTGATTGGAAATTTTTAGAAACGGATTTCGTACATGGTCCGGGCTCCAAAACTATTTACAGGAAGCTCAAAATTGGGTCTTGAGACCACATAATTTTATGTTCGAGGTACTTCTTCCTACTGTGTGGGGGTATTTCAGCTTCGGTTACGCCATCTTGAATTTTGAAAATGCGATATTCGAAATCAGCGACCCCAAAAACCCCCCTATACAAAAATTTCATACTGTTTTGATGAAATCTTAAAATTTCTGCCGCCATATTTTGAAAATGCGACATCAAATTCGAAATCAGCGACCCCAAAAACCCCCCTGTACAAAATTTCATACTGTTTTGATGAAATCTTAAAATTTCGGTAAAAACACGATTTTACGGTAGGCGTGGCAGTCGACCGATTTCGCCCATTTGCAATACCAACTCCTTCTGGGGCCTAAAAAGGATAAATCCAAAATTTGGGATCCCTAGCTTTGTTCTAGCTCCTGCAATCGTGTTTACAAGAAAAGAGGACGGACAGACGGACAAACGGACCGACGGATAGGGCTAAATCAAGAATATATATACTTTTCCATACCGGACACGTCTCCTTCTTTGTGTTACAAACATCAGACAATATTTCTTTGATTGGCATAGAGTGAGGAGTGTTCAGCAAACATTGTTTAGTAAACACACTCATTGACATTCCGAAGTTTATAAATTTTTCATATGTATCAACTTGTACTATATTTCAATTCCAACCGTTTCTTTAAGAAAGCTTTAGAGATGGGAAATGTAGATTGTGTAATAAATCATGGCTAAAGAAAATAAGGTTGACCCACTTCAGGCAAAATGACAGAAATAAGGATCCTGACGTTTAATTTAGTGTTCTCAAAGTTGCCACATTATTTAAAATTTTCTTTCCAAGTTTTTTTTTTAGTTTTGCTGGTATAAAGTAACATCTAAGGGTCAGATTTTACAAATATAACATCGTTTCATGTTGCCATTGCATAAATACGTCACAAAATTAGGTTTTATGTTGGCAAAATGTCGACAAATCGCCACATCTGGCAGCACTGTTTGGGGGATTATTTTTAAATAGATCAGGTAGTACAATCCTTATTTATGTCAGATAGTTAAGATGGCGGAAAGTGTCAGAAGCGGCACTACGTTATATTCTTCTACCATGTAATTTTGGGTTACAGCCAGCGTTGCCGTTGTGCGACTAAGGTATCAATTTGTAACTTTATCGACTGCCTTGCCACTGACACTTTTTCAAAATTAGCCCAATTTGACACTTTTTATGAATTTTGTTCATTCAAAAAGAGGTAAAAGACTCAATAAACGAACTAAATTGTATGGGTGGGGGCTGCAATTGGTAATGAGATAACAAAAACAAAAGTCTGATAAGCATAGTTATCTCGAAAACTCTGTTTAAGTTTTTTTTTTTGAATGATGCAGTTTTGTTCCTTGGAAAATTTTCTACAAAATACCTTTTAATAATTTTTTCTCTACAATGAACAGTTTTTCCTATGAAACCGATTTTGTGAACTCGACTCTTTCCCTTACAAAAAATTCATTCTCGAAATTCTACAAAATTAAGTCCTATTTTGTGAATACCCTTTATATAATATAAAAAAACAATTGTTGAATTTTGAGTTATTTTGTGGCGAAAATGTGTGTGGGAATTTTCGTGGGTATTTTTCGTTGTAAATTTGCAAAACTTAAATTCCGAAGAAATTTTAGGTTATGTCAAAGATCTAGTAAAAAAATATCCCAATGACTTAGAGGATTCTCTACAGGAGGAGTGCATCCACTTTAACGCATATTTGTTATCAATTAAAACTACAGAGGATGAATTTTTTACTTCAAAAAGAATGTGTACACTCATACGCGAAAATAAATTAAAGAATTTATATCCTAATTTAAATATTGCTTTACAAATTTGTTTATGCATTCCAGTTACGAACTGTTCGGCCGAACATTCGTTTTCAACTTTGAAAAGGGTAACAAATTATCTGAGAGAGTCCATTGGCCAACAAAAGTTAAACGCATTGGCCTTATTATCGATTGAAGCTGCAGTTTTGCCAGTGTTACAACTTGACGACATAATTAACAACTTCTCGACATTAAAGGCTCGGAAAAAAGTGTTGCAATGATCTATAAAATGTAAAATAAATTTTAAAGTAATACATTTTATTTCTAAAAAAGCCTTAATTTTTTTGTTTTAGGAAGCGCCGAATTTTGGAGTGCCTACAGCGTTAAAATACATAAATCCATACCTCAGGAGGTGTAGGGTATAAAAAACCGCAAAAGTTTAAAATGGACAAATGATGATGAGTTTCATGTATTTTTCACTATTTTGCATTAAAAAATTGGCAAAATCCTTATATACTACGACTACAACAAAAATTTAGTATAGGCCTTTATTAGTCTTTCGATCCGAAAATTATAAAAAGTATTGACACGGCTATATTCGCCCTTCTTGAAAATGGAAGAGTTCCCTTATCTTCTAGCTACAGTAGTATTCATAAGTATTAAGTTGCTGACAACACCAATTTCTATGTTCTTCACCAAAGAAAAAGAATATGATGGAATGGAGAAGCGTCGTTGTGAAATTCAAGGTTCCTGGAAGCTTCTCCTTATTTCTTTATTAATATGGAATTTTCCAGAACCTTCTATGTAGATTCTTTATGTATATTGTAATTCGCTGACACCATTAAAAACATGTAAACTTTTTACGATATTACGAAAAAATTCATAATATAGAGACAAAAACGCATGAGACAGGGACGTAACCAGGAAAAAATTTCGGGGGGGGTTTTCATAAAATTTGTTTTCTAATACTGAAGAAAAAACTATAAATTTCAAACAAAATTAAAATCAACAACAATATCGTTTTACTTATTTTCAAAATAAATCTTTCGGTAGATCAAAAAATAATAAAAAAATGTTTGCAAAGAAAACCCGAAGAGGAGTTTATGAAAAAAAGGATTCATTCTAAAATCGACGTATTGTTTTCATATATTTTTGGTTTTATTGCATATCTAAATACTAAAGAACATTTTTTAAAAAATAAACCGAAGTATTTACTTAGGGTTTTTCAAATAAACCTCAAACGGTATTGAAATATATTATTCAAATTCATGTCTTTTTGGATTTGAGATTTCCTCTAATTGAGGAAAAAATTTGTATTAATGAATTAGCGTCATAAACATTTTTTTTGGCACACGAAAGTTTTTAATTAAAAAATACATACCGAAGTTTTTCTTCAGTTCTGTCAAATTTAATAATTTGCTTGTTTTTTTTGATTTAGGGGGGGCTGGACACCCAAAACCCCTACACCCCCTCCTGGGTTCGTCCCTGATTTTATTTTAAAAATATTCACATTCGAATAATTATAAACTTTTACAAGATGTTTCGCTTTTATGTAAATGTCAACCGTGATTTTCGAAGGTTTATATCGAATGTCAGAACTGCAATTTTAAAATTGTTTTGATACACGGAAGTTTTTAATAAATTAAAATATCAAGGAGATTTCTCTTGAATTCTTTTAAATTTCATAACAATTCCATACATTTTTCTATTACTTCAAAGATATTTGTTCAATGTAGAGAAAAATTCACTCTATTGAAATTCAGAAAATCTTAAATAAAAATACATTTTTTAAATGAAAATTTTTTTTAGTCTGGCGAGATGAATTTACATCCTATTCAATTAAAAATTTGATTTAAACGGTGCATTTTTTAGTGTCGAACGATGTAATAGAAGTTATAAGTTTTTTTGTTTTCAGTTGCATGAAAAAGACTTGTAGTACGTTTCCACTGACTTGAAATCTGAGATTTCGGCAATGAAATCTCGAAATCTATTTTTAGTGTTTCCACTGAACTTTCTTCGGATTTCGTTGACATTTAAGTATTTATTTCATTTTCTGTGAAATTGACAAAGCTTTTGTTTAAAATGGAGAAAAATAAAATATTATTATTAATGTATAATCAAATTCAAAAACAAATAGCAACTTCTACAAGTCTAGTAAAAGGGCAAAGATATCGCTATAAGAAGCTGAGGAAAATTAAAATTCAAAATATCTTGCGACTTCGTGACAAAAGAAATTCATTAATACAAATGCTGAAGAAATTTCAGTGCAACAGAAAAATGTGGACAAAGGTACGAACTGCACTAGGGAAAAAAATCCTAATAATAAATGCACGAACTTATGTTCGCGTCGTTTGAGTATTTGTAAGGTACTGATTTTATTTTAATAAAACACCTAAATATATAGGCACAAAAAATCACTTAAACTAGACAGAATTAGGATATTATCAGCAGAGGCACGATAAGCGACCCCCGCACAGGCTATAAACCATTTATTACTTGTGTGTGTACTTTTCTTAATAGCGACAATAATAGAATACATTAGAATTGTAAATGGCCACACAGCCTCAACTCAAACTGAGTGTTACTAAACATAGATTATGATGTGTGAGAAACATCTTCTGTTTGACATTTTTTATTACTAGCGATAATTATAGATAATATTTGAAATGTAAAAGTGTTCATAAGTATTTTGAACAATAAATATTTATCATAGTTTCGGAGCTCAAAATTCTGGGAAGAGGACGTATGAGCAAACAACTACGATTTTTTCACGGAAAACTTTAGAATGTCTCTTGCAAAATTTGATTTGTTGTGTGTCGAGCTTAACGACCTTAAAAAGATGGATACAAAATATAGAAAATGCGTTCCACTGGAGAAAAGAATCGCCATTGCACTGTACTCGTTAGGATCCTCCGCCGAATACCGAAGCATTGGAAATCTCTTTGAAGTGGGTAAAGCAACGGTGTGCAAAATTGTGAAGAATTTTTGCAAAGAAGGGTGGAAAAAATTGCGCCCCACATATCTAAACTCCTATCCTCCTACTCGGGAATTAATTGAGCGAAATGTGAATGGTTTCGAAAGATTAGGATTTCCTCAGTGCTTTGGTGCTATTGGTAATTAACATTATCACTATATATCACGCATATAACCATTGAATCTATTGATGGCTGCCACATCGAAGTTCGACCTGCCACGGATGACGCAGTTGATTACTATAATTATAAGGGCTGGTACTCGACTGTGCTTCTAGCCGTGGTTGATTATCGGTAAGTGTGTTGCAGTTAATTTTCCGAAGTATTCTCTAATGACCTCTATTTATTAGAGTAGCTACAGATTTCTTTACATAAATGTCGGCAGCCCCGGACGATGTAATGACTCCCAAATATTCGAAAGCTTTGCAGTGAAAAAACAACAAAATAATCCAATTTTTAAAGAAATGTCCAAAAAAATATTTAATGTTGAATGTGTCAGTTCTTTTAATTGGAGATTCAGCATTTCGTTTTTCGAATATCATGATGAAACCCTATCCATACAGGACTACATCATCTGCTGCAGAAAAGTTGATCAACAAACGCCTATCGAAATGTCGAAGGGTTGTGGAAAACACAGCCTGAGTATGTTTCGCAAGCTACCGACAACGATACTAATGCTGAAAGAATAAGAGTTGCAATCCGTCAATATGTGTCAGGTAAATATTTATTTATTTAAAAAATTCAAAATTTGTTCGCTGAGTCTATCAGAACTTTCAACTTGTTTTTAAGTAATTAATTTCTTTCCTTTTACACTTTTAAAAATTCGGTATCAGATTCTTGTATTTCTTGCAACGCTCTCAATATTTCGTCATCAGAAGATTTCATATGCCCGAGAACTTCATCCATGTTAACTTTTCGTTTCTTTGCAGCTTTGGAGGAGAGCGGCATTTCAGTGGATGAACGGGAGACAGAAGGGAGCGGTGGTGCAGTTGATGAATGGGAGGAAGAGCAGTGGCACAATCCGACGACTCGTTTGTCACCGACACATTTGTAGATCCGTCTGCAATCCAATAGCACGCGTTTGAGTCCACATCTTCGTTTGTTTCCAGCTCAATTAAAAAATTCTGCGATTCATCTAAAATTTATAACCACAATACATAAATACATATATAAAAAATATTACTTTTCGTTTTATTTTCACCTTCATATATGCTATCTTCTGTGATGGTTTCCACGTTGTTTATTTTAAAGCTTCCCAAGAATGAATGCATTTTGCTATATAAAGGCCATGCTGACGGAGAACCGCCTGAAGGACCAATAGCTTTCTTCTCTTTTCTAAAAGTAACTAATTATTAATTTTCTTGAAAAAAATATCCCTCCACTTACCTATACTTATTGGATAAATTATGCAGCTTTATTTTGATTTCATCGGCAGTATATTGGACTCGTTTGCCAATAAAAGCCAGTGACATTTCTTTGTAAACGTGCCCATTCTTTCTGGGCCCTCGGAGGTCTTCAATTTTGTCTCTCCAGACCTCTACGACTCTACGAGCAGCTCCTCATCTTCACTACTCCAAAGAGTTCGTTTCTTGTAATTTTTCTTGCCGTTTTTTTCAATTGCAGTCATTTTTTTTTTTTTATACCCCCAACCACACTGTGGCAGGGTATACTCACTTTGTCACAACGTTTGTAACGCCCATAAGGAGGCGTGTCCGGTATGGAAAAGTATATATATTCTTGATCAGCATCACCTCCTGAGTCGATTTAGCGATGTCCGTCTGTCTGTCCGTCTGTCCGTCTGTCCGTCTGACCGTCTGTCCGTCCGCACGATAGAGGTCGCAGTTTTGGAGATATCGACTTGAAACTTTGGGTACATGTTTTTCTCGTGAATACTGAGATCAAGTTCGAGAATCAGCCAAATCGGACAAAAACTGGGCGTGGCTCCCATACACCGAAAAAAAAGGTAAAAATTGTTCAAGTCTTTTTTATTGTTGTATTCGATTGGAAATGTTTAGAAACGTATTTTTGACATGGTCCGAGGTTCCGAAGCCACATATATAAGGGTCTGAATGGGGTCTTGAGACCAAAATTTTTTTTTGGTGGATTTGATTGGAAATTTTTAGAAATGGATTTTGGACATGTTCCGGGCTCCAAAACCACCTATAATTGGGTCAAAATAGGGTTTTGAGACCACATTTTTTTATATTCGAGGTACTTCTTCCTACAGTGTGGGGGTATTTCAGCTTCGGTATAGCCGAAGATAGTCCACTCTCTAGTTTTTTTTTAACTTTAAAAAGTGTTTTGGCTAGCAGAGAGCTATATTGCCAGGGTGTCCCACAGTTGATATAGTATTGAGGTATGTTTATTGTCCATGTGACAGTGTTGTATTTATTGTATTTCTTTTTCGTTGGGCATTGATAAGCCTACTTCATTTGGTATAGTATTGAAGTATGTTTATTGTCCATGTGACAGTGCTGTATTTTTTGTTTTTGTTTTTGTTTTTGTTTTTCGTTGGGCATTGATAAGCCCACTTCCTAAGGCAATATGAGTGGGCTTGTGAATATTCTTTCTTAATTTTATGACATATTATTCATTTCTCCTTTTTTTTTTTTTTTACATTTTTATACCCCCACACTCACTGTGGCAGGGTATACTAACTTTGTCACAACGTTTGTAACGCCCATAAGGAGGCGTGTCCGGTATGGAAAAGTATATATATTCTTGATCAGTATCACCTCCTGATTCGATTTAGCGATGTCCGTCTGTCTGTCCGTCCGTCTGTCCGTCCGCACGATAGCGGTCGCAGTTTTGGAGATATCGACTTGAAACTTTTTTACATGTTTTTCTCGTGAATACTGAGATCAAGTTCGAGAATCAGCCAAATCGGACAAAAACTGGGCGTGGCTCCCATACACCGAAAAAAAAGGTAAAAATTTGTCAAGTCTTTTTTATTGTTGTATTCCATTGGAAATGTTTAGAAACGTATTTTTGACATGGTCCGAGGTTCCGAAGCCACATATATAAGGGTCTAAATGGGGTCCTGAGACCAATTTTTTTTTTTTTTCGGATTTGATTGGAAATTTTTAGAAATGGATTTTGGACATGGTTTGGGCTCCAAAACCACCTATAATTGGCTCAACATAGGGTCTTGAGACCACATTTTTTTATGTTCGAGGTACTTCTTCCTACTGTGTGGGGGTATTTCAACTTCGGTACAGCCGAAGATAGTCCACTCTCTAGTTTTTTTTTTAATTTTACAACGGATGTTTTAATGTTTGCTTAAGGCACTGTACTTGTAATCTCTTTTTCCTCGAATTCAAATATCAACTTTGGCTTCATTCAAAAACAGCACTAACTGGATGTTTAGTGCTTGATTGTTCAGTTTCAAAATATTTTCAATGTTATTATAATTATTACAAAAAGAAGACTTATTACGTATAATTGCTGTTTTGGTACATTCAAAAACAATATGTTGTATTGATTCTTTCACCTGACAAGAATCACACAAGTCGGAGTCTATCGCTCCTATTTTGTGTAAATATGTCTTGTCATAAGCATGTCCAGCATAAAGTCTATTCAAAAGTTTTATATCCCTTGGTACCATTTTTGTGCTATGATACCAAGGCTTTTTTGGCACCATCGGCGTCAACGAAACTCTGATTCCAGCTATTAAACAAACTAGAGTGAACTCTTCTAAGGGCCTCCTCCGGGGTGAAATCTGCCTTTATAGGTGCGCAAACAGCACACCTCGCAACCTCATCAACTGCCTCATTGCACGTAACACCAACATGACTTGGCGTCCACACAACGTGACACTCTTCCATGGACGAATGAAACAGTTTGTTCTGAATGTATGCAATACAGTAATTGTTGGTGTGGTTTTTCTGCAATAATTTGCAAGCCACCAGACTATCCGTAAAATAACCAGCCTGCTGACACCATCCTCAATTGCAATGTCGACGGCCTTTCTTATGGCCCATATCTCACCAAATACCGATGAACAGTTAAAATTTATTTTGAAGTAGAATTTGTGATTACTTGACACGTCAATAATCCCACATCCCGCAGCATCCGCACCCACTGAGGCATCTGTCGCAAAGACTGTGAAACACCTTCTCTCATATGATTGTATTTTTTCCGAGTATATAGCTTTAATCATTTCTTTGGGTAATTTATCCTTCTTGTTCGGTAGTGTGTTTAAGAAAATTCGTAAGTTAACCGCTTTTGTGAAAGAGCAGTCAACATGCAAATTATCAAAAATTTCCCTAAATTCATGGAACACAATACTGTAGCTAGATTTCACCCTATCAGCATTGCATATCGAATTCTACATTTGACTGTTGTTAAATTTCAATTTAATGATTTCCCTAACTGTTAGGAACTTACTACGCTCCCGCGGCGGAAATTCACCAGCTAAAGCATAAATGACATGAACCGGTGTCGATGGTGTAAGGCCCAAGCACCTACGCTAGGTGGCATTTTGAGCTGTAGTGATTTTTTTATTAACAGTTTGTGGTGTGTGTGCAGCCGTTGTACGTGCGTAATCAATTTTAGACCTAACAAAACTTTTAAACAGATTTATGGCCACTCTTGGAGATAATCCATCTTTGACCGTAGTCAAACACTTCAACAAATTCGAATTTTTTGCAGTTTCACTTATTATGTACGAATAATGCTCACCTACTGTAAGCGAAGAGTTAACGATTCTACCAAGAAATCGAAATTTTTTCACTTGCTGAATTTCAGTGTTGTCGATCTTGACACTCACTTCTTTCCTACTGCCTTTAGCAAAATAAATTACATTTGTTTTTTCCAAATTAAAAGTCAAATTCAGAGGCCTGCACCTATCTTTAGAGCGTTTGATTTGCAAATTCAGATTTTTTTCTGCACTTTCAAAGTCCCTATCATAGGAAAGAATCAAGAAATCATCAGCAAATTGATAGACTTCAGTGGAAGCATTTTCAATTTTATGTAACTCACTCGTGTAGATATTGAAAAGTACTGGCGAGAGATAACTTCCCTGTGGGAGGCCATCATTTACTTCTATTACATCTTTACCAAGCTTGAGAAATATTTTTGATAAGAAGTTAGAAATCCAGTCTTTGTATATATCCGGGATGTTTAATTTGCTGAGAATTTGATACAGGATATCCACACGCACACAATTGTATGCATTGCTGATATCCAGCACCAACGCAATCACTTTGAAACCAATTTTTTTGAGAACCGCAATTTTGTGAAGGAGTTCATTTAAGCACATAGAAGTGGATTTTCCTTTTCTGTAAGCATAACACCTACTAGGAAGGACATCCCCTTCATTTAGCAAGTCTGTGAGACGATTTTTAACCATAAGATTAATCGATTTCAAAAGCACCGAAATTAAAGAAATTGGACGAAAATTCTTATAATCTTCTAAATTTTTATCGCGTTTGGGTATAGGTACTATCTTTATTGTTCTCCACAAATCCGTAATGTGGCAGCCTAAAAAGGCATCGTTTAGAGCAGTGAGCATAGACTTTTTCGAAAAAACCGAGAGCGCTCTGAGCTTTTCATATGTAATCCTATCATTACCACCCGCTGATGGTCTCGACTTATTTTTCAAAATATTCAAGAATTCATCATACCAGAAAAAAAATTTACTCGACGCAACAGTACTTACACCAGCCCAGCGTACCGTTGGAGAGCCCGATGGGACCTGATCCTTGAGATATTTTAAATAACACAGATTGTTATCGTCATTCCATGTCTGACGATCTGCATATCGAGCATTTCCCTTCACATTTCTTACAAAACGCCAAGCAGATCTGGTGTTTGGTTGACTATTCAACATATCAACGCTCCTATTGAAACTATTTTTTTTGGCCTCCTTAACCGCTTCCCTCCAATTTATCATTGCATTTAAAGCCGCCTCAAAATTAGAAGGAGACGGAAAACGGTCACACTTTTTGCGTGCAGCAATTTGTAACCTAAACAAGGATTTCAGACCATCATGCCACCAGTATTTCGGTTTGTGATTCTCATTCAAAACAAACGTTGCATTATTCATCTCCTCAGTAAGGACAGTTGTGATTTGACCTAAATTAGGTTCCAATTGAACATTATTTAGAGAACTCAACAGCTTGTTCTTTGCCAAAAACCTCGCAGATCTCGGTGTAACACTCGATATCTCGATCAGAACAGGGTAGTGGTGACTACCACCTAGCATGAAAGGGATAACACTCCATTCAACTTATATACTAGAATTAAGAAATGTTAGATCCAACACTGATCCGCTAGCAGCATTCAGATCGCGCTTAAAAGTAATAGCACCATTATTTAGACAGACAAAATTTGTTGCTCCAATAAGCATCTCAAGACGAGAACCTCTTGAAGATTCGAAGAAATCGCCCCATTGCTTGGTGCGCGCATTAAAATCACCAGCCAGGATTACATTCTCCAAAGGCTCCAGAAAATCAAGTAAACGCGACATTTTAAATAACAAAGAACAAATAACAAGGTTACATGTTAAATTAAGCGTTTGCACTATAACTATATCACTAGCAGTGTTAAAAGAGAGTTTTTTGAATCGAATTGATTTTTTAAGTCCTATGGCTACACCACCATAACCATCTGACCTCGTTTTTTTAACTAAATTAAAATTAATTAAATTCTTATTATTATTGGAATCGTTACGAGAGAAAATTTCACTAAGACAACAAATTTCAATGTTATGATTATTTAAAAAATATTCGATACTACCAGAGTTGGTTTTTAATGACTGACAATTATATTGTAAAATTTTCATTAAAAGTATTCATTGCTGATGTAGACTGTGAAATCAAATCCACATCTAAATTTGTATAAAGTCGCTTGAAGCGATCATTGAAATGTGAGATTGCACTTAAAACAGTGGGATTATTTTCCTTAGTAAAAACGTCATTTACAAATTTAAAAAATTCAGTGGTTATTTTTTCTAGCTCAGACACTCTGTGCAGATTTGGCACCTCAAAGGCCACACCATTGTTTTGCTCCTTATGTTTATACACCGCAGGCTGAGTATTTGAGACAGTTTTTTGTGCCGAGTGTCCATTTTTAGGTACCACACCCGCACGCTTAGCAACAGAATTATAGGTTTTCGGAATGAGAATTTTGTTGATCTCCCCATCCTTGTTCTTCAATTGAGATTGACTATTGAAAGTATCAGGAAACTCCTGATCATATTTATTAAAAAAATCAAAACGGTTGTCCGAAAAAGACGAATAAGTGTTAAAAGCCTCTTTACGGGAAAGTTTTTTGATCGTCATCACTTTGTTAATTTCATTTTCTTGCAACCACTTTTTGCACTTGTTTTTCTCATTTGACTTATGTGTAGTTTCACCACAAAGTATGCATTTCACTGCATTGCACATCGGCTCACACCCACCACCACAATTCAAACATCTCTTACTAGAGCGACAGCCTTTTTGAGTATGGCCCAAGCGACCACAATTCCTACATTGCCTTACAGGTGGATAATAAACATCCACAGTCAGAAGCGTGTAATTTAGAAAAACTTCTTTGGGCAAATCGTTGCCAGCAAATCCAATTTTTACCGAAAAAGTTGGGATAAAATTGTTCGAGTCCCCAAAATCTCTCTTTGAGAAAAGTTGAACCGACGTAACCCGGACAACAGATTTTATATTTTCCTTAATCTCTTCATCGGAGAAATCCAAAGGCACGTTACGAATAACCCCATACGATTCCAAAAATCCTTTGGGTATAAAGGCACGCAAATTTTTCCTTCTTAGTTCTTTATTGCGAATCAAGGAATTCGCAAATGACACGCTTTCAAAAGTGATTTTGTACATTGTTGCACCTGTCGCCTTTATCGCAACTATGCCTTTAATCTTAAGATCTTTTATTTTACTCCAGAGGTATAGTCCGTTCCTGGTACGTTTGTTAGGTAAAGTCTCCGCCGCGGAGGTATCCACCAACACAAAAACATCACCAACATGGTCTGCTGGATAAAGGAGATCAGCTCCACTACCCTGAACACTATTTTTATTTGAAATAATCACATTATTTTCCGCATTTTCACTGTTGCTATGCGGCATTTGGCCGCCATTTTTTTTTAAAGAATTTTCATGGTCCGCCATCGCCATTGCAATATCACTGACTTGGTCAATTTTTTATTTTTTATTGTTAATTTCGTCATTTTTCTGATTAGGATCGCCCGGATCACACCCCAGAGGAAACCCCCGACTCCCATTACTTGAATGAAAATCCTCGAATTCCCTCTGCGACGCCATCCACGACTGCGAAGTCATGGCGTCGCTTTTCCTTTTCGTCACTGACACCTCGCAAAATAAAGACTCACCAGAACAGCAAAAACAAAAAAGAAAAATAAAATAGTATGAAGCAAAAACAGTAAAATTCTGTCTTAGAAACAGAGACCAAAAGAACTTTTCGTTTAATTGAATTTAAAGAAATCTTTACCACCAACGCAAACGAAAAACTAGAGAGTGGACTATATTCGGCTATACCGAAGTTGAAATACCCCCACACAGTAGAATGAAGTACCTCGAACATAAAAAAATGTGGTCTCAAGACCCTATTTTGAGCCAATTATAGGTGGTTTTGGAGCCCAAACCATGTCCAAAATCCATTTCTAAAAATTTCCAATCAAATCCGAAAAAAAAAAAAATTGGTCTCAGGACCCCATTTAGACCCTTATATATATGGCTTCGGAACCTCGGACCATGTCAAAAATACGTTTCTAAACATTTCCAATGGAATACAACAATAAAAAAGACTTGAAAAATTTTTTTCGGTGTATGGGAGCCACGCCCAGTTTTTGTCCGATTTGGCTGATTCTCGAACTTGATCTCAGTATTCACGAGAAAAACATGTAAAAAAAGTTTCAAGTCGATATCTCCAAAACTGCGACCGCTATCGTGCGGACGGACAGACGGACAGACGGACGGACAGACAGACGGACATCGCTAAATCGACTCAGGAGGTGATACTGATCAAGAATATATATACTTTTCCATACCGGACACGCCTCCTTATGGGCGTTACAAACGTTGTGACAAAGTTAGTATACCCTGCCACAGTGAGTGTGGGGGTATAAAAACACAAACCGCACTCGCCAAGAGCCAAAATGGAAGTGCAGTCATTTTTTAAACTTTATTTCAAAAAACCTTTCTTTTCGACATTTCTTTTTGACAGTTCTTTGAAACTTCAGGTTGCCATTTTCATTCAAGGTTGGAATTTTTGGTAGGAAAAGGTTTGTTCGTTTTATTAATTTTAAGATTTCGACTGGATCTCTACGAAATCCTGTTGTAAAAGAAGATTTCAAAATCCAAAAAATGTATGCGAAAACCTATAGGATTTCGGAAGATTTTTTGAAATCCCAGATTTCGAGCCGGTGGAAATGTACTATTACATTATACGCAGGCCCGTAGCCAGGATTTCGGTTCGGGGGGGCTTGAAAAAAAAAATATTTTTTTAAAGCATATTTTTGATTCTAATTTTGACCGCAGCTATTATATTGATAACCTTTTAGAGGATCAATCGTAACATCCCAGTGAAATGAGATCATGGATAATGAAATCAGTCTGTTATTAAAATCATTGTCAAAAAATCGCAGTTTCCTTCTATTTTTATACCCCCACACTCACTGTGGCAGGGTATACTCACTTTGTCACAACGTTTGTAACGCCCATAAGGAGGCGTGTCCGGTATGGAAAAGTATATATATTCTTGATCAGTATCACCTCCTGAGTCGATTTAGCGATGTCCGTCTGTCTGTCCGTCTGTCCGTCTGTCCGTCCGCACGATAGCGGTCGCAGTTTTGGAGATATCGACTTGAAACTTTTTTTACATCTTTTTCTCGTGAATACTGAGATCAAGTTCGAGAATCAGCCAAATCGGACAAAAACTGGGCGTGGCTCCCATACACCGAAAAAAAAGCTAAAAATTTTTTATTGTTGTATTCGATTGGAAATGTTTAGAAACGTATTTGTGACATGGTCCGAGGTTCCGAAGCCACATATATAAGGGTCTAAATGGGGTCCTGAGACCAATTTTTTTTTTTTTGTGGATTTAATTGGATATTTTTAGAAATGGATTTTGGACATGGTCCGGGCTCCAAAACCACCTATAATTGGCTCAAAATAGGGTCTTGAGACCACATTTTTATATGTTCGAGGTACTTCTTCCTACTGTGTGGGGGTATTTCAACTTCGGTATAGCCGAAGATAGTCCACTCTCTAGTTTTTTAATAAAAAGTGGATTTTTAAACTTTAAAACAAATTAACAAAATATTGGCCATTAATCGCCAATATCTCGTAAGTGGTCGAAAATCATATTACAAAAGAATATCTGCTGGATCTTTCCACATACTTAAAATATGCAAATTGTACATGAAACAATCGGGACTGAAATAAGGCCGGGATTCCAATCCCTACTGCAGACATTGATATTTTATCGTCCAGATATTCATGAAGATTTTCCAATTTATTAACATGGTTAGGTCACAAAAGACCAACGGTTGCAGTGTAAATCCCCTTTTATTATTATAACCATGGTTAGGTGAATCAAAGCCAAGAAGAAGTATCTGAAAATGTTGGTAATTCGATATATCGCTCATTCTCTGCAATAACGGTACAACTAAAAAAATCATATTGTTGGGAAATCATGATTTGAAACTTAAAATTTCCGTTTTTTATTTGGATTTCAGCACTTGGAATGTTTTTAAAAAAGGTTAAAATACATCAAAAATTAAATATATGAATTCTGCCTTTTGACAGCATGCCGATAAATATCTGAGGATCCTAGTGGCATTCATAACTTCAAAAACCCGAATTTTGAGTTGTGTCAGGAAATAACCGATATATGCAAATTGGACCGGTTCCTTTGTATATAAAAATTACTTATGTGAAGTTTGGAGCCAATCAGATAAAGAAAAGTCGGCGCGGAATGCACTTCTTTTTCCCCATACAAAAATTAAAAACATTGGAAATAGTGCTCGGATTTTGATGACACTTTATACTTTATCCGATTGGCTCCAAACTTCACATAAGTCATTTTTATATACATAGGAACCAAACTAACCCAATCGGGCCCTCGAGCACTCATTTTGAACAAAGCTTATATTTTCATAAGTGAAATAACAATTTTAAAATATAAATTTTAGTTAAATTTTCTTTTACTTTAAAATTTAAACTTTTTTGACTTGAGAACCGATATTTGCCTGTGATATATTTTGAATTGAACCTCAATGCAAGATATAAAATATTCTTCAACGGATGAAGTGCCAGGATGTGAACGTGATGTCTGCTTAGGAAGTTTTGGAAGCTGTAGGTCCGTTTGAAAAACATTTACGACCAGTTTCGAAGCAGAATTAAAAAATGACTTTCTTCGGCATTTTGCCGATACTTTTATAGGGTATCCACAAATATAATGCATTTTTAGGCGGTGTTGTCAAAGCCATGGACTTTTCTTGAAGAAAAACCGACAACGGAAGAGTAAGACTGAATCGTTTGTCCCAAACAAGAAGACTGACAAGAAAATTTGACTTTCCAAACATTGGTTCTAATAAAAAAAAAAAAAGGATTTTTAGATGCTTTTTGTGGGAATTTCAGTACTAATATACTGGCAACAATGCTTTTATGATAAAGTTTCAGTCCCATTACTTCCTGATATTCAGTAAAAAAAAACAACAAATTTCGGGGGGATTCAGCCCCTCAAGCCCCCCTCTCCCTGGCTACGTGCCTGATCATACGTTTTTCTTTTATAAATTTAGTAAGAATATCAATATGATAATTTTCTAAACTGAACAATTTTTGAAAACCCCCTGAAAGAAAATCCTGGGTGCGCCACTGACTGTAGTATTAAAGCAAAACTCATAATAATTGGTACAGAGGTAGGTAAGTTATGGTAAGACTGACCAAATATTAATGCTAGGGTACTGAAATATAAAAATTACACTGCGTTACAGTGAAAAAAAAACGCGGTACGACATATAGCCAGTCTAGGGGTCGTGAGTCGTGACATACATTACTAACGCCCACAAGTTAGTAAAAACTGCTATATCTCAGATGTTTTTGATCACAAGAAAAATTTGCCATGAACATACTATAAGACCCCATAATCTGGGTTACAAATGGCCGCGATTAGACAATGGGCTTGGCACCGCCCATACAAGTCAACATTTGAAAATGCTGTAATAGCGCTCCCACACAATGTTTTCCAATGAAATTTGGCAAATGGCTTCATGGTATCATTTCTAAGCTAAATGCAACATATCGGCGTAATTGGGCAAAGGGGCGTGGTACCGCCCATACAAACCAATATTTCAAATTGCTGTAACTGGCCTCTCATTTAATGTTTTCCAACAAAATTTGGCAAATGGTTTCATGTTTTCAACTCTAAGCTAAATGCAACATATCGGCGTAATTGGACAAAGGGGCGTGGCACCGCCCATACAATTCAATACTTCAAAGTGCCATTCTTGGGCTCCCATTGAATATTCTTCAACGGGAAATGGTTCTATGCCTTTAATGCAACATATTGGACACCGGTTTTAACGACGAACCCAACGGCCCCACATACCCGTCCAACCGACCGAGGGGCACTTCCGCATGACGCACGGATTTGGTGACCGAACAGCCGTAATCCGGATTACGCTGTGCAACCGATCGCGGGTAAACATATCTTGAAATTCGTTTCAGCTACAGATTAAAATCATCAGCTGATAAAACGCATATTAATAAAACACGAATTAGGTTATGAATGCAATAGAGAATTCTTCCAAACATAACATTAATATATATATTTGTCCAGGTCTGTCTGTCTTTCTGTCTGTCTATCTATATGTCTGTCAGTCCCTAACGGTAACGGATTCAAAATTAACAACTTCAATTAAAAAATTTTTTTAAGTTGTTAACCTTCTTTTTTTTTTAAATGTTAGCCATTCTGGTGGTTTGTCCACACGACGAGGCGATTGTGAGAAGGAACCAGAGTCACTTACAATATATTCACACATATATTTTTTTTATAAGTGTTAGTCGCCCTGGTGAGGAATCGAACCCACAACGCAGCGATTGTAAGTAAGATGAAGAAGACAACGAAACGCTTACTCACCAAAGCCACTTTGACTTATACAATAACTTTAGCTAATATCGATTAACTTCAGCAAGCTGTATGCAAAACGCTTTCACGTATATACACACACAAAAAATCATTTCACATATAAACAAAAATAGCTTCGACCTAAAGCTGCCACCTTTAAGAAAATAACACTGGCACAAGTTGCCACCTAACACCAACGCGAAATACCGCAGCAGCAGCGAAACTTACTCAAAAATGTTTCTGGCAAATGTGATATTCGAATAAAAAATTCCCGAAAAAAAATACTACAAAATGAACACTTTTCTTAGAAGTCACTCAAAAAATTGTAAAAGGGGAAATCAAAACTTAAAAAAATTTATATCTCGGAAAGCAGATTTTTGCTACAAAAAAAGATTCAAATTCGGTTTTAATACGTCAAAATACAAAATACGAAAAAAAAATTTTTTTAATCCAATGATTAAATCGCTTTGCAATAAAAATAATCGGAAATAATGTTTAGCCGTAACAGGTGAAAACCTGGTAAGGTGGCAACGCTAGCCTTTTGGCAGTATTATTTCCTTAAAGGTGGCAAAGGTAAATCAAAGCTATATTTGTTACTTTTTGTGTGTATAAAAGTTCACATATTTCACAAATGATATTTATATGTGTATATAGCTTATGGAGTTCACCTAATCGCCATTAGTTGAAATCATATTATAGCTGGATGTGGTCTGTTGGTTAGAGCTTAGGCCTATAGCTGCGGCAGTCATAGGTTCAAGCCCGGTGCCGGCCGTAGTTTTTGTTTTTTTAATTCCATTGCTTCATATTTATACCCCCACACTCACTGTGGCAGGGTATACTAACTTTGTCACAACGTTTGTAACGCACATAAGGAGGCGTGTCCGAGGTTCCGAAGCCACATATATAAGGGTCTAAATGGGGTCTTGAGACCAATTTTTTTTTTTGTGGATTTAATTGGAAATTTTTAGAAATGGATTTTGGACATGGTCTGGGCTCCAAAACCACCTATAATTGGCTCAAAATAGGGTCTTGAGACCACATTTTTTATGTTCGAGGTACTTCTTCCTACTGTGTGGGGGTATTTCAACTTCGGTATAGCCGAATATAGTCCAGTTTCTCTCTAGTTTTTTATTTTTTTAATCTTTCATTTTTAATTGTTTTTTAATGTAACTGTTCAACTTTACACATTAGGCGACAATTACATCATCAAACAAAATTTAATAAAAGTTCACATATTTCAGAAATTTAAAAAAAAAAAAAATTACATATAAAAACATAGAAAATATTTTTGAATCTAAATATACACAATTTAAAAGTGGAAGTTGAGCAGTTGGAGACTAGCGCAGTTTTCCCCGTTCTGTTTCATGAACGCACCAGAAAATTATTTGTGCACTTCTTTTGATTCTTCTTCTTCTTCGAATTAAAGTGAAAAATATGCTTAAAATAAGCGAAAAAAGAAAATTAATCAAACTATGCACGAACTGATGTCCGCGTCGTTTGAGTATTTGTAAGGTACTGATTTTATTTTAATAAAACACCTAAATATATAAAGGGTATTCATTTAAAGTGCTTAAAAGAACTGTCAAATTTCATATATTTTGACTGCTCATCTGCACAACTGAATCGTTTCCGAGGGGTTTACCACTTTATATGAATCGCCCTATAGGCACAAAAATTCACTTAAAACTAGACAGAATTAGAATATTATCAGCAGAGGCACGATAAGCGACCCCCGCACAGGCTATAATCAATTTATTACTTTTGTGTGTACTTTTCTAAATATTAGAAATGTAAATTATCACATGTACAAGTGTCATATTTGGACATCCTGGGGGGGGGGGGGGGGGGTGTCAGAAAAGACGATAGATGGAATCGATCTTTTGATAATAATTTTTCTTACGATAACTATAGCGATAACTATAAGCAAAACTACCAGAATCAAAGAAGTATGCCCGCTGAGGTGATGGAAGTTTAGACCTTTGAGATGTAGATTATCCGCATGCAGTTCGGAAATTTGCTTCTTGAGTTGATCAATTTCCTTGGTGTGATTGATGACAACCGATCCTAGAGGTTTCATGGAATGCTCGGATAAGTTTTCAATTTCCTTCGTCAAAGATGTGGAAAATGTGTTGTTAATACCCGAAAAGACATTATGGGGTGCGATTTGCGTGGCTCCTGGAATGCGCACAGTACATCCTGCTTCCAGAGTTGAAATTTCTTGATTCGGCAATTCGATGATTTTCTGATGGGCAGAACTACACTGTATTTGTGCTGCAGTTCTTTTAAAGTTCTTAAAGAGACATTTGTTTTTGCTGTGAAGCTCTTTCCAGAATGGAGATGTTTCATTTCTATAAATGTGCAGTCGTGTGCATTAAGCTGCTTTAAAGGTGATATTCCGCAGGAATTGTCGTTGGCCTCAATCCATGCCCAGCTGTTTTCGCAGACGAGATACTGGTCCGAAAATTTGTTACATTGATTGATAGTGACTTCCGACATTAAATGATATGCGTCAACTCTCTGAATCGGCATAGGAATAATTTTGTATAGTTGCGACGAATAACTGTTAAGCAGCGGTATCGTAACTCTGATTACCAATTTATTTATTTATTTATTTAAGCCAATGATTCAACTTAGGATCTACAGGCTAGATTTACAAAAAATAGTACTTATATATTAAAATTTAAAAATATATGTACATAAAACTAATGGTAATTATTATTTACACGCTCTTTAAACATAAGTTTTGGCAAAAAAAATCTATTTCAATACTTAAAGCTACTTCATTAAATTCAATAAGCGACCTCATAAGCGGTTGATTCGCAGCATAATTTGTTTTATAACACTTAATAGCAAAAATCTTATTCTGACGAGTAGTTCTGATTGGAACAAAAAAATTGATTAGACTTAGCAACATTGAGCAATCGATATTGCCACAAATGATATCGTAGACAAACATCAAAGAATTGATAATGCGTCTACTCTCTAACGATTTCAGATTAATGAGTAAACAACGCGACTTATAAGAAGGAATCGGTTCTTGAAAATTTAATGAAAAAAGTGCAAATTTTAAAAATTTCTTCTGTACCCTTTCAAGGCGATTTGTATGAATAGCATAAAACGGATTCCAGATAATTGCAGCGTATTCCAGCCTTGATCGTACAAATGCAGTGAAAAGAAGCTTATACGTGTAAGGGTCCCGAAATTCGGAACTATTACGACGTACAAATGCTAACATTGCATATGCTTTCGGTATTATGTAATTCAGATGATTAACAAATGTTAACTTAGAGTCAAGCAAAACACCCAGATCCAGCATTTCATTTAAAAACTTTAAACGAGAAGTCCCAATAAAAAACGACGATATAATATTGCTGTTTAATTTAGAGAAAGTGACGTGAAAACACTTTTTAACATTTAGAGCTAAACAATTTGTAAGGCACCACGCATTTAACCTATTTAAATCATCTTGTATTAAAAAAGCATCGGTTACGCAGTTAGCTTTTAAAAATATTTTAAGATCATCCGCATATAAAAGATAATTACATTTATGAAAGCATGAACCAATATCATTAATAAAAAGAAGGAAAAATAGCGGCCCAAGAATACTTCCTTGGGGAAGAGGCAACAAAAGATTTAGATTTAGTACCCTCCACAAGAACATGGCAAAGCCTATCGCGCAAGTATGATTCTATCCATTTCAAAAAAGCAGAGTGAAATCCTAGTTTTTTCAATTTTAACACCAGAATTTTATGCGACACTTTATCAAAAGCTTTTGAAAAGTCAGTGTAAACAGTGTCAACTTGGCACCGCTCTTCAAAGGCTGAAAAGCAATACGATGTGAAAGCCATCAAATTTGTAACTGTCGATCGCCCAGTTGAAAGTTTTAAAATGGGGCGATAATTCGAAATAACATTTTTACTACCGCTTTTGAATACAGGCGTAATGTGCGCAATCTTCCATCTATCTATAAAAACATGGCACAATGGATTACAAATTGAAGAAGCATAATTTTTTAAAAACAAAGGAGAGAAACCATCACAATCAGCCTTAGCAGACATTTTTAGATTTTGTATGCCTCTCATTACGTCACTTTCACTAATGTTCAAAGAGCCAAAATCAATAGAAGAACAAACATTATCAAATTTAGAGCTATCAATTGAAACGGTATCAGATTCAAAGTTTGACATAAAAAAATTTGCAAAAAGGTTTGAAATACCAACAGCAGAATTAGAAATATTTCCATTGAAAGTCATCATGGATGGAATATCTGAACGTGATTTTTTCGATTTGACAAACTGCCAAAACAATTTTGGATTACTTCTAATGCTATTCTCAAAATTCAAGATGTAGTTCTTGTACAAAAATTTTTCCAAGACAGTAAACTCCTTCATATAATGCAAATATTTGATTTTATCGTTTATATCATATGTGGCCTTATACTTATTGAAAAATTTGTTCCTTAAGTTTTTTAGCTTTTTAAGGCCTTTAGTATACCAAGGTAGCTTGTATACCTTTTGTTGAACCACTGGAACATATTTAATGCAAATGTCGTTAATTTCAGTACAAAACAAATCAAAACAACCAGCAGTATCACAGTTAGAAAATTTACAACTCCAATCAGTACTATCGATAATAGCGTTTACATTTTCAAAATTACATAAATTAAAATTAAAATTTAGTTTATCATAAATTTTAGGCAGACTTAAAAACTCATAAAACTCAACATGGAGAACGAGTGGAATGTGATGCATGTCCGAAGGAGAGATCGGAAACATACACTCCTCCAATTTATATTTGATAGTATCGCTAATGAAAATTAGATCCAAAATACGATCCAATTTATTAACAAAGTGGTTAATTTGGACAAGATCGCAGCAGAAAAAACTATCAAGCACATACATTTCATTTGCGGCATTAACATTAGTTGGAGTAAGATTAGACTCATTTGCAATATACGACCAAGAGAGTTTATTGAGATTGAAATCACCTAAGACACAAAAATAAGCGTTGGTTTTATCTATATCCGATAAATTCAAAATATTATCTACATGAGCAAAATACAAAAAGTCTGAGCTATTAGGTGGGATATAAGATACGCAAAAAATAAATACTTCCTTAGATCCAAAAACAGAAACACATAGTTGATCAAGCAAAGTATCATCGTTACTTAGCTTATGTACAGATGAACGCAGTGTCCGGCTTACCGCAATCAGCACACCCCACCTCTTTGGCACCCCGTCTTAAGAGCGTCTCTGTCCTTACGATAGACTTGGTAAAGAGAGGAATCAAAAAATTCACCATCGCCGAAATCTTCATTCAGCCATGTTTCCACGAAAATAACAACATCATAATCCATTTGAGATGTAGTAGGCAAAACAGTATTTGATTTTGTCCTAAGACCTGATATATTTTGAAAGTAGACCTTCAGGGACTGTGTTTTAGATATATTTGTAGTTAAGTCGCTTGTTCTACATTCGTCGCCTTTTGAAAAAACTCGAATGGGCGAACTTTAATATTAGCCGGCCACAAAGTAGGATCGAAGAGCTTTTCATAAAGAGTGGAAGCTACACCCAACTTAAAGTTGATGCTTCGTAAGTTGACAAAGTTCGCATCTCTTTTCATAAGACTGTAGCAAGCCAATTGGTTTTCGTTAATATTAGCATATTTTTGAACATAAGTGATTATTTGGTCGCTTGTAACTGATGACTTAAACGATGAGAGATGCACCCACTTCTTTTTTACAACAACATCCAACTCATTGTTTTCGTTGCTCCCAACAACAACATTTGCATTCTTCTTTGTTTTCCTTCGGCTCACATTCTTCCAAACAGAGGGGAGAGAAGGAGCAGCGAGCGAGAGAGGACCAGTGGCACCTGCAATGAGCGAGTGCGGTCCGGCGACGACAGGAGGGCTAGAGGGCATCATAGGCAAATTAGCAGCAACGGTTTCTGCGTAGCTAGTAGGAACTCCAACAGTACGATTGACAGAAGTAGCAGGCGATGTCGGAACAGGGGCCAGAGCGGCGCATGACGTTGAAGCATCAGCAGAGATAGTAAGAGCAGCGGAGTGCATGCCAGTTTTATTTGTCGGCTCAACAGCAAGTGGCGGAATAATATTGTTGTTGTTTTGAATTATTGAATTGTCATTTAACAGCTTGGTCTTATCATTTAAGGCATCAAAAATAGTGGAACAAAGATCTTTCACTTCTTTTGAAAGAGAAGAAATAGCAGAAGAAACTTCATTTTCGTTCAATTTATTTTTCACCGAGTACAGTTCTAATTGCATGTTATAAATTTTTTGAGTTAAAATTTTTTTTTCATCCACTAGAGAGCTTATCATTATGAGCGCACGGGCATTTTCACGTTTAAGAGAAGTCATTTCATTAAAAAGCGATTGAAGAGTTATTTTATTTGTGTTGTCATCAGTAAGAGATGAAACCGGTTTAGGCTGTTGGGATACATTAGCTGACGGAAGGGGCGAACGAAGAGAGTCTCGCCGCTCGACCGCACAGGCATTGCAAAAAAATGGACTGTTTGAGCTTTTCAAGAACTCCAAATCTCCTTCCAAAATATTTACACAATTTAAATGAAATATTTCATTGCACTTTGCGCACTGCACCTTGGGTTGTATACGATCGACCTTTTGGCCACAAAACACAAGGCATTGTTTTTATTCAATTTCCTCCGTATATTTACTTAAAAACGTCTATTTCGTTATTTAATTAAGAATACTTTTACAAATTACAGGAGCGAAAGAAAAACACGACCGTTCATTACAAAGTTCAACTCTTCGATTTATTTATCTCCTATTATCGCCCCTCTTGCTGTCAACAATTTATAGATAGCTTGAAGCTCGTTCGATTGTCTTCCAGGTAATTTCAGTTTTTCTGGAAGATGTTCTCTTTTTTTTTGGATCTCCGATTTCAGCTGCGGAGGTGTGATCAAGTCTGGGTTTAGTTTTCCGTGATTGACGTCAATTAAAAGTTCGATAACTTCTGACTGAATTGTTTCGCTCTCTTCGACTATGTTGCTCAGCTGTTTCGTCATCATAAAGAACTTGACAGATTCTTGGTATACGTGGTAGTTCTCTTCCATGGTTGAAGTGATATTGTCTACTCTCATCTGTAACTCCGTAAGATGCAGATTTACTTCGTCCGTAGTGCGTTTAAGAATATTAACTGTTGAATCGACAACGGAAGTTTGGCTCTTTATCAAATGCTGCAGATCATTTTGGTTGTCTAACAAGTTCTTCATATTGCTTTCCATATATTCACGGTCATCCGCATCCATCATTCCGAAAAGAATATGGGACATAGATCCAAAAAATTCAAATGGTGCTCTCCTTCTCCTTTTATCCTATCGTACAAACAGATATTTATTTGTGTCCTTTACCTTGTTTATTTTGATTTCAATATTGTCGATGACTGTGTTGCATTGCTCTTCAAACGCTTGCAATTTGTCACAGCTTTTTCTAATTTTCTTTGAAAACGTGTCAGCATGATCCACTACTTGGAAGAATGCGTGCATGTCGTAATAAATCATTAAATTCCAAGATGAAGCTACCACCTCTGTTACGGTGTAAATCCATGAATTCCTTTACAACGTAATTTTTGATACGCTTAAATGCATCTATGTAAATAAGAACCAACTAAATTACAATGACATTTGATGCTCTCCCTTTCGCTTCCGTTTTTCTAAAATCTTTGTTAACCGTAACAAAGTTACAAAATCTTTCTGTTCAATTGTTGGTATTAATAAATCATTGAAAAACACAAGTGTATGTATAGAAATATGAAAATTTGTAAATTATAAGAAATTTAATAAATTAATAAACTTGCAGATTTTAGCTGCTGTGTATAATCAGCTCAAAGTACGTTTTTTGTTAGAGTACCAAGCGACCGAACATTTCTAAAATACTTTGGCTAAAACACTTTGCGTATATATATACTTCTGAGAGTATAAAATACTTTGGAAAAAGGAAAAACTCGTGCCACTTCACGAGCATTTTGTGAACGAGTTTCTGCCACGCGTACCGACATAACCTCCACCGAAGTTCGTCATGCCGGACCCAACTGGAGATGAATCACCGTCTGGAAGCGATCGAGCAGCACAGCGTGACACACCCAGGGACATACCCGCATCCTCCGCAGCAACTGCCGCATCATCCACTCAGGCTCTTAAATCACCGGTCGGAGATCGCGTAGCGCCCGCTGCAAATATTGCGACCGTTGTCACCAAGGTAAAAGCACCAGCATCAACTCCAAAATCGTCAGCTAAGGTAGGAAACTTATCATTTAAAACTGCTCTGCCTTCCACTCGCTCTGGTCTTAGGCGTAAAGAATCAATCGCTAAACGCATTCGCACTTCTACTAAGCTCAATACCAAAACTAAAACCAAAGATCAACAGGTTACATGGCAAACCCTAATCCCTAGCTCGTCGAGTATTAATCCCATTTCAACAAGCTCTACTAGCTCAAACGCTAACGTGCCGACGTCACAAATGTCTACACTTTCGATAAACGGCACTGCCAACAACAATGTTTCGCAGCAACGCTCGCTATTTGGGGCTATACATAACTCCTTCGTTCCAGTGGCATCCAGCTCAGCGATGTTTGATAATTACGCCAACAACAATCAACAAAGTTCTGCCGTGTGCGCTCCACAGCCTACAGCCTCTCGTTTTGGTGCTAATTATGTTAACAGTGCAAAATCTGCTAGTAACATAGGCTCTGTTAACGCAAATGCGAATGGAATGACGGCGAATAACATTTTTTACAATCCAAGCTCGTCCTCCTTTGCAGCGCCGACATACTCACAAACGCCATTTACTTCTGCACCATCTCACGCGATCTCCTTTCCATACAGCAGTAATCTGAGTTACACTCAGCCCAATATGAATCCCTTATTCAATTCAAATTTTACCAATAGCCAAAATCCATTCTTTAGCCACCAAATCCCAACCTCGTCATTTTGCCCAAATTTGAACAATATTACGGCTGATATATCATTATCAACATCACATATAGCAGCGCGTCATGCCATCAGTAAGGATTTACCGAGTTTTGCAGGAAAACCTGAAGACTGGCCTATCTTCATAACAAACTACAAGCAATCGACGGAAAGATGAGGATTTACCGACCAAGAAAATTTAATTCGACTCCAAAAATGTTTAAGGGGAGCTGCTCTGGAAGCTGTAAAAGGCAAACTTATGATGCCCAGTACAGTTTGTGTTGCAATCGAGACGCTACGCATGTTATATGGTCGCCCTGAGATCATACACCAAGCTTTGCAGAAGAATTTACGAAACGAGCCCACTGTGCGCAGAGAGAGACTAGACACTTTGATAAATTTCGCGTTGGCTGTACAAAATTATCGAACAACAATGCAGGCTATGGGTCTCTCCGACTATTTGAACGATCCTATGCTTCTTAATGAACTCGTAGAAAAATTACCTGCAGATTTAAAATTAGATTGGGGAAAATATCGAATCACATTACAACGAGTAGACATTGTTTGCTTTGATAGTTGGCTTTATAACTTAGCAACGTGTGCATCTCAAGTAACTATTTTTTCGCCGCAGGTAGCAGAATCAAAAAATTCTAACTAGTCCACGACGTCATTGACGACAACGGAACTAAGTCTTTACCGATTTCATGTTTCAAATGCATAAACAATCATAGCTTATTTGAGTGCCCCGATTTTATCGCCTTGAATGTGAGCGAAAGGTGGAACTTTATCCGTTCCAACTATTTATGTTTACGCTGCTTCAAAAAGCACCATCTAAAGAGATGCAACTCTAAACGACAATGTGGAGTGGATAGTTGCAAAATGCCGCACAACTCATTATTGCGTAGCCGAAATGAATGGCAACAGCGCCAACAACAACAATCACAAACAGCAAGTCAAGCTCTCCTCTTTCATGCCAGGGAAAATGTTCTATTCAAGTACATTCCTGTAACTCTTTTCAGCAATAACTGCGCTCTTAACACTTACGCGTTAATTGATGAAGGTGCATCTTGCTCTTTAATTGAGAGTGAATTAGCTGAGCAGCTTGGGCTTGATGGTCCCATCGACGAATTGTGTTTGCAATGGACTGGCGAAATAACGCAAAAAGAGGAACAATCAAAAACAGTTTCTTTGTACATATCTGATCGTAAACACAGTTCTAAATTATTGCTGAATAAAGTGCGTACAATTAACAAACTTGATTTACCAGTGCAAAGTTTACCCAAAATGCAAATTGATAATTGCAATCACTTGAAAAAATTGCCAATTATGCCATATAATGCAGCAAAGGCAAGGCTCATTATTGGCCTCGATAACGCTAAGTTGTGTGTTCCCCTTGAAATCATAGAGAATGACGACGACGAACTAATCGCTACACGCTGCCGTATTGGATGGGGGGGTGTACGGACGACAGCAGGCAGGTAATACAGCCAGCCATCGAGTTCTGCACATCTGTTCATGCAGTTCCAATAACAACAATTTGGACAACATGTTAAAAAACTATTTTTCTTTAGACGCTGTAGGTGTTAAATTAAATCAAAATTCACTTTGCTCAAAGGAAGATAAACGCGCAAAGGCAATCATGAAAAGTCAAACAAAGTTCTTAAGCAAGGAGAATTGCTGGGAGACTGGCCTTTTATGGAAATATGACAAAATATGTTTGCCCCACTCGCTTGCCATGGCTAGACGGCGATTACTCTATTTAGAGGCCAAAATGCAACGTGACGAACACCTGAAAACATTTATTGTTGAAAAAATTCGAGATTATGAGAAAAATGGATACATTCGGAAGCTGCTGCCGAGCGAAATCCACAACGACAGCCAATCTTGGTACATTCCAATATTTACGGTAAGAAATAAAAACAAAAACAAAACCCGTATTGTTTGGGATGCGGCCGCTGCTGTCGACAATGAGTCATTAAATTCTATGTTATTAAAGGGCCCCGACTTGCTAAAATCACTCGTTGGCGTTTTAATCAGATTTCGGGAAAAACCAGTGGCCATCTGCGGTGACATTCGTGAAATGTTTCACCAAATCCGAGTGCGCAAGGAAGATCAACGTTTTCAACAATTTTTATGGCGTGATGGAGACACATCGCGGGCTATCGATGTTTACGCAATGACCGTGATGACGTTTGGAGCAACGTGCTCCCCATCTTTAGCAAATCACGTCAAGAACAAAAACGCCGAGCGCTTCGCAGAAGAGTATCCGACTGCAGTACAAGCAATTTTGGACAATACGTTCGTAGACGACTGGCTGCAAAGTGTGGACACTGAGGATGAGATGAGGGAATTGGTTAGAGTGGTCCACTCAATTCATCAACAAGGCGGATTTGAGATGCGCAACTGGCTCTCAAACTCTCAAAAGGTCTTAAATGGATTAGACGAAAACAACGAAAACTCTATGACATTATTTGAAGAACCTGAAGGTAAATTTGAAAAGGTTTTGGGTATGTGGTGGGAGCCCACTAATGACGTATTAGCATTCTTTGTAAAATTTAATGCAGATGTATTCGACGAAAATGTGAATCCGACCAAACGAGGTGTGTTGCGAGCCGTCATGACTATTTTCGATCCACTTGGTCTACTTGGTCACTTCGTTATCTACGCGAAAATCCTATTGCAGGAGATATGGCGGTCCAAAGTAGGATGGGACGACCCGATTCAAGAAGCTGAGCGCGAAAAATGGCGGAAATGGCAAAAAATGTTGCCGACAATTGCGTCTGTTCATGTCTTCATGTCTTCGTGGACGCCAGCATTGACGCTTACTCCGCTGTGGCCTTTTTGCGTGCAGGATACAACAACAAAACGAGATGTTCGCTCGTCGCGTCCAAAACGCGAGTAGCCCCATTGTAGCCGATCTCGGTTCCAAGAATGGAATTAATGGCAGCGGTACTCGGTTTACGACTCTGCAATTTCATTTGTCAAGAGGCTTCGCTCAAAATCAGCCGTCGCGTATCCTGGTCTGATTCAAAAGATGTTTTATACTAGATAAGGTCTGATGCCAGAAAATTTCAGCAGTTTGTTGCAGTGAGAATTGGAGAGATTTTGGAGGACTCTGACATCTCTGAGTGGAGGTGGGTTCCATCATCGCAAAACGTAGCAGATGACTCTACAAAGTGGAACAGTGTACCCGACTTGAATAACGACAGTCGCTGGTTTCATGGGACACCATTCTTGAGCGACAATGAAAGTGAATGGCCTACATCAGAATTCAGCAATCACGACGTCGCAAGTGAAGTGCTACGTCACCTCATAGCGCAAAAGAAGCAGACGCCAAAGTTACAGTTGATAACTGCAGTTCCTACCCGCTTCAGCAAATGGGAAAAGTTGTGCAGATGCCAGCTAATAATTCTACTCTTTCTGCGTAAATTGTTCAAACCCATACGAATTCAAACCATTCCTCGAAAATCTCAACATTGAGACTGCTGAAATGCTCCTATTCAAAATGTGCCAAGAAGAGGCATACTTTGAAGATATTCATCAACTTCAAACTGAAAATGATATCGGTAAGAAGAGTAAATTATATAAACTATCTCCATATCTAGATAAATTCGGATTATTACGAATTAAAGGTAGAATCGATGCAGTAGGGGCTGTACCAATCAGCGTCAAGCGGCCTATCATTTTGCCTCAAAAACACAAAACAACGCATTTAGTTATTGAATATTTTCATCGCAAATATCATCACCAGCAAAACGAGATAGTTGTAAACGAGATTCGGCAGTCTTTCTATATATGTGGATTACGAGCTGCCGTTCGTGCAGTTGCAAGATCGTGTCAATCTTGTAAGATTCGACGAGCAACTCCAGTTGCGCCCGTAATGGCTGACCTGCCAACTGAAAGGCTTGCCGCTTTCACAAGGCCTTTCTACTATACAGGCGTCGATTACTTCGGCCCTATTGACATTGTTGTTGGTCGCCGCAAATAAAAGCGCTGGGGAGTCGTCTTCACGTGTATGACCGTGAGAGCAGTACACCTCGAAATTGCATCGTCGTTATCTACCGACTCGTTTTTACTAGTTCTGAAGCAATTCATTTGCCGTCGTGGTACACCACGCAAAATTATGTCCGACAATGCGACCAATTTCAGGGGTGCCAGCCGTGTACTAGCACAGGAGGTGGATAAAATTTCATCTAGTGAAGTCGAACGTCAATATCCGACAATTGAGAGAGCAAAAATTTTCGGCTATCGAACATGACAGCAAATGAGTTTTGGAAATGAGTTTTGGCTTCGCGAATATTTGCCGTGCTTGACCAGTCGTACGAAGTGGTTCGACTCTACGGCCCAAAAAATCACTGTTGGAGACATCGTCTTAATCGTTGACGGCAATGCAACGCGAAACGAGTGGTTGAAGGGTGTTGTGGTTGATGTGCACCGTGGCAAGGATGATGCCGTCCGCAGTGCCGTTGTGAAGACGCAAAATGGTTTATCTACACGCCCTGTGGTAAAACTCGCCAAGCTATACGTAAAATTGTAAACTCCTCCCACATGTACGAAGTTTACGGGAGGGGCTATGTTACGGTGTAAATCCATGAATTCCTTTACAACGTAATTTTTGATACGCTTAAATGCATCTATGTAAATAAGAACCACTAAATTACAATGACATTTGATGCTCTCCCATTCGCTTCCGTTTTTCTAATATCTTTGTTAACCTTAACAAAGTTACAAAATCTTTCTGTTCAATTGTTGGTATTAATAAATCATTGAAGTGTATGTATAGAAATATAAAAATTTGTAAATTATAAGAAATTTAATCTATATATATAAAAGAGACGTGTATGTTTGTCACCAGTAGACGCGAAAACTACAGCACCGATTCTCACCAAAATTTATATATGTGATCTAGGGGTCGTGAGTAGTGACATAGGATAGGTTTTGACACGCCCACTTTTACCGCCCACAAGTTAGTAAAAACTGCTATATCTCAGACGTTTTTGATGACAAGAAAATGAAATTTGCCATGAACATACTATAAGACCCCAGCCCTAATCTGGGCTACAAATAGTCGGGATTAGACAATGGGGCGTGGCACCGCCCATACAAGTCAATATTTGAAAATGCTGTAATAGCGCTCCCACACAATGTTTTCCAACGAAATTTGGCAAATGGCTTCATGATTTCAACTCTAAGCTAAATGCAACATATCGGCGTAATTGGACAAAGGGGCGTGGCACCGCCCATACAATTCAATACTTCAAAGTGTCATACTTGGGCTCCCATTGAATATTCTTAAACGGGAAATGGTTATATACCTTCAATGCAACATATTGAAATTGGACAGCGGGGCGTGGCACTTCCCATACAATTCAATATTTAAAAAAATGGTACACTTGGGCTCTAAGGAACATTTTTCAATGGGACATGGTTATATGCTTTCAATTCTAAGGTCAATGTTACAAAAGGTGTGAATTGGACTGCGGAGCGTGGCACTTTTCTTACAATTCAATATTTCAAAATGCTACACTTGGGCTTGCAATAAAAATATTTGATAATTGTTTTCATTCATTTATTATGACCAAAGGCAAAAACAACTTTTTTAGGGCCAGCAAAGCGGACCGGGCCCTGCTAGTAAATTAATAAATTTGCAGATTTTAGCTGTTGTGTATAATCAGCTCAAAGTACGTTTTTTGTTAGAGTACCAAGCGACCGAACAACCTCCATTATCCCGATATGATCCAAATATATCGCTGTATTATTTTTCAACTCTAGAACCGATCCACCAGAAGCATCCTGTTCACCTAAAAGTTGTGCACAAACTCCCTTTCTTGCTAGCAGCAGCATCAGGAGCCATATTATATTTATCAGTTTTAACTTTTTCGGCTCTTTGGCATAACTGAGCATAGTTAAACAGCTTTTGCTTCGTTCCACTGGAGTTTTCGTCTCTTCTTCTTTTGTTTCCAATGGACAAACTTTATGAATTGGGCGTTTCAAGATTCCATCCTGTATCTTTATTGTGACTACTCGCACCTTCCCGTCAGATCCTGAATGAGTTTCTATAATTCGACCAAGGGGCCATCTTGGGGGATGCCTTCAGCCAGATTTAGCTGCGGTTTCTGCCATTTATACCGCTGTTGCAAAGTTGAAAGATATTCCTCCTTCCATTTTTTCCAAAAGTCTTTCTTCATTTTTTGTATTAATTTCCAACGATCCAAAGATCCAATTGAACGGTCATCTACCGTTTCTGTTGTTCCAACAATCGGCTGGCCAATCAGAAAATGTCCTGGTGTTAACGTGTCAACTTCGTCTGTATTAGTGCCAATCGCGTGGAGTGGCCTTGAATTGAGAACCGCTTCAATCTGAGCTAAAAGAGTACTCAGTTCCTCGTATGTTAGTTTAGTTTCTCCAATCACCCTTTTTAGATGGTGCTTCATCGACTTGACGCCAGCCTCCCAAATCCCTCCAAAGTGAGGGCCTGCCGGTGGAATAAAATGCCATTGAACTTTATCTGCTTCCAAAACAGTAATCACATCCGAATTATTTTGAATTGCTTGCTTAAAATCGGCATCCAACTTTCTCGCTGCTGCCACGAAGTTTGTTCCGTTATCTGAATATATATGTTGACTTTTGCCTCTTCTTGCGAAAAACCGTCGCAATGCTGCTAAGAATGAATCCATCGTTAGATCACTTACTGCTTCTAAATGAATAGCTTTAGTTGCCATGCATACAAATACAACTATATATCCTTTATATGACTTTTGTCCCCTTCCTTTAGAACATCTTATTTGAATAGGACCAGCATAATCGACTCCAGTATGTGTAAATGGGTGATTAATAGATGTACGGCTCTCAGGTAAATTCCTCATAATTTGCTTAGCCGTATCATTCCTGTATCGAATGCATTTTACACACATGCACGCACGCGTTGCTTAATCATGTGTTTTAGTCCAATAATCCAGTACTTTCTTCTAATCGAGCTCTCCATCAGACGATTTCCGCCATGTAACGTGTTGACGTGAATGTCTTGAATTATTAAAGTCGTCAACCTGGATTTGCCAAGAATTATAGGATGTTTTTGATAGTAAGGAATATGCGAATTTTCCAGTCGACCTCCAACTCTTAAAATCCCTTTGCTATCAAGCAGTGGATTCAAATTCGCTATTTTACTTTTTTGATCCACAGGTTTGTTGTTCTTCAATAACCGTATTTCGCTTGAAAACTCTGCAAGTTGTTGATTTTTTATTAACATTGTTTGCAACTCTTTCCAATTTTCTTAATGATGAGCACCTTTCTTGCAACTGAAGTAGTATATTTGGCTGCTCTGTCAGTGTTGTAGTAGCTACTAATACACTCTTTTCTGCAACTGCTTCTTTTGGCCAATCATATTCATCTTGCACCAACCATGCCGGACCTCTCCACCATAAAATATTTTGTTCTAGCTTAGATGGAGAAATTCCTCTTGATGCGATGTCAGCTGGGTTCTCCTTTGTACTGACAAGATTCCATTTAGCTGTGGGAATCAAAGCGCTAATTTCCGTTGTCATTGTTCTCACGAATTCTCACGAATTTGTCTTTTTATTTTTTACTGGATTGACTTTACTTTTTGCTGCTACAATTTCTACCGAGGAACCTGATTTCACATAAACCACCGCTGCATTTCCGATGCGTCTGCAAATCCGTGTAGCTGGAACGTTGCATTCTTCGTCAGGAACATCCATCGAGAAATTCTAATCGTTTTTATTGCTGGCAAATGTTGTATGAAGTTATTCCATTCCTTCGTCAATACGTCGTCTAACTTGTCATCCCACTTTGTTTTAATTTTCCACAAGTTTTGTATAAACAACTTGGCAACGATTGTTATCGGTGCCAACCAGCCCAATGAATCAAATATTCGAGCAAGATATGATAATGCTTGCCGTTTTGTCACTGTTCTTCCTTCGGTAGTAGCTATGCTAAACATAAACTCGTCGGTTTTTGGACTCCATTGTAAACCTAGAGTTTTTATCGTCTCGTCCTCTTGAATCTGCAGAACTTAATTTTCACTGGTATTAGGAATGTCAGCGATAATGTCTTCGGTATTAGAACTCCATTTTCTCAAATGGAATCCAAATTTATCCAATTGATGTGATATTTTACCACGAATTCGCCCTTTTCTCTCTCCAAAGTATGTATTGGTAACTCTGGTCTTCTTTCGCGATTTTTACCTGACGGTACATTTTCTCTACGTCTGCCATCATTGTATTTTTCCAAAATCGCCACTTCACTATGATATCAAATATATCTTTCTGTAGTCTTGGCCTACATGTAACACATCGTTGAGGCTTTTGCCATTTGATGTTTTCGCCGAAGCATCAAAAACAACTCTAACCGTAGTCGTAATACTGCTCTCACGAACCACCGCTTGATGAGGAAGATAATATTTTCCACGCAGATTGTCGTTGACTTCTTCCATATGACCGAGGTGTTGGTACTCCCGCATGAATTTAACATATTCCGTTAATGAAGGAATAACCGAATCATTTATCTCCTCCAACTCCCAAAATCGCTCCAACCCAGTAGTTACGGCTGCTGTTAATTGTTTACTCCTACTTTCTACCTTGAGTACTCCGGATAATATCCACCCAAGCTTTGTAGATAGACCCAGGATTTTATACAATTTCAATATGCCTTCCTCTAAGATCTCTGGATCCAAGTCGCCGCCGATAACTATATCAATTCGGTCTGATTTGTTAAAATTAGGACCGGCCAAAGTATGATTTTTCAACTGATTGATATCATACTTAAATGATGTGTCCGGATGCGCCTTGGCCAGCTTTGGCAATACTAAAACCTCAATTACGAACAATTCGTCGCTCATAAACCTTGGTCGGATTTCCAAATTTACTTTCGACTTTGCTACTCCAACCACCGTGCTTCCAAGACCAAATTCACCTTCTTCTTTGGTAAATTCAATATTTGCGCGGATCCTTCTGACAATGCGGTTTTTTGTGACTCTTGGTCAATAGTGCTCTCAAGGTCAGAAATTCTCCATGCGCTGTTTTTACTCGTACCTGTGCCGTTGCCAAAAGTACAGCCGGTGATGCATCGTCCTTTGTCATCATTGAAGTTGCTGACTCCTGCCTTGGTTCATTTTTTGTTTTATTTAAACCATACGTTGTTTCCCAATGCAGCAGAATGCGATGATTTTTACCACACTTTTTGCATTTGGAAGCTCCATTACTGCATTTCTTGTCTATCTTATTGTATAGACATACATAACACGCATTGCTTTTCTTTGCCCAGCTGTGTCTATCTGCCACTGATAGCGCAAGGAATTTCCTGCAATTGTTCACACTATGTCCTACTGTGTTACAATATGCGCAGCTTAGTTGTCCCGTATAAAACGAATTTGTAGATTGTTGATTGCTTCTTTGCCTACTACTTGCGCTATTTCCAATCAGCTTCTTTCCTTTTACAGCTTCTAACGCTTGATACTGCAGCTCAAAAAACTGCATCACATCGCTCAGAGTCTGTATCTCCCTAGTTCTGCTCATATAACCGCAGCCCGTATCTGTCCAGCCTTCTTATGGTGATACGAGCAATTAGTGGCTCCACATCATCCAATTTGATATTCATCCCTTTCAGAGCATGAATACATTAATTTGTTGTATCGAGAAGCTGCTTTATACTCGATGCTGCCTCGCTGTTGACTTCTGGCTGGTCCAACATTTTGTCCACCAACTTTGTAAACAGCAACCGACGGTTAGCGTACCGATGTGTTAACATTTCCCACGCTGCATCATAACTTGCATCAACAACATTGAAATGTTGAATTAGCCTTCCAGCTTCTCCCTTTACTAATGACTTCAATCGGTACATTTTTTCAACATTTGAATAATGGCAGACATCATGTACCAATTTTTTGAATATATCGTAAAAAGAGGACCATTCGTTTATGTCCCCAAAAAATGTTGGGATTTTTATATCCTCCAGCTTAAGAGTTGCTGGCCTTTTCACTATCTCCAGTGACTGCATCTTCTTTGCTAAGTCCATTGAAGCATCGTTATACGACCTGTCCACTTGATCTTTTTGCTCTTCTACATCGTCATCGTCCTCTCCCATATCAAATGTCAATTTTGTATAAATTGCATTTATAAGTTGCATTTTCTGCTCCCAACAAGATTTTCTGCATTCCAATTCCGTTCTGCCGGCATCATCTTCTATGCCTTCATCCAACAATAATTTCATGTTGTTTACTTGACGGACAAATTTTCTTATCAGAACGTCTGCCGGCTTGACTTCCAGATGTTCCCTCTTGTGCCCTTCTTGCCGCTATGTGCTCTTAGCCCCTGCTTCTTGCCGATGACCTTCACTAGACCCAGCTGCCTCAGTTGCATGCTTCGGCATAGTAAGGTCGACATCTGCATTTTTTATGTGTGTACGAATTCCCTACACTATTTTTTCAATCTCTTCGAAATATCTGCTCTCAAAATAACTTTCATCTGTTATTCCCATCGACAGCAGTTTCAAGTTGATCCTCTGGAACTCATCCCAGATTTTTTCCAAGTAGGAAGTTGTCTCATCCAACGTAGTTTGACGCAGCTTTTTTTTGCTGCACCTTATCATTCATGACGATGATCATTTTGCCAATCTCCTTTTAGCGTTCCAACAATTTTCGCTTTTCATTCGACATTTTGTATTCGAAAATAAAAACTTGTATTAGTTAACTGCATACAACCGCTGTTTAAGCCTCGGTTACGCTTATCTCACTGTTTAGGCCGTGAGAAATTTTTAAATTTCGTTAGCACTTTAGCGAGTTAGAAAATTTTAAAAATTTTACATCGACTGTGTTTCCAATTTCACTAGCTCGTTTCCTCGAAGGACCAATGCACGAACTGATGTTCGCGTCGTTTGAGTATTTGTAAGGTACTGATTTTATTTTAATAAAACACCTAAATATATAGGCACAAAAAATCTCTTAAAACTAGAAAGAATTAGAATGTTATCAGCAGAGGCACGATAAGCGATCCCCGCACAGGCTTTAAACTATTTATTACTTGTGTGTGTACTTTTCTTAATAGCGACAATAATAGAATACATTAGAATTGTAAATGGCCACACAGCCTCAACTCAAACTGAGTGTTACTAAACATAGAGTATGATGTGTGAGGAACATCTTCTGTTTGACATTTTTTATTACTAGCGATAATTATAGATAGTATTAGATATGTAAATTACCACATGTACAAGTGTCATATTTAGACAAACTATTTGAAGAAATAGCTTTCGTTGACGGCGGTAAGTAAATTTGTTTACTTAGCGCCATTTTCGAAGCAAACTATATTAGTGTTGTGAGCATACTCACTTAGACAATAAACGAGTACCCACTTACAAGTATTCGACATTCTGCACATCTTTGACAATTATAAATTCAATTAACTTTTATTATGCAAACAATTGTTACCTATAGTTATTTTTTCAACTTATGTATATAATTATTAGAGCCCGACCGATTAATCGGCTACGGCATCGGCTTCGGCCGTTATCGGCCGAAAATGCACATTCGGCTTCGGCTTCGGTTTCGGTTTCGAAAAATGGCCGAAGTTTTGGCCGAAGTTTTTCAATTTTTTTCCTTATTTTTGCGACACCGAAAACCAAAACTAATTTTTTACGATACGATTTTCTAGCCCACATCACATCTAAACGGTCTTACTGATTTTCTTGAGACTTGAATGTAAAATTGTGTAATTGATGGAATTTCCAATGGGACATAAGAGACCCACAAAACAAAAAATATGATTAAAATTTAAATTAGTAATCATCGAATATTGAGTGAATCTCGCCTCAAATTGCGTGGCACGAGGTTAAAACTGCCACAAAGTACATCCTTGGACATTTTCTGGGTGGATTACTGAATATTAAATATAGATTTAGAAGCTACTACTTGCCCTGATGTCTATGTTAAAAGGAGTCCTGGTAAACTGTATGAAATTTCAAATATAGGGGTAGGAGGCTCTCGGAAGGATTCTACCTTTTAGAAATGTAGCCCAAATTGCTGCGCCAACATATATGAAAAGGTGCTGTTCTGAAATCCGGGACCGATTTTGGTAAAATTTTACATTTAAAGTTCAAAGCTTCACAGGTGGTTTTTACCATCAACTAGAACATCCTTTGCCCATCACCTGACGGATTTGGGGAGTCCTTAAAAAACAGCTACTTAGATGGATTTATTCTGTGAAGAATTCTCTACCATTTCTTCTAAATTCCCATTATTTTAAGCTTTACTCCAAATTTTTAAAAGTGATTTTAAAAAAATCCAATTGTTCTTACACGGGATATATGGGATAATTTGAGGCTATTGTTAGTTTTGACCTAGGATTTGTTTGTGAATTCTTTTGGTTACTTTTATTATTTGTTTAAATACATTTTTAGTTCCTTAAAAAACTAAATGTGTATTTATATACTCGAATTTGAATGAAAATACGCGAAAAAAACAGTTTTTAAAGGGTTTTTATTTAAGTATCGGCTTCGGCTTCGGCTTCGGTATAGGCCTTCGGCGTCGGCCGAAGTAATAGGCTGCCAATTGACCTTCGGCATCGGCTTCGGCCTGAAAATGCTTATCGGTCGGGCTCTAATAATTATACATTTTTCTTTTAATTTGCAGCAGCATCTTATTACTTTTGATAATTACTTTTTTAATTAATCGAATATCAATTTTATTGTTCGACATCACTACAATCGCACAACATTTGTGCAGTTCTTTCCGCACCAAAATCGACGCTTTGTGCAATTTTTTTCTCATATAATTTTTGACAGTTCTCGTCAACAACTAAACCACTACGCGTTTCCCAGGGTTTTCCCACTTTAAATGAATACCCCTAATATATTTAGTGAACATTAAATTTTTCAAATTAGTGTTTTTTTCCCGGGCAAATTTACTAGTAATATAAGATTAACGTGATAATAAACAATATAATTAAAAGAAAATATTATGAAGCATCAGAATTCATGCGACGAATATGAATTTGATCAAATATAATTTTTCTCTACTTTACGATATTAGACTTAACAAAAATACAAAGACACAACAATCAAAACAGTTAATTTACGCGACAAAGATTACAAATATTAATTTAAGTATTTTATTTTTTTATACGAAATATAAAAAATCAAATACAAATAGAACAGTTAAGTAAACAGTAATGGAACGAATGTGAATTCAGCTAAAAATTTTGTTGTATACAAATATACAATAAACAGTAAAAAAACAAATTCTGCTGAAATATAAATACAAAATACAGCAAAAATACAACACTTTCAAAAATCGACAATGCCGATCTTCGTGGAGTTTGGCAACCCTGTCATTTCGTAAGACCCTAAGCGGTCCAAAAACTCAAAGAGTAACAAACGCCTTAAGTGTGATCAAGTGCATTTAAAATAAAAGTTTTATTAAGTGAGTCTGACAGGTCAAAGACAGAATACAGGCTATTAAAATCGCTACAAATACAACGAAAAGGTTCATTCTGCGCGTAATTTGAACGGCACATACTTAATATCAAAGGAATGAAAGATCTGGAACGACGGGTTGGAATATTAAAATCAATTTCTTGAAGCAAAAATGTAGAATTCAGAGAGCCATTTATCAATTTAATCAAAAATTTTACATTAAGCATCGTTCTTTTATTTTTTAGAGTAGGGATGTCCAAGAGTTTGAAACGATTTTCGTATGGAGGTAGGTTCTGATTCGGATTCCAGCGAAGGTTTCTTAAAGCAAATAATAAAAATTGTTTTTGAACCGATTTAATTCTATCAGAGTGGCAGTTGTATTGTGGATTCCACAAGACTGATGCATATTACAAAATTGGTCTTACAAGTGATATGAAAGGCTTTTGGTAACGAATGGGTCATTAAATTCTTTTGACCATCTCTTAATGAAACCTAGAACACCCCTCGCCTTATTCACACATAAATCAATATGTAGATGAAAGCGAAGTTTTGGATCCATAGTAGCACCCAGGTCCACAAAAGTAAAAACCCTTTTCTAGATTACAGTTATTTATATGATTCAGCGATGAAAGTTGGTGTGTTCTAGGTGCAAGGCACTTCCCATACAATTTAATATTTTTAAAAATGTTACACTTGGGCTTCCAATAAAAATATTTGACAATTGTTTTCATTAATTTATTACACCGTTCGACACTAAAAAACGCACATGATCGGGACTGACAGATTCTGTTAGAGGGGCCACCCTTGTCTCCCAGTTTTTCTTTCTTAAAACCATTTAAATCGCATTTACGCATTTTGCATTTTTCTCATGTACATAATAATTCTTCAAAAATACTGTTTTGATTGGTGTTTGAACCTGGGCAACTTATTCAGGATTTGTTCGATATGGCACTTGAACCACTCGAACGGAATGTTTAAAGAACTGATTCTACTACGCCAACTTGCGCTTGTAACAAAAACACCTTTTACTGTTTCCAGTCAATAAACAACTCGTTTCTTTATTGATTTGTGGCCTCTTTTATACTTATTATTTGATTAATTTAATTGTCGCAACCTTGACTGCTTATTTTGCAGTCAGCATAATCGCCAGCACTTGCATTTTTCAGTCGTGCAAATGGGAATGCCATGTTCCCGTCTGGAGCGACAAAACTTGTGCGCCAATTATGCTAACTGTGCATTGCTGTGAATTCATGGCCAAGGCAAATCGACTACAGTGCATTAACCGTCAAAGTTGCGGTAATAATTCAACATTCTCCCCACCGTTGACGAACTGTCAACACCGTGGAAATTGTGGATAGGATGAGTGCAGTGTAGCTGACCGCATGGTGATGTTGTCGGTTGGATTCCATTACGTTCGGAAGATTTGTGAAGTCTTCACTTGCTATTTGGTTTTGGAGGATGGTGAGTTGTTCCAATTGAGTTTCAAACTTTGTATTGAAAACCCTTTTTACTTCCAGAGGTGTGCTGATATTTTGGATATCCTTAACTCTATCGTATGATGTATGTACTGTGCTAGATGAGGTATAGTGGCCTTGAATTGTGAATACGTTGCTTTTGATTACGCAATTCGGTTCCATTGTGATTATGCCGGATCCAGTTTGTGTTATTTGTGTCAGCTTTGTGCCACAAACTGCGGATATTTCCAAGTCTAATGTTGTTGCAAAGATCCCAAAATGGATTCAAATTGGAGTAGACTATCATTTTCCATTCTGCTGTCACGATTTTATCTGTCCTCATTCCTTCAAAGTATATTCCAGGATCTGCACCAAGTTTCTCAACCAGAACTGTACTACTCAGTACTGCCGGAAGTAGCAGTAGAGAGACAAGGATTGTTAAGAGAAATGGATGGTTTGTGGATTTGTGTCGTTTGTTGGGGATGTCATCTGCGCTTTCATTGTTTGAAGGTCTTGGGTGTTGTTCAGGCTGCGACTCCTGTTCTATATTTTGGTCCATGGCTGTACTTTCTTCTGGATTGGATTCCGTTATTGGGAGTGGTGCAAGTCTATGAATTGGTCGGTTACAGATGCCGCTTGCAGTTTTTATGTCCGCTACTCTAAATGCATTGTCATGCCTCTGGTAGGTTTTGACTATCCTTCCCAGTGGCCATTTAAGGGGGGGCAAATTGTCTTCTTTGATTACCACCATCATGCTCGGTTTAACGTTGTTGATTTGCTCCTTCCATTTATGTCGGTATTGAAGTTCATTTAGGTAATCTCGTGCTTTAGTTGTGCCACTAATTTCCATCTTGTGAGCAACGACCCCTTGGTGGATGTTGCAGTTGTATCAATTTGTGCCGTTAGCGGTTCACCAATCAGAAAGTGTCCGTGTGTCAAGGCGTTTAAATCATTCGGATCCGCTGACAGTGGTGTCAATGGTCGTGCGTTTAAGATTGCTTCTATCTCCACCATCACTGTCTCCAACTCTTCGTAAGTCAATGAGGCGATTGAAACACTTCTGACAAATAGATTCTTGGCAGATTTTACAGCTGCTTCCCATAAGCCGCCAAAATGAGGAGCTCTTGGAGGGATGAAATGGAATTGAATGCCTTTGTCGCTGCAGGTCCTTATAATGACTTATTGTGCTTTCTCCGTGTGAAGCGTGTTCTTTAGGTCGATCAGCTGGTTTCCGGCGCCAACAAAATTTGTCGCGTTGTCACAATATAGGTTCTGACATCGTCCCCGTCGTCCGATAAACCGCTTTAGGAATCCAATGAACGATTTCTAAATGAACCGCCTTGGTGACAAAACAACAAAATACCGCTACATATGCTTTGTGTGGCCGTTTTCCTCGAGCTTTGAAATGAATCCAGAAAGGACCACAGAAGTCTACTCCGGCATTGATGAACGGTCTAGCTGGCTGAATTCTTGTCGCTGGTAATCCACCCATTATTTGTTGGCATAATTTTGGCTTCGCCTTGGAGCATCGAACACAGTGTTGTACGACTGATCGAGACATAGATTTCCCTTTGATGGGCCAAAATCTTTGTCGAATGTGAGCCAAAAGGGTTTGTGGTCCACAGTGAAGGTGCTCTTCATGAAACCATTTCAACAACAGTTTGGACAATGGGTCGTTGTATGGAATAACCATTGGATGTTTGGCATCGTATGTCACGTTTGCCGCCTCCAGCCTTCCGCCAACACGAATAATTCCGTTATCATCGAGAAAAGGGTCGAGCCCACTGATTTGGCTTGATTTGCTTAAGCATTTGTGTTTGCTGAGAGACTGTATTTCGTCTTTAAAGTCTGGCAGCTGCATGGCCCTAATTATGACATTAAGGGCTGCTTTTAGTTCATCAGTTGTGATTGAAATATGTTGTCTTCGATCACCAGCTCCCTTTTTGGCATGCTCTATGAACCTAAGCATGTATGCCACGATATGTAGTAATGTTCTGAATGAGTTTCCGTGGTTGATTTGGTAAATTAAAGCTTCTAAATCGTTCTTGATGACTATATTTGCATGGACTACTTTTAGCTTTCTCTCCATGGTGTTTCCACTAGCTTCTTCCGGGTCGTAGATCCTTGGCCATATATTAATTTTTCCATGGAGGAACCTGGGCCCGTAGAGTCATAAGTTGCTTGTCATTATTTCTGAAAGCAACCAACCTCTCGATAGGATGTCGGCGGGATTGTCCTTTGATTGTACGTGTCGCCATTAGCTGGCCAAGGACAGTTCTTGAATTCTTGCAGTCCTGTTGGCTATGAATGTCTGGAATGATCTCGAGCTTGAGTTGATCCAGGCTAGAACGACTTTCGAATCCGTCCAGAAGTATGCGGTGGCATCTTGGATATGTAAATCTACCTTCACACGAGCCATTAACTGTGCGCTAAGAAGCGCCGCACAAAGTTCTAGCAGAGGTATTGTTTCTGCTTTTAGAGGCGCCACGCTAGATTTTGCACATAAAAGTCGCACCACTACTACTCCGTTCTTGGTAATAGAACTGACATAAATTGCAGCACCGTATGCCTTCTGTGAAGCGTCTGCGAATGCATGAAGTTGTAGTGTATCTTGTACGCCTTGTTGAAAGATGTGTCTGGGTACGTATGCGTTATTAAGTTTCTTTAGGTTATCCTTAAACTTCATCCATTTGTCATTTAGCTCCGCGGGCAGCTCTTCGTCCCATGATAACTTGGTTTGCCACAGCTGCTGAATCAGAATTTTTGCTGTGACCACCACTGGAGCGAGAATTCCTAATGAATCGAAAATTTTGGCTACGTCGGACACAATTGTTCGCTTTGTATTGTGAGTGACTGACTTCAGATCCACCTTGATGCATAACTGGTCTGTTTTAGGCATCCATGTCAGTCCCAATGTTTTTATGGCATTGTTGACATCACTGCTAAAGTCGAGGTCGACTTCCTGGTCTTCTGCTGGAATTGATTGTAGTAACCTTGGGTGATTGGCACACCATTTCCGCAGTCGAAAACCTCCAGTCATTAAAATTTTTGTTAGTTGATTCTGAATTTCCATTGCAGTGGCCAAACTGTGCGAGCCAGTTAAACAATCCAAGAGGATATTTGGCACTGTACTCTTTGCTTAACTGTTGTAAGCACTTTATAGCCAAGTATGGTGCTGAGTGCGTCCCATATGTCACTGTGTTTAATTGATAGTACTGCAAGTCTTCCTTTTCGTCCTTACGCCATACGATGAGCTGGTACTTTCGGTCTTCTTTGCTAATCAGGATTTGGCGGTACATTTTTTGTATGTCGGAAGTAAAAACAAATATTGGGCAGCGGAAACGAAGAAGTAATGAAAATAATTCGCTTTGAATGGTTGGACCTGTATACACGAGGTCCTTGAGTGATAAACCTGTCGACGTTTTCGATGATGCATCAAATACTACACTCTAAAATATTTGTTGAAAATTGGTATCGAAACTATAGCAAATTTTTGCTGAATTTTCGGCTGTTGGGTAAATTTTGTGACTTTTCTGCTTATTTCATACAAAAAAGCAGGAATAGCCTAATTATAGATAAGAATTAATGTAAAACTAAAATATACAAACAAAAATACTTAAATTTCAATACAAATGTTGAAAACATGTGTTGAAATAAAACATGTGATAAATTATCGAAAAATTATCGATAAAAAATCAAAAAATTGTCGATAAATTATCGAAAAAAAATCCAAAAATTGTCGATAAATTATCGAAAAATTATCGATAAAAAATCGATAAAAAAAATCGATATATTTTCAAAATATTATCGATAATAAAATTATCGATAAAAAAATCGATAAATTTTCGAAAAATTATCGATAAAATATCGAAAAATTATGAATAAAATATCGAAAAACTATCAATAAAATCCCGATTTTCGATAAAATTACTAACATATGGTCTCAGAATGTATCGTACTCGCATGTGCAGGGTATTATAGCTTCGGTCAGACCGAAGATTATTCTCTTACTAGTTTTTTATAAACTTTTTAGTACTGAAAATAAATAGCTGTATTTGGTAACTTCTGAACCAATTGAGATATCAAAAAACCAATGATGAGGGAAGGTGGGCGATGGCTAATATAGTTAAAATGGCCAATAAAAAAAATTTGAAAAAAATCACATAACTCTTTTTGTAAGCCCAGCGACGATATAAAATAGTAGCAGGAGGGATGAAAATCGACAACAACAACCTGCGCCGCCAATCATAGTAAAAAAAATTAAAGATGAATAAAAAAAAAGAATCAAAACAAACGAATCAAGATCTAGTCAAAGAAAACGATCGAAATATGAAAAGGGACAAATGTAAAGAGAAGCAAAAACAAAAGCGAACCAACAACAAAAACATTTTAACAGACTACAAAAAATTAAAAAATGTTAGCTAAATGCCGCAGTCTGTACACTCACTGTACAAAACTCCTCAGTCTGCTTACTCACCAGAATTGTACGAGCTCCGAGTTAGTAAAAAGGAAGAGCTTATGACGCTTCTCTATGAATATAAGTTCTCTGGTTGTAGGAACTGAAAAAGGATAAGCACGCATTCAACTTGTGCGGTTGTTGTACAGTATTTCAAGAAGATGATATTTACTGCAAAAATATTGCTCAATTTTTGGATAATAACTATGAGAGAAACTTAGTACTTAATGGAGTTTTTCCTGCAAACATATAACTAAATGTAATTGCAGTATGATTATGAAACACTATTTAACTGTAAAACCATTCTAAAAATCATCTTAAAATAAGATGTGACTTTTCCAAAATTATTTAAAGAAATTCCAAAAAAATTTCAAAATAATTTTTTTTATAAGTAAGTACCAATTAATTAAATTTATTGTTAAAATTGCATCACTTTTATATAGCCACTGACAACATCACAACAGGAAAGATTACCCGAATAATGTTCGAAGATCGCAGCCAAAATGAACTACGCTTTGCCCTCGTTTCCAATCCTACATTGGCTGTTGTCTACATTTCCTATATTTTGCCTACATTCCCTATATTGCAGGGTTCGGAAAAACTAATTTTTGAGTACTCACTCACGCTCATTTTTTGCTCATTGCTCATGAGCAAACAAATTTTTTTTGCTCACTGCAGAGCATTGCATGAGCAAACTTTGAGCAAAATTTGTTCATGAGCAATGAGTAAACAATTTTTGATTTTGCTCACTGCTCATGAGCAAGGAATTTGCTCATTGCAAACTGCAATTTTTTTTGTGCTCATAAGCCAAATTTTTTTTGATGTATAAAATGGTTTTTTTGTTCTGCTAGCAATATTAGTTGATTGGATTCTTTTGTTGTTATTGAAATCGATATTTATGTGTTAGTTATGTGGAATAATACAATTAGTAGTAATTGTAATTGAGTATATTAATCATTATAAAATGTAATTAGTACGACCAAGTCTGTTGGTTGGCAAAAAAATTTTAATAATTTACAATTGTTTTTACGAAGATTTACCATTAAAAAAAATTCGTTTTGAAGCTTGGAATCGGTTGGTCTTGATGTATTGCAGCTGTATATAAAAATTCATGGCAGTCGCGCACATAATTTATAAATTTTCATCCATTGAATTGAAAAAATTTCAATTACAATGTAATTTGTTATAGTTTACTAGGAAGATAAAAAACGATTACAGAAACTTTCACCCTACTTATATTTGTCTAGTAGGGATATACACTTTTGAAAAAATTAAAAATTTTATTTGCTATATTTATTTAAAATATCTATATATATAAAAGAGACGTGTATGTTTGGGACCAGTAGACGCGAAAACTACAGCACCGATTCTCACCAAAATTTATATGCGTGTTCTAGGGGTCGTGAGTCGTGACATAGGATAGGTTTTGACACGCCCACTTTAACCGCCCACAAGTTAGAAAATACGTATTTCTCTCACATTTGTGAATCTTTTAAAGCAAATACCATATGATCAACAGTCAACTTGGTTGCCACCTAGGACTTAATTTTTCCCCACCCAAGCAGTGTTACCATATCTGCGGTGTTTTTTACCTTTCGGTTTCTTTCAAAGTATGAAATCGATTTGCTAAAGTATTTCACGTCGATGTACCGATCACAAATTTCAACAACTTCGTGTATTTTCAACATTAATTGCAGCAGGGAGTAATAATTAAGGTTATTTCCATTTGATTGCATGTAACTTTTCAACAATGGAAAAAACCTAAGGCAATGCCAAAATAACACGGCTTCTCCTTGAGTATTACATATTCGCAATTCCATAATTTGCCCCAATCTCCCAGTGCACATTTTACGCCCACTTTCACAGTACTTCATTTCCACTTAAATGCATTTGCCATTTACATTCCAAATAACTACGGAAAAATGTCTATTGTGAATGGAAATTAAATTATACCCAACTTAATGCTCCTACACACTGCCGCGAAATTTCCCCAAAAATTGCTCAAAAATTGCAAGGCGATATTCGGCTCGGACAAATTTTTTCGTGCTGAAAAATTTCACAAAAACAAAAACAAATGCATATCATTCTAGAGCGCACTATCGTATTTTCAAAAAAGTACCACGACACCAACGAAATTTTGCATTCATGTGTGGCGACCTTAAATGCTCACGGCGAAAGTCGCCCACTTTCACAGTAATCCTACACACAGTACTTCATTACAACTTAAAATACCCAAAATTCCGCCGCCGCGGTACTTTCTCGAAAATTCTTCCAGCAAAGATATTGGAATAAAAAAAATTTTTTGCGGTGAAAAATTTCAAAGCTACAACTAAAAAAGTGTATCATTTATAAATTTTTTTTAAAAAAACGCAGTATCGCATATTCAAGCAACATTTTTGTTCAAGTTCCGTACCGGCTGCGGAATTTCGCGTTATCTTATGGGGACCTAAATGCAGGCAAACCGCCATTAATATTACGAGAAGACGTCCATTGCGAATGAAAATTAAATTAAACTTGACACACTGCAATTGGCCTTTTCGTCAAATAAGCACTGCAAAATTGTTCCAACAAGTTATAGAAATCACTTTCTTCCCACAAGAAAAATTTACAAAAACACAACAGAACGTCTCTCAATGTGGCAACACTCCTCACAGACGGGGCGCTCAACCAGTGCAGCCAACTTAAGGCAAATTTCCCTTCCTAAGGGAATTTTTGGTTTAAGTGTTTACACTGCCGGGCCATTTTGTGCGAGCATTCGGCTACGTACCAAAGCTCAAAGATCGTAATCCAGTTGTTTGCACCGGCCGAATTACGGGATTTGTTTCAAATACTTATACCACATGTCATTTAATTTAATTTCAATAATCTTCCAAACATACTTTACTGCGCTACATACCTACATACAATACGAATCATTCATTCATTCATCAAAACCTATTTCAATACCGATCGCTACATCAATTTTCCTCTCTATAAAATTGTATAAAATTAACTCCACAGTATAAACACCAATTAAACATATATATTTAAAAATTACTTTCATCCATTCTTCCATTACATTGCAGACAATGCAACAACAAAAAATTATTTAGGCCCAGCGAAGCGGACCGGGCCCAGCTAGTAGTAAATAAAAAAAACCGATGTTCCGCATTTTCCACCGTTCAACGGTGTTTTGGCTTGCAAAAAAACACCGAAAAAAACCGGTGTTCAAAACTCAAAAACACTGCTTTAACGAAGCACTGGGGCCGGTTCGCGTAAGCTCGACTATCAGAGAATCGATAGTTGAAACCGACACAACCTAACCGATAGTGCAAATTTGGTTCGCGTAAGCCGATAAAATAAAAGTCGAGTGCTATTTGCGTAAGCACACAAAATTTATTACATTATTTGCGAACAAGTCATTTAAACAGCTGACAACTGTCAAATGACAGATTTTAAATTGAAAAAAAAAGAATTTTAAATAACAAAATAATAAAGAATAACACGAAAGAGATCAAGAAATGTTTCCGTTGAGGCATGTTCTATTGGATGTTGACAGCGACGAGGGTGTTGATCTTGTTAGACGACAAAGAATGCTGAGGGATGTCTCAAATCCAATACGGCTTATTGCAATTAATTGGTTTTAAAAGCGTACGGTCCGCTGCCGATTTTGAAGACACTTTGCCTTTTTTGTGTCAGTTTATTCTTGGCTGCGTATTTGTGGTCGGTCCAAACCAAAAATTTCAATTGGACGCATTAAAAATATGGTTAAATATTACTAGATAAATTAAATTACTTTTTTCCAGCACTTCAATGTTTTTATTGGCGGCCCATTGCTGTTGAGGGTAGTCACCAATCAGTCCCATAGCCGTTTCTTTTTCTGCTTTCCGTTGGCGGTGCTCTGTAACGAATCCACAAGTGAATTTCCATAAAATCTATTAGAAATTTCTTCTGCGTCTGGTTACTTTGTGTCCTTTTTAAATATCATAATTTTAAAATTTGTGTCCTTTTTAAATATCATAATTTCATAATTTTAATTTTTTTGCGAGCGCAACAGTTTTTTTTTTGGCAATTGCTTGAAAAATCAGCGAATTCGACACATCAAAAGGTGTCGGTTTCAACTATCGGTAATATTCATACTTTTTTGTCGAATATCGTTTTACGCGAACCCAAACCGTTACTCACACTGTCGGTTTCGTTCAATATCGGCTTGCGCGAACCGGCCCCTGGTCGGTGTTGCCTGTTGACTATTCTGTAAGTTGTGGGTTTGACTCAAGATACATAGTCACTTTGACAAAAAAATGCAAGTGTTGCCACAAATTTAGCTTAATTGGTTTTGAAACAGTGCTACCAGATTAATGAAATTCCTACTGTATTAATTAGACTTTAGTAGAAATACGATTCAAAATTGTTCAAATTATGCAAAGAATTTTAAATTATTGACTTATGAATTTGAATTGCTTAATAAATAAAACAATTTAATAAGTTGAAGATGTTTTTTTTTAATTAAACCTTTTTTTTATATTATTGTTACGTGAAAACTGTTTTAGCTAAGTGGTAACAATATTCTGCAGCTCGGTAATAAATTTGCAAAATTGGAAAATGATGTGCTCCATGTTCTGCTGCAACAACATCAGCGTTAAAAGTTAAACAACTTTACGCTTTTATGGTTTCCCATAAAACGAAAAAGTTGTGGAAAAATGGGTCGCATTCTGTTGTCGAAGTGACGCAATAAACATTAAAACAGCCCGAATTTGTTCCGCCCATTTCACACCGGATTGTTTTGAACGGAATCTGAGTTTTGGGATTCTCAACACAGCAGGGGTAGTTCCTACTGTGGAGGCAGTACAACAACCCTGTGGAGCGTCAAAAAGCTTAAAAAAAAAATTTTAATGCAAAAATGTTTAGTATTGATAAATGCAGATCGGTTATTTTGTTCAAAAGAAGTAATATAAATTAAATTAATGAACTTATCGTACCATATTTGCCAGAAAAACGTAAACAAAGAACAGCTGTTCGAGTGACAAGAAATATCTGCTGACGCCACGAAAAAATGGCGATCCTAACGGTAAACGTCATGTCAAAAACTCCTACTTTGATTAATATGCTTTGGTTTTTAGTTGCTTAAATAACTTAGATTCCTTACCTTAAGTAGAATGATGGCTGATTTCATAAAATATGAAATATTTCTGCGGCCAAAAACAATATCCTCCTAAGTAATTAAGCATGCATTGAATAAGACTGTATATTCTATTTCTGTCATTCTAGACATTTTTCGAAGAGTCTTCTGAAATATTTAGGGAACTACACCACATCACACAACACAACCTTTTTTAAAAAGTAGACCATTTGGAAATTTTCTTTCGACTTAAGTGTTGTTGCATGCCAATGAGAAGGATATAAAGGCGGTTAAAAACTTCTACCCGCGCCAGAATAGACCTGTAAAAGTGTTTTTTTTCATAATAAGCTATGTAATTTAATTGTTTTTTTTTATGTGAGGAGGAACCAATGTATATCCTGGCATATTGCTATCCAATTCCTTTTTCTTAAAAGTATGCCATTAAAATAAAAAAAAAATTCCGAATTTTTCTTTGAATGTCCAATTGAAATCGGAAAAGTCCAAAATCCAGACGAAGATCATTTTGCATGTGGCAACCCTAAATTAGTGTCAGTCTTGAACAAATTTTGGATATAAGTTTGATTTAGTCCACGGTGTAGTAAACCAGGTGAGGCAAGTAGCATTTTCCACTGCCAGACTTCAGATTTTACCCCCTGCCGCACGTCATTGAAAGAGGAATTGAAATGATTCAGGGCTACCGTTTTGGCCATATTTGAATGGAAATGTACTGATTTTTGAATTGGAAAGAACGTCATTGAAAACGAAGGAAAAGAAAATCATAGAGTTGACAGGAATTGAAGTGAGAGCATTATTCCTACTTGCCTCACCTGGTTTACTCCACCGTGATTTAGTCAAAGTATTACTCATACCAAATTTCAAAAAGCATTACTGTTTAGGACGCCATTAAGGTGATACGTGTTTTTTCTTGCTTCTTGTGTATTTCTAAAAACTAAAAAGTGAGGTTAAATGCGTTTTATCGCATATACGTTGTAAACAGTAGTCAAGTCTTTGAAGAACTATTCCTAAAAAAAGGAACATAATTTGTCGTGGCGTTATAGGAAACTGGCCAAATAATTCTCTTTCGAGGGACCTCCTATCCTTTCCAAGGCAAAAGGGTTACAGAGTAACTTAAAAAAAAATTTCAAAATGATTAAACCACGTTTACAATTTTGTCCACTCTTACAATGGAGGCGCTACATTGTGCGACGGTAGAATTGCCGTCGTCCGCCCAACCGTGAACTGCTGCAAATCTGTTGAATGCATAATGCCTTCAGAACTTGTGAGTCTCCGACTATATTGTGAAGACTTAAATTTGGAAAGAATTTAGGGCAAGAGATGGCTTAAATGTACTTTACTTGTACCTCTCAGATTTCAAAACTTTTTTCATAACCTGTTCAGAATCTATAAAAAACGAAAAAAAAAGTCGCTCTCACTTAATTTACGAGATATTAAGGCAAAAGAACATACGAAACTAAAACGACGATATCTCCGGTATTTATCAACGGACTTGGACAAGTTTGGGCTTGTTTGAAAGGTTTACTATCTTTCAAGTGACATATAAGAATACAGTATCGGTTAAAAATTGTTCAAAGTATTATAGTTTTTGTAAAAAAATAGGAAAATTTTAATATAAATCGTTATATTTTTATTAAAAACTATTCTGATGTATATTTTTTATATTAAAATAAGATAGCTTTTTTTTATCTTTCGTTTAGTATGTAATATTATCGCGCTATTTTTAACTAAACTTTAAAATAACTAATATTCAAAAATTCCCACGCGATAATTAAATTCCCTATTTGCCCGAATAGCACAGTCGCGAAGCGTGGGATTTAAGCCGACCCTCGCGGTATGGTATCCCCGGCCGAAAGAAACACACGAATACGCGAAAACCCGATAACTAAACTTTTCAAATCCTACTCTGCAATATACACGTATATGGAAACCGCAAATAACCGAACGTGAAATGGAAAATCTGTCAAACGAGAGTATTTTAGAAAAAAAATACTAATGACAAAAATCAAGTTCCTATGTGCACCTGGTTCACGGGACCACTCACTGACACACAAAACGGAAATTTGTCAAACGAGAGCATTTTAGAGAAAAAAAACACTAATGACAAAAATTATGTTTTTATGTGCACTTGATTTACGGGACCAGACCGACCTGCCTGAAATCCCTCGCACGATTCTTTACAGAATCAATTCACCAGCTGGACTTCGAAAAAAATCGATGTCCAGCAACAACTTGGCTCAGGTGCGGGACGCCACAACAAAAATTGGAAGGGAAAGGGGAAACTAGGACCACAAAACCGACGGAGACCAACTCCACTATAAAATCTCGAAACACCGGTGACCGCCTTGCCACAACCGACTTGCCACAACTTGACAAACTCTATTAACATTTTTTTCCTTCCATTTATACCCTTCGAATAAACTAAATGGCCGACTGCCACAGATAAAAAAAACACCAAAACACTATTGCCACCCGCTGGTGGAAATAACACCAGCGCGGAAAAATACTCCCTTCAAAAATATCTCCTGCCTCAGCTCCACCATCCGACGAGGTCCTCAGCAACCACAAAAACACAATTCAAAATTCAAATTTAAAAAAATTAAAACAACAACCCTTTTTTTTTTTAATTGACTACTCAAAAATTAAAATTTTAAATTCAATTGAAAACGCCTGTCCACTAAACTGTTCGCACTCTTTTCCCTGCCTAAAAAGAACTAAAGAACCTGTCTATATGGACGCATATATGGCGCTCACTTTCCATTTCTCCAACATCTCCCTAACCCCCCCACACATGAGCGCGACCTACGCAGAAGCCAGTATTCGCAGTCGGGGCTTTGCCCACACCTATATGTGAAAGATCTTCTCAGATTTTCTAGAGCGTGTTTGGCAAATTTACATATACACCCCCGCACCCACCAAAATGAAAATAGTCACTTTGGCGGCACTCATGTCTGTATAGGCGAAAGCATAAATGTCGACAGGTTCCCCTACCAAAACAGGTTTAGAGTACAAAAAGCTTTAGTCTAGTTTTTTTTTCATATTATGTCTTCGTCCCGTAAGTATAGAAAGAATTTTAAATTATTGACTTATGAGTTTGAATTGCTTAATAAATAAAACAATTTAATAAGTTGAAGATGTTTTTTTTTTAATTAAAGCTTTTTTTTATATTATTGTTACGTGAAAACTGTTTTAGCTAAGTGGTAACAATATTCTGCAGCTCGGTAATTAATTTGCAAGTAAATTTCGTGTGTGTTCCCAAAAAAAAAATATACACCAAAAAATTTAAACAAATTGGAAAATGATGTGCTCCATGTTCTGCTGCAACAACATCAGCGTTAAAAGTTAAACAACTTTACGCTTTTATGGTTTCCCATAAAACGAAAAAGTTGTGGAAAAATGGGTCGCATTCTGTTGTCGAAGTGACGCAATAAACATTAAAACAGCCCGAATTTGTTCCGCCCATTTCACACCGGATTGTTTTGAACGGAATCTGAGTTTTGGGATTCTCAACACAGCAGGGGTAGTTCCTACTGTGGAGGCAGTACAACAACCCTGTGGAGCGTCAAAAAGCTTAAAAAAAAAATTTTAATGCAAAAATGTTTAGTATTAATAAATGCATATCGGTTATTTTGTTCAAAAGAAGTAATATAAATTAAATTAATGAACTTATCGTACCATATTTGCCAGAAAAACGTAAACAAAGAACAGCTGTTCGAGTGACAAGAAATATCTGCTGACGCCACGAAAAAATGGCGATCCTAACGGTAAACGTCATGTCGTCATCTGTGTTTATATCCTCATAAGCTCTTCCTCTTCCTTTTTGGTAACTCGGAGGCTCCGGCTATCCAGGACAATCCCGTTCGATATCAAACGCTGGCGTTTTTTTCACAACGAGGCGGTTGGAACTCTTGCACACTTCCGCCATTACCGCACACTGCACATCGCTTTATATTTAAATTTCTCTTCATTTTATTTCCCGGACTCAAATTGCCACACAAATTTCATATTTAAAATTTTTAAAACTTACGTTTATTTTGGGCTACGATTTTTTTAAGTTTGACATTATATGCATTAAGAGAAAGATAGAAGTGTCAAAAACTCCAACTTTGATTAATATGCTTTGGTTTTTAGTTGCTTAAATAACTTAGATTCCTTACCTTAAGTAGAATGATGGCTGATTTCATAAAATATGAAATATTTCTGCGGCCAAAAACAATATCCTCCTAAGTAAAATAGCATGCATTGAATAAGACTGTATATTCTATTTCTGTCATTCTAGACATTTTTCGAAGAGTCTTCTGAAATATTTAGGGAACTACACCACATCACACAACACAACCTTTTTTAAAAAGTAGACCATTTGGAAATTTTCTTTCGACTTAAGTGTTGTTGCATGCCAATGAGAAGGATATAAAGGCGGTTAAAAACTTCTACCCGCGCCAGAATAGACCTGTAAAAGTGTTTTTTTTCATAATAAGCTATGTAATTTAATTGTTTTTTTTTATGTGAGGAGGAACCAATGTATATCCTGGCATATTGCTATCCAATTCCTTTTTCTTAAAAGTATGCCATTAAAATAAAAAAAAAATTCCGAATTTTTCTTTGAATGTCCAATTGAAATCGGAAAAGTCCAAAATCCAGACGAAGATCATTTTGCATGTGGCAACCCTAAATTAGTGTCAGTCTTGAACAAATTTTGGATATAAGTTTGATTTAGTCCACGGTGTAGTAAACCAGGTGAGGCAAGTAGCATTTTCCACTGCCAGACTTCAGATTTTACCCCCTGCCGCACGTCATTGAAAGAGGAATTGAAATGATTCAGGGCTACCGTTTTGGCCATATTTGAATGGAAATTTACTGATTCTTGAATTGGAAAGAACGTCATTGAAAACGAAGGAAAAGAAAATCATAGAGTTGACAGGAATTGAAGTGAGAGCATTATTCCTACTTGCCTCACCTGGTTTACTCCACCGTGATTTAGTCAAAGTATTACTCATACCAAATTTCAAAAAGCATTACTGTTTAGGACGCCATTAAGGTGATACGTGTTTTTTCTTGCTTCTTGTGTATTTCTAAAAACTAAAAAGTGAGGTTAAATGCGTTTTATCGCATATACGTTGTAAACAGTAGTCAAGTCTTTGAAGAACTATTCCTAAAAAAAGGAACATAATTTGTCGTGGCGTTATAGGAAACTGGCCAAATAATTCTCTTTCGAGGGACCTCCTATCCTTTCCAAGGCAAAAGGGTTACAGAGTAACTTAAAAAAAAATTTCAAAATGATTAAACCACGTTTACAATTTTGTCCACTCTTACAATGGAGGCGCTACATTGTGCGACGGTAGAATTGCCGTCGTCCGCCCAACCGTGAACTGCTGCAAATCTGTTGAATGCATAATGCCTTCAGACCTTGTGAGTCTCCGACTATATTGTGAAGACTTAATTTTGGAAAGAATTTAGGGCAAGAGATGGCTTAAATGTACTTTACTTGTACCTCTCAGATTTCAAAACTTTTTTCATAACCTGTTCAGAATCTATAAAAAACGAAAAAAAAAGTCGCTCTCACTTAATTTACGAGATATTAAGGCAAAAGAACATACGAAACTAAAACGACGATATCTCCGGTATTTATCAACGGACTTGGACAAGTTTGGGCTTGTTTGAAAGGTTTACTATCTTTCAAGTGACATATAAGAATACAGTATCGGTTAAAAATTGTTCAAAGTATTATAGTTTTTGTAAAAAAATAGGAAAATTTTAATATAAATCGTTATATTTTTATTAAAAACTATTCTGATGTATATTTTTTATATTAAAATAAGATAGCTTTTTTTTATCTTTCGTTTAGTATGTAATATTATCGCGCTATTTTTAACTAAACTTTAAAATAACTAATATTCAAAAATTCCCACGCGATAATTAAATTCCCTATTTGCCCGAATAGCACAGTCGCGAAGCGTGGGATTTAAGCCGACCCTCGCGGTATGGTATCCCCGGCCGAAAGAAACACACGAATACGCGAAAACCCGATAACTAAACTTTTCAAATCCTACTCTGCAATATACACGTATATGGAAACCGCAAATAACCGAACGTGAAATGGAAAATCTGTCAAACGAGAGTATTTTAGAAAAAAAATACTAATGACAAAAATCAAGTTCCTATGTGCACCTGGTTCACGGGACCACTCACTGACACACAAAACGGAAATTTGTCAAACGAGAGCATTTTAGAGAAAAAAAACACTAATGACAAAAATTATGTTTTTATGTGCACTTGATTTACGGGACCAGACCGACCTGCCTGAAATCCCTCGCACGATTCTTTACAGAATCAATTCACCAGCTGGACTTCGAAAAAAATCGATGTCCAGCAACAACTTGGCTCAGGTTCGGGACGCCACAACAAAAATTGGAAGGGAAAGGGGAAACTAGGACCACAAAACCGACGGAGACCAACTCCACTATAAAATCTCGAAACACCGGTGACCGCCTTGCCACAACCGACTTGCCACAACTTGACAAACTCTATTAACATTTTTTTCCTTCCATTTATACCCTTCGAATAAACTAAATGGCCGACTGCCACAGATAAAAAAAACACCAAAACACTATTGCCACCCGCTGGTGGAAATAACACCAGCGCGGAAAAATACTCCCTTCAAAAATTTCTCCTGCCTCAGCTCCACCATCCGACGAGGTCCTCAGCAACCACAAAAACACAATTCAAAATTCAAATTTAAAAAAATTAAAACAACAACCCTTTTTTTTTTTTAATTGACTACTCGAAAATTAAAATTTAAAATTCAATTGAAAACGCCTGTCCACTAAACTGTTCGCACTCTTTTCCCTGCCTAAAAAGAACTAAAGAACCTGTCTATATGGACGCATATATGGCGCTCACTTTCCATTTCTCCAACATCTCCCTAACCCCCCCACACATGAGCGCGACCTACGCAAAAGCCAGTATTCGCAGTCGGGGCTTTGCCCACACCTATATGTGAAATATCTTCTCATATTTTCTAGAGCGTGTTTGGCAAATTTACATATACACCCCCGCACCCACCAAAATGAAAATAGTCACTTTGGCGGCACTCATGTCTGTATAGGCGAAAGCATAAATGTCGACAGGTTCCCCTACCAAAACAGGTTTAGAGTACAAAAAGCTTTAGTCTAGTTTTTTTTTCATATTATGTCTTCGTCCCGTAAGTATAGTTTCGCGCAATGCCTTCCCCAACATTGGATCGTAAAAGCTCATCGACAAACTTCTAAAATGAAGTCGTAACAAAAGGGAATAAGAGATCAGCTGTTGTCAATTCTCCGCCCGGCTGCATTCCACCCGCGAGTGTCAAATTTGGTTTAATTAAACCAAAATAATATAAATAAAAAAGAACAATATAATAAAAAAAGAACAATGTAATAAAAAGTGTCGTGCGCGCTTTCGGTTTGTGTTTTTCCCTTCGGTTTTGTTCACCCGCTGCCCCGAACAAAGGGAAAACACAAAACAAGAACAAAAAAACAACCATAACAACAAACCAAATTCTGTCGCGAATTTTTGCCGCGTCAATATGTAATACTTGGTGTCAAAAATTAAATTTCAAATACACTTTATGCACAATTCTACACTAGTACACTGCCAAGTTCATTAAATTAAATTATATATTTCATGAAAAATTTTAACGAAAAATTTCGCGGCGCTACGCTTGTCGGGAGCGTCATATCTCTTTCTCAACTTCATCTACAATGAAACTCTACTGTCCAAAAAAAACTACCTTAATAACACTGTTTCCAGGGGCATAAGTGTTAGTGACGCGAATATATATATAAAGCCTATCCTAATCAAATGTCAACCTCACCTTCACGTTGTCCTTCACGTTGCCCTGTTATGACAGACGAGGCTCTGGCGGGATAATCCCTCTGGGCGGGATAATCCCTGACATCCCTGTGCGCGTCTGTTTACCCCATGTTAGGGGCGGCGTACAACGACGTCTGTTCCCTTAGTTGGGGCGGTCGAAATTATGGAAGTCTTTTCGGATGATGGACCAGACAAAAAAAAGAAATCATCTGTGGGATGGATCACCTCCTCAAAAAAGCCAATGTGTGTTGTTTTCTATGGAGTCCAGAAAAGAAGAAACGTTTACGGTGCAGGTGGTCGGATCCCCAGTACCGCGGGGCGCGCCACTAGAGCTCCACTTTGTCGACAATCAGCAAGTGACTCTGAAGCGCCCTCCTGTAGCATTGGTTCTCGACTTCAGATCCTTTGCATTGACAACGCTACCAGTGAGGAACATGTGGTTCTCCCTCAGGCTAGCCACAGCAGTGCAATCGACTCCGACACAGAGTCCCAATTGTTGCAGGAGGTTCCTCGGACGGTAGACGCGCACCTTGAGGCGGAGACATCCGTATCGAAGGCAAAAACCAGTCAACGCTATCGATTAGGGACAAGAAGCTGGTCGAGAAGCATAGGAAGAGTGTGAAAAAATACGAACAAACATGCTCCAAATCCGAAGATGCCTCGACCACGCCTGCCGTCCGCTCTAATCCCGCTACTGCCGTCAGAAAAGACGACCACAAGCGCCCCCTATCGGAGCGGTTAAAAAGTGGGGATAGTAAGACAGATGAGCCAAGCTGTTCTAACCGGCAGCTAGGATCTAGCGAGGCCAAGACGAAGAGGGCTAGATCTGGCGAAGAGGCACCGCGCACGTCGAAAAAAGCGAAACCCGCCACAAAAACGACGCCAGTGGAGTTGCAGATTTGGCCAGAAGCCCAATTGGAGATCGTGAGCAGAGCGGTGCTGCCACTGAGGAAACTTATATCCATATGGGTTCCCCCACCAGTGCCGGATAGTGACGATTCGATCCTGAAGCTCATCTCCAGACAGAATCGCGACCTGAGTGCCCAAAGCTGGAGAATTATCTAATCAGCCACGAGCAAAAACGGGCCGGGCAAGGACTACCAGATCACTGTTGATCCCCAATCCTTCGTCCAGCTGCAGAAGAGCTGAGGAAGCATCAAATTCGGTCTGGGGACGCTGAAGGTAAGGCTCCATCAAAGCGCAGAACCACAGGCGGCTACAAGTAGTGCAAATTAATTTGCACCACTGTAAAGTAGCTTCCAACGATCTGATGATTTTCCTGGAGGATGAGGAGGTGGACGTGGCCCTGATCCAAGAACCCTGGATCGTCAAGAACCAGATTCAAGGATTAAGGTCGACAAGGTACAAAACGTACTTTTCACAAAGTGAAGGTAAACTCAGAACCTGCATTATCACAAGAAAGAACTTTAATAACATTGTCGCATATTCATAGTCAAATTTAGTAGCTGCTAAACCTTAGAACCAGCTTAGTAGCTGTCAATTCAGTGTATTATCTGTCAACTTAGTAGATTACTAAAGTTAAGTTGGAGCTTAATTTGACTATGAATATGCGCCATTTTTCTTCTCTCACAGTATAGTAATGACGATCTGACGGTGGTAATATGCGAGCAACCGGCCGGCAAAAACACCATCCTGGCTTCTACCTATATGCCATACGAGGAGACGGAACCACCATCGACAGCCATCCGACAACTTGTCAGGTATGCCGGGTCACACGGATTGGCAATGGTAATGGGCTGTGATGCCAATGGGCATCACAGACAATGGGGAAGTACTGACATTAACACAAGAGGTGAGTCAATTTTTGAATTCATATTGAATACTAACCTAATAATTTGCAACAAGGGCGACACGCCAACGTTTCAAAATAGGGTTAGAGAAGAGGTAATAGACATAATACTATTAACAGAAAATAATAATATTGAGGTAGATAACTGGAGAGTGTCCGACAAATGCTCTTTCTCTGTTCATAATCGGATTCTCTTCGATATTAATCTTTCCAAAGAGAAACCTAAGCCCTACAGAAACCCTCGGAGGACCGACTGGAACTTGTTCTCAACTTTAGTCGCGATCGGATTTTCAAAGCTTCAAGCCTCCTTACAATACACAGTGACTGGTGTTGACAGCAAAGTCGGAAATCTGACGACCATTCTGGAAATAGCTTACAAGTCGTCATGTCCCATCAGTCGTCCCAGTTCAAAGCCAGGTAACTCCTGGTGAAGCACAGACCTACGACAACTAAGGGGCATAACAAGGAAACTATTCAATAAAGCCAAATTGAGTAGAAGTGAGGCCGACTGGCAAACGTATAAAGACAGTTTTAATGAATTTAAGAGACAAATAAGAAAAGCCAAGAGGGAATCATGGCAACTCTTTTGTAGATCCTTTGAAGATGTCAATGAGGCAGCTAGACTTCGCAAAGTACTATCCAAAGACCCTAGTGTCCCGGGGTACCTAAAGAGGTCTGACGGCTCATGGACTGAATCTAGTCAGGAGTCACTGGATCTACTTATGGAAACTCACTTCCCCGACTGCACGGATGCTGGAAATCACAATCTAAACAGGTCACAGATAAGCAACGTGCTCGGAGACGAGTTACCATCAGTAATAACGGAAGAGAAAATAGCCTGGGCAGTAAAATCCTTCAGGCCTTACAAATCTGCGGGGCCCGATGGTATTTTCCCAGCCATGCCACTACTCTTTAGAGCATATAGTACCACTTCTATTAGATATTTTCACGGAATGTCTGCAAGTAGGGTACGTACCGATATTATAGAGGGAGGTTAGGGTAGCTTTCATTCCCAAAGCTGGGAAGGCGAGCCACACCGCTGCGAAAGATTTCAGACCGATCATCCTCTCATCGTTCCTGAGAGGTTCCATAAACCCACAACTTCTAAGCAAATCACAACATGCATACCAGAAAGGTAAATCTGTTGAGACCGCTCTCCATGAAGTTGTCGGTCATGTGGAACGTATACTACACATAAAAGCATTCTTAGATATCGAAGGTGCTTTTAACAACGTAACAACAGAGGCCATTTTAAATGGTCTAGATGACGTATCTGTTTTTTTTTTTTAATTCATTTTTATTTATTGGATCTTCTAAAACTTAGAACTAACAATAATTTTAAACGGTACAAATTACACATTAAATACAAATTTCACATTATAATTTACTTGTTGACCTAATCCAACGATTGGGGCAACCTATGTAGTTATCATTCATAGGGGCGTCATCAAGGCGATGTTGACATCGATGGATGTTGGCATTGTCCTGATGGCGTCATATGCGGTATGTTGGAGTTGCTGAGGGTTACGGGGCTATCTATTCAAAAGCTATAGAATAGTTCCGCTTTAGACGTAGGGGTTGGGTGGGTCTAAACAAATTTCTAGCTAGAATATTTGGATGCAGCTTAAGCTTATCTTTGTACTTTGATGTACGCTTAGGGATCTCATCGGAAATTGTCGGTATTTGTAAATCTCGATGGATTTGTGCATTTCTTATAAACCATGGAGCTGCAACGATTTTACGCAGAACTTTCGACTGCATTCTTTGTAGTTTCTTGACATTTGATGGAGATGCTGTTCCCCAGAGCTCAATCCCATATGTCCATATGGGTTTAATTACGCTTTTATATAAAAGGATTTTGTACTTGGTGTTGAGTCTTGATTGTTTCGAAAGGAGCCAATTTAGTTCGATTTTTTTAATTTGATCTGTGTATTTTTAGCTTCGATTTGCCTTTTCCAAGTGAGCCTGCGATCGAGATGCATACCAAGGTATTTGGTTTCACGACACTGTGGTATTACACTACCATTTATTTTAAGGGTGGGGCAAGTATCTTTCCTTAGGGTGAAGGTTAGATGAACGCTCTTAGACTCATTGACTTTAATTCTCCACTGAGCTATCCAATTTTGCAAAGTGATTAAATGCTGTTGCACGTGTTGTGATGCCATTTTGGGGTCTGAGTGTGAGCACAATATTGCGGTGTCGTCGGCAAATGTTGAGATGAGGGTCTGATCATAAGTGGGCATATCAGCTGTATAGAGTATATACAGCAGGGGTCCCAGGACGCTGCCTTGGGGTACACCGGCAAGAATATCAAATCTACGAGAAACGAAACTTTTATGTTTAACTACAAATTTTCTGTGGGTCAAGTAGTTGTCAAGCAAAATGTGCATGCTTGCGGGTAATAGTTTCTGTAGTTTGGATATGAATCCTCTATGCCATACCCTATCAAAGGCTTGGGTGATGTCGAGGAATACTGCTGAGCAGTATTGCTTTTTCTTGAATGTTTTTTTGACCTGTTCAATTGTGCCATGCTTTTCTCTAAATCTGAATTGGTGATTGGGTATTTCACCATTAGCGAGTATTGTGGGTAACATCATTTTAATCAGAATTTTCTCAAAAAGTTTTGATAGGGTCGAGAGTAAGCTTATTGGGCGATATGAACTCTCGTTTGTACTGTCTTTTCCCGGTTTTGGGATCATCGTGATCTGCGACAGCTTCCAGTCAGTTGGGTAGTGACCTATTCTTAATATAGCATTATATATATGCAATAAGTGACTAACAGCTATTGATGGCAGCTCTTTCACCATTTTAGCCGTTATTAAGTCATGTCCTGGAGCTTTTTTTGGGTTCAACTTGGCAATATCGTTCATAAGTGCTTTTCTTCTGATGAGTAGTGGGTTAAAATTTGACCTGGTTGCGAGCTGTGGTAACGGGTAATTTGCATTTGGGGGGTTTGGAGTAAATACATTTTTTAGGTGACTTGCAAAAGCAGTACCTTTTTCGGCATCACTTCTCGCCCAGTCTCCGTTGGGTAAACGAATTGGCGATTCTGCAATAATGGGTCGTTTTTAATTTTTTGTGGCACGCCAAAGAGAGTTATTTGTTGAGCTCGTCGGTGTAAGCTTTTCCATGAATTGATGCAGATCATTCTCGTTTTTCGCCTTCAGTTCATTTTGGAGTTTTCGTGTAATTAAGGTCAGCTTTTTTTTCAGATAGGGTGATCTGGACTTTTGCCAATCACGCCTTATTGATCTCTTTTCTGTTAAGAGCGCAGCTATATTATGTGGCACAAATTCCTTTTTTAGGGTAGTGTTATATATTGACGTATCTGTGCCACGTCCTATCCAACATTGGGTTCACAACATGCTAGAGACTAGAGTTATCAACTCAATGTGGGGTACGGGCACCGCCAGAAAATCCGTAACTAGAGGGACCCCACAGGGAGGAGTCATTTCTCCTATCCAGTGGGTTCTTGTAGTAAATGGAATCTTAAAATCATTTAACTGAAAGGGTATTAGAATAACTGCTTACGCTGATGACGTGTGCATACTGATTTCAGGCAAATTTTTGCCCACAATATCAGAACTCATGCAATCGGCATTAAAAGAGATTTCAGACTGGACGAAACTAAACGGACTTGGAGTTAATCCCTCTAAGACAGAATTAGTACTGTTTACGAGAAAGACGAAAATTCCCCACTTCAGGTTACCACAACTAGAGGGAATTGAACTTAAACTATCTAATGAAGCTAAATACCTCTGTGTAATTCTGGACCACAAACTTACGTGGAAAAGAAACACAGAGGAGATAATGAGAAAAGGAATCAACGCGTTCTATATTTGTAAAAAGACCTTTGGGAAAAGATGGGGGTTGCAACCACGAATCCTTCACTGGATGTATGCTGCAATAATACGCCCTATCCTCACCTATGGGTCGTTGGTGTGGTGGACCACTACTAATGTTGGAAGCCGCCTCGGACTCCTCACGAAAGTACAATCGCTAGCCGGTAGATCGACTGCGGGAGCCGCAAGAAGCACACCAAGGGCGGGAATAGATATAATGCTAGGCCTGCCATCGGTGGACCTGTACATATAAAGCTGCGCCGCAAATGCATTTGATATGAGGTTCCAAAAATTATTCCCGGAAAGGGAAGAATGGGGTATCAGAACGGTGACGAACGTTGACGAACGTTGACGACACTGTCGTTTTTACGGATGGATCCAAAATGGATGTAGGAACAGGTGCGGGTTTTTACTGTGAAGCGCTTGGCCTCCAAAAGTCCTTCAGACTGCCGGACGCTAGCAGCGTGTTCCAAGCTGAAATCTACGCGATAGAGAAAGCTGCTAGAGCCTTAGCTGATCAAAACATAAGCACACAAAATGTAATGATCTGCATAGACAATAGGGCGGCCATACAAGCAATCACGTCGTACACAGTCAACTCGAAAGCAGTAAAGAGGTGTAGGGAAGCACTGCGAATCGTGCAGAGCCACCATCGGGTTACTCTCTGCTGGGTTCCCGGACATAGCGATATAGAAGGGAATGACAAGGCGGACCAGATGGCCAGGGGAGGCTTTGCTATGGAGACCAGTGCGGCTGACAACTCGATTCTGCAACCGATACGCAACCAATACGGAATAATTGACAGTATGGTAAATAGGGAAATAAACGATAAATTGGCCAACAGACTAGTTTGCAAAACGTCTCAACTTCTATGGCCTAAATTGAACTCGAAAAGAACAGAGGAACTGCTATCCCTGGATAGGAAATCTCTTAGCATACTGACGGGGGTTATCACCGGACATTGTGCCATAGGATCCATGCTGGGGAAATGGCACATAGTAACCACAGATATATGTAGGAGCTGCGGAGATGAGTATAAACTAGAAACCATACAAAATTTCCTCTGCCACTGTCCCGCTCTACAAACAAAGCGCCAACGAGCACTGGGCTCCCGGTTCTTTGAGAGCACAACAGATCTGTCAGACCATACAGTATCGGACCTTCTAAAGTTCATTCGAAGCACGAAATGTATCCTTGATGGACCAAACGTGCGCTGACAATATAGGAGGGAAATTGAGAAAGGGTCTCACATGTACGCACACAAAATGTTAAAAAAATTAAAAGGGATTCACAATGGGCCACAGATGGCCTCCGAGTGGAAATGGTACTCTTTGTACCACACACCCTTATAACCAAACCTAACCTAACCTAGGTTAGCTTAGAGTGGCGGTTAATCATAGTGCTGGTCCATAGTGTTACCACGACTCTCCGTTTACTCAAAGTTTACAGTCCTTCCTTCGTGATCATTATCCAATCCGAAAGTTTTCGTCTGCAACGCGAAGTGCTTCAATTGAGAGATTTTTAGTTTGGACACCTCCGTTATTGAGGTAAAGAAGGCCCCTCCTAGTATTTTGAGTCTGCATCTGGCCAGCGCAGGGCAGTAGCAGAGCAAGTGTTTAAGTGTTTCTTCCTCATCAGGTTCGTTACAGTTCCGACACCAGTTGTTGGACACCAGACCCATCCTACTAGCTTGATGTAAGACATGATAAGACAGTGTCCGGTCACCACTCCCACCGTCAGTCTGCATTCGTCTCGGTTAAGTGATAGGATGTAGTTGGATTGATGTTTACTGTATTTTGGCCAGAAAACCTTGCTAATGTGTCTTATATTTCTCCATCTGTTGGTGTAAATAAATTTAGTTTTACTAATTGCATTTTGCAATATATTTGCAGACATCAAATTATTTATAACGAGAGAATGCGTCATGAAATGTTAATTCTAGTTGCGCCATTTCAAGACTTATGAAAAGGGTCCATAGGGTAGTTACAAAAAGAAGTTCTTGTCATGTTCATTGGTGTGGCTGGGCAGCTGGAATTGCCACAGTCATGTGTGGCCAGCCTCAGGTGGTCATCTTCCGATCAGGACAGGGCTGTGATTTTGTGTCTTTGAAGTAACCGCACTCAATCATCTTAAAAAACAATTCAAAAAAATATATCTGAGATAGTTTCATAAATTTAAATTTTATTGTTAACTTTACTGTTTCAAAATAACTAAAAATGGAAATTTCTAACAATTACAGAATACACTTAGCATTTTGGAAATATTTCATCTCCCATTTTTGACTATACCATGAATTTCTCAAAATTCATTGTGCTCAGCATCCAAAAATATATAAAAATACTTTGTCCTCTTGTTGGGTAATGCAATTTTAAATTTTAGCACCTGCCGGAGGCGTATGCCGGAATACATCTGCGCGAAAGAGAGTTTCATTGAATCCTAAAAGTTCAGTGTCATGAAGAATATATATAGTACATTCGAAATTGACACATATACGCAGCAAGGATGGACCCACTGTCACCCATGTCTATAGCACGTGATGTCTTACTGGTACGAGACCGTATCGCTGCCTAGGGGCAATAGTCACTGAAAATAGACAAATTTCAATAAAATCAAAGTAAAATGGAAAAATCCAACAAATTACATTATTCTCCAACACATGTTGAGGACTACAACGTTGCGCTCCGTTCAATTGAATCAGAAACTGCACTTGCCAAACTTTTCTTCGATAACCTTTTGCAATTTCTCAGCACATAATTGCTGCTCATCGACTTGTAACTGTTAACGGCGGTCAGATCCTTTTCATTGTCTGCATTCTCATCCTCGGCGGAAGGAGTGCTAATCATTTTGTAAACCTCCTCAAAACGATCAGCCTCCAGCTCTTCCAGTATATCACCCAGCGCCGGAGTACGATATTGAGGTCCACCTCACTTTTCTTTGTACGATTATGCTCCAAATGCCGTTTCCTTAGTATGACTATCGGATGCTTTAAAGGAGGAAAAGGCAAACCTGTAATGATCTCAGCAAATCCATTGCGGTCCGAAAAATCCAAACCCTCCGAGATTTCGCCAGATCAGATCGGCTATCTCAACGAAGAAACGTTGTTTAGTTCGATTTTACTCGCTTTTATCGCATTTGTATAACTTAACGCCATAAATATTACACATATAATATATATTTTTTTATTTATTATCTTTTGAGCTGTAGAAATACACATTTTTAACTGATTCTTTTGCAATTTGTAGAAACTATTTACATTTTTTACTTTTTTACCACATTTTTTACACTTTTTTATTCATATTCTCTCACTTCTTCGCATCAGGGATGATTTTTTTCGTACAGTTGTACTTTTTTACTTTCCTACTACTGAGACATGTACAATTTTGTAACTTTCAAAATTTAATAATTAAATACCTAGCACAATTTCCCATATTCTTATCCAAATTAAGTTCCGACTTAACTTAAGTACTGTACTGACAGCTACTAAGTTGGTACTAAGGTTTAGTAACAACTAACTTTGACTATAACAATGCGAAAATAAATTTTTCTGAATATATCTTATAATAATGATAAAACTATCGTTTCTTTTCCAATATTTATAAACACCCCAAGAAATGTTATCAATTCTCCAAGCAGAAAGAATATTTTTAGCTCAAAATGTAATTTTAAAAAACAAAGAAATCTTGTGTCCTTATAAAATCTTTAAGTTAATTTTCGCTTACGATAAAATTGCACCCTCTATATCTTTGGAGCCACTATAATTTCAGCTTTAATGTTTAGCATGAATACGTATTGCTTTATTTTAATAATTTAAAAAAATATATATATTTCCCAAAACTATGCTTACGTTATGCGGCTCGCAATATTCAATAATAACTTCAATTACAAACAAATTATCAGTTTCAAACACAAAAAAGAAACAAAACACGCCAATAAATCTTTTTCGTCTAAAATAAATAAAATTGGTTTGTAATTTATGAAAATATTGTTAAATTTTCTTTGAAATCGTATGAAAAGTAGTATAAAATTGTTGTAACATACAATTGTAACGAAATATTTTTGTACCCAAATAGAACTATTACATTTGCTTAAAACAATTCTTATGAAAAACCATATACAAATGTTGAATTTCCAAGAAAATTAACCATATTTTTATAAATTAAATTTTTTCTTTATTGTTTATTATAAGAATTGTTTTAAACATAATCGAAAAATCAAAAAAAATGATCCGCCATATTGGATTTCAGGGAATTCAAAGAGTGTCCCCTCTGTATACTCTGTGCTAAGGTATCGGTATACAAAACAAAATTCCGTCAAATTCATAAATTTTCCGCAGTGATTTGTTTTATAATCGATTGAAATGTGTATGCCGTGATCGATTCCGGGATTTCAGTAAGTACGGATCGCGTTGTGCCATTCAAAACACCGAGACGAGGATCTATGGGCAATGTGCCTAAATGTGGAACACCAGTCAAATTGGCCAACTCTATGCCGCCATTGGAAGAAAATATGTTTGTACAGTTCGCACAATGCGGGCAAATAAAACTGAAATAAAAAGAAACACTATTCTTAAAAAGAAAATTGCACCATACATACTAGTCGGAACATACCCACTCATATTCTCCACAATACCAATTATAGCAATACCGGTTTTTTTACAAAAGGTAATTTCCTTTCGCACATCGTCTAATGCCACACATTGGGGGGTTGTGACTAGAATAGCACCATCGCATTTCACGTCGCGCATGCACTCCATCACAGTGATGTGTTCGTCTGAAGTGCCAGGCGGCGTATCTACCACCAAATAATCCAGCTCGTCCCACTTTACGTCGGTCAAAAATTGACGTATCATCATAGTCTTCTTGGGACCCCGCCAGATCACTGGGTCATTGCGATTCTTGATCAAAAATCCAATAGACATTACAGATAGCGTCTTGGTCTCGTCGGTGTAAATTGGTACCCAACCGTCATCGCACTGGTAAATTTCACGCTCCTCCAAGCCAAGCAAATATGGTACGCTTGGACCACACAAATCGATATCTAGCAAGCCTACCTTAAAAAAAATGCAGGTTGTATTTAACTTTTAACTAATAAATCATATTTAGTTTCTAACCTTATGTCCACTTTCACGCAGTCCAAGTGCCAATTGTGTGCTAATCGTTGACTTACCAACGCCCCCTTTTCCCGAAAGGACCAAGATCACGTGTTTTACTTTTTCGAGCATATTTGTCTGTTAAATATTGTAATGATTGTGGACTATTAACAAAATACTCAATTCCAAATCCGTGTTGACAGATATTTTTCAAGATACATAGAATACTAGATAACGTCATGAGGCCGTTTACCGTTATCTAGCATGACGTCAACAGATACTTCTTGCCACTTTGGCAGAAAAATGTAAGCGTTGCCTCAAATTTAGCTTAATTGGTTTCGCAATAGTGCTACCAGATTAATGGATTTTATACTGTATTAATTAGTCGTTAGTAGAAATACGATTCGAAATTATTAAAATAAAATTAAGTTGCGACATTTGGCTAACATTTTTGAATTTTTTGTAGTCTGTTGGAGCCTATTTACGCTATCATTTCCATGACGAAAAATCTGACAAAGAGCTAATAAGAACTGCGGTAGTGAAAACGGTATCAGGGACGTAACCAGGGGGGGGGGGCGGGTTGGGGTGTTCGAACCCCCCCCGAAATCTAAGAAGTAATAGAAAAATATATAGAATTGTTATGAAGTTGAACTTCATAACAATTCTATATATTTAAGAGAAACTTCCGTATACTCATTGAAATTTTATTTTTGTTTACCAAAAACTGGAAAATTACAGTTCTAGCATTCGTTATTAAGCATCCCGCTTTACATTTACATCAAAGTGAAACACGTTATGAAAGTTTATAGTTATTCGAAATTTGGCCGTGAATAAAATGAAAGCAGGGACGTACCCATGAAGGGGAGGGGGGTTAGGAGGGCTTTAGGGTGCCGAAACCCCCCAAAATATATAAACACAATATGTCGATTTTTTCATAAACTCCATTTCGGGTTTTTTAAAAATTTTTGTAATCTACTTTTTTTATGAAAAATTAAAAGATTTATTTTTAAAAAAGCGATCTGTTGTTGATTTTAATTTCGTTTGAATTTTTTAGTTTTTTTTCTCAGTAAAAGTAAAAAAATTTATGAAAACCCCCCCCCCCCCCCCCGAAATGTATTCCTGGTTACGTCCCTGAACGGTATAGACAATTTTGCACCGTAAATCCATACAAAAAATGTAAAAGGTGGCTTTGATTATTTACATTTTCATATAAAAACTGTCAAAATTTCGTCATGCCCATGTCAGTGTAAATTCTAAAAACGGCATGCCCATGCGTCATGGGAATGACTGTGTAAATAGGCTCTAAAATATTAGAAAATATTTACTATTTGAAAAATATATCGAATAAAATACAAATATAAAGCAGTAGTGCGATTCTGTAACTTTTCTCACTGGCAGTTTTCACCATTTTTTGTCATTTGACGTCATTATGACGTCATTCTCCCTGCACTGTTTCTATAAAAAAGTATTAAAAGCGATCGGTACACTCTGATGTTTATATAAATCTTATATTAGACCCACCCAAAAAATGTCCATGCAAGTACTTGGTGGCAGCTGTAATCCCACCCGGTATGATTCAACCAAAATATGGCCAAGCAAGCACTTGGTGGCAGCTGTAATGCCACCTGGTATGATTCACCCAATAAATTACCAAGGAAGTACTTGGTGGCAGCTGTAATCCCCCCGGCTTTATTCACACAAAAAATATGCAAGGATGTTTTGTTGGTGGCATGAAACACTCAACATTCGATGGTTACTAAGTTACATTTTAATAATATTTTTTGTTGTATGGGAGGTGCCACGCCCCGTTGTCCAAATCCAATCTCTTATGTCCTATTGCAAATTCCATTACTGACACAATTTTACCTTAAAATTTCAATAAAATCATTAAAGCCGTTTAACCGTGTTATGGGGTAGAAAATTGTATGGACGGTGCCACGCCCTTTGTCCAATTATTTCCATATTTGACACATAGCAGGGAAAACATACTATATAACTCCATTCCAAATTTCATTAAAATATATCCAATAGTCGCTTAATTAGCTGTTATTTAAGTTACGTGTGTGTGGGCGGTGCCACTCTCCTTGTCCAATTATTCCCATATTCGACACATAGCAGGGAAAACATACTATACAACTCCATTCGAAATTTCATTAAAATATATCCAATAGTTGCTTAATTAGCTGTTATTTAAGTTACGTGTTGTGTGGGCGGTGCCACGCCCCTTGTCCAATTATGCTCATATTTGGCATAAAGCTTGGAAAAATTATTATGCAACTCCTTGCCAAATTTCGTCTTTATATATTCAATATTCAATTCAAATTCAATTCAATGGTTACTAAATTATCTTGTAGGCTTATTTTGTGTTGTAAGGGAGGTGCCACGTCCCTTTGTCCAATCCCAACCGCATATACCCTATGTTACATCGGTACTGGCGTTTAGCCGTGATGCTCGGCCGAACAGACAGACAGACACACAATCAGTTTTATAATATATATAGGGATATAGGGATTAGAATATACCAAAATCATTTGCCAAATCCATACAAAATCTTTTTTTAATATGGTGTCCACACTAATCACAAGCAAATAGCAAACAGCTGATAAAAGTAAACACAGAAACCATTGCAAAAGAAAGAAGGTAGTGCCGCTGTCACTTACTTTGATTAAAATGCCGATTTTATAGGTATGTTTGTTTGAAAAACATCAAACAGCGTTGCCACCCGCTGAAAAATATTTGAAATATTTTTCGGAATGAAAAAATTTCTTAAAATCTTGTGGATACAATTTTAAATGTCTCTACAATTGAAAGGTTTAAGAGCCTATTTACACAGTCATTCCCATGACGCATGGGCATGGCGTTTTTAGAATTTACACTGACATGGGCATGACGAAATTTGACAGTTTTTATATGAAAATGTAAACAAACGAAGCATGGAGTTGCCACCTTTTACGTTTTTTGTATGGATTTTCGGTGCAAAATGTTCTATCCCGTTTTCACTACCGCAGGTCTTATTAGCTCTTTGTCAGATTTTTCGTCATGGAACTGATAGTGTAAATAGGCTCTATGAAAATGTAAATAAACGAAACATGGAGTTTCCACCTTTTACGTTTTTTGTATGGATTTTCGGTGCAAAATGTTCTATTTCGTTTTCACTACAGCAGTTCTTATTAGCTCTTTGTCAGATTTTTCGTCATGGAACTGATAGTGTAAATAAGCTCTAATGGATGTTGGCTGTAGTAACATACAAATTATTTCAAGAAAATAAGTTTAAAGGCCTGCGCACACAGAGGCGTTATTCGTGCCGCAGGCGGTTTCGAAATAAATTTTGTCAACAATAATGGTTTTTTCGAAAATAGAGCGTTTCTTTACAGCCTGTTTCCATAGCCATAAAATAAATAACAAACACAAAAAGCCAGTTTCAGAACCATTTCGAATCAGTTTGGAAATGAACTTTTTACTGTATCCATAGTAAAAAATAAATAACAAACAAAATAGTCAGTTTCAGAACCATTTCAAACAGTTTTTTTGGTTGTTTCCATAGTAATATCAGAGAATGTTAATTATAGAGAAGGTGCATAAAGGAATTTCTTTTAAATTGTGGTTGTAATTTTGGGCCAGATTTTTCAGGAACTTCCAGTCGAACATCGATCAAGTTTTTTTTTAAGTTCGACTGGATTTTGATGTTCGGTTCAAACAGAAATAGAAAGAATGAAACCAAAAAAAGTAAGAAAAAAAGAACGCAACCAAAAGGTGGTGGTTTTTTCTAGTTCTCCTTCATGTTTGTGAATTGGTTGGTTTCGAGCTTTTGTTTTGATTATGCAAACCGGTTTTGGGTTTTCTAAGCAATTTGCAATTCTTGTATTTTGGTGATTTTCACAATTCTTGCATTTCAAACATTTCCCCAATTTTATTCAGTTTTGATTTTCATGTTTTTTATTTAATATTTTTATATGAGCATTGTAAATATATTTCATTTGATACATATTTGCAATATATATGTTTGCATAACTTCATAAGTTCATTGACCTACATTTAAATTTTTTCCCTGGTTCTATTGTTTCCTTTTTTTTTGTGTGCACAACAAGGAAAGCAAAGATCAGTTCAAGATCAAGGTCGACGTTGTTTTCATTTTTTTTTTTTCTGAGTTCATTTGTCGGTTTAAAATTGAAAAACATTCTCTGGTAATATAATGAATAACAAACAAAATCTACTGCTGCGAAATCGCTGCCTGTGTGAGGCACTTTGCGTTTTCGAAGCTAGATTTTTTAAATATCGAAATGGTTCTGAAATTAGATAGCGAATATCGCCTCTGTGTGCGCAGGCCTTTAAAGTTTCTCATTTAACATTTTTCAAAAAAAAATTGGTGCGATGTCTTCTTTGTCTCTTCTGAATCTTCGAAACTATCATCAAAACTTATTTTTGGGATGGATTATAGGCAAGAAATGGCCCTTGCCATTTCAGTTTTGCCAAAAAGTCAATTTTAAAATTTTGGATTTTTTTTGCAACAATCCGGTAGCCCGAAATGTCATAATCGGCTTAAACGTCAGATGGTTAAGATGGCTGCTAAGAAGTGACAGCGGCACTACCTTATTTCTTTTGCCATGACAGAAACTAACAAATTATAACAAAATAAAAACCAATACAAAATAATTACAAAAACCGTAAAGAGTAAAACCATAACAAATTAAACACAAGGAACATTGAGTAGCGAAACTTTTGAAAACGGTTCCCACACTCTGGAGCTAGAGCGGCGCAGTGTGAATGTCATTGGAACTTTTTTATCGAGAATCGCGATAGTTGGTCTAATCCTAACTGACGAGATTCATCCAAAAAGTGGCAATGACGCACTTAGGAGGTGATCCCATCCCAAGTGAGCTTATTCACTCAAAAAAGAGCACTTGGGAGTTGGTCTAATCCCAAGTGACGTGATTCACCCAACAAATTTCTACGGACGTTGTTGGTGGCAGTTATAATCTCAGCTGCAATGAATCACCAAAATAAAGACCAAGGACGCACTTGGTGACATCTGTATTCCCAATCACTTTTCAAAAAATCACTTTTCTGTCAACACATCGAACGCGAAACTTTTGAAAATGGTGCATGCAGCGTAATGAAGTAAACAGAATTGCAGCAGTTGATGGTTGGGCGGACGACGGCTAGCCGCTGTCAAAATTAAAACACACGCAACTAGATGGGAGTGCACGGAAACGTGATGGAGGCGGTAAAGCGGTAGAGCGGTAGCCGCCGAACTTAGATTTATTTCTATTTTCAGGTCGACGGCTGACGGTATAGGGTTGCACCGAGCAATCAGCAATGCTAATATTTTTTAAATTCGCTGAAGCGGCCGAAAAATAGGCTGAGTTTAATACAAAATTCCCTGATTAATTTTAAAATATTATATTTGTTTGTTTTGTTTGCTGTTTTTTGATATAGTATTTGAAGTAGAGACCGACCGAAATCCCTTTTTTTAATTTCGGTCGAAACCGAAATGGCCGAATTTTTATTTTTTTAATTTCGACCGAAACCGAAGCCGAAAAAATAAAAGAAAAAATTGTTAATTCAAATGTAATAAAGTTGTTCATAATTAAGCTGAAATCATTAATTTTAAATTCAGATTATGAATTAGATGAATTTAGAAGCCAACTATCAAATGCGTGGAAATCGATTGATGGGGCAGGGTTCTCACTTTTTGCTACGCCGAGAGTTGTAGCTATTCGTTTTTAGGGGAGTAGATTTCAAGAAAGAGGAGTAGATTTAATTTTCTTACGTAGAGTAGTAGAAATTCTACGAGAGTAGTAGAAATTACTGTCAAAGTAGCAGATTTCAAGAGAGGGGAGTAGATTGGGGTTTCTGCGTAGAGTAGTAGAGATTCTACAATAGTAGTATAAATTTCTGTCATGGTAGTAGATTTGTAGAAAGAGTAGTAGTTTTGCATTGTATGAAACTCACTATTTTGAGAAGAAGATTTCTTACAATAGTAGTAGAGGAGTAGAAATTTAAAAATCATCGCGAGAGTAGTAGATCTGCTCCGATAGGAGAAGAGTGAGAACGCTGTGAAGCGGTGAATGGATGACTGTATGTAACATACAAATTCTTTCAAGAAAATAAGTTTCCAAGTTTTTTTTTCTTTTTTCAATACAAATTGGGGTTTTGTCTTCTTTGTCGCTTCTGATTCTTCGAAACTATAATCAATACTTAAATTTGTGTTACATACCGCTTTTATCCACTTGGTTGTCCCTTATGTATTTTGCCACGCCTAATCCAAAAATAGTAATGAAAATTGCACAAAAATTGAATTTTTGGTGCGTACTGTAAAAATTTCATTATTTTTTTCGTATTCAGCGTGCCAAAATGCATAAGAATTTGTCTATCAAGTATATTTAACACACAAAATGTTCAGTTTTGTCGATCAGTGTAATCTTTGTTATTTATTTGTTACATTTTTCGTATCAAACCGAAATTTTCGACGGAAATATCGAAATTTCGGCCGAAAACGAAATTTGGCCGAAAACGATATATTATTTTTCGGCCGAATCCGAAAAACGGACGAAACCGCTTTTTTTGGCCGAAAAGAAGAAATACCGAAACCGAAACCGAATTTCGGTCGGTCTCTAATTTGAAGTGTTGTAAAGTAATAAAGATGTAAAAAAATTATGTTTTTTATTTCAGGGGTACAATCATGTTTTTGACTTGACTTCGACAGCTAATATGGTGTCGAATGTGTTTCGATAGTGTTCCTACCAATTGTCAAACCGGAACCGAAACTTAAATGATGGAATACTGTCGATTTCGTTTGAGCCAATTTACACTATCATTTCCATGACGAAAAATCTGACAAAGAGCTAATAAGAACTGCGGTAGTGAAAACGGGATAGAAAATTTTGCACCGAAAAATGTAGAAGGTGGCAACTCCATGCTTCGTTTATTTACATTTTCATATAAAAACTGTCAAATTTCGTCATGCCCATTAGACCGTATCACCTTATAGGGGGAAAAAAAAAAGTTAACCGCACACCATCTAATTCGAAGCATATTTGGAAGGAGATTCCGGAAAAAATTTTCTTTTTTTTTTTGGCCGATCGTAGAGGTAGCGCATCGACATATTTCTTCATTTTGTCTCTATTTATGATCCGATTTTAATGTATAATATATCAAAATTTTTGTCTCGAGGAGACCTACAATAATGTCCTAGAGGTCCTTGCTCCTAAGTACACCCTTCTAGTACTTACCCACCAGATCTCAGTTAGTACCACCCTAATGTACCATTCCAAGAGCAGAAAATTAAAGCTCTCGAAAAATCATTAAATTCTTGCAAAGGAAGTATATCGATTATACCATTAGAACTATTTATAAAAAATATAATTAATATTTTTACCGAACGTAGGGGTAGCGCATTGACATATTTCATCATAGCGTCACCATTTATGATCCGATTTTAAAGTATAATATATCAAAATTTTTGTCTCCAGGAGACCTACAATAATGCCTTATACGTCATTGCCCTCAAGTACACCCTTCTAGTACTTACCTACCAGATCTCAGTTAGGACAACCATAATGTACTCTAATGTATACATTGGAATGTTTGCTTTTTCAACTTCTCAACTTCTACAACATGAATTAAAGAAATTAAAGTAAAATCGAATTAAGTGTTTAAAGTCGATGTCCAGCAACTCGAAGGACCTCCACTTTAATTTATTTATTAACCTACTTTTAATCGATCAAATCTCGACGTGATTCAAGTTGGCTGTATTTGTGCCGGCTCTCGAGTTTAGTTAAAATGTGTCCCATGCTTTGTTCATCGGTGACCGCCATGGCAGATTCATGCACTACATGAACAAAGCGCTCGGTGTTTTGAGAATGGCATGGATAAGCTGTGTAAATATTTAGGTCTTTCAATGCTTATTTATATTGCATCTTAAGGGTTTTTTTTTAGCAATTCTATAGTAACATTCACAAGCTTATCTAAACGTTTACGAATAGCTGATTCCGATAAAATTGGAATACCCGCGCGTTTCCACAAAAAAGTTTTTCAAAGCTTCCTGTTTAAATGCATCCAACTTCCGCCTTCGATCACTGTTACGCTGCAGATATAATAAGAAATTAATCACATCGCTCTCCGTTGGCAATTGGGTGTAATTTAATTCACTAATAAAAAAAGACATTTTTAAACAATTTTGTACGGTTTTTTAATCGGAATGAACAAAAGCAACTCTTGAATTAAAAATGCAATGAATTATGAGCTTCACCATTGTTTTCCCTTTTGAACAAATTTTCATTTGAATGAATTTAGTGGGGGCAAGAATATGCAAAATAATTAAACTGCACTCACTTTTGTCCAAGTTCTCTGATAAAATTAAATTACGGGGGGAAAAGGGAAACAATTTTGTAATCTTAGGGAATAATACGTTTTTTTTTCAGCCAATGTAGGGATTTTTTAAAAAGTATGTAGCATCACTGCTCCTATGTTCGGCAAATATATTAATGATTTTTCGAGAGCTGCAATTGGAATGGTACATTATGGTGGTACTAACTGATAGGTAAGTACTAGAAGGGTGTAATTAAGGCAATGACGTATGAGGCATTATTGTAGGTCTCCTGGAGACAAAAATTTTGATATATTATACTTTAAAATCGGATCATAAATGGTGACGCTATGATGAAATATGTCAATGCGCTACCCCTACGTTCGGTAAAAATATTAATTACATTTTTTATAAATAGTTCTAATGGTATAATCGGTATACTTCCTTTGCAAGAATTTAATGATTTTTCGAGAGCTTTAATTTTCTGCTCTTGGAATGGTACATTAGGGTGGTACTAACTGAGATCTGGTGGGTAAGTACTAGAAGGGTGTACTTAGGAGCAAGGACCTCTAGGACATTATTGTAGGTCTCCTCGAGACAAAAATTTTGATATGTTATACATTAAAATCGGATCATAAATAGAGACAATATGAAGAAATATGTCGATGCGCTACCTCTACGATCGGCCAAAAAAAAAAAGAAAATTTTTTCCGGAATCTCCTTCTAAATATGCTTCAAATTAGATGGTGTGCGGATGACTTCATTTTTTCGAGACGGTCTAATGCCCATGTCAGTGTAAATTCTAAAAACGGCATGGGAATGACTGTGTAAATAGGCTCTTAGTTCCCACAACCCAACGCCAAATTCCGGAGCCGCTGCGTCAGCGAATTTTTTGCGAACCAAATTACACGCAGGTATACGAGAGCGATCAAGTTCCGCCGTTGAAGCGTTGGTGCATCGGCGAAAAACAAACAAAATTTTCTTTCCGGCTAGCGTATGCAGAGAAGGCAAGGAAGTTGCTTTTTTGAGTACTTTGGAGAAATTTTTTGACAACTTGCACATCAAAATTATTGGAATGACCTTTATGTTGCTTCGAAAACCATTTTAATTAGCACAATCACCCACAATAATGTTTTCACATTTTTTCACATTTTCTTTAAACCAAATTCAAAAATTTAAATGTCAAAAAATATTTCGCTCTACACAACATAAAATATATGTCGAACCGGGCTTAAACAGGAAAAACTTAATTTCAGTAGTTTTAGTATGATAGCGGGAATGGATGCACCAATTGTTGTTTAAAACTATTGAAATTGGTGTACGTGTAGTACTAAATAAACAAAAGTGGGTTTCCTAATTTACCAATTAAATGCACAGCTGTATTTTTGTGGAAAAACGTCAAAAATATCGGCCAAAACTGAAATAGCCGAATTTTTATTTTTTTAATTTCGGCCGAAACCGAAGCCAAAACCGAAAAAATAAAAGAAAAAATTGTGAATTCAAATGTAATAAAGTTGTACATAATTAAGCTGAAATCATTAATTTTAAATTCAGATTATGAATTAGATGAATTTAGAAGCAAACCAGGGTTCTCGCTTTTTGCTATATTAGGGGTATTCATTTAAAGTGGGAAAACCCTGGGAAACGCACAGTGGTTCAGTTGTTGACGAGAACTGTCAAAAATTGTATGTAAGAATTGCACAAAGTGGAAAACTTTGCGCGTAGATTTTGGTGCGGAAAGAACAGCACAAATGTTGTGCGATTGTAGTGATGTCGAACAATAAAATTGATATTCGATTAAATAAAAAGTAATTATCAAAAGTAATAAAATGCGGCTGCAAACTAAAAAGAAAAATGTATAAATATATATATAAATTAAAAAGAACTATAGGTAACAATTGTTTGCAAAATAAAAGTTAATTGAATTTATAATTGTCAAAGCTGTGCAGAATATCGAGTACTTGTAAGTGGGTACTCGTTTATTGTCTAAGTGAGTACGCTCACAACACTAATATAGTTTTCTTGGAAAATGGCGGTAAGTAAACAAATTTACTTACCGCCGTCAACGAAAGCTATTTCTTCAAATAGTTTGATTAATTTTCTTTTTTCGCGTATTTTAAGCATATTTTTCACTTTAAACAACAGCTGTCGAAAATTCGAAGAAGAAGAAGAATCAAAAGAAGTGCACAAATAATTTTCTGGTGCGTTCACGAAACAGAACGGGGAAAACTGCGCTAGTCACCAACTGCTCAACTTCCACTTTTAAATAAATATTATTGTGTATATTTAGATGCAAAAATATTTTCTATGTTTTTATATGTAATTTTTTTTTATAAAAATTTGTGAAATATGTGAAGTTTTATTAAATTTTGTTTGATGATGTAATTGTCGCCTAATGTGTAAAGTTGAACTGTTACATTAAAAAACAATTAAAAATTAAAGATTAAAAAAAGAAAAAAATATGAAGCAATGGAATTAAAAAAACAAAAACTACGGCCGGCACCGGGCTTGAACCTATGACTGCCGCAGCTATAGGCCTAAGCTCTAACCAACATACCACATCCAGCTATAATATGATTTCAATTAATGGCGATTAGGTGAACTCCATAATCTATATACACATATAAATATCATTTGTGAAATATGTGAACTTTTATTAAATTTTATAAAGAATAGAAAGAAATTTTGTTTGATGATGTAATTGTCGCCTAATGTGAAAAGTTGAACTGTTACATTAAAAAAGAATTATAAAAGAAAGATTAAAAAAAGAAAAAAATATGAAGCAATGGAATTAAAAAAACAAAAACTAAGCCCGGCGGCGGTCTTGAACTTATGACTGCAGCAGTCATAGGCCGAAGCTCTAACCAACAGACCACAGCCAGCTATAAAATAACTTCAGCTAATGGCGATATAGTTCAGCAAGCTGTATGGTGAATGTGTATTAGAGCTGTCTCGAAAGAGGCTTAAATAACGCAAATACACCAAAAACTCTTAAGTTTGTAATTTCAAGCCGATCCGATAACGGCAACCCGGCCCGCAAAGGCCCAGAAGGCCGCTTTTGAGATTTTTTGTAACATTATAACTTTTCTTGCTCTTCTGGTGGCATCACTGCCGACCATCGCAATGCCCATCAGCTGTTTTTCATTCCGCCGATGGAAGCGATGGCAGTCAGTGACATCTGGCGAACAGTGCTACCAGATGATCACAAACAGTTATTATGTGGAAAAATACCTCCAAATGCTTTTTATTAAACAGAATTTTTAGGAAATATTTATGGGGAAAACCAATAATTTTTTTAATAGTATTTTTCTCATTATGAAATGCATTTTTATTTATTTTTATTATTAATTTTTTTTTTTTAATTTTTACGAAAATGTTTTTTAATTAATTCTAGGGTGGTTTCCGCCAAAAATGCTTAATTATGGTTTTTTTTCGTATTTTTCTTGATCTAAAATGAACTTAAAATTTGTGTTTTATTTTTTTCCCCCATACAAGTGTTAGCCCGTTTTGGCCAACTGTATTTGCGTTATTTAAGCCACTTTCGAGAAAGATCGGTCAAATTTTTTTTAAGTTTAAGTGAAAAACCCGCTTAAGTGAAACAAAAATAGAATCCCCATGATTTTATTTCTCTTTTTCATACAAATTATTTCGCTTTACTGAAACCCGCATAACTGAACCAAAATTACATTCCCAAATCAATAATTTATACCAATTTAGCTCCGCGTAAATGAAACACGTGTTTAAAATTTAATTTTGATTGAAATTTTTATGAAATCCTGGCTTTGGTTCGGATTGCTATCCCCATTTATGAGAATACATTTTGGGTAAAAACTGATAATTTTGACTAAAACCGTACTTGGTTTAGTGAAATATTTTTCTATTATGCAAAATTCGCTGAAGTGAAATATTTTTCAGTTATCCGAAATCGCTTAAGTGAAAAACCCGCATAACTGAAACAAAATGTCTGACAAATTCGTGTTTCAGTTAAGCGGGTTCGACTGTATACACACAAAAAGCAGAGAACTTGTATTCATAGAGAAGCGTCATAAGCTCTTCCTCTTCCTTTTTGCTAACTCGGAGCTCGTGAGTAAGCAGACTGCGGAGTTTGGACAGTGAGTGTACAGACTGCGGCATTTGGCTAACATTTTTTAATTTTTTGTAGTCTGCTAGAAATGTTTTTGTTGTTGGTTCGTTTTTGTTTTTGCTTTTCTTTACATTTGTGTTTTTGTCATTTTTCTTATTTCGATCGTTTTCTTTGACTAGATTCGTTTGTTTTGATTCTTTTTTTTATTCATCTTGCAATTTTTTGCCGTTTGGTTTTTTTACTATGATTGGGGGCGCAGATTGTTATTGGCGATTTTCATCCCTCCTGCTACTGTTTTCTTATATGCATGTATATTTTTCTATGATTTGTTTGGATTCGCGACAAAGTATTTTGATGGTTTTTGTCATTTTTGGAATCACATGATAAATTATAAAAATTATCTGCTTTGTACCTACATATATGTTTTCTTATTTTTTTGTATAACTTTTTTTTATATATTCTACCTAATTAATAAATTTGTTACAAAAGATTCTTTCCAAAATCAGCAAAAATTTTAAATGGACAAATAATGATGAGGACTCTTAGGTTCATGTATTTTCTATCATATTGCATTAAAAAAAAAAGACAATCACCCTTATTTTCTAAAATGTTAGAAAATTTTTAATATTTGAAAAATATGTCGAATAAAATACAAATATAAATCAGAACTGGATTGGAATGTTGGGTTTCCAGCAATAGTACTTCAAAAATATATTGCAAAAAAATATGCTCCATATTTCTCGAAAATATTAATATTCTGAACTGGAACCACAACTCACTATATGGCGGACTTAATAAATTTCTCGTATATTACCCCAAAATTATAAAAAATATGTATCCAATGTGACCAAAAAAAAATCATAAGCTGTTTCATAAATTTCATCGTAAATAGTGGTATTCTTTTTCAGCCTTGTAGCTTACAAAATACGAAAGTTAGAACAATAAATTGGCTCCATCCCGCTCCCCTTTGCCCCCACACCCCCCTTTCCAAAGGGTACAAAAATTTCATTTTGTCAATAAGAACTCACCACTTCATCATTGTAGCTTGAAGGAATTGGAAGTTATGCCATGTTTAAAAAAAAGGGGTTTGAGTCCCCTACGGCCCCCTACGCCTCTGATGGAATTTAATAGAATGCATTGTCACCGGAGTTTTATCAGTGTTCCAAATTTCAGCTCTCTAGCTCATGTGGAAGTGTATAAAAAAGCTCGCCGCAGATTTGAGGATATATATATATATATATATATATATATATATGTATATGTATATATATATATATATGTATATATATATGTATATATATATAGTCCGTCCAAAGCAAGTTAATATAAGGGTTATAAAAATTAAAATTGTTTGAACAAAAACTGTATATACTTCAAAAACAAAAAAATATCAATAATTTTTTTTTTCTTGTATTTTTTTCATTATAAAACGTATTCTTATTTTTTTTTTTTTTTTGAAAATATTTTTTTTGTAAAGGCCCCAAAAAGTAAATTTTTGATTTATTGGTCTGGGGGAGGCGACCGTTCAAAACGGATAATTTTGGTTTTGTCGTATTTTTCTGATTATAAAACACATTTTTATTTAATTTTTATTTTTTTTCAATGCATGGAAATATTGCACAATTTTTCCAACTTCAACTGGGTTGCGTGCGTCAAAATATCGAAAAAGTCCTAATAACATATCTTACTTAGAATCCTTTAGAGCTTCCATCCCACACTTGCCGTTAGCGATATCAGCAAAAAAAAATTCTCCCATACAAGCTCGCTCCACCTTACTAAATAGTTTTATTACATTAAATGGTTAATTTATATTTTTTAAGCATAAATAAGTATCATTGTCATGATTTTAGATTGGATAAGTGGACGTGGCACTATGGGATAGAATTAGGGTTGCCACATGCAAAATGATCTTCGTCTGGATTTTGAAAAAAAATATCTGGACTTTTCCATTTTCAACTGGACATTCAAAGAAAAAATCGGAAATTTTTTTTATTTTAATGGCATATTTTTAAGAAATACATTGAAAAAAAAACACATTTACAGGTCTGTTCTGGCGCGGTTAGAAGTTTGTAACCGCCTTTACTACCTTCTCATTGGCATGCAACCTGTAAATTTGTCTTTTTCAGTTTTGAAAGACGTTGAAAGCTTTACAACTTCGGTTTAAAAACAGTAAAATGCTATTCTTTCCACAAATATTTTGAAGCAAAGGGCTGCCAAATTTTCACATACTCTCGCCTTTTTCTGGACTTCCTTCTTTCGTGATCACTTTCGCTCAAAAAAACAGCTGCAGTTGCAAGTAGGGTGGCTGCAGCCGCGGATTTTAACAAACAGACAATCAAAAATGAGATTTCGGCATGCTCAGGCCAAGTGTAAATTCTAAAACGGCACGCCCATGCGGCATGGAACTGATAGTGTAAATAGGCTCTTTAAAAGTATGTAGAACTCTTTACAGTTTTATAGTTTAGTCTGACAATTTTGTGGTCGAAAGCAATAAGCACTTAAGTCGAAACTAAATTTCAAAATGATCTACTTTAAAAAAAAAGGTTGTGTGGTGTGGTGTAGTTCTATAAATATTTCAGAAGACTCTTCGATAAATGTTTAGAATGACGTATACAGTCTTATTCAATTCATGCTTAATTACTTAAGAGGATATTGTCTTTGGCCGCAGAAATATTTCAGATTTTATGAAATCAGCCTTCATTCTACTGAAGGTATGGAACCTAAGTTATTTAAATGGCTAAAAACTCATTAGCAGTAATTGAAAAAAATAAAACTATTTGACAGAAAACTTATCTTTATAATAAAAACGAAAACGCTATTAGGTTTTCTGACTTTTTTTAGTTTTTTTTACTGAGAATCGAAGAAAATTTTGTCTGGACAAATTATTGAAAAACTGGACTCTGGACAATCCAGACGAATCCAGACCGTGTGGCAACCCTAGATAGAATACAATTCTAGGTGAACAAAATACCTCCAAGAAATTGTACCCGAGACTTTTTTGAGTATAAGGGTTTATTCCGAATTCCCCAATTAACATGTTATCATATTAAAATGACCCATGGTTCCAGGGTTTCAAGTATTATTATGCTATTTATTATTTTGGCATATTTAATCGCTAATTTTAAAAGTTTTTTTGTAAAAACCAAAGCTGGGCATTAACTAGTTAATTAGTTAATAGTTGATTAACGAAGTTAAATTTTTGGTTAACTTTTAACGTTTCAGTTAATTTCGAAAACCATTAACTTTTTCATTTAGTTAAGTTAAATTTCTTCGATTAACTAGCATTAGTTAACTTTAAAACAAAAAATGTTTTTTATTATTGAATATAAAAAAAAGTTAAAGTTAAGAATTCATACTATTTTCGAACTGATATTGACACTTAATTTAAAAATTATTTCACAAAACAATTAAATACACAGGCCTGTATATTTCGAAATGTTCTATATTCTATAGAACATTCTAAACACAATGGCGTTCTCAGCCATTACTTGAGGTTTACATCGAATTTTCCATTTCTCAAGTTTCTCAAAATGGCGAAAAACTGAGAACGCCATTGTGTTTAGAATAGCCTATGCTATTTGTTCTTACCAAACTTCATTAATTTCATTATTATTATTTAATATTCTAATAAAACTTGCATGCCTTCATATGAATATAAATAAATTGTTTCATAGACGAATTTTTGTTTTTATTTTTAAAGCAAATTTGCATTGCTGAAACCGATTGGAAAAAGAGTGCAGGCATTCAATTGAATAGAGTTAAAAAGTATTTTTTATGTGTTTTTTGTAAAAAATTTCAGAAACTTTTGGTAAAACAGATATTTTATTTAACAAATTTCAAAAGAGGGTTACAGATGTTATATATATATATTATGGCAAACAGTGGCGGTTGGTCGTCGATCGTTGGCTATATGGCTTCTCGGCGACTTGGGCGACTTAGTGGGCGTTGACGGGTACTTGATGACTTGACTGCTGGATACGGGCGATGCGATATCGACGAGCGATGCGTGGATATGATCGATGCGCGAAATATGCGTAACTGTAACTGATGCGTAGGATAAATGTAATCGTACTCGACGCGAGAAATAGGCGTGGACGAGGCTAATGCGGCGCAGGCGCAGCAAGGCATGAACGTGGGTGTATCAGAGCGTGAACCTTCAGCAAACTTGGATGTTGCCGTGACTTGAATATGAGGGAATCGCAGACCACCAGCGGGCACTATTCAACCGCTTTCCGTGGAATCGATTCGGCTGGATAAATGGATACTCGTAGATCAGGAAGCGGGCTACAATCTACCGCTCTCCTTGACTCGACGTATCGCAAAACTACGATTTCAATGAGACAGTGTAGGGACACTCGCAGAGTGTATGATTTACAAAATATAACTAGTTTCCGTGCAATACAACTGATTCAAGAAAACTGATTAGCATTGATTAATGAATTTTATTAATTTTCCATGCAACATAAGATTATTAAAACAATAATTTTCCTGCAATTCAATTGATTAAGAAACTGAATATTATTAATTTTCCCTGCAATTCAATTGATTAGGAAACTGAATATTATTAATTTTCCTGCCATTCAACTGATTATTTATATTATCTACTTAATTTAGAGTATGGCAACCAGCATTCCCGCTTATGGGACGCGTGTGCTGCCTGACCATCATCCTTCGGTACAACATAATACATAAGAGAGAGCGATTATGTAATGAATCGCTCTCTCTTATGTGAAAATATCTATAATAAACAAGTATTGTTTTTATATTTTCAACGTTCAGCGTTGATTAATGAACAATCAAGTTTAAAAAGATAAAAAAATAAGTAAAAAATTGGAAAGACAGTGACTTTATAAAATTTTTTACAGAAGTGTCAGAGCAGGCAAAATGCCGCCGACTGAGTGCAAAGAGTGCACGGCGAAATTGGTGCAAATAGACGAATCAATTTCAGGTTTTGGTGGATGTGTCTGTTTTTTCTGTTTAAAATGCAGTAACATTAAAAGGCCCGAAATTAAAATGGTGTGTGAAAATGTGATCATTAAATGGTTTTGTAATCAGTGTACATTATCTGACACAAACACGAGCAGCAGCCACACAAAATCAAAACAGACTGGTTATTAAAGCGAAAGACAAAGCAAAGAACAACAACAAACAACCAAAAGAAGCGCTAAAAGCAGTGATAGAACCAACAGAAGGTCTGGTGAGTGCAGTAAGATAGATAAGCAGCGGCGGACTAATTGTGCAATGCAAGAGCAAAGAGGCATTTGAATAAGTGCAGCAGAAGATCACGGATCAAATTGGAAATGACTACCAGACGGACAAAAGAAGAGACAAAAAGGAGATAAAAAAAATTTGAAAGTTATAGGTTTATCAGAGAAGCTAAGCAGTGAGCGCTTAGTAGAATGTATGACCAAACAAAATGTAATATGTGAGAGATAAATATTTTAAAAATGTATGAAAATTTGAACAAAAGAGAAGAAAGTTATAATGCTATTATTGATACCGATATAGAAACATATGAAACCATTTTAAAACAAAAGAGAATTAACGTAGAATATGACTCGTGCATTGCTTTTGAGCATGTTAGTAAATGTAAGTAAGTAAATGTAGTAAATGCGAAGGAAACCACGATGTAAAAGATTGTAGGTCAAATGTTTATAAATGTGTCAATTGTTGTGAATTAGTACAAAAAAATCTTCTAGATGTTGACGTACATCATTTTGCTTTTCGTAGAGATTGTCCAGCATACAAAAGATATATTGGAAGTAAAAATAAGACCCGCAAGTAGCAACCAACAAACACTGATTTAAATTGTTTATATCTTAATATCAATAGTATTTTATGTAACAAAAATGAGTTAGAAAAGTTGATTGAAATTAAAAATCCAGCTTTAATATTATGTACTGAAAAATGTTTTATTTTATTTTATTCAATTGAATCACCTAATACTAACTTAGGTCTAACAATGATTTTTCAAAAATTCAGAAATTCAGCTTATTATTATAATATTCAGATTATAACTATTTGCCCTATATCCATTGATTTAGGCAATGTAGAGTTATCGTAACTAATATATGGGGAATATATTAGTTTCGTTTGAGACGTGAGGGATTCAGAGGTCTCAGTAAATTTCCAGCTAGAATGTTTGGGTGAAACATGAGCTTCTGCTTGTACTTCGAGGTAAGTTTCGGAATTTCGTCTTTTACTGCATGTATATTCAGGTCTCTGTGGATGTTAGTATTTTTTATATACCAAGGGGCTCTGGCAATTTGTCTCATATAGAGATGCCATGTCTGGGTTTGAGTGAGAGCACATGATAGCAGTGTCATCAACAAAAGTCAATATGAGAGTTCTATCACTTTTGGGCATATCTGCAGTATAGAGAATATATAGCAGGGGCAAGAGGACACTGCCTTGTGGTACTCCGGACAGTATTTCGTATTTACGTTTATTTTCGAAAGTGCCTTTTATTGAGTCAACAATGCGGTGCACTTGCTCAATAGTGCCATGCTTTTCGCGGAAGCCAAACTGGTGATCGGGAATCACTTGTTTTTCTAGAATTTTCGGTAGAATCAATTTTATTAATAGTTTTTCGAAGAGTTTTGATATTACAGAGAGCAAACTTATAGGCCGGTATGACGTCACATTATTGGGATCTTTTCCAGGTTTGGGAATCATTGTAACTTGAGATATTTTCCAATCATCTGGGTAGTGACATGTTCTGAGAATCGCGTTAAATATGTGCAATAAGTGGGTTATTGCAACTGTTGGCAGTTCTTTTATCATTGTTGGCGTTATCAAGTCCGGTCCTGGTGCTTTTTTCGGGTCCAAGCATTTGTTTATTGCCTCCATAAGTTCGTTTTTTTTAATCGCGATTGTACAAGTATTATATGGGATTAATGTTGGTATTGGGATATCACCAGCTGTCGTGTTCGGGGTGAACACGGTTTTTAGGTGGTTGGCAAAAGCTGCACCCTTTTCTGCATCGCTTCTATCCCAGTTTCCATTTGGCAGCCTTAGAGGGGGTTCTGTTAGTATTGGTTTTTTCATATTTTTTGCAGCTCGGCAGAGCGAGTAGTTTGTTGATTTTGTGGGTGCGAGATGTTCAACAAATAGCTGGAATTCTCTTTCGGATTTCCTCTCAAGCTGCATTTTTAGAATTCGAGAGACATCATTAAGCTGTTTTTTCAGATTTGGGGATCTGTTGTTTTGCCAATCGCGACGTATTTTCCTTTTATTTTTTATTAACTGCTCTATGTCCACTTTGCATAGCTGCGAGTTTTGGGATTTGGGCGGGAGTGGCCGCTGCAGCTGCTTGGGAAAGCAAGAGTGTGAAATTACTAACAGCTGTGTGTATTTCAACTTTCGTTTTTAGTGACACATTAGGGATAATGTGGGAGCTTATATACTTTCTATATTTGAGCCAGTTTGTGAGTTTGCTGGTCAGTTTATCTGGTGGATTGGCCTCAGAACTTGGCGCATACTTTTTTGTGATAATAGTAGGCGTATGGTCTGATGAGTGATCTAAAGAGGATTCAATAAACAATTGGCTCCTTTTTACAGTTTTGAAGACTGCAAAGTCTATGACATCGGGGGTTTTGCGACTGTCAGTTGGCCAGTAAGTTGGCGTGCCAGAAGAGATCACGTCAAGACCGAGTCTGTTGACAGTGTTCAACAGGAGCCTGCCCTTTGGCGATATAAGGCGAGAACCCCAATATGTATGTTTGGCGTTGAAATCGCCGGCAACGAGATACTTTTGTCCAAGAGAATGGAAAAAAGTCTGGAATTGTTGCTCAGATATTTTGTGTCTGGGCGGGCAGTATATAGCTGTCAATGTTAGGCCTTTTAAGTATTCATTGAGAGAAATACTTGTCGCTTGAATATATTCTGTGCAATAATTCTGGAGAGCGTAATGTTTTATACGACTTTTAATGAGAATGGCGGTTCCACCTCTAGCGTTTCCGCTTGGATGCTTTGTGTCATAGAGTCTGTATCCTGGTAAATTGAAAAAGTGTTTTTCAGTGAAGTGTGTTTCAGAAATTAGCATAACGTCTATGCTGGACTCTTTCAAGAACTCGAGAAGTTTTAGTTTGTGATGACACAGGCCATTTGCATTCCAGAATGATATTTTTAAACCATTAATGGCTTAGACATGAGATGTTGTAGTGAAAGACTTTGATTTTTAATCATTTCTTGCATCATATTTTGCATACTGAACATAAATTGAGACATATTTTGTATGAACATTTGTAGTGTTTGTTAAAGACTACTGCTTGGAGGAGCAGGTTGCGTTTGCACAGGAATAGAGTCACTGCTTTTTAAGGCGCTGGCGTAGGGGGGTTAGCTAGAGTTTGGTCAGCGTATAACGGAGGAAATTTTTGGGTTTCCCTACACTGAAAAAAAAGTGTACTCCAGTTAAGGAAAAATGCCTTAATCCAAAGAAAAAAGGGGAATGAAACAGCACTAAAGTCATGATAGCTTTGAAATTAGGGAACACTTTTACTTAAGATGAGTATATATTTTGACTTTAAATTTAATACTTATTTCTTTCATAACAGAAATATTTCTTTGAATTTAGTAAAAAGTTCTTTCATTCTAAGAAGTTTTTCTTCGTTTTTAAGACAAAAATTTCTCAAAAAATTTTTTTTTTTATTGTATTTGTTCATTTGGCGTTATGACAAGACCAATCAACAGACTGTGCTATAGACAGCATAATTGCGTTGGCGTCTAATTTTCACTACGTTTCACACCAGCAGCGGCCGTGGTGCAGTGGCTACACTGAAAAAAAAGACAGCTTTAAAACCAAGTAAATTTGGTGCTTGATTAAAGGACAAATTTTTTCCTTAATTTAAGGAATTTTTCCTAATTTTAAGGAATTATTCTTGAATTTAAGTAAAAGTACCTTAAAACGGAAATCACCGCCTCTTTAAAACAAATTTACATTTTTCTTTATTTTAAAGACAGCTGAATTTCTCAATTGTGAGTAAATTTGAACTTTATTTAAAGAAATTCGTTTTTAATATATGGAAAAAGTATTTTTTTTAGTATACGTGTCCTCAATTCTAGTATTTATTCCTCAATTTTTATAAATATTTTCCTATTTTAAATTCAAAGAAAATTGTACTTACTTTTAGTAAAAATCTTTGTTATTAAGAAAGATATTTTTATAAATTGAAAGTAAGATTAAGGTTTTTTTTTAAAAAGTGAGTATTTCAAAATAGAAGTTGCTAAAAATAGAATTGATTTAAATAATAAAAAACAAATATTTCGCATAAATATAAATTTTTAAATACCCCGTGCGGGAGTTGAACCCGATACCTTTTGATAGTGAAGCGGAGGTCTTAACCACTGCACCACAGCAGCTGCTGATTTTACTAATTTTAGTAAATTTTTACTTTATTTAAAGAAGTTTGTTTTTAATACAAGGAAAAAAAATTGTTTTGTATACGTCTAATGTAGTTTTCCAAAATTTTTAGAAATTTCTAGAAATAGAATTGATATAAATAAAAAAAAATATTTGGCATGAATATAAATTTCTGCTTGTCCCAGGCGAGAGTCGAACCTGATACCTTTTGATCGGGAAGCAAAGGTCCTAGCCACTGCACCACGGCCGCCGCTGGTGTGAAACGTAGTGAAAATTAGACGCCAACGCAATTATGCTGTCTATAGCACAGTCTGTTGATTGGTCTTGTCATAACGCCAAAGGTCGCAGGTTCGAATCCCACCGAAGTGAAATCGTAAGTACATATTTGTTATCACTATAAATTGTAAATTTAATTTAAGTTAATAAAATGAAATATGATTTTAAAAAATATAAAATAAAAATAAATAGAAAATATAAAAAAATGAACAAATACAATAAAAAAAAAAATTTTTTGAGAAATTTTTGTCTTAAAAACGAAGAAAAACTTCTTAGAATGAAAGAACTTTTTACTAAATTCAAAGAAATATTTCTGTTATGAAAGAAATAAGTATTAAATTTAAAGTCAAAATATATACTCATCTTAAGTAAAAGTGTTCCCTAATTTCAAAGCTATCATGACTTTAGTGCTGTTTCATTCCCCTTTTTTCTTTGGATTAAGGCATTTTTCCTTAACTGGAGTACACTTTTTTTTCAGTGTAGGACCTTTGCTTCCCGATCAAAAGGTATCAGGTTCGACTCTCGCCTGGGACAAGCAGAAATTTGTATTCATGCCAAATATTTTTTTTATTTATATCAATTCTATTTCTAAAAATTTGCTAAAAATTTTGGAAAACTACATTAGACGTATACAAAACAATTTTTTTTCCTTGTATTAAAAACAAACTTCTTTAAATAAAGTAAAAATTTACTAAAATTAGTAAAATCAGCAGCTGCTGTGGAGCAGTGGTTAAGACCTCCGCTTCACTATCAAAAGGTATCGGGTTCAACTCCCGCACGGGTATTCAAAAATTTATATTTATGCGAAATATTTGTTTTTTATTATTTAAATCAATTCTATTTTTAGCAATTTCTATTTTGAAATACTCACTTTTTAAAAAAAACCTGAATCTTACTTTCAATTTATAAAAATATCTTTCTTAAAAACAAAGATTTTTACTAAAAGTAAGTACAATTTTCTTTGAATTTAAAATAGGAAAATATTTATAAAAATTGAGGAATAAATACTAGAATTGAGGACACGTATACTAAAAAAAATATTTTTTCCATATATTAAAAACGAATTTCTTTAAATAAAGTTCAAATTTACTCACAATTGAGAAATTCAGCTGTCTTTAAAATAAAGAAAAATGTAAATTTGTTTTAAAGAGGCCGTGATTTCCGTTTTAAGGTACTTTTACTTAAATTCAAGAATAATTCCTTAAAACTAGGAAAAATTCCTTAAATTAAGGAAAAAATTTGTCCTTTAATCAAGCACCAAATTTACTTGGTTTTAAAGCTGTCTTTTTTTTCAGTGTGGTATAAATTCAAACGCAAACACAAAATTTACCACTATTGGATGATACCAAACACCAGAAGTCATCTAAACATGTGGATCATGCGGATTTCTATCTTGAAGCCGACTAAGAATATACACTGAAAAAAAGACAGCTTTAAAACCAAGTAAATGAACTACAGGAAATCTACAGTCTATTGAAAGCAAATGAAATTTTTGTAGACAACCATCTCGTCATTAATAACTTCGGGGTGGATTCGTATCATTTGATGTCCGAAACTACATTAAATGAGTGCAGTAGAAACTTAGACAATCAATTAATTTGTGAAGGAGATTGGCCTTGGAGAGATGCGAATGACGTCATTTTGGATCCAGCTTCAGCGGAATGTTTTCAAAAAGTCTTCAGCGCAAGTACAAGGTACAAAAACATCTCAACAAAATATGGAATTACCGAAACAAGGAGTATTAACATTGAAGGCTGCATGTGACGCTCGGATAAACGGAATCACACGAGCTACCGTACACAACATTGAGTCTATCGATTGCGAAGAGATTAACATCAATTTAGTGAAGGATATCAGCACCGCGTCAGATGACTCACTTCAACCGTTGGGATCAACAGTAACCGACCATACACGTGAGTGTAGTGTGCAGGTTTATTTTTATTTAATTTATTTAAATTAAATTAACGTGCGCGTGAAAGTGCGCTACAGATTACGCTGGACTCGGTAGGGGTGCACATCTAGCTATGCTCGGGGTAGTTCGTCGGATTGTCGGGGATCTTCCCTAGTCCAGACCGCAATAACACCACAACAATATTATGTGCAAGTTTAGATACAAAACCTAATAAAACCAATAAACACCGACAAAATCCAAAACAAAACCAATCTTCCTATTACTCGTAATTTTAGGAACCTAAGGTGTCATTCGGCCCTATGTCATCGCCCTCCCTACCATAGCAATTTTATGATCTAGATATCTTAAAATTGCCCCAATGCAATGCAATTTAATTCTCAATTACACTCGCCAAAGACAAACATGCTGACTGACGACGAACATATACGACAAAATTACTCAAAAGCCATAGTTACTCTTTAAGTGGAATTTCATTTCTCATTTCTCATATTTATTGCTTTTCATTGGAGCTCTAACAGTTTATTTTATAGGTAATTGTGTATAACAGTTTATGGGCGCGTATTCTGATAGGCGTAGTCCAACGGAGATCGGGCGGTCCAGGATTATGGCTCTGATGTCCCTCGAATGGTGTGAATATTATTCTAGGTTGTTCAAAAATTATCAGCCAATCTTTTTTTTTTTTTCCCAATTTAATTGTTAGAAATCACCTTCTTATAAAGACCAGTATCAATGAGCAACCGTCACGACTACCTTCTACTTCCCTTTTCAATTATCGTCTGATCTCGCATTTTTCTCTTGCCTATTGCAGCTTATAGAATCAGCGTTATCGGTTAAGAAAAACAATTTTGATAAACTATCATTTTCCAGTGGCGTGTATCTCTCGCTACTAGAGTAAGGTGACCACTTATTTCATTTTCTTTGAATATCGGAAACGGTTTGCAACCTATCAATTTGCGCACTACAAACACAGATAATACGAAATAATATTTTAAGGAGTTATTAGCTGGTGGAAAAAACGGTATTTAAGGTTTTATTTGGAAATCCTTGACATGATATACTCCTAGAATTTTGCCAGAGGTATTTACTAATTCATAATAAGACGAACCAACCGGACGATTAACTACGGCTTTCACGAAGGTGGGAGCCAATTTTGCATTAAACTTTTTAATCGCACTGCTTTGTACAAAATTTCGAGCTAGAACTTCTTGACCTATTTTAAATTGAATTTTAACACTTCGCAAATTGTACGTTTTAGCATTTATATCATGAGCTTTGGTAATATTTTCTTTTGCTCTTTGTCTTAAGAATTTGAATGCATCGGTACAATCAAGTCGGGTGTCGTCCGAAACTAAATTCAATTTCCTAAGGAGTTCGTAATCTTTACCGTGCAGAATCATATTCTGTCCAAATAATAGAAAGTAAGGTGAGTATCCAGTCGTCCGGTGTACTGTTAAACCATGTAGAATGGTCATGTCCAATATATGCTCTTATAGCGGAAATTACAGATCTATTTACTCTTTCTGAAGAATTCGCTTGAGGAGAATATATGGCGGTACAAATGTGATTAACACCAAAACGCGTCAAAAATGATTCAAACAATCCAGACTTAAATTGAGAGCCGTTATCTGATAATATAGCTTCCGGTACTCCAAATATACAAAAAATTTCGGATGCAAGAAATGAAATTTGGTCAAATGATCGACTACAATCAGCAATCCGATGTGTCCTCGCTTTGATCTGGGATAAGGACCTAATATATCTATACATAGTTTTTGAAATGGCCTCGAAGAAGCCATAGGACGTCCCATGTGCGGTATTACGTTTGGATTTTTCGTACATCTACATGTTTCACACTTTGAAGCATATTGTCGAATTTGCAATGCCATTTTTGGCCAAAATAAATGTCTTTTAATTTTTCGATGGTTTTTGCTATGCCACAATGGGCGGAATTAGGTGGATAATGTGCGTGATAAAGAACGTCCGGGACAAGAGCACCTGGAACCCAAAGTTTCCATGAATTCGTTTCTTGATCTTCGTCGCCTACCGCATGTTCGGTTCGCTTGTAAATATAATTGTCTACAACTTTAAGGTCAGGGAGCTTTGCCTGATTTTCTAGAATATCTGCCTGAAAATACTCAGATGAAATATCAATAATTGGACCTATGTCTTCCAGAGAACTAACTTCGTCTTCTAATCGACGTGAAAGGGTATCGGCTACAACGTTTTCGGTTCCCCGTCGGTGTTGAATAATGAATGTGTACCCTTGGAGCTTGAGTGCCCACCTTGCCAATCGTCCAGAAAGATCCTTTTGTCGCATCAGCCACTGAAGGCTTGCATGATCAGTAACAACGGTGAATGGTTCACCTTCAATGTACGGACGAAATTTCTTTATTCCTTGAACGACGGCAAGGCATTCTAACTCCGTAACCGAATAATTACGTTGTGCTTTCGAGAGCTTTGTCGACATAAACGCTATAGGCAATTCCACACCTTCCTCATTCTCTTGAGAAAGAACACAGCCGAGACCAAAGAGGCTGGCATCGCACTGCAGAATAAATTTTTTTGAAAAGTTTGGCATAGCGAGAATAGGAGAAGACGTCAGTAGAGCCTTTAGGCATTCAAACGATTCTTGAGCGTTAGCGTATCGCGCTATTTTGAACTAAAACTTTTTAAAACAAACTAAAATCAAAAATCCCCACGCGATAATTAAATTCAAAAATTATATTTCTTTAAACGCAATTGATTTGCGGGACCAGACCAACCTGTCTGAAATCCCTCGCACGATTCTTTGCAGAATCTATTCACCAGCTGGACTTCGATAAAATTCGATGTCCAGCAACAACTTGGCTCTGATGCGGGACGACACAAACAAAAAAAAGGAATAAGGAAGGGGGGGGAAACGGCCAAACAAATTCCAAGCAAACTACTTGAAGTTCCCAGGACGGAAACACTTCACAAAACAAATCACGACCGCACACAACCTGTCCAACTCTATTAAATTCCTCAAATTCAAAACACTAAATGGCCGACTGCCACAAATAAAATAAAGCAAAAGAAACACTAGCTGGCAAAACTAAACCAGCGCGCAAAAATACTCCCTTTGGAACACTTGTCCTCCAGCCACAGTCCGACGATGGCAACAGCTCCACTTCACCACTCCAAAAAAAAATACAATTTTTTTAAAAAAAGAAAGAAAATTATCCAAATTTTGGAAACAAATAATTTAAGATTCAATTAAATTAAAAATCTAAAGCTTTAACACTCTCCTTCTTCCCTGCTCAAAAAGAACTAAAAGAATTAGAATATATGAGCGCCTATGACGCTCACTTTCCATTTATCTTCCCACATACATAGAGTGCGGCTTACGCAGAAACCAGTGTCCGCAGTCGGGGCTTTACCCATACCTATATGCGAAAAATCTCTTCAGAATTTTCTAGGTGTGTTTGGCAAATTTACATATACCCCCCTGCACCCACCAAAATGAAATATACATTTTGGCGGCACTCATGTACGTATAGGCGAAAGCATAAATGTTCTCAAATTCCCCTCCCTCAAACAGGTTCAAAGAGTACAAAAGCTTTAGTCCAGGCTTTGACATTTTACTATTGTAATGGCGAGGCTGGCAATACCTTCATCGGATCGCCGCCGCTCACTGAGCTAACTTAACGAAAGCAAAAGCTAAAGAAAGGAGAAGAAAGCAAGAGAACTTTGACAGCTCAAACAAAATATTCAGTTTTCTTCTTCAGCGCGCCGGTCGCATTTCACCCGCGAGTGGCTAATTTGTTTTGCTTTCAATTTAAGCAAAACAAAATAATAAATAAAAATTAGTAACAATTAATAAAATTGTTCAGTGCGTTCAGTGCGGTTAGTGCGTGTGTGATTTCCTCCGATCTTGTTCGCCCGTCGCCCCGAACAAAAGGGAAACAAAAAAAACATAACAAACAAAACAACAACAACTGTGGCGCATATTTATACCGCGACAACCCCACCTTCACCTCCGCGAAAGTTGCTTGGTCTCCTGAGACCAGCCAACTTTCGAATCAAACCGGAGAAAATCACCCTGAGTCGATGTGCGGCCTAAGGTCCTGCACATGCCATGTCCCCTTTTCTCGTCCGTCTTCGTCTTCCAAAACATATGTCCACGGAGACACCCTCTTTTTAACCCTAAACGGTCCAACAAATTTCGGAGCTAACTTCGCTGCAAAATAGTTTGCAGCATCGGACAAAACAAAATTACGTCTCCATACTAACTCGTGCGGTAAATACTGTACATCTCTACGTCTGAGATTGTAAGTCTTTGCTGTCTTGGCACTTGCCATTTCTAACTTCTTCCGTATGTCTTCCCTCAAGTCTGCTATTAACTTGGCCCGGTCCTCACTACTACTGTCCGGTTGGTCTGAGTCTCCCACTCGTCTATAATCTCTATCACCCCTGACCGCCATATTTCGGCCAAAATTCACGAAGTATGGAGACGCTCCCAAAACCTCATGCTGCGATGTTCGAATGCAGCACGCCACCTTTGAGAGATGAGAATCCCATGTCCGATGGTTTTCTGAAATATATGCTCTCAAAGTGGTCTTAATTATTTGGTTGATCCGCTCGGCCGGATTGGCCTGCGGATGATAGTGTGCAGTGTACCGCATCTGCACACCATACGACGCGCATAAACTCTGCAGCTCCTTGCTGCGAAACTGTGGCCCATTGTCGCATTCAATGGACCTCGGAACTCCAAAGAGCAGGAAGACATTATCTTCCAACTCCTTGCAAACACTTTTTGCCGTTGCATTTCGCAACGGAAACAACAATGGGAATTTGGTGAAGTAGTCAACCACCGTTAAAATATAACAAAATCGCCGACTAGACTTCACCAAGGGTCCCACCAGATCTACGCAGATCATTTCCCAAGGTTCTAACTTCTTTGTCCTCTCTACCATACAACCAGCTGGCTTATTGTTGTCACGTTTCACCCTCTGGCAAACCTGACAACCTTTAATATATCTAGCTATCTCTGCCTTCATTTTCGGCCAATAATATTTCTCAATTACCCTAGCGTATGTTTTCCTAACGCCCCTGTGCCCCGATAATGGATTATCGTGACACTCGAATAAAATACTGCACACTCGAATAAAATACCCACCAGATCTACGCAGATCATTTCCCAAGGTTCTAACTTCTTTGTCCTCTCTACCATACAACCAGCTGGCTTATTGTTGTCACGTTTCACCCTCTGGCAAACCTGACAACCTTTAATATATCTAGCTATCTCTGCCTTCATTTTCGGCCAATAATATTTCTCAATTACCCTAGCGTATGTTTTCCTAACGCCCCTGTGCCCCGATAATGGATTATCGTTTGTTGGCACCAAGAAATGGTGCCAACAAACGACCGGACTTCCCTAACATTTTTGGGCGCTGGAATTTTCAGCATTGCCTCAACTTTCTCGGGGTCAACATGCAAGCCCTGTCGATCAACAACATAACCTAGATACCGTAGCGAAGAAAGACAAAAATTACATTTTTCCCTATTCAATCTAAGCCCTGCCTAACAAATCCTCCTCAGGACCTCCTTCAGAACCTCAACATGCTTATCAAATGTATTTGTAACAATAATAATATCGTCCAAATACACGAAAACATGGGGCTCCAAGTCAGCCCCATGGACCTCATCTATAAATCTCTGCCAAGTTGCAGGCGCATTGTGCAGTCCATAAGGCATGCGCTTGAACTGGTAGAGCCCCCTACCCGGAACTGTAAATGCCGTGCAGGCCCTAGACTCCTTCTCTACTGGGATCTGCCAATAAGCGGATTTTATATCCAAACTAGAGAGATATTTGGCGTTCTTTAGCTTATCTAAAGTAGCCGAAATATAAGGGAGGGGGTAACTATCTCGATCCGTATTTTTATTCAGTGTCCTATAGTCGACACAAAACCTATAACTCCCATCCTTTTTCCTAATCATCACAACCGGTGATGCCCAAGGGCAGTGAGAAATCTCAGTCACACCCTTTTCTAACATATCCTCTATTTCCTCATCTATGCGCCTCTGAATAGCGGGCGATACCGGATAGTATCGCTGCTTGACTGGTTCCACATTTGGCTTTGTACGAATCCGATGTTCGACCAAATGTGTACAACCAAGTCCCTCAAGCATAGACCTAAAAACATCTGCAACCAACTCCTCAAGAACCGATTTTTCCCTAGTTGACAACGAAGACCTATCAACTATCGCCGCTACTGACGAGACCTGGTCGAGACCTTGGTCGGAAAACCTCCACTTGGCCTTAGACCAAAAGTCTACTCCAAGAATCAATGATTGGGGTAAATCCGGTATTACGAGGCATTCAACGAGGACCGACTTGCCCTCTACCTCGAAAGGGACCGAAACTACCCCCCTAACCGGAACTTCTTCACCATCAGCAAGCGCAACCTTGCTGACCGCAGACGCCAATAAACGTATCCCCCAGGACTTTAATGTGTCCCAGCCTGGCCTACCAAGAATCGTCCTGGTGGCCCCCGAATCCAAAAGCCCTAACATACGCACTCCAAAAATTTTAACACCTAAATATGGCCTATTATCCAATTCTCTACCTGAAAGAGAAAAACTCAAACAAATTTCGGACGGACGTTGCCTCTGAGGCCTACCACTATTTTCCCTAGCCAGCTGGTTGCCCGCAGGCAACCTACCTAAACCTCGCGAACTTCTTGCCCTGCTTCCACAAGAGCTCGCTCCCCATTTCCCGACTCTTCGCGGGCCCTCGGAGCCGCTCTCGGGGCCGCCTCCATGTCCGAGCGCTCCTGCGATTGCCCTGCTCTCTGAGAGCATCGGGGGCAATCACGCTTTAAAAAAACCAGGCCGCCTACACCCATAACAATATATTTCCCTAGTGCAGTTGGACATTACATGTCCAAACCGCCTACAATTAAAACACCTAAAAGAATTTTGGGGAGGAGCCTGAATTCTCCTCTCCAACCTAGCGTCACGCAAAGGGGCCCTAACCACTGAAACCTCGGGTTCAGCAGAGACGTAAGCCAAGTCTGGCTCCAACAAATTCTTGGATCGGCTGCTGGGCGGCGGCACGAATGCTTCCACATTCGCCCGCACAGCCTCCAGCTTCCGACCCAAGGAAACCAACTCCGATAAAGACTTAGGCTCAGCCAAGCCCAGCTGAGTCTGGTAAAACGGGGACAGGTTTGCGATCACCAGACCCAGCATACGCCTCTCTGACAAGGGGTCGGACAGACGACCGAACAACCCCCTCATCGCCGCTACATAGATACCTATGGACTCAGTCCTACCCTGAGTCCGTCGCCTAATCTCTGACATCAAAATGTCGTCATAGTTGGGGGGCAGGAATTCCAGTTTCAGCTCGGCGACCAACTCTCGCCAGCCTGAAACTGTCCTGCGGACATCCCTAAACCAGAGCAGGGCTTTTCCAGAAAAAAGCTCCACTGCTCCCCTAAACAACTGGGCTTCACTAACGCCCCGAGCCTCGCATAGCTCGTCTACCCTCTGCAGAAATGCATGCACGGACATATCGGACCTTTTCCCAGTGAATTTCAAACCCCATTTCGATAAATTTTCTATCTTCAGAAAACCTAGCTCACCCAACGAGATGGATGGTCTCGGGGCGGGTTGAGGCTCTCTCTCAACCGCAGACTCCCTACTGAGCCCCTTGGGTGGTCGAGACGGCCTTGGCATCATCTCCGTCACCACCCAAGTCAACCACCTCGTTGAGTTCCCCCAATAACAGATTCTAATTTCGCCAAAATCTTCAAATATTCGGGCGACTTTGCGTCCTTGGGAGGGGTTTCCATAAGTTTTTCAACTTCGGAAATCTTCCCCTCCACACCCAACCTATCTTCCTCAAAAACAAACGGATATCCCGCAATGACATCCACGGACTCCCTTCGCTCTATTTGCCTTGATGCCCTCAAGGACTTCCTCATGGACTCCACCGGAGTCACTGGCAACCCACGAGCCTCCATCTCGTATGCCAGTTCCTCTTGGTTTAATCGGTTAATCTCCATATTGAATCAGACGGACAAAAAAACCAAAAACTTAAAAAAACTCAAAAAGAAACCCCAAAGAAAATGAAACCAGCGTTCAATACGCTCACAGAATTTTCCAAAAAAAAGGTAAAGAAATTTAAAAGAAAACTTTCAAATAATAATAATATATTATATATAAAATAAATATTATAATAAAAATATATAAAAATATGCCTAGTCGAATAAAAATATATTTCGTAAAACAAACGCGAATTATAAAAAAAACCCCAAAAAAACTTTCAAAGCGGACAGCACCGCCACCGAACAAAGCAAAAAAAATTAGTTTTTGAATTTTTTTTTATAATCAATTTTAAAAAAATTTAAAATTGAATTTAAGCCTTTTGGCACTAGTAAACGCAAAAATTTCAAAAAAAAACAATTAAAAAAATTAAATTTTAAGAAAATTTAAAAAAATTAATAAATATCGAACCGCCCTTGCAAATAAAAAGGAACGAACTCACCGAAGGAGATGACCCGAGTTCTGCCGCCGGTAAAACTCCGCGAAATTAAAAAAAAGCTAAATAAATAAAAAGACAAATTAGTAAATTATAAAAAAACTGAAATAATACAAACAAATACAACACACAAAAAAAAAAAATATTAAAAAAAACCGAAAAATAGAAAAAGAAATATTACAAAAAAAATCAATTTTCAAAAAAAAATTATACAACAAAAAAAAATTTTAAACTTATTAAAAAAATTTAAAAAAAGTTAATATTTAAAAAAACTTTAAACAAAATGGCCCCACGTTGGGCGCCAGCTTATCGCGCTATTTTGAACTAAAACTTTTTAAAACAAACTAAAATCAAAAATCCCCACGAGATAATTAAATTCCCTATTTGCCCGAATAGCACAGTCGCGAAGCGTGGGATTTAAGACGACCCTCGCGGTATGGTATCCCCGGACGAACGAACAACACGAACACACGAAAACCTGATAAATAAACTTTTTTTAAAAACTACACCGAAACTGCCGCAATATATATATATATAAGTGTATATATAACTATATATAAAAGAAACGGAAATTTTCCCGACACAAGGAAAATAATACCGAACACAAACCCTTTTTCAAAATCAACACAAACCGAAAATCACCCAAAAGAAATTATTTATATACCAAAAATTATATTTCTTTAAACGCAATTGATTTGCGGGACCAGACCAACCTGTCTGAAATCCCTCGCACGATTCTTTGCAGAATCTATTCACCAGCTGGACTTCGATAAAATTCGATGTCCAGCAACAACTTGGCTCTGATGCGGGACGACACAAACAAAAAAAAGGAATAAGGAAGGGGGGGGAAACGGCCAAACAAATTCCAAGCAAACTACTTGAAGTTCCCAGGACGGAAACACTTCACAAAACCAATCACGACCGCACACAACCTGTCCAACTCTATTAAATTCCTCAAATTCAAAACACTAAATGGCCGACTGCCACAAATAAAATAAAGCAAAAGAAACACTAGCTGGCAAAACTAAACCAGCGCGCAAAAATACTCCCTTTGGAACACTTGTCCTCCAGCCACAGTCCGACGATGGCAACAGCTCCACTTCACCACTCCAAAAAAAAATACAATTTAAAAAAAAGAAAGAAAATTATCCAAATTTTGGAAACAAATAATTTAAGATTCAATTAAATTAAAAATCTAAAGCTTTAACACTCTCCTTCTTCCCTGCTCAAAAAGAACTAAAAGAATTAGAATATATGAGCGCCTATGACGCTCATTTTCCATTTATCTTCCCACATACATAGAGTGCGGCTTACGCAGAAACCAGTGTCCGCAGTCGGGGCTTTACCCATACCTATATGCGAAAAATCTCTTCAGATTTTTCTAGGTGTGTTTGGCAAATTTACATATACCCCCCTGCACCCACCAAAATGAAATATACATTTTGGCGGCACTCATGTACGTATAGGCGAAAGCATAAATGTTCTCAAATTCCTCTCCCTCAAACAGGTTTAAAAAGTACAAAAGCTTTAGTCCAGGTTTTGACAACTTACTATTGTAATGGCGAGGCTGGCAATACCCTCATCGGATCGCCGCCGCTCACTGAGCTAACTTAACGAAAGCAAAAGCGAAAGAAAGGAGAAGAAAGCAAGAGAACTTTGACAGCTCAAACGAAATATTCAGTTTTCTTCTTCCGCGCGCCGGCCGCATTTCGCCCGCGAGTGTCGAATTTGTTTTGCTCATATATTCTAATTTCGCTTAGTTCTTTTTGAGCAGGGAAGAAGGAGAGTGGCAAAAGCTTTGGTTTTTCTAAAATTTAATTGAAATTAGTTGTTTCCAAAATTTGGTTAATTTTCTTCCTTTTTTTTAAATTGTATTTTTTTTGAGGGGTGAAGTGGAGCTGTTGCCATCGTCGGACTGTGGCTGGAGGACAAGTGTTCCAAAGGGAGTATTTTTGCGCGCTGGTTTAGTTTTGCCAGCTAGTGTTTATTTTGCTTTGTTTTATTTGTGGCAGTCGGCCATTTAGTGTTTTGAAATTGAGGAATTGAATAGAGTTGGACAGGTTGTGTTCGGTCGTGATTTGTTTTGGTGAAGTGTTTCCGTCCAAGTAGTTTGCTTGGAATTTGTTTGGCCGTTTTTCCCCCCTCTTCCTTATTCCTTTTTTGTTTGTGTTGTCCCGCATCAGAGCCAAGTTGTTGCTGGACATCGAATTTTATCGAAGTCCAGCTGGTGAATAGATTCTGCAAAGAATCGTGCGAGGGATTTCAGACAGGTTGGTCTGGTCCCGCAAATCAATTGCGTTTAAAAAAAAAATTTAATTTTTGGTGTACGAATAATTTCTTTTGGGTGATTGTCGGTTTGTGTTGATTTTGAAAAAGGGTTTGTGTTCGGTATTATTTTCCTTGTGTCGGGAAAATTTCCGTTTCTTTTATATATAGTTATATACCTATATATATATCTATTGCGGCAGTTTCGGTGTAGTTTTTAAAAGAAGTTTATTTATCAGGTTTTCGTGTGTTCGTGTTGTTCGTTCGTCCGGGGATACCATACCGCGAGGGTCGTCTTAAATCCCACGCTTCGCGACTGTGCTTTTCGGGCAAATAGGGAATTTAATTATCGCGTGGATATTTTCGATTATAGAGTTTTAAATAAAGTTTTAGTTAAAAATAGCGCGATAATGTTTCATATCCAAACCGGTGATAAAGCGAGCAGGAGGAAGTCTACCTAAAATTCCGTCAATATGCGGAAGCGGATATGCATCCTTGACGGTATGCTTATTGACCTCTCGTGAATCTAGGCATAATCGATTTTTGTCTCCGCGCCTAACTAAAACGCAATTGCTACTCCACGGACTCGTGGATTCTTCGATAACATCTAGTGCACCCAGAGAAAAAATCGTGTTAAATTAACCAATTTTTAACCAATTTTGTGGTTAATATTTTTCAAACCGATCTTTCAGGTTGTTTTAACAAGATGCTATTGTTAAAAATGACACTCTCCTATATGTGTACGTGTACATGTGAAGAGGTTTGTCATTAAACTGGGAAAACTGGTAAATATGCGTTCATTCAAATCATTGCCGGTAGCTCAGGGATTAGGCAGTCGGCCTCATAAACGGAAGTACGGGGATCGAATCCCCGTTCCGGAAAAAGTTTTTTTAATTTAATTTTTTTTTATAAAATTGTAAACCACACAGTTCCTCCAAGTAACTTTTTTACCATTCTTTAACTAATTTTTAAATTACCATTACCATTTCAAACAGATACCTTTTCACACTGAACTGGATTTGAACGCCGGACCTTCAGATCTTGAGTTCATCACTTTACCCTCTGTGCTACTGCGCTTCATAGATTCATGTCGTCCAAAGAACAATCTGAATTTGAAATCTAAAAATTTGTATTTAAAAAAACTTTTTTTAACTCAGACGAGATTCGAACACGTTACCTAATGTTTATAAGTTCCGCATCTACACGCTGTGCCACTGAGCTTCTTTCGTTCAGGTCGACAAAAACAAATTTGTTTTGAAATTCAAAAATTTCTTCTGTTTATTTTCAAATTTTCCATTTGACAGAATGGTAGAATATAATTTTATTTTCGAAAAAAAAATTTCTCATTTGTGTAAAAATGTGCGTTTTGCTTCGGAAATTTTTTCTCATTTCTGTGAATGTGTGCGTTTTGCTTCGATTTTTGTCAATGTAGTTGTAGTTTTTTGGAATTGTTTTTGTTTTGCGTACAAATGTTTTTCATGTAAATATAACATGAATAGTGTTAATTAAAATACATGAAGATTTCTCTGGGTGTGCCAACATATGATCGACTTCAGCGAACATAAGCTTTTCTATGGCCGGAGAAACGGGGTAATGTCTTTGTTTTACAGGTTTAGCATTAGCTACGTCTATTGCATGCTCTATTAGATTAGTTCGACCTAAACCTTCTTTATCAAAGGACGGAAAAATGTCCATTGTTGTTTTTAAGCGATTGTGTTGTTCCTCTGATAAAACGTGCATTTTTGGTATATCAACACACTCATCATCTTTACCTACATCGAGTTCGGAAATAATTTGAGGTGCTGCTAAAATTTTATCGATCAGTCCAAACTCTTGCCAGAAATTGATACCTAAATAAACGTCTTCTTTTAAGGTCGGAATTATATAAAATTCAATTGTTTTCGATAAATTGCGATACGTGATTTCCATGCAAATTTTACCAACTACCGAACAGGAGGTACCATCCGCGGTTTTCACGCTTCCTAAGCATTTCTTAGTTGTATTGCTATCCATAACATGTTTGGCGGCGTTATTACCTACATATGCAACTTATCGTAGCGCCGGTATCTAAAAGTGCTGTATAACTTTTGCTTAGAATAACTACGTCAGTGTACAATCTGTTATCTGAGTTCATGAACACGGCTGATATCAATTCTTTCCGTGTCGCCACAATATTTTTCCAATATGATATAAGACGATTAGTAGATCTCTTAATTTTCTTTCGAGAAGTGAGGTCAGGAAAATCAGAAAAAATTCTTTGACGAATCTTATTATAATTTTGCAGTCGCTCATGAAAAGGTATTAACGGTCTTAAAATTGGTTTCGTATAAGGTAAAGTCCGTTTAAGTATTATATGTTGAAAGTCAGGTGTGTTGGTAGAAATAGTACGAGTTTCAGTTTCTACTGAAGATTTGCAGGATGGGTCATTACGGTGTTGGTTGACACATCCCGTTTCCGGTTTTCCGAAGGATTACACAAAAGGCATCGGGGTTTGATGGTGTCCTTCTTCCCGCATCCAAAACAAAATATTCGAAGTTGTTCTAAACAATCGTCATAACGATGTGCCTGCTTATCGCAGTTCCAGCAAGTGACAGGTGCTCGCGCTCGTTGAATCTCAGAAATTGTATCAGCAACATATGCTTCTCTGCTATCTTCTAACTCTGCTACATTATTTCGCTGCCATTGTGGCTTAGATTTATTGAAATTGGTACCTACTTCCGAAAAAAATGCTTCATGTTTTCTGACCTCCTGTCGCAATTTTGCAACTGAGCGTATATTCAAATGCAAGAGTTCTAGACGTAAATTAGATTTTGAATTTCGAAGTAAAATATCAACTAACTCTCTTTCTGAGACATCATTTTGTAACCGATCCGCCAATTCTTCTATAGCAGTTTGGTAGTCGTCGAAACTTTCATTGTCTTTCTGACGTCTCTTCCTAATTCTCTCCCAAATATCAAAATCGGTTATTTCATCTTCATACCTTTTGCGAAATTCTCTACAGAAAGTATCCCAACTAAACTGACGATGTTGCCGATGGAACTTCCAGAACCAGTCCTTAGCCTTCCCTGCGAATAGTACGTGCAAATTATCACACAACAGTTGATAGTCATTTGATAGATTCTGTTCAGTAAGAGATTGTAATCTGTATATAAACTCCTCTATATATATTCCGTCTTTGGAACCATCAAATTTCAAGTGCCAATTTTGAAGAAGACTTGAAACTTTTTCGGGTTGATTTGATAAGTGAAAACGATTACTAGGTTGTGAAGTTACTGGCTGGTTTCCTATAGAATGCGAACTCCTAGGATTACTCGTTTGTGAAGTTCTCGCCGGATTTCCGGTCGATTGCAAACTTGAGCGATTACTAGTCTGTAACTGTGAAAGTCTCGGTTGGGTTGGAAGTGGCGGAGCATCGCGAGGCCAATCTGGTTGTATATCAGAATTAATTTTGGCAGCGCCGAACTGTCTCAACAACGTTTGCTCAATTGTATTAGTTATAAAAGTAGTTAAGTCTTGGTACATGTTTCTCTGTTCATCTTGAACTATTGACTGTGTAATATTCAAGATATCAGATCGACTTAAAGAAATTCTATCAGTATTTGAAGGTTGTTCAGTACCAGTTATATTACCTAATGTTTCTGAAAAGGTGACACGTTGTTCATTTGTACTTGAATCACGATATGTCCAGTCTACTGGATTCTGAGTCGTATTTTGGCTAGAAGAACGTGTAACTCGTCTATTTGTTTTTGGAGTGGCACCTCTGCCTCTTCTGCCTCTATTGGTTTTGGAATTAAAAGTATTTGAATTACGTGGAACCTGGTTATAGCCATCGTCTCGGGTAGAATTATGGCTGCCATTAGCCGAAACAAGAAAATTATTACCGTCGTTAGCTACAGTAACGTCTTTATGCATTGTTAATGTGGACGAATCGCACGGTTGTCTACACAAGGGACAAGAATTGGAGTCTTTTAACCAATTCTGGATCCAATTTTTATGAAATTTATGTAAGCAAGTAGTTGAACTAAGTTGCTGATCATTTCTTAGAATTTCATGACAAATGCCACAAAAAGGATCATTTTCATTGTTAATTAAATTTGTTAAGTTATCTGTACTGTGTCGTACAGCCATTATCGATTCAATAATATCAGTTAAAGCGTTCGTCGTCATCAAGTCAGCATGTCTCAACAAAACAAATCACGAGAATAGTAGATTGGGTTACTATTGACTCTAAATAATAAAAAAATATTTATGGAATCAATTACCAATCTTCGCCAAAATTCAACTGGTCAAGTATCAAATAATCTCTAATACATTGATAATCCAAATCAATCTGAACAAAGAAAGCAACCATTCGAAAAAAAAAATTACAAAAAGTTATAAAGTGAATTTGGTGCTGGTACTCTAGCACAGTATGAAATGGAAAACTCACTCTTGGTCGATCAATCCAACTATTCGAATTGTAATCGCAAAATCCTACAGAGTGTTATACTCAAATCACATCTTTCGCTGAACTCAACAACCTACGACCCGAAGCCGAAAAATAAAAAAAAATTAATAAAAACAAGGGAAAATGTAACGCTGAATAAAACGTTACAAAAAGAAAAAATTTAAGAAAAAGGGAGCGCAGCAATTTAGCATGGCCCCACGTTGGGCGCCAATTATGTAGTGTGAAGGTTTTTTTTTATTTAATTTATTTAAATTACGCTGGATTACGCTGGACTCGGTAGGGGTGCACATCTAGCTATGCTCGGGCTAGTTCGTCGGATTGTCGGGGATCTTCCCTAGTCCAGACCGCAATAACACCACAACAATATTATGTGCACGTTTAGATACAAAACCTAATAAAACCAATAAACACCGACAGAATCCGAAACAAAACCAATCTTCCTATTACTCGCAATTTTAGGAACCTAAGGTGTCATTCGGCCCTATGTCATCGCCCTCCCTACCATAGCAATTTTATGATCTAGATATCTTAAAATTGCCCCAATGCAATGCAATTTAATTCTCAATTACACTCGCCAAAGACAAACATGCTGACTGACGACGAACATATACGACAAAATTACTCAAAAGCCATAGTTACTCTTTAAGTGGAATTTCATTTCTCATTTCTCATATTTATTGCTTTTCATTGGAGCTTAAAGTCTAACAGTTTATTTTATAGGTAATTGTGTATAACAGTTTTGGCTTCTCTCAAAATAAACTACTCAATAATTATTTTGAAGCCACTCTTTAAATTTATGGGCGCGTATTCTGATAGGCGTAGTCCAACGGAGATCGGGCGGTCCAGGATTATGGCTCTGATGTCCCTCGAATGGTGTGAATATTATTCTAGGTTGTTCAAAAATTATCAGCCAATTTTTTTTTTTTTTTTCCCAATTTAATTGTTAGAAATCACCTTCTTGTAAAGACCAGTATCAATGAGCAACCGTCACGACTACCTTCTACTTCCCTTTTCAATTATCGTCTGATCTCGCATTTTTCTCTTGCCTATTGCAGCTTATAGAATCAGCGTTATCGGTTAAGAAAAACAATTTTGATAAACTATCATTTTCCAGTGGCGAGTATCTCTCGCTACTAGAGTAAGGTGACCACATATTTCATTTTCTTGGAATATCGGAAACGGTTTGCAACCTATCAATTTGCGCACTACATGAGATAGAACTTCTGAAGAAATATATTACAGAATTGAAAAATGAGAAGATAAGTTTGAAAGGGCTTAAGTTAAGTTAGTATAGCAATTATTATAATAATTTTATATGTTACAAAAAAAGTATTGATAAGAAGAAAATTTGTGCCCGTAAGTTTGGTGGCCCCGTCAGAATGTTCAAATATGAAATTATGAACACATTAAATCTGCGGCGCGAAAGATTTAATTTATGGCATGTCATTAGACATGCTCACCTAAATAAATACAGTCCACTTATTCATAATGAGCTAATTTAAGAAACCTCATTTGTAAAGGGTTTTCCCTCAATATTGTCTACAATTTATTTCTTTTTTATTTAAAGTCATTGTCGAATTGCTGTCCGTAACAATTTTAAATTGTTTACCTTTAAGATAAATACGAAAACGTTGCAGAGCGTTTACAATTGCTAATGTTTCAAGTTCAAAACTATGAGAAATAAAATACAGGATGAATCCTATCATCTTCCTTTTTTTGCATGAGGACGGCCCCGTAACCCATAGAACTAGCATCACAGTGTAACTCCGTAACAGCTTTCGGGTTATATAGCGCGAGAACTGGTGCTTCTATTAATTTCTGCTTAAGGATTTCAAATGTCTCTGTTTAATTATGCTAAATTAAAGAACGGCACCAAGCAACGAAGACATAGGTAGTTGCGGTCGGTATTTACAGAAATGATACCAATAGTTGGTGAGTTTGTAAATACCCGCAATATAGTTTGTTTATGGTCCTTCTCTTTGAAGTGATACAGAAACGGGTAATTTCCACATCTGGTAGCAGTTTGTCAGTCTGGATGGAAATTCCACATACACAGCGGAAGTGTACAAATACAAATGTACACAACTAAATAGGATCTGTCTCGGCCGATAATGAGGCCCAATAAAAAGATCCTTTGTTCCGCGAAATAGATAATTAGTGCGTTGCTTGGGCGGACCGTTTATTATACACACGATGGGACCGCAATCGCATCGTGTACATAGGTAGTTTTAAGGTATTCGTATGTATTTGTAGGTATTTATTTTATAAGGTATTATTTGTAATTTCTAAGTAGATTTTAAACTATAAATAAAGAGTTCAGTTCACTGGACAAAACAGTTATCCCATAACAACCGAAACCTCGTGTGCTTACTTGTTAAGCTAAACAAATTGGTGACCCCGTGATTTAAATACGCGTAAAAGTGTTAGAATTCGTGTTTTTTGTCTAAAAAAAAAAAAAAAAAAAAAAAATTGCATTGTGTTTAAGTTGAGTTATAAAAAAAAAAATAAAAGTTTTAAATGCACTAGTGTTTAGTGTTTGTTGTAAAATATAAAAAAAAATAAAAGTTTTAAATTACAACTGCGCTAGTGTTTAGTGTTTGTTGTAAAATATAAAAAAAAAATAAAAGTTTTAAATTACAACTGCGCTAGTGTTTAGTGTTTGTTGTAAAATATAAAAAAAAAAATAAAAGTTTTAAATTACAACTGCGCTAGTGTTTAGTGTTTGTTGTAATATAAAAAAAAAAATAAAAGTTTTAAATTACAACTGCACTAGTGTTTAGTGTTTGTTGTAAAAGAAAAAAAAAAAATTTTAATTTATTAATTACAACTGTGCTAGTGTTTTGTTTTGTATAAAATGGAGCAGATAGTGAAGAACCAAGAAGCTATCGGGGCGGAGATAGCTTCTGGGTACAACAAGCTGGCCAAGGAGGCTGCCACAAGCATAAATGTGGGACGGTTTCAGGAGATGAGGTCCTGGGTAACGGAACTGTCCCAGCGGTTCGAGGCTAACGACCAAGAGTTAGTCGCGGCAGAAGTCACTATGGAAAGAAATGCATACTTCAAGCAGAAGTATGCAGACCAGGTAAGAGGTCACATTTCTAATTTTTATAAGTTGTTAAATACAGTAACAATCAGTCCTGAACCGGTAGTGAAACCTGACCAAAAGGGGTCAGGTGAGCCTGACAAAAAGGGGTCAGGTAAACCTGACCAAAAGGGGTCAGGGGAGTTTGACCAGAAACGGTCAGTTGCTCCACTACCATGGATAGGGAGAAAATTCCAACATGTGTTGGACATATTAGATGAAAAGGTTAGTAATTGTGGGGAAGGGAAGGATTCCATAGAAACAGTGGAAAAGAAATTAGACTTAGTTGAGGAAACTTACCTCAAATATATGGAATTCTACTCTGATGACGAGCTAACTGAAGTGTATTACGGGTTGAGGGAAAAAGTTGCTTCACTAAAGAAAGGGAATATTGATACTTGCCCCTTCCCTTTACCACAAATAGATATACCAGTTTTCGATGGTAAATACTCTGAATGGGACACATTCAAGGAATTGTTCCAACAATTAGTAGTATCAAAATCGATTTCAAATACACAAAAGATGTGTATATTGAAAGCGAAGGTGAAAGGATCGGCAGCAAGCATTATTGTAAATTTGCCATCAAAGGATGCAAATTTCGATATTGCATGGAAGTTGCTTAATGATAAATACACAAATCAAAGAGCAATAACTTCAATTTACTTTAAAAAGCTGATTGAGGCTCCTGCTGTCAGATCTGACGCAAAAAGTGTGCAAGACTTTCAAGAGATGATAAACGAAAGTCTTCAAGCATTGCACGCATTTGGGATTGGAGCAGAAGAACTGCTTCAGTCCTTGATATGTTTCATCCTACAAAGGAAAATGGATGGAGCATTAAGAGTAAAATTTGAGGCCTCTTTAGTTAACTCAAAGAAATTACCAAGGGTCGACAACTTGCTCGGATTTCTCGAGCGCGAAGTTTGTATTTTAGAGGCGACCCAAGAATTTTCCAACAAAAGGGATGGAAATCTTGGGGAGCAGCCTAGGAAAAAGGGATTCGTGCTAAGTGGTGAGAAATGTTTAATGGGATGTTTAACGGGACATTTTTTGAATCAATGTTCCAAATTTAGAGGACTTTCCATTATCGAACGATGGAATAAGGTAAAAGAGAACAATTTATGCAAAAATGTCTGAAAAGCGGACACATGAGTGTAACATGCAGTAGTGAATATAACTGTAGAATATGTAAATATGGTCATCATTCTCTACTACATAGGGAAAATAAGAAAACGCAGTCTAAAACTGCTGTGGTTAAAGATAAAATTAAAGAAATAAATAAATGTATATTATTGTCCACAGCCATAGTTCAGGTGGCTGACGGATTAGGAAATTGGATGGATTGTCGGGCTTTGCTCGATAATGGGTCCCAAGTCTGTTTGATGACAAAGGCTTTTAAAAACAAGTTGAAATTAAAAGCTTCTGGTACATCAACTACTATTGAGGGTCTAGGGAAAAGTAAAGCTAAGGTGAATGAACGGGTTAGTGTAACCATTAGATCCAAAACTTCGGGATATAAGACGAATTTGGAAATGTTGGTGATGCCTAAGATTTTGTCGGATTTGCCTGAACGAATGGTGGAAACAGGTGAGTATCCGAATGGAATTCAGTTAGCAGATCCAAAATACCATATTCCGAGAGGAGTAGATATGCTGATTGGAGCAGAAATATTCTTCGACATTTTGTCAACAGGACAAATTCGGGATAAGGATGGCAACTTTATGTTGCAAAATACAAAATTAGGTTGGATAGTAAGTGGATCTGCTCGCATATCGGCGTCTGCTGTATGTTGCATGACTATATCCAGTTTGCAGGAAAATACGGATACGATGCTCCAAAAATTTTGGGAGGTAGAAGAGCTTCCGTGCAAGAAAAGGATGACAAAGGAGGAAATCAAGTGTGAGCAGATTTTCAACAAGACGACTAAAATAGGACAGGATGGAAAATTTGAAGTAAGTATTCCATTTAAAGAAAAAAGTAATTTGTTGGGAGATTCTAGAATTATTGCAAAGCGTAGATTTTATTCTATAGAAAATAAATTGGAAAAGAATACAGAGTTAAAATTGCAGTATCAGGAATTTATGAAAAAGTATATGGAATTGGGACATATGGAAATAATTCAAAAAGAATTAAAATTGAAAGAAAGTTGCTATTTTCTACCACATCATTGTGTATTACGACCAGAGAGTACCTCAACCAAATTACGAGTAGTATTTGACGCTTCTTGCAAATCGACTACAAATGTGTCATTAAATGATATATTATATGTAGGCCCAAGATTGCAGGAAGAGTTATTTAACATTCTTTTGAGGTTTAGGAAACATAAATATGTTTTTTCAGCAGACATCGAAAAAATGTATAGGCAAATTTGGGTTGCAGAAAAAGATAGAAAATATCAACTAATATACTGGCGGTGGAGTCCAGAAGAGGAACTCAAAATTTATTCCTTAAATACAGTTACTTATGGGACAGCATCGGCGCCATATTTGGCTGTAAAATGCTTGGAAAAAATTTCTGATGTACAACGGAAAAGTAATCCAAAAGTCGCGGATATCATTAAAAATGATTTTTATATGGATGATTTAATGACTGGTGGGGATTGCTTAAAAAGTGTGGTAGAAATGCAGGGCAATATAAATAAAATTTTGCAAGGATATGGAATGCCGTTGCGAAAATGGTGTGCAAATCATCCAGATTTGTTGTCCAACATTCCAATTCAGGATAGAGAGGGATGTTTGGATATCGGTTTGGAAAATGTATCGACAATAAAAACTTTAGGGGTAGTATGGAATCCTCTAGAAGATGAGTTAAGCATGAAATGTAATTGGGAAAATGGAGAAGTAGTCACAAAAAGAACTATTTTGTCAGACATTTCCAAGCTATTTGATCCACTGGGGATAGTGAATCCGGTAACTGTAACTGCGAAAATTTTATTACAGCAGCTATGGAAGTCAAAAATTGATTGGGATTCAAAGGTACCACAAGATATATTGATGACTTGGAACAAAATTAAAAGTGAATTACCAAAACTTAATGAAATAAAAATTAAACGACACTTATTTTGTGACCAACATAAAGTTATTGAATTACATGGATTTTCCGATGCTTCCATCAAGGCGTATGGAGCGGTAATTTATGTAAAAACCTCAAATGAAAATGGGGAGGTGTCAGTACGACTAGCAACAGCTAAATCACGAGTAGCTCCAATAAAGATGTTGACGCTACCCAGATTGGAGTTGTGTGCTGCAGTTTTATTGACTGAGTTAATGAAAAAGGTAATTGAGAGTTTGAAAATCAACAATTTTTCTAAATTTTATTATACAGATTCGTCCATAGTTTTAAGCTGGCTCAAATTGGAACCAGCAGTATTACAGGTATTTGTTGCAAATAGGGTGGCACAAATACAAAGCGAGACCGATATTAAGGAATGGAGGTATGTTCCAACTAAAGAAAATCCAGCGGATATTGTGTCAAGAGGCTCGCTACCAAGTGAGCTTATAGACAGTAATATGTGGTTAGATGGACCATTGTTTCTGAGAGAAGAAAAGGGTCAGGAATGGCTTTGTCCGCAAAGCTGTGACTCCTTGACACTGGAAGTTAAAAAGAGTAAAGTGGTTGGTGCACTAATAAGATCCGGTTCTTTTATAGATACTATTCGTCACAAAAATAGTTTTGAGTTTTTAAGGAATGTAGTAGCTCAGATTTTACGTTTTGTTGACATTGCGAAAAAAAGATGCCAAAAACAGTGGCTAATTTATAAACAAAAAGCATTGGTAGTTCTAATAAAAAATATTCAACAGAAACATTTTAAAAAGGAGATTAAAGCGCTAAATGCAAATAAGATACTACCGTCGGATTCAAAAATCTTAACATTGTATCCTATTATAGATGAAGAAGGGATATTAAGGGTAGGAGGTAGAATAGAGAATAGTAGATTAGCTTATGAATCGAAGCATCCAATTTTACTTCCATATGACGACAAATTAGTAGTGCTATTAGTAACGGAATTGCATGTCAAACATTTGCACATAGGACCACAGGGACTATTAGCAATCATAAGACAAAGGTTTTGGCCATTAAGAGGAAAACAATTAGCAAAGAAAATTGCAAATAAATGCTACAGATGTTTTCGCGCTAATCCAAGACCTTTACATCAACTTATGGGGAATTTACCAAAGGATAGGTTGATCAAGACACGACCTTTTTTAAATGTAGGCATCGATTTTTTGGGGCCAATAACAATACATTACAAAGTGCGAGGAAAAAAAACGGATAAAGCTTATGTTTGTGTATTTGTTTGTTTTTCGACGAAAGCGGTCCATTTGGAAGTCGTTTCTGACTTAAGTTCAGCAGCATTCATTGGAGCATTAAAAAGATTTGTGGCACGGCGTAGTTGTCCACAGAAAATTTATTCTGACAATGGAACTAATTTCATTGGGGCTGCGAATAGCCTAAATGAAATATATCAATTGTTCAAGAACAAAAAACATTCGGAGGCCATTGAAAGATTTTGTGGGGAAAAAGAAATTCAATGGATAAATATTCCGGCCAGATCTCCTCATGTGGGGGGATTGTGGGAGGCTGCAGTGAAATCAGTGAAGAAACATTTCTATAGAGTCGTGGAAGGCATTATGACATTTGAAGAAATGTGTACCTTGATGGCTCAGATAGAATCAATTCTAAATTCAAGGCCACTTATGCCATTGTCCGATGATCCGAATGATTTTCAAGTTTTAACTCCAGGTCATTTTCTTATAGGAGAATCTTTTTCAACGTTTGTTGATAGAAGTGATAATCAATGTTATCACGGGCTGCGGGATCACTGGAAAGCAGTGCAAAACAATACCCAAGAGTTTTGGAGAATATGGTCAACCGAATATTTGAGTGAGTTGCAAAAAAGGTATAAATGGCAGCGTCCGTCCGATAACATTGAAGTAGGCAGTCTTGTTCTTTTGAAAGAAGAAAATTTGGCCATGATAAATTGGAGGAGGGGACGAGTTATTAACACAATCTGTGGAGTTGATGGATTGTGTCGAATGGTAGATGTAAGAACAAGCACTGGTATATCGAGACGATCGGTACACAATGTTTGTCCTTTTCCTACGGATGAAAATAATTCAAATGAAAAAGAAAAAACAAATGAAAAAACAAAAGAAAAAAATAATAGTAGTAATAGTGAAAACAAAGATGTAAGAAGATCCAGTAGGATTAAAAACAAAAATTGTATGCTTATATTATTGTCGTATTTAATGATTTTCCCTGTAGTAAAAGGGCTTGTGAATATTGACTATTTTAAAGATAAAGCAGGAATATTTTTTGAAGAAAACTGCATGGAATATTGTGGTACATGTGAACATGACGGATTATTGGAGTTATAGGGACAAATTGGACGAGTCAATGCAGCTGGTTAAATCCATGGAGGCATCACTTTCCGACGATGTATATATGGCAGCGACGATCGAACAACTCACAGCAAGGTATCAGCGCATCGCCCAAAATAATGAAGTCATCACGCTAATCAACTCGAAGAAGAGCCGGCGAGTTCGAAGGGCGCCTTTGGGATTTATGGGTGGTGTTCTTCATTCAATATTTGGACTGATGGATGAGGAACACGCCCAAGGATTGGTGCAACAGATTCAACAAAGCCAGTCAAATGAGAAATACATGTTAGATCTAATAGAAAAGCAAACGTCTATTCAAGATTTAACATCGGACATACTGAAGCAACAACATGAGGTGGTATGGAAGAATTTTCAATTCATCAACAACTCAGTACATACACTGAATGAGGCAATAAATAAACAAATGGATAATGAAGTGATACTTAGCGCAATAACAAGTACTCTGGTGGCGGTGGAATCATTCGAGGAGATTCAGCGAGACTTAATCGACGTCATCTGGAACTCGAAAGGCAATTTTATGGCAAAAATACTGCCGTTGCAAAAATTCCAAAAACAAATAGGCCTAATCACTTCTAATATCAACGAAAACTTAATGTTGCCTGACAATAATCCGATGGAGCTTGCAAAGATTGCAAAAACAACCAAAGAACAACCGCAGAATTCATTTTGTTCAACATTCGAATTCCACTAGTTAACAAAGAAAAGATGCGAGCGTATGCAATATATTCGTATCCTACATTCCATGACGGGTATTTCGTGAGTATTAAGCCTGCATTTGATTACATACTATTAGATGCGAGAAAAACAGTGTATTATGGGATGGTGGGCGATAAGTTTCAACATTGTCAACAAATGAAGAAGATTCTGCTATGCCCGCAGACACATCCTTTATACAACATAAGAGCCGACTCCAGATGCGAAGTTCAACTATTCTTAAAGCAGCGAAGGTTTCCTCGGGACTGCGAGATAAACATTGTGCCTTTGCGTAATTTTTGGCGTCAACTCTATGCGACTAATTCTTGGATTTTTTCGATGGGTGAAGAGACTCAAGCTGAAATAAAGTGCAACGAGAATCATCAGATAGTGAGCCTTGAAGGTCAAGGTATGTTACAAATGAATCCTGACTGTTATCTACAAACGACCGATGTCAACCTATGGGCATATGACGTATACACAACGAATGTCAGTTACATCATTCCGATCCTGAATCTAACGCATCATATGCCAAATATCAAACATATTCAACTAATGGGAGATATAGAATCGTTTCAAATTCAGAACATCCCAACACAAAAGACGATATTAGGATTTCCAACGGCGTTGGATTTTCACCACGTAGCTCATTATGGTTCAAGTCTGACAACATGGGTTATAATGCTGGTAATCATCGTAGCAGTAATCATCATCTTCCGAAAACTGTGCCAGATGTCCACCACCTATCTACCAGCAGCCATTACCTTACCACAGTTAGGGTAGAGTAAATTCAAAATCAATATAACATATATTTTTTACACAGTTTACATATTTTAATTAGTATTTGAGTATGCCAAATTTTATTTAAAACAAAGCTTATAAGCATAAATCTATAAATACAAAATTTTCTTTTGTTAATTTGAATTCATTTTCATGGCGGCCGTAGCCGCTTGACAATTAACCACTGTGTGGAATCACATTTTTTAATTTTTTTAAGATTTAAAATTTCGATACAAACATTTCAAAAAAAAAAAAAGAAAAAAAAAAAAAAGAGAGAAAGAAATGTTTTATCGATATAATTATTTTTATGTTTTATTATGTTGTTTAAGAAGCAACCCCTTGTTAGTTTTAAGTTCTGATTGATTTAAGTTTTCTTTTCAACATAGAATAGTGCTACAGTAAGATATTTATTTCTTGCACTATCAAACAAAAAATCAAAACACAAAAATAAGAAAAATTATCAAAAGTAATCTAAATTGTAATTAAGTTATTTGCATCTTGTAAGGTTTGTAGCGCCTCATATTAAAAAAAAAAAAAAATGTATGTAAACACTATATAAAAAATTTATATTTTTGTTAAGGATGTTCAAAAAAAAGGGACAAAATTATTAAAAGACTTAAGCCTTTTAAGGCGGGCAAGACACACAATTATACGTAAAATCAAAAATGTATATCAAGAAAAGAAAACAAAAACATGTAAACATGTCCAAGAGAGGACAATAGTATTAAAAGACTTGAGTCTTTCAAAGTAGGCAATATGTTTAATTATGCTAAATTAAAGAACGGCACCAAGCAACGAAGACATAGGTAGTTGCGGTCGGTATTTACAGAAATGATACCAATAGTTGGTGAGTTTGTAAATACCCGCAATATAGTTTGTTTATGGTCCTTCTCTTTGAAGTGATACAGAAACGGGTAATTTCCACATCTGGTAGCAGTTTGTCAGTCTGGATGGAAATTCCACATACACAGCGGAAGTGTACAAATACAAATGTACACAACTAAATAGGATCTGTCTCGGCCGATAATGAGGCCCAATAAAAAGATCCTTTGTTCCGCGAAATAGATAATTAGTGCGTTGCTTGGGCGGACCGTTTATTATACACACGATGGGACCGCAATCGCATCGTGTACATAGGTAGTTTTAAGGTATTCGTATGTATTTGTAGGTATTTATTTTATAAGGTATTATTTGTAATTTCTAAGTAGATTTTAAACTATAAATAAAGAGTTCAGTTCACTGGACAAAACAGTTATCCCATAACAACCGAAACCTCGTGTGCTTACTTGTTAAGCTAAACAGTCTCTAATTCTTTTTGTCCAAAATAAAATTTTCTATCTTTTTTTGTTAAGTCGTACAAAGGTTTGGCTAACACAGAAACATTTTTAATAAATCTTCTGAAATAAGAACAAAGACCAAGAAAGCTTTGTACCGTGTGAACTTTTTGTGGTACCGGAAAATTTTTTACCGCCTCAATCCCCCTTTCATCGGCTTTTATTCCTTCTACCGTGTTTATCGTGTATCCCAAATGTGAAGTATTTGGGATACACGACTTGATTTCAAAAATTCACATTTATCTATCCGTAGTTCAAGTTTATTTTCAACTAACCTTTTGAAAACCTCCGCAAGAATTTCTAAATGTTCCTCTAACTTTTCAGTAGCTATCATTATATCATCTAAATATATAATTAATTTGTCTTCTCTTACCATATCAGCAAAAATTTTATTAATAAACCTCTGAAAAACAGAAGGCGCATTTTTCAATCCAAACGGCATTCTCAAAAATTCAAACTGCCCCAATGGAGTAACAAAAGAAGTATATTTCACAGAATCATTGTGCATGTATACGTGAAAAAATCCGTTCTTTAAATCTAGTTTTGTAAATAACTTTTTCTTTGCTAACCTGTCAAGTAAATCGTCTATAAGAGGAATCGGATAGTTATCTTTGGACGTAACTTTATTTAACGTACGATAGTCAATACACATCCGCAAATCACCCGTCTTCTTCCGAACTAACACTATTGGTGAAACAAATTCTGATTCACTAATTTGTATATACCCCAATTTCAAATACTCGTCTAACAATTTCTGTAGTTCTTCCCTTTCTGTGTATGACAGTCTTCTAGGAGGACAATGAAAAGGCTTTGAATTTTCTAAATTAAATTTCATCTCACACTTCACCAACGGTTCATGAGGACGCTCAGGTTTCAAATAACATTTTTCAAACAATTCGCCAAATTGTTTTTTTTCTAAATAGCATACATTGTCACCAATATTTAAATTTAGTTCATTGTCCATCACATTAATTGACAATAGCGACACTTCAAACATTTCCTTATTTTCACTAATTCTTTTCACATCAGTTTCAAAGTTAACTTCATTTTTACTAATTACATTTACAATATTGTTTTCTATAAAATTATGCTTTTCGATTTCAAAAATCAATTCATTTTTTCCCGTCTCATTTTCTGCAATTATTTGACTATCAGTTTCCGATATCTTTTAATTTTTATCAATTAGCTTTACGTTACTGTCACTTTTTTCTTTCCAAAAAATGTATAATTTTTTTCCGTTTTATTTGTCTCACACTTTTTACAACAAATTTTCATTTCAGTTTCCGATATCAATTTTGAATTAGTAGCCTTTAAATAATCCCTACCTAAAACCACCTGATAGCTCATGGAATCATCAGCAACAACAATAAACTTCAACTCAACTCTTTTATTTTTGAAAAATATATGACATTCAATTGTCCCAAAAATCTTAAGTTTACATTTGTTAATTCCAAAGTAACTTAAATTATGAGGTAAAAATTCATTTGACTTAAATTTGTCTTTCAGACAGCATTTTTTTATAAAGCTGATCGGGCTTCCAATACAAATTTGTTACTAAAATTTCTTATATAAAATTGGAAACGTCTTACATATTCATTTTGCTCCATGAAATTTACTGCTCCCTTTCGTTCCGGACAAGCCACAACCTGATGATTCATACTGCCGCAACCAAAACAGGCACCAACTTCTCTTTTTGGTTTCTTGCTTTCTGACGCAAAATATCCAATCGAATTGCAATCGTAGCAACGCACCGTCGACTTTTGTTGCACCGAATTTGATGATTTCGCCTCTGGACACGCACGTTGTTTCAGACTTATTTTTGCAAATGCCAGCAGCAACTGTTCCTTCGATGAGTAGCACTGGATACAAGCTTGCACTTTCAATTGAGTATCCGGAATGCCTTCAATTATGTAGTCGACCAGTTCATGTAACGTTGCAAAAGTTACATTAATACTATTTTATATTCACAGGTAAATACCGTGAATACCCCTAATAACCTTAATTCTATATTCAATTCATATTTTTATATAACCCGCGAACACCCCTAATATCCGTTGAATTAATAATTATATTATTAATATTATAAATATTTTTAAGTCCCACCACTGCTCCCAACACGCACCTGCCTTACATTTGCATACTGAACGCTGATTGGCCAAAGCGTGCCTATAAGGAATACAAATAATAATAATTGTCGTTCAGTGACTTGAATGCGTCAATTTGAATAGTTGAGGGTGATGCGATTCTCAATAAGATTATGGTAGGCGCCACATAAGAAGTCACTGTTTGGCAGAAGAAACATGAGATTTGGTGGAAGTTGATTTCTTCCATCAAGCCGACTAGGTAGTAAGGTGTTGTTACCTTCTGCCACTTATGTAGTAATAGAATCACTTCATTATATCTGTTGTGATTCATATGAAAAGTAAGTCGTAACCCTAGGGGTACGAAAAGCCCTTGTTTTATACAAGGCAAATTTTGGAGTCCTCGGACTTGCTTGAATACATTTACTGGCCTTCGGGCATTGTGCTTCAACTCGCCTTCGGGCTTTGTGCTTCAACTATCCTTCGGGAATTGTGCTTCAACTCGCCTTCGGGCTTTGTGCTTCAACTATCCTTCGGGAATTGTGCTTCAACTCGCCTTCGGGCTTTGTGCTTCAACTATCCTTCGGGAATTGTGCTTCAACTCGCCTTCGGGCTTTGTGCTTCAACTATCCTTCGGGAATTGTGCTTCAACTGGCCTTCGGGTTTTGTGCTTCAACTGGGCTTCGGAATTTGTGCCTCAACTATCCTTCGGGAATTGTGCTTCAACTGGCCTTAGGGTTTTGTGCTTCAACTGGCCTTCGGGCTTTGTGCTTCAACTATCCTTCGGGAATTGTGCTTCAACTGGCCTTCGGGTTTTGTGCTTCAACTGGCCTTCGGGCTTTGTGCTTCAACTGGCCTTCGGGTTTTGTGCTTCAACTGGCCTTCGGGCTTTGTGCTTCAACTATCCTTCGGGAATTGTGCTTCAACTGGCCTTCGGGTTTTGTGCTTCAACTGGCCTTCGGGCTTTGTGCTTCATTATATATTGTAAGTATAGTAGTAATTGCTAAGTATTATGAATTATAATCCTCCGAAATCAGCCGAACGATTACTACGAACACCGAAGTCAGCCGAACACTGAATACGATTGCCAAAAGCCGAACTATAGCTGAAGTCAGCCGAGTACGACGATACGACTGCCGAAAACCCGAATAATTCTCCGAAGTCAGCCGAACGATTACTACGAACACCGAAGTCAGCCGAGCGCTAAACACGAGTATCAGAAGCCGAACTATAACTGAAGTCAGCCGAGTACGACAACCCGATAGCCGAAAACTCGAATGTAGCCGAAGTCAGCTGAAGACGAAATGATAAGGTAAAGCAACGAATATAAACCGAGGCTTCATCAATGGCCATAATCGACCGTATATCTAACTCTCCAAAGCACCATCATTAGCCACCGCTTAATTCACCGAGGTATCCCGAATACACAAATCACCGAGGCTTTATCAATGGCCATAATCGACCGTATATCTAACTCACCGAGGCTTCATCAGTAGCCATAATCGACCGCATATCCAAATTACCGAGGCTTCATCAATAGCCGTAATCAGCCGCATATCTAAATCACCAAGGCACCATCATTAGCCACCGCTTAATTCACCGAGGTATCCCGAATACTCAAATCACCGAGGCTTTATCAATGGCCATAATCGACCGTATATCTAACTCACCGAGGCTTCATCAGTAGCCATAATCAGCCGCATATCCAAATCACCGAGGCTTCATCAATAGCCGTAATCAGCCGCATATCTAAATCACCAAGGCACCATCATTAGCCACCGCTTAATTCACCGAGGTATCCCGAATACTCAAATCACCGAGGCTTTATCAATGGCCATAATCGACCGTATATCTAACTCACCAAGGCTTCATCAGTAGCCACCGCTTAATTCACCAATGTATCCCGAATACTCAAATCACCGAGGCTTTATCAATAGCCATAATCAGCCGCATATTCAAATCACCAAGGCTTCATCGTTAGCCACGCTTAATTCCCCGAGGTATCCCGAATACTCAAACCACCGAGGCTTTACCAACAGCCATAACCGACAGCAGGAAACGATTCGCCGACGCTTGTATGCCAAGAACTTCGGCTATTTATCGTCGTCGTCTACCATCGTCGCATCAAAGTATACCATTTGTGCCTTACGAAGGCACCCCCAAACAACAGCATCCGAATACATCCCACCAGCGCAGCAGTCGCTTATCCATCTACTTATACTTATATCTATATATATATCTATCAGCTAACTAGTGTGTAAGGAAAAGAAATCTGAATAAATACATATATCTATTATCCATATACCGATTTCGCATTCTTTTCCTGCCGAAGGTAATTGGTCCTTCGCCGAATTCTGGATAACCGTGAGTCATACCTCAGCCTTCGACAAAACCATACAAAGATGGCTTCAGACGAAGACGACATCACATCGTCAATTTGAACTTTATTTCCCAAAACAATTTTATCGCCGTAGTAGTCTGCAAAACATTCGGTCGACTCACACTTTCTTGCTTCAAACTTGCGCCGCAACATCAACTTATTTTCTCCTGAACCAAAGAATGTTTGTATTTGGCACAACAAATTGTCCACGCTCTCAACGACGAATTTCGGCTTTGAATACAGCCAGGCCTGTGCTTTTCCTTTTAGCTTATTTATGAGTAGCGCACGCAGCATCGCTTCGTCAACATTATAAGCATCACGAACACTTTTGAGTTGCGCAATCCAAATATCTATGTTTACACTACCGTCGAATTCAGGTCTCATGTCCCTAATCATATTGAATGACGTTGACGTGTGGACAAACGATCCGTTGCCGGCTACATTTGCCTCGTTTAACAAACGTGTTGGAGTTGCGTTGATACAAACTGACAAGTTCTCGTTTTTCGAAGTTATAGCGACTGCGTTCGTCTGCATTGTTGTACTCTCGCTTACTGCGCCATTTTCGATCGTAGCATCGTTTGACAATTTCTTTTGCACTTCACTTCTTAGCGCAATTTCTTGTTTGAACAACATATTCTCCTTCGCCAGCACTGCTTTTTCGCGTTTTAGTAGCTCGATTTCTCTTTTCAGCTTAACTTTTTTAATTGTACGTTCTTTATTTAGTTTTCACTCTTTTTCACTCGTTTTCAGTTTTTGTGCACTCGTTTTCCTTATTCAATCAATTTCCGGTTTTTTAATAATTATATCATTGTTTTTCGATCTTTAATCTTTTTTGACATTGTTTTTTAAAACTTAATGGCGTTTTTTGGGATAAATCCCACTTCTGAGAATTATAGTCAAGGATTGCTAAGAAAACACGTCTTTACTTTCTCGCTGTCTATTTTATTGTGTCGCTGACAACGCTTCTTCGTTTTCAGTTCGCCCTATCCTATTCTGCTGCAGATCCAGCGACCTGCTTACATTGTGCAGATATCAGCTTATAAAACTGACTATATACAGAGTGTGTAGGATAACTTATTAACTAGTATAAATACAGGGTGTGAATGATAACTTATTAACTATTATATTTGAAGTGTGTAAATAATAACTTATTAATATATGTTCAGGGTGGTAACTTATTAACTAATATATGTATGTATAGGGTGTCAATGATAACTTATTACTACACAAATAAATTGAAAATGTACAAAAGATAAAGTATTTGGGTATTCAAATAGATTGTAAATTGAAATTTGACGATCATATTGATTACACTATAAGCAAAATAGCGACAAAAATATATTTTATTAAAATAACGTATAACAAGTTAAGTAAATGTCTTAAAGTAATGGTATATAGATCTATTGTTGAGCAGCACTTTATCTATTGTCCTACAATTTTCTTTATAATGAAAGACTCTCAAATTGAAAAGCTGCAAAAAATGAAATATAAAGCTATGCGCTTCATATTAAATAAACGTTATGATACTCCAAAAAAAGAAATGCTACTAAAATTAAATTGGCTAAGTGTTAAGCAACAAATATTTTTTCACACCATGAAATTTATAAACAATATATTGAGCGGATATTTGACGGATTATTTAAGAACAAATATTAAATTTAACTATGAGGTCTATGACAGAAATACAAGACAGAAATTACCTAATTATAAAACAGAGTCTGAACAAAACAGTCTTTTTTACAAAGTGAAAAAATGTTACAACGAATTACCTGATAATATAAAAAGCCTTGAAACTAACTTATTCAAAAGAAAATTCATTGATTATGCCAGGACGTTGGAGATAAGATAAATGGTGTGATTTATTGTTTGTGGCACATGTTTCAATACTTATTATTAAAACATTGTTTTCTAAAATTTTTAAGTCACCCATACATTAAATTGTTATATATTTTTTTAAGTGTTTTAAACTAAGCTCAAAGAAGCCGTTATAAATAAATTAATAAATAAAAATACTCCTCTTTCGGAGTATGGTATGGCAACCAGCATTCCTCTCTCTCTCGCTTGTATTATCGTACCATCGTCGTTTATGTCGGGCGTTGGTGTATGCCATTGTTCTATTGTTGAACCTGGGTGGTCATTTCACCACTGTTCGCCCCTAATAAATACTACTATTTTAGGTTTAAAGGTATTAACTTATTATTTATGATTTCATGGTACTTAAATATCTCGGAACCTTCTATTCCACGGTCGATTGGCGATCTTACTTTTGCTGGTTATTCTAATACAATTGGATATTTTACTTTGGCACCTTCGGTGAAGCCGAAGTCGATGCTATTTGAGTTTGACAAGAGAGTCAAATGCCACCAACATCTCAAACATAAATATATATACAAATCACAGAACAGTGGGCTCTTGGCGTAAACATTCCGCCCGCCTTGCAGCATCTCTGCAAAATAACTCAAAGATAGTTAACCTATTCAGTACGCTGCATTTACTCATGGTACAAGTACATATAAATTTAACAAAAAAAAATCCACAATGGAAATTCAGTCAAAAGGTCCAATACTGTAAAAAACCTTACTTAAAGTCACACACACAAATACAGTGTGCCGCAATGTCATTGTACCAAAGTCGTTAGCGCGCTTCCTTTATGTGATCAGCGCGTGCGACGACAGTCCTGATGCCAATAATCCTGGTGACGCTGCTTCTGGCAACGATCATTCCTGCGGCAGACATGGCGAGAAGCGTGGTGATCGATTTCCGACGGTCGTGGTTGAACTCCCGATTTTTGACGATTGGCGTTAGTACGGTGCATTTGGTTTGCTTTATTGCTCGCCGTTCGCGATCGTGCTCCAGGTTTTCGATTTGTGTCGAGGTCCGACGGTCTCGGTCGAACTCCCGAGTGGCGATTCGTTATTGTGGTAACAGAGGACGGCTTTATGGGCGATACATTGTGATGGCACTGTTTCTCGAGGTCCGGCGGTCTTGGTTGAACTCCCGATCTAGCGTTCTGTGGCATTGAGCCAGTAAAAATCCATCCAAAAACAGTTTGTTGGGTGATAAGCGATCCCAATACCTTTAGACGAACTCCTTCTCGAAGAATTTTCGGATAAAGTTCTGCTCCAATTAAAACATCTATTATTGCACTTTTGTAAAAATTTGCATCCGCTAACTGTAGATCCGGCAATTCCTGAATATCCGATGCATTAATTGAATGTGCTGGCATAATTCCGGTGAGCTGAGGTAAAATGCTACCCTTTGCCTCGATCCTTAAATTCGAATATATTGGAGATCCAATGACAAAGCTGCACATTTTCTGAGGGTGTACCGATACAACTTTGTTCAAACCAGAAACTTTAGCCTTGACATTTTGATGTGGAAGTTTTAATATACGATGTAATCTGTCCGATATAAAACTGCATTCTGAGCCCGAGTCAATAAGCGCTCGCGCTGTATACACTATATCAAGATGACAAATGGTCACCATGGCGGTAACTAAAAGAACACTTTCTGTCGTAATAGGGGAAGGGTTAACAGAGTTTGGAATTGAATTGGGAACCTGAGGGGGCCGAGAGGATGCCGCCTGATTATTTGAAGCGGGTGGACTCGAAACTTCCCTATGCAAAAGTGAATTATGGCGCCTCTTACAGGTCGCACAGTTAGATTTGCTTGCGCACTCCCTTACATGGTGTGAAAAAAAATTAAAAAACAAAAGGTGTCGGCGCACTACTGCTAACCTTAGGATAATTTCCAAGGGAATGCTGTTCTGAGGGACAGCATTTACAATTTGCATTACCTAAAACGTGGTGAGATTGAAACCTACGTTGAGGCTGAGAAAATTGCTTCTTTTCCGTAGATCTGCTTGAAGTCGAAGAAGCTGATCTGAAATCCGAAATAGTTTCCAACGTTTGAAATCTATTCGTTAGAAAATTATCTAGATCTTTCCATTTCGGAATTTCAGACTTTTTATCTATACTTTGCTCCCATAAAAATAGCGTATCATTGGGCAATCGCGATGAACGTAGATAAATAAGAATGGCATCCCAATTGCTGACATCGATATCATACAATTTTAATGTGGAGATGCAATTGTTAATATCACGCTGCAATTTGTGCAACGCACTACCCGATTCGGATTTAATAGCCGGTAGGTTGAAAAGAACCTTTAATTGGCTGTTGACCAAAATTCGTTTGTTTTTGAATCGGTCTGAAAGATTTTTCCACGCCTGTGTGAACCCGTCGTTTGTTAAAGGCGACATTTTTACAATATTGCTCGCCTCACCTTTTGTCTTCTGTTTGAGATAAAAAAGTTTTTCAACTGGGGTAAGGCGTGTGTTTGTGATATATAAGGCTGTGAATTAGTCACGAAATGAAGGCCAAGTAGTATAATCACCATGAAACACTTCTATGTCACAAGGCGGCAAGTTGATATTGTGGCCAGACATTATCAAATTGCTGCAAAAATGCACTTTGGACAGGAGAACTGTTCGCGTGATGAACCGTAAGGTTGTGAGCGAATTCACCCATTTGTGCTGCAGTGGCTACATATGCCTGGTAACAACATTTATATTTTGATTTGACGACATCAATCGCTATTTTGTCGTCTCCATAAGCTGCCTCAAGTGCTCTCAAACCTTCGCTGTACGCCTGTTTCAGCTTCAGCCATTCGGCCTTAAACTCCTCTCGTTGCACTTCCATTGAGAAAATAGAATGTTCAATGAGCTCTCGAAAAATCATTAATATATTTGCCGAACATAGGAGCAGTGATGCTACATACTTTTTAAAAAATCCCTACACTGGCTGAAAAAAAAACGTATTATTCTCTACGATTACAAAATTGTTTCCCTTTTCCCCCCGTAATTTTAAAAATATTAATTATATTTTTTATAAATAGTTCTAATGGTATAATCGGTATACTTCCTTTGCAAGAGTTTAATGATTTTTCGAGAGCTTTAATTGTCTGCACTTGGAATGGTACATTAGGGTGGTACTAACTGAGATCTGGTGGGTAAGTACTAGAAGGGTGTACTTAAGAGCAAGGACCTCTGAGGCATTATTGTAGGTCTCCTCGAGACAAAAATTATTATACATTAAAATCGGATCATAAATAGAGACAATATGAAGAAATATGTCGATGCGCTACCTCTACGATCGGCCAAAAAAAAAAAGAAAATTTTTTCCGGAATCTCCTTCCAAATATGCTTCAAATTAGATGGTGTGCGGATAACTTCATTTTTTCGAGACGGTCTAATTTTCATCCTCGCTAGTCTCGTTGAAATCCCTTTCGAACTCCAAAAACGCATCCGCCAGCAATACAAAGTTCTGTAGCGCGCTCATTGTGAACAATACTCCTTAAAATTGTTTAAATAATTAAAAAAAGGGCGCACACAACGGAAAAATCAAAAAATCGTAGCTAAACTTATTTTTTTTAAATGTTGGTAAAATGTACCAAAATACGCGAAAAAACTCCTAAAAAACCATGAAACCACTTTATATTTTTTGTTCCTTGAACAATTTTGTATTTGAATTACAATTTAATTAGAAAAATATAATTTTATTTTATATAAATGTTAGACAAATTTTGTTAATAGTCGAAATTGTGGACCAAATTGTAGAGTGTTCTAAATATATGAACATGCTTAAATATTTGATTTAAGCTGAAAAAAATTTTGGAAATACCAAAACTTTCCAAATTTGTATATGCTGCAGTCAGATTGGCCGACTGTAGCGTTCTCTGCTTATAGCTGATCTCGGCCTACCTTTCTTCGCCTTCTGTTGTATGTAGTTGTTGTTGTTGACTTCTAAGCAGCTACTGACGCTCATAAAATTTCACTATGCTCTCTTTATATTATTTTTTTTTGTTGGAGCCTGTATTTTTACACTTCACTAACTAACTAAAGAAAACGATCTCAGCTTAACAAAATTTGGCAGAACGAAGTAGAGCAATTGCGTTCGTTTGCCAAATATTTGAAAAGGCTAAACGAAACGAAATTGATGACTATTTATTTGAGTAAATGCAACTTACTTTTGAATCCTAATAAGCGCGATTATTATGGTGCCGATGATGATGTTGAGATGGGATGGGGGATGATATGGAGCGCTGATTATGATGATGATGTTTGGCGGCGAATTTGTCGTCGTCGTTGCTTCCAATTAAAAATACATCCGAAGATCCGGTTCGAAGGACCAATAAATATCTCGGAACCTTCTGTTCCGGTGTGAATTAGGTCTGGTTCTCGAAGTGTTTTCCGTGGAAGCCGATAAATAAAAAGAAGGAAAGGTTTTAGTAAACTTTATAATAATTAGGTTTATTTTCAATGTGGCACGATTGGCGATCTTACCACTTTGCTGGTTATTCTAATACAATTGAATATTTTACTTTGGCGACTTCGGTGAAGCCGAAGTCGATGCTTTTTGAGTTTGACAAGAGAGTCAAACGCCATCTACATCTCAAACGTAAATATATATACAAATCACAGAACAGTGGGCTCTTGGCGTAAACAGTACTTATGAATGTAAACAATGAAATGAATGAAATTAATGAAATGAATGAATAGAAAATATGTATAGAATAAATGAGATATTTGGTATTTCTGGCATCGATGGATGCTGCCATTTTAATGTGTCGACTCCATAATTTTGGGGTCGTCACAAACTTTGCCACCTATGTTTCTATGACTCTAGTATTGATTCTTCTTCTTATTTGAAAAGTAATTGGAGGAAATTGTTAAAATTTCTTTTAGGGACTGTTTTTAATGCATAAAACGTGCACGACTTGTCGAAAATATTGCGACCATCAACTTTGGCCAGATGGCCACTTGCAGGCAGACGAATGCCGGGCTTTGGGGTTTCCCGAAGCATTTTGTATACATTAAACGTGCGCGACTTGTTGAAAATATTGAATCAAAGCACAGCTGAACCGCAATATTTCTTCCGATCCTTGATTTGGGCCGCATCAGCACCTCCGCGAATGGTGGCACGCATCGCTTGGTTGAACATTTGAAATGACAGTACTAGATTTTTTTCTGCAATGGGTGTGCTCACAACAATTGTATATTTTCAAACACGATGATACGAAAATACGATAATACGAGACCCTTGTGAATTCCCTAAATGTTTTCAAATATCCAGACATTTTTCATTAGTAGTTTGCAGGGACCGCCAAGAACCGGTTCCGGAACCGAAACCGGAACTGTTATATTATATGGAGCCGAAACCGGAACCGATATTTTGAAAATTTGATAACCGGAACCGAAACCGAATTTTTATTTTATTTTGGAACCGAAACCGTTTAATATTTATACCCCCACACTCACTGTGGCAGGGTATACTAACTTTGTCACAACGTTTCTAATGCCCATAAGGAGGCGTGTCCGGTATGGAAAAGTATATATTTTCTTGATCAGAATCACCGCCGGAGTCAATTTAGCGATGTCCGTCTGTCTGTCGGTCTGTCCGTCTGCCCGTCCGCACGATAGCGGTCGCAGTTTTGGAGATATCGACTTGAAACTTTGGGTACATGTTTTTCTCGTGAATACTGAGATCAAGTTCGTGAATCAGCCAAATCGGATAAAAACTGGGCGTGGCTCCCATACACCGAAAAAAAAGGTTAACATTTTTCAAGTCTTTTTTATTGTTGTATTCGATTGGAAATGTTTAGAAACGTATCCGAGGTTCCGAAACCACATATATAAGGGTCAAAATGGGGTGACCCTTATATATGTGGTTTCGGAACCTCGGACCATGTCAAAAATACTTGAGACCAATTTTTTTTTTTCGGTGGATTTGATTGGAAATGTTTAGAAATGGATTTTGGACATGGTCCGGGCTCCAAAACCACTTATAATTGGCTCAAAATAGGGTCTTGGACCACATTTTTTTATGTTCGAGGTACTTCTTCCTACTGTGTGGGGGTATTTCAGCTTCGGTATAGCCGAAGATAGTCCACTCTCTAGTTTTGGTTCTAGTCAAAAATACAAATAAAAATTTTAATTTTTTACGAAATTTTCTTGACATGCTCATTAAAAATGTTTAAAAAATGATGCATAAAGTTAAGTTTATATGCATTCTTAAACAAAGGAATTCTTATCTTATTTATTTTGGTCTTTTTCTAAGCAAACTCAGTCAATTTACCACCAATTTTAACATGAAAAGCAGGCTTTGAGTTATTACATGCAGCAAAATTCCATTTTTTTTCGTTTTGAGGGATTTTGGGAGGTAAAACGATAAACAAGAAATAAGTTTATGCTTATTAAAGTATAAAATCCAGTTTTGTTAACGTTTTTGTCTTTCTTTCACTTTCAAATTCCAACTTTTTTTGAGTTTATGGAACCGAAACCGATATTTTTACATTCTAGGAACCGGAACCGAAACCGATATTTTTGAAATCTGAGAACTGGAACTGAAACCGACATTCCTTTCGGATGACATTTAAAAAAAGTAGGAACTCTAAGACGAAAATTCTCAGTCAAAATTAGTTTTGACTTTAAAATAATTTTGTTTTTTTTTTTTACTTTAACCCATAAATTTTCTTTGGGTATTATAAATTTACGTGACTCATTGAAAATGTGTATACACAAGAGTTCCGTTTTGAAGAAATGACATATTTTTGTTTTGTCGGGAGCGAAAAATTTGTTGAGAGTTTTTGAATTTTGTAAATAAAGTTTTATGAAAATGTGAACAATTTTTCGTTTGGCTTCTGGTCACACTGGTCCCCACACACCAACGCAAAATTCCGCAGCCGCCGCGAAACTTCCTCAGAAATATTTCTTGAAAATGTGATAGTGCGATCCTTTTAACAAAATTTATAAATAATATACATTTTTATTGGTTTTTATGAATTTTTCACCACAATCAATTTTTTTTATTCGAATACCGCCTGTTTAAGAACAATTTTTGAGCAAGTTTCTCGGCGTCTGCGAAATGTCGCGTTGGTGTGTGGGGACCACGGTTGCCAGATAAATATCTCACAAAAAATTAGAAAAAATCTCATGTGAGACAACATTTCACAGCAGTTAAGAATCTCACAGCAGTTGAAAAGGCTCAGATCACACACTAGTTAAAGTTGCTTCTTATTCTTTTTGGGCTTTGGTTTGCGGATCTGTGACGGTCACCTGCACCGGCAAATAAATGTAGTATTGTCAAATGTTTAGAACTTTTGAAAAAAAAGACAAAGAACCACCCTGTATATTAGTGAATTAAAATCGAGCAGAGCTGCCAGTCAGAAAAAATAGGGCAGCCCCAAAAAAACGAAACGTCAAAGAGGGACCTCATAGACAGTTTTATGAAAAAAAGAGGAGTTTCCGGGTAGAAAAAAATAGCTGCACGTCCGACACAGAATAGACAATCAAAAAGTTAAAATCTACATGAGACACACAAAAATAAACTGGTTTTTAACACGGACAACAACATTGATAATATTTAAAGGAAACTAAATAAAAACTAGAGAGTGGACTATCTTCGGCTATACCGAAGCTGAAATACCCCCACGCAGTAGGAAGAAGTACCTCGAACATAAAAAAAATGTGGTCTCAAGACCCTATTTTCAGCCAATTATAGGTGGTTTTGGAGCCCGGACCATGTCCAAAATCCGTTTCTAAACATTTCCAAACAAATCCACCGAAAAAAAAAAATTGGTCTCAAGTATTTTTGACATGGTCCGAGGTTCCGAAACCACATATATAAGGGTCACCCCATTTTGACCCTTATATATGTGGTTTCGGAACCTCGGATACGTTTCTAAACATTTCCAATCGAATACAACAATAAAAAAGACTTGAAAAATGTTAACCTTTTTTTTCGGTGTATGGGAGCCACGCCCAGTTTTTATCCGATTTGGCTGATTCACGAACTTGATCTCAGTATTCACGAGAAAAACATGTACCCAAAGTTTCAAGTCGATATCTCCAAAACTGCGACCGCTATCGTGCGGACGGGCAGACGGACAGACGGACAGACAGACGGACATCGCTAAATTGACTCCGGCGGTGATGCTGATCAAGAATATATATACTTCTCCATACCGGACACGCCTCCTTATGGGCGTTACAAACGTTGTGATAAAGTTGGTATACCTGCCACAGTGAGTGTGGGGGTATAAAAACATTTACAATTGAAAAAACCATATAATAACCCAGTGGTCAAAAGAAGGTGTCTGCAGGCATGCCGGTATGCCTCTTTAGGAGTTCGTATGCCTTCCCTCCCCGCTTCCAACCTTTACTTCTTTTTTATATGAAACGGGACAAATAAACAGGCCTACGTCTGTCGCTTCCATGCGGAGTTGGATGGTGTCTTTTTAATTTCCCTCCGTTTCCTCGTTCTGGCGCTATATTCGCCTTTGATTGGCTGAGGTAAAAATAGTCCAAAAAATATATTGGGAACATCTATTTTTAGAATTTCCCTTTTTTTCGTAATAATTCGAATTAAAAAAATCATACACATTATCGACTCATTAATGCGGTTGCATAGCAAATTGTATGTTTAGAGTTAATTCAATTTGATTTCTCCTCCTCTATAAAAGGATGTCGTAATAATTAATTATTTACTAATTATTTAAAAAAAATTTTTTACAATACACTTTCTGGTATTTGTGAGTTGATAACTGATTCATTGATGCGCTGATTTCATGGTAGTTAACGGTTTTTCGGTTTTAGTACCACAACTTTTGAATGGATTAAATGTCAAATGTTCTATAATGAAATTATTAACATTTTTTTTGGGAGGCTGACGCTGAATGTAGAGAATTTTATGAACTCTTATAAACATATTGCAAAACAAAAAATACAGAAAAAATTATCTAAATTCCAGACACAAATTTTGGGTACTTTGTTATAAATGTGTATGTAAAGTTATTGGATTTGCATTAAAAAACCTTCGGCATCCACAAAAATTCTTTCAAGCCTCCAAAAAGAATTCTAAAATGTCTGTATAGAAAAATAAATCAATTTTGAAAAATAAAATAAATATAATTCCAAAAATATTTTCGAAATCAATATGTGATATTGTTGGAAATTTAAAATTTTTTTTGAAAATTCAAGAGATTTTCTTTAAATCAATCTGGAAATCAACTATTTGAATTAGATTGATTAATTAAATATTTGAATTTGGAAAAAAATTCACTTTGTTGAGTGTAGGTATTCCATTTTATTTCATAATCTGAAAGAGATACGACAAAATAATGTTCCACAATATTGTGTTCCTTTAAAAAAACTTAAAAAATACTAATCAAACAATCTAGTCGTTCAAAAATTGTGGTTCTAAATCTGCTCAAAGCTTCGTTTTCACCATTTTTACTTAAAAACCAGAGCTGATAACAGCAAATCGTTAATAGATCTAAAATCAAAGTAGAAAAATTTATTTATAACAAATTTTAACAGCTACTACACATCATCTAGAAACGAACACAAAAACCACAGCACAGCGAATACAAATAAGACGTGGTGGAGCACCCCTACAGAAGCCCCGAGAGCGGCGGAGTCCCTTCGGCTAGAAGTACCCGAATTTTAAGCTGCGACAAATTCTAAGCCGCCACCGAAAACAGGAAGATAAGTGGCAAAAGTTTCTGTGATGTTTATTTAAAAAATTATAAATTAAATGTGTGAATTATTTAAGAAAAGTTAATATTTATTAAGTAAATTAAGTTAGGTAATGGTTGCTTTTTTTTGTTGTAAAATAAATTTTGTTTCGGTAGAGATACAAAAGAAAATAAATTTTGAAAGTGGCGTAATCGCATAGAAGCGTAAGGCGAGGTTTAGGGATGCATTTGGGCCCAGATCATCCGTAGGCGACCCCAGGTTTTGTAGGCGCATAGTTTTTTTTTTGTTATATACAAGAGCCATAAGCAACTTTCAGGATTTCATAAAAGGAAATATACGAAACCTTTAAAAATAAAAATAATTTACAAGAAATCATCATCACCACCTACGAAAGATTGAAATAAATATTTGAAACATAGAAAATATAAAACAAAAATGTTACATTAAATAGGAAAAAAAAACCGAATACACTTATCTAACACTTATCCATACTTACCTATACTTATATATATCCATACCTATAGTTACCTCAAAAAAACCTATAAAAATAAAAAGAAATGTAAAGTTATTTAATCAAATTTAAAAAGGAAATATTACCTTCCTTTTGAAAGAAAATTTTAATATATTATATATGGGGTGGGCCGTCCACGGTGTGCACCATCGACACACAATCAGGCTTGGCAGTCGACTTGCTCGATGCCAATCTACTACGTCCCCTTTTTGTCTTCTTTGTTCATTTTCCTTTTTGTTTTGACTTGGTTTTGTTTAATGTTCAATGTATTTCGGCACGTATTTTGTTTGATGGCAGGGAGCCAAGATCCTACGACACTAGGCGAGTTCAAGCCGAGCTGAAAAAGCGTGCTATATTCAGGTTCCAAAGCCTCAACTACTGTCATTCATTACAGATCTTAGTATTTCCGCTGCCACCTTGAAATTTGCTCTTATGATCAGCTTGTGCTATCAGATTGTTCTTGATGCCAATAAATATACAAAAACTCGTGCAGCGAATACAGTTTCAAGTTGGAAATGCCAACTCAAGCAGTTGTACAACACCCAAGTGGCGAATCGCGTGCTGTACTTGAGAGTGGTTCGTAACCTTCAACCGCCTCGGTGGTTAAGATGCTGAGGTGCGAGTCCATACTGGAGGACTCCACTTGAATGCTATCAAACGTATCCATGAAGAGAGCAAGATTGTCGCGCTCAAATTTAAAAAACCCGTGAGAAAAAATTTCACAATAATTAAAAATCTTGCAGAAGTAAAAAAATCTCACAAAAATCTCACTTCTCACAAGGCGTTAAAAAATCTCACGAATCTAGCAACCACTTCCGTTTTGACCGCCATGCTGGACGCATCGATTTGTTAAAGCACATGTTTTTATAAAAATTTGTGCTTTCATGAAATTATGATTTCAATGTGGTGTTTAAAACGAAAGTCAAGTTTTTGACTAAAAATGGACGATAAGAAGATCAATTAAAATTAATTGAAAGTGAATTAAAAAGAAAAATAAGAGAAACCACTGTCGCATGGACATTTAAACATACCAATTACTACATAAACTGTGGGATACCCTGGCAATATAGCTGTCTTGCTAGCCAACAAAATTTTAAAGTTAAAAAAAAAAAAAAAAAAAAACGAATCTAGCAACCGTGCTGGCTCAAGATACATGGAATACTAGATAACGACATGAGGCCGTTTACCGTTATCTAGCAAGACGTCAGCAGATACTTCTTGTCACTTTGGTAGAAAAATGCAAGCGTTGCCACAAATTTAGCTTAATTGGTTTCGCAATAGTGCTACCAGATTAATGGATTTTCTACTGTATTAAATACGATTCGAAATTGCACAATATTTAGAAGCATCAACGCTACTGATGATTGTGAAAATGCACATGCAGAAGTGGAGGAATTGCCACAAGCTGAAAATTCGAGACTTTGATGACACTTACACGTGGGTTAACCATATTAGCGAAGGTGGCCTTTCAAAACCTACAGAAGATATTATGGTGCATATGCGGGTGATGGATCAGATTTTTGACAAAATGAACAAAGACTATTTATTGATAGGCCCAAACTTAGCCTATGTGTTTAAAAAGAGTTCAGTCCAAAAATAAATTTTACGTTTTTGACGCCAAATTTTACGGGTCACAAATTTTAGAAAACAAATTTTGATGGCGAAAATGTTTATTATTGACAAATACAGATCGGTTATTTTGTTCAAAACAAGTAATAAAAATTACATATAAGAACTTATCGTACCATATTTGCAATAATGTAGCAATTTCTATCGAATTCCGACATTTCTGTTGTATTTATTTTCGTTTTTGAGTCTTAAGCGAAAAAATCCACTCTAGCAGGAAATGTTTTAATTCAGATCATTCAGGCAACGTTGGCTGCCAGAAAAATCTAAACAAAGAACAGCTGTTAGTGTGACAAGAAGTATCTGTTGACGTCACGACAAAATGGCGATCCTAACGGTAAACGTCATGTCGTCATCTGTGTTTATATCCCTCTTGGTGCCGGCTGGTATCCCTTAAGTAATTCGAGCAACGTTGCCACCCGTTGAAAATAATTTGAAATATTTTTGGGAATACCAAAAGTTTGTTTACAATTAAAGGGGGTAAATGGATGTATGCGGTACCATGGTAGAAGAAAATAAGGTAGTGCCGCTTCTGACACTATCCGCCATCTTAACCATCTGATATAAATAAGGATTGTGCTACCAGATATATTTAAAAAAAATCTCAAGAAAAGGGCTGCCAGATGTGGCAATTAGTCCTAATTTTGCCAATTTAAACCCAGATTTTGTGATGAATTTATGCAATGGGGACATGAAACGATGTTACATTTGTAAAATCTGACCCTTAAATGTTACTTTATGCCAACGAAACTAAAAAAAACTTGGAAAGACTAAAATGACGATAAGTTATGAAAAATATTTGGCAACGCCAAAACGTTTCTTAGAAAATTTCAAATAATGTGGCAACTTTGTGAACATTTAAGTCATTTTGTCTTAAGTGGATCAACCTTATTTTCTTTAGCCATGGGCGGTAGTAACATACAAATTATTTCTCACACAAAATTTTAAAAAATCTCACGTGAGACAACATCTTACAGCATTAAGAAATTCTCACAAAAAATTTCACAGCAGATAAAAAATCTCACATCATACACGAAATAAAATATTTCATGTGAGAAATCACCAATTAAAAATCTAACAACAAATCTCACAGCAATTAAAAAATCTCACTCGAGACAAAATTCTAACAAAAATCTCACAAGCAGTGTTGCCGGGTGATGCTCACATTTTTATAATTTGTTAAATCGAATGTATTTTAACCCATTTTCGGCAAAAGCGGTCGACTGGTCGACGTAAAATTTAAAAAATTCTAGTGACGAAACTAATGGACCGATTTCTAATCTGTTTTCGAGTAATGATGGTTTGGTTCTTTGACTATGAAAATCAGTACGATAAGTGAGACTTTAAATTGTGGCCAGGTGAATTTTTACAAATAAACCTTTTTTGGACAATTTTGGAAAAAATCTAAAAAAAATGTCGTTAAGTTCTGAAATCCAATAAATATTATTCTAAAAAGATCAAACTATAATTTTATGGTAAAAAATTAATCATTTTTAAAAATACATAAGATTATTTGTATTTGTAAGAAAATTTTATGGTAGGAAAATCGACCACTGGCCAAAGTTGTATACAAAAGAAACACTAGGGCGATTCATTTAAAGTGGGAAACCTCTAGGAAACGATTCAGCAGTCAAAATTTATGAAATTTGACAGTTCTTTTAAGCAACTGCGCGTTTTCCAGGGGTTTCCCACTTTAAATGAATACCCTTTCTACTACCAATTTTGGGAAAAATTGTTAAAATTCTGGAACATTTCTTATCACAAATCATTCTTCTACAAAGTAGTTTGTTTTTGAAACCAATATCAATACTATAACATGTGGCTGTGAGCCACCGTAAATAAAATAGCTGTGTCATACATTTTTTTTTATTGACTGTATATGTAAAAATGTGGCATCCTAACGTTTTAATTGTCTTATTCCAAATTCTATATAAATCCAGTACAAAACTTCGCGTTATATTCGACGCGTCAGCGAAAACCACTTCAAGCAAATCATTAAACAGCATAATGATGATAGGTCCCAACAGCGTCAGCACTGTTTCTCTCCATCAAAACGTTGGTACAATTAGAAGAAGACGAAAAACGGAATTATCCATTGGCATGTGATACACTATCCAAACGATTTTACGTAGATGACTGTTTGGGTGGTTCAAGCTCGATTGAAGAATGTAAAAAACTACAACATGAGTTAATACAACTACTTCATAAAGGTGGATTTAAACTAAGAAAATGGACATCAAATCAACCGGAAGTTTTGCAGTGAATCTCCAAGGAGGACATTGAATTAAATTCAGACATCGATTTCGACAACGACAAGACAATACAAATTTTAGGCATTAAATGGAGCCCTAGCACAGATCAATTTGAATCCAAAATAAATGCAAACTGATTCAACCAAAAAGTACAAAGAGAGCGATTCTTAGTGATGCGGGAAAATTGTTAGACCCCTTTGGATGGTTGTCCCCTGTGACCATCAAGGCCAAAATGATGATCCAGAAACTGTGGCTCTTAGAAATTGACTAGGACAGCGACACTACATGCAGAATGGAATGAATTTAAAACACGACTACAGCAATTCAACAATTAAGAATTCCAAGGTGGGTTCCTTCTTCCAGTAACGGCAAAATAGAGTTGCATGCATTCTCAGATGCATTAGAAGCGGCGTATGCAGCCGTCGTCTAGGCAAGAGTGACCGTTTTAGAAAACGTTACAATATCATTGATAGCATCAAAAACAAAGGTAGCTCCGGTGAAACAAGTTTCGCTGGCTCGATTAGAGTTGTTAGAGTTGCAGTCGCACTCTTGACAAAATTAATCAATTACATCAAAAAAGACAACGAAATTGTGTATGACAGAATTGTGATGTGGTCGGATTCAAAAATTGTATTAAGCTGGCTGAAACAACACCCAACAATGGACCACATTTGTTGCTAATCGCGTGTCGTATGTCCAAGAAAATTAGAAAGGACAAATACGATTTGCAAACATTATGGAACAATTACAAAAAAGAAGGCGATCACAGGCGCACAATTCAGTATTTACAAAAACGGCTGAATGCGTTGGAAATTTACTGGAGCAACTTTGAAGTCAAGAACAACAGTTTGGCTGATATGATGGAACAGCACGAAGATCATGCTTACTTCACCAACAACTTTTTGTGCGCATCCCTGCAAGAAACAACTGACTTCCATTTTACTGGATCTATAGGGTATACAGCTATTTTATAGTTACAATGGGTGAATCAAGCACTTTTAGAGCTGTAGATTGGTTCCGAACCATACACAGGTAATGCAGAGGTTGTGTGTTTCAAACAAAACTCAAAGATTTGTGCTTGGCTTTTTTTCATTTATCTTTGAGAGAAGATTGCTGAACAAAAACCGAGTAATCTGTGAGTAAACCAGTTTTTCAAATCAGTTGTGATTTGTGAAGCGAATTAGAAGGTGGCTGTGTATAAAAATAAAATCAAAAAAAGTTAAATAAAGTAACAAAAATATTTAAATAACTTTAATAATATTCTTTTGGAGAAATGATATTCGTGAAGTAATATTTTAAAAAATTTGAATTTTGTAAATAAAATTTAATAAAAATGTGAAAATGAAGCGTTCCACCAATAATGCCAACGTCAATGAGAACAGATCATGTGTACATTGTGTGTACAATGTACGATGAGCTAATTTTGGTAACTGAATTTTATACATATATGGACAAGTCAAAGGTACAAAAGGAAGCGTTCCACCAATAATGCCAACGTCAATGAGGACAGATCATGTGTACATTGTGTGTACAATGTACGATGAGCTAATTTTGGTAACAGAATTTTATTTAATAAAAACATTTCTTAAATACTAGAATAATGATTATTAAGCTAATTTGAAGTCAAGGCCAATACTGCCTGACTTCGCAACGGTTATGCAAACAGAAATTGCAACTTGATCCTGCTATGCTTCAGCATAGCGTGAGAATCAAAATGGCATATTCTGTTTGCATTGCAATTTATGCAGACTATGGTATTTTGGCTGCAAAGTTGAAAGAACGTCGTTCAGCCAAGGAGTTCACTGCTCGTCTTTCGTTGATATCAGAAAATATGCAGCCAAGGCCAAGTTGTCCATTCTGTTGATTCATCAACTGCCATACGCGGTAAGTATTGGTGTTATTGGTATTATTGGTGTCGCATCCGAATCACCATCTGATGTTGAATGCTGTATCGTCACTGCTTTTGACTTCGCGTAATTCTGTGCTATTAGATCGCATCTGCCTATGAAACACTAGAGTTCTCCTAAGTAGCGCGGCGAGACACAGAATAACTACAATAAGTGTGATAATAGCGCCGGTAGTCTTATGTTGGTGGGCCCAAATTTCCTTCCAATTCGCGTCGTGAAGCTGTTGAATAGAGTCCGCCAAATCACTTTCTAAAGGAATCACAGTTTCGTTCAATATTTGAATCGGAACCGGGCTGATGGTTGCGTTGATAATCGCCATAGATTTGGTGAAGTGCGTCACAATCGGCACTGTTTCAAATAGCTTGGCCTCCAGCCGCACATATTTGGATTGAATGCAGCAGTCGGGAGCACTGATGATTCAAAATATCTTTCCAGGTTGTAATTTACTCCAAAAAGAGATATTGTCATCTGAACTTCTTGAAACGTGTAGTTTCCGATTTATTCCGGTATTGTGTTCAGCTTGATCAGTTCATAGATATCCTTGTCGGTGATCAGAAAGTAGCCAGAAATTATTATTTCGTTTGACGTAATTGAAACTTCCAATTTGTCGGTTGGTTCAGGCAGCACTTCCAGTCCAGCATCTAAATTTGTCGTGAAATTCGTAGTCAACTCATGTACCATCTGATGTGACAAGAACTCGTACAGGTGACTCCGTTTCAGGTAGGCGTTCAGTAGCTTATTGTATTTCAACTCGATTTCCTTCATATAGCTAGTTGGAACTAAGTACGCGTTGAGGATATGGATATTTCGTTTGTTGGCATCACTGAATCGGTAATTTTCCATGTTGTTGATTGCCTGAATTCCTTTGTTCAGTTTTTTTTTGCAAATTTGTTAATTTTATCTGTAATCCGTTTATCAGTTAGAGTTGGTTTTTGCATTTTTAATAAGTTCTTTTTGATTTCGATCCAATGAGTCGATATCATGATATACTTCACCATTTACTAAAAAAACCGATGTCATCAAAGTCCCAAGGAGTCCTCTCTTTTGCCGCCTTGGGATTATGGTTAAACGATTGAATATCGAGAATATGTTACTCCATTCCTCATTCAAATGGTGCACCAGTTCATCACATTAGCTGTCTTGGGTTAGAGATTTTGCCCTTTCACACAACCTTGATACTTCATTCTTCGTACGATTCTGGTTGAACTGATCTTGCTCAATATCAGTAATTGGAAATACAGTCTTTGTACGTAGTATTTCCCTTTGAACCTTGGTGACTCCTACGTTTTCAATAAATATTCCAGATTCAGGATGTGTGATTGTATATGTGCCACTTCCCGATTTGAATGTGGACATGAGTAACATCATCGTTAGAACTGTTGACATACTGTTTGTGTTATTTTTCAGAATCCTTCGGGGCTTGATTGTTGTGTCTGGATCGGTTGGTGGAGTATGACTTGTTGATGGAAGTTCCTCTCCCGGATTGCCATTGTTATTATCGTCCGTCGGTAACAAACATATTTTTTGTATTGACCGTTTGACTAGTCATTTTAATGTTTTGACAGTAGCGACTCGAGTGAGGCCGTCAGTTCCCTTGTGAACCTCCACTACTCTGCCTAAAGGCCACTTTGAAGGAGATAAAGCTTCATCTTTCAGAAGAACTAGTTGGCCTAATTCCACATAAACCATTTGTTTTGTCCATTTATATCTTTGTTGGCGGATGTGCTTGATGTAATCTTGATACCACCGATTGCAAATGTCTTGCTTGATTTTTTGCACTAACTTCCATCTTTTGAGACTGTTGTCTGCAAGGTTCAGTACGGTGTCATGTGCCGGTGCGATCAATGGGGAGCTACCAAAAAATGTCCTGGAGTGTGAGCGTTGAGATCTTCTATGTTATCTGATAAAGCACACAATGGACGTGAGTTGAGACATCCTTCTATTTTGTACAAGGATGGTATTCATTTCTTCATAGGTTAACTTTTGTTCACCTAAGCAGCGATGTAGATGGTATTTAATTGATTTAACCCCTGACTCCCAAATCCCGCCGAAATGTGGAGATGCAGGAGGGATGAAATGCCATCGAATTCCCTCAGTTGATAACTGATTTTCTGATCGTATTTTGTACCGTTGTCGCTTTAAATGTGATGTACTGCACCTCGTCTGCTTATCATTCGTTTTAGTGCTGCTAGGAATCCTTCTGTTGTGAGGTCCGAGGTCAGCTCTATATGAACTGCTTTGGTTGCTAGACACACAAATATTGCAATGAAAGCCTTGTGTGACTTTATGCCGCGTATTTGTGAGCATCTGATGTGTATTGGTTCTGCTTTGTCAATACCGCAGTGTGTAAATGGTCTTGAAAAGTTTACTCTTGGCGGTGGGAATTGTTCCATCAATTGAGTTTATCCTTTGTCTTTAAAGCGAAAACATTTAATGCATGCTTTCACACTATTTGTTCCTCGTATAATCCAATATTTGTTTCGAATATGGTTAAGAGTCAACTTTATTACGCCATGTGATGTATCAATATGCGTCTGGTTGATGATATGTTTGGCCAGTGGACATGAATTAGATAAAATCATTGGATGTATTTGATCAGTAGACAATGCTGTATGTTCCAATCTGTCTCCTACTCTAAGCACGCCGTCATCGTCAATGAAGGGGTCCACTTCATCACCTGGGAGCCTCCGGAACGTTGATCAGGCTGACAGCGTCAAACTCATTAGGCCATGTGCTTTCCATTTAAGTAAGGTCAACCGCTTAAAACGTTTATCTTCAGCTGAACCATCTGTCCTCATTGTCGTTGGCATTGTTGGTGGAACGCTTCCTTTTCTACCTTTGGTTTGTCCCTTGCTTGTTGAAGCTGGATTTGTTAGCTTTGCGGAGGGTGCGTCACAACGATTAATGAGCGCCTTATTAATGAGCGTTGGATGACGGCCAACGAGCTGTCCACATTAATGGCACATCTGCTCTGGATGCCTCTATACGGCCTCTGCTAAAAATGCCGTGACTGCTGAAACTTTTGCTTCTGCTGCTGATGTCGCTACTGCTGCCACTAGATCGGGTACATCTGTCGATGTTGCTACTCCAGTTACTACTTCTGCCTCTTCAACTGTTGCTGTCGCTACTGCTGCGTCTTCTGTTAACACTGCCTGTCAAACTGTTGGCTCCGTTGCTACGGCTGTGCTGGGTGCTTCTGCCGGCCAAATTACTTCTGCTGTTCCTTTTGCTGCTTATTCCAAGGTTTCGGCGCTTATGCTGCTATTGTAACGTCTGCCGACTGCACCCCCATCAATGTAGCATATACTGACTACCCAAGTTGCATAATAGATGCTGAAATCGAGATGTTACGAAAGCGAGGAGAAGTTCTATTGTTACAACAAGAGGTTTTTTTTATATTTTATTAGAGTATAATATTTATTGAATCATCCAAATAGTTTTTTTTAGATCTAACAATAATAATTCACCAGGGTTTTCGATAAAAAATTTCACTTAATTCTATTTATAAATTGAGTTTTGCCCTTTGTCCATTGAGTTGGGCATGATGTGTCGTAGCTAATATAGGAGAATAAATTAGTTTCGCTTAAGACGTGAGGGATTCAACGGTCTTAGCAGTTTTCTAGCTTAATGTTAGGGTAAAAACATGAGTTTCTGCTTGTGGTAAATTTCGGAATTTCGTCTTTTACTTCCAGTATATTCAGGTCTCTGTGGATGTTAATGTTTTTATATACCAAGGGGCTCTGGCGATTTGTCTCAGGATTTTAGACTGGACTCTCTGGAGTTTTTCCACGTTCGAGGGAGAGGCAGTGCCCCAGAGCTCAATTCCATATGTCCATATGGGTTTTATTAAACTTTTGTATATTTGGACTTTGTATGTGAGATTAGCCAATTTAGTTCCAACTGTTTTAGTTTAATCTGGGTGATATTGGATTGAATGTGCTTATGCCATGTGAGTCGCCGATCGAGGTGCATTCCAAGATACTTTGTTTCGGAACTTTCAGGGACAACTTGGCCGTTTATCTTTTGGATTCGTTGACTTTGATTTTCCATCGTGATAGCCAATTACTTAGAGTGTCCAAGTGTTTCTGCACGTAAAGAGTTGCCATGTCTGGGTTTGAGTGAGAGCACAGGATAGCAGTGTCCTCAGCAAAAGTCGATATAAGAGTTCTATCGCTGCATACCTGCAGTATAGCGAATATATAGCAGGGGCGCGAGGACACTGCCTTGTGGTACTCCGGCCAGTATTTCGTATTTTCGGGAGACAAAGGATATTTTACTACAAAGTTTCTATTCGTGAGATAGTTTTTAAGAAGGCCGTGCATATTAGCGGGGAGAATATGCTGTAATTTGTAAATAAGTCCTTCGTGTCAGACTTTATCGAAGGCCTGGGTGATATCGAGGAAATCAGCGGAGCAGCACTGTTTCTTTTCAAAAGTGCTTTTTATTGAGTCTACAATACGGTGCACTTGTTCGATAGTGTCATGCTTTTCGCGGAGGCCAAACTGGTGATCGGGGATCACTTGTTTTTCTGTAATTTCGGGTGAAATCCATGTTATTAGTAGTTTTTCGAAGTGTTTCGATAACACAGAGAGCAAACTTATGGGGCGGTATAAGGTCACATTGTTGGGATTTTTTCCAGGTTTGGGAATCATTGTAACTTGAGAAAGTTTTCCAAAATTTTTAGCAAATTTTTAGAAATAGAATTGATATAAATAAAAAAAAATATTTGGCATGAATACAAATTTCTGCTTGTCCCAGGCGAGAGTCGAACCTGATACCTTTTGATCGGGAAGCAAAGGTCCTAGCCACTGCACCACGGCCGCTGCTGGTGTGAAACGTAGTGAAAATTAGACGCCAACGCAATTATGCTGTCTATAGCACAGTCTGTTGATTGGTCTTGTCATAACGCCAAAGGTCGCAGGTTCGAATCCCACCGAAGTGAAATCGTAAGTACATATTTGTTATCACTATAAATTGTAAATTTAATTTAAGTTAATAAAATGAAATATGATTTTAAAAAATATAAAATAAGAAGAAATAGAAAATATAAAAAAATGAACAAATACAATAAAAAAAAAAATTTTTTGAGAAATTTTTGTCTTAAAATCGAAGAAAAACTTCTTAGAATGAAAGAACTTTTTACTAAATTCCAAGAAATATTTCTGTTATGAAAGAAATAAGTATTAAATTTAAAGTCAAAATATATACTCATCTTAAGAAAAAGTGTTCCCTAATTTCAAAGCTATCATGACTTTAGTGCTGTTTCATTCCCCTTTTTTCTTTGGATTAAGGCATTTTTCCTTAACTGGAGTACACTTTTTTTTCAGTGTTAATAACATTTTGGTATTACATTTTAATTTAACAAATTACCAGAAAAAGTTCAAGAGATTTGATTGTTGATCTTATATAATTATGCCACGCTGAACAGGATGGCGTCCTCAGTTTTTTTCCAGCACGTCATAATTTTATTGATGTTGAAAGTGCATTTTATCGAATTTATGCATTAGTAAGCAACACAGATTGTCGTAGTACAGCATGCTATCGCATTCAAATATTTGCATAATCCGTAACGATACCTTAAAGCACAATCAACCTATGGCCGTTTTCATGAAATCATCGGAATCATGGAGAGGAAACAGTCACTTATTGTACCGAGTGACCTGAGTACCATAGACCACCTGGTGGGAAGGTTTTCTGGGGACGACTCCTATGACGTACAGAAATGGATTTTCGATTTGGAGGATGCTCAATTTGGATGATCACACCAAGTTGGTTGGGGCTCGACGGCTTTTGGACGGCACCGCAAAAATGTTTGCACGCACGCTGATGGCATCAAATTGCCATTACTTGAAGGAGGCGCTGATGGGAGAATTAGGGCAATCGCGCACACTACTGGTGGTATATGAGGAACTGAAGGGGAGAAAACCGAGGCCCAACGAGAGCTTGCGCTACGTGATGGAGATGATAGCAAAAAAGGCTGACATTCCGGAGCGGGAGGTGGTTGACGCTGTGATTGCTGGATTGAATGACAAATCTTCTTTTGTGACACTGCTCTACTAAGCTACAACGATGCAGCAATTGAAAATGCAGCTGGAGCGATATGAAAAGATCCGCCCGAAAATGTCTCAAGTGCAACAAAATACTGCTGCCCCGAAGTTCACTAGGACGGTACCAATGGTGCCAACTCGTACGGAAAATCCGCGGTGCTATGACTGCTCACAGTTCGGGCATTATCAGTCGCAGTGTCCGAAGCCTAAGAGACCAGCAGGATCTTGCTTCAAAAGCTGCAAAATGGGTCATTCCCAGTGGCGCTCCCAGGATTTTTTTTCGGGGGGTTTTCAAAAATTGTTTAATTTAGAAAATTATCATATTGATAGTCTTACTAAATTTATTAACTACTTTGAATTGGATAAGTTAGTAGCTAGTGAGTATAGGTACCAGCTAGAGAATTAAATCCCGAAAGGTTTTGGCAATCCCTTGCTTTCTTTCTTGCATCCCGTCGTCAGGATTTTAAAAATATTTTTTTTGATAAAAAGAAAAACGTATGCACGAACTGATGTTCGCGTCGTTTGAGTATTTGTAAGGTACTGATTTTATTTTAATAAAACACCTAAATATATAGGCACAAAACATCACTTAAAACTAGACAGAATTAGAATATTATCAGCAGAGGCACGATAAGCGATCCCCGCACAGGCTATAAACTATTTATTACTTGTATGTGTACTTTTCTTAATAGCGACAATAATAGAATACATTAGAATTGTAAATGGCCACACAGCCTCAACTCAAACTGAGTGTTACTAAACATAGATTATGATGTGTGAGACACATCTTCTGTTTGACATTTTTTATTACTAGAGATAATTATAGATAGTATTAGAAATGTAAATTACCACATGTACAAGTGTCATATTTGGACATTCTGCCGGGGGCAGAAATGACGATAGATGGAATCGATCTCTTGACAATAATATTTCTTACGATAACTATAGCTAATATAATAATAAGCAAAACTATCATAATCAAAGAAGTATGCCCGCTGAGGTGATGGAAGTTTAGACCTTTGAGATGTAGATTATCCGCATGCAGTTCGGAAATTTGCTTCTTGAGTTGATCAATTTCCTTGGTGTGATTGATGACAACCGATCCTAGACGTTTCATGGAATGCTCGGATAAGTTTTCAATTTCCTTCGTCAAAGATGTGGAAAATGTTTTGTTAATACCCGAAAATACATTATGGGGTGCGATTAGCGTGGCTCCTTTAATGCGCAGAGTACATCCTGCTTCCAGAGTTAAAATTCCTTGATTCGGTAATTCGATGATTTTCTGATGGGCAGAACTATAATGTATTTGTGCTGCAGTTCTTTTAAAGTTTTTGTTGTGAAGCTCTTTCCAGAATGGAGATGTTTACATTTCGATAAATGTGCAGTCGTATGCGTTAAGCGGCTTTAAAGGTGATATTTCGCAGGAATTGTCGTTAGCCTCAATCCATGCCCAGCTGTTTTCGCAGACGAGATGTTGGTCCGAAAATTTGTTACATTGATTGATAGCGACCTCCGACATTAAATGATATGAGTCTATTTCAAAATTGTAGATTATCAATTCAGATCGTATAGCAGAGATCATTATCTCACCAACTCTCTCAATCGGCATTGGAATAATTTTGTATAGTTGCGACGAATAACTGTTAAGCAGCGGTATCGTAACTCTGATTACCAATTTATCTCCTATTATCGCCCCTCTTGCTGACAACAATTTATAGATAGCTTGAAGCTCGTTCGATTGTCTTCCAGGTAATTTCAGTTTTTCTGGAAGATGTTCTCTTATTTTTTGGATCTCCGATTTCAGCTGCGGAGGTGTGATCAAGTCTGGGTTTAGTTTTACGTGATTGACGTCAATTAAAAGTTCGATAACTTCTGACTGAATTGTTTCGCTCTCTTCGACTATGTTGCTCAACTGTTTCGTCATCATAAAGAACTTAACAGATTCTTGGTATACGTAGTAGTTCTCTTCCATGGTTGAAGTGATATTGTCTACTCTCATCTGTAACTCCTTAAGATGCAGATTTACTTCGTCCGTAGTGCGTTTAAGAATATTAACTGTTGAATCGACAACGGAAGTTTGGCTCTTTATCAAATGTTGCAGATCATGTTGGTTGTCTAGCAAGTTCTTCATATTGCTTTCCATATATTCACGGTCATCCGCATTCATCATTCCGAAAAGTATATGGGACATAGATCCAACAAATTCAAATGGTGCTCTCCTTCTCCTTTTATCCTTTCGTACAAACAGATATTTATTTGTGTCCTTTACCTTGTTTATTTTGATTTCAATATTGTCGATGACTGTGTTGCATTGCTCTTCAAACGCTTGCAATTTGTTACAACTTTTTCTAATTTTCTTTGAAAACGCGTCAGCATGATCCACTACTTTGAAGAATGCGTGCATGTAGTAATAAATCATTAAATTCCAAGATGGAGCTACGACCTCCATTATCCCGATATGATCCAAATATATCGCTGTATTATTTTTCGACTCTATAACCGATCCTGTTCACCTAAAGGTTGTGCACAAACTCCCTTTCTTGCTAGCAGCAGCATCAGAAGCCATATTATATTTATCAGTTTTAACTTTTTCGGCTCTTTGGCATAACTGAGCATAGTTAAATAGCTTTTGCTTCGTTCCACTGGAGTTTTCGTATCTTCTTCTTTTGTTTCCAATGGACAAACTTTATGAATTGGGCGTTTCAAGATTCCATCCTGTATCTTTATTGTGACTACTCGCACCTTCCCGTCAGATCCTGGATGAGTTTCTATAATTCGACCAAGGGGCCATCTTGGGGGATGCCTTCAGCCAGATTTAGCTGCGGTTTCTGCCATTTATACCGCTGTTGCAAAGTTGAAAGATATTCCTCCTTCCATTTTTTCCAAAAGTCTTTCTTCATTTTTTGTATTAATTTCCAACGATCCAAAGATCCAATTGAACGGTCATCTACCGTTTCTGTTGTTCCAACAATCGGCTGGCCAATCAGAAAATGTCCTGGTGTTAACGTGTCAACTTCGTCTGTATTAGTGCCAATAGCGTGGAGTGGCCTTGAATTGAGAACCGCTTCAATCTGAGCTAAAAGAGTACTCAGTTCCTCGTATGTTAGTTTAGTTTCTCCAATCACCCTTTTTAGATGGTGCTTCATCGACTTGACGCCAGCCTCCCAAATCCCTCCAAAGTGAGGGCCTGCCGGTGGAATAAAATGCCATTGAACTTTATCTGCTTCCAAAACAGTAATCACTTCCGAATTATTTTGAATTGCTTGCTTAAAATCGGCATCCAACTTTCTCGCTGCTGCCACGAAGTTTGTTCCGTTATCTGAATATATATGTTGACTTTTGCCTCTTCTTGCGAAAAACCGTCGCAATGCTGCTAAGAATGAATCCATCGTTAGATCACTTACTGCTTCTAAATGAATAGCTTTAGTTGCCATGCATACAGCTGTATTTGTATATATATCCTTTATATGACTTTTGTCCCCTTCCTTTAGAACATTTTTTTTGGAAAAGGACCAGCAAAATCGACGCCAGTATGTGTAAATGGGTGATTAATAGATGTACGGCTATCAGGTAAATTCCCCATAATTTGCTTAGCCGTATCATTCCTTTATCGAATGCATTTTACACATGCACGCACGCGTTGCTTAATCATGTGTTTTAGTCCAATAATCCAGTACTTTCTTCTAATCGAGCTCTCCATCAGACGATTTCCGCCATGTAACGTGTTGACTTGAATGTCTTGAATTATTAAAGTCGTCAACCTGGATTTGCCAAGAATTATAGGATGTTTTTGATAGTAAGGAATATGCGAATTTTCCAGTCGACCTCCAACTCTTAAAATCCCTTTGCTATCAAGCAGTGGATTCAAATTCGCTATTTTACTTTTTTGATCCACAAGTTTGTTGTTCTTCAATAACCGTATTTTGCTTGAAAACTCTGAAAGTTGCTGATTTTTTATTAACATTGTTTCGTTTGCTCGCAGTTCATCTGCCGTTAAATATGCCGGAAATTTTTCTCCTTTCAATACTCCTTTAAACCTCAGAACATAAGCTGCAACTCTTTCCAATCTTAATGATGAGCACCTTTCTTGCAACTGAAGTAGTATATTTTGCTGCTCTGTCAGTGTTGTAGTCGCTACTAATACACTCTTTTCTGCAACTGCTTCTTTTGGCCAATTCTATTCATCTTGCATCAACCATGCCGGACCTCACCACCGTAAAATATTTTGTTCTAGCTTAGATGGTGAAATTCCTCTTGATGCAATGTCAGCTGGGTTCTCCTTTGTACTGACATGATTCCATTTAGCTGTGGGAATCAAAGGGCCAATTTCCGTTGTCATTGTTCTCACGAATTTATCCTTACTTCTTTTATTTCTAATACAGCCCAATGTTATCATCAAAGCTGGGCATAGTTAATCGAGAATTTAACTTCGTTAACCCGGTAATAGTTAATCAAAAATTTAACTTCGTTAAATTAAAAAGTTAATCTCGTTGAAAAGTTAACTTCGTTAAAAGTTAAATTAAATAATTAAACTTCCTATAGAAAACAAAAAAAAAATATTTTTTTTACAAAAAACACATAAAAAATACTTTTTAACTATATTCAATTGAATGCCTGCACTCCCAGACCCTTTTTCCAATCGCAATGCAAATTTGCTTTAAAATAAATGATACAAATTTTTATCAAAAGGAAAATTTCGTATATGAAGGCATACAAGTTTTATTAGAATATTAAATAATAATAATGAAATTAATTAAGTTTGGTTAAGAAAAAAATAGCACAGGCCATTTTGAGAAACTTGAGAAATGGAAAATACGATGTAAACATCCTGACGACGTAAACCTCACGTAATGGCTGAGAACGCCATTGTGTTTAGAATCTATATATATAAAAGAGACGTGTATGTTTGTCACGAGTAGACGCGAAAACTACAGCACCGATTCTCACCAAAATTTATATATGTGTTCTAAGGGTCGTGAGTCGTAACATGGGATAGGTTTTGCCACGCCCATTTTTACCGCCCATAAGTTAGAAAATACGTATTTCTCTCACATTTTTGCAGAAACTTTTTTTTTATAGCAAATACCATATGATCAACAATCAATTTGGTTGCCACCTAGGACTTAATTTCTCCCCACCCAAACAGAGTTGCCATATCTGTGGGTTTTAACTTCGGTGAAATTTTCACCTTTCGGTCTCAGGGAAAAAATTTGCTTATAGGATAAGTTTAACAATGCAACTATAAAAGTTTTTTAGGCCCAGCAAAGCGGGTCGGGCCCAGCTAGTGTTCTATAGAATATAGAACACTTCGAATCATATCGGCCTGTGTATTTAATTGTTTCACATAAACCACCGCTGCATATGCTTTCTCCGGTGCGTCTGCAAATCCGTGTAGCTGGAACGTTGCATTCTTCGTCAGGAACATCCATCGAGAAATTTTAATCGTTTTTATTGCTGGCAAATGTTGTATGAAGTTATTCCATTTCTTCGTCAATACGTCGTCTAACTTGCCATCCCACTCTGTTTTAATTTTCCACAAGTTTTGTATAAAAAACTTGGCAACGATTGATATAGGTGCCAACCAGCCCAATAGATCAAATATTCGATCAAGATATGATAATGCTTGTCGTTTTGTCACTGTACTTCCTTCGGTAGTAGCTATGCTAAACATAAACTCGTCGGTTTTTGGACTCCATTTTAAACCCAGAGTTTTTATCGTCTCGTCCTCTTGAATCTGCAGAACTTCATTTTCACTGGTATTAGGAATGTCAGCGATAATGTCTTCGGTATTAGAACTCCATTTTCTCAAATGGAATCCAAATTTATCCAATTGATGTGATATTTTACCACGAATTCGCCTGCACTCTTCGATGGTATCTGCTCCAGTCATCAGAACGTCCATATAAAAATTTTCCTTGATGATTTTAGCTATGACTGCATCGTCGCATTGATTTGCTATCTCGTGCAATGTTCTAATGGCAAGGAATGGTGCTGAAGTTGTTCCATATGTGACAGTTGTTAGTTCATGCTGCTTTATCGGCTCCGCCTTATTCTCTCTCCAAAGTATGTATTGGTAACTCTGGTCTTCTTTCGCGACTTTTACCTGATGTTGTGGCCCATTAAACACACGAGCCACGCATTTCAACATCACCCTTTGTTTGGTTGGCAGCAACCGAAATTAAATACTAACAGACGCGAACAGACGCGGTTTTATTGTAACATTGGCGCAGCCGGGTAGTTTTCAATCCGCATTCAAGTTGACTTAAAATTTTAAATTCACGCAATTACCAACAAATATCCACTCAGATAAGTATACATTACTTTTCTTTTTGGATTTTAAAATTTTTTAAATTTTGGTTTGGGCCAGTGTTGTGGTCATTAAATTTTAAATTGATATTTTTGATTTTCTTTTGATTTGTGGTTGTTTTTTTTTAGTGGCAGCAGGTTACCATCAAGGGAGTATTTTTCCGCTCTGGTGTAATATTATCAGCTTGTGGTTTTTGTGTTTTCTGGTGGCAGTCGGCCAGTTAGTTTTTTCGATTTAATAAATTGTGTCTGGTAGTGTTCGGTCCAAATTGGACTTGTAAAGTGTTTTTCGTCGACCATTGTAAAGTCGTGATTTTCTTTGAGATGTTGTTTGGTCGTTTCCCCCCCTTCTTCCTCATTTCCAATTTTTGTTTGTGGCGTCCTGCACCTGAGTTGATTAATGGCGCAATCTAGTGATGCGGAAGTAGAGCTAGAACGGTTAAGTGCTGAGGCAGAGAGATTTGTTCAAAAGTTGTGGGCAACTTTGAAATTATTCTGCGGGTCTAAGGAACAGTATATTCTGATCAAGGATAAGGTAGGGGGATACTTGGGAAATCTTACGGCGCTAGAAGTAGCGGATTCGATTTTCGAGGAACTTTTGCGTATTGTAGAAACACATTGGAAAGACTCGGACGAGGGAATTGAGGATTTGAGAAAAGAAATAGAACAGCTGAAAAGGAGCTACAAGTCATTGAATAGTCAGTTGGATAGCAGTTTGAGAAGTGGGGAGGATATTGAGTTGGAAAACGAGAATTTAAGAAAACAGCTAAGGGTGCGGAATATATCGGAAGAGAGTATACAGAAAACAATAAGTCAAAGAAGTTGGACAGAGCAAATCGTAAGATCGAAGATTTAGAGACAGTGAACAGACTTTTGAAACAGGAGTTGACGATAGCGCATGATAATTCGTTTGTGCACAAAGAGGCAACCATTCCCGACTCCCGAGAATTACATAGTACGCGACAGTTTCCGGAATATAAAGACAAGATGAATGTGCATGAGATAGCTAAACTAGTCAACAGTGTGGTACCGTTGTTTGCGGGAGTAGAAACGCCAGACTTACAGGCGGAAGTGCACAAATTTATTCAAGGGAATGAGTTAGCTAGGAAGGGAGTGAAGGACGAGGAGTTTCAAGATTTTATGGCATGCGTCAAACAGAGGTTGTACGGCGATGCATTTAATTTAATAAGCCCTCAGCAGTTTACTACATTAGAGGAGTTGCACCACTTGACTAGAAATACATACCTGAAAACACAGTCTTTGGATAGCGTACTTCAGGAGATAGGGCAGACTTTTCAACGGCCGGGGGAGGAAATAAGGCCATACGCCAGGCGTCTGGGGGCGCTGAGAGCAATTGCACAGGGAATAATAAGGGGAAAATATTCAGGGGACAGTAATAAGGGTCTTTTGGAAGAATTAGATAGGTCAGTGTGTACGACATTTAGAGTGGGTATGCAGGACCCAACTTTGAAGATATTTTTGTTGGGTATCACATCCGGTACCTTGGATGACCTTGTGGGGAAGGTAATTGTAGCTGAGGCTACGTTGCAGAATGCGCTCATACAATGGTATGAGCGCAGAAGGGGGTCTATATGGGATAAACGTTTCAACGGCACTACCTCATAAGGGTGGTCAGGTAGCAAATTCGAATAATCCTTTTAGAACAGCACAATTGAGCGTAGATGCGGTTGGAAAACAGAGTCTAGAAGATAGTTGGACGGGATCAAGGATGCCGACATGTTCGTTTTGTAGGAAATTTGGGCATACAAGGGACGAGTGTTTTACAAGAAAAAACACACCTTATTGCGAAAGTTGCGGAGCTTATGGTCACGATGTTCGTTTTAAGTGCTCTGAGCGGGGGAGATAGTCAAATGAAGGTAGTGAGTACCAAGGAAGCGGACAGGCGGGGAGCAGACAGGAGGAAAATGTGGCTCGGAATAGAAATGGAAACGACAGAAGCGGAGCAAGTGGGGATTTTGGCCGTGGTAACACTCGGATGAAGTGTTTTTGGTGTGGGAAACAGGGACATAGGGTTGCGGATTGTGACGCGAAGAAGAATTATTTGAGAGACCAGGGAAACTCCGGGGGGCCCACTCCACGCCAATAGGGAACCCCAAAATACCGAAAAAATTGGGCAAGGGGGGAAGCTGGTAGTGGGTCCAACGTCGGAAGCGTCTGTGGGCACATTGGGACTCCAAAACTGTAAGATATCGAAGGAAATTAAGACAGGAGGAATTGAGGAGAGGGGGACAGAGGAAGGTACAAATGTGGTAGAGCACACGAGTACGAGTGAAGCTATGGGCATAGTTGGTGTCGCATGGGCGAAAAGTATGATAAAAATTGCCCTCGTTCCCGGAGTTGAACGAGGGCAATACAAAGGATTTAAGTGGGGCTTTTGGTGGGTATGTGACAACATTGGGCTCCACTAGAATAGTGCATAGCCAAGTGAGAAATCTGAGTTTTACGATGCACGTCGTATCATCAGAACAGGGTTTGCCAGCAGATAGCATTATAGGGAGGGATAACCTGTGAAACCATTCGGTAATTCATGCGCTCGATAAGGAAATATTTTATTAAACAAATTAAATCAAAGAATTTTGAGGTTGCCTCTAAGATCTATGGATGATTTGAATAATTCCAATTTTAAATGCGACTGACCATGATTACATATTTCGACAGGATTTTACTCCAAAGTTTACTAATTTTAACCAATTCAAAATACCGAATGGCACATCTATTAATAATGTGAACGTAGTAGGGAAGAAATTGAGAAGCAAGTAGACAAACTATTAAAAGACGGAATTATAGGACCCAGCACGTCTCCATGGAATTCACCTCTTCTTCTAGTAACAAAGAGAGGGGGGGATTTTGGTCAGAAAAAAATGGAGATTGGTCATTGACTATAGGAAGCTAAACGACATTACTATAAAACAAGTTTTTCCCATTCCGCGGATAGAGGAAATATTGGATCAACTAGGTAGCAGCAGGTATTTCACAACTTTAGATCTGGCTAGTGGGTATCATCAAGTGCTGGTGAGTGAAAAGGATAGGGAAAAGACAGCTTTCAGTACCGGCCTCGGGCATTTTGAGTTTAACAGGATGCCTTTTGGATTGACGGGGCACCTGCGACGTTCCAAAGGATTATGTACCATATCCTGACAGGATTGCAAGGGATAGACTGTTTCGTTTACCTGGACGATATTGTAATATACGGAAAAAATTTAGCTGAGCATGAGAATAAATTAGGTTAGGTACTGAATGTGCTGAGAGAACATAACTTGAAGTTGAATACAAATAAATGTCATTTCTTACGACGAGAAGTTATATATTTAGGCCATAAATGCTCTGAGTCCGGAGCGCTAACGGACCCAGAAAAGGTGGAGTGCGTAAGGAAAATCCCAACACCCACAAATAAAAAGGAGGTTCAGGTTTTTCTAGGTCTGGCGAACTACTATAGGAAATTTATAAAGAATATGGCGTATATAGCATTGCTGGGGAAGGGAATTAATTTTGAATGGACGGCCGACTGTCAAAAGGCATTTGACTGTTTGAAGGACGCCATCACGTCTCCGCCTGTTTTAATTTATCCACATTTTTCGAGCCCATTTATGCTAACTACTGACGACAGTAATGAGGCAATTGGGGCAATCTTATCCCAAGGGGAAGTAGGGGAAGACAGACCAATAGCCTTTGCTAGCAGGGCGCTAAATAATGCAGAAAAGAACTATTCGACGATCGAAAAGGAGTTTTTAGCGATAGTCTGGGCCAACCACTACGTGGGATAGCTAACTTGAAGGATCAAACATCAAGGTTAGCTCGGTTTAGACACAAATTATCTGAATACGACTTCGATATAATCTACAAGCCCGGGAAGCGTAATTTAAATGCGGATGCATTGAGTAGGATACCAGGGGACAATTCCGGGGTTGGGGTGGTACAAGCACGTTCGAAAACCAAAACTGAGCTAGCAGTACCTGATTTGTCGCAATCCGTGGATAGTGATGATGTCCCCCACGGACAACCCGACAAAGTTACGATACTAACAGAACCAAGGGACATATAAATTGTGTTAAAGGATTTTCACGACTCGCCATTAGGAGGTCATCAGGGCTCGAAAAAAACCTTGAGCAGGATTATGCAACAATATAAATGGAAGGGAATGAGGAAACAAATTGAGAAATATGTTAAAAATTGTTCAAAGTGTCAGGTAAACAAAAGTTCAAAGCTAACTAAAATGCCGATGATTTTACAGACTCCCCTTATCGGCCATTTGAAAAGGTATATATGGATATCGTAGGAATTTTGCCCGAGACCGTATCGGGAAATAAGTACATACTTACCTTCCAAGACGATTTCTCGAAATATTTTGTTTGTGCTGCCTTGCCAGATGGAGAGGCAAGCACAGTTGCGAAAGTGACGAAATTATAACGATATATCCGGTCCCCAAAATTTTAGTGACAGATAATGGCAGTAATTTTACATCAAAATTATTCTCCGATACATGTAAGATGCTTGGTATTAAGAAATTACACATAACACCATACCATCTACAGGCTCGTTAGAAAGAAGTCATCGACCGTTAGCGGAATATTTAAGGAGTTTCGCAAAGGAGCACGGGTCTAATTGGGACCAGTGGCTTACAGCAGCAATGCATGTCCACAATAACACCCGGCATACCTCTATGAAACAAACACCATTCCGAACACTCTACGGATTCGATGTTGAAATGCCAATTTTGGTCAGGGCCATACGAGATAATTGAAGTACTTGTTCCGGTGACAACAGTGCTTTTGATGAAGGGAAAGAAAAAGAAAATTCACAACAATTTGTTGAAACTTTTCCACTGTCGGAAGGGGACATACTCTTAAGGCGAAGACATGACTGAACTATTGGTACCGACGAACTCAAAATTACGGACAATGAAACTAAAAATAATTTTTACGGACAATGAAAAAAAAGAAAACAAAAGAAATAATTAAATAAATAAATAAAAAGAGAATATATAGAATTATATAGATTTACAGAAAATAGTATGGTTTTAATCCTGTATTTACAAGATTCTAACTAAGCTTATGACAAAATAATATTGAAATAAAGGTAAAATGATAAGTATTAATTATAATATTTTGTAATATAAATTCATATATATGCACACAAACTATAGTTATTTTATTTTAATATAGATACTACTTAAATTTTATTTTTGCATTAATCATTATACATAACTAGGGTTACCAGATTCTCTTGAGTAAAAAAGAGTACAGAGTTGCAGGGGGTACCAAACTCCTCGGTTTTAGACCACATATTTTTTGAAAGTCAAAAATAAAAAATAAACTGTAAAAAATAACTGTAAGTAACAAAATACAATGATTTAAGCACAAACATTTTTTTTTGTAATTTCAAATACTAAAAAAATTAATTTAAAATTTTGTAAAACTCATAAAGTACACACGTATATGCGGATTCAAAATAAAAAAAACTAACATATTTTAATTCTGACGAATAATAAAAATGGGTTACCTTACTGTGGCGATACATTCAGCAGTTATATGATAAAGTCCCAGAAATAAGAAAAAGAGTACTTAATAGTACTTTCGGGAAAAAAGTGAGAGTAAAAAAGAGTAGGGCCTAAAAAAGAGTACTGTACTCTTTAAAAGAGTACGTCTGGTAACCCTATACATAACTAGTAGTAGTCTTATTTCTATACGTAGATTATGATGAGATTTGTCGTGGTCCTGATCCTAAGCTGGGTAGCAGGTAGCGGAGCGGCATCGGTTGAGATCTCCGAACTATCGGAAACGCCGCTATTCTTTGATAATGTGGGCACCACGATATTCTACATGGACGAGTGGACAATTATGACAAAGTTCAAGCCAATTGAGCTGAAGGAATTCTTGGGCAGATAACCAGCTTCCAGCAGAAAATACAAGACATGTGCGAGAGGCTACAACCAAGCTTGTTTTTTCCAAACGTCGACTTTACAGCATCCTGCTTGGCACCACTGCAAGTGACAAACTCCATAATATCGAAGCTCAGCGATACTGAAGAGATTATTCAAAGCACCTTCAAAATTCGGCGACCTAGACGATCATTAAACTTCATGGGAGAAATGTTCAATTGGGCATTCGGAGTCATGGATCAAAACGACGCCAATAGAATATACGGCCACCTGAATGATATCGAAGAGAGAGGCAGCGAAACGTTTGAAGTCATGAAAAGACAAGTAACGGTAATGGCCACAAATTACAAAAAGTTATCGAAGCCTTTGCTGACAACAATACGTGAAATTGAGGTGTTGCAAACCAAGCTGAACGAGACAGTCACTAAACAAGCGGCAGAGTCCAAGAGCCACAACAAGAACTTTCATGAAATCGAACTATCGTTGCAGATTCAAAGAATGGACGTGACATTAAACTCAAACCTGATTGATATCCAAAGTCAGCAGCAAGTAGAATTGGCGATACTGGATGACTTATATAAAGGAAGTCTACACCCAAATATACTTGACAAGGAGGACGTGGATGCGATGATAGCCCGACTCTCCGTGGATAATAAATCAAAATGGTTGCTATCCCGAAATTTCGATGTTCACCGGACCGCGAAAGTTAAGGTATTTTCAATAGATGGCGGCATGGTGATTGTGGCCACAATACCGCTACCAGACCAAACAAAGTTTTTTTACAAAAAACACATAAAAAATACTTTTTAACTATATTCAATTGAATGCCTGCACTCACAGACCATTTTTCCAATCGGTTTCAGCAATGCAAATTTGCTTTAAAATAAATGATACAAATTTTTATCAAAAGCAAAATTTCGTCTATGAAGGCATACAAGTTTTATTAGAATATTAAATAATAATAATGAAATTAATGAAGTTCGGTTAAGAACAAATAGCACAAGATATTCAAAACACAATGGCGTTCTCAGTTTTTCGCCATTTTGAGAAACTTGAGAAATGGAAAATACGATGTAAACATCCTGACGATGTAAACCTAACGTAATGGCTGTGTTTAGAATGATCTATAGAATATAGAACACTTCGAAATATATCGGCCCGTGTATTTAATTTTTTTGTGAAATAATTTTGAAATTAAGTGTCAATATCAGTTCAAAAATAGTATAAATTCTTAATTTTAACTTTTATATTCAATAATAAAAAAAATTTGTTGTTTTAAAGTTAACTAATGCTAGTTAATCGAAGAAATTTAACTTAACTAAATGAAAAAGTTAATGGTTTTCGAAATTAACTGAAACGTTAAAAGTTAACCAAAAATGTAACTTCGTTAATTAACTATTAACAAATTAACTAGTTAATGCCCAGCTTTGGTTGAAAGCTCCTTCTATGTCGAGGAAAGCTACCATGGTGTATTCCTTATTAAAAAGAGATTGTGCCTACTAAGGAATGTAAAGCTGTTTCCATAGACTTCCCTTTGAAGTAAGCATGTTGCGAAGCCGACAGAAGTTTGCTGTCTATACTATACTAAAGTTTTCAGAAGAAACGACGACAGGCTAATTGGTCGGAGGTCCTTAGGGTCAGTATGAGATATTTTACCCGCCTTCGGGATAAAAACAACCTTTACCTCCTGCCATTTCAAAGGAATGTAGGAGAGTTCAATGCAGCCACCAAGGATCATCTTAAACCAGGGCATGATGATCTCCAAGGCATTCTGCATTTCCGCAGGAATAACCCCATCCGGGCCCGGCGATTTGAAGGGCTTGAAGCTATAAATTGCCCAATTTATTTTGGTTTCAGATATTAATTCACTAGAGATACCCGATATACGGGTATCAGGAATGCTCTTCAGATCTGATCTAGAGCATCCTGGGAAGTGAGTGTCTAACAATAAGTCGAGAGATTCCTCACTAGAGCTAGTCCAAGAACCATCTGACCTTTTCAGATAAACCGGATTCGAAGCAAGAACTTTCCGAAGCCTAGACGGCTCAGATGTGTGTTCGATGCTGCCAACGAAGAGTCTCCAAGAACCGCGCTGAGCTTTCCTTACTACTTTTTTAAAAATTCTGAGACTATTCTTGTCAAAGTCCCAGTCACAAGCAGCTCTTGACTTCTTTGCCTAGTTGAAGAGCTTCCTACACTGACTCCTAAGAGCTTTGACATCCTCAGACCACCATGGTGGTCTGCTCTTGCCCCTGGTTTTGCCTGAAGGGCAGGATTTATGGAGGGCTATGTTTAAGACCGACGTTAAGGTATCTTCCATACTATCGAGATTTGATCTTGTCAATTCCTCAATAGGTGGAGAGGGAGGTAGCATTTCAGCCACTATTCATTTATATGTTTCCCAGTCCGTTCTTCTAAGATTCCTAAAAGATATTTGGACTGGGGGAAGGTCGTTTAGACCGAATTGCAGATATCGATGATCAGAAACGGAGTGCTCGTTGGACACCTTCCAATCCGTAACCCTATCAAACAGGAAGTCAGAGACAAAGGTTATGTCCAAAACCTCCTGCCTATTGGAAGTAATAAAGGTTGCATCGACACCTAGATTTGTTAGTGCACTGGTGATAGCTTGGGGGGTGACATTGTTGAAAGCAAAGCTGGGCATAGTTAATCGAGAATTTAACTTCGTTAACCCGGTAATAGTTAATAAAAAATTTAACTTCATTAAATTAAAAAGTTAATTTCATTGAAAAGTTAACTTCGTTAAAAGTTAAATTAAATAGTTAAATTTCCTATAGAAAACAAAAAAAATTTTTTTTTACAAAAAACACATAAAAAATACTTTTTAAAAATTTAAAAATTTTTATCAAAAGCAAGATTTTTTCTATGAAACAATTTATTTATATTCATATGAAGGCATACAAGTTTTATTAGAATATTAAAAAATAATAATGCAATTAATGAAAATTGGTTACGAACAAATAGCACAGGCTATTCTAAACACAATGGCGTTCTCAGTTTTTCGCCATTTTGAGAAACTTGAGAAATGGAAAATACGATGTAAACATCCTGACGATGTAAACCTCACGTAATGGCTGAGAACGCCATTGTGTTTAGAATGTTCTATATTAGAACCCTTCGAAATATATCGGCCCGTGTATTTAATTGTTTTGTGAAATAATTTTTAAATTAAGTGTCAATATCAGTTCGAAAATAGTATGAATTCTTAATTTTAACTTTTTTTTATATTTAATAATAAAAAAAATTTTTTGTTTTAAAGTTAACTAATGCTAGTTAATCGAAGAAATTTAACTTAACTAAATGAAAAAGTTAATGGTTTTCGAAATTAACTGAAACGTTAAAAGTTAACCAAAAATTTAACTTCGTTAATTAACTATTAACTAATTAACTAGTTAATACCCAGCTTTGTCAATTTCGTTTCGTTTAGCCTTTTCAAATATTTGGCAAAAGAACGCAATTGCTCTACTTCGTTCTGCCGAACTTCTTTAAGCTGAGGTCGTGTTCTCAGCTAGGCACCCACAGGCAGATACACACCTTAGAAAGCATTGCTTTTATCAAACCATTTTTCGGTGTCCTAGTGGTGCTTGTTCTTCCTTTCGCCAAAAATTTGTCTCCTCCGTCCCCACCAAATCTTCTTTAGCAGTTAATTTAATTTCGCATAGTTTTCGGGAATTGAATTGTTCTCGCAAAATTGCTCTACTTGGTTCTCCCGAACTACTCAAGCTGAGATCGAGTCTCAGCTTTCAGCATTCACACGCACATATAAACCCATAGGAATCATTGCTTGTTCGAAGCATATGAACCTTCCGTAGCGGGGTCTTCTTCTTCCTTGTTCCAATTCTGACGATTGCAGTCGGAAGACAGAACGAAATATTTTTTGGGTATTGTGAATAGTGAAAATACAGGCTCCAACAAAAAATATAAAAAAAAGAGAGCATAGTGAAATTTTGGAGCAACAGAAGCTACATAGAAGACATCAACAACAACTACATACAACAGAAGGCGAAGGAAGAAATTTTGTTTGTAAGCAGAGATCAGCTGTAAGCAGAGAAATAGGAGTGCGTACAGTCGGCCAATCTGACTGCAACATATACAAATTTTGAAAGTTTTGGTATTTCATTAATTTTGATCAGCCTAAATCATATATTTAAGCATTGTTATAAATTAAGAACACACACCTACAGTCCACAATTCCGACCAATACGAAAATTTGTATACATATCTATATTAAATAAAAATTATATTTTTGAAATTAAATTGTAATTTAAATACAAAATTGTTCAAGGAACAAAAAATATAAAGTGGTTTCATTGTATTCTAGGAGTTTTCGGTTTTTTTTTTACATTTTACCAACATTTATAAAAATAAAAATTTAGCTACGATTTTTGATTTTCCCCTGTGTGACCTCTTTTTTCGAAATCGTTCACAATGAGCGCGCTACAAAACTTTGAATTGCTGGAGGAAGAGTTTTTGGAATTCGGAAGGGATTTCAACGACACCAGCGAGGAGGAACACACTATTTTCTCAATGGAATTGCAACGAGAGGAGTTTAAGGCCCAATGGCTGAAGCTGAAGGAGGCGTACAACGATGGTTTAAAGGCAGTTAAGGTAACTTGTGGAGACAACAAAATCGCGATTGATGTCGTCAAATCAAAATGTAAAAGTTATTACAAGGCATACGTTGCCACTGCAGCACAAATGGGTGAATTCGCTCACAACCTCACTGCACATAACGCGCACAGTTCTCCTGCACAAAGTGCATCTTCGCAGCAATTTGATAATGAGGTGGGCCCAATGTCTGGCCACAATATCAAATTGCCCCCTTGCGACATAGAAGTGTGTAACGAACAAACTGCCCTCAGTCCAGATGGTATGTGGACTAAGTCCCATGATCTTAAAGCGGGTTCTGCACACCTAGCTATGCTTAGGTCTTAGCTCAGGGAAAATGGGGGTGGGGTTGCTCTTGATCATGGGTAAGGGTGATACACAATTTATATTAGGTGCAGGAAAGGTAAAACGAGATGAACCAAACAGGAAAAAAAAAACAAAATAAAATAAAAGTGTCTAGGACGGTTCTGTGAACAGGTACAGGTGCTAAGTCCGGATTACGGAAGGGAATAGATGTTGATATCCCTCTTATCTTGTACCCACCCTACCTGCTAACGTATGTAAATCACTTGAAAATGTTAGCCCACATTAATACTCCCGGCGTTATCTTACATTAATGCGTAGAGCCTTACCATAGTGAATAAAGAAAATTTAAGGAATCATTTTAAAATATAAACTCATTGATTTTTATTCATAAACATCGATCCTAAATTTAATATCTCAAACAACAAAATGAATAAGAAAGAGTTAGTAACTCTCAAGGCCAATATTTTATCAGCATGTTTCTCTTAAGATGTGCTCCGAAATCGAATCGATTGCAATAGTATGTAAAATTTTAGAAAAAGATAGAGAAAAAAAAAAAATACTTAAACTATCATGTCGTGCTTTAATTCAATGACACGACAATGGAACAGAGAGTTAATTTTCTCTTATACTCCTGCGCGACTTCAAAAATGATAAAAATGATTGTGAGAATTTTGTTCTTATCACGATTATTTGGTTTGTCTGCTGGTTGTCATGTTCTAAACAAAATTTATATTTTTACTATATTTTCCCTTCCCTTACTTTTTCTTTTCTTCAAACTTTACGTTAAAACTGAACTTAATTTAATACATTTGCTTTTTTTTTTGTTTTTTGAAACATTTAAATTCTTCACTACGATTTGTCCATTATGAATTAAATGACCGATTTCATAAAAATATGACTTTTAGGCTTAAATTATCGACTTTCGATTTGAATTTTAATAAATTTCAAAATTTATGATTTTTTTTTTTTAAGAAAAGTTTATCGAATAAGAAAAAAAAAACCAAATGCTTGTAAAATTACGGGTAAATACGAAATTAACTCTTGAACTTAATCTGGTGCGAAGGTTTTGGGCAATTAACTGCTGGTGCTAGGGCGCTGATGATGTTGGTGTTATGATTCGCGTGGTTCCTTGTGCCAGGTGGCGTCGGTGGGATTTCTAGATGAGCGGGTGGAATTTCAGATGGCCACAAGTCGCTGGACTATGGTGCGGAATTTGATCGTACAGTTCGGGGTACTCCAACAGGACTACTCCAACCACTCCACGTGGTTTTCTGGGGTCCGCCCTTACCGGTTTTTTGACTGTGTGTTGGTAATCTATTTTGGGAATCATACGGACTTTGGTTTTAAGTGCTCCGGGGCAGATCGCAACTAATGGCCACTCACCAATGTTTGGTACAGGAACCAATTACGAAATGGTGCTGTCCCGCGGCGTGGTCTTCAAAATAGCGTATTGACCGAATGCTTGAGGTTTTCCACGACTTTTTTTTTTTTTTTTGAATCAAATTTACACTCAATTACTTGAAACTTATTGGTGTCCCGGAATAAATGTCGTTTAGTCACTGGTGGAAGTCAATTCGACCATGTGGTCTATAGTGACGCCCTTTGTATTCTCTCTTCTGATCAAGAATTGAGGAACTTCAACAATGTTGATTCTGCCACGTTCTAGATGATAAAGAATGATTTCGTAGGTCTGACACAAGCAATAGCTTATCGCCGCTAGGGAAATTTGGTTAGCATTATTCTAGAAACTTTTTTTGACTGTCATTCGCAACAGGGTTGGCATGCATATACCTCAAAATAATTTCTAATCGACGCGAGATGGAGTTAGTGACGTATTCGTTAACTTTAAATAGGGCATACTGTATTTTCTAAACGAAATTATTCACCCTCACAAAGCAGATATTAGCCAAAGCTAGCTACAGGATGATGTCTGGAAAAGGGGAATAACTTCGTAAAAGAAATAATTGCCAAAAAAAAAAAAAAATGTAAAAGTCAAAATGTATAGTTACAGAGATTCTAGCTTCCAGAGGTCTTTCGCGTGGTACGTGCCGATTATTTTACCTCTGAGATCTTCAAGAGTGTAGTATGAATTACCGAGTTTGGATCTAATTCGAGCTTTTACACCGGTCGGAGCAAGTTTCGCGTTATAATTTTTGATGGCACTACTAAGAGTAAAATTCCTTCTAACCACTTCTTCGCCTACTTGAAAATTTCTTGGACGCGATCGCAGATTATAGGTGTACTTATTCTTCTCATATGAAGCTTTAATTTTTGATTTAATTGTTTCTCTCAAAAGAAAAAAATCGTCTTCGCGACCGATTCTCGCACTACCTTCTGTCAAAATATTTAGATTTCTGAGAATTTTGTAATCGGAACCGTGAGTAACCATGCTTTGTCCGAAGACAATACGATAAGGAGAAGCCCCAATAGTTTGGTGAATGCCATTTCTTAGGGCACTATTTATGCTACTTAGGTACTCATCCCAATCCCGCTGGTCTCGACGTACAAAGGTACGCATCGCTTCGTTAATGGACCTATTTACCCTTTCGGATGCGTTAGACTGGGGCGAGTATACCGCAGTGCAAATATGTCCGACTCCATATTTTGTGAGAAATCCTTCAAATTCCTTACTTTTGAACTGGCTTCCGTTGTCAGTCACCACGGATTCTGGCACTCCGAAACAATCAAAGATGTGTTCCTTCATATATTCTATTATATTTTTCGAAATAAATTTTTTCAAAGGCGTCAAAAAGGTATATTTGGAGAAATGGTCTAGGATAATTAGTATACCAATGTTTCCTCGTTTTGACCTTGGAAACGGACCAATTAAATCCAAATACAACTTTTGAAATGGCCGATCGCTGCTAGCCATCTGACCCATGGGAGGACGCAGAGTGTGCGTTGGAGTTTTGGAAGTTTTGCACAACTCACATGCACCTACATAGTCACGAACTTGTGTCACCATACCAGGCCAATAGAAGTGCCTCCTAATTCGCTCAAGCGTTTTCGCGATGCCACCATGAGCCGATGCGGGCGCATCATGAGCGGCATATATTACATTTTCACGCAACTCACTTGGAATTAACAGCTTCCAATTATCAAACTCATCGCTTTGATCAGAAGGGAATTCTATTCGGTGATAAATATATTTTTCGACAATTTTGAAATCGGGCAAACCAGATTTTTCGAATTTTTCCCTCATCTGTCTGTATTCTTCTGACTCGAAAGCTGGCGAACCTAAATCTATCTCCGGCAGTACTTCTAATTCAACAATTGCAATTTCCTTGTCTTCCTCGAATGCGCGTGAAAGCGCATCGGCAACCACATTTTCACTACCTTTACGATGTTCGATTGAAAAATTATATCCTTGGAGCTTCAGCGCCCATCTCGCTAACTTGCCATTCAGATCTTTTTGCCTCATTAGCCACTTTAAACTAGCATGGTCCGTGACTACTCGAAAGTCGTGTCCCTCGATATATGGTCTAAATTTCTTTATAGCTAACACCACTGCTAAGCACTCGAGCTCGGTAACAGTATAGTTTCTTTGCGCTTTATTTAACTTTTGCGACATGAATGCAATTGGGCGCTCGTCCCCATTTTTGTCGACTTGCGCCAAAAGACCTCCTACACCGAACCGACTGGCATCGCACTGGACTATAAATTCCCTATTGTAGTCAGGATGTGTTAGAAAGGGGGCCGAGGACAATTTGCTTTTTACGGAATCAAACGCACTTTGGGCCAAAGGGTTCCAAGAAAAGATTTTCTTTTTGGACAATAGTTCTGTGAGATGGAAGGTGAGAGTAGAATAGTCATCCACAAATCGTCGGTACCATCCGGTCATCCCTAAGAATCGACGTAGCTGTCTCACGGATGTTGGAATTGGAAATTCTGTGATGGCAACCACTTTGTCTGGGTCAACTTTTAAAGATCCTTTACCCACGATAAAACCTAAATATTTTACTTCCTCTATACCAAATTGACTCTTCTTAATATTTATCGTTAAACCGGCTTTTCGCAACTGTGATGCTACTTCTAACAAATGGGCGACATGTTCTTCTAAAGTCTCAGAAACGACTAAAAGATCGTTTAAATAGACGAAAACACGAGTTTTCAAATGGTAAGGTATTACTTTATCCATAAGTCTACAAAGTGTTTGAGGCGCATTGCACAGTCCAAATGGCATTCGAGTGAATTGGTACAGAGGCCGATTGAGCACAGTAAACGCGGTCTTTGGTCGCGAGGTTTTGTCTAAACTAATTTGCCAAAAGGCATCTTTAAGGTCGATCTTAGAAATGCAATGGACTGGGGGTAACCGAGAAAGGAGGCCATCAATATTTGGAATCGGATACGCATCCTTGATGGTCACTTCGTTTAATTTACGAGAATCGAGACAGAAACGTACTTTCCCGGGTTTTATAACAAGTACACATGGTGACGACCATGGAGAGCTCTCCGCCTCCTCGATTACTCCTAAATGTAGCATCCTTTCGATTTCTTGGCATAGTAGTTTTTCTCTAGCCGGAGAGATGGGGTAACAACGTTGTTTTATGGGATTCGCATTTCCCGTGTCAATACCATGTTCAAGTAGTGGTGTTAGGCCGAGACCTTCATCTTCAAAAGATGGAAATGCAGAAATTGCTGAGTTGAGCATACGACGTTGAGCTGGGGTCATAGTGATCATGCCGAGAGAATTTTCCTCAGTAGCTAGTTCACTAACTTGACACACCCTTGAAATACTTATATCGAAACTATTCCAAAAATCCATGCCGCAGATTACATCCTGCTGAATCGAAGGAACAATAAGAAATTCGAATTGTTGGTTTTTATTTTCGTAAGTGATAGAAAGAAGAATCGACCCCACGACCAACTGCTTCTGTCCATCTGCAGTTTTAACATTTGTGACACATTTTGTAAAAGTATACTTTTCTATAACAATTTTCGCTAAAGTACCACCTATACAGCTTTTATTCGCGCCACTGTCAAGAAGTGACAAATAAGTTTCACCAAGTATGGTTAAGTTCACATACGGTCGAATATCGCAACCTTTATGCACAATTGCGGAAATTACATATTTGCGTCTAGTCTTTATTCGCTTCCAAAATGTACGCATTCGTGCCGATGCACGGGTGCATTTATTTGAAGGTTGTGCAAAGATTCTAGCGCGAGCAGTTTGGTAATCTTTTAAGCGAACGTGATATGGACGAAATTGAGTACGTAAAGTAGGACAAGAACCAGAGATTGAAGCTTGATTCGACTTAAAATTAGAATTATTTTCCAGTATAGAATGTTGGATTATTTCCGAGGACGATGGTTTGGACGTTCGCCATTCCGCGCGCGAACATCCGTCATTGTGTTTTCCGATTTTATCGAACATTTTGGACATGTTGGCTTATATACATCTACCGCTCCGCAACCATAACAGAATACGCGTCGTGCCTGTACGCACTCTTGATAACCATGTCCCACTTCTTCGCAATTCCAACATTTGAGCGCGCTTTTACTAATAGCATTTATTTCTAGACCAGCTTCCGAAACATTTTCATTCAACTCAAGGGGATTCTCCTGCAGAGAGGTTTCAAGCATCAGTTCTGCGACATGTTTCCGTGTAGGAATTTGCCGAGAGGAAGTATTGAAAGGAACATCCTTGAAAAATTTTTCATGCTTGTGAACTTCGCGTCTGAGATCAGAAATGTATAAAATATTCAAATGCAACAACTCGTGTCGAAAATCAGGCTTTAAATTTCTCATGACAGTTTCTACTAGTTCTGTATCGCTCATAGGTATTCTCAACCTATCGCACATGCCCATTATCGAGTCTAAAAAGTCATCAAAGGATTCAGAATACTTCTGCTTTCTTTTCCGAATATCATCCTTGATATCAAAATCTGTTGCATGCTCTTTGTATTGTCTGCGCAACGCGTTGCACAGCTCAAACCACTCAACATTATCTTGTTGTCGATGGTAACGCCAATACCATTGCTTCGCTTTACCTTCAAACAAAGAGTGGACATGTTGGCATAAAACAGTAAAATTCCCGTTGAGCTGGTCAGAAGTCAGAATATTCACTCTATATATGAATTCGTCTACTGTAATATCGTCTGACGACCCATTGAATTTTACATGCCAACGATGTATGACATTTGAAATTCGTTCGTTACTTCTAGGGTCGTCATTGGCCGCTATGTGGCTGACTCGTGCCCCATTGAGAGAGGGACGATCGAGATTGGGGAGCTGTTGTGGCCAAAACGATGCTTCTTCGTCGCGATCGTTTTCTGGCGGCTGGCGAGTACTAGGTCCTAAATTTAAATTTCTCACAACTGTGCGCAGTTCGTTTGCTATTGTTGAAGAAACTTCCTGGCGAAAGTCATTCAAAGCGTCTGCAATAAGTTTTTGCACTCTAGGCTCAGGTAGTTGGTTATTCTCACCCCAGGTGTTGCGTCTGTCTCTCGAACTGTTTTGGTGCCTATTTTGAACCCTTTGAGGAATAGCAGAGGCGTTGTCTAAGCTTTGTCGTGGTTGAGGATGGTTTCGAGTAAACATTCTAGTGTGAGGTCGCTCACGAGGTATAGCCCGAAGCATTCAGACCCGAGCGACCTGCTGGAAAATCATTAACTGAGGTTAGTTCGGAAAATGCACAGGCGTGCCGACACACTGGAGAGGTTTGACTGGTCTCTAGCCATTGACTTATGCAACTACGGTGAAACTTATGTTTGCACGCTGTTTCAACTTTATCTTCAAAAACTTGAAGCACTTCGCTACATACGGCACAAAACGTATTACTGAGAGATTCGGCTTCCCCTTGAATTGGAATATTTTCGGTACTACGGTTGACTGGCATGATGAAACAATTTTACCCCTTCAACCAAAATATTTGAAAAAAATAAAAAAAAATATAACGATGAAAAGTAAAAAAAATAATTGTTGTAGAATACTACCATATGAACAAGAATTGAAAAAAAAAATGGTTCGGTATCAATCAAAACGAAATATTTGATTTCAATTTGGATTCCAGCGAAACAACTGGAAATCAGACTTCGAAAGTAATATAAAGGTTATTCACTACTTTTGGTAAGGACTTAACTAACACAAAAATAAAAGTAAGGTACACCGGTAAAATAAAAAAAAAAAGAATCTTATAGACCCTGATCTATTCACAGAATTTATTGAAAAGGTAAATCAAAACAAAAAAAACTCTACTATGTAACGCGATCTAGTTACGAGTATCTCTCCGAAATAATTCAAAGAGAAATGTCTCAAACTACCGAGAATGCGTCGTAGCGAAATTTACTAATCAATTGTTCTAAGTATACATTGGTATAAAACCGCAATTGCAAATTTCAAAAATTCCAAATAATACTTCGAACTCGAAATAAGGCGATAGTTTGGTGTGAATCCAAACTAAGAAAAATAAAATCTAATCTGCTAGATATTGAGATTCTTCCGGTCAGCATCCAACACTATCAGATAACTGCGATTCCACGAAGAAAGTCAAAATCTGCTAAAATTTAAGAAAATGAGTTTAAGCTAGATAAGTACATAACGGGGAAGGTTAAGGATCGGGCATGAAGCAAGGGACCAAAAATTATGTAACGAACAAACTGCCCTCAGTCCAGATGGTATGTGGACTAAGTCCCATGATCTTAAAGCGGGTTCTGCACACCTAGCTATGCTTCGGTCTTAGCTCAGGGAAAATGGGGGTGGGGTTGCTCTTGATCATGGGTAAGGGTGATACACAATTTATATTAGGTGCAGGAAAGGTAAAACGAGATGAACCAAACAAGAAAAAAAAAAAAAAAAAAAATCAAAGTGTCTAGGACGGTTCTGTGAACAGGTACAGGTGCTAAGTCCGGATTACGGAAGGGAATAGATGTTGATATCCCTCTTATCTTGTACCCACCCTACCTGCTAACGTATGTAAATCACTTGAAAATGTTAGCCCACATTAATACTCCCGGCGTTATCTTACATTAATGCGTAGAGCCTTACCATAGTGAATAAAGAAAATTTAAGGAATCATTTTAAAATATAAACTCATTGATTTTTATTCATAATCATCGATCCTAAATTTAATATCTCAAACAACAAAATGAATAAGAAAGAGTTAGTAACTCTCAAGGCCAATATTTTATCAGCATGTTTCTCTTAAGATGTGCTCCGAAATCGAATCGATTGCAATAGTATGTAAAATTTTAGAAAAAGATAGAGAAAAAAAAAAAATACTTAAACTATCATGTCGTGCTTTAATTCAATGACACGACAATGGAACAGAGAGTTAATTTTCTCTTATACTCCTGCGCGACTTCAAATACTTATTCAATACACATTCGTAAATTAGAGCATAATCTTATTCAAAAACAAAAGAATAAGAAAAATATAGCAGAATGCGAGAGACAAGCGCATATGCTTGTAATATCGTAAACTGAGTCATTATTTTAGAGGCACTAACAAAAGAAAGGAACATGCAGAAGAAGAATTCGATATTTCATGATCAATGAATGGAATGCGCTCTTTGTTACGAGGCTGTTAGAAATCTGATACTCTTAATGTAGATACTACAAGTTCCGTTCTTCGGTTTCGATACCCTTCAAAAGAGCATGAAATACCAGCCAAAGTTCAACAATAACATGAGAAACAAAATTCTTACAGAGATATAAATTTGTATTGCAACTTACAGAGAGTATCCATCGAAGTCAGCAGGCGCCTGTTGAGTCGTGGTTGATGCTAATTATGAGGTGGGGGGGGGGGGGGGTTAGTGATAAAAATGATTGTGAGAATTTTGTTCTTATCACGATTATTTGGTTTGTCTGCTGGTTGTCATGTTCTAAACAAAATTTATATTTTTACTATATTTTCCCTTCCCTTACTTTTTCTTTTCTTCAAACTTTACGTTAAAACTGAACTTAATTTAATACATTTGCTTTTTTTTTGTTTTTTTGAAACATTTAAATTCTTCACTACGATTTGTCCATTATGAATTAAATGACCGATTTCATAAAAATATGACTTTTAGGCTTAAATTATCGACTTTCGATTTGAATTTTAATAAATTTCAAAATTTATGATTTTTTTTTTTTAAGAAAAGTTTATCGAATAAGAAAAAAAAACCAAATGCTTGTAAAATTACGGGTAAATACGAAATTAACTCTTGAACTTAATCTGGTGCGAAGGTTTTGGGCAATTAACTGCTGGTGCTAGGGCGCTGATGATGTTGGTGTTATGATTCGCGTGGTTCCTTGTGCCAGGTGGCGTCGGTGGGATTTCTAGATGAGCGGGTGGAATTTCAGATGGCCACAAGTCGCTGGACTATGGTGCGGAATTTGATCGTACAGTTCGGGGTACTCCAACAGGACTACTCCAACCACTCCACGTGGTTTTCTGGGGTCCGCCCTTACCGGTTTTTTGACTGTGTGTTGGTAATCTATTTTGGGAATCATACGGACTTTGGTTTTAAGTGCTCCGGGGCAGATCGCAACTAATGGCCACTCACCAATGTTTGGTACAGGAACCAATTACGAAATGGTGCTGTCCCGCGGCGTGGTCTTCAAAATAGCGTATTGACCGAATGCTTGAGGTTTTCCACGACTTTTTTTTTTTTTTTTGAATCAAATTTACACTCAATTACTTGAAACTTATTGGTGTCCCGGAATAAATGTCGTTTAGTCACTGGTGGAAGTCAATTCGACCATGTGGTCTATAGTGACGCCCTTTGTATTCTCTCTTCTGATCAAGAATTGAGGAACTTCAACAATGTTGATTCTGCCACGTTCTAGATGATAAAGAATGATTTCGTAGGTCTGACACAAGCAATAGCTTATCGCCGCTAGGGAAATTTGGCTAGCATTATTCTAGAAACTTTTTTTGACTGTCATTCGCAACAGGGTTGGCATGCATATACCTCAAAATAATTTCTAATCGACGCGAGATGGAGTTAGTGACGTATTCGTTAACTTTAAATAGGGCATACTGTATTTTCTAAACGAAATTATTCACCCTCACAAGTGTTTCATGGTGATTATACTACTTGACCTTCATTTCGTGACTTATTCACAGCCTTGTATATCACAAACACGCACCTTACCCCAGTTGAGAAACTTTACTACCTCAACCAGAAGACAAAAGGTGAGGCGAGCGATATAGTAAAAATGTCGCCTTTAACAAACGACGGTTTCACACAGGCGTGGAAAAATCTTTCGGACCGATTCGAAAACAAACGAATTTTGGTCAACAGCCAATTAAAGGTTCTTTTCAACCTACCGGCTATTAATTCCGAATCGGGTAGTGCGTTGCACAAATTGCAGCGTGATATAAACAATTGCATCTCCACATTGAAATTGTATGACATCGATGTCAGCAATTGGGATGCAATTCTTATTTATCTATGTTCAACCCATTGATACGCTCTCCTTATGGGAGCAAAGCATAGATGGAAAATCTGAAATTCCGAAATGGAAAGATTTAGATAATTTTCTAACGAATAGATTTCAAACGTTGGAAGCTATTACGGATTTCAGATCAGCTTCTTCGACTTCAAGCAGATCTACGGAAAATAAGTAATTTTCTACACCTCAACGGGGGTTTCAATCTCACCATATTTTAGTCAATGAAAATTGTAAATGCTGTCTCTCAGAGCATCCCCTTGGAAATTGTCCTAAATTCTTAGGCATGAGCAATAATGGAAGGTTAGCAGTAGTGCGCCGACACCATATGTGTTTAAATTGTTTTGCACATTCGCACCGTGTTAGGGAGTGTATAAGCAAAATTAGCTGTGCGACCTGTAAGAGGCGCCATAATTCACTTTTACATATGGAAGTTTCGAATCCACCTGCTTCTAATAATCAGCTTGAATCTTCGCGGCCCCCTCAGTTTCCCAATTCAAACCCAAATTCTGTTAACTCTTCCCCTATTACGACAGAAAGTGTTCTTTTAGGTACCGCCATGGTAACCATTTGTCATCTTGATATGGTGTATACAGCGCGAGCGCTTATCGACTCGGGCTCACAATGCAGTTTTATATCGGACATATTACATCGTATATTAAAATTCCCCATCAAAATGTCAACGCTAAAGTTTCCGGTTCGAACAGAGTTGTATCGGTACACCCTTAGAAAATGTGCAGCTTTGTCATAGGATCTCCAATAGATTCAAATTTGAGGATCGAGGCAAAGGGTCTCGTTCTACACCAACTCACCGGAAACGTGCCAACACATTCAATTAAGGCATCGGATATTCAGGAATTGGCGGATATTCAGTTAGCGGATGCAAATTTCAACGAAAGTGCAGGAATATATGTTTTAATTCGAGCAGAACTTTATCCAAAAATTCTTCGAGAAGGTGTTCGTCAACAAGTATTGGGATCGCTTATCGCCCAACAAACTGTTTTTGGATGGATTTTTACTGGCCCAATGCCATACAACACTAAATCGGGAGGTAGACCTAGACCGTCTGACCTCGAGAAATATTGCCATCACAATTCTTCGCGCATAAAGTATTATGCTGTTAAAACAATAACAAATCGCCACTCGGAAGTTCGACCTAGACCGTCGGACCTCGACCAAAATCAACAGCATTCGGGAGTCCGACCTAGATCGTCTGACCTCGAAAGAAATCGCAACAACTCGGGAGTCCGACCGAGATCGTCTGACCTCGAGAGAAATCGCAACAACTCGGGTGTCCGACCTAGATCGTCTGACCTCGAGAAAAATCATCATCGTTCGGGAGTTCGACCAAGACCGTGGGACCTCGACACAAATCGAGAACCAGGAGCACGATCGCGACCGGCGAGCAATAATGCAAATCATACGCACCGTACTAACGCTAATCGTCAAGGATCGGGAGTTCGACCACGACCGTCGGACCTCGATCAGTACCACGCGTCTCGTCATGTCTGTCGCAGGAATGATCGTCGCCGGAAGCAGCGTCACCAGGATTATCGGCGTCTAGATTGTCGTCACAACGCATATCGTCGTGAGGAGCCTCAACGCGGTGATCTCATAAAGGATGCGCGCTAAAAACTTTGGTACAATGACATTTCTGCACACTGTATTTGGGTGTGTGACTTCAAGTAAAGTTTTTTACAGTATAGGACTGAATTGACCTTTTGACTGAATTTCCATTGTGGAATTGTTTGTTTTTTGTATATGCACTTGTACCATGAGTAAATGTAAAAGTAATTTGCAGTGATGCTGCAAGGCGGGCGGAATGTTTACGCCAAGACCTTACTGTTCTGTGATTTGTATATATATTTAAGTTTGAGATGTAGATGGCTTTTGAGTCACTTGTCAAACTCAATAAGCAGCGACTTCGGCTTCACCAAAGTAAATATTCAAGTATTAGAAAAACCAGCAAAGAGATAAGATCGCCAATCGACCGAGCCATATTGGAATAAATATATAAATAATTATAACGTTTACTGAAACCACTCCTTCTTTTTATTTATCGGCTTCCACGGGAAAACACTACGAGAACCAGACCCAACTCAAACAGGAACACAAGGTTCCGAAAGAGAAGAGTCCTTTGTCGTTCCAAGTCGTTACAGTACCATGTACTGTAAAATCCAAAAAATCCGGCCTATTTAATTGCTACCGTAGTAAAATCCAGTTTGATAACTTGGCGTGTCTTTGCACCCTGACGCACATACCGACTCGCCTTTGGAAACCATTACTCTGCGTGGTCCTCAAGTTGCTCTTGGCAATGCTCTAACTGTTGTCTATCAGAAGGCCAATTCGGTTAAATCGATCGAAATCAATGCCCCGCACTATATCCATAAGGCCGTAAGGGCGTCAAAATGAAGCAGCTCTAGGAGAAGTGCCCCAATGTTAATGTCAATTGCCTGGATGATAAGTTTTTAAGCTTTATTTAAGTTACAATTAGTACAATAAGAAATTAATTCTTTTATAGTACAACAAATAAAATATAGTATATAATCAACCAATGTATGTATAAATTTAATATAAAATAAAATATAATATAAAAATTAAGAAATTAGGGTTAAAGCTAACAATGAATATATAAGTAATAAAATAATTAAAAGAGATGAAATAAATGTTTGGTTTAGAGTATAAAAATTATTGCGTGGAAAAGTGTTGGGTTATACAATCCTTAAAGTTATTCGTCTTGTCAATAGATTTAATTTTAAGTGGTAATGAATTCCAAAGTCTAATGGCGTTAGTGAAGAAAAGTCTTTTCGAATTTAGATAATTGTATTTAGGTACAATTAGGTTACGACTTCTACTTGAGTAAAAACATGCAGTTTCACGCATCTAAATAGCAAAACAAGCTACACCCCAAAATTTCTTTATTCTTTTCGCATACATGATCAAAACGTCTTAACTGAAAAACATATCTCGTAGCATTATTGAAAGCCACTTGTAATTTATGTGCTGAACGGGAGTCAAGATTACTGTAACTAAGATCAAGCTAGAGGGCGACCCGGAGCGTGTGGACAAGGCCGTTGCCTACCTGAACGACATCATTCGTAACTAAGAGGACAACTATACGTATGTGGTGATGACCGTCAATCCGTCGTACTACAAGCACATCATTGGCAAGGCTGGCTCGAATGTGAAACGCTTGAAGGACGAGCTCAAGGTCAATATCAACATCGAGGAGCGCGAAGGCCAAAACAATATTCGCATTGAGGGTCCCAAGGAGGGCGTGAAACAGGCGCAGCTTGAATTACAAGAAAAAAATTTACAAACTGGAAAATGAAAAGTCGAAGGATGTCATTATCGATCGCCGCCTATATCGGTCGGTCATTGGCGTCAAGGCAGCCAAGGAACAACTTGAGGGTATCATCAAGGATATCGATCAAGTTACCGAAGGCGAAATTGCTGTCGAGCCCAGGCACCACAAGCACTTCGTGGCGAAGCGTGGTGAGATGCTCCATCGAATTTCCGAGGAATGTGGCGGAGTGATGATTTCGTTCCCGCACCCGGGTATCGATTCCGACAAGGACTGCATTGAGGCGGCAAAACAGCGCATCGTCGAGATTGTTGCCGATCAGGAAGTTCAAGTGACCATCGAAGTTGTCATTTCACAACGTCTGCATGGCACCATTATGGGTACACGTAGCTTCAAAGTGCAACACGTCACCTCGGAGTATGATGTGAACATCAAATTCCCCGATCGTGATGCTATTGAGCCGGTGGAGGGTATGTTCAATGGCAGCACCAATGGTGACACCGAGGATAACGTCAGCAACGAGGAACCTGTACGCCAGTGCGACATCATTCGCATTACGGGACGCATCGAGAAGTGCGAGGCCGCTAAACAGGCTCTGCTCGATTTGATTCCCATCACCGAGGAGATCAGTGTTCCTTACGGTCTGCATCGTACGATTATCGGCCCCAAGGGTGCCAATGTGCGCCAGTTCATATCTAAGTACGACTTACACATCGAGTGTCTGGCACGCCCGCTCATGTGGTCGACGCTAAGGAAGCTTTACAGGTCATGATCGAGGAGTACGAAGCCGATCGTGCTGATCGCGAGCTACGCTCGTATGTGCTGCAAATCGATGTCGATCCACAATATCACTCGAAGCTTATTGGCCGTCGCGGTGCCGTCATTAATAAGTTGCGTGCCGATCACGATGTCAACATTTCGCTGCCAAAACGTGACGATCCAACGCATCATCACAATCACCGGTTACCTGGCCAAGGCCGAGGAAGCCCGCAATGCCATTATGGAGATTGTTGGCGATCTCGAGGATTTGCAGCGAAGTAATCGAGGTGGATGCACGTGTCCATTCGCACATTATTGGACATCGCGGACGCACCATTCGCAAGATTATCGAAGATTATAAGGTCGACATCAAATTCCCACAATCTGACGACGACCAAGGCCAATCGAACCCCGATGCTGTCACCATCATTGGCAAGGAGGAAGATGTCGAGAATGCCAGGGAGCTGACCCTCAACATGGCCGAGGATTACATTCGTGATTTCTTGGAGAACTTGCCACCGTCGCCAACACCGCAGGCAACCGTGGGCGCCTTCTTTGCAGGTGGTGCCGAAAACGGTTTCATCATGAAGGATACCCCTTTGGGAAAAGGCGAACTTGAAAGGACGCACTCCTGCACCCAATACTCAATCGCAAGAAGATTTCACAGACTTTGCAGCTGGTGGACCAGCGCCAGTTTCGGCCCCAATAACATCGGCTTGAGGTCCTAAGAACTAAACAAAAAAAAAAACAAACAAAAAATTCAAAAAAAAAAAATAGCAAACATAGAAATGCATGCCAGGAATCGTTGTCGAAGTAGGTGTCAAACTGAAGGTTGTCTATAGTTTAGGTACTGTCTTGTAGGAACATATTAAAAATTACAAAAAGACATTTTATTCTCAATTGGAGCGTGATCGAAACGATCACCATCTGAAGGCATTTAAATTCAAAGAATTAATTGTGCGCGTGCTCGCATTCTTATTTTTGTTCTTTTCTCTCACGCTGAACCGTACCGTACCGTACCGTAAATTATAATTTTGACACTTGTTTCGAGCTATTCTCCGCAGCATGCACGCAAAAATGCCAACATAATATTACTAAATGTTTTTGTTTTCCTTTCGGATACTGTACGAAATAGTTGAGGCGGCAATTTGAAATCAAATTGAAAAGGTCGTCGTAGTAATTCGGTTGAAAATTTTTCTTTTTTTTTTTATATACAACAAATATGTATTTATACATATAAATTATATATTTTGCATTATACATTATATAAAAAGAATATGCTTGAACATTAATATTATGATTTTACTTTTGTATTTCCCTCTCTTTTGAATGCTTTTAATTCTTTGTGCAATTTTTTTTCGATTATGGATATGTTGGAACGTTTGATTGATTTGTTATTTGTCACACAATATACACACTAGGGATGTCAATTTTCTAGACCTTTACCAATCCCGGGATTTTCGGGATTCAAAAATGCAATCCCGGGATTTGGATTTTTTTCAATTCAGCCAAAATTCAGTATAAAAATGTTATATTACATCGAATTGAATTGCTTTTAATATACCCATACTATAATATTTTTGAAATTGCGCAAATAATCTAACAATATTCAAGGTTTTTATTGGATTATTATACCCCCACACTCACTGTGGCAGGGTATACTAACTTTGTCACAACGTTTGTAACGCCCATAACGAGGCGTGTCCGGTATGGAAAAGTATATATATTCTTGATCAGTATCACCTCCTGAGTCGATTTAGCGATGTCCGCCTGTCTGTCCGTCCGTCTGTCCGTCCGCACGATAGCGGTCGAAGTTTTGGAGATATCGACTTGAAACTTTGGGTATATGTTTTTCTCGTGAATACTGAGATCAAGTTCGAGAATCAGCCAAATCGGACAAAAACTGGGCGTGGCACCAAATACACCGAAAAAAAAGGTAAAAATTGTTTAAGTCTTTTTTATTGTTGTATTCGATTGGAAATGTTTAGAAACGTATTTTTGACGTGGTCCGAGGTTCCGAAGCCACATATATAAGGGTCTAAATGGGGTCTTGAGACCAATTTTTTTTTTTGTGGTCCGGGCTCTAAAACCACCTATAATTGGCTCAAAATAGGGTCTTGAGACCACATTTTTTTATGTTCGAGGTACTTCTTCCTACTGTGTGGGGGTATTTCAGCTTCGGTATAGCCGAAGATAGTCCACTCTCTAGTTTTTAAATTAAATTTATCACACCTATGATTTGGAATATTAGAAAAAAGTTTGAATAACTTTAAAATATGTAGAATAAAATACTAATTGGAATCGATTTCGTCTTTGGAATCTTGGGTTTCCGGTCAGAATAAGATCACTTAAAAAATTAGTCATTTGATCCACATTTCTCGAACAACTCTTGACCTGAACATTTTGTCGAACATTTTAATATACGGAATTGGAATTTGTATTTCATGTCCCGAACGATGTTCGATGTATTTTTTGATCCGATTTCCATTTAAACAAAATGGATTTGAGTGCTTTATAGTCTACTAATTCGCAAACAGTTTGGAACTATTTTTTGCTTAAATTTGTTGACGTAATGAAAATATGCCTAAACTGCCTTCACGCATTGGTACAAGATTCTGCATAGCGTATTGCATATTATTTTATGTATAACTCATATAGTTTATGTAAGAGTATATCATTAAACCTTTCGCCAATTTTATTTAATTTTTTTCTTTAAAACAAAATAAATAATTTTTCCAAACCAATAAAATCAAATGACATGAAATTTCCAAAAAATTTCCGGCTTTTCGAAGTTTTTTCCTGAATGCTTTCAACATTTTTTGGATGAAAAACTGTGGTCCTTGCTAAAACTAAACCATTCAGAAAGAAATAATTCATGATAGAAAAATTTTTTCTAAACAGATAGAATTTAATTGACTAATTCTTTCCCAATATAAAAGGCATACTTTTGAAAAAGTTGCTCATTAAACTTATCCCGAAAATCCCGGGATTAGTCAGTGCAAATCCCGGGATTTTCGGGACTAACAAAGAAGCGGGATCCCGGGATTGACATGCCTAATACACACATATATATTTTGAAATTTATCAACAATTAAATGAATAATTATGCAAAGTATTAGAAAAACCAGCAAAGAGGTAAGATCGCCAATCGACCGAGCCATATTGGAATAAATATATAAATTATTATAATGTTTACTGAAACCACTCCTTCTTTTTATTTATCGGCTTCCACGGAAAACATAAATAAATAAATATTTGGTACAAATTATTAAGTGCATTAGAAAGTAAAGTAGAGAAAACGGACGGACATATATAAACGAAACCAAATCACTCAGTTTTATTTGTCTCCTCCGCCCCCACAAAATCTTCATCGTCATCAATTTCGTTTCGTTTAGCCTATTCAAATATTTGGCAAACGAACGCAATTGCTCTATTTCGTTCAGCCGAACTTCTTTAAGCTGAGATCGTGTTCTCAGCTAGGCACCCACAGGCAGATACACACCTTAGAAAGCATTGCTTTGATCCAACCATTTGTAGGTGTCCTAGTGGTGCTTGTTCTTCCTTTCGCCAAAAATTTGTCTCCTCTGTCCCCACCAAATCTTCTTTAGCAGTTAATTTAATTTCGCATAGTTTTCGGGAATTGAATTGTTCTCGCAAAATTGTTCTACTTCGTTCTACCGAACAACTCAAGCTGAGATCGAGTCTCAGCTTTCAGCATTCACACGCACATATACACCCATAGGAATCATTGCTTGTTCGAAGCATTTGAACCCTCCGTAGCGGGGTCTTCTTCTTCCTTGTTCCAATTCTGCCGATTGCAGTCGAAGACAGAGAGGAACGAAATATTTTTTGGGTATTGTGAATAGTAAAAATATAAGAAAAAAGAGAGCTTAGTGAAATTTTGGAGCAACAGAAGCTGCATAGAAGACATCAACAACAACTACATACAACAGAAGGCGAAGGAAGAAATTTTGTTTGTAAGCAGAGATCAGCTGTAAGCAGAGAAATAGGAGTGCGCTACAGTCGGCCAATCTGACTGCAACATATACAAATTTTGAAAGTTTTGGTATTTCATTAATTTTGATCAGCCTAAATCAAATATTTAGGCATTTTTTTATATTTAGAACTCCCTACAGTCCACAATTTCGACCAATACGAAAATTTGTATACATATTATAATATTTTCAATATAATATGTTTTTGGTCAGTTGGCCCTACTCTATTGGTTGGATGTTTAAAGCGGTCCTCCGCTGCCGTTTATGCTTGGCGAAGTCGCCGCAATTAGTGAAATTAAAGATGTTTTCGGTTTTAAAGCCAAAAAGTATCTCTGCTTTATTTCTGAATCGCCAAGGCTTTTATACCCTGGCGACCCTTTCAATTTCTTTTCAATTTTCTTTCAATTACATTCAATTCCTAAAAAATATGCTTACATCTACAATTCTATAATACAAAAATCATTTCTACATTCTGATCAATATTTTATTACCGCTGCCAGAAGGGCATTGGCCGATCGCATTTATTGTCAAAGCCAGGATTCAAATTTCATTCTGCCTCGCGCTGACAGAAATACAAACGAAGGGAAAAGTGACAAAAGCAAACAAACGTTGGTTTACGTACTATTATGCTGCGCTCCTATTCAGGCCAGCAGCGTATGCTATTAATGCAGTTTCAAGTGTTCGCTGCTAGCGGTACTTTTTCGTTTGTGGGCAGGTGCGCTACACTGTAGTATATGCATATACACCACAATATCTATATTAAATAAAAATTATATTTTTGAAATTAAATTTTGGTACATTTTACCAACATTTATAAAAATAAAAATTTAGCTACGATTTTTGATTTTCCCCTTTTTTCGAAATCGTTCACAATGAGCGCGCTACAAAACTTTGTATTGCTGGCGGAAGAGTTTTTGGAATTCGGAAGGGATTTCAACGACACCAGCGAGGAGGAACACACTATTTTCTCAATGGAATTGCAACGAGAGGAGTTTAAGGCCCAATGGCTGAAGCTGAAGGAGGCGTACAACGACGTTTTAAAGGCAGTTTAAAGGTTACTTGTGGAGACGACAAAATCGCGATTGATGTCGTCAAATCAAAATTTAAAAGTTGTTACCAGGCATACGTTGCCACTGCAGCACAAATGGGTGAATTCGCTCACAACCTCACTGCACATAACGCGCACAGTTCTCCTGCACAAAGTGCATCTTCGCAGCAATTTGATAATGAGGTGGGCCCAATGTCTGGCCACAATATCAAATTGCCCCCTTGCGACATAGAAGTGTTTCATGGTGATTATACTACTTGACCTTCATTTCGTGACTTATTCACAGCCTTGTATATCACAAACACGCACCTTACCCCAGTTGAGAAACTTTACTACCTCAACCAGAAGACAAAAGGTGAGGCGAGCGATATAGTAAAAATGTCGCCTTTAACAAACGACGGTTTCACACAGGCGTGGAAAAATTTTTCGGACCGATTCGAAAACAAACGAATTTTGGTCAACAGCCAATTAAAGGTTATTTTCAACCTACCGGCTATTAATTCCGAACCGGGTAGTGCGTTGCACAAATTGCAGCGTGATATCAACAATTGCATCTCCACATTAAAATTGTATGACATCGATGTCAGCAATTGGGATGCAATTCTTATTTATCTATGTTCAACCCGATTGCCCATTGATACGCTCTCCTTATGGGAGCAAAGCATAGATACAAAATCTGAAATTCCGAAATGGAAAGATTTAGATAATTTTCTAACGAATAGATTTCAAACGTTGGAAACTATTTCGGATTTCAGATCAGCTTCTTCGACTTCAAGCAGATCTACGGAAAAGAAGTCATTTTCTATACCTCAACGGGGGTTTCAATCTCACCATGTTTTAGTCAATGAAAATTGTAAATGCTGTCTCTCAGAAGAGCATCCCCTTGGAAATTGTCCCAAATTCTTAGGCATGAGCAATTATGCAAGGTTAGCAGTAGTGCGCCGACACCATATGTGTTTAAATTGTTTTGCACATTCGCACCGTGTTAGGGAGTGTATAAGCAAAATTATCTGTGCGACCTGTAAGAGGCGCCATAATTCACTTTTACATAGGGAAGTTTCGAATCCACCTGCTTCAAATAAGCAGGTTGAATCTTCGCGGCCCCCTCAGTTTCCCAATTCAAACCCAAACTCTGTTAACCCTTCCCCTATTACGACAGAAAGTGTTCTTTTAGGTACCGCCATGGTGACCATTTGTCATCTTGATATAGTGTATACAGCGCGAGCGCTTATCGACTCGGGCTCAGAATGCAGTTTTACATCGGACAGATTACATCGTATATTAAAACTTCCACATCAAAATGTTAAGGCTAAAGCTTCTGGTTTGAACAAAGTTGTATCGGTACACCCTCAGAAAATGTGCAGCTTTGTCATTGGATCTCCAATATATTCGAATTTAAGGATCGAGGCAAAGGGTCGCATTCTACCTCAGCTCACCGGAAATGTGCCAGCACATTCAATTAATGCATCGGTTATTCAGGAATTGCCGGATGTACAGTTAGCGGATGCAAATTTTTACAAAAGTGCAAGAATATATGTTTTAATTGGAGCAGAACTTTATCCGAAAATTCTTCGAGAAATAGTTCGTCTAAAGGTATTGGGATCGCTTATCGCCCAACAAACTGTTTTTGGATGGATTTTCACTGGCTCAATGCCACAGAACGCTAGATCGGTAGTTCAACCTCGACCGTCTGACCTCGATCGAAATTCACACAACACCTCGGGAGTTCGACCAAGACCGCCGGACCTCGAGAAACAGTGCCATCACAATGTATCGCCCATAAAGCCGTCTTCTGTTACCACAATAACGAGTCGCCACTCGGGAGTTCGACCTCGACCGTCGGACCTCGATCGAAATTTACGCAGCACCTCGGGAGGCCGACCTAGACCGTCTGACCTCGAGAAATATTGCCATCACAATTCTTCGCGCATAAAGTATTATGCTGTTAAAACAATAACAAATCGCCACTCGGGAGTTCGCTATAATAATTTATATATTTATTCCAATATGGCTCGGTCGATTGGCGATCTTACCTCTTTGCTGGTTTTTCTAATACTTGAATATTTACTTTGGCGCCTTCGGTGAAGCCGTAGTCGCTGCATATTGAGCTTATTGAATCACAGAACAGAGGCCTCTTGGCGTAAACATTCTGCCCGCCTTGCAGCATCACTGCAAATTAACTTGAAGTCACACACCCAAACACAGTGTGCAGAAATGTCATTGTACCAAAGTTTTTAGCGCGCATCCTTTATGAGATCACCGCGTTGAGGCTCCTCACGATGATATGCGTTGTGACGACAATCCAGACGCCGATAATCCTGGTGACGCTGCTTCCGGCGACGATCATTCCTGCGACAGACATGACGAGACGCGTGGTACTGATCGAGGTCCGACGGTCGTGGTCGAACTCCCGATCCTTGACGATTAGCGTTAGTACGGTGCGTATGATTTGCATTATTGCTCGCCGGTCGCGATCGTGCTCCTGGTTCTCGATTTGTGTCGAGGTCCGACGGTCTTGGTCGAACTCCCGAACGATGATGATTTTTCTCGAGGTCAGACGATCTAGGTCGGACACCCGAGTTGTTGCGATTTCTCTCGAGGTCAGACGATCTCGGTCGGACTCCGGAGTTGTTGCGATTTCTTTCGAGGTCAGACGATCTTATTCGGACTCCCGAGTTGTTGCGATGTCTTTCGAGGTAGACGATCTAGTTCGGACTACCGAATGCTGTTGATTTTGCTCGAGGTCCGACGGTCTAGGTCGAACTCCCGAGTGGCGATTTGTTATTGTTTTAACAGCATAATACTTTATGAGCGAAGAATTGTGATGGCAATATTTCTCAAGGTCCGACGGTCGAGGTCGAACTCCTGATTTAGCGTTGTGTGGCATTGGGCCAGTAAAAACCATCCAAAATCAGTTTGTTGGGCGATAAGCGATCCCAATACTTGTTGACGAACACCTTCTCGAAGAATTTTTGGATAAAGTTCTGCTCCAATTAAAACATCTATTCCTGTACTTTAGTTGAAATTTGCATCCGCTAACTGTATATCCGCCAATTCCTGAATATCCGATGTCTTAATTGAATGTGTTGGCACGTTTCCGGTGAGTTGGGGTAGAACGAGACCCTTTGCCCCGATCCTTAAATTTGAATCTATTGGAGATCCTATGACAAAGCTGCACATTTTCTAAGGGTGTACCGATACAACTCTGTTCAAACCGGAAACTTTAGCGTTGACATTTTGATGGGGAATTTTAATATACGATGTAATATGTCCGATATAAAACTGCATTGTGAGCCCGAGTCGATAAGCGCTCGCGCTGTATACACCATATCAAGATGACAAATGGTCACCATGGCGGTACCTAAAAGAACACTTTCTGTCATAATAGGCGAATTGTTAACAGAGTTTGGGTTTGAATTGGGAAACTGAGGGGGCGCGAAGATTCAACCTGATTATTAGAAGCAGGTGGATTCGAAACTTCCATATGTAAAAGTGAATTATGGCGCCTCTTACAGGTCGCAGAGCTAATTTTGCTTATACACTCCCTAACACGGTGCGAATGTGCAAAACAATTTAAACACAAGTGGTGTAGGCGCACTACTGCTAACCTTGCATTATTGCTCATGCCTAAGAATTTAGGACAATTTCCAAGGGGATGCTCTGAGAGACAGCATTTACAATTTTCATTGACTAAAACATGGTGAGATTGAAACCCGCGTTGAGGTGTAGAAAATGACTAATTTTCCGTAGATCTGTTTGAAGTCGAAGAAGCTGATCTGAAATACGAAATAGTTTCCAACGTTTGAACTCTATTCGTTAGAAAATTATCTAAATCTTTCCATTTCGGAATTTCAGATTTTGTATCTATGCTTTGCTCCCATCAGGAGAGCGTATCAATGGGCAATCGGGTTGAACATAGATAAATAAGAATTGCATCCCAATTGCAGACATCCATATCATACAATTTTAATGTGGAGATGCAATTGTTGATATCACGCTGCAATTTGTGCAACGCACTACCCGATTCGGATTTAATAGCCGGTAGGTTGAAAATAACCTTTATTGGCTGTTGACCCAAATTCGTTTGTTTTCGAATCGGTCCGAAAGATTTTTCCACGCCTGTGTGAAACCGTCGTTTGTTAAAGGCGACATTTTTACTATATCGCTCGCCTCACCTTTTGTCTTCTGGTTGAGGTAGTAAAGTTTCTCAACTGGAGTAAGGCGCGTGTTTGTGATATACCAAGCTGTGAATAAGTCACGAAATGAAGGCCAAGTAGTATAATCACCATGAACAATTCTATGTCGCAAGGGGGCAATTTGATATTGTGGCCAGACATTGGGCCCATCTCATTATCAAATTGCTGCGAAGATGCACTTTGTGCAGGAGAACTGTGCGCGTTATGTGCCGTGAGGTTGTGAGCGAATTCACCCATTTGTGCTGCAGTGGCAACGTATGCCTAGTAACAACTTTTAAATTTTGATTTGACGACATCAATCGCGATTTTGTCGTCTCCACAAGTTACCTTAACTGCCTTTAAACCGTCGTTGTACGCCTCTTTCAGCTTCAGCCATTGGGCCTTAAACTCCTCTCGTTGCAATTCCATTGAGGAAATAGTGTGTTCCTCCTCGCTGGTGTCGTTGAAATCCCTTCCGAATTCCAAAAACTATTCCGCCAGCAATACGAAGTTTTGTAGCGCGCTCATTGTGAACGATTTCGAAAAAAGAGGTCACACAGGGGAAAATCAAAAATCGTAGCTAAATTTTTATTTTTATAAATGTTGGTAAAATGTACCAAAATACGCGAAAAACTCCTAGAAAACAATGAAACCACTTTATATTTTTTGTTCCTTGAACAATTTTGTATTTAAATTACAATTTAATTTCAAAAATATAATTTTTATTTAATATAGATATGTATACAAATTTTCGTATTGGTCGAAATTGTGGACTGTAGGGTGTTCTAAATATATAAAAATGCTTAAATATTTGATTTAGGCTGATCAAAATTAATGAAATACCAAAACTTTCAAAATTTGTATATGTTGCAGTCACATTGGCCGACTGTACGCACTCCTATTTCTCTGCTTACTGCTGATCTCTGCTTACAAACAAAATTTTTTCCTTCAGCTTCTGTTGTATGTAGTTGTTGTTGATGTCTTCTATGCAGCTTCTGCTGCTCCAAAATTTCACTATGCTATCTTTTTTCTTATATTTTTTGTTGGAGCCTGTATTTTTACTATTCACAATACCCAAAAAATATTTCGTTCCTCTCTGTCTTCGACTGCAATCGGCAGAATTGGAACAATGAAGAAGAAGACCCCGCTACGGAGGGTTCAAATGCTTCGAAGAAGCAATGATTCCTATGGGTGTATATGTGAATGTGAATGCTGAAAGCTGAGACTCGATCTCAGCTTGAGTAGTTCGGTAGAACGAAGTAGAACAATTTTGCGAGAACAATTCAATTCCCGAAAACTATGCGAAATTAAATTAATTGCTAAATAAGATTTGGTGGGGACGTGGGAGTGAAATATTTGGCGAAAGGAAGAACAAGCATGACTAGGACACCTAAAAATGGTTTGATCAAAACAATGCTTTCTATGGTGTGTATCTGGCAGTGGGGTCTGAGCTGAGAACACGATCTCAGCTGAATGAAATTCGGCAGAACGAAGTAGAGCAATTGCGTTCGTTTGCCAAATATTTGAAAAGGCTAAACGAAACGAAATTGATGACGATGAAGATTTTGTGGGGGCGGAGGAGACAAATAAAACTGAGTGATTCGGTTTCGTTTATATATGTCCGTCCGATTTCTCTACTTTACTTTCTAATGCAGTTAATAATTTGTACCAAATATTTATTTGAGTAAATGCAACATACTTTTGAATCCTAATAAGCGCGATTATTATGGTGCCGATGATGATAATGAGGCTGTTGAGATGAGACAGGGGCTGATGTGGAGTGCTGATTATGATGATGATGATGAGATGCTTGGCGGCGAATTTGTCGTTGTTGCTTCCAATTAAAAACACATCCGAAGATCCGGTTCGACGAGGATCAGGAGTTCGACCACGACCGTCAGACCTCGATCAGTACCACGCGTCTCGTCATGTCTGTCGGAATCGTTGAGGCTTTTGCCATTTTATGTTTTCGCCGAAGCATCAAAAACAACTCTAACCTTAGTCGTAATACTGCTCTCACGAACCACCGCTTGATGAGGAAGATAATATTTTCCACGCAGATTGTCGTTGACTTCTTCCATATGACCGAGGTGTTGGTACTCCCGCATGAATTTAACATATTCCGTTTTTAATGCATTATTTGCTTGTAACTTTTTCTCTAAATTAAGGAATCTCGCCATTGCTTGCTTTCGAGAATCTCCGAGGGCGTTGTCTTCTTTAAACGGCAAGTTAACGATGAATCTGCCATCTCTATCTGGTTTCGTTGTAGCTTTGTATTGCCGTAGACATAAATCATCATCATCTGAAGGAATAACCGAATCATTTATCTCCTCCAACTCCCAAAATCGCTCCAACCCAGTTGTTACGGCTGCTGTTAATTGTTTACTCCTACTTTCTACCTTGAGTACTCCGGATAATATCCACCCAAGCTTTGTAGATGGACCCAGGATTTTATCCAATTTCAATATGCCTTCCTCTAAGATCTCGGGATACAAGTCGCCGCCGATAACTATATCAATTCGGTCTGATTTGTTAAAATTAGGATCGGCCAACGTATGATTTTTCAACTGATTGATATCATACCTAAATGATGTGTCGGGATGCGCCTTGGCCAGCTTTGGCAATACTAATGCCTCAATTACGAACAATTCGTCGCTCATAAACCTTGGTCGGATTTCCAAATTTACTTTTGACTTTGCTACTCCAACCACCGTGCTTCCAAGACCAAATTCACCTTCTTCTTTGGTAAATTCAATATTTGCGCAGATCCTTCTGACAATGCGGTTTTTTGTGACTCTTGGTCAATTAGTGCTCTCAAGGTCAGAAATTCTCCATGCGCTGTTTTTACTCGTACCTGTGCCGTTGCCAAAAGTACAGCCGGTGATGCATCGTCCTTTGTCATCATTGAAGTCGCTGACTCCTGCCTTGGTTCATTTTTTGTTTTATTTAAACCATACGTTGTTTCCCAATGCAGCAGAATGCGATGATTGTTACCACACTTTTTGCATTTGGAAGCTCCATTACTGCATTTCTTGTCTATCTTATTGTATAGACATACATAACACGCATTGCTTTTCTTTGCCCAGCTGTGTCTATCTGCCACTGATAGCGCAAGGAATTTCCTGCAATTGTTCACACTATGTCCTACTGTGTTACAATATGCGCAGCTTAGTTGTCCCGTATAAAACGAATTTGTAGATTGTTGATTGCTTCTTTGCCTACTACTTCCACTATTTCCAATCATCTTCTTTCCTGTTACAGCTTCTAACGCTTGATACCGCAGCTCAAAAAACTGCATCACATCGCTCAGAGTCTGTATCTCCCTAGTTCTGCTCATATAACCGCAGCCCGTCTATGTCCAGCTTTCTTATGATGATACGAGCAATTAGTGGCTCCGCATCATCCAATTTGATATTCATCCCTTTCAGAGCATGAACACATTCATTTGTTCTATCGAGAAGCTGCTTTATACTCGATGCTGCCTCGCTGTTGACTTCTGGCTGGTCCAACATTTTGTCCACCAACTTTGTAAACAGCAACCGACGGTTAGCGTACCGATGTGTTAACATTTCCCACGCTGCATCATAACTTGCATCAAAAACATTGAAATGTTGAATTAGCCTTCCAGCTTCTCCCTTTACTAATGACTTCAATCGGTACATTTTTTCAACATTTGAATAATGGCAGACCTCATGTACCAATTTTTTGAATATATCGTAAAAAGAGGACAATTCGTTTATATCCCCAAAAAATGTTGGGATTTTGATATCCTCCAGCTTAAGAGTTGCTGACCTTTTCACTATCTCCAGTGACTGCATCTTCTTTGCTAAGTCCATTGAAGCATCGTTATACAACCTGTCCACTTGGTCTTTTTGCTCTTCTACATCGTCATCGTCCTCTCCCATATCAAATGTCAATTTTGTATAAATTGCATTTATGAGTTGCATTTTCTGCTCCCAACAAGATTTTCTGCATTCCAATTCCGCTCTGCCGGCATCATCTTCTATGCCTTCATCCAACAATAATTTCATGTTGTTCACTTGACGGAAAAATTTTCTTATCAGAATGTCTGCCGGCTTGACTTCCAGATGTTCCCTCTTGTGCCCTTCTTGCCGCTGTGTGCTCTTAGCCCCTGCTTCTTGCCGAGGACCTTCACTAGACCCAGCTGCCTCAGTTACCTGCTTCGGCATAGTAAGGTCGACATCTGCATTTTTTATGTGTGTACGAATTCCCTATACTATTTTTTCAATCTCTTCGAAATATCTGCTCTCAAAATAACTTTCATCTGTTATTCCCATCGACAGCAGTTTCAAGTTGATCATCTGGAACTCATCCCAGATTTTTTCCAAGTGGGAAGTTGTCTCATCCAACGTAGTTTGACGCAGCTTTTTTTTTGCTGCACCTTATCATTCATGACGATGATAATTTTGCCAATCTGCTTTTAGCGTTCCAACAATTTTCGCTTTTCATTCGACATTTTGTATTCGAAAATAAAAACTTGTATTAGTTAACTGCATACAACCGCTGTTTAAGCCTCGGTTACGCTTATCTCACTGTTTAGAGCGTGAGAAACGCCACTTATTTAAAATTTTAAAATTTCGTTAGCACTTTAGCGAGTTAGACAATTTTAAAAATGCTACAACGACTGTGTTTCCAATTTCACTAGCTCGTTTCCTCGAAGGACCAATGCACGAACTGATGTTCGCGTCGTTTGAGTATTTGTAAGGTACTGATTTTATTTTAATAAAACACCTAAATATATAGGCACAAAAAATCTCTTAAAACTAGAAAAAATTAGAATGTTATCAGCAGAGGCACGATAAGCGTTCCCCGCAGGGGCTATAAACTATTTATTACTTGTGTGTGTACTTTTCTTAATAGCGACAATAATAGAATACATTAGAATTGTAAATGGCCACACAGCCTCAACTCAAACTGAGTGTTACTAAACATAGATTATGATGTGTGAGACACATCTTCTGTTTGTCATTTTTTATTACTAGAGATAATTATAGATAGTATTAGAAATGTAAATTACCACATGTACAAGTGTCATATTTGAACAACGTATGATGTAAGTCTCAAAAATAACTTAAAACTTCTATTACACCGTTCGACACCAAAAAATTAACCGTTTAAATCGCATTTTTTCATTTTTCATTGAATAGGATTTTTTATTCATCTCGCCAGACTAAATCAAACTCTTATCATTTTCTAAATTTTACTACAATGAAAAAATATTTTAGCAGAAAATAGAACTCTCTGGCATTTTTGTCTCTATATTATGCATTTTTTCAAACAATGTTTCGAGTCTAGCGTGATGAGTTTACATCCTATCGTAAAAAGTTTACATGTTTTTAATGGTATGGTTTTCCTCTATCAAATGCATATTTAAATATTGGGAACTCTTATGTGAAAGTTAATACCCTATTCCACTTTAGCTTTAAATTCATCCATAGTGGAGTCAGCGAATTACAATATACATAAAGAATCTACATAGAAGGTTCTGGAAAATTCCATATTAATAAAGAAATAAGGAGAAGCTTCCAGAAACCTTTAATTTCACAACGACGCTTCTCCATTTCATCATCTTTTTTGTCTTTGGTGAAGAACATAGAAATTGGTATTGCAAGTAACTTAATACTTATGAATATAAGTCAGCAGATTATAATACTGAGTTTTCGTAAAATAATGTTTGTATTTATCGAATTAAATCGTTTTTTTTCGAAACCCCGAAAATACCAAGGAATACAAAATTTTTGCATAGGAAAAATGCAACATGCAAATATGCGATTGAAACTGTTTTAAGAATTGATCCAGAAAAACTGGGAGACACGAGTACTTTTTTTAACCCCCTCTAACAGAATCTATTCGTCCCGATCACGTGCATTACCAAAGTTTGATATTTGTCGAACGGTGTTATACAACGTTTTGGACGATTTCATGATAATTACAGTACACTAGTTGAATACCCCGGCATTGCTCGGACATATACTTACTTTGTACAAACATTTTTTTTTAAATCAAAATTTGTTTGTTTGGTTTTTGTGTAATGCTTGACCATTGTCCAATTTTACTCATTGAATTGCACTTTTGGAATAAGAACCATGTGTGCTGGAAAGTATCCCAGATATATTTTGAAGTAATACTTAAATTGTATGAGTGCTTAAGTTTAGTAACATTTTGGTATTATTATTATAAATTTATTTAGCAATAAATTACATTATATTTTAATTTAACAAATTACCAAAAAAAGTTCAAGAGATTTGATTGTTGATCTTATATAATTATGCCACGCTGAACACGATGGCGTCCTCAGTTTTTTTCCAGCACGTCATAATTTTATTGATGTCGAAAGTGCATTTTAACAAAATATAAATACAAATTATATTGTACCGACCAATTTCTTTTACCGTATCGATTATAATTATCAATAAGTATCGAATTTATGCATTAGTAAGCAACACAGATTGTCGTAGTACAGAATGCTATCGCATTCGAATATTTGCATAATACATAACAATACCTTAAAGCACAATCAACCTATGTCCGTTTTCATGAAATTATCGAGTTTTTGTCATTTTTGGATTCCTGAGTACAGGCTATAGTGGTTTGTGGGAATCGTAATGAAAGTAATTGAAAAAAGAGGGAAAAAAAATCAATTTCCATACAAAACATACCAATTTTAAAACTTATTTTTCATTTTCTAGAGGTTTGAAAAAATGGACATAGGATGGTTGTGCTTAAAGGTATCGATAAGAGAGAATTTGCACTAAACTGGTGTAGATAGCTGACTCAAGTACATTCACTGATATCAAGAGACAAAATATATGAAAAAGTACATTCGCAGTTCGTATTTTTCTGTTAAACTAATATAAAATTCAATGCTTGCTATTGAACTTACAACACATTGCAGAGATAGGATACTGGCAATATAGAAGTATTACATATATGGTGTTATACAACATTTTGGACGATTTCATGAAAATTACAGTACAAAACCAAACCTTATTTTAAAGTTGGAATTTGATGATTTGAAATTTTTATGAACAATTTTTTTTAATTCAAATATGAAATAAATATTTGAGAATTGAAGGAATTGGATCAAATCAAAACTTGATTTATTACACGCAAAAATGGCACACACTTTGTAGTCTTAGATTTTAAATTCATTTTTTGATTTGAAATCGAATCAAAAAATTACTTGTAGTTTGATACAAAAATTTATTTTTTAGATTTGAAAATGGAACTCTTGCAAAAGGGCAAATATAGCCGTGTCAATGCTTTTTATAATTTTCGGAACAAAAGAATAATAAAAGCCTATACTATTTTTGTTTTTATCGTAGTATATAAGGATTTTGGCAATTTTTGAATGCAACACAGGGACGTAACCAGAAATAAATTTCGGGGGAGGGTTTTCATAAAAATTTTTTTACTTATACTGAGAAAAAAACTAGAAAATGCAAACCAAATTAAAGTCAACAACAGATCGTTTTTTTTCAAAATAAATCTTTTGATTTTTCATAAAAAAAAGTAGATTAAAAAAATTTGGAAAAAACCCGAAGGGGAGTTTTATGAAAAAATCGACGTATTGTGTTCATATTAGTGCTTTCGATCCCGAAGGCTTTTCGCAATCCCGGGATTTTCGGGATTGAAAATTGCAATCCCGGGATCCCGGGATTTTTCTGGATTTGTTAGTTTTACAAGCAAAATGCATTTTAAAAAAATAAAAAAAGGTTTTTTATATGTTTTATTGGAAAACTGATAGTTTTAGCTTAAATAAATAAACATAAACATTAATTTCAATTTATTAAAGGTACAAATATATGAATTTTTTTATTTTCAGTATTTGAGTTTCCGTTTCTTTAGGAAAAACACAATCCAATTTAAAATATGCTTGAATAAGGTTTCTGAAATTACTTTTGCATCAGTTTTCAGTTTTACTTAATTATTTTTATTAAGAAATTGTTTTTTGTGCGTTCGTTTAGACTGAAAATAGCAATTTTCTTCTGAAATAAATATAAATTAATTTTTTCTTACAGAAAAAATTTCAAGCACAAACAATTTTATTCAAAATTTTTTTAATAAATTAAAAATTTTTATGTTTTGAGTTTTCTAACTAACTTTTTTTTCATTTTGGGGTTGTCTAAATGATGTCAAAAACTATTTTTCTGCTTACACGATTTTTTTTATATTTTATGAGCGATGAAAAGTTGTATTATTCTTGTATTAAACTTTTTTAATGGACTAATTTATTTAAAATGTAGTCCCGAAAATCTCGGGATTTAGGAAAAAATATCCCGGGATTTTCGGGACTAAAAATGGACCGAAAGCCCTAGTTCATATATACCCTGAAGCCCTCCAAACCCCCTTTTGGCGTTACCACCATTCAATTCGAAATCTGGAATGGTTTGATATATGTGAGGAGTTACGTAGTAACTTTTAGGATTTCAGAACCGATTTTGATATTAAAGAAATCATGCGAAATAGAAAGCAAAGAAATAATGAATCATTTGTAAAATATTTAGAAAACGTCATATCGATAAGTGATAGTTTACGAACACCTTTACCTGAACAGGAATTGGTTGCAACACTAATTCGAAATTTGCGTCCAGAAGTTAGACTCGAACTTCTGCATTTCTGAACTACGGCAAAGTTGTCGTCGTCGCGAACATTTTTTTCAAACCGTGCAAAATTCTTTTAATTTTTCAAGACCTTTTAATTTACCAAGAAGACAAATTTCGGAAGTAGAGCATACAAACATTGAGTGTGAAGATGAGCAGCATGTGCAATTCAGAATGCAACTTCCAATCAGAATGTCACTGAGAAAACGTGCCGGAACTGTGATGAATCTGGGCACCGGTATAAAGATTGTCTCAAACCTCGTCGTGTTTTTTGTTATGGATGCGGCAGACATCCCAAGCCTCAACAAAGAAACAATTGAACTCAAACATAATACAAATTCTTAAAAATTCAAATATGACTAAAACACCTGATTTAATAAATTTACACCCGATTCGACCTTTACATGAGCGCTTGCAAAAATATGAGGAAATTCGTTCCAAAATTTTTTCGAATTCTCGTTCTTCCTCGCGATCTAAGGCATTTCACGATCCAAACATTATAAGTGAACTGAGTTTACCAGAAATTAATGAAAATATTCATACCCTAACATCTGATCAAAAAGACAAATTAGACCAATCAATTAAGTGTTTCCCATCTTATGAGGTAAATGGTCTCAGTAGAACGTCGCTTTTAGAGCATACGATTGATGTTGGTCTATCGAAGCCAATCAAGCAGGGCCATTCCCGATTTCGCCTGCCATTGAGAATCTTATGACACATGAAATTGATCGCATGTTGGCTATGGGCGTAATAGAAGAATCCAATAGTCCTTGGTCTTCGCCAGTGGTTCTAGTGAGAAAACCAGGGAAGGTACGTTTATGTTTAGATAGTCGCAAGGTTAACATGCTTATCCATAGCCACACATTGAGGGAATATTAAGTAGGCTTACACGCGCACAATTTATTTCTAGTCTGGATTTAAAGGACGCTTTCTGGCAAATTCCGCTAGAGATGGGTTCTCAGTACACGGTGATGCCTTTCGGTTTGTGTAACGCTCCCCAAACAATATGCCGGCTAATGGATAAGGTAATTCCTTACAACCTAAAATAACAAGACTTTGTATATCTGGATGACCTCCTGTTAGTTTCCGAGTTTTTAAGCACACTTGTAACTACTGCAAGATGTAGCATACCATATAAGAAACGCTGGACTATAAATATAGAAAAAAGCAATATTGACTATAAATATAGAAAAAAGCAAACTTTGTCTTAAACAAGTTCGGTATCTCGAATACGTTGTAGGCAGAGGGACATTACAAACAGAGCCTGATAAAATCTCGGCTATCACTGAATATCCTCTGCCAAAATCTGTCCGTCAATTACATCGATTTCTGGGAATGGCTGGTTGGTATAGGCGTTTTATTGCCAACTTTGCTAATATTGCATATCCCTTGACAGAGCTGTTGAAAAAAGCCAAGGTATTCGAGTGGTCAACACAAGCACAAGAGCCGTTCGATCTGTTGAAACAGCTGTTGACTTCAGCACCTTTTCTAGGCAATCCTAATTTTAGTAAACCCTTTATTAGAGCCCGACCGATAAGCATTTTCAGGCCGAAGCCGATGCCGAAGAACAATTGGCAGCCTATTACTTCGGCCGACGCCGAAGTCCTATACCGAAGCCGATACTTAAGTAAAAACCCTTTAAAAACTGTTTTTTTGTGTATTTTCATTCAAATTCGAGTATATAAATACACATTTAGTTTTTTAAGGAACTAAAAATTTATTTAAATAAATAATAAAAGTAAAAAAGAATTCACAAACAAATTTGGGCCTCCTAGGTCAAAACTAACAGTAAGAACAATTTTATTTTTTTAAAATCATTTTTAAAAATTTGGAGTAAAGATTAAAATAATGGGAATTTAGTAGAAATGGTAGAGAATTCTTCAAAGAATAAATCCATCTAAGTAGCTATTTTTTAAGAACTCCCCAAATCCGTCAGGTGATGGGCAAAGGATTTTCTAGTTGATGGTAAAAACCACCTGTGAAGCTTTGTACTTAAAATGTAAATTGTTGGCGCAGCAATTTGGGCTACATTTCTAAAAGGTAGAATCCTTCCGTGAGCCTCCTACCCCTATATTTGAAATTTCATACAGTTTACCAGGACTCCTTTTAATATAGACATCAGAGCAAGTAGTAAGTAGAAAATGTCCAAGGATGTACTTTGTGGCAGCTGTAACCCCGTGCCACGCAATTTGAGGTGAGATTCACTCAATATTCGATGATTACTAAGTTAAATTTTAATCATATTTTTTGTTTTATGGGCCTCTTATGTCCCATTGGAAATTCCATCAATTACACAATTTTACATTCCAATTTTTAGAAAAACCGAAGCCGAATGTGCATTTTCGGCCGATAACGGCCGAAGTCGATGCCGAAGCCGATTAATCGGTAGAGGGTAGAGCCCCCTTTATTCTTCAGTGCGATGCATGTCAGTATGGGGTAGGTGCAGTGCTTGCACTGTTGAACGACAACAATGAAGAAATTCCTGTTGCGTATATGTCGCAAAAACTAAATAAAGCACAGCGCAACTACTCCGTAACTGAGCAAGAGTGTTTGGAAGCAGTGACGGCAGTCAAGAAGTTTCGAGCATACGTAGAAGGCCAGGAGTTTACCATAATCACAGACCATGCTAGCCTTCGATGGTTGGTGGGCTCTGAAGTTGCAGTCATTTTCAACATCGTAAAGGCAAGGCTAATGTGCTTCGAGATGCTCTCTCGCGAAATAGATAATTTACCTTACATAAATCTTGCGTCACCCGAGTTTGATTGCTTATAATATGTAGAGCAGTTAAACAAAATTGAAAAGAATGCGGATAAATATCCTGATTTTAAAACATGTGACAAATTTTTATACCATAGAACCGACTAATATACTGGGGATACTGACCAACAAGAATTGGCATGGAAATTAATAGTTCCGAAAGGATTGCAAGACGATGTTATTCGAAACTCTCATGATAATCCAACATGCGCACATGGAGTATCGATCTGTTCGTGAATATGTGTTAACTTGCAAAGTCTGCAAATCTACAAAACACTCCACAAAAATATTAAGACCACCGATGGGGAAGTTTGTGCCAACTGAAAGGATTTTTCAACGACTATATGTTGATCTAATCAGACCATTTCCAAGATCCAAAAACGGTCACATAGGAATTCTAATTGTTTTAGACCATTTGTCAATATATACTTTTTGAATAGATTTGTAAATTCTATCCACCGAAGAGAAATAAATATCTGCTTCGGCTGAGTATTTGTATGATACTGTCTTTATTAAATTAAAATTTGGGTTTATATACAAGCTTAAAACTATTTCTTAAAACTATAGCTCACGTAGGTAGCCTATGAACGCTCGTGATTCGGCGTACCTCGTGTATTTGCTTGTCACTGTATTTAGCGGAAGTACGACTCCTTACAATATCCTTCTTAGAAATACTTAAAATAGGGGATGAAACATTCATCATTGTACTTCCTCGAACTGTTACATTGTTGGGATGTATTTGTGTACTTCTTAGAATCGATAATTAAATTGTCATTCACTAAATTGTAGACAATATTGAGGGAAAACCCTTTACAAATGAGGTTCCTTATATTAGCTCATTATGAATAAGTGGACTGTATTTATTTAGGTGAGCATGTCTAATGACATGCCATAAATTAAATCTTTCGCGCCGCAGATTTAACGTGTTCATAATTTCATATTTGAACATTCTGACGGGGGCCACCAAACGATGGTTTAAAGGCAGTTAAGGTAACTTGTGGAGACGACAAAATCGCGATTGATGTCGTCAAATCAAAATGTAAAAGTTATTACAAGGCATACGTTGCCACTGCAGCACAAATGGGTGAATTCGCTCACAACCTCACTGCACATAACGCGCACAGTTCTCCTGCACAAAGTGCATCTTCGCAGCAATTTGATAATGAGGTGGGCCTAATGTCTGGCCACAATATCAAATTGCCCCCTTGCGACATAGAAGTGTTTCATGGTGATTATACTACTTGGCCTTCATTTCGTGATTTTTCACAGCCTTGTATATCACAAACACGCACCTTAACCCAGTTGAGAAACTTTACTACCTCAACCAAACAAAAGGTGAGGCGAGCGATATAGTAAAAATGTCGCCTTTAACAAACGACGGTTTCACACAGGCGTGGAAAAATCTTTCGGACCGATTCGAAAACAAACGAATTTTGGTCAACAGCCAATTAAAGGTTCTTTTCAACCTACCGGCTATTAATTCCGAATCGGGTAGTGCGTTGCACAAATTGCAGCGTGATATAAACAATTGCATCTCCACATTAAAATTGTATGACATCGATGTCAGCAATTGGGATGCCATTCTTATTTATCTACGTTCATCGCGATTGCCCAATGATACGCTCTCCTTATGGGAGCAAAGCATAGATACAAAATCTGAAATTCCGAAATGGAAAGATTTAGATAATTTTCCAACGAATAGATTTCAAACGTTGGAAACTATTTCGGATTTCAGATCAGCTTCTTCGACTTCAAGCAGATCTACGGAAAATAAGTAATTTTCTACACCTCAACGGGGGTTTCAATCTCACCATGTTTTAGTCAATGAAAATTGTTAATGCTGTCTCTCAGAGCATCCCCTTGGAAATTGTCCTAAATTCTTAGGCATGAGCAATAATGCAAGGTTAGCAGTAGTGCGCCGACACCATATGTGTTTAAATTGTTTTGCACATTCGCACCGTGTTAGGGAGTGTATAAGCAAAATTAGCTGTGCGACCTGTAAGAGGCGCCATAATTCACTTTTACATATGGAAGTTTCGAATCCACCTGCTTCTAATAATCAGGTTGAATCTTCGCGGCCCCCTCAGTTTCCCAATTCAAACCCAAATTCTGTTAACCCTTCCCCTATTACGACAGAAAGTGTTCTTTTAGGTACCGCCATGGTAACCATTTGTCATCTTGATATGGTGTATACAGCGCGAGCGCTTATCGACTCGGGCTCACAATGCAGTTTTATATCGGACATATTACATCGTATATTAAAATTCCCCATCAAAATGTCAACGCTAAAGTTTCCGGTTTGAACAGAGTTGTATCGGTACACCCTCAGAAAATGTGCAGCTTTGTCATAGGATCTCCAATAGATTCAAATTTGAGGATCGCGGCAAAGGGTCTCGTTCTACACCAACTCACCGGAAACGTGCCAACACATTCAATTAAGGCATCGGATATTCAGGAATTGGCGGATATTCAGTTAGCGGATGTAAATTTCAACGAAAGTGCAGGAATATATGTTTTAATTCGAGCAGAACTTTATCCAAAAATTCTTCGAGAAGGTGTTCGTCAACAAGTATTGGGATCGCTTATCGCCCAACAAACTGTTTTTGGATGGATTTTTACTGGCCCAATGCCATACAACACTAAATCGGGAGGTAGACCAAGACCGTCTGACCTCGAGAAATATTGCCATCACAATTCTTCGCGCATAAAGTATTATGCTGTTAAAACAATAACAAATCGCCACTCGGAAGTTCGACCTAGACCGTCGGACCTCGAGCAAAATCAACAGCATTCGGGAGTCCGACCTAGATCGTCTGACCTCGAAAGAAATCGCAACAACTCGGGAGTCCGACCGAGATCGTCTGACCTCGAGAGAAATCGCAACAACTCGGGTGTCCGACCTAGATCGTCTGACCTCGAGAAAAATCATCATCGTTCGGGAGTTCGACCAAGACCGTCGGACCTCGACACAAATCGAGAACCAGGAGCACGATCGCGACCGGCGAGCAATAATCATACGCACCGTACTAACGCTAATCGTCATGGATCGGGAGTTCGACCACGACCGTCGGACCTCGATCAGTACCACGCGTCTCGTCATGTCTGTCGCAGGAATGATCGTCGCCGGAAGCAGCGTCACCAGGATTATCGGCGTCTAGATTGTCGTCACAACGCATATCGTCGTGAGGAGCCTCAACGCGGTGATCTCATAAAGGATGCGCGCTAAAAACTTTGGTACAATGACATTTCTGCACACTGTATTTGGGTGTGTGACTTCAAGTAAAGTTTTTTACAGTATAGGACTGAATTGACCTTTTGACTGAATTTCCATTGTGGAATTGTTTGTTTTTTGTATATGCACTTGTACCATGAGTAAATGCAGCGTGCTGAGTAGGTTAACTATCTTGAAGTTAATTTGCAGTGATGCTGCAAGGCGGGCGGAATGTTTACGCCAAGACCTTACTGTTCTGTGATTTGTATATATATTTAAGTTTGAGATGTAGATGGCTTTTGAGTCACTTGTCAAACTCAATAAGCAGCGACTTCGGCTTCACCGAAGGCGCTAAAGTAAATATTCAAGTATTAGAAAAACCAGCAAAGAGGTAAGATCGCCAATCGACCGAGCCATATTGGAATAAATATATAAATAATTATAACGTTTACTGAAACCACTCCTTCTTTTTATTTATCGGCTTCCACGGGAAAACACTACGAGAACCAGACCCAACTCAAACAGGAACACAAGGTTCCGAAAGAGAAGAGTCCTTTGTCGTTCCAAGTCGTTACTGTAAAATCCAAAAAATCCGGCCTATTTAATTGCTACCGTAGTAAAATCCAGTTTGATAACTTGGCGTGTCTTTGCACCCTGACGCACATACCGACTCGCCTTTGGAAACCATTACTCTGCGTGGTCCTCAAGTTGCTCTTGGCAATGCTCTAACTGTTGTCTATCAGAAGGCCAATTCGGTTAAATCGATCGAAATCAATGCCCCGCACTATATCCATAAGGCCGTAAGGGCGTCAAAATGAAGCAGCTCGAGGAGGAGTGCGCCAATGTTAATGTTAATTGCCTGGATGATAAGTTTTTAAGCTTTATTTAAGTTACAAGTAGTACAATAAGAAATTAATTCTTTTATAGTACAACAAATAAAATATAGTATATAATCAACCAATGTATGTATAAATTTAATATAAAATAAAATATAATATAAAAATTAAGAAATTAGGGTTAAAGCTAACAATGAATATATAAGTAATAAAATAATTAAAAGAGATGAAATAAATGTTTGGTTTAGAGTATAAAAATTATTGCGTGGAAAAGTGTTGGGTTATACAATGCTTAAAGTTATTCGTCTTGTCAATAGATTTAATTTTAAGTGGTAATGAATTCCAAAGTCTAATGGCGTTAGTGAAGAAAAGTCTTTTCGAATTTAGATAATTGTATTTAGGTACAATTAGGTTACTACTTCTACTTGAGACACTGAAACGAAGCTTATCATAGAGGTACGGTGGACTTTTATATAACATCAACTTATGTAAAAACATGCAGTTTCTCGCATCTAAATAGCAAAACAAGCTACACCCCAAAATTTCTTTATTCTTTTCGCATACATGATCAAAACGTCTTAACTGAAAAACATATCTTGTAGCATTATTGAAAGCCACTTGTAATTTATGTGCTGAACGGGAGTCAAGATTACTGTAACTAAGATCAAGCTAGAGGGCGACCCGGAGCGTGTGGACAAGGCCGTTGCCTACCTGAACGACATCATTCGTAACTACGAGGACAACTATACGTATGTGGTGATGACCGTCAATCCGTCGTACTACAAGCACATCATTGGCAAGGCTGGCTCGAATGTGAAACGCTTGAAGGACGAGCTCAAGGTCAATATCAACATCGAGGAGCGCGAAGGCCAAAACAATATTCGCATTGAGGGTTCCAAGGAGGGCGTGAAACAGGCGCAGCTTGAATTACAAGAAAAAAATTGACAAACTGGAAAATGAAAAGTCGAAGGATGTCATTATCGATCGCCGCCTATATCGGTCGGTCATTGGCGCCAAGGCAGCCAAGGAACAACTTGAGAGTATCATCAAGGATATCGATCAAGTTACCGAAGGCGAAATTGCTGTCGAGCCCAGGCACCACAAGCACTTCGTGGCGAAGCGTGGTGAGATGCTCCATCGAATTTCCGAGGAATGTGGCGGAGTGATGATTTCGTTCCCGCACCCGGGTATCGATTCCGACAAGGACTGCATTGAGGCGGCAAAACAGCGCATCGTCGAGATTGTTGCCGATCAGGAAGTTCAAGTGACCATCGAAGTTGTCATTTCACAACGTCTGCATGGCACCATTATGGGTACACGTAGCTTCAAAGTGCAACACGTCATCTCGGAGTATGATGTGAACATCAAATTCCCCGATCGTGATGCTATTGAGCCGGTGGAGGGTATGTTCAATGGCAGCACCAATGGTGACACCGAGGATAACGTCAGCAACGAGGAACCTGTACGCCAGTGCGACATCATTCGCATTACGGGACGCATCGAGAAGTGCGAGGCCGCTAAACAGGCTCTGCTCGAGGTGATTCCCATCACCGAGGAGATCAGTGTTCCTTACGGTCTGCATCGTACGATTATCGGCCCCAAGGGTGCCAATGTGCGCCAGTTCATGTCTAAGTACGACTTACACATCGAGTGTCTGGCACGCCCGCTCATGTGGTCGACGCTAAGGAAGCTTTACAGGTCATGATCGAGGAGTACGAAGCCGATCGTGCTGATCGCGAGCTACGCTCGTATGTGCTGCAAATCGATGTCGATCCACAATATCACTCGAAGCTTATTGGCCGTCGCGGTGCCGTCATTAATAAGTTGCGTGCCGATCACGATGTCAACATTTCGCCGCCAAAACGTGACGATCCAACGCATCATCACAATCACCGATTACCTGGCCAAGGCCGAGGAAGCCCGCAATGCCATTATGGAGATTGTTGACGATCTCGAGGATTTGCAGCGAAGTAATCGAGGTGGATGCACGTGTCCATTCGCACATTATTGGACATCGCGGACGCACCATTCGCAAGATTATCGAAGATTATAAGGTCGACATCAAATTCCCACAATCTGACGACGACCAAGGCCAATCGAACCCCGATGCTGTCACCATCATTGGCAAGGAGGAAGATGTCGAGAATGCCAGGGAGCTGACCCTCAACATGGCCGAGGATTACATTCGTGATTTCTTGGAGAACTTGCCACCGTCGCCAACACCGCAGGCAACCGTGGGCGCCTTCTTTGTAGGTGGTGCCGAAAACGGTTTCATCATGAAGGATACCCCTTTGGGAAAAGGCGAACTTGAAAGGACGCACTCCTGCACCCAATACTCAATCGCAAGAAGATTTCACAGACTTTGCAGCTGGTGGACCAGCGCCAGTTTCGGCCCCAATAACATCGGCTTGAGGTCCTAAGAACTAAACAAAAAAAAAACAAACAAAAAATTCAAAAAAAAAAAATAGCAAACATAGAAATGCATGCCAGGAATCGTTGTCGAAGTAGGTGTCAAACTGAAGGTTGTCTATAGCTTAGGTACTGTCTTGTAGGAACATATTAAAAATTACAAAAAGACATTTTATTCTCAATTGGAGCGTGATCGAAACGATCACCATCTGAAGGCATTTAAATTCAAAGAATTAATTGTGCGCGTGCTCGCATTCTTATTTTTGTTCTTTTCTCTCACGCTGAACCGTACCGTACCGTACCGTAAATTATAATTTTGACACTTGTTTCGAGCTATTCTCCGCAGCATGCACGCAAAAATGCCAACATAATATTACTAAATGTTTTTGTTTTCCTTTCGGATACTGTACGAAATAGTTGAGGCGGCAATTTGAAATCAAATTGAAAAGGTCGTCGTAGTAATTCGGTTGAAAATTTTTCTTTTTTTTTTTATATACAACAAATATGTATTTATACATATAAATTATATATTTTGCATTATACATTATATAAAAAGAATATGCTTGAACATTAATATTATGATTTTACTTTTGTATTTCCCTCTCTTTTGAATGCTTTTAATTCTTTGTGCAATTTTTTTTCGATTATGGATATGTTGGAACGTTTGATTGATTTGTTATTTGTCACACAATATACACACTAGGGATGTCAATTTTCTAGACCTTTACCAATCCCGGGATTTTCGGGATTCAAAAATGCAATCCCGGGATTAGTCCCGGGATTTGGATTTTTTTCAATTCAGCCAAAATTCAGTATAAAAATGTTATATTACATCGAATTGAATTGCTTTTAATATACCCATACTATAATATTTTTGAAATTGCGCAAATAATCTAACAATATTCAAGGTTTTTATTGGATTATTATACCCCCACACTCACTGTGGCAGGGTATACTAACTTTGTCACAACGTTTGTAACGCCCATAAGGAGGCGTGTCCGGTATGGAAAAGTATATATATTCTTGATCAGTATCACCTCCTGAGTCGATTTAGCGATGTCCGTCTGTCTGTCCGTCCGTCCGCACGATAGCGGTCGCAGTTTTGGAGATATCGACTTGAAACTTTGGGTACATGTTTTTCTCGTGAATACTGAGATCAAGTTCGAGAATCAGCCAAATCGGACAAAAACTGGGCGTGGCACCAAATACACCGAAAAAAAAGGTAAAAATTGTTTAAGTCTTTTTTATTGTTGTATTCGATTGGAAATGTTTAGAAACGTATTTTGACATGGTCCGAGGTTCCGAAGCCACATATATAAGGGTCTAAATGGGGTCTTGAGACCAATTTTTTTATGTTCGAGGTACTTCTTCCTACTGTGTGGGGGTATTTCAGCTTCGGTATAGCCGAAGATAGTCCACTCTCTAGTTTTTAAATTAGATTTATCACACCTATGATTTGGAATATTAGAAAAAAGTTTGAATAACTTTAAAATATGTAGAATAAAATACTAATTGGAATCGATTTCGTCTTTGGAATCTTGGGTTTCCGGTCAGAATAAGATCATTTAAAAAATTAGTCGTTTGATCCACATTTCTCGAACAACTCTTGACCTGAACATTTTGTCGAACATTTTAATATACGGAATTGGAATTTGTATTTCATGTCCCGAACGATGTTCGATGTATTTTTTGATCCGATTTCCATTTAAACAAAATGGATTTGAGTGCTTTATAGTCTACTAATTCGCAAACAGTTTGGAACTATTTTTTGCTTAAATTTGTTGACGTATTGAAAATATGCCTAAACTGCCTTCACGCATTGGTACAAGTTTCTGCATAGCGTATTGCATATTATTTTATGTATAACTCATATAGTTTATGTAAGAGTATATCAATAAACCTTTCGCCAATTTTATTTAATTTTTTTCTTTAAAACAAAATAAATAATTTTTCCAGACCAATAAAATCAAATGACATGAAATTTCCAAAAAATATCCGGCTTTTCGAAGTTTTTTCCTGAATGCTTTCAACATTTTTTGGATGAAAAACTGTGGTCCTTGCTAAAACTAAACCATTCAGAAAGAAATTATTCATGATAGAAAAATTTTTTCTAAACAGATTTAATTGACTAATTCTTTCCCAATATAAAAGGCATACTTTTGAAAAAGTTGCTCATTAAACTTATCCCGAAAATCCCGGGATTAGTCAGTGCAAATCCCGGGATTTTCGGGACTAACAAAGAAGCGGGATCCCGGGATTGACACGCCTAATACACACATATATATTTTGAAATTTATCAACAATTAAATGAATAATTATGCAAAGTATTAGAAAAACCAGCAAAGAGGTAAGATCGCCAATCGACCGAGCCATATTGGAATAAATATATAAATTATTATAACATTTACTGAAACCACTCCTTCTTTTTATTTATCGGCTTCCACGGAAAACACTACGAGAACCAGACCCAACTCAAACAGGAACACAAGGTTCCGAAATTATTTATTGGTCCTTCGAACCGGATTCGGTTCGATCCGGTTCGAAGGACCAAATGTTTACGCCAAGACCCCACTGTTCGGCTTCACCGAAGGCGCCAAAGTAAATATTCAAGTATTAGAAAAACCAGCAAAGAGATCGCCAATCGACCGAGCCATATTGGAATAAATATATAAATTATTATAATGTTTACTGAAACCACTCCTTCTTTTTATTTATCGGCTTCCACGGAAAACATAAATAAATAAATATTTGGTACAAATTATTAAGTGCATTAGAAAGTAAAGTAGAGAAAACGGACGGACATATATAAACGAAACCAAATCACTCAGTTTTATTTGTCTCCTCCGCCCCCACAAAATCTTCATCGTCATCAATTTCGTTTCGTTTAGCCTATTCAAATATTTGGCAAACGAACGCAATTGCTCTACTTCGTTCAGCCGAACTTCTTTAAGCTGAGATCGTGTTCTCAGCTAGGCACCCACAGGCAGATACACACCTTAGAAAGCATTGCTTTGATCCAACCATTTGTAGGTGTCCTAGTGGTGCTTGTTCTTCCTTTCGCCAAAAATTTGTCTCCTCTGTCCCCACCAAATCTTCTTTAGCAGTTAATTTAATTTCGCATAGTTTTCGGGAATTGAATTGTTCTCGCAAAATTGTTCTACTTCGTTCTACCGAACAACTCAAGCTGAGATCGAGTCTCAGCTTTCAGCATTCACACGCACATATACACCCATAGGAATCATTGCTTGTTCGAAGCATTTGAACCCTCCGTAGCGGGGTCTTCTTCTTCCTTGTTCCAATTCTGCCGATTGCAGTCGAAGACAGAGAGGAACGAAATATTTTTTGGGTATTGTGAATAGTAAAAATATAAGAAAAAAGAGAGCTTAGTGAAATTTTGGAGCAACAGAAGCTGCATAGAAGACATCAACAACAACTACATACAACAGAAGGCGAAGGAAGAAATTTTGTTTGTAAGCAGAGATCAGCTGTAAGCAGAGAAATAGGAGTGCGCTACAGTCGGCCAATCTGACTGCAACATATACAAATTTTGAAAGTTTTGGTATTTCATTAATTTTGATCAGCCTAAATCAAATATTTAAGCATTTTTATATATTTAGAACACCCTACAGTCCACAATTTCGACCAATACGAAAATTTGTATACATATTATAATATTTTCAATATAATATGTTTTTGGTCAGTTGGCCCTACTCTATTGGTTGGATGTTTAAAGCGGTCCTCCGCTGCCGTTTATGCTTGGCGAAGTCGCCGCAATTAGTGAAATGAAAGATGTTTTCGGTTTTAAAGCCAAAAAGTATCTCTGCTTTATTTCTGAATCGCCAAGGCTTTTATACCCTGGCGACCCTTTCAATTTCTTTTCAATTTTCTTTCAATTACATTCAATTCCTAAAAAATATGCTTACATCTACAATTCTATAATACAAAAATCATTTCTACATTCTGATCAATATTTTATTACCGCTGCCAGAAGGGCATTGGCCGATCGCATTTATTGCCAAAGCCAGGATTCAAATTTCATTCTGCCTCGCGCTGACAGAAATACAAACGAAGGGAAAAGTGACAAAAGCAAACAAACGTTGGTTTACGTACTATTATGCTGCGCTCCTATTCAGGCCAGCAGCGTATGCTATTAATGCAGTTTCAAGTGTTCGCTGCTAGCGGTACTTTTTCGTTTGTGGGCAGGTGCGCTACACTGTAGTATATGCATATACACCACAATATCTATATTAAATAAAAATTATATTTTTGAAATTAAATTTTGGTACATTTTACCAACATTTATAAAAATAAAAATTTAGCTACGATTTTTGATTTTCCCCTTTTTTCGAAATCGTTTACAATGAGCGCGCTACAAAACTTTGTATTGCTGGCGGAAGAGTTTTTGGAATTCGGAAGGGATTTCAACGACACCAGCGAGGAGGAACACACTATTTTCTCAATGGAATTGCAACGAGAGGAGTTTAAGGCCCAATGGCTGAAGCTGAAGGAGGCGTACAACGACGTTTTAAAGGCACTTTAAAGGTTACTTGTGGAGACGACAAAATCGCGATTGATGTCGTCAAATCAAAATTTAAAAGTTGTTACCAGGCATACGTTGCCACTGCAGCACAAATGGGTGAATTCGCTCACAACCTCACTGCACATAACGCGCACAGTTCTCCTGCACAAAGTGCATCTTCGCAGCAATTTGATAATGAGGTGGGCCCAATGTCTGGCCACAATATCAAATTGCCCCCTTGCGACATAGAAGTGTTTCATGGTGATTATACTACTTGGCCTTCATTTCGTGATTTTTCACAGCCTTGTATATCACAAACACGCACCTTACCCCAGTTGAGAAACTTTACTACCTCAACCAAACAAAAGGTGAGGCGAGCGATATAGTAAAAATGTCGCCTTTAACAAACGACGGTTTCACACAGGCGTGGAAAAATCTTTCGGACCGATTCGAAAACAAACGAATTTTGGTCAACAGCCAATTAAAGGTTCTTTTCAACCTACCGGCTATTAATTCCGAATCGGGTAGTGCGTTGCACAAATTGCAGCGTGATATAAACAATTGCATCTCCACATTAAAATTGTATGACATCGATGTCAGCAATTGGGATGCCATTCTTATTTATCTACGTTCATCGCGATTGCCCAATGATACGCTCTCCTTATGGGAGCAAAGCATAGATACAAAATCTGAAATTCCGAAATGGAAAGATTTAGATAATTTTCCAACGAATAGATTTCAAACGTTGGAAACTATTTCGGATTTCAGATCAGCTTCTTCGACTTCAAGCAGATCTACGGAAAATAAGTAATTTTCTACACCTCAACGGGGGTTTCAATCTCACCATGTTTTAGTCAATGAAAATTGTAAATGCTGTCTCTCAGAGCATCCCCTTGGAAATTGTCCTAAATTCTTAGGCATGAGCAATAATGCAAGGTTAGCAGTAGTGCGCCGACACCATATGTGTTTAAATTGTTTTGCACATTCGCACCGTGTTAGGGAGTGTATAAGCAAAATTAGCTGTGCGACCTGTAAGAGGCGCCATAATTCACTTTTACATATGGAAGTTTCGAATCCACCTGCTTCTAATAATCAGGTTGAATCTTCGCGGCCCCCTCAGTTTCCCAATTCAAACCCAAATTCTGTTAACCCTTCCCCTATTACGACAGAAAGTGTTCTTTTAGGTACCGCCATGGTAACCATTTGTCATCTTGATATGGTGTATACAGCGCGAGCGCTTATCGACTCGGGCTCACAATGCAGTTTTATATCGGACATATTACATCGTATATTAAAATTCCCCATCAAAATGTCAACGCTAAAGTTTCCGGTTTGAACAGAGTTGTATCGGTACTAAGGCATTCAATCCCGGGATCCCGAATCCCGAAATCCCGGGATCCCGGAAGTTTTCTCAATCCCGGAAACCCGGGATTTTGAGTTCGTAATCCCGGGATTCAAAAATGGATTTTTTTATGCATTGTTTAAGATATTTTTGACGTTTTTCCACAAAAATACTTTCGTGCATTTACTTTCAATCTAATTGGTAAATTTAAAAAACGCACTTTTGTAGATTTAGTGCAACAAACACAAAAAAATTTACAACATTTATATCAATAACGGTTAAAAACCATTTTTATCGATCTGAATAAAATTTTTTCAATTTAAACATTTTTTTTTGGATAAATGGTTTTGTGTGTTTTTTACTTTTTAATGGATACCAATTTTAATAGTTTTAAACAACAATTGGTGTATCCGTTCCCGCTATAATACTAAAATTACTGAAAGTAATTTTTTCGTGTATAGCATGAAATGGAGCTGGTTGAATCTTATGATTATATTCGGATTCACCGTGCAAAAAAAATAATTTGTTCGATCAATCTAATTTAAAAAGAATTACTTTTTGTTTAATATAAATATAGTATTTAAATATTATTTGTTTTGTGTAATGTAATATTTATAAAATATGTTTTCTTTGTCGAATTAAACTTAAAATATTGTTGCAACAATTTTTTCTTTAATTTTATATTAACTATTGTATTTAATTGGAAAATCCCGAAAATCCCGAACAAATCCCGGGATCCCGGGATTGTAATTTCAAATCCCGAAATCCCGGGATTTTCAAAAACACTTCGGGATTGAATGCCTTAATCGGTACACCCTTAGAAAATGTGCAGCTTTGTCATAGGATCTCCAATAGATTCAAATTTGAGGATCGAGGCAAAGGGTCTCGTTCTACACCAACTCACCGGAAACGTGCCAACACATTCAATTAAGGCATCGGATATTCAGGAATTGGCGGATATTCAGTTAGCGGATGCAAATTTCAACGAAAGTGCAGGAATATATGTTTTAATTCGAGCAGAACTTTATCCAAAAATTCTTCGAGAAGGTGTTCGTCAACAAGTATTGGGATCGCTTATCGCCCAACAAACTGTTTTTGGATGGATTTTTACTGGCCCAATGCCATACAACACTAAATCGGGAGGTAGACCAAGACCGTCTGACCTCGAGAAATATTGCCATCACAATTCTTCGCGCATAAAGTATTATGCTGTTAAAACAATAACAAATCGCCACTCGGAAGTTCGACCTAGACCGTCGGACCTCGAGCAAAATCAACAGCATTCGGGAGTCCGACCTAGATCGTCTGACCTCGAAAGAAATCGCAACAACTCGGGAGTCCGACCGAGATCGTCTGACCTCGAGAGAAATCGAGAACCAGGAGCACGATCGCGACCGGCGAGCAATAATGCAAATCATACGCACTGTACTAACGCTAATCGTCATGGATCGGGAGTTCGACCACGACCGTCGGACCTCGATCAGTACCACGCGTCTCGTCATGTCTGTCGCAGGAATGATCGTCGCCGGAAGCAGCGTCACCAGGATTATCGGCGTCTAGATTGTCGTCACAACGCATATCGTCGTGAGGAGCCTCAACGCGGTGATCTCATAAAGGATGCGCGCTAAAAACTTTGGTACAATGACATTTCTGCACACTGTATTTGGGTGTGTGACTTCAAGTAAAGTTTTTTACAGTATAGGACTGAATTGACCTTTTGACTGAATTTCCATTGTGGAATTGTTTGTTTTTTGTATATGCACTTGTACCATGAGTAAATGCAGCGTGCTGAGTAGGTTAACTATCTTGAAGTTAATTTGCAGTGATGCTGCAAGGCGGGCGGAATGTTTACGCCAAGACCTTACTGTTCTGTGATTTGTATATATATTTAAGTTTGAGATGTAGATGGCTTTTGAGTCACTTGTCAAACTCAATAAGCAGCGACTTCGGCTTCACCGAAGGCGCCAAAGTAAATATTCAAGTATTAGAAAAACCAGCAAAGAGGTAAGATCGCCAATCGACCGAGCCATATTGGAATAAATATATAAATAATTATAACGTTTACTGAAACCACTCCTTCTTTTTATTTATCGGCTTCCACGGGAAAACACTACGAGAACCAGACCCAACTCAAACAGGAACACAAGGTTCCGAAAGAGAAGAGTCCTTTGTCGTTCCAAGTCGTTACTGTAAAATCCAAAAAATCCGGCCTATTTAATTGCTACCGTAGTAAAATCCAGTTTGATAACTTGGCGTGTCTTTGCACCCTGACGCACATACCGACTCGCCTTTGGAAACCATTACTCTGCGTGGTCCTCAAGTTGCTCTTGGCAATGCTCTAACTGTTGTCTATCAGAAGGCCAATTCGGTTAAATCGATCGAAATCAATGCCCCGCACTATATCCATAAGGCCGTAAGGGCGTCAAAATGAAGCAGCTCGAGGAGGAGTGCGCCAATGTTAATGTCAATTGCCTGGATGATAAGTTTTTAAGCTTTATTTAAGTTACAATTAGTACAATAAGAAATTAATTCTTTTATAGTACAACAAATAAAATATAGTATATAATCAACCAATGTATGTATAAATTTAATATAAAATAAAATATAATATAAAAATTAAGAAATTAGGGTTAAAGCTAACAATGAATATATAAGTAATAAAATAATTAAAAGAGATGAAATAAATGTTTGGTTTAGAGTATAAAAATTATTGCGTGGAAAAGTGTTGGGTTATACAATGCTTAAAGTTATTCGTCTTGTCAATAGATTTAATTTTAAGTGGTAATGAATTACAAAGTCTAATGGCGTTAGTGAAGAAAAGTCTTTTCGAATTTAGATAATTGTATTTAGGTACAATTAGGTTACTACTTCTACTTGAGACACTGAAACGAAGCTTATCATAGAGGTACGGTGGACTTTTATATAACATCAACTTATGTAAAAACATGCAGTTTCTCGCATCTAAATAGCAAAACAAGCTACACCCCAAAATTTCTTTATTCTTTTCGCATACATGATCAAAACGTCTTAACTGAAAAACATATCTTGTAGCATTATTGAAAGCCACTTGTAATTTATGTGCTGAACGGGAGTCAAGATTACTGTAACTAAGATCAAGCTAGAGGGCGACCCGGAGCGTGTGGACAAGGCCGTTGCCTACCTGAACGACATCATTCGTAACTACGAGGACAACTATACGTATGTGGTGATGACCGTCAATCCGTCGTACTACAAGCACATCATTGGCAAGGCTGGCTCGAATGTGAAACGCTTGAAGGACGAGCTCAAGGTCAATATCAACATCGAGGAGCGCGAAGGCCAAAACAATATTCGCATTGAGGGTTCCAAGGAGGGCGTGAAACAGGCGCAGCTTGAATTACAAGAAAAAAATTGACAAACTGGAAAATGAAAAGTCGAAGGATGTCATTATCGATCGCCGCCTATATCGGTCGGTCATTGGCGCCAAGGCAGCCAAGGAACAACTTGAGAGTATCATCAAGGATATCGATCAAGTTACCGAAGGCGAAATTGCTGTCGAGCCCAGGCACCACAAGCACTTCGTGGCGAAGCGTGGTGAGATGCTCCATCGAATTTCCGAGGAATGTGGCGGAGTGATGATTTCGTTCCCGCACCCGGGTATCGATTCCGACAAGGACTGCATTGAGGCGGCAAAACAGCGCATCGTCGAGATTGTTGCCGATCAGGAAGTTCAAGTGACCATCGAAGTTGTCATTTCACAACGTCTGCATGGCACCATTATGGGTACACGTAGCTTCAAAGTGCAACACGTCATCTCGGAGTATGATGTGAACATCAAATTCCCCGATCGTGATGCTATTGAGCCGGTGGAGGGTATGTTCAATGGCAGCACCAATGGTGACACCGAGGATAACGTCAGCAACGAGGAACCTGTACGCCAGTGCGACATCATTCGCATTACGGGACGCATCGAGAAGTGCGAGGCCGCTAAACAGGCTCTGCTCGAGTTGATTCCCATCACCGAGGAGATCAGTGTTCCTTACGGTCTGCATCGTACGATTATCGGCCCCAAGGGTGCCAATGTGCGCCAGTTCATGTCTAAGTACGACTTACACATCGAGTGTCTGGCACGCCCGCTCATGTGGTCGACGCTAAGGAAGCTTTACAGGTCATGATCGAGGAGTACGAAGCCGATCGTGCTGATCGCGAGCTACGCTCGTATGTGCTGCAAATCGATGTCGATCCACAATATCACTCGAAGCTTATTGGCCGTCGCGGTGCCGTCATTAATAAGTTGCGTGCCGATCACGATGTCAACATTTCGCTGCCAAAACGTGACGATCCAACGCATCATCACAATCACCGATTACCTGGCCAAGGCCGAGGAAGCCCGCAATGCCATTATGGAGATTGTTGACGATCTCGAGGATTTGCAGCGAAGTAATCGAGGTGGATGCACGTGTCCATTCGCACATTATTGGACATCGCGGACGCACCATTCGCAAGATTATCGAAGATTATAAGGTCGACATCAAATTCCCACAATCTGACGACGACCAAGGCCAATCGAACCCCGATGCTGTCACCATCATTGGCAAGGAGGAAGATGTCGAGAATGCCAGGGAGCTGACCCTCAACATGGCCGAGGATTACATTCGTGATTTCTTGGAGAACTTGCCACCGTCGCCAACACCGCAGGCAACCGTGGGCGCCTTCTTTGTAGGTGGTGCCGAAAACGGTTTCATCATGAAGGATACCCCTTTGGGAAAAGGCGAACTTGAAAGGACGCACTCCTGCACCCAATACTCAATCGCAAGAAGATTTCACAGACTTTGCAGCTGGTGGACCAGCGCCAGTTTCGGCCCCAATAACATCGGCTTGAGGTCCGAAGAACTAAACAAAAAAAAAACAAACAAAAAATTCAAAAAAAAAAATAGCAAACATAGAAATGCATGCCAGGAATCGTTGTCGAAGTAGGTGTCAAACTGAAGGTTGTCTATAGTTTAGGTACTGTCTTGTAGGAACATATTAAAAATTACAAAAAGACATTTTATTCTCAATTGGAGCGTGATCGAAACGATCACCATCTGAAGGCATTTAAATTCAAAGAATTAATTGTGCGCGTGCTCGCATTCTTATTTTTGTTCTTTTCTCTCACGCTGAACCGTACCGTACCGTACCGTAAATTATAATTTTGACACTTGTTTCGAGCTATTCTCCGCAGCATGCACGCAAAAATGCCAACATAATATTACTAAATGTTTTTGTTTTCCTTTCGGATACTGTACGAAATAGTTGAGGCGGCAATTTGAAATCAAATTGAAAAGGTCGTCGTAGTAATTCGGTTGAAAATTTTTCTTTTTTTTTTTATATACAACAAATATGTATTTATACATATAAATTATATATTTTGCATTATACATTATATAAAAAGAATATGCTTGAACATTAATATTATGATTTTACTTTTGTATTTCCCTCTCTTTTGAATGCTTTTAATTCTTTGTGCAATTTTTTTTCGATTATGGATATGTTGGAACGTTTGATTGATTTGTTATTTGTCACACAATATACACACTAGGGATGTCAATTTTCTAGACCTTTACCAATCCCGGGATTTTCGGGATTCAAAAATGCAATCCCGGGATTAGTCCCGGGATTTGGATTTTTTTCAATTCAGCCAAAATTCAGTATAAAAATGTTATATTACATCGAATTGAATTGCTTTTAATATACCCATACTATAATATTTTTGAAATTGCGCAAATAATCTAACAATATTCAAGGTTTTTATTGGATTATTATACCCCCACACTCACTGTGGCAGGGTATACTAACTTTGTCACAACGTTTGTAACGCCCATAACGAGGCGTGTCCGGTATGGAAAAGTATATATATTCTTGATCAGTATCACCTCCTGAGTCGATTTAGCGATGACCGTCTGTCTGTCCGTCCGTCCGCACGATAGCGGTCGCAGTTTTGGAGATATCGACTTGAAACTTTGGGTACATGTTTTTCTCGTGAATACTGAGATCAAGTTCGAGAATCAGCCAAATCGGACAAAAACTGGGCGTGGCACCAAATACACCGAAAAAAAAGGTAAAAATTGTTTAAGTCTTTTTTATTGTTGTATTCGATTGGAAATGTTTAGAAACGTATTTTTGACATGGTCCGAGGTTCCGAAGCCACATATATAAGGGTCTAAATGGGGTCTTGAGACCAATTTTTTTATGTTCGAGGTACTTCTTCCTACTGTGTGGGGGTATTTCAGCTTCGGTATAGCCGAAGATAGTCCACTCTCTAGTTTTTAAATTATATTTATCACACCTATGATTTGGAATATTAGAAAAAAGTTTGAATAACTTTAAAATATGTAGAATAAAATACTAATTGGAATCGATTTCGTCTTTGGAATCTTGGGTTTCCGGTCAGAATAAGATCATTTAAAAAATTAGTCGTTTGATCCACATTTCTCGAACAACTCTTGACCTGAACATTTTGTCGAACATTTTAATATACGGAATTGGAATTTGTATTTCATGTCCCGAACGATGTTCGATGTATTTTTTGATCCGATTTCCATTTAAACAAAATGGATTTGAGTGCTTTATAGTCTACTAATTCGCAAACAGTTTGGAACTATTTTTTGCTTAAATTTGTTGACGTAATGAAAATATGCCTAAACTGCCTTCACGCATTGGTACAAGTTTCTGCATAGCGTATTGCATATTATTTTATGTATAACTCATATAGTTTATGTAAGAGTATATCAATAAACCTTTCGCCAATTTTATTTAATTTTTTTCTTTAAAACAAAATAAATAATTTTTCCAAACCAATAAAATCAAATGACATGAAATTTCCAAAAAATATCCGGCTTTTCGAAGTTTTTTCCTGAATGCTTTCAACATTTTTTGGATGAAAAACTGTGGTCCTTGCTAAAACTAAACCATTCAGAAAGAAATTATTCATGATAGAAAAATTTTTTCTAAACAGATAGAATTTAATTAACTAATTCTTTCCCAATATAAAAGGCATACTTTTGAAAAAGTTGCTCATTAAACTTATCCCAAAAATCCCGGGATTAGTCAGTGCAAATCCCGGGATTTTCGGGACTAACAAAGAAGCGGGATCCCGGGATTGACACGCCTAATACACACATATATATTTTGAAATTTATCAACAATTAAATGAATAATTATGCAAAGTATTAGAAAAACCAGCAAAGAGGTAAGATCGCCAATCGACCGAGCCATATTGGAATAAATATATAAATTATTATAATGTTTACTGAAACCACTCCTTCTTTTTATTTATCGGCTTCCACGGAAAACATAAATAAATAAATATTTGGTACAAATTATTAAGTGCATTAGAAAGTAAAGTAGAGAAAACGGACGGACATATATAAACGAAACCAAATCACTCAGTTTTATTTGTCTCCTCCGCCCCCACAAAATCTTCATCGTCATCAATTTCGTTTCGTTTAGCCTATTCAAATATTTGGCAAACGAACGCAATTGCTCTACTTCGTTCAGCCGAACTTCTTTAAGCTGAGATCGTGTTCTCAGCTAGGCACCCACAGGCAGATACACACCTTAGAAAGCATTGCTTTGATCCAACCATTTGTAGGTGTCCTAGTGGTGCTTGTTCTTCCTTTCGCCAAAAATTTGTCTCCTCTGTCCCCACCAAATCTTCTTTAGCAGTTAATTTAATTTCGCATAGTTTTCGGGAATTGAATTGTTCTCGCAAAATTGTTCTACTTCGTTCTACCGAACAACTCAAGCTGAGATCGAGTCTCAGCTTTCAGCATTCACACGCACATATACACCCATAGGAATCATTGCTTGTTCGAAGCATTTGAACCCTCCGTAGCGGGGTCTTCTTCTTCCTTGTTCCAATTCTGCCGATTGCAGTCGAAGACAGAGAGGAACGAAATATTTTTTGGGTATTGTGAATAGTAAAAATATAAGAAAAAAGAGAGCTTAGTGAAATTTTGGAGCAACAGAAGCTGCATAGAAGACATCAACAACAACTACATAGAACAGAAGGCGAAGGAAGAAATTTTGTTTGTAAGCAGAGATCAGCTGTAAGCAGAGAAATAGGAGTGCGCTACAGTCGGCCAATCTGACTGCAACATATACAAATTTTGAAAGTTTTGGTATTTCATTAATTTTGATCAGCCTAAATCAAATATTTAAGCATTTTTTATATTTAGAACACCCTACAGTCCACAATTTCGACCAATACGAAAATTTGTATACATATTATAATATTTTCAATATAATATGTTTTTGGTCAGTTGGCCCTACTCTATTGGTTGGATGTTTAAAGCGGTCCTCCGCTGCCGTTTATGCTTGGCGAAGTCGCCGCAATTAGTGAAATGAAAGATGTTTTCGGTTTTAAAGCCAAAAAGTATCTCTGCTTTATTTCTGAATCGCCAAGGCTTTTATACCCTGGCGACCCTTTCAATTTCTTTTCAATTTTCTTTCAATTACATTCAATTCCTAAAAAATATGCTTACATCTACAATTCTATAATACATAAATCATTTCTACATTCTGATCAATATTTTATTACCGCTGCCAGAAGGGCATTGGCCGATCGCATTTATTGCCAAAGCCAGGATTCAAATTTCATTCTGCCTCGCGCTGACAGAAATACAAACGAAGGGAAAAGTGACAAAAGCAAACAAACGTTGGTTTACGTACTATTATGCTGCGCTCCTATTCAGGCCAGCAGCGTATGCTATTAATGCAGTTTCAAGTGTTCGCTGCTAGCGGTACTTTTTCGTTTGTGGGCAGGTGCGCTACACTGTAGTATATGCATATACACCACAATATCTATATTAAATAAAAATTATATTTTTGAAATTAAATTTTGGTACATTTTACCAACATTTATAAAAATAAAAATTTAGCTACGATTTTTGATTTTCCCCTTTTTTCGAAATCGTTTACAATGAGCGCGCTACAAAACTTTGTATTGCTGGCGGAAGAGTTTTTGGAATTCGGAAGGGATTTCAACGACACCAGCGAGGAGGAACACACTATTTTCTCAATGGAATTGCAACGAGAGGAGTTTAAGGCCCAATGGCTGAAGCTGAAGGAGGCGTACAACGACGTTTTAAAGGCACTTTAAAGGTTACTTGTGTAGACGACAAAATCGCGATTGATGTCGTCAAATCAAAATTTAAAAGTTGTTACCAGGCATACGTTGCCACTGCAGCACAAATGGGTGAATTCGCTCACAACCTCACTGCACATAACGCGCACAGTTCTCCTGCACAAAGTGCATCTTCGCAGCAATTTGATAATGAGGTGGGCCCAATGTCTGGCCACAATATCAAATTGCCCCCTTGCGACATAGAAGTGTTTCATGGTAATTATACTACTTGACCTTCATTTCGTGACTTATTCACAGCCTTGTATATCACAAACACGCACCTTACCCCAGTTGAGAAACTTTACTACCTCAACCAGAAGACAAAAGGTGAGGCGAGCGATATAGTAAAAATGTCGCCTTTAACAAACGACGGTTTCACACAGGCGTGGAAAAATTTTTCGGACCGATTCGAAAACAAACGAATTTTGGTCAACAGCCAATTAAAGGTTATTTTCAACCTACCTATTAATTCCGAACCGGGTAGTGCGTTGCACAAATTGCAGCGTGATATCAACAATTGCATCTCCACATTAAAATTGTATGACATCGATGTCAGCAATTGGGATGCAATTCTTATTTATCTATGTTCAACCCGATTGCCCATTGATACGCTCTCCTTATGGGAGCAAAGCATAGATACAAAATCTGAAATTCCGAAATGGAAAGATTTAGATAATTTTCTAACGAATAGATTTCAAACGTTGGAAACTATTTCGGATTTCAGATCAGCTTCTTCGACTTCAAGCAGATCTACGGAAAAGAAGTCATTTTCTATACCTCAACGGGGGTTTCAATCTCACCATGTTTTAGTCAATGAAAATTGTAAATGCTGTCTCTCAGAAGAGCATCCCCTTGGAAATTGTCCCAAATTCTTAGGCATGAGCAATTATGCAAGGTTAGCAGTAGTGCGCCGACACCATATGTGTTTAAATTGTTTTGCACATTCGCACCGTGTTAGGGAGTGTATAAGCAAAATTATCTGTGCGACCTGTAAGAGGCGCCATAATTCACTTTTACATAGGGAAGTTTCGAATCCACCTGCTTCAAATAAGCAGGTTGAATCTTCGCGGCCCCCTCAGTTTCCCAATTCAAACCCAAACTCTGTTAACCCTTCCCCTATTACGACAGAAAGTGTTCTTTTAGGTACCGCCATGGTGACCATTTGTCATCTTGATATAGTGTATACAGCGCGAGCGCTTATCGACTCGGGCTCAGAATGCAGTTTTACATCGGACAGATTACATCGTATATTAAAACTTCCACATCAAAATGTTAAGGCTAAAGCTTCTGGTTTGAACAAAGTTGTATCGGTACACCCTCAGAAAATGTGCAGCTTTGTCATTGGATCTCCAATATATTCGAATTTAAGGATCGAGGCAAAGGGTCGCATTCTACCTCAGCTCACCGGAAATGTGCCAGCACATTCAATTAATGCATCGGTTATTCAGGAATTGCCGGATGTACAGTTAGCGGATGCAAATTTTTACAAAAGTGCAAGAATATATGTTTTAATTGGAGCAGAACTTTATCCGAAAATTCTTCGAGAAATAGTTCGTCTAAAGGTATTGGGATCGCTTATCGCCCAACAAACTGTTTTTGGATGGATTTTCACTGGCTCAATGCCACAGAACGCTAGATCGGTAGTTCAACCTCGACCGTCTGACCTCGATCGAAATTCACACAACACCTCGGGAGTTCGACCAAGACCGCCGGACCTCGAGAAACAGTGCCATCACAATGTATCGCCCATAAAGCCGTCTTCTGTTACCACAATAACGAGTCGCCACTCGGGAGTTCGACCTCGACCGTCGGACCTCGATCGAAATTTACGCAGCACCTCGGGAGGCCGACCTAGACCGTCTGACCTCGAGAAATATTGCCATCACAATTCTTCGCGCATAAAGTATTATGCTGTTAAAACAATAACAAATCGCCACTCGGGAGTTCGCTATAATAATTTATATATTTATTCCAATATGGCTCGGTCGATTGGCGATCTTACCTCTTTGCTGGTTTTTCTAATACTTGAATATTTACTTTGGCGCCTTCGGTGAAGCCGTAGTCGCTGCTTATTGAGCTTATTGAATCACAGAACAGAGGCCTCTTGGCGTAAACATTCTGCCCGCCTTGCAGCATCACTGCAAATTAACTTAAAGATAGTTAACCTACTCAGTACGCTGCATTTACTCATGGTACAAGTGCATATACAAAAAACAAACAATTCCACAATGGAAATTCAGTCAAAAGGTCACTTCAGCCCCATACTGTAAAAAACCTTACTTGAAGTCACACACCCAAATACAGTGTGCAGAAATGTCATTGTACCAAAGTTTTTAGCGCGCATGCTTTATGAGATCACCGCGTTGAGGCTCCTCACGATGATATCCGTTGTGACGACAATCCAGACGCCGATAATCCTGGTGACGCTGCTTCCGGCGACGATCATTCCTGCGACAGACATGACGAGGCGCGTGGTACTGATCGAGGTCCGACGGTCGTGGTCGAACTCCCGATCCTTGACGATTAGCGTTAGTACGGTGCGTATGATTTGCATTATTGCTCGCCGGTCGCGATCGTGCTCCTGGTTCTCGATTTGTGTCGAGGTCCGACGGTCTTGGTCGAACTCCCGAACGATGATGATTTTTCTCGAGGTCAGACGATCTAGGTCGGACACCCGAGTTGTTGCGATTTCTCTCGAGGTCAGACGATCTCGGTCGGACTCCGGAGTTGTTGCGATTTCTTTCGAGGTCAGACGATCTTATTCGGACTCCCGAGTTGTTGCGATGTCTTTCGAGGTAGACGATCTAGTTCGGACTACCGAATGCTGTTGATTTTGCTCGAGGTCCGACGGTCTAGGTCGAACTCCCGAGTGGCGATTTGTTATTGTTTTAACAGCATAATACTTTATGAGCGAAGAATTGTGATGGCAATATTTCTCAAGGTCAGACGGTCTAGGTCGGACTCCCAAGGTGCTGCGTAAATTTCGATCTACGTCCGACGGTCGAGGTCTAACTCCTGATTTAGCGTTGTGTGGCATTGGGCCAGTAAAAACCATCCAAAATCAGTTTGTTGGGCGATAAGCGATCCCAATACTTTGGATAAAGTTCTGCTCCAATTAAAACATCTATTCCTGCACTTTTGCTGAAATTTGCATCCGCTAACTGTATATCCGCCAATTCCTGAATATCCGATGCCTTAATTGAATGTGTTGGCACGTTTCCGGTGAGTTGGGGTAGAACGAGACCCTTTGCCTCGATCCTTAAATTTGAATCTATTGGAGATCCTATGACAAAGCTGCACATTTTCTGAGGGTGTACCGATACAACTCTGATCAAACCGGAAACTTTAGCGTTGACATTTGGATGGGGAATTTTAATATACGATGTAATATGTCCGATATAAAACTGCATTGTGAGCCCGAGTCGATAAGCGCTCGCGCTGTATACACCATATCAAGATGACAAATGGTCACCATGGCGGTACCTAAAAGAACACTTTCTGTCATAATAGGCGAATTGTTAACAGAGTTTGGGTTTGAATTGGGAAACTGAGGGGGCGCGAAGATTCAACCTGATTATTAGAAGCAGGTGGATTCGAAACTTCCATATGTAAAAGTGAATTATGGCGCCTCTTACAGGTCGCAGAGCTAATTTTGCTTATACACTCCCTAACACGGTGCGAATGTGCAAAACAATTTAAACACAAATGGTGTAGGCGCACTACTGCTAACCTTGCATTATTGCTCATGCCTAAGAATTTAGGACAATTTCCAAGGGGATGCTCTGAGAGACAGCATTTACAATTTTCATTGACTAAAACATGGTGAGATTGAAACCCCCGTTGAGGTGTAGAAAATGACTAATTTTCCGTAGATCTGTTTGAAGTCGAAGAAGCTGATCTGAAATACGAAATAGTTTCCAACGTTTGAACTCTATTCGTTAGAAAATTATCTAAATCTTTCCATTTCGGAATTTCAGATTTTGTATCTATGCTTTGCTCCCATAAGGAGAGTGGGCAATCGGGTTGAACATAGATAAATAAGAATTGCATCCCAATTGCAGACATCCATATCATACAATTTTATTGTGGAGATGCAATTGTTGATATCACGCTGCAATTTGTGCAACGCACTACCCGATTCGGATTTAATAGCCGGTAGGTTGAAAATAACCTTTATTGGCTGTTGACCCAAATTCGTTTGTTTTCGAATCGGTCCGAAAGATTTTTCCACGCCTGTGTGAAACCGTCGTTTGTTAAAGGGGACATTTTTACTATATCGCTCGCCTCACCTTTTGTCTTCTGGTTGAGGTAGTAAAGTTTCTCAACTGGAGTAAGGCGAGTGTTTGTGATATACCAAGCTGTGAATAAGTCACGAAATGAAGGCCAAGTAGTAATCACCATGAACAATTCTATGTCGCAAGGGGGCAATTTGATATTGTGGCCAGACATTGGGCCCATCTCATTATCAAATTGCTGCGAAGATGCACTTTGTGCAGGAGAACTGTGCGCCCATTTGTGCTGCAGTGGCAACGTATGCCTAGTAACAACTTTTAAATTTTGATTTGACGACATCAATCGCGATTTTGTCGTCTCCACAAGTTACCTTAACTGCCTTTAAACCGTCGTTGTACGCCTCTTTCAGCTTCAGCCATTGGGCCTTAAACTCCTCTCGTTGCAATTCCATTGAGAAAATAGTGTGTTCCTCCTCGCTGGTGTCGTTGAAATCCCTTCCGAATTCCAAAAACTATTCCGCCAGCAATACGAAGTTTTGAAGCGCGCTCATTGTGAACGATTTCGAAAAAAGAGGTCACACAGGGGAAAATCAAAAATCGTAGCTAAATTTTTATTTTTATAAATGTTGGTAAAATGTACCAAAATACGCGAAAAACTCCTAGCAAACAATGAAACCACTTTATATTTTTTGTTCCTTGAACAATTTTGTATTTAAATTACAATTTAATTTCAAAAATATAATTTTTATTTAATATAGATATGTATACAAATTTTCGTATTGGTCGAAATTGTGGACTGTAGGGTGTTCTAAATATATAAAAATGCTTAAATATTTGATTTAGGCTGATCAAAATTAATGAAATAATAAAACTTTCAAAATTTGTATATGTTGCAGTCAGATTGGCCGACTGTAGCGCACTCCTATTTCTCTGCTTACAGCTGATCTCTGCTTACAAACAAAATTTCTTCCTTCGCCTTCTGTTGTATGTAGTTGTTGTTGATGTCTTCTATGCAGCTTCTGTTGCTCCAAAATTTCACTAAGCTCTCTTTTTTCTTATATTTTTACTATTCACAATACCCAAAAAATATTTCGTTCCTCTCTGTCTTCGACTGCAATCGGCAGAATTGGAACAAGGAAGAAGAAGACCCCGCTACGGAGGGTTCAAATGCTTCGAACAAGCAATGATTCCTATGGGTGTATATGTGCGTGTGAATGCTGAAAGCTGAGACTCGATCTCAGCTTGAGTAGTTCGGTAGAACGAAGTAGAACAATTTTGCGAGAACAATTCAATTCCCGAAAACTATGCGAAATTAAATTAATTGCTAAAGAAGATTTTGTGGGGACGTGGGAGTGAAATATTTGGCGAAAGGAAGAACAAGCATGACTAGGACACCTAAAAATGGTTTGATCAAAACAATGCTTTCTAAGGTGTGTATCTGGCAGTGGGGTCTGAGCTGAGAACACGATCTCAGCTGAATGAAATTCGGCAGAACGAAGTAGAGCAATTGCGTTCGTTAGCCAAATATTTGAAAAGGCTAAACGAAACGAAATTGATGACGATGAAGATTTTGTGGGGGCGGAGGAGACAAATAAAACTGAGTGATTCGGTTTCGTTTATATATGTCCGTCCGATTTCTCTACTTTACTTTCTAATGCAGTTAATAATTTGTACCAAATATTTATTTGAGTAAATGCAACATACTTTTGAATCCTAATAAGCGCGATTATTATGGTGCCGATGATGATAATGAGGCTGTTGAGATGAGACAGGGGCTGATGTGGAGTGCTGATTATGATGATGATGATGAGGATCAGGAGTTCGACCACGACCGTCAGACCTCGATCAGTACCACGCGTCTCGTCATGTCTGTCGGAATCGTTGAGGCTTTTGCCATTTTATGTTTTCGCCGAAGCATCAAAAACAACTCTAACCTTAGTCGTAATACTGCTCTCACGAACCACCGCTTGATGAGGAAGATAATATTTTCCACGCAGATTGTCGTTGACTTCTTCCATATGACCGAGGTGTTGGTACTCCCGCATGAATTTAACATATTCCGTTTTTAATGCATTATTTGCTTGTAACTTTTTCTCTAAATTCAGGAATCTCGCCATTGCTTGCTTTCGAGAATCTCCGAGGGCGTTGTCTTCTTTAAACGGCAAGTTAACGATGAATCTGCCATCTCTATCTGGTTTCGTTGTAGCTTTGTATTGCCGTAGACATAAATCATCATCATCTGAAGGAATAACCGAATCATTTATCTCCTCCAACTCCCAAAATCGCTCCAACCCAGTTGTTACGGCTGCTGTTAATTGTTTACTCCTACTTTCTACCTTGAGTACTCCGGATAATATCCACCCAAGCTTTGTAGATAGACCCAGGATTTTATCCAATTTCAATATGCCTTCCTCTAAGATCTCGGGATACAAGTCGCCGCCGATAACTATATCAATTCGGTCTGATTTGTTAAAATTAGGATCGGCCAACGTATGATTTTTCAACTGATTGATATCATACCTAAATGATGTGTCGGGATGCGCCTTGGCCAGCTTTGGCAATACTAATGCCTCAATTACGAACAATTCGTCGCTCATAAACCTTGGTCGGATTTCCAAATTTACTTTTGACTTTGCTACTCCAACCACCGTGCTTCCAAGACCAAATTCACCTTCTTCTTTGGTAAATTCAATATTTGCGCAGATCCTTCTGACAATGCGGTTTTTTGTGACTCTTGGTCAATTAGTGCTCTCAAGGTCAGAAATTCTCCATGCGCTGTTTTTACTCGTACCTGTGCCGTTGCCAAAAGTACAGCCGGTGATGCATCGTCCTTTGTCATCATTGAAGTCGCTGACTCCTGCCTTGGTTCATTTTTTGTTTTATTTAAACCATACGTTGTTTCCCAATGCAGCAGAATGCGATGATTGTTACCACACTTTTTGCATTTGGAAGCTCCATTACTGCATTTCTTGTCTATCTTATTGTATAGACATACATAACACGCATTGCTTTTCTTTGCCCAGCTGTGTCTATCTGCCACTGATAGCGCAAGGAATTTCCTGCAATTGTTCACACTATGTCCTACTGTGTTACAATATGCGCAGCTTAGTTGTCCCGTATAAAACGAATTTGTAGATTGTTGATTGCTTCTTTGCCTACTACTTCCACTATTTCCAATCATCTTCTTTCCTGTTACAGCTTCTAACGCTTGATACTGCAGCTCAAAAAACTGCATCACATCGCTCAGAGTCTGTATCTCCCTAGTTCTGCTCATATAACCGCAGCCCGTCTATGTCCAGCTTTCTTATGATGATACGAGCAATTAGTGGCTCCGCATCATCCAATTTGATATTCATCCCTTTCAGAGCATGAACACATTCATTTGTTCTATCGAGAAGCTGCTTTATACTCGATGCTGCCTCGCTGTTGACTTCTGGCTGGTCCAACATTTTGTCCACCAACTTTGTAAACAGCAACCGACGGTTAGCGTACCGATGTGTTAACATTTCCCACGCTGCATCATAACTTGCATCAACAACATTGAAATGTTGAATTAGCCTTCCAGCTTCTCCCTTTACTAATGACTTCAATCGGTACATTTTTTCAACATTTGAATAATGGCAGACCTCATGTACCAATTTTTTGAATATATCGTAAAAAGAGGACAATTCGTTTATATCCCCAAAAAATGTTGGGATTTTGATATCCTCCAGCTTAAGAGTTGCTGACCTTTTCACTATCTCCAGTGACTGCATCTTCTTTGCTAAGTCCATTGAAGCATCGTTATACAACCTGTCCACTTGGTCTTTTTGCTCTTCTACATCGTCATCGTCCTCTCCCATATCAAATGTCAATTTTGTATAAATTGCATTTCTGAGTTGCATTTTCTGCTCCCAACAAGATTTTCTGCATTCCAATTCCGCTCTGCCGGCATCATCTTCTATGCCTTCATCCAACAATAATTTCATGTTGTTCACTTGACGGAAAAATTTTCTTATCAGAATGTCTGCCGGCTTGACTTCCAGATGTTCCCTCTTGTGCCCTTCTTGCCGCTGTGTGCTCTTAGCCCCTGCTTCTTGCCGAGGACCTTCACTAGACCCAGCTGCCTCAGTTACCTGCTTCGGCATAGTAAGGTCGACATCTGCATTTTTTATGTGTGTACGAATTCCCTATACTATTTTTTCAATCTCTTCGAAATATCTGCTCTCAAAATAACTTTCATCTGTTATTCCCATCGACAGCAGTTTCAAGTTGATCCTCTGGAACTCATCCCAGATTTTTTCCAAGTGGGAAGTTGTCAAATCCAACGTAGTTTGACGCAGCTTTTTTTTGCTGCACCTTATCATTCATGACGATGATAATTTTGCCAATCTGCTTTTAGCGTTCCAACAATTTTCGCTTTTCATTCGACATTTTGTATTCGAAAATAAAAACTTGTATTAGTTAACTGCATACAACCGCTGTTTAAGCCTCGGTTACGCTTATCTCACTGTTTAGAGCGTGAGAAACGCCACTTATTTAAAATTTTAAAATTTCGTTAGCACTTTAGCGAGTTAGACAATTTTAAAAATGCTACAACGACTGTGTTTCCAATTTCACTAGCTCGTTTCCTCGAAGGACCAATGCACGAACTGATGTTCGCGTCGTTTGAGTATTTGTAAGGTACTGATTTTATTTTAATAAAACACCTAAATATATAGGCACAAAAAATCTCTTAAAACTAGAAAAAATTAGAATGTTATCAGCAGAGGCACGATAAGCGTTCCCCGCACAGGCTATAAACTATTTATTACTTGTGTGTGTACTTTTCTTAATAGCGACAATAATAGAATACATTAGAATTGTAAATGGCCACACAGCCTCAACTCAAACTGAGTGTTACTAAACATAGATTATGATGTGTGAGACACATCTTCTGTTTGTCATTTTTTATTACTAGAGATAATTATAGATAGTATTAGAAATGTAAATTACCACATGTACAAGTGTCATATTTGAACAACGTATGATGTAAGTCTCAAAAATAACTTAAAACTTCTATTACACCGTTCGACACCAAAAAATTAACCGTTTAAATCGCATTTTTTCATTTTTCATTGAATAGGATTTTTTATTCATCTCGCCAGACTAAATCAAACTCTTATCATTTTCTAAATTTTACTACAATGAAAAAATATTTTAGCAGAAAATAGAACTCTCTGGCATTTTTGTCTCTATATTATGCATTTTTTCAAACAATGTTTCGAGTCTAGCGTGATGAGTTTACATCCTATCGTAAAAAGTTTACATGTTTTTAATGGTATGGTTTTCCTCTATCAAATGCATATTTAAATATTGGGAACTCTTATGTGAAAGTTAATACCCTATTCCACTTTAGCTTTAAATTCATCCATAGTGGAGTCAGCGAATTACAATATACATAAAGAATCTACATAGAAGGTTCTGGAAAATTCCATATTAATAAAGAAATAAGGAGAAGCTTCCAGAAACCTTTAATTTCACAACGACGCTTCTCCATTTCATCATCTTTTTTGTCTTTGGTGAAGAACATAGAAATTGGTATTGCAAGTAACTTAATACTTATGAATATAAGTCAGCAGATTATAATACTGAGTTTTCGTAAAATAATGTTTGTATTTATCGAATTAAATCGTTTTTTTTCGAAACCCCGAAAATACCAAGGAATACAAAATTTTTGCATAGGAAAAATGCAACATGCAAATATGCGATTGAAACTGTTTTAAGAATTGATCCAGAAAAACTGGGAGACACGAGTACTTTTTTTAACCCCCTCTAACAGAATCTATTCGTCCCGATCACGTGCATTACCAAAGTTTGATATTTGTCGAACGGTGTTATACAACGTTTTGGACGATTTCATGATAATTACAGTACACTAGTTGAATACCCCGGCATTGCTCGGACATATACTTACTTTGTACAAACATTTTTTTTTAAATCAAAATTTGTTTGTTTGGTTTTTGTGTAATGCTTGACCATTGTCCAATTTTACTCATTGAATTGCACTTTTGGAATAAGAACCATGTGTGCTGGAAAGTATCCCAGATATATTTTGAAGTAATACTTAAATTGTATGAGTGCTTAAGTTTAGTAACATTTTGGTATTATTATTATAAATTTATTTAGCAATAAATTACATTATATTTTAATTTAACAAATTACCAAAAAAAGTTCAAGAGATTTGATTGTTGATCTTATATAATTATGCCACGCTGAACACGATGGCGTCCTCAGTTTTTTTCCAGCACGTCATAATTTTATTGATGTCGAAAGTGCATTTTAACAAAATATAAATACAAATTATATTGTACCGACCAATTTCTTTTACCGTATCGATTATAATTATCAATAAGTATCGAATTTATGCATTAGTAAGCAACACAGATTGTCGTAGTACAGAATGCTATCGCATTCGAATATTTGCATAATACATAACAATACCTTAAAGCACAATCAACCTATGTCCGTTTTCATGAAATTATCGAGTTTTTGTCATTTTTGGATTCCTGAGTACAGGCTATAGTGGTTTGTGGGAATCGTAATGAAAGTAATTGAAAAAAGAGGGAAAAAAAATCAATTTCCATACAAAACATACCAATTTTAAAACTTATTTTTCATTTTCTAGAGGTTTGAAAAAATGGACATAGGATGGTTGTGCTTAAAGGTATCGATAAGAGAGAATTTGCACTAAACTGGTGTAGATAGCTGACTCAAGTACATTCACTGATATCAAGAGACAAAATATATGAAAAAGTACATTCGCAGTTCGTATTTTTCTGTTAAACTAATATAAAATTCAATGCTTGCTATTGAACTTAAAACACATTGCAGAGATAGGATACTGGCAATATAGAAGTATTACATATATGGTGTTATACAACATTTTGGACGATTTCATGAAAATTACAGTACAAAACCAAACCTTATTTTAAAGTTGGAATTTGATGATTTGAAATTTTTATGAACAATTTTTTTTAATTCAAATATGAAATAAATATTTGAGAATTGAAGGAATTGGATCAAATCAAAACTTGATTTATTACACGCAAAAATGGCACACACTTTGTAGTCTTAGATTTTAAATTCATTTTTTGATTTGAAATCGAATCAAAAAATTACTTGTAGTTTGATACAAAAATTTATTTTTTAGATTTGAAAATGGAACTCTTGCAAAAGGGCAAATATAGCCGTGTCAATGCTTTTTATAATTTTCGGAACAAAAGAATAATAAAAGCCTATACTATTTTTGTTTTTATCGTAGTATATAAGGATTTTGGCAATTTTTGAATGCAACACAGGGACGTAACCAGGAATAAATTTCGGGGGAGGGTTTTCATAAAAATTTTTTTACTTATACTGAGAAAAAAACTAGAAAATGCAAACCAAATTAAAGTCAACAACAGATCGTTTTTTTCAAAATAAATCTTTTGATTTTTTATAAAAAAAAGTAGATTAAAAAAATTTGGAAAAAACCCGAAGGGGAGTTTTATGAAAAAATCGACGTATTGTGTTCATATTAGGGCTTTCGATCCCGAAGGCTTTTCGCAATCCCGGGATTTTCGGGATTGAAAATTGCAATCCCGGGATTTTTCGGGATTTGTTACTTTTACAAGCAAAATGCATTTTAAAAAAATAAAAAAAGGTTTTTTATATGTTTTATTGGAAAACTGATAGTTTTAGCTTAAATAAATAAACATAAACATTAATTTCAATTTATTAAAGGTACAAATATATGAATTTTTTTATTTTCAGTATTTGAGTTTCCGTTTCTTTAGGAAAAACACAATCCAATTTAAAATATGCTTGAATAAGGTTTCTGAAATTACTTTTGCATCAGTTTTCAGTTTTACCTAATTATTTTTATTAAGAAATTGTTTTTTGTGCGTTCGCTTAGACTGAAAATAGCAATTTTCTTCTGAAATAAATATAAATTAATTTTTTCTTACAGAAAAAATTTCAAGCACAAACAATTTTATTCAAAATTTTTTTAATAAATTAAAAATTTTTATGTTTTGAGTTTTCTAACTAACTTTTTTTTCATTTTGGGGTTGTCTAAATGTTGTCAAAAACTATTTTTCTGCTTACACGATTTTTTTTATATTTTATGAGCGATGAAAAGTTGTATTATTCTTGTAGTAAACTTTTTTAATGGACTAATTTATTTAAAATGTAGTCCCGAAAATCCCGGGATTTAGGAAAAAATATCCCGGGATTTTCGGAACTGAAAATGGACCGAAAGCCCTAGTTCATATATACCCTGAAGCCCTCCAAACCCCCTTTTGGCGTTACCACCATTCAATTCGAAATCTGGAATGGTTTGATATATGTGAGGAGTTACGTAGTAACTTTTAGGATTTCAGAACCGATTTTGATATTAAAGAAATCATGCGAAATAGAAAGCAAAGAAATAATGAATCATTTGTAAAATATTTAGAAAACGTCATATCGATAAGTGATAGTTTACGAACACCTTTACCTGAACAGGAATTGGTTGCAACACTAATTCGAAATTTGCGTCCAGAAGTTAGACTCGAACTTCTGCATTTCTGAACTACGGCAAAGTTGTCGTCGTCGCGAACATTTTTTTCAAACCGTGCAAAATTCTTTTAATTTTTTAAGACCTTTTAATTTACCAAGAAGACAAATTTCGGAAGTAGAGCATACAAACATTGAGTGTGAAGATAAGCAGCATGTGCAATTCAGAATGCAACTTCCAATCAGAATGTCACTGAGAAAACGTGCCGGAACTGTGATGAATCTGGGCACCGGTATAAAGATTGTCTCAAACCTCGTCGTGTTTTTTTGTTATGGATGCGGCAGACATCCCAAGCCTCAACAAAGAAACAATTGAACTCAAACATAATACAAATTCTTAAAAATTCAAATATGACTAAAACACCTGATTTAATAAATTTACACCCGATTCGACCTTTACATGAGCGCATGCAAAAATATGAGGAAATTCGTTCCAAAATTTTTTCGAATTCTCGTTCTTCCTCGCGATCTAAGGCATTTTGGAGCATCAATAAGTTGTATTGGGGGAAAATTAGCAAGCGAAATACAAAATAAAATTTATAAAATAAAATGTCTCAAATCATGCGTTCGTACTGCAGATGGAGCTAAACAAGATGTGATAGGTGTTATTAGTTTAGAGGTCACATATCAGCAAAACACAAAATTAGTAGAATTTTATATCACACCTGCATTGTCGCACGATATTTACCACGGGGTAAATTTCTGGGAATCTTTTGAAATTGCACCAAACATTATAAGTGAACTGAGTTTACCAGAAATTAATGAAAATATTCATACCCTAACATCTGATCAAAAAGACAAATTAGACCAATCAATTAAGTGTTTCCCATCTTATGAGGTAAATGGTCTCAGTAGAACGTCGCTTTTAGAGCATACGACTGATGTTGGTCTATCGAAGCCAATCAAGCAGGGCCATTCCCGATTTCGCCTGCCATTGAGAATCTTATGACACATGAAATTGATCGCATGTTGACTATGGGCGTAATAGAAGAATCCAATAGTCCTTGGTCTTCGCCAGTGGTTCTAGTGAGAAAACCAGGGAAGGTACGTTTATGTTTAGATAGTCGCAAGGTTAACATGCTTATCCATAGCCACACATTGAGGGAATATTAAGTAGGCTTACACGCGCACAATTTATTTCTAGTCTGGATTTAAAGGACGCTTTCTGGCAAATTCCGCTAGAGATGGGTTCTCAGTACACGGTGATGCCTTTCGGTTTGTGTAACGCTCCCCAAACAATATGCCGGCTAATGGATAAGGTAATTCCTTACAACCTAAAATAACAAGACTTTGTATATCTGGATGACCTCCTGTTAGTTTCCGAGTTTTTAAGCACACTTGCAACTACTGCAAGATGTAGCATACCATATAAGAAAAGCTGGATTGACTATAAATATAGAAAAAAGCAAACTTTGTCTTAAACAAGTTCGGTATCTCGAATACGTTGTAGGCAGAGGGACATTACAAAACAGAGCCTGATAAAATCTCGGCTATCACTGAATATCCTCTGCCAAAATCTGTCCGTCAATTACATCGATTTCTGGGAATGGCTGGTTGGTATAGGCGTTTTATTGCCAACTTTGCTAATATTACATATCCCTTGACAGAGCTGTTTAAAAAAGCCAAGGTATTCGAGTGGTCAACACAAGCACAAGAGGCGTTCGATCTGTTGAAACAGCTGTTGACTTCAGCAATCCTAATTTTAGTAAACCCTTTATTAGAGCCCAACCGATAAGCATTTTCAGGCCGAAGCCGATGCCGAAGAACAATTGGCAGCCTATTACTTCGGCCGACGCCGAAGGCCTATACCGAAGCCGATACTTAAGTAAAAACCCTTTAAAAACTGTTTTTTTTGTGTATTTTCATTCAAATTCGAGTATATAAATTCCTTTTTTAGTTTTTTAAGGAACTAAAAATTTATTTAAATAAATAATAAAAGTAAAAAAGAATTCACAAACAAATTTGGGCCTCCTAGGTCAAAACTAACAGTAAGAAAAATTTAATTTTTTTAAAATCATTTTTAAAAATTTGGAGTAAAGATTAAAATAATGGGAATTTAGTAGAAATGGTAGAGAATTCTTCAAAGAATAAATCCATCTAAGTAGCTATTTTTTAAGAACTCCCCAAATCCGTCAGGTGATGGGCAAAGGATTTTCTAGTTGATGGTAAAAACCACCTGTGAAGCTTTGTACTTAAAATGTAAATTGTTGGCGCAGCAATTTGGGCTACATTTCTAAAAGGTAGAATCCTTCCGTGAGCCTCTATTTGAAATTTCATACAGTTTACCAGGACTCCTTTAAATATAGACATCAGAGCAAGTAGTAAGCTTCTAAATATATATTTAAAATTCAGTGATCCACCCAGAAAATGTCCAAGGATGTACTTTGTGGCAGCTGTAACCCCGTGCCACGCAATTTGAGGTGAGATTCACTCAATATTCGATGATTACTAAGTTAAATTTTAATCATATTTTTTGTTTTGTGGGCCTCTTATGTCCCATTGGAAATTCCATCAATTACACAATTTTACATTCAAATTTTTAGAAAAACCGAAGCCGAATGTGCATTTTCGGCCGATAACGGCCGAAGTCGATGCCGAAGCCGATTAATCGGTAGAGGGTAGAGCCCCCTTTATTCTTCAGTGCGATGCATGTCAGTATGGGGTAGGTGCAGTGCTTGCACTGTTGAACGACAACAATGAAGAAATTCCTGTTGCGTATATGTCGCAAAAACTAAATAAAGCACAGCGCAACTACTCCGTAACTGAGCAAGAGTGTTTGGAAGCAGTGACGGCAGTCAAGAAGTTTCGAGCATACGTAGAAGGCCAGGAGTTTACCATAATCACAGACCATGCTAGCCTTCGATGGTTGGTGGGCTCTGAAGTTGCAGTCATTTTCAACATCGTAAAGGCAAGGCTAATGTGCTTCGAGATGCTCTCTCGCGAAATAGATAATTTACCTTACATAAATCTTGCGTCACCCGAGTTTGATTGCTTATAATATGTAGAGCAGTTAAACAAAATTGAAAAGAATGCGGATAAATATCCTGATTTTAAAACATGTGACAAATTTTTATACCATAGAACCGACTAATATACTGGGGATATTGACCAACAAGAATTGGCATGGAAATTAATAGTTCCGAAAGGATTGCAAGACGATGTTATTCGAAACTCTCATGATAATCCAACATGCGCACATGGAGTATCGATCTGTTCGTGAATATGTGTTAACTTGCAAAGTCTGCAAATCTACAAAACACTCCACAAAAATATTAAGACCACCGATGGGGAAGTTTGTGCCAACTGAAAGGATTTTTCAACGACTATATGTTGATCTAATCAGACCATTTCCAAGATCCAAAAACGGTCACATAGGAATTCTAATTGTTTTAGACCATTTGTCAATATATACTTTTTGAATAGATTTGTAAATTCTATCCACCGAAGAGAAATAAATATCTGCTTCGGCTGAGTATTTGTATGATACTGTCTTTATTAAATTAAAATTTGGGTTTATATACAAGCTTAAAACTATTTCTTAAAACTATAGCTCACGTAGGTAGCCTATGAACGCTCGTGATTCGGCGTACCTCGTGTATTTGCTTGTCACTGTATTTAGCGGAAGTACGACTCCTTACAATATCCTTCTTAGAAATACTTAAAATAGGGGATGAAACATTCATCATTGTACTTCCTCGAACTGTTACATTGTTGGGATGTATTTGTGTACTTCTTAGAATCGATAATTAAATTGTCATTCACTAAATTGTAGACAATATTGAGGGAAAACCCTTTACAAATGAGGTTCCTTATATTAGCTCATTATGAATAAGTGGACTGTATTTATTTAGGTGAGCATGTCTAATGACATGCCATAAATTAAATCTTTCGCGCCGCAGATTTAACGTGTTCATAATTTCATATTTGAACATTCTGACGGGGGCCACCAAACTTACGGGCACCAATCTTTATCTTATCAATACTTTTTTTGTAACATATAAAATTATTATAATAATTACTATACTAACTAAACTTAGTGCGGTGTGTCCGCTTACATGATGAAAGTTAAGCCCTTTCAAACTTATCTTCTCATTTTTCAATTCTGTAATATATTTCTTCAGAAGTTCTATCTCACGTGTATGGTCGGTTACTGTTGATCCCAACGGTTGAAGTGAGTCATCTGACGCGGTGCTGATATCCTTCACTAAATTGATGTTAATCTCTTCGCAATCGATAGACTCAATGTTGTGTACGGTAGCTCGTGTGATTCCGTTTATCCGAGCGTCGCATCCAGCCTTCAATGTTAATACTCCTTGTTTCGGTAATTCCATATTTTGTTGAGATGTTTTTGTACGTTGTACTTGCGCTGAAGACTTTTTGAAAACATTCCGCTGAAGCTGGATCCAAAATGACGTCATTCGGACTTCGCTCGATTTGTCATTCGCATCTCTCCAAGGCCAATCTCCTTCACAAATTAATTGATTGTCTAAGTTTCTACTACACTCATTTAATGTAGTTTCGGACATCAAATGATACGAATCCACCCCGAAGTTATTAATGACGAGATGGTTGTCTACAAAAATTTCATTTGCTTTCAATAGACTGTAGATTTCCTGTAGTTCATTTCCGGAACATCTTCCAGGCAGGATCAGTTTTTCTGATATAGTTGCTTTAATCTTCTTTATTTGTTCTTGTAGCTGTGCCGGGCATTCGTCTATTAGCGGCGCAGATCTGACGTGTTCATATTTTATATTTGAACATTCTGACGAGGGGCACCAAAACTTACGGGTACCAATATTCTTAGTCGGCTTCAAGATAGAAATCCGCATGATCCACATGTTTAGATGACTTCTGGTGTTTGGTATCATCCAATAGTGGTAAATTTTGTGTTTGCGTTTGAATTTATACCACTGAATTCTGCTACTTCTGCATCTGTATCGTGTGTGACGTGCTTTACGCCATCGGTATCTTCTTAGATCGTCGTAATTAGTATAAATACGGATGATGCGCTGTACTCTTCTGTTGTGATAACTTTGGCATCCTCTGTTTCGGTAACGACCTTCCTGGTGACGCCTGCTGTGGTGGTGAATATTACCCCGTTTCTTGCTCTCAGGATGACGTCTTTGTTGTAGTTCTTTACCAAAATATGTATTCCTCATGTTGGTTTGCTCCTGTTTGGTGATCCTCCTCATCTTATACTTAGTTGGGTTTGGTAACATCGCCTTAATCACTTCTTCTACTTTGAAGTTTGTTGTATTTATAACTTGCTCACGTTGTATTAATGGGACGTCTTCCTCAGTGGCTGAAGCTATAATCTCAATATTAGTTTTGTACGAGGGTTTTGCCGATCGTTGAAATTGTACTTCCGCTTTCCTTTGGAATTCACTATTACCGCCTTGTCGTTTGCTAACTGAGTCCAAGGCTTGATAGTGCATTTCTAAAAATTCCAAGACATCTTCCAGAGTTTGAATCTCCTTAGGTTTTTTCACATTCTGCTCGTAAAATTGAAAACTCTCCTTGTCTAGTTTCCGCACGACCATACTCGCATCTACAATTGAAATGTTCATCCCTTTCAATGCTGCAATACATTCATTAGTCGTATCCAAGAGTTTTTTAATATTTAATGCCGACTCATTGTTGACCATAGGTTGATCTAATATCTTGTCGACTTGTGATGTAAACAACAGCCGTCGATTCTCGTATCGCTGCCGAAGTTTGGCAACCCTGTTCAACTTGTTCATAAGTGAATTTTTGCTGCGATTTGAATAAATATTTTTAAATAGTTATACCGTGTTAATTATTTTGAAAACCTTTTAAATAAATTAAATTCTGGCTAAGTGCAATAAGTTTTGTGCAAATAACAAAGTTTTGTCCTATATTTCCGTGAATTTCTGTCAGCTAAGTATCACTACAACAAAAACTGAGTCCAAGGCTTGATAGTGCATTTCTAAAAATTCCAAGACATCTTCCAGAGTTTGAATCTCCTTAGGTTTTTTCACATTCTGCTCGTAAAATTGAAAACTCTCCTTGTCTATTTTCCGCACGACCATACTCGCATCTACAATTGAAATGTTCATCCCTTTCAATGCGGCAATACATTCATTAGTCGTATCCAAGAGTTTTTTAATATTTAATGCCGACTCATTGTTGACCATAGGTTGATCTAATATCTTGTCGACTTGTGATGTAAACAACAGCCGTCGATTCTCGTATCGCTGCCGAAGTTTGGCAACCCTGTTCAACTTGTTCATAAGTGAATTTTTGCTGCGATTTGAATAAATATTTTTAAATAGTTATACCGTGTTAATTATTTTGAAAACCTTTTAAATAAATTAAATTCTGGCTAAGTGCAATAAGTTTTGTGCAAATAACAAAGTTTTGTGCTATATTTCCGTGAATTCATGTCAGCTAAGTATCACTACAACAAAAATTGCAAATTTTTTTGTTTTTGCTTATACTGTCCACTTTGACATTTCTTGTGTCACCAGCTTTATATAGATTCCACATTCTCAGACTGATCATATTTTCAGAGCATACTTTCAGGCACTTGTTTTAATATAATTTGAAAGTGCCTTTTCCCAGTCAACATTTTGTCTCGTTACAATTTACACTTTTTTACACTTTTTGTATTTTATTTTTTATAAATTTTGCATTTAAATATGACTTGCTCTTTCCGTAAGTGTGCCATTAAAGTCGATAATGAACGCATGGTCTCTTGTTGGCTATGTATTAGCTTTTATCACGTCACATGTGCATCCCTTACTGGTAGAGTAGTCGATCTGATCGAGGGTAAAAAAGGTCTTCGTTGGTCCTGCGAAGATTGCCGCGATACAGAGCTAGACATCTGTAAATTGGTACGTCAAGCCCGAAAGGGATTTAATGATGTATCAAAGGACTTAGCAGCTGCCCAGTCTAAACTGAAGGAGTACGAAATTAACTTTCAGAAGTATAAATGTTTGGATGAAACAGCTCCGAAACAAAATACTTCTGTTGGGCTTTTACCACCTACCCCAAAGCCAATTTCAACTCCGACAACTCCATCCTTTTCCGATATGTTTGATTCACCAGTTACATTTTATTCTCCTGATCCTGCGGTTTTGGAAACGAGGGTAGATGACGCTCCTGAGAAAAATATGAATGGAATCTCAAATATTGATAAAAATGTTTGTCCTTCCATAAATATTATTTCTCCAAAGGAGTGTTTGCGGGAAGTACAAGAAACGAGAACCCCAAAAAGGCTTGTTGTTGTGCAACCTAAAAAATCTATTTTCGTGTCCAGATTTGCACCAGACACATTAACTGAAGATATTATATTTTATATTGATTCTAAACTCAATAAAACCGGTAATAATATAAATGCTTTTAAATTCAACTTTTCATACGCTAGAAACATTTCATCTTTCAAATTATCTGTTCCTGCAGAATTGTTTGATGAGATTGTTAATAAAAATTTTTGGCCGGATAAAACTTTAGTTCGTGAATTTGTTTATAAAGAAAAATCAAATCTAGTAAATCCAGTTCAACTTCCTCAAAGAAAATTAAATTCTAATCAAAAAAAACTAAATAAAATCCCGAATAATGTTGTTTGTCTTCAGTACCAAAATGTTCGAGGGCTAAATACAAAGTTGAACGATATTTATATTAAAAGTTTCGATTGTAGTCATAATGTCTTGGTATTTACCGAAACTTGGCTTAAACCAAATATTTTTGATTCAGAAATTCTGTGTGCTGGGTATTAAATTTTTCGGAGGGATCGTAAATGCAGGACTGGTGGTGGAGTCCTCATTGCAGTAAAAAACATTTTTTCATCTGAGGAAATCATACTTTCAGATGTCTCTGACTTGGAATTTATTTGTGTACGAATTCGAGTTTTTAGTATCGATATTTTCGTTACTTGCTCGTATATCCCACCGAATTCCGATATTACCGTTTATCTAAGACATGTGTCGCTTATATCATTGGTTTACTCAAATGTTAAACCTTCCGATTCCATTGTTGTTTTTGGAGACTTTAATTTACCGAATATATCTTGGAATTTTTGTGGCGATTCAAACCAGTTTCTTCCGTATTCTTCTCGTGACTGTTTAAATGACTTTCTGGATTCATTTTCAGATATGAGTTTACAACAAGTAAACGGGATTGAAAATAAGAATAGTAGAAATTTGGATTTAATTTATGTTGATGACTCTTCGAAGTTTTCAGTGCAACGCTGTGATGCTTTTGCATGTCCAGAAGATAACCATCACCCAACACTTGAATTATCTTTCGAATTTGTTCAAAACAACTTAGAACTAGTTTCTACACCGTTGAAGTCATTTTTTTGCTTCAAGAATACAAATTTTGTTAAAATGAACCAACTCTTATCTGAAACTAGTTGGGACATGAACTTTGAAGATGTTGACGACTGTGTATCAATTTTCAATTGTACGCTCAGCAAAATCTTCGAGATATGTGTTCCAAAGAACATTAAAAAGAATTCGAATGAACTTGGTGCTGTATGGTTTACAAAAGAATTGAGGAAACTAAAAACTTCGAAAACTCGGGCATTTAAAACATATAAAAGAACTTTAAACCTTCAAGATTATTCAAAATATTCGCTTCTGAGACATAAATATCAAGTACTTAATAAAAAATGCTATGATGAATATTTGAACGATTTGAAATCCAAAATGAAATACGATTCTAAAACTTTTTATAACTTTGTAAATTCAAAAAGGAAAAACACTGGTTTTCCAACTACAATGAAATGGAATGATCGTGAGTCCAACAATCCTACTGAGATTTCAAATATGTTTGCTGACTTCTTCAAAACGACATATTCTGATAATACTTATGGCAACACATCGTATCCATATAACATCCCCACTTATAATTCCATTCTCAATCCTGTTATAGAATCTGATGATGTCTTACAACACCTAAAATCGTTGAAATATTCATATAGTACTGGTCCAGATAATATTCCTAGCTGTATTTTGAAAGTTTGTGCAGAAAATTTATACATTCCACTTTCAAATATATTTAATGCCTCTATTGAAAGAGGGTATTTTCCGAATTCATGGAAAGAGTCATACATTATTCCTCTTTATAAAAGTGGAACCAAATCATTCGTATCTAACTATAGAGGTATTGCTAAACTTAGCACAATACCAAAGTTATTTGAACAAGTTGTCACAAAGCAATTGGTTCACTCGGTCACAACTTTAATATCTCCTTCACAGCGTGGTTTTCTGAGAGGTAGATCAACATCTACAAATTTATTGGAATTTTCTTCATTAACAATAAAGGGATTTTCAAAGAATCTTCAAACAGATGTCATATATACTGATTTTAGTAAAGCTTTTGATAAAGTTAATCATTATTTGTTGATTGAAAAGCTTAAAAGATACGGATTCCCAGATCTTCTTTTAAAATGGGTAGAATCGTATCTGACAAATCGGAAGCAACAGGTGTTATTCGAATCATCAACATCAAAAACTATAGATGTCACCTCTGGAGTTCCTCAAGGAAGTCACTTAGGTCCTATTCTGTTTAATCTTTTTATAAATGACCTTCCTTCTGTCATTAAACATTCGAATGTACTGTTGTATGCTGATGACGTTAAATTGTTTCTATCCTATGACATCTTAGATCAACATAAGTTGTTACAATCAGATCTGACCAGTATAGCTATCTGGTGTGATAATAACTTAATGGAACTGAACCTGAAAAAATGTAAATTTATGACATTTGCTAGAAGACACCAACTTTCATCGCTGTATCATATAAATAACTGTAATCTAGAAAAGGTTTTTACTTTTGTGGACCTGGGTGTTACTATGGATCCAAAACTTCGCTTTCATCTACATATTGACTTATGTGTGAATAAGGCGAGGGGTGTTCTAGGTTTCATTAAAAGATGGTCAAAAGAATTTAATGACCCATTCGTTACCAAAAGTCTTTACATATTTTTTGTAAGACCAATTTTGGAATATGCATCAGTCTTGTGGAATATGCTCAATACAACTGCCACTCTGATAGAATTGAATCGGTTCAAAAACAATTTTTATTATTTGCTTTAAGAAACCTTCGCTGGAATCCGAATCAGAACCTACCTCCATACGAAAATCGCTTAAAACTCTTGGACATCCCTACTCTAAAAAATAGAAGAACGATGCTTAATGTAACATTTTTGATTAAATTGATAAATGGCTCTATGAATTCTACATTTCTGCTTCAAGAAATTGATTTTAATATCCCAACCCGTGGTTCCAGATCTTTCATTCCTTTGATATTAAGTATGTGCCGCTCTAATTACGCGCAGAATGAACCTTTTCGTTGTATTTGTAGCGATTTTAATAGCCTGTATTCTGTCTTTAACCTGTCAGATTCACTTAATAAAACTAAAACTTTTATTTTAAATGCACTTGATCACACTTAAGCCTTTGTTGCTCTTTGAGTTTTTGGACCGCTTAGGGTCTAACGAAATGACAGGGTTGCCAAACTCCACAGAGATCGGCATTGTCGATTTTTTGAAAGTGTTGTATTTTTGTTGTAATTTATATTTATATTTCAGCAGAATTTTGTTTTTTACTGTATATTGTATACAAATAAAACAAAATTTTTAGCTGAATTCACATTCGTTCCGTTACTGTTTACTTAAATGTTCTATTTGTATTTGATTTTTTATATTTCGTATAAAAAAATAAAATACTAAAATTAATATTTGTAATCTTTGTCGCGTAAATTAACTGTTTGGATTGTTTTGTCTTTGTATTTTTGTTAAGTCTAATATCGTAAAGTAGACAAAAATTATATTTGATCAAATTCATATTCGTCGCATGAATTCTGATGCTTCATAATATTTTCTTTTAATTGTATTGTTTATTATTACGTTATTCTTATATTATGTTATGTTTGGAAGAATTCTCTCTTGCATTCATAACCTAATTCGCGTTTTAGTAATATGCGTTTTATCAGCTGATGATTTTAATCTGTAGCTGAAACGAATTTCCAAATATGTTTACCCGCGATCGGTTACACAGCGTAATCCGGATTACGGCTGTTCGGTCACCAAAAAAAAAAAAAAAGTAGCTCGAACGCTGCCTAGCAATTGGCATCTGTTATCTGGAGATGTTGTATCATTCTTCCAGTTTCGCCTTTGACCACTGCTTTTAGCCGATACATTTTTTCCACGCTAGAGAATGGCGAGCTGTTATGCACCAAATTCGTAAATATGTCAAAGAATGATGCCCACTCGTTGATGTCTCCGTGAAATGATGGAATTTTTATATCCTCTAGTTTTAGCTTTAACTTCGATGTCGTTGCTTGCTCGTCACTTTGCTGCATATAATTTTTAATATATATCCGAATCTTTGTATAGTCTTTCGTAAGATTATTGTAGAGTTCGTGTAACTCCTCTTTGAAGATGAAGGCGTCCAATAATTTCGAGAACAACATTTTTACCATATCGTAATTTGCATTGATAAGGGAACTTATTTCTTCCATCTCTATCTTTGCCAAAATACCATTGCATTCGGCCATTCCACCTCTGCAGTTTTGTACTTCCCGTACAAACATCTTCATCAGCTCATCCTCCTTGCTGCCAACTTCCACTTTTTGTTGAATTTTCCTAAATCCTGTAGATTGCTGAGGCGCCTCCTGATCCATCTCCATCTCTTGGATTAACGCATTTATTTGCTGCACGTTTTTCTCCGCTGATTTGAAGTAATTACTCGTAAAATAATCTTCATTCGTCTCTCCGTAATCTCTTATTTTTGCGTCGTTCTGCTGGAATTCCTCCCATAACTGGGGCAGATGTTTTCTTTCATCGTGTAGTATTTTTTCCACAAACACTCGTGCTGTCGCTTTTTTGAGTAGCACCTCTATGTCCTCTCCAATTTTCTTCTGGCGATGGAATAGTTGGTTCTTTTCTGTCGTCATCGCTGGTGGGAATAGCTCCAGAAGCAGCAGCTCAATATACAACTTCGAATCAGCACTTGTGGATTTTTTTTTAAAACCAATGTTGAAGTCTTGGTTACGCTTAAACTACTGTTTGGCCGTAGATTACGCCTTTACACTATTTGATTTTTGTGTTTTTCTGCACTTCACTTGTTCGCGTTCTTTGAGCTTCTTACGCTCAAGATACAACTTCGAATCAGCACTTGTGGATTTTTTTTAAAACAATGTTGAAGCTTTGGTTACGCTTTAACTACTGTTTGGCCGTAGTTTGCCTAGTCACAATTAAATTTTTGTGTTTTTCTCCACTTTACTTTTTTGAGTTCTTTGAGCTTCTTACCACTCAAGATACAACTTCAAATCAGCACTTGTGGATTTTTTTTTAAACCAATGTTGAAGCCTTGGTTACTCTTTAACTACTGTTTCGCTGTAGTTTTCGCCTGTACACAATTAGATTTTTGTGTTTTTTAACCAATGTTGAAGCCTTGTGTACCTGCTTGTCACTGTATTTAGCGGAAGTACGACTCCTTACAATATCCTTCTTAGAAATACTTAAAATAGGGGATGAAGCATTCATCATTGTACTTCCTCGAACTGTTACATTGTTGGGATGTATTTGTATACTTCTTAGAATCGATCATTAAATTGTTATCCACTAAATTGTAGACAATATTGAGGGAAAACCCTTTACCAATGAGGTTCCTTATATTAGCTCATTATGAATAAGTGGACTGTGGACATAAATTAAATCTTTCGCGCCGCAGATTTAACGTGTTCATAATTTCATATTTGAACACTTTTTTTGTGTATTCCGTTCTGCGTCAGGCATCTGTAGGGAAAATATGGAACTAAAAAAAGGTTTTTGTACCTGGTTTTTCAATTTGTTCTTTGTCACTTGGAAATATTTACAAAAATATTGTTTTCAAAATATAAAAAAAAATTTATTTTTATATAATTTTTCGAAATTCCGTATCGCACAACAATTTGAAAATAAAACATTGTAATAAATACTCGAAAAATATACAAATACTGAATGCAAGATCCCCTTTCGAAGAAACTAAGTAATTCGCAAAAAAAATATTCGCCGCCGCATTACCAAAAAAAAACGTGTCCCGACGCTTTTGCATGCACTTCTACTGTACCTTCGCTCTTAACAAACCTTACTTTTTATGGTTACAATGGTTTTTTTTTCGCAAATTATTCCAATAAAACACGGCGGCCTGCACTGTAAGTAACTCATTTATCAAGTAGGCAAATATCAAAAAATCTAAATATTTTATTCAACACAAAATTTGTGGCGCCGCCTAGAGTTTGAAACATGAAAACTTTGCTTTTGGTTTGTGTATTTGGTTTAGTTTCAAGTTTTTCACCAAAATTCAGTATTTTAGTCTCTTTTTAAAAATGGAAAAAAATCTATGAAGAATCGAAAATAATAATGATCTTATGATTGAAAATTATTAATAATATGTTAGATTTAAGGACTGTATATCAGTATCATAATTTAACGGCAAAAATCTATTTTGTACCTCGAAAGTTAGCACAACAAATGCATCTACATAATTGCATTTTTTGACCAAACCACTGAACAGATTGGAACCGAACCCTCTTAAGTGCACATGGGAAAGATAATAGAATTTTTTGAGACCGACATCAAGATAAAGAAATGCTGCAGAAAGTATTGCAAAAAATCATATTTTCCAATATTTGATTTCAGTTTTCTCAGAAACCAGAAAAGTTTTAAACTTAAGACCCTCTTAACCCATTTTTAGCAAAAGCGGTCGACGTAAAATTTAAAAAATTCTATTGACGAAACTATTGGGTCGATTTCTAATCTGTTTTCGTGTAATGATGGCTTGGTTCTTTGACAATGAAAAAAAACTAGTCCGTACGATATGGGCCAGGTTCAATTGTGGCCAGGTGCATTTGAACAAATACACCTTTTTTGGACACTTTTTGAAAAATTTGGAAAAAATCAAAAAAATTTAGTAAAGTTCTGAAATCTAATAAATATTATTGAAAAATGATCAAACAATAACTTTTCGTCCAAAAATTAGTCAATTTTAAAAATACGAAAGAGTATTTGTAAAGCAAATTTGATGGTCGACAAATCGAGCATTGGCCAAAAGTGTATACAAAAAAAACACTATTACCAATATTTGGAAAAATTGTCATAATTCTGGAACATTTTTTATCACAAAACTTTCTTTTACAAAGTAGTTTATTTTTGACACCGAATTTGCAATAATAATGCTTACAGATGCTTCCTCTTTAAATTTCATCAAAATATTTCAAGCCGTTTAGGAGCGGCCAAAAATGTGTTAAGTGCACATGGGACCTTGTGATCTTTCAAAAGAGCCATCAGTGACGTTGTTACCACACCTGTGAGCAGCGCTATTGCTTTTGAAAGATTGGCCTGATAACGAAATACACCCTTAAACAATTCACAACTTCTCCCATAGTAAATTTCTTAAAAGTGCATGTTTTTGATTCCTTCGGAGTACCGGAGTTTTTGGTGAGCGATAATGACAGCCAATTTAAATCAAAGGAGTTCGAATTGTTTTTGTCAAAATGCGGCATTAAGCATGTTTGCAAAGCAGTTTACTCACACAAAGCATTAGTTCTGAACGCGTCAACCGTTCAATAAATGCTGTACTGCGTGCATTTTTTTTGATACAATTGTACTTTTTTGGTACAATTTCAAAGACAAAAATACATTGGTACTACATTGACATTTTTGGTACAATAAATGCGAAGGGTATCAGATTAATGATCAACTTATTTTCCAATTTTTTTCTCAAATATTTTCGTTGTTCAAGGTTTGTTTCCAGCTCTGAAGTACTTGTCAAACTTCATTTCGAAAGAAGCTAAGAAAGTGATAATTAATTTTCCATTCGTAAATTTTCTTTAATTCGTATCCACTTCGCTACAATTTTTTTACCTTTTGGTAACGAAATGCGACACGGCCACTCTGTGCCCTCTTCAGAAATTTGGAATTGTTTCCAATTTCTTTAGAAAAGTTGACATTATCAGCTGTCAAATTTAGATCACAAACCAAAATAGAAAGCAAAAGTAAATGAAGAAGTGAAAATTATCCAAAGACAAAAGCGCAAATCAAATTTTTGCTTTGTCATTTGTCAAAAAATTCTGATTTAATACAATTTTACAGCATAATTGACAACATTTTTCTTGAGTCGTTTCTTTAGAGCTGGAAACAAAGCGTTTCATTTATGTAACGTTAAAAGTAACTTTATTTTGTGCAATTTTTGTTTTTATTATTAAAACTTCTTTGTTAAAAGCTTTATAAATTAAAGTATGCTTATAAACATATGTTACTTGTTTACGTTTTTGAATATTAATAACTTTTCTGTTCATACTACAAACTATTTTCATTAAAAAATTTGGAGTGTTGGTACTTTTTTAACAGATTTGGTACTATTTTTTTTTGCCTTTTTGTACAAAATAGAACAGCCCAAATATCATCCCTGGCGTGCATATATTAAAAATGATCAGCGTGAATGGGATAACCAGTAGCGTTAATGCAATACGCCAGTCTACACAACAAAGTCCATATAAGATAGTATTTGGTCAACATATGCTAACACATGGTGACAACTATCAATTGTTACGAAACGTCAATATGCTTAATGAGGGAAGGGTAGAAAGTCCTTGTCAAAGACACGATAAATTATCAGTAATTCGTGATACAGCTCGGAGCAATCTGCAAAAATCTTACTATCCAAATGTAAAAACATATAACTTACTTCCATATATATAAATTATGAGATCGGTCAGGAAGTATTAAGGAGAAACTTTTCTCAAAGCAATTTATCAAAGAATTTTAATGCTAAACTATCTAACACCTATTTAAATGCGCGGGTTCATACTTAAGGATGCAAACGGAAAACTACTTGGCACTTACCACGCCAAAGATATGCAATCAGTTTAACAATATTTAATTGGTGTTCGGGTGCTCGGGGAGCAGGAGAACGGTGCGAATGAAAGAAACAGGAAAATAAAAGTATATGTTAGCAAAATGAAATTATAGGCGTGTAGTTTAGGTTTTTTATATCTTTATTAAGGAGCAGAGGCAGGAGGATGCTTACTTTTGGTAGGTTGATGATGATCGTTATTAATCTTGGTAGATTTCACAATGGATTTACAGGAGCGTATAAAAAACGTCTGTACACTTCGGGATCTTATTTCAAAAGAAGGAAATGAAAGGAAGTGAAAAATGGCTGAAGGCCTTCATATTGAATTAAACATTTTTGGGACACAGCTTAACATAATGTTAAGCGGTATCGCAGTAGTTTTACAAGTACAGGGTTGGTAGCCGTGTAATGAGGATTACAGGGTGTCGGACAGGGTGTTTTTGGCTTAAACATTGCCGCCCACCTTGCAATAACCAACGCTGCAAAAGAAGTGTAAATTAAATACATGTAGTTTTAAGTAATATAAAAGCATAGTATATTTAAAAAAAAAGGAATTCATTCAAGTATAATAATTCAGTAATTCAGTTAAAAGTTAAAAGTTATCAAAAAAAGAAGAATGCTAGTAGGCTAGCATGGGCCATAAAGGGGCCCTACGACCCCGGGTCAGAAGGGACCCGGAGGTCTTTACGTATGACACGGGCCAGAAAGGACCCAGCCGCAGATCGTGTTCTGGCTAGAGGCACCACAGGATTGCAAATCAATCCAGGCTGCACGACCTTCGGGTAGACATCCGAACCCAGAACCATGGAGACGGCCGACGACGTAAAAAGTTTGGGTCCGCCATATACATGTTCGCAAAGCATGCCAGAGCCGGGCTCGCCACATCGCTGACCGGAGTTCGAAACTCGAACCGAGGTACGACCTTACAGTGGACCGTCACTCGCGATGCGGAGTTGTGCTGCGACATCAGCGTCAACACCGTCACCTTGCTACTGTTTACACTGCTCTTGGGGATGCGGAACTCGGTGACCAGTGACTCGGAGATGCTCCTGCAGCGCTTGTCGCTGCGAGGCTACTGGGTAGGACCCCGGTCGTCCAATCGTGCGCTGGTGTGAAGCATGGTATGATGGTCCCCACCGCAGTAGTGACAGCGCGAAGTGCTGTGGCAGTGCTTCGTGGTATGCGACTGGGCGAAACACCGTGCGCAGTAGCGGTGCTTAACGACAGCACGTAGTCGTTTTTCCACATTCAATGCGCAGAATCGCTTGCAGAAGCACAAGGAGTGATTGCGCTGACACAACGCACAGACGTACTTCTTGGCCGCGTCCGAGCTGGTTCTGGATTTGTCCACAATTAAGCTGTAGAAGGAGCATATAGGGAAAAGAGAAAGCGATTGCAGCGGAGAGTTAATAAAGGAAAATGTAGCGGAGAATTAGTTAAAAGAAATTAACATAGAATTAATTCGGAAGGACAATTAATTTTACTAGCGGACGCGTTATTGTGCCGCGTTCGGTGCGGATGTCCGCAACTTGGACTCGTCGATCTTGACCGAGATAAATTTTGGTTACTCGCCCTAACCGCCAGTCGGTAGGAGCTAGGTTTTCGTGCCGAACTACTACTAAGTCGTCTACCGCTAGGTCACGCGTATGAAACTTCCACTTGTAACGTTTGTGGAGTTCCTTTAGATATTCCTCCTTCCATCTCAAGCTGAATTGTTGTCTTATGGCCTTCATTTTCTGCCACCTGTTGACGATACTGATCGGCTTATCAGTTAGACAGGGTTCAGCTGGAGCCAGTAGGGGACCACCAATAAGAAAGTGGCCGGGTGTTAGGGCGGATAGATCTGCGGCGTTTTCGGACAAAGGACTAAGCGGACGCGAATTCAGGCCCGCCTCAATACTTGTGAAAAGGGTAGAAAACTCCTCAAACGTATATTTGTGTGGCTGTGGCATCTTCCGGAAGTGCTGTTTGAAGCTTTTAACGCCCGCCTCCCAGAGCCCACCCATATGAGGCGCCCCAGCAGGAATAAAGGTCCAGGACAAGTTGTTGTGATGGAAGGAGTTGACAGCAGCGTCACGAAAATCGCGTAAAAATTGAGCAAATTGTTTTTTAGTATTCTAGCGGCGCCCACAAAGTTGGTGCCATTGTCGGAGAACACTTTTTCGGGGCAACCCCGACGTGAAGTAAACCGGTAAAAAGCCGCAAGAAAGGCTGGAGTTGATAGGTCACTAGTGACCTCTAAGTGAATAGCCTTTGTCGAGAAGCAAACAAAAACACAGACATAACCTTTCGTAACACGGCACGCTCGGCCAGTGTATGTTTCGATGTCGAAAGGACCCGCGAAATCCACCCCCGTATTCTGAAAGGGACGGTCTAAGGTGGTTCTTTCAGGCGGCAACGCCGCCATTATTTGCGTTTCTGCGTCTTTTTTTGCACAAGACACGTCTTACATTTATGTATGGTTGTTTTTATTAAACTTTTTAATTTAGGGACCCAATACTCTTGGCGAAGCTGCCCTAAGACCAGCTGATTGCCACCATGTAAGGCAATTTTGTGAGTAAAATCCACCACTATTTGTGTGAATCTACAACTGTACGGTATTAGTATTGGGTGTCGCTCGGAAAAGGACAAAACTGGTGAATTTGCCAAACGGCCATTAACGCGCATGATCTGATTGCGGTCCAAGTACGGGTTTAAGGGTAAAACACGGCTTTTTGCGCTTAAGGGCCGTCCCTCGAGCAGATTGTCGTAATCTGAATTAAAGTGAGTTTTCTGACACAAAATAGACAGGCGTAATTTGACCTGCCTAATCTCTGAGCCTGAGAGGCAACGAGATTCAATGCGAGAAGAAGCTTTTAAAATAGGATGCTTCCGATTATAGAACCGGAGCGTGTAGGCTATCACACGCAGTGCACGCGGAAGCGACGAGAACCTATCAAGAATATCCTCGTAGTTGTCAATAACCGTCGCATGCGACTTAATGGACGTCATTTCGACTGAAGTTTCAAGGTCTTATTGCGAAAGAATCGGCCATTGGGATTGGTCTAGGCTCAGCCATTGAGGGCCGTGCCACCAAAGAGAACTTTTAAGGAGATCTCGAGGCGATACTCCTCTGCTGCCTAAGTTGGCAGGGTTTTCGTGGGTATCCACGTGAGACCAAGTGTGTATGGATTCGCATTCCTGTATCTTGGAAACGCGATTGGCGACAAAAGTAGTCCACATACAAGGTGGCTTTTGCAACCAGGATAAGACAATCGTAGAATCAGTCCAACAATAAATTTTTTCGATTTCGATTTCAAACTCATTTGGAAGGGAAAAAGTATTTCGGACGACAAAACCGCACCACAGAGTTCCAATCGGGGGAGGGAAATAGTTTTTACAGGTGCTACTTTGGTCTTTGAAGTCAACAAATGAGAAGTAATGTCCGAAGAGGATTTTTGAACACGAATATAAATGGCCGCCGCGTATGCTTTTTCGGAGGCAACGCAAAAAGCATGAATCTGAACTTTCGATTGAGGGGTGTAATGAACCCACCTAGGGATTTTAATCAAATTAATGGACGAGGAGTTACTCAAAAACTCCTTCCATTTATTCGCTGTTGCTAACGGCAACGCGTCGTCCCACTCAATTTTGTCCAACCAAACTTGCTGCATTACAATTTTTGCAACGACAACAATTGGAGTAAGCCATCCAACTGGATCAAAAAATGTTGCTATCAGCGACAGTACTTCCCGCTTAGAATACGACGATTTTTGTTCTAATGGGGGGGCAATAAAGTAGAACTCATCTAACCTAGCGTTCCAGCGCACCCCAAGAGTTTTGACATTGCTGGTTGCATCGAATTCCAAAAATTCTTCATCTAGTAGATGGTCTTTAGGCAGATCTCGCAGAATTTCCTTACAGTTGGATGTCCACTTTCGCAATGAAAAACCCGCTGACGCCAAGGCTGATATCAATTCATCACGTGCCTTGACCGCTGTGGCCACATCATGGGCACCAGCGAGCGAATCGTCTACATACATAGACTTTCGAAGAATACGCGCCGCCAAAGGGTGAGTGCTCTAAACATCGTTAGCGAGTTGCAGAAGTGTGCGTATTGCAAGAAAACGCGCACAATTAACCCCAAAAGTTACAGTCTGAAGCTCAAAATCAGAAACCTCCTCATTCGGTGAACGTCTAAACAAAATTCTTTGGAAGGGACTATGTTTCGGGTCCACAAGAATTTGACGGTACATTTTTTTAATGCCACTGTTAAATACGAACTTGTACAGCCTCCACCTCAAAATCAAAAAAGGCAAATCAGCCTGCAAGACAGGACCAATATGCAGCATGTCATTCAAGCTGCATCCATTCGAAGTGGAGTTGGTTGCATTGAAAACAACGCGAATCGCTGTAGTTCGACTGTCAGGTTTAATAACAGGATGATGAGATAAATAACAGTGAGAAGGACTGTATTCAAAAGGGGCAGCAGGGACTTGTTTCATATGATGAAGGTCACCATACTCTGATATAATGGCATCGTAAAGTGCCTTAAAATCTGGCTTTCGCAGCAGAGAAATTTCGTTTCGGTGAAACTGTTTAAGGGCTATATTTCTTGAATAGCCAAGTCGAATCTCAGATGGAAAATTCGACTTAAAAGGTAGAGTTACGATGTAACGTCCCGATGGGTCACGCGGTAGTCTTGACGAAATTGTCTTCGCAGAACTTATCGGCCGCAGATACGAACTTTTTCTTGGGAACCTCCTCAAGCTCCCAGAATTTTTTTAGGTTTTTATCTAAGGTTTCATCCGTAGGACAGGAAATTTTAGCAGCAAAACAAGAAATTTGTGTAGTCGGTACAGGACCCGTAAGGATCCAACCGAAGACAGTCTGTTGAGCAATGAGACTGCCCAGAATATCGCGTTTGATTCCATCCAGCAGAACATATGGATAGAGATCGCCGCCGATGAGCATGTCCACCGGCGAACTTTGCCAGAAATTGGCATCTGCCAACGGAACGTTGGGCACCGTTTGATCACGAAGTGATGCGATAGTAATGTAACTTTACGTTTAAGCTGGGATATAACTCGTCGACCCAGGGTACCTTGTATACAAATTATTTATTGATTTGAGACTCTTGTTTGATTTGTTTCAGTATAACATGAGGTTTTATTCAATAAAGTCTTAGCCTACTACAAATGGTGGTGATTCGGAGAGTGAACAGCGACAGGCGTTGGTGGTGGTTACTCGTGGCGTCGTAGCAATACTTGGCGAAGATGCGAGAGGTGACACGAGTGGTGGCGAGGGGGTAAGAAGTACAGGTATCGCTGCGTACGTTACGTTACGTTACGCGAACAGTGGTCGATGACGCTCGCGCGTCGAGAGAAAGTCGGCCGTGGGCGCAGGGCGGCAAATGGCAATGCGGGTAGCGCGTTTACGCAACAGTGGTCGATGTGGCTCGCGCCTTGAGAGAAAATCGGGCGTGGGCGCAGACCGACAAATGGCAATGCGGGTAGAGCGTTTACGCAACAGTGGTCGATGTGGCTCGCGCGACGAGAGAAAATCGGGCGAGGGCGCAGGGCGACAAATGGCAATAATAGTGGGCATTCAAAATGTAAGGGATATACTACGAATTCTTTCTAGTATCCTTCCCTAGGTTATGGAGTTCCCCTCCTGGGTGTCTAAGCGTTGAGCTGACCGGAAAAGAGCCGCAAATTATGCTTTAAACTATTATTTTTGAACGCGTGTTGGCCCCGATGTAACTACTCTGTCCGTCAATCCACTCTACCGTAATGACATTTAAGTCTTTTCTCGAAATCACGTGACCCCGTAATCGGATGGTTTAGCAATAAAAACTGTCCGTAGGAAGCCCCGTGCTTTATTTTATCCCATCGATTCCCGCGGAACCTGGGACTCAATTAATTATACCGATATTCAATTCTTTCCGAAATCACGCGGCCCCGTGATGTTTTAGCGATTAAAAACTGTCCGTAGGAAACCCCGTGATTTATTCTGTGACCGGAATTCCCGTGGAACTCGACGATATTCAATTCTTTTCCCGAAATCCCGTGGCCCCGTAATCGGATATTTTAGCAATAAAAACTGTCCGTAGGAACCCCGAGATTTATTTTATGACATAATTCGTCATCATCTTGTCCCTAACCTTAATAACGTTAGGTTACATCGAGGCACAAAATTTAACTTAAAAGAAAACCGATTTCCCACTTCGCTAAAAAAATGTATTTTATTTTACGGGAGCTAAATTACACGATGCTTACCTGACCAGAAAAGAGGACGAATGACGCTGTGCACGCGCTTTTATACTCTTTTCCAGTCCGGCATTTGTAGTTTTGTAGCCGGCCCGATTCGCCATATTCTTTTACCGCTTCCTTCCATAACCACTCGTAATCCTGCTCGCACCTTCATGGCCATTGCAATTGTTCGCGATCGCGGCCGCTATCCTGTTCACTCTGTACAGGGTTGCCTTATCTTCCTAATTTATTGTACCGATTTCCCTGTTCAGGCGAGAGTATTTAAATGAAACAGTAAAAATTAAGTAAATTCATTTAAAAATTACGTAAAGAGAGTATTTACATGAAACAGTAAAAATTAAGTAAATTAATTTAAAAATAATTCAATACGATCCATATAAACAAAAGGAAATCAAAATCAAAATAAGACAAATGTATAAAAAAAAATTTAAATTTAAGAATTTAATGTGCGATCAGGTTGTGACGGCCCCTCAGCATCTGGAACGTCACAGTAATTGAGGTAAATTGTTCCTAATGCGAGGCAACACAAAAGCCACTGCCTCGATTTGTATATTCAAATCTAAAGGAGACCCGATCGTGAAACAACACTGTTTGCTAGAAGTAGCTGGTGAAAAGTTTGGGAATTATGGCTATCATTAGGGCGTGACCCTGATGAAGAACCTCCACTAGTTGATGGTTGAAATTGCGATGCGTTATTATTTAGAGGGCGTGACCCTAAAGGAAAATTATTTCGAGAAGGTTGGGGAGCGGGCTGCTGCGCCACGTCCCTATGCAGAAGTGTATGATGACGCTTCTGACATGTGGAGAGCTTTAATTACTCTTACAACTTTTCATAAACAATTTACGCAGTAATTAAGGTGCTTGACATTGGAGTACCGATCGGCGACACTCATATCCAAGAAATGCTTGCAAACGCGCAACGAATGTTGTTTGGCGGGGACAAAGCCCACAATTATTATTGTTAGCTACCTTAGCATGATACGAATTGAACTTTCGCGGATTATTCTGAGTTTGACTTAAAATTGAAGATTTTTTCGAAAGAGAACTACTGCAAGCAGGAGCCCTCATGTCCAAACACTCAAGGGTCCTAAACCTATCTGTTAAGAATAGGTCCAAGTCACTCCACTTGGGAATTTCGGCTTTGTCGGTGATACCCTGCTCCCAGATAACTACCGAGCTTTGAGGCAATCGTTGCACACAAAGGTAGATCAGGATCGGATCCCAATGCGAGGTATCCACACCGAAACTTTTTAAATTATTTAAACAATTGGCAACTCCGCTCTGGAGCGACTTGATTCCCGAAGCGGTCTCAGCAGTAAGCACTGGAAGTTCAAAAAGTAGCTTGATTTGGTTATGAACCAAAATTCGCCGTTCAACATTGCTTAATCGGGAATTGTTAATGTAGATGGCGCTGAATAAATCAAGGAAAGTGGGCCAAGAGAGATAGTCGCATCGGAAAATGTCTGTATCACACGGAGGAAGCTTCAGAGAAGACTGAAAAAGCGCATCAAGTGGTAAAACCGGAGGAATGTTATCGGACGGAGGCGCAGGCGAAGACTTTAGGACAAACTCATGAAGAAGCTCATTTATTTTTGACAAACATTTTACATATGTCTGATATGTATGCGCATACTTCGCCTTGACAACAGCGATATCCGCGTTGACATCCTCCGCCTCCTCTGGATCTGACTCAAGATAGGACAGACATGACCTATAAGAAGGCTTAAGGGCAGACCAGCCTTTCAATTCCTCACTCTGAATGTCCAAAGTGAACTTGCTGTGAGTAGCTGGAAGCAACTCAGCAAAGGTAGCCTCAAATTCGACCAACTGGTCGGAAGCCTGAATCACCTGAACATCTAAAGCTGTCATGCTTTAAACGCAAAAATATTAAAAAAATGTAAAAAGAATAAATTCTAAACGAACGCCAAAATGTCCGTTGAATCGCGAAGTACACGAGGATGTACGAAGGTATCGACAAAAAACCTCAAAAAAAAAAATTTTTTTGGAAGGAATACACCAAATAGTAAACTCGCGGTAATAAAAACGCCGACAACGAATTCGTATGAAGCTACGAACAAGGTAGATAAAAAAAATAATAATCCCAAAAAAACTCCCAACAGTTGGATATTAAAACCCACCGTTCGCAAATAATTTGAAATAAAATTATATAAAAAAAATTTGTTTTTAAAAATACTTTTAAATTTGAAATTTAAATCCGCAACAAAATTTTTAAGACAAACTTTGTATGGAAGAACGGATACGCGCAGCCGACTTTATGTAGGGCAAAAACCACAGCACCAAATAAAAAAAAAAATTTTTGCTTTAAAAAAAAACTTGAAAAAAGAAAAGAAAGACACTGCCGTTTACATAAAACTAAATTCTAAAATTTCCCAAACAATTGCCGGCAAAAAAAATTCCGACGAATTGAGAAATCAAAAATGAGCTTTAAGGGTTTCGCGTAAAAAAAAGTCCGCCGAACGAAGCTCACAAAATTCAAAATAATTTTTTTCATATTGCCGAAATAAAAAAAACACCAGCGACTGTGCAGACTCTTCTATTTAAGCAGAAGGCAGAACAAAGTTTCACTTTTACTTTAAATTTAATAAACAAGCACTTTTAAATTTCTTAAAAAACACTCGATTGGAACACAGTTGTATAAGCTGAGAATACTCTGCTTTGGCTGCAGTCGCTGATTGTAATTTTATTCCGTTTTCACTTTATCACTCTATTAATTCACTGGCACTTTAATTGTGGTTTTTCCACTTTATAACCTCAACGTAGGTATATTTTTATTAATTTAAATTAGTTAAATTTTACTTTATTTTTAACAAACTAACAGAAAAAGTAAACACCAAAAATCACAAACCAAAGCAACTGTCAAACTAGATCAGTGGAACGGCTGAGAGCCAAAAGCTTTTGGTTGTGGAACTTATTGAGAATGTGAGCGACACCAAGGTGACCAACCAAATTTTTACTCTCAACTTAAGAAAAGGAAAGGTTTTCAATTTAACAAATATTTAAGAATTTGAAAGAATTCAGTGCTTAAGACTTTTTATACCCCCACACTCACTGTGGCAGGGTATACTAACTTTGTCACAACGTTTGTAACGCCCATAAGGAGGCGTGTCCGGTATGGAAAAGTATATATATTCTTGATCAGTATCACCTCCTGAGTCGATTTAGCGATGTCCGTCTGTCTGTCCGTCCGTCTGTCCGTCCGCACGATAGCGGTCGCAGTTTTGGAGATATCGACTTGAAACTTTGGGTACAAGTTTTTATCGTGAATACTGCGATCAAGTTCGAGAATCAGCCAAATCGGACAAAAACTGGGCGTGGATTCCATACACCGAAAAAAAAGGTAACAATTTTTTATTGTTGTATTTGATTGGAAATGTTTAGAAACGTATTTTTGACATGGTCCGAGGTTCCGAAGCCACATATATAAGGGTCTAAATGGGGTCTTGAGACCAATTTTTTTTTTTGTGGATTTAATTGGAAATTTTTTTGAAATGGATTTTGGACATGGTCCGGGCTCCAAAACCACCTATAATTGGCTCAAAATAGGGTCTTGAGACCACATTTTTTTATGTTCGAGGTACTTCATTCTACTGTGTGGGGGTATTTCAGCTTCGGTATAGCCGAAGATAGTCCACTCTCTAGTTTTTTACTTTAAGACGAATTACAAATTTTCGTTAAGTCAACTACGAAGCACACTATACGATTTCGTGTCGGTTTTTCCCGTTTTTACTGTATTTAAGTCTTGATTTGTTCGCTTTGCGGTAACCTTATTTCTCTTTAGGTACTTTGAGCCTTTGTGGCTTTCCGCACTTTCCACAAAAACGAACAAATTAGCACAGAGAGGATTTTACTTTTTATTGCTTCTAGTATTTAGTTGAGAGTGTTGGATTATAAGCTTTTGAAATTTGTATGAAAATTACACACAAAAAAAACCAAAAAAACTATGCTTTTATATAAAAAAAACTACACGTGCCTTAGAATTTTTGTATGCCGTTGATTTAGATTTTGATTAGATTGTTTCTTCCTGGTGACTCGTCTTCCGGTTGCCGGTGGCTTTCTTTCGGAGAAAGAGACTTCTGACGATGAGATGGAGCGTCGTAGATGCTGCCAAAAAAGAGTGCAAAATTATTTCCATATTCCGATCTGGTTCGACTGGACCAAATGTTCGGGTGCTCGGGGAGCAGGAGAACGGTGCGAATGAAAGAAACAGGAAAATAAAAGTATATGTTAGCAAAATGAAATTAAAGGCGTGTAGTTTAGGTTTTTTTATATCTTTATTAAGGAGCAGAGGCAGGAAGATGCTTACTTTTGGTAGGTTGATGATGATCGTTATTAATCTTGGTAGATTTCACAATGGATTTACAGGAGCGTATAAAAAACGTCTGTACACTTCGGGATCTTATTTCAAAAGAAGGAAATGAAAGGAAGTGAAAAATGGCTGAAGGCCTTCATATTGAATTAAACATTTTTGGGACACAGCTTAACATAATGTTAAGCGGTATCGCAGTAGTTTTACAAGTACAGGGTTGGTAGCAGTGTAATGAGGATTACAGGGTGTCGGACAGGGTGTTTTTGGCTTAAACAATTGGTATTATTTTTCAGACTTAAGAACAAAAAAAAAAAAAAGGAAATATATTAAAAAAATAATTTAATTTTCTTAAGTCTGCTTTGTGATGGTATAAATTTGGTCTGCTATGGAATTTTTTTTATATCTGAAAATACGTTTCAAATCCATTGTATCGTATTACCCAACTTATTTCTATTAAGAAAACGGTTTCAACATCTCATTGGATTGTTTGAACAATTCGTAAATTTGCATATCTAAGAATATTTTCCACACGACACCACACTTGCATTCACAATAGTAGGGAAATCCAACTTAAAGGCATTGTGTGTGGATTACCATAGTGAACACACCCCAAATAAATTGACATGTAGATTCGAAGAATGAGATTAGAAGAAACTGGCCAAAAGAAATTCTAATAGCGTGGGCGCAGCGTAAATCCGATAGACGTGCCGATCGTCTAAACAAAAAAAAAATTTGTTGAATAGTAAGGAAACTAAATCTGGGAAAATAGGTAAATAAAGAAAAGATTATAAATAAACAGATTAAAATTATAATCTATATTCCTAATAGTTAATTTAGACGAAATATCGCTATTTTCGGGAATTTCACCCATGCGGTACTGCTCACCACAATTGACCAAAGCATACATTGCACTGGTATTGCTCTAGAAGCACGCTATCCACACCAATTGGCGAAAGCATATATTGCTCATCCAAGGACCCCTTTTATTGGAATTGTCCACCCACACCGGTCCAATTGGGACGGTAAGATCATCCTAACTTCAATTTTAAATTCCTTTTTATAGCTAAGTTGGAAGTCAAGCTCAGACCCACTGAATATTACGCATCATTTAACCATCAGCAGCATCAGTTGATCGACATCATCAATCGCTCCCAATTAGTGAAAGTGGAAGAAAAAAAAATCAAAAGAAAGAATTAAATTATAGTAAATTAAAAAGAATAGAAAATATATTTATACCCCCACACACACTGTGGCAGGGTATACTCACTTTGTCACAACGTTTGTAACGCCCATAAGGAGGCGTGTCCGGTATGGAAAAGTATATATATTCTTGATCAGCATCACCTCCTGAGTCGATTTAGCGATGTCCGTCTGTCTGTCCGTCTGTCCGTCTGTCCGTCTGTCCGTCTGTCCGTCCGCACGATAGCGGTCGCAGTTTTGGAGATATCGACTTGAAACTTTGGGTACATGTTTTTCTCGTGAATACTGAGATCAAGTTCGAGAATCAGCCAAATTGGACAAAAACTGGGCGTGGCTCCCATACACCGAAAAAAAAGGTAAAAATTGTTTATTGTTGTATTCGATTGGAAATGTTTAGAAACGTATTTTTGACATGGTCCGAGGTTCCGAAGCCACATATATAAGGGTCTAAATGGGGACTTGAGACCAATTTTTTTTTTTTTTGTGGATTTAATTGGAAATTTTTAGAAATGGATTTTGGACATGGTCCGGGCTTCAAAACCACCTATAATTGGCTCAAAGTAGGGTCTTGAGACCACATTTTTATATGTTCGAGGTACTTCTTCCTGTGTGGGGGTATTTCAGCTTCGGTATAGCCGAAGATAGTCCACTCTCTAGTTTTTTTAAATATTTAACATCAAACTAAAGTATTTGAGTGCAGTGGACAGAAAATTAGAAAAAAATAAATTCGTAGTCAAAAGTAAAATGACAAAGATAAAATTTTTTTCAGAGAAGTGTTTAAAATGTTTTCCAAGTAAAATAAAATTCGAAAATAATTCGAAACTTGGTTTTAAAATCTAGTTTTGAAAGAAAAAAAAATGGAAAATAATATCCTGCAATGATTGAATTACTTACTTTTACCCAATACAGTTCTACCCTAAATTAGCTACAACCATCATCAAAACCAAATTGTTTGCGCAAACAAAGTGGGATTGACGCCGTAATGTATACGTAAGTGGTTTTGATTTATTTTACTATATCCTTATGTATATACAACATATAATACATATATATACTCTAAAGATGTTTTCTGGGGGCAAATTTAAAGATTTTTAGTTTATTATTTTAAATTTTAATTTCATTAGTGCCGCTGGGGCACTAGCAATTTCCAGCCAATTCCATGAGATGTCCGTCTGAGGCGCGTTGGATTTTGGTACATGCGGTCAAGCTTCGTGGCAACGGAGGATTATGGGGCGATACACTATTGTCTACGGTGAGTCTTATCGAGAGCTCTAAATTCTACGTCAGAGAGTCTATACACCCCACGAATTACCGGCGAAAGCCTACTTCAGATTGGGCAACGGGGGAAAGAGTCTACATACAGATTTAGAGCGAAGGGGTACTATAGAGGGAGGGGGAGCGAAACTATTGTCACCACATGAATTGCTGGCGAATTCATTACTATGAGAAGCGAGAAAGGAGCGGAATTAGCTTACCACGCGGGTTGCTGGCGAAAATTCCGAATAAATTTCTACAGGGAGAGAGACTGGGTGAAGGGAAAGCTACGAGTGAGATTTGGTCAAAGGAACGGAATAAATATCACCACACGTGTTGCTGGCGAAATTCCGAATTTATTACTACGAGAAGAGAGACTGGGCGATGGGGAAACTACGAGCAAAACTATATTCAAGGAGCGGAATAACGATCACCACGCGCGTTGCTGGCGAAGATTCCGAATTAACTACACGAATAAACTACTCTCGCGAGACTACCGAACTCTAATTTATCTACTTATTTCTTTCCCTCTGTCCGTTGTGTTGCTACAGGCTGTCGTCGAGTTTCTTTCACCGCGAAATGCCGTCGGTGATTCTGCGCTTAGATTTGACGATTCACTTCGAAGGTCCGCGACTGACTAATTTCATATTTGGCTCGGGCCGATCGTCTGGCCATTTCGCAGACTCCGGCGCCGACCATAAAACGGTTGGTGGACGATACCGAGTGAGTCCGGTACGCTCGGAGTCGTATCCGGAACCACTGCCTGTTGAAGACCCGTACATAGGACATGCGGTGTCCCGGGTAAAGGTTGCGGAGCGCGATATTTATGTGTGCCGCTAGGAGCTCTCGGGTCGTTCGGCTTGCGTCGCAGCTGATCAAGTTCAGGGTGATGCCCCTCTTGGTCTGCGAGTGTGGGCGTTCAACTGTCTCCGAGGTTCGGGCCACTGTCGAGGATCCCGGGGTTTCGGATGCGTAAGAGTACGTCCGCCCGGAGCTGTGGCGAGCCCGTCGTGTTGCGGCGTTGCGTGGGTTGGCGGACTCGGTGTACGGGTGGCCACCGTGTGGGTCCGCCTTGACCGTGGTGTGGGTCCGCCTTCACCATGGTGTGGCGATATGCTGCAGGAATGGCGATGGTCGTTCGGAACTCAGTCGCGCGTTGGCCCGCGGCAATCTGGTCGTCGATGTCCCGAAGTCATCGTCGCTGTCGCTGATGGTTATGGGGCCCTCTGGTACTTGATGCGAGGTACCCCGAATGCCCCGTGGTGGTGACTCCAGATCTCGCTCGGTGATGGTTGACTCAATATTGGCCCATCCCAGACAGATTTCGGGGCCGTCGCAGGGGCGTACAGATGGCGCTTCCAGGCCGACCGAATTGCTAGAGTTCTCGCGGCTGGGGGGATTGCCCTAACGGGTGTCAGTCGTCCTATTGCCGGTCATTCGAGCATCTTTGGTCGCGCTGAGGCTGGGGTCGGGTGGTGTGAGTGAGCGGGAGGCCGCCGGGCGTCTGTTACCGGCCCTTGGTGAGGGGTGGTTGACCCATTCCACCACACGTGGTTCGTTATCGCGCAGACAGCGAACAGCGCCTCGTATTGATTCCGTGGTATGGCCCCCGAGTGTCTGACCAGGCTGTTGGTAATGTCCACGAAAGCTCGCGTGGACCGCGACGGATCCTCCGCAATCATGGTCACATTGATGGTGCATTCAACCGCGCTCACCCCCGGAGCAATCAGGCTCTCCTCGTATTGAACGCTGTAGTGCCAGAAGTCGATGTCGGCTCGCCGGTGACGGGGTCTTGAAGGATGGCGGGACTGTGTTCGGTGGTGGCGTCATCCGTGGTGGTGGTGGTGTTTCGGGCATGGTCGGCCTACCCATGGGTGGCGGCTCCAGATTCGGGTTAGGTCCGCTTCGGCGTGGGGTGTGCGGATGCGGATTAGTTCGCGCCGCCACTGGGCTGTCGTCGTCAGAGAGTATCATAATCGTATTTGCTATGAGGGGCCCCCTCTCGGCACCTGGGGTTTTTGGTGGCGTGTCCTGCCCCGGTGTCTGTCGTTCCGGACGCGGTGTTAGCAGTGCTCCCACCTCTGGAGAATTTCGTGGGTGCGGTGAATACGGTGATGACTCCTCACTGGTCCCTTCTTCGTCGTTTTCGACCTCGCTTGCAGACCCATCGGGTGTCGAGGTGGTTGAGTCGGATGAGCTCGAGGAGCAGCTGGACGTCGAGCTGCTGGCCGCGGAATCGGAACCCTGGCGTGGCGGAGGCGGATTGTATGCTGCCAGGCCGAGCGGGGGGACGCGTCCGCACACACCACTATCGCTGCTGTTGGAGCCGTAGTCTCGGCGTGATTCGAGAAACCCAGCGAGCTCACCGGGCTGAACGGGATGGCGTGTCGTAAGTCGGGACACACTGGTTCGGCTTCTGCGCGCATACCCTGTGCGGACGGAGGCGACTCTGAGGTGACCGCCGTGGCTTGTTTGGTTCATAGTCGTTGGTGTCGTCATCCCCGAACGACCGGTCTTCGGCTGCCCTCTCACTAAGGGCGCTCGACATGTCCAGTAGACCGTATCACCTTATAGGGGAAAAAAAAAAGTTAACCGCACACCATCAAATTCAAAGCATATTTGGAAGGAGATTCCGGAAAAAATTTTCTTTTTTTTTTTGGCCGATCGTAGAGGTAGCGCATCGACATATTTCTTTATATTGTCTCTATTTATGATCCGATTTTAATGTATAATCAAAATTTTTGTCTCGAGGAGACCTACAGAGGTCCTTGCTCTTAAGTACACCCTTCTAGTACTTACCCACCAGATCTCAGTTAGTACCACCCTAATTTACCATTCCAAGTGCAGAAAATTGAAGCTCTCGAAAAATCATTGAACTCTTGCAAAGGAAGTATACCGATTATACCATTAGAACTATTTATAAAAAATATAATTAATATTTTTACCGAACGTAGGGGTAGCGCATTGACATATTTCATCATATTGTCACCATTTATGATCCCATTTTAAAGTATAATTTTTGTCTCCAGGAGACCTACAATGCCTCATACGTCATTGTCCTCAAGTACACCCTTCTAGTACTTACCTACCAGATCTCAGTTAGTACAACCATAATGTACTCTAATGTGTACATTGGAATGTTTGCTTTTTCAACTTCTCAACTTCTACAATATGAATTAAAGAAATAAAAGTAAAATCGAATTAAGTGTTTAAAGTCGATGTCCAGCAACTCGAAGGACCTCCACTTTAATTTATTTATTAACCTACTTTTAATCGATCAAATCTCGACGTGATTCAAGTTGGCTGTATTTGTGCCGGCTCTCGAGTTTAGCAAAAATGTGTCCCATGCGTTGTTCATCGGTGACCGCCATGGCAGATTCATGCACTACATGAACAAAGCGCTCGGTGTTTTGAGAATGGCATGGATAAGCTGTGTAAATATTTAGGTCTTTCAATGCTTTTAATCACATCGCGCTCCGTTGGCAATTGGGTGTAATTTAATTCACTAATAAAAAAAGACATTTTTAAACAATTTTGTACGGTTTTTTAATCGGAATGAACAAAAGCAACTCTTGAATTAAAAATGCAATGAATTATGAGCTTCACCATTGTTTTCCCTTTTGAACCAATTTTCGTTTGAACGAATTTAGTGGGGGCAAGAATATGCAAAATAATTAAACTGCACTCACTTTTGTGCAAGTTCTCTGCTGGCGGTGCCAGCATACAAGATCTCTAAAAGCTGCAAAAAATAAAATTACGGGGGGAAAAGGGAAAAAATTTTGTAATCGTAGGGAATAATACTTTTTTTTTCAGCCAGTGTAGGGATTTTTTAAAAAGTATGTAGCATCACTGCTCCTATGTTCGGCAAATATATTAATGATTTTTCGAGAGCTGCAATTGGAATGGTACATTATGGTGATTTGGTAGGTAAGTACTAGAAGGGTGTACTTGAGGGCAATGACGTATGAGGCATTATTGTAGGTCTCCTGGAGACATATATTATAGTTTAAAATCGGATTATAAATAGAAACAATATGAAGAAATATGTCGATGCGCTACCTCTACAATCGGCCAAAAAAAAAAAGAAAATTTTTTTCGGAATCTCCTTCCAAATTTGCTTCAATTTAGATGGTGTGCGGACAACTTCATTTTTTCGAGACGGTCAAATGTCCAGCCCAAGTGCTGAAACAATTGCCATAAAGATGTATCCTTCGGCGCTGAGAGGTGCTGACACGTCCATAGCTTTTGGTAGGGCTTCGTCTGCTGCTTCGCCCTCATGGCCCACTGGCGGCCGCGTGGGCGTTGGGTACCACTCGTTATCGTCCTCGTCGTCGGGGTCGACGGGTGCCAGAGCTGGCATCGGATCATACTCGATGTAGTCTTCGCATTCGCCTTCGCTGACGGGTGTGGGCATCCGGCTCCCTTTTCGGACTGTAGGGCCCATGGAAAATGCTGAGCGCCAGGCTGAAAATTTCTCGGTTCGTTCAGGATGAGGGCGCGGGCAGGCTTGTCGCCCAGTTCGTCCGCCCCTCGTGCTAGTCGTTCCACGGCAGGTGACCGTGATTCGTTTCCTCCAGGCGGCGACGGTAGCGTTCTCTGGAGGCTTCGTAACGTTGTGCCTCGTCAGTCATTGCGTTGGTTTTAGTTTGTTGGTTGTCACCTGAGGAAGAGAGAAGGAAACAGTTAATAAAATCACATTGGTCTTGGGTGCCTACACCGGTCCACTGCTTTTGGCCTTGAAACGTTTTTAATGCGATTAAGTGCGCTGTTCGCACCCGTGGATCCCCTTCACGCATCCGACGGACGATGACTGGGGAGGCGAGACTGATGACGACATACGGCCCTGAGTCTTTTGGTGCGAGCTTGGCCGCGAAACTATCTATAGCTTTGGACAGCGGGTGCTGCCTTACCATCACCAATTGTTCTATCTTGGTTTTCTACGCAGATTGTAGTCGCGCGCCTGGTCTTGCGCGGCTTTGGCCAAATTGTAGCGAACGATGGCGAAAAATTCCTTTAACTGCGCGGCTCGTTCCGTGGGTTCGATGGGCGTAGTCCCGGTGCCAACCGTGACGCTATCATACCGGGCGCGGGGCAATCGAGACTCTCTCGTGGGGTAGTCGCCCTACGAAGTTTGCACACACCGTGGCCCAAGGCTCCTCCGGGATGGTGATCAGCATTTCTCCGCCCGGTGCCTGCTGACTCACCTTGTATTGTTGACAAAGCTCGCATTGCCGCACGTATCTGCTGATGTCACGGAACATACCCGGCCATTAGTATCGGTTGGTGACGTGTGAAATGGTCTTTCGAATACCGAGATGGCCAGCACTGGCGCTGGCCATCACACGCCGTCGCAGCGGTGTAGCGACACGCAGATTCCAGGGCGCGCAGTCCTCAGTAATTACCTGGCTGTTGTTGCACTTCAGCCCGTCGCTTTTGCAGCAGGTAGAGCAGAGCGAGGGCATAGTCGCGGAACGACTCATAACTTTGTTGGACACGCTCCCGAATGGCGTCATCGATGCGCTCGAAATAGCAAGCCGGGAGGAGGATGAAGGATGCCCACGTTTTCTACTGTTGGTTGCATTTACGGAACCAGATAAGGGCCTGACCCCTCAGGACTTCGGGCAAGAAACGTGGCAGTGAATCTCTGTCTAACCCCTCCATACAACACAACTCCTCCACCCGCTCGATGAATGCAAGCGGGTCAGGGCCCTCGTCATAATAGCAAAACCATTTACGTACCTTATGTGTGACCCCCGCGCCTGTGGCGGGTGGTCTTACCTGGTCGGCTGAGATATGGTGTGCAGGCGGGGCCATGCCGGTGGTGGTGGGTGCTGTGGGTGCTGCCCGCCCGAAGCGGTTGCGGCGGCTGCTGCAGCCTCAGAGGAGCCGGGCGCCTTTGCCGGTGAAGCTAGCTGCAGGGCGAACGTTGGCAGCGGTGCATCGGTGACTGTCTAGGCGTCGACCCCTTCCCATTTCCCCGGGCTTGAGGCAAACTTCTGTTCCATGCTGTCACTTGCCCCTATCCCGAGGGTATCACTACTGTCATTTTCCTTATTCGGGGTGACCGTTAGGCCCCGCTTATGTTTTTCTTGCTTCAAATATCATACGATTTCACTTTCGAGTATTCTAGCTTCCCGATTTTTCCACTTTTGTTTATTTAATGTAATTTAATGTTATTTTACACGCGAACCTTCGTAGAATTTTCTTAGATTTGCACACTCGGTCCCTGCTCGGGCGCCATTGTAACGATGTTTTCTGGAGGCCGGGGTGAAGCCGTCCAGAATTCGTTGCAAAAATTTGTAAATTTTGGAACCGTGTGTGCAAATTTAAAGATTTTTAGTTTAAGATTTTTAGATTTATTATTTTAGATTTATCATTTTAAATTTTAATTTCATTTATTTTGTTGAAATTTTCCATGTGTACACTTTGCTAAACTTATATTATCTATATTGTGTGGTGGGAGGCCGACCGCTGGGGCACTAGCAATTTCCAGCCAATTCCATGGGCAGATGTCCGTCTGCGGCGCGTTGGATTTTGGTACATGCGGTCGGACTTCGTGGCAACGGAGGATTTTGGGGCGATACACTGTTGTCTACGGTAAGTCTTATCGAGAGCTCTAAATTCTACGTCAGAGAGTCTATACACCCCACGAATTACCGGCGAAAGCCTACTTCAGATTGGGCAACGGGGGAAAGAGTCTACATACAGATTTAGAGCGAAGGGGTACTATAGAGGGAGGGGGTCTCATTACTATGAGAAGCGAGAAAGGAGCGGAATTAGCTTACCACGCGGGTTGCTGGCGAAAATTCCGAATAAATTTCTACAGGGAGAGAGACTGGGTGAAGGGAAAGCTACGAGTGAGATTTGGTCAAAGGAACGGAATAAATATCACCACACGTGTTGCTGGCGAAATTCCGAATTTATTACTACGAGAAGAGAGACTGGGCGATGGGGAAACTACGAGCAAAACTATATTCAAGGAGCGGAATAACGATCACCACGCGCGTTGCTGGCGAAGATTCCGAATTAACTACACGAATAAACTACTCTCGCGAGACTACCGAACTCTAATTTATCTACTTATTTCTTTCCCTCTGTCCGTTGTGTTGCTACAGGCTGTCGTCGAGTTTCTTCCACCGCGAAATGCCGTCGGTGATTCTGCGCTTAGATTTGACGATTCACTTCGAAGGTCCGCGACTGACTAATTTCATATTTGGCTCGGGCCGATCGTCTGGCCATTTCGCAGACTCCGGCGCCGATCATAAAACGGATTTCCACCGTCGTGTAAAGGGAGTTGCCACCCAGTGTGCTAATGCCTCAGTGGTTGTCTGCCTAACCATAACATTTTCCTCCTGTTATGGGATTGCTAAAATCCAAATCACTTTCTAAAGGAATCACAGTTTCGTTCAATATTTGAATCGGAACCGGGCTGAAGGTTGCGTTTATAATCGCCATAGATTTGGTGAAGTGCGTCACAATCGGCACTGTTTCAAATAGCTTGGCTTCCAGCCGCACATATTTGGATTGAATGCAGCAGTCGGGAGTGATGTGAATGATTCCAGTTTTATTGAGAAAAATTTCTTCGCGCTCAGTGCCGCATGTTACAATGACTGTTGTTTGGATCGCAGTCACGAAGATCCAAGCATTATGAGTCCACAGCTCTTTCCAGATGGTACCTTTTGATGTGATTATTCTTCTATTACATTTTTTGAATGACATCCTTGTATAAAGTTGCTGGATAATACAGTTGCGCTCGTCTTTCTGTCTGACTTATCAACTTATCACTTTTCCATGTTGACTTTATATCCAGATATTTCTTCTTTAGCTGTTCAAAAAAGTTGTTGGTGAAGTAAGCATTGTAGCGGTATAGATTCGCGGTACAGTTGTTGTTGTTTTGTTGTATTGTTTGTTATGTTTTTTTATGTTTCCCTTTTGTTCGGGGCGACGGGCGAACAAAATCGGAGGAACTAAATCTCACACGCACTAACCGAAAGAACGCACTGCACGATTTTATTGATTATTAATTTTTTTTTTATATATAAATATATTTGTTTTGCTTAATTTGTTAAGCAAAACAAATTCGCCACTCGCGGGTGAAATGCGACCGGCGCGCGGAAGAAGAAAACTGAATATTTTGTTTGAGCTGTCAAAGTTCTCTTGCTTTCTTCTCCTTTCTTTCGCTTTTGCTTTCGTTAAGTTAGCTCAGTGAGCGGCGGCGATCCGATGAAGGTATTGCCAGCCTCGCCATTACAATAGTAAAATGTCAAAGCCTGGACTAAAGCTTTTGTACTCTTTCGCCTATACATACATGATTGCCGCCAAAATGTATATTTCATTTTGGTGGGTGCAGGGGGGTATATGTAAATTTGCCAAACACACCCTAGAAAAATCTGAAGAGATTTTTCGCATATAGGTATGGGTAAAGCCCCGACTGCGGACACTGGTTTCTGCGTAAGCCGCACTCTATGTATGTGGGAAAATAAATGGAAAGTGAGCGTCATAGGCGCTCATATATTCTAATTCTTTTAGTTCTATTTGAGTAGGGACGAAGGAGAGTGTTAAAGCTTTAGATTTTTAATTTAATTGAATCTTAAATTATTTGTTTCCAAAATTTGGATAATTTTCTTTCTTTTTTTTAAATTGTATTTTTTTTTGGAGTGGTGAAGTGGAGCTGTTGCCATCGTCGGACTGTGGCTGGAGGACAAGTGTTCCAAGTGGAGTATTTTTGCGCGCTGGTTTAGTTTTGCCAGCTACTGTTTCTTTTGCTTTATTTTATTTGTGGCAGTCGGCCATTTAGTGTTTTGAATTTGAGGAATTTAATAGAGTTGGACAGGTTGTGTGCGGTCGTGATTTGTTTTGTGAAGTGTTTCCGTCCTGGGAACTTCAAGTAGTTTGCTTGGAATTTGTTTGGCCGTTTCCCCCCCCCCCCTTCCTTATTCCTTTTTTTGTTTGTGTCGTCCCGCATCAGAGCCAAGTTGTTGCTGGACATCGAATTTTATCGAAGTCCAGCTGGTGAATAGATTCTGCAAAGAATCGTGTGAGGGATTTCAGACAGGTTGGTCTGGTCCAACAAATCAATTGCGTTTAAAGAAATATAATTTTGATTTTAGTAAAACTTAAAATTTTTTTTTTTTAATTTTTTTTTAAACAGTGGTGGTGTCGTCCGCCTTTAGCTGTTGTGTTTGTATTATTTTTTTAAATATTCTTTATTATTTTATAGTTTTATTTTTATACATTTTTTTTTATATATGTATATATTTTTTTTTGCGGTGCCGCCCGCCTTTAAAGTTTCGTCGTTCCTGTTTTTTTTGTCCGTAATTTTTTTTAAATTTTTTTTGTTTTGTGAGCGTTTAAATTTTTTTGGCTTTTTGAGTTTTGTTTGTTTAAATTTTATTTTTTTTAAAATTTTTTTAAATTTTTTTTGTCTGTCCGTTATAACTATGGAGATCAATAGGCTTAACCAAGAGGAACTGGCATACGAGATGGAGGCTCGTGGGTTGCCAGTGACCCCGGTAGAGTCTATGAGGAAGTCCTTGAGGGCATCAAGGCAAATAGAGCGAAAGGAGTGCGTATGTTAGGGCTTTTAGATTCGGGGGCCACCAGGACGATTCTTGGTAGGCCAGGCTGGGACACATTAAAGTCCTGGGGGATAAGTTTATTGGCATCTGCGGTCAGCAAGGTTGCGCTTGCTGATGGTGAAGAAGTTCCGGTTAGGGGGGTAGTTTCGGTCCCTTTCGAGGTAGAGGGCAAGTCGGTCCTCGTTGAATGCCTCGTAATACCGGATTTACCCCAATCATTGATTCTTGGAGTAGACTTTTGGTCTAAGGCCGGTGTAGTGCCAGATTTGGCCAAGAATCAGTGGAGGTTTTCCGACCAAGGTCTCGACCAGGTCTCGTCAGTAGCGGCGATAGTTGATAGGTCTTCGTTGTCAACTAGGGAAAAATCGGTTCTTGAGGAGTTTGTTGCAGATGTTTTTAGGTCTATGCCTGAGGGACTTGGTTGTACACATTTGGTCGAACATCGGATTCGTACAAAGCCAAATGTGGAACCAGTCAAGCAGCGATACTATCCGGTATCGCCCGTTATTCAGAGGCGCATAGATGAGGAAATAGAGGATATGTTAGAAAAGGGTGTGATTGAGATTTCTCACAGCCCTTGGGCTGTGATGATTAGGAAAAAAGGATGGGAGTTATAGGTTTTGTGTCGACTATAGGACACTGAATAAAAATACGGATCGAGATAGTTAACCCCTTATATTTCGGCTACTTTAGATAAGCTAAAGGACGCCAAATATCTCTCTAGTTTGGATATAAAATCCGCTTATTGGCAGATCCCAGTAGAGAAGGAGTCTAGGGCCTGCACGGCATTTACAGTTCCGGGAAGGGGGCTCTACCAGTTCAAGCGCATGCCTTATGGCCTGCACAATGCGCCTGCAACTTGGCAGAGATTTATAGATGAGGTCCTTGAGGCTGACTTGGAAACTCATGTTTTCGTGTATTTGGACGATATTATTATCGTTACAAATACATTTGATAAGCATGTTGAGGTTCTAAAGGAGGTCCTGAGGAGGATTTGTTAGGCAGGGCTTAGATTAAATAGAGAAAAATGTAATTTTTGTCTTTCTTCGCTACGGTACTTAGGTTATGTTGTTGATCGACAGGGCTTGCACGTTGACCCCGAGAAAGTTGAGGCAATGCTGAAAATTCCAGCGCCCAAAAATGTAAAGGAAGTCCGGTCGTTTGTTGGCACCATTTCTTGGTATCGTAGGTTTGTTTCGAATTTCACAGATTTGGTTAAACCTCTAACTGATCTTCTAAAGAAGAAGAACAGGTTTAGATGGTCGCCGGAGTGTGAGGACAGCTTTTTGAAGGCCAAGGAGCGTCTAGTGACGGTGCCGGTCCTGAGCTGTCCCGATTTCGAACGACCCTTCGTAGTTCAAACTGATGCTTCCGATTTTGGAATAGTTGCCGTTTTGACACAGCAGTTTGATGAAGGGGAGAAGGTCATTTCGTATTTGAGTAGGTCGTTGAGTAGATGCGAGAGGAATTATTCCACTACCGAGAAGGAGTGTTTGGCTGTTTTGTGGCTAGTTGAGAAGTTGAGGCCATACATCGAAGGGGTCAGGTTCACAGTGGTGACCGACCATTATTCGTTGGTATGGCTCAACAATTTGAAAGATCCTTGCGGTAGGTTGGCTAGGTGGGCTTTAAAGCTCCAGCAATACGATTATGAAATCATACATCGTAAGGGGAAAGATCATGTTGTGCCCGACATGCTTTCTAGAGGTGTCCCAGTCGAATGGGAGGTAGATGGGCGTGTTAGAGATCCATGGGTGGATTCCATGGTTAGGAAAGTGAAGGATAAACCACTCGATTACCCAGCTTGGAGAATTGAAAATGGGGTGTTATATCTACACATAAAGGCAGGGACAAATAGTTTGTTTAGAGCTGGGTACGAGTGGAAGAGAGTTGTGGGCAGGAGTGATAGGCGCAGTATTTTATTCGAGTGTCACGATAATCCATTATCGGGACACATGGGCGTTAGGAAAACATACGCTAGGGTAATTGAGAAATATTATTGGCCGAAAATGAAGGCAGAGATAGCTAGATATATTAAAGGTTGTCAGGTTTGCCAGAGGGTGAAACCAGACAACAATAAGCCAGCTGGTTGTATGGTAGAGAGGACAAAGAAGTTAGAACCTTGGGAAATGATCTGCGTAGATCTGGTGGGACCCTTGGTGAAGTCTAGTCGGGGATTTTGTTATATTTTAACGGTGGTTGACTACTTCACCAAATTCCCATTGTTGTTTCCGTTGCGAAATGCAACGGCAAAGAGTGTTTGCAAGGAGTTGGAAGATAATGTCTTCCTGCTCTTTGGAGTTCCGAGGTCCATTGTATGCGACAATGGGCCACAGTTTCGCAGCAAGGAGCTGCAGAGTTTATGCGCGTCGTATGGTGTGCAGATGCGGTACACTGCACACTATCATCCGCAGGCCAATCCGGCCGAGCGGATCAACCAAATAATTAAGACCACTTTGAGAGCATATATTTCAGAAAACCATCGGACATGGGATTCTCATCTCTCAAAGGTGGCGTGCTGCATTCGAACATCGCAGCATGAGGTTTTGGGAGCGTCTCCATACTTTTTGGCCGATATATGGCTTTCAGGGGTGATAGTGATTATAGACAAGTGGGAGACTCAGACCAACCGGAGAGTAGTAGTGAAGACCGGGCCAAGTTAATGGCAGACTTGAGGGAAGACATACGGAAGAAGTTAGAAATGGCAAGTGCCAAGACAGCAAAGACTTACAATCTCAGACGTAGAGATGTACAGTATTTACCGCACGAGTTAGTATGGAGACGTAATTTTGTTTTGTCCGATGCTGCAAACTGTTTTGCAGCGAAGTTAGCTCCGAAATTTGTTGGACCGTTTAGGGTTAAAAAGAGGGTGTCTCCGTGGACATATGTTTTGGAAGACGAAGAGGGACGAGAAAAGGGGACATGGCATGTGCAGGACCTTAGGCCGCAGATCGACTCAGGGTGATTTTCTGCGGTTATATTCGAAAGTTGGCTGGTCTCAGGAGACCAAGCAACTTTTGCGGAGGTGGGGTTGTCGTGGTATAGATTCGCGGCACAGTTGTTGTTGTTTTGTTGTATTGTTTGTTATGTTTTTTTATGTTTCCCTTCTGTTCGGGGCGACAGGCGAACAAAATCGGAGGAACTAAATCTCACACGCACTAACCGAAAGAACGCACTGCACGATTTTATTGATTTTTTTTTTTTTTATATAAATATATTTGTTTTGCTTAATTTGTTAAGCAAAACAAATTCGCCACTCGCGGGTGAAATGCGACCGGCGCGCGGAAGAAGAAAACTGAATATTTTGTTTGATTTGTCAAAGTTCTCTTGCTTTCTTCTCCTTTCTTTCGCTTTTGCTTTCGTTAAGTTAGCTCAGTGAGCGGCGGCGATCCGATGAAGGTATTGCCAGCCTCGCCATTACAATAGTAAAATGTCAAAGCCTGGACTAAAGCTTTTGCACTCTTTCGCCTATACGTACATGAGTGCCGCCAAAATGTATATTTCATTTTGGTGGGTGCAGGGGGGTATATGTAAATTTGCCAAACACACTTAGAAAAATCTGAAGAGATTTTTCGCATATAGGTATGGGTAAAGCCCCGACTGCGGACACTGGTTTCTGCGTAAGCCGCACTCTATGTATATGGGAAAATAAATGGAATGTGAGCATCATAGGCGCTCATATATTCTGATTCTTTTGGTTCTTTTAGAGCAGGGAATAAGGAGAGTGTTAAAGCTTTAGATTTTTAATTTAATTGAATCTTAAATTATTTGTTTCCAAAATTTGGATAATTTTCTTTCTTTTTTTAAATTGTATTTTTTTTTTGGAGTGGTGAAGTGGAGCTGTTGCCATCGTCGGACTGTGGCTGGAGGACAAGTGTTCCAAAGGGAGTATTTTTGCGCGCTGGTTTAGTTTGGCCAGCTAGTGTTTATTTTGCTTTATTTTATTTGTGGCAGTCGGCCATTTAGTGTTTTGAATTTGAGGAATTTAATAGAGTTGGACAGGTTGTGTTCGGTCGTGATTTGTTTTGGTGAAGTGTTTCCGTCCTGGGAACTTCAAGTTGTTTGCTTGGAATTTGTTTGGCCGTTTCCCCCCCCCCCCCCCTTCCTTATTCCTTTTTTTTGTTTGTGTCGTCCCGCATCAGAGCCAAGTTGTTGCTGGACGTCGAATTTTATCGAAGTCCAGCTGGTGAATAGATTCTGCAAAGAATCGTGCGAGGGATTTCAGACAGGTTGGTCTGGTCCCGCAAATCAATTGCGTTTAAAGAAATATAATTTTTGGTATATAAATAATTTCTTTTGGGTGATTGTCGGTTTGTGTTGATTTTGAAAAAGGGTTTGTGTTCGGTATTATTTTCCTTGTGTCGGGAAAATTTCCGTTTCTTTTATATATAGTTATATATATACTTATATATATATATTGCGGCAGTTTCGGTGTAGTTTTTAAAAAAAGTTTTTTTATCAGGTTTTCGTGTGTTCGTGTTGTTCGTTCGTCCGGGGATACCATACCGCGAGGGTCGTCTTAAATCCCACGCTTTGCGACTATGCTATTCGGGCAAATAGGGAATTTAATTATCGCGTGGGGATTTTTGATTTTAGTATGTTTTATAAAGTTTCTTGCTGTTCCTTTATATCAGCCAAACTGTTGTTGTTGACTTCAAATTTGTTCCAGTAAATTTCCAATGCTTTCAGCCGTTTTTAGAAATACTGAATTGTGCGCCTGTGATCGCCGTCTTTTTTGTAATTATTCCATAATGTTTGGATATCGGCCTCCTACTCTAGTTGTTTGTCGATCAGCTGACTTAACTGTTCCATTATGACTTTTTTTTTAAAGATGATTTTTTAAAGATGCATTTTTTGTTTTAACACTGTACCGATATCAAAGCTTCGGGACGCTTAAACCACTGTCTGGCCGTGATTTACGCATTTTTTATGTGAAACCTTTATTAAAGTTTCCTGCCCTTGGTGGAGGAAACTAAAGGAAAACTGCTGTTTTTGTAGACCTTTGATAAGTCTCTGCCTCAAATTTTAAGTTCGAAGGACCATGTACAATGTGTGTACAATAAACGATGAGCTAATTTTGGTAACTGAACTTTATTTAATAAAAACATTTCTTAAATACTAGAATAATGATTATTAAGCTAATTTGAAGTCAACGCCGATACTGCCTGACTTCGCAACTGTTATGCAAACAGAATTTGCAACTTGATCCTGCTATGCTTCAGCATAGCGTGAGAATCAAAATTGCATATTCGGTTTGCATTGCAATTTATGCAAACTATGGTATTTTGGCTGCAAAGTTGAACGAACGTCGTTCAGCCAAGGTTTTCACTGCTCGTCTTTCGTTGATATCAGCAAATATGCAACCAAAGCCAAGTTGTCAATTCTGTTGATTCATCACCACTTGGATTACAATTCATATATTCTTTGCCTACTAGTGGCGAAATTCTTTAAAGTAAATTCAAATACTCTGCTTACTGTAAGGGTTACGTCAATGTAACGTATCAGGGTTTTTAATTCATATCAAAATGTGAAAATATAAAAGTGGGAAAATAGCAAATGGAATGCTTAAATCAAAATGTGTGGGGGAAAACGCGTCCCCACAACTTTCCTCCTCACAATACATATAACTAAAAATTTAAATTATGCAAAAACAGGTAAATAATTCAATTAAATTTTCTACCAGTTACAATTTATAAAATAAAAAAGGATTTCAATTTACTGAATTTAAAACCCTAAGTCTCAATCAATTTCATGTAGATACCTAGTTTAAAATATGAATTCAAATGTAATTAAAATGTAAATTAGATTTTCAAATTTGAAATTTGATTAAAAAGAAAAAAAAATGACTTAAATTTGTATACATACTTAGAATTTAAAACACAATTAAATATGAAACGAGTTTAACTGAACATATCTGTACCTGCTAAAAGCATGGTTTCATATTAAGTTTTTTTTGCATTCTTTAATTAGTTTCTAAAAGTATACATGGCAACTCTAAAGAATAGGGCATTAGAAAAAAAAACGTGTAAGTTATCGCGATTTTCTTTCACGCTCCACTGCACTCACACGGGCTAGAACCAAAAATCTTATTATTGGTATGAATCTCATTATCAGCTATAATTGTTATGAATGAAGAAAGAAAAAAATGAATAAAAAGTAAGAACAGATTTAAGTCTTGCGAGAGTAATTAGTCTTAGTTAGTTTGTGTTGGGATTGGGAGAGTATCATGATCTCTCATAGTTATGGTTGGGTAGGGAGAGGATCGGGCCAGAACAACATCAACTGACCCCACTCTTTGAGTTTGCATTTCTTTGTTCACTTCTTTGTTCACTTCTTTGTTTACTTCATTGGTTATTTCTTGGTTCATTACTTTATTAACTTCATTAATTGCTTTAGCCTCTGACTGTTTCCATATTTTGGTATCTTTTCTATTTACATTTTCGCATTTCGTTCATAACTTTGCTGCTATACATTTATTTTTCTCTTTGATTTTTTTTTGTGTTTCCTTGTGCATGATTTTTTTGTGCTCATGAGATCATATGTAGTGGATTTGAGTAAGTGCAAGAACTACGACCTTATCCACTGAGCTTAACCTGGAATCGCTAGCATGCACACCAGCTCTTCTCCCACTACAGGACCGGTTCATGACAGTTGGTTGGAGCGATTGAAAAGGTTTCGGTTTAAGTTTTAAAAAGTTTCTGGATGGCCTAATATTATAAAATTTTATATCAATTCAATATAAATCAAGGGTGCTGAATCTAACTACATTTACCGAATTTCCTTATCTAATCGCATTTTCAAACAAATTTCAATATTTTAAAAATATATGAAATAAATAAATGAAATACGATGAATTTTCTCTAAGAAAAAAAAACTTCAAGTCGATTTTGTGTACGAAAACCTTTTGAAAACCTATTAAAAACCCGTAACCTTTTCAATTGGTTTTGGTTGAACCCATTCAATCGGTTACGACAAATAGATTTCGGTTTCGCTCCCTAAAATGAATCGGTTTCATTCGGTTTCGGGTACGGTTTCGGTTGCATTTTTATTTAATATTTCGTGTTAAAGAGGTTTGGAGTTTTCAACGTGGGATCTTAGATTGGCGCATTTAGGATTTATTGTGATCGAAAGGGAGTATTGTTCAGTGCTGGTGTAATTTCCATCAGCTAGAGTAGTTTGTTGTGGCAAGTCGGCCATTTGGTCAAAGCAGTTACCCTTAAGTTTTGTTTAAATAGTGAATTGGTTTTCCTTAAGTTTTGTGGATTTTAGGTGGGAAATCCTTTCCCCTTTATGTTTTGTGGCGTTATACACTCGAGCCAAGTTGTTGCTGGACTTCAATTTTATTGAAGTCCGCTGGTGAATTTAATTCTGTGAAGAATCGTGCGAGGGATTCAGTCAGTCGTTCTGATCCGAGTGTGCTTCAAAATCATAATTTTGTTAGTAGTGATAAATATATATATATACACACTTGTAGATATACGGCAGCATGGTTTTTATAAATTGAGTTATCGGGTTTTCGTATATTCGTGTTGATCTATCCCTGGTGCCGCGCAGGGATACGGTATCATGCTATCGTTTCAGGGTTCCAATCTCGTGCGTCGCGATTGAGCTAACTGGTAAATAGGGAATTTTAATTATAGCGCGATAAGGTATCCACATATTACGCACACGCTGGGAAGTGAGCAGTATGACTTTGTGTTATGATACTTGGCGGTTACGACACAGAATCGGTCCACGGCGCTTGTGGGGTTCTTCATTTGTAATTCTGCTGTGAAAGAGATATCGCAGAGAGTATATTGGGTGGGGTTCACCTTTTTTAAGAGTTTTTGAGTCGAACTCTAGTTTCACACGGAATAGGGGTTGTGGGACTTTATTTCGATTTTGTATATTGAATACTGACTTTACTTCAAAGCTTTCATGGGTTAGAGCATTTTTGATTTCGTCACATTCTACGAATGATTCAATACCTTTCAGTACGACTGAGATCCTTTTGAGCTGGTAAGCGTAGTAGCTCTTTTTGAGTTTATCAAAGAGATTGATAATTTCCCTAAAGTTTTGCTCACTATAAATCTGTATTTTCGTTTAATTTATTTTTCCCCAATGTGTTTGGTAATTTCTGAGAAATCTATTCGTATTGTGAAATATTAGGTGGGATGACATAGGGGCAACACGTAAATTATAATGAGTTTGTGACCATTTAGTTTTTCCCAAATAGTCCTATCGGCAATAATTATTTTCTGAAATGTTGATGTCAAAATACTATGCAATGTTTCCCATCGATTGAATAGTTAGTTTTGCATTGAATAGTTAGTTCTGACATTTTGTAAAACTTTCACTTCTTTCTTCTCGAATAAAGCTTTAAAGTGATAATAAGTGTCGTTAATCCTAATTTTTTCTTACTTTTCCAAATCTACTTGGTTGCTCACAAGCGCGGTGTTTATAGCGTGTCTGCAATACTATCAGTAGTACTTAATATGGGCCATTTTACATTTCTGAATTTAGCCACTTCACTTTTGGACGATTTTTCATTTTAAGATTTAAAGTTATCACAACAAAAATGGGTTTTATTACAAAATGGAAGATGTTGTCTCTTGCCCTGAATTCTTCCCAAATTTAAGTATTCACGATGCAGTCGGAGATTTGAAAGTTCTGAAGTCGTTATGTACATTTTTTTAAATATTTAAAAATGAAAGAAATAGGCATTTGACATTTGAGTTTCAATAATTTCCACTCTTGTTATTCGAACAATCGATTACCCGAATGAAACGGATACCTAACTATTCGACTATTACTATTCGATTAGTCGATCGCATTCGACTAGTCGATCGCATTCGACTATTCGATTAACCGTTCATTGTCGACTAGTCGGTGTATAGTTTTCTATACCGGACATGCCTCCTTCTTGGTGTTACAAATATTAGACCAAATTTTTATACCCTCCCATACATTGGCGCACCCAGGATTTTTTTCGGGGGGGTTTTTAAAAATTGTCCAATTTAGAAAATTATCATATTGATATTCTTACTAAATTTATTAACTACTTTGAATTGGATAAGTTACTATCTAGTGAGTACCAGCTAGAGAATTAAATCCCGAAAGGTTTTGACAATCCCTTGCTTTCTTTCTTGCATCTCGTCCTCAGGATTTTGAAAATATTTTTTTTGATAAAAAGAAAAACGTATGATGTAAGTCTTTTTCATGCAACTGAAAACAAAAATAACTTATAACTTCTATTAACCCTTCGACACTAAAAAATGCATCGTTTAAATCGCATTTTTGCATTTTTCATTGAATAGGATGTAAACTCATCTCGCCAGACTAAAACAAACTCCGATATTTTCATTTGAAGACATTTTTTTTAGCTTACCATTTTCTGAATTTACTTAGAGTGATGTTTTCTCTACAATGAACAAATTTGTTAGCAGAAAATTTATCTCTCATGCGTTTTTATCTCTATATTACGAATTTTTTAAATTATGCGATTTTAACTGTTTTAAGAATTGATCCAGGACAACTGGGAGACACGAGTACTCTTTTTTAACCCCCTCTAACAGAATCTATTCATCCCGATCATGTGCATTACCAACAGTTGATATTTGTCGAACGGTGTTATACAACATTTTGGACGATTTCATGAAAATTTCAGTACATAACCTTATTTTCAAGTTGGAATTTGATGATTTTAAATTTTTATGAACAAGACGTTTTAATTCAAATATGAAAATAATATTTAAGAATTGAAGAAAAAATGGTCCACACTGTGTCTTAGATTTTAAATGTATTCTTGATGTGAAATCGAATCAAAAAATGACTTGTAGCTTGATACAAAAATTTTTTTTTTAGATTTGAAAATGGAACTCTTGCAAGAAGGGCAAATATAGCCGTGTCAATACTTTTTATAAGTTTCGGATCAAAAGACTAAAAAAGGCCTATACTAATTTTTGTTTTAATCGTAGTATATAAGGATTTTCGAAATTTTTTAATGCAACATGGTGAAAAATACATGATACTCGTCATCATTTGTCTATTTGAAACTTTTGCGGATTTTTTTTAGCTGTTTTTGTTTCATTTATATATTTTTACCAATCAATGTAAAAAACATTTATCTGCAGTTTGGTTTGGTAATGCGAAAAAATTTCCCCCAAAACCCCCCTTGGGTGCTCCTCTGCTTCCATACCTCGGGAGGGTATACAAATTAAAAGCTAATTTACTCAAAGTAATTTTTATGTTCAATGGCATGATACAAAGAAAACCATCTTGTCTTAAAACTTGTTTGTATTCTAAATCAAAATGTTCATTAACTCATTTCATCTTCAAGCGAAATGATTACAAACCTTAAATGCTAAATTTTCTAAATCAAAGTTACATTTATCTAAGGCGAATCTGACCGAAATATTCAAAGTGTGTACTGGACAAACCACGGCAATTTTAGATTTATTTGCTTTTAGTAATAGCTTATAAACTGAGCGATGGGTGGGGAATTGGCAGAGGGGTGTTTTCGAAAATGCACTAATCGCCTATTGCCACCCCCACAAATTAGTAAGCGCCTTAATAGGTATTAAAGGGATATCGATGATGTTTTGGATTTGGTGTTGGGTAGTGAATGAGAAGAGGGAGAGAAAATCTGTTTTTATTACAGTGTATTATGAAGCTCGGCCCAAATCCCTCGAGGGTTGTAGTGTCACATATGTATGTATGTCACTAATTATACCCCCACACACACTGTGTACGGTATGGAGAAGTATATATATTCTTGGTCAGCATCACCGCCGGTGTCGATTTAGCCATGTCCGTCTGTCTGTCTGTCTGTCAGCACGATAGCGGTCGCAGTATTTCAGCTTCGGCATTGCCGAAGATTGTCCAGTCTCTAGTTTTGTTTGAATATAAATTAATGTTGGCCCATTCACGACTAGTGTTACCATATTCAATTAAAAAAATATTTTAACAAATATCACTAATTTTAATAAAGCATGCTTAGATCTTTCTTTTGATATATAACACAAAGCAATCGCACCTCAGTAGCGACCGTGGCGGATGATTAAAAAGTAGTATTTTTAAAAAGTGGGAAAAAATAGCGAAATAACTCGACTTTTCCGCTAAGAATATTTTTCAGTGTTACAAAAAGTTATATATTACGGATGTTTGCTTTCTAACATTTGAGGAGAATATCAAAGTATAATAAAACGTATTACATAATTTATTTTATTACTTCGGTGTTACCTTTTAATCGTTTTACATTTTGCTGTTACCATATGGGCACGCTCGTCACAACCCTTTTTTTTTTTAGCTTTTTTCATATAAAATTCTATATTTTTTATCTACAAATTGGTTTTAAAGTAAGATTGCGTACTTGTTATACTTATGAAAAATTAACATAGCCTCTTGAGTGGATTTTGCCATATCCGTATGTCTGCATGTCATTCAGTATGTTTATCCAGGTCCTAGAAGGAGTTGGTACAGCAAATGGGCTGAATTGGTCAACCGCCACGCCTACCTTCCATACAAGTGAAAATCGTCTCCAGTAACAAATGTACCTAATTTCATGGAAATTGTGGTAGGAAAATTCTCCATAAGATCTATTGTCCGCTTTGCAAAAGCTATATGAGCAATACCCCGATCACGACATGACATCATGATGCATACAAAATTAGCGCCTAATATGGCTAGGTCATGCCGAGCTGATGAACGTAAAAAAATACTACATCTAAAAAATGGAGCACATAATGCTGATGGAGACCAGGTATCAGATGGAAAGGTGTACGGCATATATAGGTTCACATCGACCGGCTGAAACTTACTCACTTGTTTTTTAGCAAATTTGCATTACGATGAAGACATTTTGGCGAGCACAATTCTCCTCGATTTATCCGGCTGGACAAGATGATCTGCCAATGGTCTTCATCGAACACCTCTATGTCAAATGATGACGAGGACCTTTCCAATTTCAGTCCATATAAAGATATTTCTAATGTTATTGATTACTACCTGGACACTTATCCAGAAAATCCTAGTTAGAAGCTGACCTACTTTTCTAACTTTTTTCCTAGGAGCTATAAAATTTTTTTTTGTTTTGCAAAAATATGTGTTTTTTTAAAAACAAACTACTTTGCTGAAGAAACTTTTCCAATCAAAAATGATCCTGAATTTAAATATTTAATTTAAATAAAAAATAATTTTGAAAAAAATTTTCAATTTAAAAAAATTAGTCGATTTAAATTTTTTTTGACAAAATAAATGTTTACAAATTGCCAAACTTTCAAAAATTAAAAAAAAATAGTAATAAACAATAATATCTTAAATTAGGTAATTTTGCTAGGGTTGTGACGAAAGTTACCATATGGTGCCAGGGTGGGCAAACAGCAAGAGGTCAAAAAAAAAAGTTGGAAATTTGTTTCTTAGGTCATTTCTAGGTAATCCTGAAAAAATCTTGAAAAAAATTCCTATTATTTCGCTCTTGTCATTAATGGGTTAATAGGGTGATAATATGAGGAAAAAATTATTTAAGTCAAACATTAGTTTAAAAAAATACAGAAACTATTGTGCTTGTGAATAAAAATGAATGTAAATTAGCGCTATACACAGTTGGAAAGAAAATTCGATTACCTTTTCAATGAGCCCATAAGTGTATTTCTTTTATTTTTCAGAAGTTATTCACAAAAATAAGAAAACTAAAATTTTTATCAATGCAAAAATTGATCAAAGCTATAAGTAGGGGAGGGTGCCCACCTACTGGCACCCTAAGGTCAAAAAGAAAGTTATAGCCTCAAAGGCTATAACTTTCGTTTGAAACATAATTTTGCGGAGATCTCGGGTTAGTTTAAAAGCTGAGTTCAATAAAATACAAGAATTTTCAATGGAACTTAAAAATTCCGAAAACTACGATTTTGGCAGTAGATCTAGCAAAAGTCTCCAAAATCGACCCTCCAAAAAAGGAGCCCAGCTACTGGCACCAGGCCCGTGCGCAAGGGCGGGTTCCAACCCCCCAGAGATTAATTTTTCAGTATAAAATTATTCAAACGATACTCAAATTTTATTGATTTTACAAGGATTTATGAAATTTTCTTTTGCCAGAAAATTAATTTTTTATGATGAACCAAATTTTTGTTTGTAAGTGAAATATTTTGAAAAAGTTTCTTAAAATACAGTTTTTATGAGAAAGTATTTTGTTAAAAAAATAAACATTTTGAAAAATTTTAAAAGCAATATCTGTACAACTAGGGTTACCAGATTCTCTTGAGTAAAAGAGAGTACAGAGTTGCAGGGGGTCCCAAACTCCTCGGTTTTAGACCACATATTTTTTAAAAGACAAAAATATTAGAAAAAAATGTCTTCAAAAAAGTTTCAAAATTAAGCGGATAATAAGTTGAACACAAAATTTTAGACCCTGGGTACTAATGTTTTATATGGATGGTTTTCGATAAAGACATACAAAATTGTTTTTAATATTTCGGTTAAAAAGATGGTAGATCTAATACCAATTTTTGTTTTATTCCTAGCATTTAAGAATTTTGGTAACTTTTTGAATGCAATGTGACGAAAGATGCTTCAAACTAACAAACAAAGCTGGGCATAGTTAATCGAGAATTGAACTTCGTTAACCCGGTAATAGTTAATCAAAAATGTAACTTGGTTAAATTATAAAGTTAATTTCGTTGAAAAGTTAACTTCGTTAAAAGTCAAATTAAATAGTTAAATTTTCGATAAAAAATAAAAAAAAAATTGTTTACAAAAAAAAACAAATAAAAAACATTTAAACTATATACTGTCGCGGTATAAATTCGCGGCACAGTTGTTGTTGTTTTGTTGTATTGTTTGTTTTGTTATGTTTTTTTTTGTTTCCCTTTTGTTCGGGGCGACGGGCGAACAAAATCGAAGGAACAAAATCTCACACGCACTAACCGAAAGAACGCACTGCACGATTTTATTGAATGTTAATTTTTTTATATTAATATATTTGTTTTGCTTAATTTGCTAAGCAAAACAAATTCGCCACTCGCGGGTGATGTGCGACCGGCGCGCGGAAGAAGAAAGCTGAATATTTTGTTTGAGCTGTCAAAGTTCTCTTGCTTTCTTCTCCTTTCTTTCGCTTTTGCTTTCGTTAAGTTAGCTCAGTGAGCGGCGGCGATCCGATGAGGGTATTGCCAGCTTCGCCATTACAATAGTAAATTGTCAAAACCTGGACTAAAGCTTTTGTACTTTTTGAACCTGTTTGAGGGAGAGGAATTTGAGAACATTTTTGCTTTCGCCTATACGTACATGAGTGCCGCCAAAATGTATATTTCATTTTGGTGGGTGCAGGGGGGTATATGTAAATTTGCCAAACACACCTAGAAAAATCTGAAGAGATTTTTCGCATATAGGTATGGGTAAAGCCCCGACTGCGGACACTGGTTTCTGCGTAAGCCGCACTCTATGTATGTGGGAAGATAAATGGAAAGTGAGCGTCATAGGCGCTCATATATTCTGATTCTTTTAGTTCTTTTTGAGCAGGGAAGAAGGAGAGTGTCGAAGCTTTGGTTTTGTTTAAAATTAATTGAATCTTAAATTATTTGGTTCCAAAATTTGGATAATTTTCTTTTTTTTAAAATTGTGTTTTTTTTGTTGAGTGGTGAAGTGGAGCTGTTGCCATCGTCGGACTGTGGCTGGAGGACAAGTGGTCCAAAGGGAGTATTTTTGCGCGCTGGTTTAGTTTTGCCAGCTAGTGTTTATTTTACTTTGTTTTATTTGTGGCAGTCGGCCATTTAGTGTTTTGAAATTGAGGAATTGAATAGAGTTGGACAGGTTGTGTTCGGTCGTGATTTGTTTTGGTGAAGTGTTTCCGTCCAAGTAGTTTGCTTGGAATTTGTTTGGCCGTTTTTCCCCCCTCTTCCTTATTCCTTTTTTTTTGTTTGTGTTGTCCCGCATCAGAGCCAAGTTGTTGCTGGACATCGAATTTTATCGAAGTCCAGCTGGTGAATAGATTCTGCAAAGAATCGTGCGAGGGATTTCAGACAGGTTGGTCTGGTCCCGCAAATCAATTGCGTTTAAAAAGATTTAATTTTTGGTGTACGAATAATTTCTTTTGGGTGATTGTCGGCTTGTGTTGATTTTGAAAAAGGGTTTGTGTGCGGTATTATTTTCCTTGTGTCGGGAAAATTTCCGTTCCTTTTATATATAGTTATATATATACCTATATATATATCTATTGCGGCAGTTTCGGTGTAGTTTTTTTAAAAGAAGTTTATTTATCAGGTTTTCGTGTGTTCGTGTTGTTCGTTCGTCCGGGGATACCATACCGCGAGGGTCGTCTTAAATCCCACGCTTCGCGACTGTGCTATTCGGGCAAATAGGGAATTTAATTATCGCGTGGGGATTTTTGATTTTAGTTAGTTTAAATAAAGTTTAGTTAAAAATAGCGCGATAAGCTGGCGCCCAACGTGGGGCTATTTTTACTAAAGTTTTTAATAATTTTTTTTTAAAATTTTTTTTATAATTTTTTTTAAAATTTTTTTTTAACAAATTTTTTTTTAAAGTTTTTTTTGTAATTAATTTTTTTTATTTATATCAAAATCTTTTGTGCTGTTTTTGTTGGTTGTATTATTTCAGTTTTTTTTATAATTTACTAATTCGTATTTTTATTTATTTAGTTTTTTTGGAATTTCTCTGGTTTCCAGTGAGAGTGCTGTCGACGGCGGAGTAGCGGCAGCGGGTTTTTTTTTGTTGTTCGGTGAGTCCGTTCCTTTTTTTGGTGCAACATTTGTAACCTTTTTTTTGCAAGTTTTTTTAATAATTCTTTTAAATTTTATTTTTGTGTTGCACCATTTATTTATTATTTATTTTGATTTTAGTAAAATTTTAATTTTTCTTTGTAATTTTATTAAACAGTGGTGGTGTCTTCCGCCTTTAGCTGTTGTGGTTGAACTATTTTTTTTAAATATTCTTTATTATTTTATAGTTTTATTTTTATAAATTTTTTTTTTTTTTTATAAATAATTATTTTTTTTGATTTTTATTTTTTTTTATTAATTTTTGATAATTTTTTTTTTGGAGTATTTAATTTAATTTTGCGGTGCCGCCCGCCTTAAAAGTTTCGTCGTTCCTTTTTTTTGTCCGTAATTTTTTTTATTTAAAAAAAAAATTTTTTTTGGTTTTTTTAAAAGTTTTTTTGTGTTTTTTTTTAATTCGCGTTTGTTTTACGAAATATATTTTTATTCGACTAGGCATATTTTTTTTATATATTTATTATATTATTATAATTTGAAAGTTTTCTTTTAAATTTCTTTACCTTTTTTTTGGAAAATTCTGTGAGCGTATTGAACGCTGGTTTCATTTTCTTTGCGGTTTTTTTTTTGAGTTTTTTTAAGTTTTTGGTTTTTTGTCCGTCTGATTCAATATGGAGATTAACCGATTAAACCAAGAGGAACTGGCATACGAGATGGAGGCTCGTGGGTTGCCAGTGACTCCGGTGGAGTCTATGAGGAAGTCCTTGAGGGCATCAAGGCAAATAGAGCGTAGGGAGTCCGTGGATGTCTTTGCGGGATATCCATTTGTTTTTGAGGAAGATAGGTTGGGTGTGGAGGGGAAGATTTCCGAAGTTGAAAAACTTATGGAAACCCCTCCCAAGGACGCAAAGTCGCCCGAATATTTAAAGATTTTGGCGAAATTGGAATGGGCTTTAGGTCGCCTTACTCGTTCGAGGCCAGCGAGTAAGGAAGAAGTAGTAGAGCAGATGGCGCTCAAAAATAGGGTCCTTTTGTTGTTGGGGGAACTCAACGAGGCGGTGGAGGATGTTGGTGGCGGAGATGATGCCTTCGATGACAATCCAAGGCCATCCCGACCATCCAAGGGACTCAGTAGGGAGTCGGCGGTTGAGGAAAAGCCTGAACCCGTTCCGAGACGTGAGCCATCCACCTCGTTGAGTAACGTAGGTTTTCAAAAAGTAGAAAATTTGTCCAAGTGGGGTATTCAATTTACCGGGGAAAAGGCAGACATGTCCCTACATGCCTTTCTACAGAGGGTAGACGAGCTATGCGAGGCTCGGGGCGTTGGTGAAGCCCAGTTGTTTAGGGGAGCAGTGGAGCTTTTTTCTGGAAAAGCCCTGCTCTGGTTTAGGGATGTCCGCAGGACAGTTTCAGGCTGGCGAGAGTTGGTCGCCGAGCTGAAACTGGAATTCCTGCCCCCCAACTATGACGACATTTTGATGTCTGAGATTAGGCGACGGACTCAGGGTGGGACTGAGTCCATAGGAATCTATGTAGCGGCGATGAGGGGGTTGTTCGGTCGTCTGTCCGACCCCTTGTCAGAGAGGCGTATGCTGGGTCTGGTGATCGCAAACCTGTCCCCGTTTTACCAGACTCAGCTGGGCTTGGCTGAGCCTAAGTCTTTATCGGAGTTGGTTTCCTTGGGTCGGAAGCTGGAGGCTGTGCGGGCGAATGTGGAAGCATTCGTGCCGCCGCCCAGCAGCCGATCCAAGAATTTGTTGGAGCCAGACTTGGCTTACGTCTCTGCTGAACCCGAGGTTTCAGTGGTTAGGGCCCCTTTGCGTGACGCTAGGTTGGAGAGGAGAATTCAGGCTCCTCCCCAAAATTCTTTTAGGTGCCTCAATTGTAAGCGGTTTGGGCATGTTTTGAGCAACTGCCCTAGGGAAATTTATTGTTTCGGTTGTAGGCGGCCTGGTTTTTTGAAGCGTGATTGCCCCCGATGCTCTCAGAGAGCAGGGCAATCGCAGGAGCGCTCGGACAGGGAGGCGGCCCCGAGAGCGGCTCCGAGGGCCCGCGAAGAGTCGGGAAATGGGGAGCGAGCTCTTGTGGAAGCAGGGCAAGAAGTTCGCGAGGTTTAGGTAGGTTGCCTGCGGGCAACCAGCTGGCTAGGGAAAATAGTGGTAGGCCTCAGAGGCAACGTCCGTCCGAAATTTGTTTGAGTTTTTCTCTTTCAGGTAGAGAATTGGATAATAGGCCATATTTAGGTGTTAAAATTTTTGGAGTGCGTATGTTAGGGCTTTTGGATTCGGGGGCCACCAGGACGATTCTTGGTAGGCCAGGCTGGGACACATTAAAGTCCTGGGGGATACGTTTACTGGCGTCTGCGGTCAGCAAGGTTGCGCTTGCTGATGGTGAAGAGGTTCCGGTTAGGGGGGTAGTTTCGGTCCCTTTCGAGGTAGAGGGCAAGTCGGTCCTCGTGGAATGCCTCGTAATACCGGATTTACCCCAATCATTGATTCTTGGAGTAGACTTTTGGTCTAAGGCCGGTGTAGTGCCAGATTTGGCCAAGAATCAGTGGAGGTTTTCCGACCAAGTCGAGGTCTCGTCAGTAGCGGCGATAGTTGATAGGTCTTCGTTGTCAACTAGGGAAAAATCGGTTCTTGAGGAGTTTGTTGCAGATGTTTTTAGGTCTATGCCTGAGGGACTTGGTTGTACACATTTGGTCGAACATCGGATTCGTACAAAGCCAAATGTGGAACCAGTCAAGCAGCGATACTATCCGGTATCGCCCGCTATTCAGAGGCGCATAGATGAGGAAATAGAGGATATGTTAGGAAAGGGTGTGATTGAGATTTCTCACAGCCCTTGGGCATCACCGGTTGTGATGATTAGGAAAAAGGATGGGAGTTATAGGTTTTGTGTCGACTATAGGACACTGAATAAAAATACGGATCGAGATAGTTACCCCCTCTCTTATATTTCGGCTACTTTAGATAAGCTAAAGGACGCCAAATATCTCTCTAGTTTGGATATAAAATCCGCTTATTGGCAGATCCCAGTAGAGAAGGAGTCTAGGGCCTGCACGGCATTTACAGTTCCGGGTAGGGGGCTCTACCAGTTCAAGCGCATGCCTTATGGCCTGCACAATGCGCCTGCAACTTGGCAGAGATTTATAGATGAGGTCCTTGGGGCTGACTTGGAACCCCATGTTTTCGTGTATTTGGACGATATTATTATTGTTACAAATACATTTGATAAGCATGTTGAGGTTCTGAAGGAGGTCCTGAGGAGGATTTGTTCGGCAGGGCTGAGATTGAATAGGGAAAAATGTAATTTTTGTCTTTCTTCGCTACGGTACTTAGGTTATGTTGTTGATCGACAGGGCTTGCACGTTGACCCCGAGAAAGTTGAGGCAATGCTGAAAATTCCAGCGCCCAAAAATGTAAGGGAAGTCAGGTCGTTTGTTGGCACCATTTCTTGGTATCGTAGGTTTGTTTCGAATTTCGCTGATTTGGTTAAGCCTCTAACTGATCTTCTAAAGAAGAAGAACAGGTTTAGATGGTTGCCGGAGTGCGAGGACAGCTTTTTGAAGGCCAAGGAGCGCCTAGTGACGGCGCCGGTCCTGAGCTGTCCTGATTTCGAACGACCCTTCGTTGTTCAGACTGATGCTTCCGATTTTGGAATAGGTGCCGTTTTGACACAGCAGTTTGATGAAGGAGAGAAGGTCATTTCGTATTTGAGTAGGTCGTTGAGTAGGTGCGAGAGGAATTATTCCACTACCGAGAAGGAGTGTTTGGCTGTTTTGTGGGCAGTTGAGAAGTTGAGGCCATACATCGAAGGGGTCAGGTTCACAGTGGTGACCGACCATTATTCGTTGGTATGGCTCAACAATTTGAAAGATCCTTGCGGTAGGTTGGCTAGGTGGGCTTTAAAGCTCCAGCAATACGATTATGAAATCATACATCGTAAGGGGAAAGATCATGTTGTGCCCGACATGCTTTCTAGAGGTGTCCCAGTCGTAGGGGAGGTAGATGGGCGTGTTAGAGACCCATGGGTGGATTCCATGGTTAGGAAAGTGGAGGATAAACCACTCGATTACCCAGCTTGGAGAATTGAAAATGGGGTGTTATATAAACACATAAAGGCAGGGACAAATAGTTTGTTTAGTGCTGGGTACGAGTGGAAGAGAGTTGTGGGCAAGAGTGATAGGCGCAGTATTTTATTTGAGTGTCACGATAATCCATTATCGGGGCACATGGGCGTTAGGAAAACATACGCTAGGGTAATTGAGAAATATTATTGGCCGAAAATGAAGGCAGAGATAGCTAGATATATTAAAGGTTGTCAGGTTTGCCAGAGGGTGAAACCTGACAACAATAAGCCAGCTGGTTGTATGGTAGAGAGGACAAAGAAGTTAGAACCTTGGGAAATGATCTGCGTAGATCTGGTGGGACCCTTGGTGAAGTCTAGTCGGGGATTTTGTTATATTTTAACGGTGGTTGACTACTTCACCAAATTCCCATTGTTGTTTCCGTTGCGAAATGCAACGGCAAAGAGTGTTTGCAAGGAGTTGGAAGACAATGTTTTCCTGCTCTTTGGAGTTCCGAGGTCCATTGTGTGCGACAATGGGCCACAGTTTCGCAGCAAGGAGCTGCAGAGTTTATGCGCGTCGTATGGTGTGCAGATGCGGTACACTGCACACTATCATCCGCAGGCCAATCCGGCCGAGCGGATCAACCAAATAATTAAGACCACTTTGAGAGCATATATTTCAGAAAACCATCGGACATGGGATTCTCATCTCTCAAAGGTGGCGTGCTGCATTAGAACATCGCAGCATGAGGTTTTGGGAGCGTCTCCATACTTCGTGAATTTTGGCCGAAATATGGCGGTCAGGGGTGATAGAGATTATAGACGAGTGGGAGACTCAGACCAACCGGACAGTAGTAGTGAGGACCGGGCCAAGTTAATGGCAGACTTGAGGGAAGACATACGGAAGAAGTTAGAAATGGCAAGTGCCAAGGCAGCAAAGACTTACAATCTCAGACGTAGAGATGTACAGTATTTACCGCACGAGTTAGTATGGAGACGTAATTTTGTTTTGTCCGATGCTGCAAACTATTTTGCAGCGAAGTTAGCTCCGAAATTTGTTGGACCGTTTAGGGTTAAAAAGAGGGTGTCTCCGTGGACATATGTTTTGGAAGACGAAGACGGACGAGAAAAGGGGACATGGCATGTGCAGGACCTTAGGCCGCACATCGACTCAGGGTGATTTTTCTCCGGTTAGATTCGAAAGTTGGCTGGTCTCAGGAGACCAAGCAACTTTCGCGGAGGTGGAGGTGGGGTTGTCGCGGTATAAATTCGCGGCACAGTTGTTGTTGTTTTGTTGTATTGTTTGTTTTGTTATGTTTTTTTTTGTTTCCCTTTTGTTCGGGGCGACGGGCGAACAAAATCGAAGGAACAAAATCTCACACGCACTAACCGAAAGAACGCACTGCACGATTTTATTGAATGTTAATTTTTTTATATTAATATATTTGTTTTGCTTAATTTGCTAAGCAAAACAAATTCGCCACTCGCGGGTGATGTGCGACCGGCGCGCGGAAGAAGAAAGCTGAATATTTTGTTTGAGCTGTCAAAGTTCTCTTGCTTTCTTCTCCTTTCTTTCGCTTTTGCTTTCGTTAAGTTAGCTCAGTGAGCGGCGGCGATCCGATGAGGGTATTGCCAGCTTCGCCATTACAATAGTAAATTGTCAAAACCTGGACTAAAGCTTTTGTACTTTTTGAACCTGTTTGAGGGAGAGGAATTTGAGAACATTTTTGCTTTCGCCTATACGTACATGAGTGCCGCCAAAATGTATATTTCATTTTGGTGGGTGCAGGGGGGTATATGTAAATTTGCCAAACACACCTAGAAAAATCTGAAGAGATTTTTCGCATATAGGTATGGGTAAAGCCCCGACTGCGGACACTGGTTTCTGCGTAAGCCGCACTCTATGTATGTGGGAAGATAAATGGAAAGTGAGCGTCATAGGCGCTCATATATTCTGATTCTTTTAGTTCTTTTTGAGCAGGGAAGAAGGAGAGTGTCGAAGCTTTGGTTTTGTTTAAAATTAATTGAATCTTAAATTATTTGGTTCCAAAATTTGGATAATTTTCTTTTTTTTAAAATTGTGTTTTTTTTGTTGAGTGGTGAAGTGGAGCTGTTGCCATCGTCGGACTGTGGCTGGAGGACAAGTGGTCCAAAGGGAGTATTTTTGCGCGCTGGTTTAGTTTTGCCAGCTAGTGTTTATTTTACTTTGTTTTATTTGTGGCAGTCGGCCATTTAGTGTTTTGAAATTGAGGAATTGAATAGAGTTGGACAGGTTGTGTTCGGTCGTGATTTGTTTTGGTGAAGTGTTTCCGTCCAAGTAGTTTGCTTGGAATTTGTTTGGCCGTTTTTCCCCCCTCTTCCTTATTCCTTTTTTTTTGTTTGTGTTGTCCCGCATCAGAGCCAAGTTGTTGCTGGACATCGAATTTTATCGAAGTCCAGCTGGTGAATAGATTCTGCAAAGAATCGTGCGAGGGATTTCAGACAGGTTGGTCTGGTCCCGCAAATCAATTGCGTTTAAAAAGATTTAATTTTTGGTGTACGAATAATTTCTTTTGGGTGATTGTCGGCTTGTGTTGATTTTGAAAAAGGGTTTGTGTGCGGTATTATTTTCCTTGTGTCGGGAAAATTTCCGTTCCTTTTATATATAGTTATATATATACCTATATATATATATCTATTGCGGCAGTTTCGGTGTAGTTTTTTTAAAAGAAGTTTATTTATCAGGTTTTCGTGTGTTCGTGTTGTTCGTTCGTCCGGGGATACCATACCGCGAGGGTCGTCTTAAATCCCACGCTTCGCGACTGTGCTATTCGGGCAAATAGGGAATTTAATTATCGCGTGGGGATTTTTGATTTTAGTTAGTTTAAATAAAGTTTAGTTAAAAATAGCGCGATAATACGATTGAATGTTTTTTTTTTATCAAAAAGCGAAATTTCGTGTCTGAAACAATTTATTTATATTTATATAAAGTAATACCAATTCTTAATTTATACTTTTTTTTTTACATTTAATAATAAAAAATAATAAAAAAACTAGTATAAATTCTTAATTTTTACTTTTTTTTTTACATTTAATAATAGTTAATCGAATAACTAAACTAAATGAAAAAGTAATTTCGAAATTAACTGAAACGTTAAAAGTTAACCAAAAATTTAACTTCGTTAATTAACTACTAACTAATTAACTAGTTAATGCCCAGCTTTGCTAACAAACCTAAAATAATAAAATAATAAAAATTGATTACCCTTCTGAGCCGATGCATTCAGCTGTTATATGATACAGTCCCAGAAATAAGAAAAAGAGTACTTAATAGTACTTTCGGGAAAAAAGTGAGAGTAAAAAAGAGTAGGGCCTAAAAAAGAGTACTGTACTCTTTAAAAGAGTACGTCTGGTAACCCTATGTACAACGCAAGTCCGTTTATTTGGTGATTTTTTAATGTTTTTTTTTTGTTTTTGATCAAATTAGTCCCAAAAAAAACATTCTTAGTTACTGAGTATTATGAATATCTCGAACAAAAATATGTCTGTTTTTATGTTGAATTGAGCTAGTTTTTTTTTATTTGAATACAAAGTTTGGTAATTTGATGGCTCTAAACTAAATCGTTCATATATTCAAATATTAGCACTAAACGTAAACAGTTTTCAAAAGATTCGTTTTGTTTTGATAAATTATTGGGTTTTGCCTATTCGACCATTCTTTAACTTCCTACATTTCTCAAAAACGTGATAGAAAAATTTTAATGATCCTAGTTGGGGTGCTTTCCATTGTAGCGTTTTGGCACGGTGGCAAGCCCGGTATGCTCGCCGGCTGTTGGGGTGGATTATTTTTGCTACTACCAGAAACACACTACGGATACAAACATAAGAAGTCGTGCCAAAGAATAGATTTAAGATAGAGATAGGAATAGTTCAGAAGTATTTTTAAGATAAATTAAAGAGAAAAAAGTAAACCAGAAAAATGAAAAACCAATCATCCACGGTGTAATCCCTAGTGTACCCACATTCGCCGTTCAAGCGCGCTACCAAACATAACCAAGCCCTCAAAAATCTTCAAACACTCTAGTCCACAGTCATTCCGAAAGTCATACTGAAATCCCAGTCAAATCTAAATCACTCAATACACTAAGTCCTACACCCACATACTCTCATTCATACTAAACAACACAAAAGAAAAAGTCCCAGTCCTTCAGCGGAAGCCATGCCCACCCCACCTGTGCACCTGTCCGATGCGCAGCCTATGAACTCCATCGGGCTTCTTTCAGAAGATGGAGTTCCCTTAAGCTGAATCCGTCAACTCATTCTGACCAGCCTACATGGTCACACAGTCAACTCCATTGTTGGGTACGACACCCACACCAACACTAAAATTTCTAGCACTTCATACTAGAGTTAATAGAACCAAAAGAAAAATTTAATCCGCTCTTCAATTCATGTTCTAAATTTAAATGAAAAATAAGTTTAAATTGCAAATTCATAAAACTCATTTATTAAATTAAAAAAAAATAATTCAATTCTATTGAAATAAATTTAGGAAAATAAAAGAAAACAAAATTAGATAAAATTAATTATGTGCCATTCTTGGAACTTATACCCTAAAATAATGCATATGAAAGAAGTTAGAAATGAGCTTATGGCTGAATATGAATAAAACTTAGATCTAAAAATAGAACTGTCGATAAAGAAGTGCGTAATAATAAAAACCAACAACTCAAAATTAGAGTTTCGGAGAGACCAATATTGCAATTAAATAAAATTGGCTGCTCTAAACAAATCAAATTCGTTTGCGTTTGTGCGAATTTAGAGGGGCGAAAATATGGAAAAATAAAAATAAGAAACTGCACTCACTGCTTTGCTGGTTCCCTGATGGTGGCGCCAGCATACCAGACTTGTAAAGTAATGAAATTTTCATTACGCATTACCATTACCATTACCATTACTGCAATGGTAATTGTAATGGTAATGGTAATGAAGTAATGAAAATTTCATTGCAATGGTAATGAAATTACCATTATTTCATTGCGATAGTAATGATAATGAAGTAATGAAATTTCCATTACTTCATTACTTCATTACCCTGAATAGAATTTTGTTCGTAGTTTTCCCCTCACCCAGTCTCTCTTCTCGTAGAAATAAATTCGGAATTTCGCCAGCAACTCGTGTGGTGATTTATTCCGTTCCTTTGACCAAATCTCTCTCGTAGTTTTCCTATCACCCCGTCTCTCTTCTCATAGTAATAAATTCGGAATAAATCATTTTTTTTCTCTTTTCAAAATTGCATTATTTAGTTTTTTTTGTTCTTATTTTTTTGTCTTAACTCTTTATTCAGAAACCTTTTTTTTCTCATTTGTTTCTCTTTGTAACGATGTTTTTCTGGGGGCCGGGGTGAAGCCGTCGGCGTCCAGAATTCGTTGCAAAAATTTGTAAATTTTGGAACCGTGTGTGCAAATTTAAAGATTTTTAGTTTATTATTCTAATTTTTAATTTCATTTATTTTGTGGTAATTTTCATGTATACACTTTGCTTAGCTTAAATTATCGATATTGTGTGGTGGGAGGCCGACCGCTGGGGCACTAGCAATTTCCAGCCAATTCCACGAGTCGATGTCCGTCTGAGGCGCGCTTGATTTTGGTACGTGCGGTCGGGTTTCGTAGCAACGGAGGATTATGGGGCGATACGCTGTTATCTACGGTGAGTCTTAGCGAGAGCTCTAAATTCTACGTCAGAGAGTCTATACACAGATTCAGAGCAAAGGGGTACTATAGAGAGAGGGGGTTATTTGGCAAGGATTCAGGGACAGCAGGGTCTTCATTTTACGCGGATACTGGCGAATTTCTAACGGGAAAATTTACGGGAAAATTTACGGGGAAAATAAACGGAACCGTTGCACCCGACGAATTCGCGGGCGAAAATTCCGAATCAGGGTGGTTGAGGTTTCTGCGGGAGAGTATAGGGACGCGGAACTGAGCTCACCACATGGATCGTTGGCGAAAGTTCCAACTAAAGAGAGTTTCGGGAGGGGAAACGAGGTTTGGGCTGAATTATCTGGTATTTTGCTGGGAGAGCGGAACTACTGTCACCACATGGGTCGTTGGCGAAAGTTCCGAAGAGAGAAGACTATAGGAAGCGGAATTTGCTGGCCAAATTCTGCCGAATCCTTTACGAGAACGAGCGAAACTAATGTCACCACACGAATTGCTGGCGAGGTTTCGAGAGTTTATGTTAAAGGAGCAAGGTCGGTGGGGAAAATGATTAGGGGTGAGATTTTACCAAAGGAGCGGAATTAGCTTACCACGCGAGTTGCTGGCGAAATTCCGAATTTATTACTATGAGAAGAGAGACGGGGTGATAGGAAAACTACGAGAGAGATTTGGTCAAAGGAACGGAATAAATCACCACACGAGTTGCTGGCGAAATTCCGAATTTATTTCTACGAGAAGAGAGACTGGGTGAGGGTATCGCGCTATTTTTAACTAAACTTTATTTAAACTAACTAAAATCAAAAATCCCCACGCGATAATTAAATTCCCTATTTGCCCGAATAGCACAGTCGCGAAGCGTGGGATTTAAGACGACCCTCGCGGTATGGTATCCCCGGACGAACGAACAACACGAACACACGAAAACCTGATAAATAAACTTCTTTTAAAAAAACTACACCGAAACTGCCGCAATAGATATATATATAGGTATATATATAACTATATATAAAAGAAACGGAAATTTTCCCGACACAAGGAAAATAATACCGCACACAAACCCTTTTTCAAAATCAACACAAGCCGACAATCACCCAAAAGAAATTATTCGTACACCAAAAATTAAATCTTTTTAAACGCAATTGATTTGCGGGACCAGACCAACCTGTCTGAAATCCCTCGCACGATTCTTTGCAGAATCTATTCACCAGCTGGACTTCGATAAAATTCGATGTCCAGCAACAACTTGGCTCTGATGCGGGACAACACAAACAAAAAAAAGGAATAAGGAAGAGGGGGGAAAAACGGCCAAACAAATCCCAAGCAAACTACTTGGACGGAAACACTTCACCAAAATAAATCACGACCGAACACAATCTGTCCAACTCTATTCAATTCCTCAAAAACAAATCACTAAATGGCCGACTGCCACAAATAAAATAAAGCAAAATAAACACTAGCTGGCAAAACTAAACCAGCGCGCAAAAATACTCCCTTTGGACCACTTGTCCTCCAGCCACAGTCCGACGATGGCAACAGCTCCACTTCACCACTCAACAAAAAAAAAACACAATTTTTAAAAAAGAAAAGAAAATTATCCAACTTTTGGAAACAAATAATTTAATTAAATTTAAGAAAAAAAACCAAAGCTTTTGCCACTCTCCTTCTACCCTGCTCAAAAAGAACTAACCGAAATTAGAATATATGAGCGCCTATGACGCTCACTTTCCATTTATCTTCCCACATACATAGAGTGCGGCTTACGCAGAAACCAGTGTCCGCAGTCGGGGCTTTACCCATACCTATATGCGAAAAATCTCTTCAGATTTTTCTAGGTGTGTTTGGCAAATTTACATATACCCCCCTGCACCCACCAAAATGAAATATACATTTTGGCGGCACTCATGTACGTATAGGCGAAAGCATAAATGTTCTCAAATTCCTCTCCCTCAAACAGGTTTAAAAAGTACAAAAGCTTTAGTCCAGGTTTTGACAATTTACTATTGTAATGGCGAGGCTGGCAATACCCTCATCGGATCGCCGCCGCTCACTGAGCTAACTTAACGAAAGGAAAAGCGAAAGAAAGGAGAAGAAAGCAAGAGAACTTTGACAGCTCAAACGAACTATTCAGTTTTCCTCTTCCGCGCGCCGGCCGCATCTCGCCCGCGAGTGTCGAATTTGTTTTGCTTAACAAATTAAGCAAAACAAATATATTTATATAAAAAAAGTGACCATCAATAAAATTGTGCAGTGCGTTAATTCGGTCAGTGCGTGTGTGATTTTGTTCCTCCGATTTTGTTCGCCCGTCGCCCCGAACAAAAGGGAAACATAAAAAAACAAAACAAACAATAAAAACAACAACATTCATGTCGCGATTTTATACCGCGACAACCCCACCTCCACCTCCGCGAAAGTTGCTTGGTCTCCTGAGACCAGCCAACTTTCGAATCTAACCGGAGAAAATCACCCTGAGTCGATGTGCGGCCTAAGGTCCTGCACATGCCATGTCCCCTTTTCTCGTCCGTCTTCGTCTTCCAAAACATATGTCCACGGAGACACCCTCTTTTTAACCCTAAACGGTCCAACAAATTTCGGAGCTAACTTCAGCATTTGCAGCATCGGACAAAACAAAATTACGTCTCCATACTAACTCGTGCGGTAAATACTGTACATCTCTACGTCTGAGATTGTAAGTCTTTGCTGTCTTGGCACTTGCCATTTCTAACTTCTTCCGTATGTCTTCCCTCAAGTCTGCCATTAACTTGGCCCGGTCCTCACTACTACTGTCCGGTTGGTCTGAGTCTCCCACTCGTCTATAATCTCTATCACCCCTGACCGCCATATTTCGGCCAAAATTCACGAAGTATGGAGACGCTCCCAAAACCTCATGCTGCGATGTTCGAATGCAGCACGCCACCTTTGAGAGATGAGAATCCCATGTCCGATGGTTTTCTGAAATATATGCTCTCAAAGTGGTCTTAATTATTTGGTTGATCCGCTCGGCCGGATTGGCCTGCGGATGATAGTGTGCAGTGTACCGCATCTGCACACCATACGACGCGCATAAACTCTGCAGCTCCTTGCTGCGAAACTGTGGCCCATTGTCGCACACAATGGACCTCGGAACTCCAAAGAGCAGGAAAACATTGTCTTCCAACTCCTTGCAAACACTCTTTGCCGTTGCATTTCGCAACGGAAACAACAATGGGAATTTGGTGAAGTAGTCAACCACCGTTAAAATATAACAAAATCCCCGACTAGACTTCACCAAGGGTCCCACCAGATCTACGCAGATCATTTCCCAAGGTTCTAACTTCTTTGTCCTCTCTACCATACAACCAGCTGGCTTATTGTTGTCAGGTTTCACCCTCTGGCAAACCTGACAACCTTTAATATATCTAGCTATCTCTGCCTTCATTTTCGGCCAATAATATTTCTCAATTACCCTAGCGTATGTTTTCCTAACGCCCATGTGCCCCGATAATGGATTATCGTGACACTCAAATAAAATACTGCGCCTATCACTCTTGCCCACAACTCTCTTCCACTCGTACCCAGCACTAAACAAACTATTTGTCCCTGCCTTTATGTGTTTATATAACACCCCATTTTCAATTCTCCAAGCTGGGTAATCGAGTGGTTTATCCTCCACTTTCCTAACCATGGAATCCACCCATGGGTCTCTAACACGCCCATCTACCTCCCCTACGACTGGGACACCTCTAGAAAGCATGTCGGGCACAACATGATCTTTCCCCTTACGATGTATGATTTCATAATCGTATTGCTGGAGCTTTAAAGCCCACCTAGCCAACCTACCGCAAGGATCTTTCAAATTGTTGAGCCATACCAACGAATAATGGTCGGTCACCACTGTGAACCTGACCCCTTCGATGTATGGCCTCAACTTCTCAACTGCCCACAAAACAGCCAAACACTCCTTCTCGGTAGTGGAATAATTCCTCTCGCACCTACTCAACGACCTACTCAAATACGAAATGACCTTCTCTCCTTCATCAAACTGCTGTGTCAAAACGGCACCTATTCCAAAATCGGAAGCATCAGTCTGAACAACGAAGGGTCGTTCGAAATCAGGACAGCTCAGGACCGGCGCCGTCACTAGGCGCTCCTTGGCCTTCAAAAAGCTGTCCTCGCACTCCGGCGACCATCTAAACCTGTTCTTCTTCTTTAGAAGATCAGTTAGAGGCTTAACCAAATCAGCGAAATTCGAAACAAACCTACGATACCAAGAAATGGTGCCAACAAACGACCTGACTTCCCTTACATTTTTGGGCGCTGGAATTTTCAGCATTGCCTCAACTTTCTCGGGGTCAACGTGCAAGCCCTGTCGATCAACAACATAACCTAAGTACCGTAGCGAAGAAAGACAAAAATTACATTTTTCCCTATTCAATCTAAGCCCTGCCGAACAAATCCTCCTCAGGACCTCCTTCAGAACCTCAACATGCTTATCAAATGTATTTGTAACAATAATAATATCGTCCAAATACACGAAAACATGGGGTTCCAAGTCAGCCCCAAGGACCTCATCTATAAATCTCTGCCAAGTTGCAGGCGCATTGTGCAGGCCATAAGGCATGCGCTTGAACTGGTAGAGCCCCCTACCCGGAACTGTAAATGCCGTGCAGGCCCTAGACTCCTTCTCTACTGGGATCTGCCAATAAGCGGATTTTATATCCAAACTAGAGAGATATTTGGCGTCCTTTAGCTTATCTAAAGTAGCCGAAATATAAGGGAGGGGGTAACTATCTCGATCCGTATTTTTATTCAGTGTCCTATAGTCGACACAAAACCTATAACTCCCATCCTTTTTCCTAATCATCACAACCGGTGATGCCCAAGGGCTGTGAGAAATCTCAATCACACCCTTTCCTAACATATCCTCTATTTCCTCATCTATGCGCCTCTGAATAGCGGCCGATACCGGATAGTATCGCTGCTTGACTGGTTCCACATTTGGCTTTGTACGAATCCGATGTTCGACCAAATGTGTACAACCAAGTCCCTCAGGCATAGACCTAAAAACATCTGCAACAAACTCCTCAAGAACCGATTTTTCCCTAGTTGACAACGAAGACCTATCAACTATCGCCGCTACTGACGAGACCTCGACTTGGTCGGAAAACCTCCACTGATTCTTGGCCAAATCTGGCACTACACCGGCCTTAGACCAAAAGTCTACTCCAAGAATCAATGATTGGGGTAAATCCGGTATTACGAGGCATTCCACGAGGACCGACTTGCCCTCTACCTCGAAAGGGACCGAAACTACCCCCCTAACCGGAACTTCTTCACCATCAGCAAGCGCAACCTTGCTGACCGCAGACGCCAATAAACGTATCCCCCAGGACTTTAATGTGTCCCAGCCTGGCCTACCAAGAATCGTCCTGGTGGCCCCCGAATCCAAAAGCCCTAACATACGCACTCCAAAAATTTTAACACCTAAATATGGCCTATTATCCAATTCTCTACCTGAAAGAGAAAAACCCAAACAAATTTCGGACGGACGTTGCCTCTGAGGCCTACCACTATTTTCCCTAGCCAGCTGGTTGCCCGCAGGCAACCTACCTAAACCTCGCGAACTTCTTGCCCTGCTTCCACAAGAGCTCGCTCCCCATTTCCCGACTCTTCGCGGGCCCTCGGAGCCGCTCTCGGGGCCGCCTCCCTGTCCGAGCGCTCCTGCGATTGCCCTGCTCTCTGAGAGCATCGGGGGCAATCACGCTTCAAAAAACCAGGCCGCCTACAACCGAAACAATAAATTTCCCTAGGGCAGTTGCTCAAAACATGCCCAAACCGCTTACAATTGAAGCACCTAAAAGAATTTTGGGGAGGAGCCTGAATTCTCCTCTCCAACCTAGCGTCACGCAAAGGGGCCCTAACCACTGAAACCTCGGGTTCAGCAGAGACGTAAGCCAAGTCTGGCTCCAACAAATTCTTGGATCGGCTGCTGGGCGGCGGCACGAATGCTTCCACATTCGCCCGCACAGCCTCCAGCTTCCGACCCAAGGAAACCAACTCCGATAAAGACTTAGGCTCAGCCAAGCCCAGCTGAGTCTGGTAAAACGGGGACAGGTTTGCGATCACCAGACCCAGCATACGCCTCTCTGACAAGGGGTCGGACAGACGACCGAACAACCCCCTCATCGCCGCTACATATATACCTATGGACTCAGTCCCACCCTGAGTCCGTCGCCTAATCTCAGACATCAAAATGTCGTCATAGTTGGGGGGCAGGAATTCCAGTTTCAGCTCGGCGACCAACTCTCGCCAGCCTGAAACTGTCCTGCGGACATCCCTAAACCAGAGCAGGGCTTTTCCAGAAAAAAGCTCCACTGCTCCCCTAAACAACTGAGCTTCACTAACGCCCCGAGCCTCGCATAGCTCGTCTACCCTCTGCAGAAATGCATGCACGGACATATCGGACCTTTCCCCAGTGAATTTCAAACCCCATTTCGATAAATTTTCTATCTTCAAAAATCCTACCTCACCCAACGAGATGGATGGTCTCGGGGCGGGTTGAGGCTCTCCCTCAACCGCAGACTCCCTACTAAGCCCCTTGGATGGTCGGGATGGCCTTGGATTGTCATCGAAGGCATCATCTCCGCCACCAACATCCTCCACCGCCTCGTTGAGTTCCCCCAACAACAAAAGGACCCTATTTTTGAGCGCCATCTGCTCTACTACTTCTTCCTTACTCGCTGGCCTCGAACGAGTAAGGCGACCTAAAGCCCATTCCAATTTCGCCAAAATCTTTAAATATTCGGGCGACTTTGCGTCCTTGGGAGGGGTTTCCATAAGTTTTTCAACTTCGGAAATCTTCCCCTCCACACCCAACCTATCTTCCTCAAAAACAAATGGATATCCCGCAAAGACATCCACGGACTCCCTACGCTCTATTTGCCTTGATGCCCTCAAGGACTTCCTCATAGACTCCACCGGAGTCACTGGCAACCCACGAGCCTCCATCTCGTATGCCAGTTCCTCTTGGTTTAATCGGTTAATCTCCATATTGAATCAGACGGACAAAAAAACCAAAAACTTAAAAAAACTGAAAAAGAAACCCCAAAGAAAATGAAACCAGCGTTCAATACGCTCACAGAATTTTCTAAAAAAAGGTAAAGAAATTTAAAAGAAAACTTTTAAATTATACTAATATAATAAATATATAAAATAAATATTATAATAAAAATATAAAAAATATGCCTAGTCGAATAAAAATATATTTCGTAAAACAAACGCGAATTAAAAAAAAACTTTAAAAGCGGGCAGCACCGCCACCAAACAAAGCAAAAAAAAAAATTCAAAAACTAATTTTTTTTTAAAAAAAAAAAATTTAAAATTGATTATAAGCCTTTTGGCACTAGTAAACGCAAAAATTTCAAAAAAAAACAATTAAAAAAAATTAAATTTTAAGAAAATTTAAAAAAAATTAATAAAAATCGAACCGCTCTTGCAAATAAAAAGGAACGAACTCACCGAAGGAGATGACCCGAGTTCTGCCGCTAGTTCTGCCGCCGGTAAAACTCCGCGAAATTAAAAAAAGCTAAATAAATAAAAAGACAAATTAGTAAATTATAAAAAAAAACTGAAATAATACAAACAAATACAACACACAAAAAAAAATATTTAAAAAAAACCCAAAAAATAGAAAAAAAAAATATTACAAAAAAAAATCAATTTTAAAAAAAATTATACAACAAAAAAAAAATTTAATTACAAAAAAAACTTTAAAAAAAAAATTTGTTTAAAAAAAAAATTTTGTTAAAAAATAATATAAAAAAAAAATTTAAAAAAAATTATTAAGAACTTTAGTAAAAATAGCCCCACGTTGGGCGCCAGCTTATCGCGCTATTTTTAACTAAACTTTATTTAAACTAACTAAAATCAAAAATCCCCACGCGATAATTAAATTCCCTATTTGCCCGAATAGCACAGTCGCGAAGCGTGGGATTTAAGACGACCCTCGCGGTATGGTATCCCCGGACGAACGAACAACACGAACACACGAAAACCTGATAAATAAACTTCTTTTAAAAAAACTACACCGAAACTGCCGCAATAGATATATATATAGGTATATATATAACTATATATAAAAGAAACGGAAATTTTCCCGACACAAGGAAAATAATACCGCACACAAACCCTTTTTCAAAATCAACACAAGCCGACAATCACCCAAAAGAAATTATTCGTACACCAAAAATTAAATCTTTTTAAACGCAATTGATTTGCGGGACTAGACCAACCTGTCTGAAATCCCTCGCACGATTCTTTGCAGAATCTATTCACCAGCTGGACTTCGATAAAATTCGATGTCCAGCAACAACTTGGCTCTGATGCGGGACAACACAAACAAAAAAAAGGAATAAAGAAGAGGGGGGAAAAACGGCCAAACAAATCCCAAGCAAACTACTTGGACGGAAACACTTCACCAAAATAAATCACGACCGAACACAATCTGTCCAACTCTATTCAATTCCTCAAAAACAAATCACTAAATGGCCGACTGCCGCAAATAAAATAAAGCAAAATAAACACTAGCTGGCAAAACTAAACCAGCGCGCAAAAATACTCCCTTTGGACCACTTGTCCTCCAGCCACAGTCCGACGATGGCAACAGCTCCACTTCACCACTCAACAAAAAAAAAACACAATTTTTAAAAAAGAAAAGAAAATTATCCAACTTTTGGAAACAAATAATTTAATTAAATTTAAGAAAAAAAACCAAAGCTTTTGCCACTCTCCTTCTACCCTGCTCAAAAAGAACTAACCGAAATTAGAATATATGAGCGCCTATGACGCTCACTTTCCATTTATCTTCCCACATACATAGAGTGCGGCTTACGCAGAAACCAGTGTCCGCAGTCGGGGCTTTACCCATACCTATATGCGAAAAATCTCTTCAGATTTTTCTAGGTGTGTTTGGCAAATTTACATATACCCCCCTGCACCCACCAAAATGAAATATACATTTTGGCGGCACTCATGTACGTATAGGCGAAAGCATAAATGTTCTCAAATTCCTCTCCCTCAAACAGGTTTAAAAAGTACAAAAGCTTTAGTCCAGGTTTTGACAATTTACTATTGTAATGGCGAGGCTGGCAATACCCTCATCGGATCGCCGCCGCTCACTGAGCTAACTTAACGAAAGCAAAAGCGAAAGAAAGGAGAAGAAAGCAAGAGAACTTTGACAGCTCAAACGAACTATTCAGTTTTCCTCTTCCGCGCGCCGGCCGCATCTCGCCCGCGAGTGTCGAATTTGTTTTGCTTAACAAATTAAGCAAAACAAATATATTTATATAAAAAAAGTGACCATCAATAAAATTGTGCAGTGCGTTAATTCGGTCAGTGCGTGTGTGATTTTGTTCCTCCGATTTTGTTCGCCCGTCGCCCCGAACAAAAGGGAAACATAAAAAAACAAAACAAACAATAAAAACAACAACATTCATGTCGCGATTTTATACCGCGACAAGGGGAAAACTACGAACAAAATTCTATTCAAGGAGCGGAATTGCGATCACCACACGCGTTGCTGGCGAAAATTCCGAAATTAATTCTACGAGAGGAGAGACTGGGCGATGGGGAAACTACGACCAAAATTCTATTCAAGGAGCGGAATTGCTATCACCACGCGTGTTGCTGGCGAAAATTCCGAAATTAATTCTACGAGAGGAGAGACTGGGCGATGGGGAAACTACGACCAAAATTCTATTCAAGGAGCGGAATTGCTATCACCACACGTGTTGCTGGCGAAAATTCCGAAATTAATTCTACGAGAGGAGAGACTGGGCGATGGGGAAAACTACGACCAAAATTCTATTCAAGGAGCGGAATTGCTATCACCACACGTGTTGCTGGCGAAAAATTCCGAAATTAACTACACGAATCAACTACTCTCGCTAGACTACCGACTCTAATTTTCTACTTATTCCTTACCCTCTGTCCGTTGTGTTGTACCACCGCAAAATGCCGTCGGTGATTTTGTGCTTCGCTGTCGACTGTTCGCTTCGAAGGTCCGCGACTGACTATTTTGCTCGGGCCGATCGTCTGGCCATTTCGCAGACTCCGGCGCCGACCATAAAACGGATATCCCCCGTCGTGTGAAGGGAGTTGCCACCCAGTGTGCTAATTGCCCCAGTGACTTTCCTCCTGTTATGGTAATGCTACACCTAGGATTACAATTAATTAATTCCGTACACACTAATGGCGGAATTCCTTAAAATTAATTCGAATACTCTGCTTACTGTAAGGGATTTTTAATTCATATAAAAAATGTGGGAAAAAATATAAAAATAGGGAAAAGATGCAATTCTTCAAAAAATGTGTGGGGGAAAACGCGTCCCCACAACTTTCCTCCTCACACTTCCCCTTCACTTCGGGGGGGGGTGGTTGGTGGACGATACTGAGTGAGTCCGGTTCGTGCGGAGTCGTATCCGTATTATCGGATCGCCGCCGCTCACTGAGCTAACTTAACGAAAGCAAAAGCGAAAGAAAGGAGAAGAAAGCAAGAGAACTTTGACAGCTCAAACGAACTATTCAGTTTTCCTCTTCCGCGCGCCGGCCGCATCTCGCCCGCGAGTGTCGAATTTGTTTTGCTTAACAAATTAAGCAAAACAAATATATTTATATAAAAAAAGTGACCATCAATAAAATTGTGCAGTGCGTTAATTCGGTCAGTGCGTGTGTGATTTTGTTCCTCCGATTTTGTTCGCCCGTCGCCCCGAACAAAAGGGAAACATAAAAAAACAAAACAAACAATAAAAACAACAACATTCATGTCGCGATTTTATACCGCGACAAGGGGAAAACTACGAACAAAATTCTATTCAAGGAGCGGAATTGCGATCACCACACGCGTTGCTGGCGAAAATTCCGAAATTAATTCTACGAGAGGAGAGACTGGGCGATGGGGAAACTACGACCAAAATTCTATTCAAGGAGCGGAATTGCTATCACCACGCGTGTTGCTGGCGAAAATTCCGAAATTAATTCTACGAGAGGAGAGACTGGGCGATGGGGAAACTACGACCAAAATTCTATTCAAGGAGCGGAATTGCTATCACCACACGTGTTGCTGGCGAAAATTCCGAAATTAATTCTACGAGAGGAGAGACTGGGCGATGGGGAAAACTACGACCAAAATTCTATTCAAGGAGCGGAATTGCTATCACCACACGTGTTGCTGGCGAAAAATTCCGAAATTAACTACACGAATCAACTACTCTCGCTAGACTACCGACTCTAATTTTCTACTTATTCCTTACCCTCTGTCCGTTGTGTTGTACCACCGCAAAATGCCGTCGGTGATTTTGTGCTTCGCTGTCGACTGTTCGCTTCGAAGGTCCGCGACAGACTATTTTGCTCGGGCCGATCGTCTGGCCATTTCGCAGACTCCGGCGCCGACCATAAAACGGATATCCCCCGTCGTGTGAAGGGAGTTGCCACCCAGTGTGCTAATTGCCCCAGTGACTTTCCTCCTGTTATGGTAATGCTACACCTAGGATTACAATTAATTAATTCCGTACACACTAATGGCGGAATTCCTTAAAATTAATTCGAATACTCTGCTTACTGTAAGGGATTTTTAATTCATATAAAAAATGTGGGAAAAAATATAAAAATAGGGAAAAGATGCAATTCTTCAAAAAATGTGTGGGGGAAAACGCGTCCCCACAACTTTCCTCCTCACACTTCCCCTTCACTGCGGGGGGGGGTGGTTGGTGGACGATACTGAGTGAGTCCGGTTCGTGCGGAGTCGTATCCGGAACCACTGCCCATTGAAGACCCGTACATAAGACATGCGGTGTCCCGGGTAGAGGTTGCGGAGCGCGATGTTTATGTGCGCCGCTAGAAGCTCTCGGGTCGTTTGGCTTGCGTCGCAGCGGATCAGGTTCAGAGTGGTCGCCGTGACCGGCGGCGGTGATGCCCCTCTTGGTCTGCGAGTCTGGGCGTTCACCTGTCTCCGGGGTTCGAACCACTGTTGAGGCTCCCGGGGTTTCGGATGCATAAGAGCACGTCCGCCCGGAGCTGGGGCGAGCCTGTCGTGTCGCGGCGTTGCGTGGGTTGGCGGACTCGGTGTCCGGGTGGCCGTCGTGTGGGTCCGCTCTGACCACGGTGTGGCGATATGCTGCAGGAATGGCGATGGTCGTTCGGAACTCAGTCGCGCGTTGGCCCGCGGCACTCTGATCGTTGACGTCCCGACGTCATCGTCGCTGTCGCTGATGGTGATGGGGCCCTCCGGTACTTGATGCGAGGTACCCCGACGGCCCCGTGGTGGTGACTCCAGATCTCGCTCGTCGGCTGTTGACTCAATATTGGCCCACCACAGACAGATTTCGGGGCCGGCGCAGTGGCTCGAGGGGCCTTCGGATGGCGCGTCCAAGCCGACCGGATTGCTAGAGTTCTCGTGGCTGGGGGAATCGCCCTCACGGGTGTCAGTCGTCCTGTTGCCGGCCATTTGAGCATCTTTGGTCGCGCTGAGGCTGTGGTCGCGTGGTGTGAGTGAGCGGGAGGCCGCCGGGCTCTCGCGTCTGTTGCCGGACCCTGGTGAGGGGTGGTTGACCCCTTCCGCCACACGTGGTTCGTTATCGCGCGGGTGGCGTCGGACAGTTCCCAGTGGTGAGCGATGAGCGAACAGCGCCTCGTATTGATTCCGTGGTATGGCCGCCGAGTGTCTAACCAGGCTGTTGGTAATGTCCTCGAAAGCTCGCGGGGACCGAGGCGGATCCTCCGCAATCATAGTAACCTTGATGGTGCATTCAACTGCGCGCACCCCCGGAGCAATCAGGCTCTCCTCGTATTGCACGCTGTAGTGTCCGAAGCGTCGGTTTCGGCTCGCCCGTGACGGGGTCTGGAAGGTTGGCGGGGCCGTGTTCGGTGGTGGCGTCATCCGTGGTGGTGGTGGTGTTGCAGGCATGGTCGGCCTACCCATGGGCGGCGGCACCAGATTCGGGTTAGGTTCGCTTCGGCGTGGGGTGTGTGGATACGGATTAGCTCGCGCCGCCACTGGGCTGTCGTCGTCAGAGAGTACGATAATTGTATTCGGTAGGAGGGGCCCCCTCTCAGCCCCTGGGGTTTTTGGTGGCGTGTCCTGCCCTTGTGTCTGTCGTTCCGGCCGGGGTGTTAGCAGAGCTCCCGCCTCCGGAGAGTTTCGTGGGTGCGGTGAATACGGTGGTGACTCCTCATGGACTTGTCTTCGTCGTTTTCGGCTTCGCTTGCAGACCCATCGGGTGTCGAGGTGGTTGAGTCGGATGAGCTCGAGGTGTCGCTGGACGTCGGAGTCGGATTGTATGCTGCCGAGCCGAGTGGGGGAACGCGCCCGCACACACCACTATCGCTGCTGTTGGAAACCGTACTCTCGGCGTGATTCGAGAACCCCAGCGAGCTCACTGGGCTGAACGGGATGGCGTGTCGCAAGTCGGGCCACACTGGTTCGGCTTCTGCGCGCATGCCCTGTGTGGACGGAGGCGACCCTGGGGTGAACGCCGTGGTTTGATTTGGCTCATAGTGGGTGGTGTCGTCATCCCCGAACGACCGGTCTTCAGCTGCCCTCTCACTAAGGGCGATCGACATGTCCAGCCCAAGTGCCGAAACATTTGCCATAGAGATGTCTCCTTCGGCGCTGAGAGGGGCTGACACGTCCATAGCTTTTGGTGGGGCTTCGTTTGCTGCTTCGTCCTCAGGGACCACTGGCGGTCCTGTGGGCGTTGGGTGCCACTCGTTATCATCCTCGTCGTCGGGGTCGACGGGTGCCAGAGCTGGCATCGGGTCATACTCGATGTCGTGTTCGCCTTCGCTTTCGCTTTCGATGACGGGTGTGGGTGAGGGCATCTGGCTCCCTTTTCGGACTGTAGGGCCCATGGAAAATGCCGAGCGCCAGGCCGCAAATTTCTCGGTTGGTTCAGGAAGAGGGCGTGGGCAGGCCTGCTGCCCAGTCCGTCCGCCCCTCGTGCTAGTCGTTCCACGGCAGGTGCGGCGGCAAGTGGCACCCCTGGCCCTGGCGGCTTGGCTGGTAGAGGGCCCGTCGAAGTTTGACGTGGTCGCTGTGTGGCTCGAAGTTTCGCGCACTCGTAGGGACTGCCCGTTTCGTCCACGTCGTCCAAAAGACACTTCGATTGCATCCTCACCGAGACGGATTGTCCGGCGACCGCGATTTGTTTCCTCCGTCAGGCGGCGACGGTAGCGTTCTCTGGAGGCTTCGTAACGTTGGGCCTCGTCAGTCATTGCGTTAATTTTAGTTTCTTGGTTGTCACCTGAGGAAGAGAGAAGGAAACAGTTAATAAAATCGCATTGATCTTGGGTGCCTACACCGGTCCCCTGCTTTTGGCCGTGGAATGTTTTTAATTCGCTTAAGTGCGCTGTTCGCACCCGTGGATCCCCTTCACGCCTCAGACGGACGATGACTGGGGAGGCGAAACTGATGACAACATACGGCCCTGCGTATTTTGGCGCGAGCTTGGCAACGAAACTATCAATAGCTTTGGACAGCGGGTGCTGCCTTACCATCACCAATTGTCCTATCTTAGGTTTCCATGGCCTTCTACGCAGATTGTAGTGGCGCGCCTGGTCTTGCGCGGCTTTGGCCAAGTTGTGGCGCACGATGGCGAAAATTTCTTGTAACTGAGCTGCTCGTTCCATGGGTTCGATGGGCGTGGTCCCGGTGCCAACCGTGACGCTGTCATACAGGGAGCGGGGTAATCGAGGCTCTCTCCCCTGAGTGAGGAGGATGGCGTACCCCTATGTCCTCGAAGTAGGACTTCATCAACTTGCTGCTGAATTGGGTGCCGTTGTCGGACAGGAAGACTTTGGGCACCCCATATCGGGCTAGGATTCTCTCTCGGAATGCCTTGCGTAGTCCCTCCGCTGTAGCGCTGCGCAGGGCCACCAACTCGGTCCACTTTGAGAATCGGTCGATGAAAACCAACAGTGTGGTGTTGCCATGTTTAGAGCGGGGTAGTGGCCCCACGAAGTCTGCACACACCGTGGCCCAAGGCTCCTCTGGGATGGTGATCAGCATTTCTCCGGCCGGTGCCTGCTGACTCACCTTGTATTGTTGACAAAGCTCGCATTGCCGCACGTATCTGCTGATGTCGCGGAACATACCCGGCCAGTAGTATCGGTTGGTGATGCGTGCAATGGTCTTTCGAATACCGAGATGGCCAGCACTGGGGCTGTCGTGGTTTTCTTCCATCACACGTCGTCGCAGTGGTGTAGCGACACACAGTTTCCAGGGCGCGCAGTCCTCGTCGCCTGCGTGGCGTGCCAAGTGCCGGTACAGCTGATTTCCGACGAACACATAATCCGAATACTTATCTGGCTGTTGTCGCACTTCGGCCCGTCGCTTCTGCAGCCACGCACAGTCGAGTTGATTGTCGGTAAACGTAGCTTGTTGGCACTCCTCCAATGGTTGCCTGGAGAGTGCGTCGGCCACCACGTTGAGCTTGCCCTTGCGATACTGTACGGTGAACTGATGCTGCTGTAACTCCAGTGCCCACCGCGCGATCCTGCCGGACGGACTTTCGATGGAGTTTAGCCATTTGAGTGAGAGGTGATCGGTTATCACGACGAATCGGTAGCCCTCTAAGTAGGGTCGCATCTTGCGGATACCCCACACTATGGCCAGGCACTCCTTCTCCGTAGGCGAATAGTTCTTTTCCGCCTGATTCAGGTGCCGACTGGCGTAAGCAATAACCCGCTCTACCCCGTCGATGGTTTGCGTCAGTACTGCGCATAGCCCGTAATCGCTGGCGTCAGTCTGGAGGGTGATCGTCTGAGTGAAATCCGGGCACGCGAGCACCGGCGCTTCCGTCAACTTTGTCTTGAGCGTCTCGAACGCCTGTTGTTGTTCTTCACCCCACTTCCAGTGTCTACCCTTCTTCAGCATGGCTGTCAGGGGTTGCACAATGGCAGCGAAATCGGGTACGAACCGTCGGTACCAGGACGCGACACCCAAGAAACTTCTGACTCCTCGAATATTGGTAGGTGGCGCCAGTTCGCGGATGGCCGCCACTTTGTCGGGGTCCGTGTGGATACCCTCGCCGCTTATAATATGCCCTAAATACTTAACTTGGGTCTGAAAAAACTCACATTTTTCCGGGTTGATGCGTAGATTGGCTGCTCTCAGTCGTCGGAAAACCTCCTGCAAGTTCCGGATGTGCTCCTCCAGTGTAGCACCCGTGACCACGATATCGTCTAAGTACGCAAAAGCGATGGGCTCCAGTTCCGGCCCAATCACTTGGTCAAGCGCCCGCTGAAACGTGGCGGGTGCCGAGTGCAGCCCGAAAGGCATAACGCGCCACTGGTATAGCCCACGGCCGGGTACGGTGAAAGCGGTGAACGGCTTGCTACCCTCGGCCATTGGAATCTGCCAGTAACCGTCCTTCAGGTCGAGACTGCTGATGAATTTTGCATTACGTAGGCGATCGAGAATATGGTGGATACGGGGCAACGGATACGCGTCGGGTACGGAGCGGCTGTTCAGTTGACGGTAGTCAATGCAAAGTCGCCAGGTCCCTGTTTTCTTGCGTACCAGAACTATGGGCGCGCTGTACGGGCTGTGGGACGGCTCTATGCATCCCTTTGCTAGGAGCTTGTTTATTTCTTCGTCTATGACGGCCTGCATCGCTGGATTCCGTGGGAAGTATCTCTGCTTAATGGGGCGTGTGTCGGACATGATGATGTGGTGCTGTGAGATATTAGAGGTCCCCTGCAGTTCGTTGAAAAGGGGTAGCTCCGCCTGTAGGAACTCGTCAATTCTTTTACGGGTTAACGGGTTTCTCGCCTAGCGGGATTCCGTGCTAAAATTTCACCGGTTCAAACTGTCGAACAACGGGTTGTTTCAAATTTCATACGATTTCACTTTCAAGTATTCTCGCTTCCCGATTTTTCCACTTTTTTTTTTTTTTTTTTTTTAAATGTAATTTAATGTTATTTTACACGCGAACCTTCGTTGAATTTTTTTAGATTTGCACACTCGGTCCCTGCTCGGGCGCCATTGTAACGATGTTTTTCTGGGGGCCGGGGTGAAGCCGTCGGCGTCCAGAATTCGTTGCAAAAATTTGTAAATTTTGGAACCGTGTGTGCAAATTTAAAGATTTTTAGTTTATTATTCTAATTTTTAATTTCATTTATTTTGTGGTAATTTTCATGTATACACTTTGCTTAGCTTAAATTATCGATATTGTGTGGTGGGAGGCCGACCGCTGGGGCACTAGCAATTTCCAGCCAATTCCACGAGTCGATGTCCGTCTGAGGCGCGCTTGATTTTGGTACGTGCGGTCGGGTTTCGTAGCAACGGAGGATTATGGGGCGATACGCTGTTATCTACGGTGAGTCTTAGCGAGAGCTCTAAATTCTACGTCAGAGAGTCTATACACAGATTCAGAGCAAAGGGGTACTATAGAGAGAGGGGGTTATTTGGCAAGGATTCAGGGACAGCAGGGTCTTCATTTTACGCGGATACTGGCGAATTTCTAACGGGAAAATTTACGGGAAAATAAACGGAACCGTTGCACCCGACGAATTCGCGGGCGAAAATTCCGAATCAGGGTGGTTGAGGTTTCTGCGGGAGAGTATAGGGACGCGGAACTGAGGAAAAAAAATTTTTAAATTAATCGAAATTGTGAGAATGGTAAAACTAACATTACTTTGTCAAAAAAAAATAAATAATTAAATAAACCTAAAAATAACATCCAAATAACAAATTTGAAGCAAATATTACAAAAAATACATAAATAACAGAAACCTAATTTAAAATATTGCACTTGACTAGTATTATGCTACAAAAATGTCTTTTGCGTGGTATACTCCTAACTTTTTCCCGGCCATATTGCCTAATTCGTATAAAGAATTTCCGATTTGCTTTAATACCACGCATTGAATATGCATGGGAGCCAACTTTGCGTTATAATTTTCAGCTTTGTTGCTTTGCTTAAAGTTTTTCCGGAATACCACTTGGCCAGCCTTAAAACTAACATTTTTACTTCTCGTATTATATACCTTCTCAGTCTTATCGTGTGCAATTTTCAGCTCGTTGAATACCTTAGCTCGGAGCAGCTGTTGCCTGTCAGAAATGTTTGTAACTACTACACGGAGAGAAATGTTGGCTCATGATTTACGATTATGGAGTACATAAAATTATTGTTACTTAATTACTAACTATAATCATTAATTGTGAGTATTAGTCACAAATTATGCAAATTCGTACATAAACTATGCATATGGATTGTGAATACATTATGATAAGGGTTTATGAATTTCGTGATTTATTTTATTATTCTTGAAGAATAATTTATGATTAACTAGGTCATGAAACTGCACGTGTTATCATGAATTATGAGTAACTGGGTTGATTGTCATGAATTGCTGAGCAATATACAATACATTTCGACGATTTTACAATAATGCCAGGGTAGCCGAATCGGTTAGGCGTCCGGACTGGAGAGGATGATGTCGGTTCGAATTCCGGGAAAACTGAATTTGTGAAAAAGTTATTATAAATTATTCTAAGCAAGTTGGCAAATAAAAAAGTAAAATTAAAAAAATAATTAAATAAAAAATTAGCAAATAAAAAAAATTTTAATTTATTTAATTGTAAATATGTGCTCAAATTATTATTACGAATGATTCATTTATTCTCACTTAAACCTAAAATTATAAATTTTTAAAATAATAATTCATGTTTAAGTGAACAAATCAAGCAAACAAAAATCACAAACTATGATTTGCACTTTTAACAGTTCTTATGATTAAGAATTCTTGATTATTGACTTCTAATTAATGGATCAATATCGTGACTAATTTTTACTTAATTGATTCCTATAAGGCATGATTTCAGCAAGCATTTCCCTCCGTGTACATCCGTATCTTTTACAGCATTTAATTTGCGAGCGATTTCGTAGGAATTGGCATGCTGCATCATGCTAGTTCCAAATACGGCATAGTATGGTTCAATACCGATCGAACTATGCACCACACTTCTTAACGAGAAAGCGGCATCGCTCACATGCAAATCCCAATTTTTTTGATTTTCTCCCACATATGCCCTGATCATTTGAGGCGTTCGCTTGTGGCGAGTAGAAAGCAGTTTTGATGTGGTGTATCCCATATTTATCTAAAAATACTTTGAACATTTCGGACACGAACTGTTTTCCGTTGTCGGAATGTAAAAATTCCAGGACACCAAAAATGTGGAAAATTTCTCTTTCCAAGAACTTAACTACATTCACTGCTGTTGCCGTACGCATTGGTTTGAGAAAAACAAATTTCGAAAAATGATCTAAACAAATAAAAATGCACGTATTACAATCTTTAGTCCTTGGATAAGGACCCATAAAATCTATGTACAGGCGTTGGAATGGCCTTTCGGTTACTTGCTGCACCCCCATTGGAGGACGCCGAACTAGATTTAGATTTTTCGTGCCTTTGCACACATCACAATTTTTTACTATTGCCTGTCCATCCGCAACCATGCAAGGCCAATAATATTTTTCCCTTAATTTTCCTATGGTTTTATGGATCCCACCATGTCCTGCTGAAGGAGAGTAGTGAGCTGAAACCAACAACTCCTTTCGCAGCTCAGACGGCACTCACAGCTTCCAGGCGCGATCCTCCTGTATACAGTCCCCTCTCCTAAAAAGAGTTCGTTTGTATACAAAACCGTCCGATAAACAAATGTCTGGTAGTTCGTCTTCTTTCTCCGTCACTGTTTTCTTCAACTCCTCATATTCTTCTGATGAAAAATATGGGGAGTTGAGGTCCACGTCATGATTCCTGCCCACCGGTCCGATCTCTGCCATATAGATGCGAGAGAGAGAGTATCCGGTACCACATTTTGTGCACCTTTTCGGTGTTCAATATTAAAATTGTAAGCTTGAAGTTTTAAACTCCATCTGGCTAACCTTCCAGATAAGTCCTTTTGACCCATGAGCTACTTCAAGCTCGCGTGATCCGTGATTATGGTGAAGGGAAGCCACTCCACATAAGGACGAAATCTTTGTACGCTTAATAAGCAGCGTAGCACTCCAACTCAGTTACACTATAATTTTTTTGAGCTTTATTTAACTTCGCTGACATGTAGGCAATCGGACGTTCACTCCCCTCCTCATCCATTTGGAAGAGCACCCCCCCCCTACACCCAGAGTCGAAGCGTCACATTGAATATAAAAATGTCTCGTAAAGTCGACGTTGGTAGGGACTGGCGCAGTGACCAAACTGTGCTTTAGTTTGTCAAAGGCTAGCCTAGCAGTGTCTGTCATTTCAAATTTTCTTAATCGGTCCTTAGTCAGGCAGTCATGCAGCGGTGCTGCAATGGTCGCGTAATCCTTTATAAAACGTCTGTAGCACCCTGACATGCATAGGAACCGCCTGAGCTGCTTTGGAGTTCTCGGCTCAGGAAACTCATCTACTGCTGACACTTTTTTAAATCAGTGCGGATACAGCCGTCACCTACTACATAACCAAGATACCGCACTTCACGAAAACAAAACTTGCTTTTTTCAACATTTATCGTCAAGTTGGCATCAGCTAGACATTTTCCCACTTTCGCAAGCAACCTCAAATGATCTTCAAAATTAGCCGAACATACCAACAAATCATCTAAATAGACAAACACATTTTCACGCATTCCAGCAGGGATTACCTTATCCATCAGCCGACACATTATCTGAGCAGCGTTGCACAAATCAAACGGCATAACCGTAAATTGGTACAACGGCCGCCCAGGGACTGTGAAGGCTGTTTTCTCTCGGGATTTCTTCTCTAAAGGAATTTGCCAAAATGCGTCCTTCAGATCAATCGCGGAAATGAAACATGTATCTTGCAGCCTACTAAGTAACCCATCAATATGAGGCAAAGGATACGCATCCTTAACAGTTCGCTCGTTAGTTTTCGCGCATCAAGACAAAGACGATTTTTAGTTTCCTTTCTGACAAGCGAAACTGGCGAACTCCAGCTGCTGTTGCTGATTTCGATCACACCCATGCTAATCATGCGATCAAGTTCAAACACTAATTTTTGGATTGCAGGAGAGATTGGATAATGCCTCTGCTTGACAGGCAGACCCTCATCTACAACCTCAATTACGTGCTCCTCAACATTTGTTCACCCTAAACCATGTTTAGCGAACGAAGGAAACAGCGATTTAACTCCTTCTAAACGTGAATTATCAGCTCTTGTCAACACATGCTGATCAGTGTCAAACATCATATCATTGGGTGCAGGAATAAATTCTGATACTTCACCCAAATTTTCCTTTGACTCGCATTCTTGCACGTTCCCCTTGCTAATTACTTCCATGCCAAAAGTACGCCAGAAATCAATACCAAAATAAACCTGCTGCTGAAGAGCAGGTACGATCAAAAATTGCATTATTTTTGTTACCCCATCCCACAAAACTGGTAGGGAAATAGCCCCTATTACTGGCGTTTCGCCACCATTGGCAGTTCTTTAATTTTGGCCACGCACGGGTAAAATCTATTTTTCCTTATTTTTCAAAAACTCCATGGCATCTCTGCCAAGGCAACTAGCGCCCGCCCCTGAATCTAGCAATGCTACGACTTCTTCTCCATCAATTTTTGTTTTAGCGAAGAAGCGGTTATCGCATTTTAGCGTTACAATAGTAGACACAATTTTGTTTATCAGGCTTTTCATCAGTCTTTTCTTCTCACGCAACTTACCAATTTTAGCAAAATTTCTATTTCTAATTTTAATCTCGGACTCGTCCACAATAATTCTTTTCCTGGCTATTTCATAGTCCCTCTTTCGCTAATACAGACTCTTCACTGGGGTTTTCTTCAAATTCATTGTTGCCTGCTCTTCTCTACTTCTTTTCAAAATTGTAATTTGGCCTAATTCACCGGGTCCTACTTCTGGCACGAGCCCCCGGAAATCTCTGTCAGTTTCCGGTTTAAAACTTCCGGTGGTAAAACACAAAATGACATGTCACTACACTGAAAAAAAAGACAGCTTTAAAACCAAGTAAATTTGGTGCTTGATTAAAGGACAAATTTTTTCCTTAATTTAAGGAATTTTTCCTAATTTTAAGGAATTATTCTTGAATTTAAGTAAAAGTACCTTAAAACGGAAATCGCCGCCTCTTTAAAACAAATTTACATTTTTCTTTATTTTAAAGACAGCTGATTTTACTAATTGTGAGTAAATTTGAACTTTATTTAAAGAAATTCGTTTTTAATATATGGAAAAAATATTTTTTTTAGTATACGTGTCCTCAATTCTAGTATTTATTCCTCAATTTTTATAAATATTTTCCTATTTTAAATTCAAAGAAAATTGTACTTACTTTTAGTAAAAATCTTTGTTTTTAAGAAAGATATTTTTATAAATTGAAAGTAAGATTCAGGGTTTTTCTTAAAAAGTGAGTATTTCAAAATAGAAATTGCTAAAAATAGAATTGATTTAAATAATAAAAAACAAATATTTCGCATAAATATAAATTTTTGAATACCCCGTGCGGGAGTTGAACCCGATACCTTTTGATAGTGAAGCGGAGGTCTTAACCACTGCACCACAGCAGCTGCTGATTTTACTAATTTTAGTAAATTTTTACTTTATTTAAAGAAGATTGTTTTTAATACAAGGAAAAAAATTGTTTTGTATACGTCTTATGTAGTTTTCCAAAATTTTTAGAAATTTCTAGAAATAGAATTGATATAAATAAAAAAAAATAGTTGGCATGAATATAAATTTCTGCTTGTCCCAGGCGAGAGTCGAACCTGATACCTTTTGATCGGGAAGCAAAGGTCCTAGCCACTGCACCACGGCCGCCGCTGGTGTGAAACGTAGTGAAAATTAGACGCCAACGCAATTATGCTGTCTATAGCACAGTCTGTTGATTGGTCTTGTCATAACGCCAAAGGTCGCAGGTTCGAATCCCACCGAAGTGAAATCGTAAGTACATATTTGTTATCACTATAAATTGTAAATTTAATTTAAGTTAATAAAATGAAATATGATTTTAAAAAATATAAAATAAAAATAAAAAGAAAATATAAAAAAATGAACAAATACAATAAAAAAAAAATTTTTGGAGAAATTTTTGTCTTAAAAACGAAGAAAAACTTCTTAGAATTAAAGAACTTTTTTACTAAATTCAAAGAAATATTCCTGTTATGAAAGAAATAAGTATTAAATTTAAAGTCAAAATATATACTCATCTTAAGTAAAAGTGTTCCCTAATTTCAAAGCTATCATGACTTTAGTGCTGTTTCATTCCCCTTTTTTCTTTGGATTAAGGCATTTTTCCTTAACTGGAGTACACTTTTTTTTCAGTGTATTACACATAAAACATTTTAAGTCGTGGAACAAAGACTTACACATTTAATCGGGACTTATTTGGACAGAATTTTTTCGATAAAAATCTCCTGGCATCCCGCACGTAAAACACAACATCACATGAAATTGTGCTGGACAAAAACCTTGGCTACATGAATTTGGAATTGGAGGTACATTAGTGACTATGCGTGAATGCCCTTGAAAATTATTCGGCCTACCGCCATTAGCATTGGAATATTGGGATGGCTTGCCACTCCCTCCACTTTGAACATTATTGGAGCGATAACTATTTCGTGCACCACTGGACTCTATTGCCTCAACCTCAAGTGGCTTTTCCGCACATCCGTCGCCTTCTTCGAATTTCCAAACGTTCATTTCGTTCACATGTTTTTGCTTGGCTTTATTGTCCCTTAACAATTTCTCAGCCTTTTTACAGGTATCTTTTAAATCGGCTAGCTTTGTAATGTCCAACTTAAATAGTAAAACTGCCAAGCTGCTCTTTAAATTCCCTCGAATTATGTCCACTAGCTTCTGTTCCTCTAACCTCTTCCCTAATCTAAACAATCATATCCCTCATTATTTCGTGATCAGCCTCAGATGACCTAAAATGACCCACAAAATGGTTTAAAAAGTCATCATAGCCATAGCTGGTATCACCAAAATGGTCCTCCACTACCTGCCAGTACCACTTCAGTGCATTACCACTAGAGCCCGACCGATTAATCGGCTTCGGCATCGGCTTCGGCCGTTATCGGCCGAAAATGTACATTCGGCTTCGGCTTCGGTTTTTCCAAAAAATGGCCGAAGTTTTGGCCGAAGCTTTTCAATTTTTTTCCTTTTTTTTTGCGACACCGAAAACCAAAACTAATTTTTTACGATACGATTTTCTAGCCCACATTGCATCTAAACGGTCTTACTGATTTTCTTGAGACTTGAATGTAAAATTGTGTAATTGATGGAATTTCCAATGGGACATAAGAGGCCCACAAAACAAAAAATATGATTAAAATTTGAATTAGTAATCATCGAATATTGAGTGAATCTCGCCTCAAATTGCGTGGCACGGGGTTACAGCTGCCACAAAGTACATCCTTGGACATTTTCTGGGTGGATTACTGAATTTTAAATATAGATTTAGAAGCTTACTACTTGCCCTGATGTCTATGTTAAAAGGAGTCCTGGTAAACTGTATGAAATTTCAAATATAGGGGAAGGAGGCTCACGGAAGGATTCTACCTTTTAGAAATGTAGCCCAAATTGCTGCACCAACATATATGAAAAGGTGCTGAAATCCGGGACCGATTTTGGTAAAATTTTACATTTAAAGTTCAAAGTTTCACAGGTGGTTTTTACCATCAACTAGAACATCCTTTGCCCATCACCTGACGGATTTGGGGAGTCCTTAAAAAACAGCTACTTAGATGGATTTATTCTGTGAAGAATTCTCTATCATTTCTTCTAAATTCCCATTTTTTTAAGCTTTACTCCAAATTTTTAAAAGTGATTTTAAAAAAATCCAATTGTTCTTACACGGGATATATGGGATAATTTGAGGCTATTGTTAGTTTTGACCTAGGAGGCCCAAATTTGTTTGTGAATTCTTTTGGTTACTTTTATTATTTGTTTAAATACATTTTTAGTTCCTTAAAAAACTAAATGTGTATTTATATACTCGAATTTGAATGAAAATACACGAAAAAACAAGTTTTTAAATGTTTTTTATTTAAGTATCGGCTTCGGCTTCGGCTTCGGTATAGGCCTTCGGCGTCGGCCGAAGTAATAGGCTGCCAATTGACCTTCGGCATCGGCTTCGGCTTCGGCCTGAAAATGCTTATCGGTCGGGCTCTAATTACCACCCAATAGGCCATGAAAATCCGTAAAAAGCTGATGCCTTGACGTTCCATACCTTTCTCTCATCCTTTCAACCCGAAACAAAAAACTTTCTACCGACAAGTTATCGCGCTATTTTAAACTAAAACTTTATAAAACAAACTAAAATCAAAAATCCCCACGCGATAATTAAATTCCCTATTTGCCCAAATAGCACAGTCGCGAAGCGTGGGATTTAAGACGACCCTCGCGGTATGGTATCCCCGGACGAACGAACAACACGAACACACGAAAACCTGATAAATAAACTTTTTTTTAAAAACTACACCGAAACTGCCGCAATATATATATACATAGGTATATATATAACTATATATAAAAGAAACGGAAATTTTCCCGACACAAGGAAAATAATACCGAACACAAACCCTTTTTCAAAATGAACACAAACCAGAACCAGACCAACCTGTCTGAAATCCCTCCGTCTAGGGCCTGCACGGCATTTACAGTTCCGGGTAGGGGGCTCTACCAGTTCAAGCGCATGCCTTATGGCAATTTTAAATCGAAATTGCCTAAATTAATTTAAAGGAAATTTATTTTCTGCTTTTTAGTCGGTTAAAGGGTTATATTTCAAAAAACTTGTTTTTTACTCTTTTTTATTTTTACGTTTCGACGACCGCGCGACTACAGCAACATATGCATACAACTCAATGATTTATGAAAATTTAAGGGTTAATGAGATGACACTTTAATACTAAGCACATTGCCGCTGTCATCGACACGAACGTCAGAACTGATGGGTGCCAGTAAATTTGTTCCCAAAAAACAAGATTTTAAATAATATTTTTATATTTTAATCGAACTTTTTTCCTGTGGGTTATACAATGTTTTTTTGACTCAAAAAGAGACATTTTGATGTAGTTTGTTCACCAGATTTATTTATTTAATTCTTAAATATAATTTCGCTGTCATCATGGCGGATTAGTTGTTGATTAAAAACTGAAGTGGTCTCTCACAGAAACTTCCAAGGTCGATTAAAGGCGTTATGCAACTCACTTTTAAAAACCCTTGAATGGTTTTGCTCATCCCATTTTCGGACTGTGTGTAATCAAAAGAGTTGTCGGACTATGAAGTTGGAGGGAATCCTTAAAGTTACTGATAAAGCCCAGAATTCACTGCGACATACAACATATGCTCCAGATACATTGAAATATATTCCATAATTCCTTTCCGCTTTCGAATGTAGTTATTGTGTATCGTATTTTGTTATATTAATTTATGTCTATTTCCTAATGAAATTGCTCAATATTCTATTTACATAAATTTGAATATAAATTTGTTCCAGAATGGAATTTTATGGACGCGTTTTGCTTTTTTAATTTTTTTTCGAAACCTCGATGACTTTTTTGTAATTAAATCATATACATCTTACACAAAACTAATTTTTAAATTTGGTTTTGAATCTATTTACAAATGGAAATTGTATTTAATAAGTTTAACAATAGTTTATTTTTAGTAACTATTTTTTGATTATATTTTTTTCTGCTAATCTCTAATTATTATGCAATTATTGATATGATATTTACTTTATAGCCTTTTTTAAGAACAATTGAAAAAACAGATTTTGGCAAAACCAGCAAATATTAAGATACGTATTACAGTTTTTATTTAATGCACACAAAATTTTTCTCTGAAAGAAATTTTAAAATGGCGAAACCTTTGAAAAATTGTTGTTAGTTTATTTAAATGATTTTTTTTGTAGTTATTTCGGAATTTTGGTAATTTTTTTAAATGAGCCTAATTCCAATATTTCATTATTTAAATACCAAGGTACATTTTAATATTTAGCAATAATCACATTTCTATAATTTATTATTCTTTGAATAAACTTTTTGCCCACTATTTTTATTTTTAATTTGCTTTTTTTTTGATTTGGCTTTTTTGTTACAATTATCACGCTCAATATTATTCTTTTCATTTTATAACTTTCCACTCGGTTTTAAAAATGCATAATACTAAAAATTTTCTTTTAAAATTTTTTTATTCAAAATTTTATTTGATTTTATAGTCTATTGCGTGTATTTTTTTCCAATTATTGATTAAGAAATAAATCCGAAAATTATAGTGAAATCGATTTGTATAAATTTTGTAGCATTAGAACCTCATATATGCAAATATTATGCAAATAATACAAGATAAAAACAGATTTCGAATGTATTACTTTTTCCACGAGTTTTGTAAACAAAATTGAAAGCAATCATTTAATTTAAATATTTAAGGAAAGTCCGTATGATATTAAATTTTTCTTTTATTTTTAATGCAGTAAAATGAAAAATACAGTTCTAGTTGTGCGAAAGAGAGATCTATAGCAATGTATTTGATTCCAAAAAAATAAAATCACCTAAAAATAGTTTTTAAAAAGATTCTCCATCTTTATTAGAGAGTAAACTATCTTCGGAAAACTTAGTAAAAAATTCAGATTTTTATTGAGCTTTTCGTTCATTCGGAAAAGCTGAAGCTAAAATACCCAACATATAAGAACATCGAACATAAAAAAATGTTGTCTCACAAATTTTGTGTCCTAATATGTCTTGTTACAGTGTGTTGGGAAGAAGACTCAAGCATTGCTTGGACTTCATGATGTTTCTTTTGTTTGCTTGTTCAAGTGATCTTTTCATTGCATACAAAAACATACACTAAGAAAAAATTAAAACGAAAGGTTGTCAAAACGTACCTAACCGTTGTCAATTTCCAGCCAAAACTAATTTTAGCAACAACACGAGTAAATTTTTTTGAAACTGTCCATTGATGAATTTAAACGGCAACTTGATGAATTGAGACTGAAATGTTTTTGTTTCGCGACTAAAATTGTAATGTTTCGTGACTGAAGTGGTATTGATTTGAGACGGCTACGTTTTTGTTCCACAACTTTTTTTAAATCAAATTTTATCGAAAAATATGTTATTAATTTTTATTAATTGTGCCTTTTGGTTGTAAGGAAAATTCTTAAATAATTTGGCCCATTCGATCAATACTTTTTCATACAAATCCGATTTTTGAACTTGTCTTTTATCTTTCTTATACAATTTCATAGAATTCATTCTGTACAATTGGGATTATACCTAAAAAGGACAATCGTACATAAAAAAACCAACATTCAAATATTGTATCACGTTCGATTCTTGAGCAGTGATAATTTTTTCCTTAACATATAAAATTAAAAAAATAGTTTTTTTGAAGCATTTTTTGAAAACCACAACTTTATATGTTTTACTTTGCGACTTTAGCTTAAGTAGACAAAAAAAGGACATTATGATAATGAAGCTTACCCCGTTTGGGAATTGGCAATCGCAAATACTTTTTATACCCCCACACGCACTGTGGCAGGGTATATAAGTATTAACTTTGACACAGCGTATGTAACGCCCATAAGGAGCGTGTCCAGAATGGAAAAGTATATATATTCTTGATCAACATCACCTCCTGAGTCGATTTATCCATGTCCGTCTGTCTGTTTATCCGTAATAACGATAGCGGTCGCAATTTTGAAGATATCGGTTTCTGAAAAACTAATCTTTTTTAAAATCTTTAAATTAAAGGAAAAATTTGAAAAATATCAAAGTAATTTTTAAACCAAAACTGCAAAAATATTTTTTTTTTAGTTTTTTGACAAATTATTTTATTTTTGCTTTTTTTTAACAAAATTTGAAAAAAATTATTTTTTAAAAAATTTAAAAATTACACATTTAAAAAAACATGCATAGGTTGTAGGTATTGGGAAACTATATATAATTTTTTTAGTTCTATACTTTTTTTCTCATAAAAAAGAAAATCTTCTGCGTTGTTTTTTAAATCAACAATTTTTTTAATTTTAAAATTTTGAATGAAAAATGTTTCTGAATTATTTTGGTTTTACCTTTATAGAAAAAATAACTTGCTTTATTTTTCAAGTTAAAGTTTAGCTAAAAGTAATTTTAGTTTCAACCATATATTTATTACTTCTATATTGCTAGCAACCTATCGAATTCAATTCACTTGTTTGAATACTAGTGAAAAATGTGCGCATGCGCAGATTTTATATGTATTAGTTAAAGCTGGGCATAGTTAATCGAGAATTTAACTTCGTTAATCCGGAAATAGTTAATCAAAAATTTAATTTCGTTAAATTAAAAAGTTAATTGAGTTGAAAAGTTAACTACGTTAAAAGTTAAATTAAATAGTTAAATTCTCTAAAAAACGCATATTTTCCAAAAAACGCATAAAAAAACATTTTACCTATATGCAATTGAATGCCTGCACTCACAGACCCTTTTTTCGATCGACTTCAGCCCTCTATATGCAAATTTAACTTAAAAAATTAAAACTTTTTAAAAATTTTACAAAACGAATTTGCCGACGCGCTTTTTTTTGATTGTCACTATGGATGAAAAATAAAAATGTGGAAAATATGTATTTATGCCTGAAAATGTTAAAATATTTATATTTAAATAAATATAAAAAAATTGCCCTGGTAATAAACATTAATATTTACAAAAATATTTAAACTACATTTGTTGCCACTAGGGGCGCTTCAAAATTTTGTTAAGCAGAAAATTTCACAATTTTCGTATGCAATTGAAAATAATGTGAAGCAGTGGGAGCTTTAGTGTTATATGTGTATCTAAGTGAATTATACGTCACTGCAAAATTTGAAGACCTATAACTGCACATTTTCAAATAAAAATGAATTTTTTATATGGTTATTTGGAATGTACTCCATTCCACTTGAAAAACCGCATACCCGAAAATTACTGTCCCACTGTGTTAGAAATGAAAGAAAAATGAAGTATCATAAAGGCTTTAGGAAAGTTTTTTTTTTAGATTATTTTTTTTATTTCCTAAACTACGTAACGCCGTGTTAGGGGAGAAAAGTCTACATGGCGTTACATATGGAGGGCCGGGAGTTTAATCAACACGTTTCGTAACTTGCTTCTATATCTTATCAATTTGCAGTTATTGCATTCACGGCTTTATTGACTCGGTTAAAAAATTTACAATTTTCATTCATTTTGAAATTCTGTACATTAACCGCATTTTTCGGTAAATTTTACCCATATAGTGGAAGGCGGTGCTGAATTTGTCTACATGGCGTTACATAAAAGAAGAGGGGAGACTACAAAAAAAATGCATTAAGTGGTTTATGGACAACGCCATTGTGTATAATTCTTAAACCTTATTCATATTAAAGGTTATTCGACTTTCAACAATGATTTTAAAGCCAATTTCAATTGGAGAATTTCATTTTGACAACTGAAAAGACTGAACAGCCATATTGTGCCATGATCTTCAACCCAAATATACCTAAAGCCTTAATAAATATAGTGCGCCAGTTATGGACAATGTCCATTGGACATGTAGAATGTTTTTTCTATAATTGTTTATAACATTTTTATATTATTAAGTACATTAAGGAAGCTCATAGGTATCATAAAGTCATATTGTCATATAATCATATTTATTTTTCAAATGTCGAACCTAACCTAATTCGTTTGCCACGGGGTGCACGCCACCAATCGCGAAGGTGGTGCTGCGGTCCAAATAAACGGTCGGAATTAATTGCGTTGTTCACTCGAGCTTTGGTTCAATATTTTCAACAAATGGCGCACGTTTAATGCATCCAAAAAGCTTCCGGAATCCTCTGTTCCTGGCATCCGTGTGTCCCTTAGTGAAAGTGGTCATCTGGCCGAAGTTGACGGTCGGAAGAGTTTTGATGGTCGCCACGATGTTTGCTGCAATATTTTCAGCAAGCCGCGCACGTTTTATGCATTAAAAATAGTCCCAAAATCACAAATTCTCACCATTTTTTTGGCAACAACCTCAAAATGATGGGATTAATGAGTATGAGAGTCGAAAAAAACCAGTTGCAAAGTTGTATTAATCGTAACATTTTTTTTATGGAAAAAGCAACAACATTTTTATGACTATTGTATATTTATATAACAATATGACTTTAAGACCAATATGAGACCTTTGTAAACTCCCTTATTTTAGAGAATTTGATTCAAATAAGCATGTGTGCAATAACTAAAAATTGATATTAGTGTTCTGAGGAGTCAAGAGCAGATATAATTTTATGTTAATTTTTTTTTTCAAATCAAAACACAGGATAAAATTACAAATCAATGTAATAAATATAAAAATTTTGTATCTAAAATTATTATTTCGTACCGGAATCAAACGCGTAATCACTCCAAAACCAATTCACTGCTTAAACGCAGCAATTTAAATTCTTATCTTTCTTTCAAAAATAAAACAAAATTATTTTGATATTTTTAATGTTGCATTTATTGAAATAATATTTCTATAACGAATTTTTATTAATTCCTTTAGTTTTTTTAATTTGTGTATATATTTAATAGTTTTGTTATTTATCTTTTAATAATTTTTGCATATATAATCTTCTTTTGCCAAAATCAGTTTTTCTTTCTTTGTTAGTTTTTTTTAATAATAATACTAGTCCAATTGCCAATGTAATCAAAATAATTTGTAATGAAATATTTAATATTTTAAAATGATCTTTCATTATTTTCAAAGTACAAGATATATAGAATAGTAATAATATTTGATTATATTAATTACTTGAATTTGACTAGATTGATTCATATATTTACCAATTGTTTTTGTAAATTTTTATAATCTTTATATCATTTAACATCTCGGCTGTTATGCCCATATCCACCGTAGTCACGTGATGGTGATGTTGGTATGGTCAATATTACTGAACGGGTGCAGAACAGTCAAAACTGGCTATAATTCGATGGGTCAAACTTTATCGAATTAGAGAGTGTGAATAATTTTCTAATATTCCTGTAATACCGGATGTACTTTGTGTGACAACAATGACAAAAATCATATTAGAACTATGTTTTAATACCAGAACGTACATACTTTAAATGTTTTCACATTTGAGATAAACAAAACTGAAGCCTTTGATAGCTCATGAACAAGTTTAAGTTGAATTAATCACCCTATGAATATGTACATTGGCCCCATTTCGAATCACTGCTATCGGTGATAAAAGAAACCGCACACAGAAATACTTGTAGTTATAAAATTCAATGGCGAAGTTCTTAAAATGCACGACCTATTACTCATTCGTGGGTATAAATCGAGGTGCTTGTAAGGAGGGAATTGGCGAATTGTTTTAAAAATGTTTAATTTATAGAAATGAAAATAATTTTGCACTTTTTAGAATCATAGTCAAATAAAGTTCATAGTCAACTTTATTTCCTAGATCATCCGATCTCGGATCTTTTTTAGACCCATAATTAAAAATGTTATATATAATTATTTTTGAAACACAGAAGGGGGAAATGGCGAGTTTGAAAATGTTAGTGCTCACGACTTTTTCTTTATGAAAGAATAAATTGGTATTTTTTTCTGAAGAAGAATTCAGAATTTCCCTTGTTGCGAAAAGGTTGCATTCTCAGTCTTTGCAAAAGGCATACAAATCTATTACGTTGTTAATTGGAAACTCATCCCAAAGCAATTGCACAATAAAACTCGGGTTGGAATTTTGTCTTTCCTTAAGGAAAGCTTGAAGCTCGTATTATAAGGGACCTTTCTATTTGTGCAAAAAAAATGACTCTAGCAACGTGTTTGATTCAAATTTAATATTTTTAAGTAGTTTTTGTATTCAAAAATATGCGTTAGAAGTTGCGAAATGTCTTTGGGATTGAAAACTTTAGTTCCTAGTTTTTATCTGTCAAATAAGTACTGTCAAATAATTTTGGTACTAAAGTTAAGTTGGAACTGTAAATATTTGACTATGAATGTGCAGTATATGTTCTATCTTTCACAATATATAGTAAATATACATATGTAGTAAATATATATTATATATTTGGGCGGAGCATAGCACTTTTCATATTAAAGCCCGGTATGCAGACGCAAAAAAATTTCGCTTTGAAAAAATGTCATATTTTTCTTTTTGAACAGAGTGAAATGTTTTCTGACAATTTAAATTTTTGTAAAGAAATGTGGAAAAATGCGGAAAAAATTATTGTGAGTAATTGTTCCGTTAATAGATATTTTTTTCAAAGCAATATAAAGGTCATTTCATTCGATTTGGCTGTGCGGTTTGTCAAAATATCTCTCCAAATTATTCAAAAATACAACTCTGATTTAGCTTTGTCTGCATGAAAATTCCATCTGGTTTTCACTTACTTTTTTTATCTGCATATCGGGCCATAGGTGGTCTTTTCTTTATTTTTAGTTTTGACTGAATCTGAACATGAACAATATACACCAAACTTTTAAATGCACATCTGCATACTTATGTGTATTTGCAGATATTTCTTGTTCTCAGGGCATTTTTTAAATATAAATAATTTGCTTACATTTTTGTTTTATATGTATATAATAATATAAATATTTAATACTTACTAATATAATAATTCTTATTTATTAATTGTTTGCCTTGTATCCATTATTCTACTTATTTGTATAATTAGTTTTTAATCATCAATATTATACTTTGTTTTTATTGAAAAGAATACATTGTTAATAGGCTTTACTAAAACTAATTTTTCTTAAAATATAATTTACTTTGTTCCATATATTTGTTTTTTTTAATATATATAAGTTGTATATATGTAAGTATATGCAACTTTTTTTTTTAAGTTTCTGGGTGGTATTTGAGGAGGAGGGGAATTTTCATCCACCTTTAAAGTTTTCTATATATACATTGAGTTTCTTAATGCCAACATCTAATTAGTAAACTAAAAATTATCAAATGATAAATCAATTTAATGGGCTTTTTCAGTTTTCTTAAACATACAATATTTTCATAGTATCGAATCTAAATTTAGCTTGCTGTGAAAAATATTCAACAGTACAATTAAGAAACAATTTAAATTTTTTGTATCAATTATTTGAAGTGAATGTGAATGGAAATTGGAGATGGAAAAAGTTTTTCTGACTTTTTTCGCTCAGTTCTTAAAAAACTTTTACGAGTGCTCAGTCAACATAACGAATTTGTCAATGTACCAGTTTCAAATCTCAAAATTTGCACACTTCAAATATGACGATATTTTCTCATTCCATACTTTCTTCTCAATGTTTGATTTTTTAGGAACTTTCCATTGTTCACGCGATAGAACAGTTTTACACATATGTAGTAATCTATTGCCACTTTTGAATTGCACCGCTAATATTCTTCTTTTTAATGAGTTAAATGTAAATAAACAAAATGTAATTGAATAGGTAATGTGTTATCACATTTATATGTAAGTACATATATGTTTATAATTTTGAAGAAAATTAAAGTTGCACTTCAAATGACAAAAATAAAAAGTTTACATAAATATTTCTTCTTTGATAACAGATAAAATCGAAACCCAAACAGTCAGTAAAAGTTTTTTTAATCCATAAAGCTCTAAGCTAATTTCCACTATACTTTTCCTAAATAGTTTAGTTTAGTTTTTTGGCTCATTTAGCTGTAGAATTTAGTAAATATTTTGTTAATAAAAAATTTATTTTGTACATTTCTTTTTCTGCAATTAACTTTTCGTTCTTCTGCAATTAATCTATTTTTTGTATGTTGTATTTTAATGTTAATTTATATAAGTAGTATTTGGTTTTGTTTTCTTTAATTTGATGTCGTTAAATGCTAACAATAAACTTTTTGCTGCTGCAAAGTGATAATTATATATAAATTTTCTAAAAATAATATATATTAAATGTTGGATTTTTCATAATAATGCAATTTTTCCCAAAACTAAAATCCGTTTTTTTTGTTTTCTCCACAATTACTTTTCATTTTAATTTGTTTCGCTATAAAATGGCATTTTTGTTTTTATCTATATGCACTTGCATTAGTTTTTTCTTTGTTGTTTCAATATTTATAAAAAATACTAAAGTTATATAGTATATATAATAATATATTTTTATTTGTATATATATGTGTATATATGTATGTGTGTATAAATTTTATGTGTGGAGGGGGAGCGTTTGTTTTTTCGCGTTTGATTATTTTTACTTTCATTTCTTTGTAAATAAATAAAAAATTAAAGTTATATTCTAACTTAAAAATTTTACAAGTACCTGTATATGTTGTAAGCAGCTAAATTATTGTATATATATTTGAAATTTAAATAAATTTTTTTCTAAAAAATAATTATTTTTTTACTTTTTGTGAAATGTTTTATTTAATATTTACCTTCATACGAATAAAACAATGCTGCAAAAAAGGCAAAAATTTCGAAAATACTGTGTAAGTAATTTTTCAATAATAGAAATATTTGGAAATGATTTTTGCAAAATACTTGCTTTGTAACATAACCAAAAATTAATATTTTTTTATAAATTTTAAATGAATACAAACAATTTTTTAGTAATTTTTAATAAATGATATTTGGTTGTTCCTTTAAATTGTTTTATACTTTTTAAATATATATTTTTTATACTTTAGCATGGTTTCTTTTTTCAATTACTAAATAATTTGTTTACTTAAATATTAGTTAAATTCGAATTTTTGTGTTAATTTCCATTTTCTTATAAGCTAAATGCTAAAAAGGTTCTCTTCCACCTTCCACTTTCCTTCATTATTTGTTTTAACTCTAACAATTTACGCTTTGATAATTTTTTCTTGCAATTTGTGTATTTAAATTAAGAATTCTGCGGTGTTCAGCATTTCTTCATCCTCTTGTTGGCTTTCTTATTTTACTATAGTAAGATTTTAATATAAATTTATAGTTTTTTATTTTAATATAAATTCCCATTATGATTTTTTGTAGTTATAATATAATTTTTTGTATAAAAATTATTATTTGTTTTAGATTTTATATTTGAAAACCCAGATCAATTTGGTCGCATGCCAGTCATTTTTAAATACAATTAATGGTTTTAATTTTTTTAATAAATTGGTTTGTGTATGTTTGGTTTGCTTTCTTCCTTATGCTGTTAATCATATCGCTCATTCCCAGCAAGAAAGACACAACTTTTAATTCGAATTTTTGGAGTTATGACTGCTACTAGGATCCTCAGATGTTTATCTAGATGCTGCCAAAAGACAAAATTCTTAACTTAAATTTGTGATGTATTTTAACCTTTTTTAAAAACATTCCCAGTGCTGAAATTCATATAAAATACTGAATTTTTAAATTTCAAATCGTGATTGCAGGGAATGTGCGATATGTAAGTGCGTGTTAAATGTAAATTAAGTGGATTTATATTTTCGATTTGAAACGTTTTTGAAATGATATTTTCTTTTATCCACGCGAGCAAAATTCCATTTTACTTGTTAACATTTAATATTATTCTTTTTGGATAAATTTAATTCATAAATATAAATATATACGATATTTTGGCAAAAATTTTAAGTTTTGTTTCTTCACTTTTTAGTGTATATCGGATAAATAGTATATATCTATATAAATTTATTTAGTTTTTCTGCATGTATATACGTGTATGTTGAAAATTCAATGCTGGAGTCTCATCTGCAAAAGAATATGGGAGACTTGTTAAGTACAGAAGACTATATAAATAACATTCAATAGGAAACTGATTTGTGTTGCGTTTTCATGGAAGAATACTTGGCATATACAAAAAATAACATTCGTGATAAAATAACACCCTGTCAAAAAATGAGTATCGAAAAATATACTTGGCTTGGTACTATGCATAGCTGTAGATACATTTGACTGACAATGACCTGTTGAAAATAAGATTTTTTTTCCCGAACCCTAGGACTACGCAACTGGATAAAAAATCAATGTCTAAAAATTTCAGACTGAACATTTCCATCCCGCGACTTTTCGGAATTTCTCAAAAATGGTTACTTTTTCAAGAAATCAAAAAAAAACTAGTAAGAGAATTATCATCGGTCTGGCCGAAGCTATATTACCCTGCACATGCGAGTACGATACATTCTGAGACCATATGTTAGTAATTTTATCGAAAATCGGTATTTTATTGTTAATTTTTCGATATTTTATCGATTTTTTATCGATAATTTTTCGAAAATTTATCGATTTTTTATCTATAATTTATCGATTTATTATCGATAATTTATCGTTTTTTTATTGATAATTTTTCGATTTTTTATCGATAATTTTTCGATTTTCATTTCCAACCCAATGCAGAAAACCGCATCCAAATCGGTTAAGTATTTCTCAAGATAAACGAAAATAATATAAAATTGGCGGCCATTTTGTATTGGAGTGTGCAGGGTATAAAAATTAAAGTTTTCATTGAAAAAAACTTAAACATTAATATGAATTTGAAAACAGTGACAATTGAATGAATTAATAAATTATAGGTACTAACTTCAATTTCCGTTTCTTTAGAAAAGACACAATAAAATCCCATTGCTTCGTTGTCTGTATATTTGAGACACTCGAGCCGGACTTTTGATTTTCGAAAATGGGCGCAGTTAAGAAAAATGGGGGTGTCAAATATAATAGCTGTACTGAAGCTACCAATGGACCTAGGACATTCGAAAAAAAGCAATACTGCTCAGCAGTATTTCTCGATATCACCCAAGCCTTTCATAAGGTATGGCATAGTGGATTGATATCCAAACTACAGAAACTATTACCCGTAAGCATGCACATTTAGCTTGACAACTACTTGACCCATAGAAAATTTGTAGTTAAACATAAAAGTTTTGCTCCTCGTAGATTTGATATTCTTGGCGGTGTACCCCAAGGCAGCGTCCTCGGACCCCTACTGTATATACTCTATACAGCTGCTTTGCCCACTTATGATCAGACCCTCATTTCAACATTACACAAATCAAACTAAAAAAACTTGAACTCAATTGGTTACTCTCGAAGCAATCTAGACTCAACACCGCATATCCTTTTGTACAAAAGTGTAATTAAACCCGTATGGGCATATGGGATTGAACTCTGGGGAACAGCATCTCCGTCAAATATGTACATTGAGCGAACAAACGCATAGTAGAATTAAATATTTTTTATTTAAATGTGATTTGAATATTTTAATATTTGGAAATCAGTATCTCATATAGAAATTCAATACGCGCGTATTTAAATGTTTTCTATAAATAAAAAACTTCATTGCCGCCAGCCAGTCTTGAACTTACGACCTCTGCAAATTGGAAATAAGAAATTCACACTGATCCATCACAGGCTCAAATTTTCTGTGTCTAAACTGAAATATATATGAAGCAGAAAAAAACAAGGTTTTTTGTGAGTTTTTTTTTAGATTCGAAAACTTCAGTTACATTTTTAGAAGAAAAAAAATCAACGCTTGCTGAGTAATTGAAATTTCTATTTTTTGATTTGAAAACTTCAATTTATAAGATTTGCTGAGCAATATACAAACATTTAGACGCTTGTGAAAAACGATGGAAATGGACTAGTCGGTTAGAGCGCACTCCAAACTCCAGAGGTTCTCGGTTCGAATTCCGGCAAAACTGAATTTAGGGAAAAGTTTTTACAACGGATTCTAAATAAAGCAAAAAATAACCAACTTATTTTTTTTTCCAATAAATAAAAAAATTTAATATTTCCATATTTAATTTCAATATTTCCATATTTAATACAATTTTAAATACGCGCATATTTGATTTAAATAAAAACAGCTTAGGAGCACTATACGTTTATATTTGATTTAAATACGTTTTCATTTGATTTCACTATTTTTCCCTCAGTGTAGAAACAGCAACGAACGCAGTCGAAAATTCTGCGAGAAATCGTGGGAACACCATTGTACATAATAAAAAAAGAGTAAAAAACAAGTTTTTTAAAATATAACCCTTTAACCGACTAAAAAGCAGAAAATAAATTTTCTTTTAATTAATTTCAGCAATTTCGATTTAAAATTAAGGGTTTTTGGCGACTATACCTGCATATGATATTCGGAGGAAAGTACCCAAAAACCCTTAATTTTAAATCGAAATTGCTGAAATTAATTTAAAGGTACTTTCCTCCGAATATCATTGCAGATTTTATAGTCGCCAAAAACCCTTAATTTTAAATCGAAATTGCTGAAATTAATTTAAAGAAAATTTATTTTCTGCTTTTTAGTCGGTTAAAGGGTTATATTTTAAAAAACTTGTTTTTTCCTCTTTTTTTGTTTTTTTTTAAAAAAAATTTTTTTCTCCCCCCTTTTTCCCCCTTTTTTTCCCCTTTTTTTATTCTTTTTCCCGAATGCGAACCTAAGTAAAAAATTTCAGCCTTGTAGCTTACAAAATACGAAAGTAAAAAGGGTAAAAAGGGTCCAAAGGGTAAAAAATTACATTTTGTCAATAAGAACTCACCTACCACATTTCAACATTGTAGCTTGAAGGAATTGGAAGTTATGCCATGTTTAAAAAAAAAAGTTTGATTCTCCCCACGGCCCCCTACGCCTCTGATGGACCCCAAATAGAATTAATAGAATGCATTGTCACCGGAGTTCTATTAGTGTTCCAAATTTCAGCTCTCTAGCTCATGTGGAAGTGTATGAAAAAGCTCGCCGCAGATTTGAGGATATATATATATATATATATAGTCCGCCCAGAGCAAGTTAATATAAGGGTTATAAAAAATGCACTCATCCACAGAGATTTGCATATACCGAAAATATCCGGAGAGATCCCTAAACGTCAACAAAGTATGCAGATAAGCTTAAATTACATCCAAACATTCTAGCTAGAAAGTTGGTCAGACCTACCCGACCCCTACGTCTAAAGTGTAACTATTCTATTACATTTGAATATATAGCCCCGGAACCCTCGTCGCTTCCGACTTCCCGATTCCCGCCATTCAGTCGATGCTAACATCGTACGCATAACGTTGTCCAAATAGTTGGATTAGGGCAACAGCATTTGTATAAATTGTTAAATGTTAATTTAATTGTTAAGGGTGTATTCCGTTCTGCTTTTTGATAAAGTTTTTCGAAATTCCGTATCGCATAACAATTTGAAATTGAAAACATTAACGGGGTTCATTTAAACTTGTACAACCCCCGTAAACTTGTACAACCCCCGTAATCTCGTAAAATATGTAAACTTTAAATGAACGATGAGCTGTAAAAATCGTAAATATCCGCAAAATGGCTGCTGCGGTTAGGGTGGCATTTCCATATTCTACAATCAGGGTTTACATATTAAGAAACATTTTTAATACAACCTTGCAGTGCCAAAAGTAAACAAATCGAAATCTTAAAAAAATTGGCAAATTTACATCAGCCATTTTTCCAATTGTTTGTTTATTTCAAGTGACCGCAAACAGGGTGGTAGCACACTTTTGGAAAACATTTAGAAACGTAGCAACGTCCATTTAGAAACTATTTATTAAATTTCGGACATTATTTATAGATTTTGTCAGTTTTTACACATTTTTAATAATTACAACCGCATTCAGGGTAGAATAATATATAGGAAGCAACTTAAATCGGTTCTGTTCCACAAGTTGTGAAACACAACGCAAATAATGTTTTTTTTTTCAATCTCACAATCACTTTTATTCAATTTTATTTTCTTTAAAAATCTTAATTAACATCGAAACTAAAATTTTTTCAGTATGTAATTTAACTATTTTTAGTATGTAAATTTTTTCAGTATGTAATTTAACTATTTTTAGTATGTAATGGTGTGTGCAAAAGGCAACCCATATTCACCGCGTAGATCTACGAGGTAGTTTACGCTTCAAAATAGGCTCGGAAAGGTTGTAAACTTTTTCCCATATAAATTCTAACGGAAAGTTTACAGGCTTGTAGATCTACAAGGTTTACATCGTTTACGGGAGTTTTACAAGTTTAAATGAACCCCATTATTATAATGAATACGCGAAAAATATACCAGTATTGAATACACAATCCCCTTTCAAAAAAACTGAGTAGTTCGCAAAAAAAATATTAGCGGTCGCATTACCAAAAAAAAGTTTCCATCCTCTTTTGCATTCACTTTCATTGTAACTGCGCTCTTAACAAACCTTTCTTTTTGCGGGTACAATGGTTTTTTCGCCAAGTATTACAATAAAACAAGACGTCCTGCATTGCAATTAACTCATTGCTCAAGTAGGCAAATATCAAAAAATCTAAATAATTTATTCAACTTAAATCTTGTGGCGCCGCTAAGGCATTCAACGTTCGGAAGTTTTCTCAATCCCGGAAACCCGGGATTTTGAGTCCGGAATCCCGGGACCCCGGATATTTTTGACGTTTTTCCTCAAAAATACAGCCATGCATTTACATTCAATCTAATTGGTAAATTAAAAAAACCCACTTTTCCAGATTTAGTGCTACACACACACAAAAATTGACAACATTTTTGTCAATAACGGTTAACAAATAACTTTTATCGATCTGAATAAAATTTTTTCAATTTAAACAATTTGTTTTTTTCAAAAAAGATGTGTGTTAAAATTATTTTGTTGACTGTATATTGAAAACTTTACGAATTGGATAAATGGTTTTGTGTGTGTTTTACTTTTGAATGGACACCAATTTCAAAAGTTTTAAACAACAACTCGTGTATCTGCTCCCGCTATAATTCTAAAACTACTGAAAGTAAGTTTTTCGTGTGTAGCATGAAATGGAGCTGGCAGAATTTTATGATAATATTCGGATTCAGGTGGCAAAAGTATCACGCTCGTTTTTAACTAAACTTTAAAAAAACTAAAATCAAAAATCCCCACGCGATAATTAAATTCCCTATTTGCCCGAATAGCACAGTCGCGAAGCGTGGGATTTAAGCCGACCCTCGCGGAATGGTATCCCCGACCGAACGAAACACACGAATACGCGAAAACCCGATAACTAAACTTTTCAAATCCCTCTCTGAAATATACGTATATGGAAACCGCAAATAACCGAACTTGAAATGGAAACGAAAACCCACTTACACACAAAACGGAAATCTGTCAAACGAGAGTATTTTAAAACAAAAATACTAATGACAAAAATCAAGTTCTTATGTGCACCTGGTTCACGGTACCACTCACTGACACACAGCACGGAAATTTGTCAAACGAGAGCATCTTAGAAAAAAAAAACACTAAGACAAAAATTATGTTTTTATGTGCACTTGATTTACGGGACCAGACCGACCTGCCTGAAATCCCTCGCACGATTCTTTACAGAATCAATTCACCAGCTGGACTTCGAAAAAAAAAATCGATGTCCAGCAACAACTGGCTCAGGTGCGGGACGCCACAACAAAAATTGGAAGGGAAAGGGGAAACCAGGACCACAAAACCGACGGAGACCAACTCCACTATAAAATCTCGAAACACCAGTGGCCGACTTGCCACAACCGACTTGCCACAACTTGACAAACTCTATTCACATTATTTTTTTTCCCTTTATATCTTTCGAATAAACCAAATGGCCGACTGCCACATATAAAAAAAAAACCAAATACACAATTGCCACCCGCTGGTGGAAATAACACCAGCGCGGAAAAATACTCCCTTCGAAAATATCTCAGCTCCACCATCCGACGAAGGTCCACAGCAACCAAAAAAAAACACAATTTAATCAAAATCAAAATTTAAAAATTTAAAACAACAATCCTTTTTTTTTTAAAAAAACACTACTCGAAAATTTAAATTTAAAATTAAAAAGAAAACGCCAGTCCACTATACTGTTCGCACTCTTTTCCCTGCCTAAAAAGAACTAAAAGAATCTTGTCTATATGAACGCATATATGGCGCTCACTTTCCATTTCTCCAACATCTTCCCCCCCCCACACATGAGCGCGACCTACGCAGAAGCCAGTATTCGCAGTCGGGGCTTTGCCCACACCTATATGTGAAAGATCTTCTCAGATTTTTCTAGAGTGTGTTTGGCAAATTTACATATACACCCCCGCACCCACCAAAATGAAAATACTCAAATTGGCGGCACTCATGTATGTATAGGCGAAAGCATAAATGTCGACAGGTTCCCCTCCCAAAACAGGTTTAGAGTACAAAAAGCTTTAGTCTAGTTTTTTTTCATATTATGCCTTCGTCCCGTAAGTATAGTTTCGCGCAATGCCTTCCCCAACATCGGATCGTAAAAGCTCATCAACAAACTTCTAAAACGAAGTCGTAACAAAAGGGAATAAGAGATCTTGACAGCAGTTGTCAATTCTCCGCCCGGCTGCATTCCACCCGCGAGTGTCAAATTTGGTTCAATTAAACCAAAATTATATAAATAAAAAAGAAGAATATAATAAAAAAGAACAATGCAATAAAAAGTGTCAGCGCGCGTTTTCGGTCTGTGTTTTTCCCTTCGGTTTTGTTCACCCGTCGCCCCGAACAAAGGGAAAACACAAAACAATAACAAACAAACAACAATAACAACAAACAAAATTCTGTCGCGAATTTATGCCGCGACAAAAGAAATGATTTGTTCGATCAATGTAATTTGAAAAGAATTACTTTTGTTCGACTATATTTATCTTTATCTTTACTATCTAAAAAATTGAAAACGCCAATTTGGTTGTAACGGGTAAGATCAAAAACTAGCCAACCGATTTTCATAATTTTTTTTTAAAACATCCTATCTGTGCCAAGGAAGCGAATAGGATACTTTTTTTTGATTTTCGAAAGGTAAATATCTTAATTTGCGGTATTAAGTTTTATTGAACATTCAATCGTTCGATTGCATTGACATAGTCTGTGCTTGCAAAACATTATTGTATGTTGCTTTCCACTTTCATCCGCGTATAGATCGCTGAAAATGGAGAGTTTTTTATATGGAGTTTTTGTGCTATTAATAATATTTTAGATTTAAGGACTGTATACCAGGATTATAATTTAACGGCAAAATGTATCAATTATGAACCTCCAAAGTTAGCACCAAAAATGCATCTACATAATTGAATTTTTTGACCGAACCACTG